>JAECXX010000210.1:8932500-10182500 GCA_018153305.1 Drosophila kurseongensis | reverse complement strand
TGAATTGCTCCAAAACAGTGCCCACTTTCGTATCCTCATAGATGGAGACTTCTATGTGGTCTCGATCGAATTTCGGCACATTATCGTTGATGTCTCGCAGTTTCACAACCACCCAGGAGTAGGCCACATGATACTTATCACTGCCACTGGGTCCATCGTCGCCCTTATCGTTGACCTGAATGCGAAACCGAAAGCCACTACTTTGCAGCGGATCCTCGTAGTCCAGTGGCTGAATGATTTTCAGGGAGCCCGTGCCATCGCCATTCCGCACCATCGCAAACTTATCCGCCCCGAAACCACTATTCGACACCACCTTATACTGGAACGTGTTCGTCTCGTCCTCATCCTGAACGGTCACCGTGAGAATGGGCGTCTCCGGGATGTAAGTGCCATTCGTTTCGTCCACCTCCGTGAACCACTCGTCCTTGGTGAACTGCGGCGGCATATCGTTGAGGTCCTTGACGCGAATCGAGGCGGTGCCGGTGCCTGCAATATTGGACAGTAAACAGAACAGACAGAGTGCATCAGATGGGTGTCGATTAAACACAGATGCAGTGGCAGAAATTAGGGGAATGACTGGGAAAAAATATAATTTATCTTCTTATGATAGATTAGCTGCACTAACAATGATCGTTTTTTTTTGCACATTACTATTATTATTTTAATTTTAGACGCATTAAGCATAACGTTGTTATACAAATATAAATTAAATATAACTTTGTTTTAGAGATTATGGGCCTTTTATTATTGCCTTTATGCAAATGCTTGTATAGCCCTCGGCAAAAATGCTACTGCAATATAATTCGACCGTTTATATATTATAGCAAGTAATGAGTTTATTTCAAAGCCAAATCTATTAATAGCCACAGACATCTTGTGGCAATCGGATGAGCTAAAGCGTGTTTAGATTCAAATGCTGCCCGCTAGGCATATGGAATTTCTGGGAAACCTTATATTAACAACACCCACAGCAATGTTTGCAGCCAAATAAACTGATTGAGTTCAGGTGTATTTATTTCACTCACCTTTGAGTCCGCCGCCGTCCATCGCGACCACCTGGATGGAGTAGTCGGGCGTTCGCTCCCTGTCCAGACAGCAGACAGCAGTCCTGATGAGTCCCGTCTCCGGCTGGATTTCGAAGATGGGCGCCCCCGTCTCCTCCTCGATCACGTTCTTCTCAATCGAGTAGATCAGCTTGGCATTGGTGCTCTCGTTGGGATCGTCGTAGTCGACGGCGGACATGGTCATCACCGAACTGCCGGCGGTGCCGTTCTCCGTTACGTTTCCAAAGTAGATGCCCTGCGGAAACTGCGGCGCATTGTCGTTGATGTCCTTCAGGTTGACCTGGATGTCCGCATAGCCCACCAGGCCCTCGCCGCCCTCGTCCTGGGCGAATACTGTGAAGCGCCACTGTGGCCTGCCATTGGGCTGATCACGGTCCAGGGGCTGTGGAATTCAAGTTACACACGAAACAATCATTTATTGAACATGGAAATAGTTACAACTAAATACAACACAAATCCAATTTCAAGTCACATTTCGCTCGCAGTAAAATTATCGCTGTTTTGTTATAAATATTCCAAAAGATTTAACTTCCAAACTTTTTCGAATTCAAAATAATAAATTTTTAACAGCGTTATTTTAAAAGCGTTCATAACATTTATATAAAATATAAAATATACATTGTTATATAAAATAACAAATATAATTTTAAAACATTTACATTAGACTATTGAAAAGCTGTTTATTTTGCAACATTAGAAATTGTTTGTATCTTCAAGAAAATAAATATTATTACGCTTAAAAGTAAAATGAAGTCTTAAAAAATATTCTTAAAGAAAATGCTCTTTCCGTACATTTTTACTCTTATTTAATAAAATTGTAAAATTTGTAACAAAATATTTTCCTTTAAATTAAGCAATTGATTTTTGAGGTTTTAATTTTTTGACATTAAAAAACCATTTGTTCCCTAAAGTTACTTTGGCCAACTCAATTTCTTAGAGTGTAAAAAGGATTTGATTTGGCAGCTGTTTGTTTGTTTGCAAATTATTTGGTACCCTTCGGTAAACTGTAACTGAGTCTGAGTCTTAGACCCTGGAAACCCTTGAGCCCTTGGCCATGGATTGCTGTTTGTTTCTAACCTGGCTTTAATGGCATTGCGGTGGTAGGTGGTCTTACACACAAGTCTGTTATTAGATTTCTCATTAAATGAGTTATCCACACGAGATTGCATTGGCAATGACAAAATAAAAGCCATCAATTCGATTGAGACGTCCTCCAGTATTCGTTCGATTTGCTTGTGTTGCCAATGTGTTGGTCCTGTCAACCTTTTAGTTGTGGCCTGGCTTTGGCCCTATTCAAATTGCCCTTAAACATTGCTGGCTCAGCTAATGCATATAGTATTATACCTTAACGAAATGTATTCAATGTGTTGGCATCTGTGGTCGGTCTGAAGGACAATTTGCTTTACGATGAATTAATTCTGTAGTCTTATTGAAGTAAATGAAAGCTTAGTTGTGCATTTAGTCTATAGACATTAGAAATGTGTTGGTGAGGCTAAAATAAATAGTTGTAAAACTACACGTGTTATTTCTAAGAGAATATTAAAGTGGTCATGGAGATATTGGACTAAACTTAATAGTAAGTCAAAGTTTCACCAGATTACTTTCACCAAATATTGTTTTCCTATCAGTGTATTAAACTTTAGCTATTTATGTTTGGATATTCATTATTATTTCAGTATTTTTAAATACTTTTAAAGACAACTATGTTTTTACAACTACTTGACCTATATAATGCCTTTCATTTCCTACCCCTTTATTTGAACCACACCAGATAACCAATTCGATTGCAATTCGCTCAGCTGTAGGCAAATAAACTTTAAAACCCAGTTCGCTCAATTAAAGCGGTGGAAAAAATGGTTTTACTGCCACGTGACACGTAATGCAATCGCAATTACAAATTAAATGCCGTCAGGCAACCGGCAAGTGGCATCCGCCTGACGAAGAAGACCCCAACCTCAGAACCCTTTTTTTTTCCAAGCCCCATTTTCCCGCCTGATTTTACACACAATTTTATGCGAGGCGACCGCGCCACCAATAACGAACGACGAACGTCATTTACATGTGGTCGGTTGTAGAGCGTCAAAACCACAAATGCCACATGCTGTCGCCGAACCCCTCCCACTGTCACCCACCACCCACCGCCCACTGCCCCTCTCAACCTGTTCACCCACTTTCAACCCTATCGCATCAGCAAACTGCCCTATCCGCCAGAAACAAAACAAATAAAGCCAACCGCCACTGGCAACATTTGAACATTTTATGCAGAATGCGAATCGAAGTGCTGTTTTTTGAGGCTCGTGCTTTGAAATGCTCGTGGTGGTCCATTAGTGTTGAAAACTATTTTTCAGCTAAATAAGGGATTTCCTTAAAGTACAAAAAAAGTTATTGTAAATGGATACTCATTTCCTATGCTATAATTTTTTAAAAGAAGTTTTGAATAGGTTTAACGGTTTTTGTTTAAAATTAATTGAAAATGTAAGTGTTAATATCAAAAATTATTTAAAATATTACTTTTTAAGAGGAATTTTATTGGAAAACATTTAGTTTCACTGATATACTTTTCAATAAACATTGTCCATACAAGCATTCTTGCCCATTTTTTAATGATTAATAAGAGAAAAAGATTTGAAATGTGAACTATCTTATAATCATATATCTTTATTAATTTAAGACTATCTTTATTTAGCTAGAGTTTTAAACCATATATTCCTCATCCATAGTTAGCAACACTAATTTACTCTCGTTCGTTTGGTGTCACTTTGACTCGTTAGTTTTTATGGACTTTGTGTGAAATTAATTGGAGTCTATGTATCTGACAACCGACGGTGGCAGTTTTTTGCATCTAAATGACACTATTTTTTTTGAGGATCCATCTGCCAGTGGGTGTGGCACTTGTGTGTGTGCGGTTTGGCACAGTTTTAAATTAATCATACGCCACCGAACCGCGTGGAAAGCTTTGCAATTTACAAAAGTCGCGCATTCAAGGGTGGTAAGGGATGACAACAATCAGAAGCCGACAAAAAGTGTTAAATATTGAACACGTTTTCAAGCTCTTCCGGCTATGAAAAGAGTGACGCAGTGACAAAAAAGTTAAAAGCGGTGTCAAGTCGCTTAACGTTTTTTGCGGAGATCCATAAGCTGGTTGAAAGAATAGTTTTAGTAAAATAACATTAATAAAAGTAGTCTGAAAATGTCAATGACAGTATTTGCGCGTACAAAGGAATATCCAAAATTTGTTATAAATTATTATCAGAGATGTTCAATAGTTCCTGACCAAATTTCAAATTTCTTTTAATTCATTATTTTATTTAAAAGTAAATATAGAAGTGATCTTTTTCACTCCCCTTAAAATGAATGACGTTTCGTAGAACTTATTTAAAACTCCCTTTTTGACTGGAAAGTTCACAAGGTCAACCGACCCGCATAAATTCAGGGTAGGCCCACTTCCATGCTGCAATGACCCCTCATTTTTTTAACTGTTCACTCGTCACAAAATATAAACTGCGCCATTGTGTGAACATAAACTGTGGCTCAATTGTAAACGGCCAAAGCTCCCTGTCAAAAAAACAGCCCCTCTGTCCCAAAAATAGCCCCCCCGGGGCTTATAGAGTACCGCCCGCGGCTGAAGAACAAACAAAAAAGTTATTTTTCTTGTTTGAATTCAGTGCCATTTGCACGGCTTGCAGTTAAGGGGCTGTCGCGCAATTTTAACTGGCTTTCATTACGCTCGTTTTACGAGGGGACTCGAAATTGGAATCTGTTTTAAAACGCCAGAAGGTGGACGTGCGCTCACTTACCTTGAGTACAAAAATATCGCCCGTCGTGCGATTTATATCAAATTTACTATTCGCTGGATTATCAGGGTCGATGCCCTGGCCAGTCAGGAAATATACAATATTTATTGGTCTATCTACATCGCCGTCGGTGGCTGTGACCTGCAACGAAACGGAAAAGAGAACGAAATCCGGTTGGTTACAAAAAGTGCATTATTCGGTGGGGATAAAGAAAAAAATCAGGTTGGGAAAAGCTGGACGCTGCTTACAATATTGGGGGCTATAAATCAAATATGCAAATGAGCCAAATGCTTTAAATGTCCAATAAAGGGCAACGTGAATGTTGAAATGGGAAAAATACCGGGTGGGGGCTGAAAAATCTGGACGGTGGGCGTGGCTGGTATTTTTCCTTTTACCAGCCAGATTGCTTGTAAATTTATGCTTCGATTTTTTTGGTCTTCTATTTTTTGCACATTGTGTTTCGACCCCTCCGCAATGGCCACAAAATACTTTCAGTGAAAAAAGAAAATAAATGCTAATATTACCGAGATTTATGTAATTATTCAATCGGATTTGGTTTTTTTGTTTTGTTTTATTTTTATTTTGTTCGTTTTGGCCTGGGATTGGTAAATTAAATCAGCATTTAGGAGCATTTTTTTGGGAATATTTGATCATAGGCAAAATTGTTATCGAGTTTGATTTAGTTCAATGAGGGGTTGGGCAATTGAATAAAATCAAATAAATGAAATACAATCTGTTAATCTGCAAACAATATAAAATACTTGAGAAATATATAGAAAGTCCTTTGGAGATTTACTTGTTTTAAGCCTCTTTGCATTAATGGGAATAATAAGTGAGGTATTAAATGTTCCTTCAGTCCTACGAACAGGATGAAAACCTACAAGTTCTTCCAATTGTTTCTTAACAACAAGACACAATACATGAGCATTAAGAACAAAATGCTTACACCAAAAAAATAAAGTTATAATTGTAATGTAAACATTATAATAAACTCAGAATAAAACGTAGCTTCTAATGTCTTTAAAGTATGATAGTAAATACACCAAAAAAAAATGTATAATTGTTCTGAAAAAATTACAGCAAGTATCATTATCTAAATTTTGTAAATTCTTATTTTAACCAACCCGTTAAAAAATGTATAAACCTCAGAGAAAAGAAAAGTCATGAATTTTCTATTTCCATATTTATTTGTGTTATATATTCAAATGCCCAAAACAAAGCTATTTTTAAACTTCTTTTTTTTTCCTGTGCAGCAAATGCAAATCTCTTTACTGATGCTGAGGACGACGGAGTAGCAAAGCCTTCAAACAGTTGTCTTGTCAATTAAAAGCAATAATTGCCATGTTCAGTTTGTATCTCATCTCTCTCTTTGTATCTTTTTGCCTGTGCAAAGTGGATTGTGCAAAGTATCTGTGAAAACCAAACCAGTTATGCACGATTCCTGCATGTGTGTAACCCATTTTCTATTATAATGAAAGAAAGGAGAGTTTCAGTTGACAATTACAAGCAAACTTGTAGCAATATCCTTTGGGTCCTTGGTCCATTAAATCATCGTCACGTGTTAAGTGCCTGCCATTTCCACCCATACCCATTTTCAGCAGCCATCCGCTTCCCGCTGCACATTCACAATGCGACAATTTACGTTAAATGTTGAACACAATTTGATATGACAAAAGAGTTGTCTACGTGCCATCATTGTGCCCATTATTATTGCCCCGCCCATTTCGGAGGCGGAAGCGAGCCTTCGAGCTGCGTGCCATTGTCCTCTCGGCCAGAGTACACACATTCCCGGTCGCCCGTTTATGGCCATAATTTAAGGCCCTTGCCACCAAAAACCCACCCACAGAATCCTCGCAAGTGCAACGCTTTACATAAAAATATTTACATTTCATTTTCCAAACGCAGAAATCAATTTGGGTCCAAAGGTGTCGGCGACAGCAAACGCATTCCATTCAGCTTGTATCTTCACAAATAAGGACAAAAATATACATATAAAAATATCGGCCATAATGGGACCTGCCGTGACAATGCTTCTCCGGACGCACTTTGGCCTCCCATAAATGTGTAATTAAAAATTCGCCTTCTTTTTTCCCCGTTTCTTGTTTATTGGTTGCGGGTACGCCCGCTGAGCTGTGCAATTTTAATTTGTATTTAATATTTAAAAAAATGAAACAAGTTGGAATTAATGGAATGCTCTTCAACATATTTAAAGGGAAATAAAATAAATTGAAAATTTGTGTTTGGATTGGGTTAACTTGCGTATAATATTGAATATTTTTAAAAATATAGTTGTAATTTATTTACAACCTCCATAAAAAATATCATTAATTTCACTGATTTGATTTTAAGTGAATCCCAATTTCTATTTTCCTATCATTCCCTTTTGTTTTCTCCAACTTTTGTATTCATCACATATAAATGGCAGTTTCCTTAATGCATCCATTAAAGGGTATTCAAATTTTGATGTGGTCATAAACTTGCCTTCCTCTACACTGGCTTTCATGTTGGTAAATGATGGTGGGAATAAAAGTCGCTTGTACAGATATGTACAGATGTATATATATATATAAGTATATGATTTATATGTATATATTTCGTTCACATGGAGTTGATGAATGTATTTGCGTATGTGTGCGCATTTTACTGCCATTGCCCAACTATCACGTTATTATTAATGAATGAGTATTTATTTGTATTTACGCCCGAATAGCTCCACGCGAATGAAGAACTTTTCTCCACTTTTCCTCATTTTCCTTTTTTTCCCAGACACATTCTGCGTGGTATCCGTTCGCCACTTGAGTTTGCAGCCTGCTGTTTGCCTTTGGCCTTGCCATTCTCTTTTTGTATTGTTAAGTTTTTGGCTTTTTATGTAAATTACGTGTATTGTATGTATTGTTTTCGGTTCGTGTTTATTTTTTGTTTTTTGTGATGTTCATGCAGCTGCCGAGTATCAATATTTACATTGTGTAAAGCCAATAAGGCGATAAATGGTGCCCAGAAAAGGCGGAAAAAGTTTTTGGTGCTGAAAACTAACCTGCAGTATGCGTTTGGGCAGATTGCGATCGTCTTCCTCAGTGATTTGTGTGCGATATGTTTGGCGATCGAATACGGGTGGATTATCGTTGACATCGCGAACGTTGATCACAACGGTGGTGTAGTTGTTTTTGCGATTTCGTGTCGCCTCCAGCCGCAGTTCATACTGTAAGAATAATATATTAAATATATTAATATATTTTAAAAATATAACAATGTATCGCATTTTAAAAAAAATGTCCAACTAAATACCCATTTAATTTTATATTTTGTAACTCAAGCCTTTATGCTGTTGCGATAAACTGTTAATGCAGCAAAGTGAATAACCAAACAACTTTTTACCTAATTCAGCAAAAACGTTTCAAAAGTTAAAAATACATTTATGGATATTTTCAACGGAAATTTTCGAAAAATAAAGAAAACTGACAATGCTATCAGCAAAGAGATTTATTCTGGCCTGACGTTTTTAATGCGCCTGATGCCGACGAGCTTGCCAAAGTCGAGTCACAATTTGAGCAACAAAAGCCAAATTCGCATGAATGGTCAGTGAAACTTTTTCCACGGGTAGAACAAAACAAAGTGGAAAAAAGTAGAGCCAAATACGAAATTGGCAACACATGTTCCGGGTGCTGTGGCTTGTTGTTTTGGTTGTGGCACTGCCAGTGCTTGTTGCATGGCTGAGCATTGACAGCTACACGGATTTCCAGTCCTGTGGGGGAGCCCAAACAAGTTGCGTATAGGTGATGACTACGCGATGCAGGATGTCGGGGGATTTCTACATATATGTTCATCTTGCACACAGAAAAAATTAACAAAAATTAAATTTAAATTCTTGAATAAATCAATACCGAATAGTTTTTATATAATTAAGTCTTCTTAACAATTGTCTTGCTACACAATTTAAAATAAAAGTAATAACATTTAGTAATAATGATATTTATAAGTACTTTTATAAAAATACAAAATATAAATTCCTAAAAAATAATACAATGTTTGTTATATTTTTTACCGTTATCTTTACAGGAATTATTGTGGAATAATTGGGTATTAATCCCATCATCAGCATTTTTCTCAGTGCAAGATGGGTGCGTTAACAGCCACGTTAAAAATTCGCATTGGGAAATGTAACGACAGCTGTAGCTGTCTATATATCCCCTATAACCCCCTAGCTCTCTGAGATGGAAATGCTTTCTGCATGTAAGCGAATTTTCCTTTTTTCGGATTAATTTTTTTATACGCCTCGCCTTGCCTTGTCGAAAGTTTTTCCAACTCCCACCAAAAGTTCTGCATAGTTTTACATATTTCCACTTTTTTGTTGTTCCTCGCCAAAGCAGAAAAATATATAAATTATGCATGCAACACAAAGTTAGTACCTAGCAAAAAAATAGGACTAAGAAAAATGTGCATCAACTTGTAGACAAGTGGGTGCACATGGAGAAAAATTATCGAAGAAATAAATTATTTATCTAGACATTGTCTTGTGGTTCCACAAATTTGGAAGCATTAATAAAAATAAAGTTAAGTTTAAAGAATAACTATATTTAGAATTTATTGATTAAGTTTTATAATACAAAATTTAAAGTAATGTAATTTTTGTCTCAGTTTTATGTAGTGTCTCAGTTAAAACAAGCCTGTCAGCAGTTGTAGACAGTCCCAGAGCAGTCGACTACTTACCCTTGGCCGCGTTTCGTAGTCGAGTGGACTTGCCACGTAAATGACACCGGTGGTGTTTTGTACGGCAAAGGCATTGCCTATGTTACCGCCTGTGATCTGGTATCGAATATTCGTCGCTGCAAAGAGACAATAAGAGTATGACGTTAATAAAGATTAAAATTCACTCAAGGGGGTAATTGAGTAGGTTTTTATAAAGGATGGGGCGTACCCGGCGTATACGTAATGAAAATTAATCCAATTTCAGCCTATTAAGAATTTAAAAAAGGCTGAAAATGACTCAAATGAGCTGGGCTAATAAGATTTTTCAAGTATTATTTGCTGTCGAGAATCTTATTAATTTGCACGTTAAGCATATCATATAAAAGAAAAGGTTATTTTGTTGATACAACAAAGGTATATATTTTAATAATATGAAACTAATGAATTTTTGTAAACAGATTACATTTATTATTTGATTTTTGCATTCGCTGTCTTGAATTCAAACCATTATTATTAATTTATTTCTTTATTAAAATCAATCAACTCCACCACTTTTGGTGTCATAATAATTCCCGAAGTTTCATAAAGCTTTGCTCCTCAAACTCCCAAAAATAAATCACCTAGGCAACACAAGATTACCTTAACATGCCTCAAGATCAAAAAATAATGAACAAAGTCAAAGAGAAAAAAAAGGGCAGACAGCACAAGGCAGCAGAAATAATTAAGTTAATTAAAAAACATTTTGCACCCACGGGAGCGAGGTCCTAATGTTTCAAGAGAATCCCATCAACAACAAGATGCCATATAATTTACTTATTTCATGTTTAAACAGCCTGCGAAAGTGTTGTCTTTGCTGGCGGAATATGGAAATGCTTTCATATGTGACAACCAGGACACATCTGAAGGGATCACGTCCGTGGCAAGTGGGGGAAAGTGCAGGGGATGGGGCTGATGTTGCCACATTGTCTGTGCATTTATGCGGAAATGTGAAAGGCAAACATTAGCGTAAATTAGCGACGCGTAAATCGCTTAACCTGCTCAACTAGATGAAGATGGAAGGGGACGGGATGAGCAGGATGTCAGGAAGCAGGAGTTTTGAGGCGTTAAAACTTGGCCACATTTGACTTTGGCTGTTTTGTGGGCCTTAACAGCTTTCTGCACAATTAGGGAATTAGTTAAAGGGCTTAACAAAAAGTCTCTGAAAGCTTAAAATTATCCAATAACTAACGTAGCACTTTAAAATATATTTTATAAATATAAATATTTTATATTTTTATCATTAGCCACGGTATATATTATTCCCTGTGATTTATATATTATTCTTCGTTTTTATCGAAGAAAGAAAATTTAATAAAAGAAAATATTTATTTTTTTTTACAAACATAATTCTCATGAAATTAAAAATATATCAACAGTTTATAACAATCCTGGTTATGACAAATAACTTGAATTCTGCCCACTTTCCCGCTGCATTTGATCGTGGGTGAACTTGATAAAAATATCATATTGTTCAGCCATTTTTTGGGTCAACTCCAACTCGTATTCCTGCTTCAGGCGATTTTCACTTTGCTTCATCATTCCGCAGCATATCGATTGCAATTGCTTAAAGGTGAACAGATTTTTGTTATCCTGAGCGACTAATTTTGGGGCATTCATTTCGGATATCCGGGAATCGACTTCGGAATCACTGGAATCTGTATCCAGCAGAATGGGCAAACCTTTCAAAAACTCGCTTGGGATCTCTGGGTCCTTATCTTTCGTCTTTTTTGATGGTAAATTTAATATTTTCCTTTCTTGGCAATGCTTGCGTCTTCGTTTTGCTGGAGAACCATCCGCCAAATTGTCCTCAATTATAAGTGGACGTTTCAGGGATATGCAATTCATGACTGGATTATTCTGATGTTTTTTATTCTTTAAAATATGATTGATTATTTGATGTCTCTTCACGTTGAGGTGAAAAAGTGAGCTGACAATATTTTGGGAAACTACATCTAACATTAGGTTACTCGCCTACTTTGTCAACCAAAATTTGTTTAACAATTTTGTTTTTTTTTCTAGGGCTTAAACAAATTTTTTTTTCATGAAATTATTTACAATAATTAAATGTTTTAATATTCATATTATAAATATAGTATTATCAGCTATTGAATTCTTCGCTGATATTTATTTTATCTTATATTCTCCTTTAATGTTAAACACTTAACGCTTTAAGAAAAACCTATAAAATGACTCTATTCTTGTTTTTTATTCGTTTTTTTTTTTTCAAAACACAGGCAATAACAACAACAGGGACATTAGGAGTAGCTCAGGCGAATCGTGTTAAGTACTCCCCAGTCTTAGACAATGACGTTTACAATTTACGATGTCTTGACGCCATTTTTAAATCACTGATAATGATAATAAATTAATATACAGACGCCAGAGGCCCAGGCACACATGGGAGCAGCCCAGGCAGTAAAAGAATCCCTCCCTGCCCTTCGGATCCTCTGTGATGTTGTCTGCGTACTTATTTAGCATGAAAAGTCATTTTAAAAAGTGGAGGGAAAAACATTCTTGTTTTGCCCTGGTTTTTGATCTTCCTAGGGTTTTTGTGCTCTTTTTGCTTTATTTTCATTTGAAGGTTGGGGGTGGCAGCTAAGTGTTTTTATGGCACACACTGAAATGTTGTGAGAGTCCTTGTTTATTTTCCAGCCACCTCTTAGGTGGGTCTTTAAAAGTGCGTTCTTAAAGCGATGGGATGCCAGGGAAATAAATGAGCATCGTTTGCATGGGGCTGGAGGGAACTTCTTCAAACTGCTTCGAATGTGACAACATTTGGCCAACACATGGCAACCACTCGCGCACTTTCAAATAAATAATCTTTTTGCTCATAAATTCGCAATGTGGCACGCAATGGCACAAAAGTTTTACAGCCCCATTCGTATTTCAAAGTAGACACAAACATGGCAACCGAAGGAATCGCATAAAAGATTTGTCCTGACCCTGTTTTGTTAGAAGCAGCCTTCAATTCATATTCTATGCGACTCACACATAGAAGTGAAATCCTTTTCCTTCGGCAAGTAGTTCAAAATTTTCGTGTGCCCATTTATTTTTCCGTTCGCCGGCGCTGTTTTTTCTATTTCTCGGAAGATTACACTGGGCTATACTGCATTATATATTAAGATCACAGTGATGACTTACATGTCCATAAAATTGTTTTCATGCCTTCATGTATAAATTATACATATTTAAGTCAATCAACTTTAAAGAGGTTTAATTTTTAAGGAAATAGTTTAATTGTTAAATATAATTAGTTTAAGGATGGACAAGCTTTTTAGTTTAATGTTTAATTTTCCATCCTTCCACTTATTATATTGACAAGGCTGCACAATTAAATAATGTTTGTTATTCCATCTAATAAGTTGAATTTTTATATTTTTTTTTTTATTTTTGTTTTTCAACTTGGATGAACAATATTATGGCTTTTTGTTTTAAACATGGTTTTGTAGCACTGTGTTATTGTTGTGAGAGCTGCTCTGCTTTTTTTCCAATTCGGGTTAATGCTTTTTTCGCAGTCGTCGCGCCGGCGACAACAAGGACTCAGACTTTTCTCGGATGTCCTTTGCGAGCTGTTGCTGTTGGGGAGATTGAGCCAAGAGAAGACAAAGTTCTACCCGCAAGTTTGGTGCGCCCTTCGGTTGGGAAAAGTTGTTAAACGCTTTCAATGAGATTTTGAATGTTTTTCGTGCTGCAAATCGTATTTGCCGCAGACGCTGAATCTCACCATGCCTCGCTATATTAACAATAATAATTTCCGCATGGGAATCAATAGACAGATATACAAATACGCATATTAGATGCTCACTTGCTCCCAATTTGTGTTTGTCTTTGTATTTTATGGATTTATGCATGACTATAAGCTGTATCTTCTATTGTAAATCTTTTGCTTCAATGAGCCTTTATTTGTTAATATTTTGTAAATATTTGCGGTACATGCCCGATGCCTAATAATATTTTACACATCCACATACATTGCGAAGTATTAAAATAAATAAATGTTGTTACGACAGGGTGGAAGGGAAAAAATACTCTCAAGCGCTTCTTTAATATTTATGCATAAATTTGCTATGGCCCCATGAGGGAAATTGCCAAATTGGTTTTTTCTAAATGTTTATGACGTCCTATATATACATTCTTGTATAATTTTTTGTGCTTTATGGAAGGAAGTCGTAGAATTCATGACTAAAGCTGACTGAAAATGTCTCTGCCGCATGATTTGGCAAGAATCAAATAAGTGATTGTCTTTCGATGACTTTGTTATTGGTCCCTTACGTAAGATGGCAAAATGAAGAGGTAAATCACATCCGGATTGAAACTATCAGTGCATAAAGACCAGTTTGGTTACTTAAGAATTTCTTGCCTAATTTATTTTAATATCTCTAATGAATCGTTAACTCATTTCTTCTCGAACGTAATTGCAAGTATGTAGGCTAATGGCGTTTGTTTAACTTTTCACAGTTCGCAGAGCAACTTAATAGCTGCAACTTCTGTGAAATAATTGACACAAGGTAAATCAATCGATACTTAACTAAGAGTGGTTGCCGGAGAAAATATGTGCAAATATAGTGTGTTATCTTTATTAAAATCAATACGATTCATGATTTTGGTTTAATTACCCTTTGTGAAAGCCATATCAATAAAATAGTTTGTTGGCAAAACTAATTCAAATATTTAGCCTACGTCTTTAGCCTGAGTTCACTGACATCCATTAGAAATTTAGCCCCTGAAGCAACTGTCTATATCTTTGCAATGCAAATTATTGCCCACGACATGAGCACAACCCCTGAACAATACAATTAAAGACACACTTAATTAAATCAATTGGCAATTTATGTAAAATATATTCTTTTGCTCGAGCGATTAAGTACAAATATCCTTAGTTCGAGCAGAAATCCAATTTAATACTAGAGCAAAATCACATTAAAGTAGATGAAGGGATGGTTTATCGTTTATGTCTGGGACTTGGATTGCTACTCACACTCATTGTGATCCTTGGCGTTGACAGTGAGGACTGTGCTCTGCAAATCGGCATTCTCATCGATTTCGGTCTCGTACAGAAATCTATCGAAATATGGCGGTGAATCGTTTTTGTCGGCAATACCAATGCGTACAAATTTTGTAACTGCAAATGAGAAAAAAGAAGGCAAGCCATGATATAGATACCATATAAATAGATTGCTTGGTTGCATGCTGTTAGTGTATGAAATGCCAATAAGCAGCATTAATTATAGTAAATTTATTGATTGACAAATTGCGCGCGTGCCTCCTTTGCGGTCGAGGAAGTCGTAAACTTGTCGGTTTATGTTCAAAACGTGGCAGGCATAAAAGATGGAAATACGCCACTCATATGCCCTACTTCACTATACACCGAAAATAAAATCAAGATTGAAATTATATTCGATATTTAAAAAAAACATTAATTTAACACTTTTAAAAATATAAATTTCCTGATCTAAAACAAAACCACTATTTACCAAATTAAGGACTTAAGTTAGAAATATCTTATAAAAAACATTTATTTTATTTTTATTTGCATTTAGCACTAATTTTTTTCTATTATAAGGAATGCAAAGTTTTGCACACATTGATTATATTTTTTTTTTGAGTGCACAAATTCTTCAAATCCGAAATTTCTCAGCCCGTTAAGTAAATTGTTAACAAGGTCCCTGCTAAACCAGACAAAGCCTTCACTCAAATATACCCAACTATAAGAATATGCAACGCAACTGGAAGCCAACAGAAATCACAAAACAATCTACTCAAAGTGAAAAGTTTGGGTCCCCCTTTTCCAGTCGAAAGCAAATAAGTTTTCACAAAGTGCACAGCGAATTTAAGGTTTTCCCTTCACTCTCTTTTCGGAAACTGCAGCGACATTTGTTTGCCTCGCTTTATTTGCTTATTTCCTGCTAATGTCTTGCCAAACAAAACTTTCTGGATAGTTGTGTAGTTTAGTTTTCGAAACGGGAACGTGCGTTAATGAGTTTTATTCGAGCTGGGGAGCTCGAGGCGACTACGAAAGGAATTGTACTTAACAAATGAGCGTGGATTTTTGCAATCCCCCAAAGAAAGTTTGTTAACTTTGGTAAGCTTTACAATTGTTTTCCAAAAAAAATATGAAATCCCCCAATCGGGACATAATTATAAAAATCTTTGAAGGCTCTTAAGTTTTCCCTTAATAATTAAGTACCATTCCATATGACTCCCTGAATATTTTCATGAAACGTCTTTTGTCAACGAAACTAACAAAGTGTTTTAAGCGTTCAATTTTCCCAAAAGAGCCTGAGGATGACTTGAAAGGTCCTTAGCCTTGTTTTTTGTATCGGTTCCCACATGACGGAGGCAATAATCTGTTTTCACAAAAAAAAACAAAAAAGCTTGCACAACTTGGGCATAAATATATGGAATATAAAATGTATATTTTCAACAAGAATAAATGTCCTTTAACAACCAGTGCAAAGTAACCGGGGCTGGCAGTCACACATCATAAAAGAGCAGAGCTGCAGGGTGGGAAAGGAAGAATTAATTTTGCCAGCAGGCGCTCGTTGCGTATACGTAATATTGAAAACACGACAGTTGCTAGGACAATCCCTTCGGCTGCAAAAGTATGCTATTAAATGCACTCCCATTTTCATATTTGTAATCGCTTTTAAAGCTGCTTTAAAAATACTCGCAGTCTAGCCAAGAAATATATTTCTGCAATATTTCGTAAAATGCCATTTATTTATCCATTCTGTAAACAAAATGCAGAGAGATATGTTTACCTTATTTTGACCAGTTCCTTTTCTCTTATTTTCTCAATTATTTGGCAGATTACATAAATTGAAAATACAATTTTTGGTAGCCAAGCGAAAGTGTTGAGCAAACTTTCGATATTTGACTTGGCTAAACACTGCCAAATGCATTGCATAATCTATAAAACTGTTTTTATCTGTTTTAGCTCTGCTTGCTTTGTTTGTGGCTTAATTGAATTTTGTCAAAAGTTGAAGGCAAAGAAAAGTTTCAGAAACTAATTAAATGTTCGACCGAATATAAGTAATTTAATGTGCTCTTGCCCTATTTTGCTGAAGTGTGTTTATGGCATGGGCTCTTAAAAATCTCCCCTCACACACATCATTCATTCGTTTGAAGGCTCAAGTCAAACTTGAAAATTCTTTTCATCGAAAAATGAAATGAAAAAATGAATGAACTCGCCACCTTTCAGGCCTTTCATACTCAAGTATGGGGTTAGACAAATAGAATCTAATTTAGAATTTAGCTCCTTGCTTTATTTAGCTCGCAGGTAACTCTAGCACGTAATATGGTCCTAATTCTTTTGGTCCAGAAAGTGAAAGAAAATGAGAAATGAGCAAAATAAAAGTACACACACTCGTTTTTTGGATTCATCAGCTCAAGCGCAAAGCTCGAATAAATAAGAACCCAAAAAGAGGGTAAAGCGAGTCGAGTAGAAAGCGTTTAAGAAGAAAACTCCGAGGACCTTCACGAATGTGTGTAGCTACAATATACTGAATAAATACAAATACACACTCACAAACATGGTGAGTAAACATCGCTGGCAGTTGAAATTGCATTTTACTGTGTTTTTTCCTTTCACTCTCAGCTATCTTGACTTAATTTTTGGGCACTCTGACATTATGGCCAGTACCGACTGAAGGCAAACGTAAACAACACAGAAAGTGTGAGTGCGGAAAATCAAATTTCCTAAGAAAATATGTTCATTTAACAAGTTGTGTTTACTGTAAACAAGCATTAATTTAATCTTTATTATTACAGTAAGTATTTAACTATTTAACTATTTTTATTTAATAAATATTTAACATAAGTTACTACTTACAATAGCCCATGCAGTTTTAATATTAAACTAACCAAGAAAATGTAACGCTTAAGTAACATTTTTGAACTGCAATAAAAAAAAAAAAATAATTCAAATAATAAATAAGTAAACATTACCATGTATATCCAATGCAATGTATATCAATAAAATGTAATGTCTTAAACATAAAAAGTATTTCATTTAATATATATAATTTGAAAATATATTCAAATAGAAATATATAACCGACATTATCCCTCACATTTCCAAAATCTACCTTACACTTCTTTCTTCCTCAACTCCTTGACAATAATATATTATGCGAAGAGTATAGAACCGAAATGGTCTAAAACATTTCCAAAATCTTTCTATACTTTCATATTTCCTTAACCCCTTGAGGTACCCTGTAGAAAAGCTCTGCTTGCTGTTTGGTTAAAGTGGCTGCCTTTTTGTTGGTGTTAAATTGAGCAGCAAAGTGAACTGCGCCCGAGTCATCAGCCAGCCAGCCAGCACGCTCTCGCTTTTCCGCTTTTCCCCCATTTTCCCCCACCTTACCCCGTTTTCCCACGCTTCGCAGAGGGGCAGTCAAAAGGGCTCACTTTAAACTATTAACGTGCAGTTGAAGGCGTGGGCATGGGCGGGGGGCGTGGCCTGAGGGCAGTGGCAGGTGAGCAGCCGTCAGCTATTTATGGCCGCATAACTGGCACACTAACAAGCCCAGCCACGCCCCACTCTCGGGCCGCCACCGCCGCCGCCCACCTGCTGGTGAGCCATATGTCAGTCCATGAATGACTGGCAGCTGGCACTACTTTTTTTCATCCTTTTTTGCACCCCCCGTAAACATTTCTGTATTTTATATGCTGCTTTAGAATTCGTTTTTGTTGTTCCTATTTTTTCCCCTTTCTCTTTTTGTGTTCAGCAAAGCAAAATAAATAAAATGGAGGGGGGTTGAAAAGGGAAAAATGTGTGCAAAGTGGCGTCAAATGTCAGAGCTGTTCAAATCAGCCATGGCAAACACAGATACACACGCAGACTCTCGCAAAAGTCAAAGATAGTCAAAGTAGTTTTTGTGGGGCAAAAAAAAAGGAAGCTACATTTTCCAAAAGGCAACAAAGCGCATCACATTAAAACTGACAGGATGGAAGGGGAAAATGGAGGGACCTTTCCCTTTGACAACTGAAAGCTACAGAGTTTTAAGGGCTTGTCCATGCTGTCTCAACTGGGTCTAGATAATTCCCATTTTGGCGGATTCTTTTGCTTTATCATCATATTTAATACTCGCTTTTCAATAGATACAATTTAATGTAAAATACATAAAGCCAAAATTAAGTGGCAATAATAGTTTCTAAAATGCTTTAGCCATCTAAAATTAAGTTAGTTCCACAAAAAGTAACTACATTTGTTTAAATTACAATTACATAAAATACAAATTGCTAAAATTTAAACCTATTCCAATTGCTCAACTCATCAGCAATTCTGTTGGCTTAACTCAATAAGTTTCATCCACAAACTTCAAAGAATATTTGCTTACAAAGAAAACCGAAATTGTCTTATTAGTCACCTGGGGCGGTATATACCCATTGGCATTTATTGCTTGCCGGAAAATCTAGTTAAATAAATGCCTTCAAACCTATGCGGCAAATAAATAAATTACATGTTTTAATTTGCTAATTAGTTTTCAGACTGAAACGGTTGACAACAAAGCAAACAAACAGATAAATTAACAAACAGAAAATGTGCAGAAGCAGAGTGCGAATAAATAACCATAATGTTGTTGTGGCAATATTTTAATCCTCAAGGCGTTTAACACACAAACACCCGCACAAAACAATGCGTAATATATTGTTCACTAACTTTATGATAATCTCCTGTTGTGTTTACTTATGTATTTTGGATTAAGTTTTCGCTTTTAGTTTTCTGTGTAATATGCAAAAAAGTTTTTGGTTATCCTTAGTAAAACAAATATTGACAGATATCGATGGTGGGGGAATGGAGGGGTGGAAATACCACCCAATTGTGCGTGTAAAAGTTATTATTAGTTTAATGCGCCACGTGTTAGCGAGCGGAAGAGGAAGGATGTTACACTGCGTATGCGTGATATGTCATGTGGCCAAAGTTTAAACTGCCTGACAGTTTTTACACGCCCATTATGTTGATGTATGCAAAAGCCAAGGGTTCCGCTTTGTTTCGCTGGATTTGTCAGTTGAAGCATTCGCATAATGGCAGCCCATTTGACTTCTGACATAAATAATTGGGTATAGCGTGTGCGCATGGGAGTTTTATAATTAGTTTTACCATTAATTTATCACTGCGGTGTGTTCACTTTGATCTTGCCCACAACTGCTGTTGGCATTTGACATTCGATATAAATGTTGCTATAAATAATTATGTGCATTAAGTAATAAGCATAAATAATTAATGGAGCGTTAACTAGGAAAAACATTCTATAACTGTAATACATTAACCATAATAAATAATTTAAATTATATTTATTTTTACTTTCCTCTGATGAAACCCTTATTTAAATTATCAATTATTTAGTTAGCTCTTGAACTTTTACATTTAAATAGAAATCCTTGCTGATTAAGCATAAAAACAAATCTCACTGGGAAAACCTTTTGCTCAGACTCATCTCCTTCACAAAAAAGTACAATTAAATCCGTTTAATGAACTCGTTGAACCCCACGAAATCCAAATAATACCCTTTGGGCTCAGTCGGCCATGTATTCAATTCCCATTTTTTTGTATCCAGTAACGTGCAGCTCATTAACTTTGATGATGGCCAGAGCGAATTTTTTCGGTGCCTTTTGCTTGAGCCTCTTTGTTGGCCTGAAATTTCAATTAAAACCGGGTCCAAGAGCGCGGAATATTTGTATTCATTAGCCGGCCCAATGATGATGATCATCGTTACCAACATCCGATGCCGGAAGTGACCTGCACTTCAGCCTTATCCGCCTCACTCACCCCTTGGCTTTTGTGCGCGTTAACCAACATAAAAAATTGTTAATTAAACTTATGGAATGTTTAGAAGAGGATTTTTTGTTCTCCCTCCGAACATTCGGAGGCGCATTAAAATTCCTGTGAGTTTCCTTTCAGCACCGAACTAATTAAAAAGTGTGGGCGGCGGCCAGTGACAAGCAAAGCGTCAAACAGCAAAACAAAATAATCCGTAAAAACAAAAACTGTCAGACAGTATGGTGTACCGATATAAAAAAAATATGTCGCCATTCTCAGTCCCTCGCCACTGCGTTGATGAGTTGACAAATATTTTGTCAGTCATAATGAGTTCTCGGGCAAGAAGACAAGGTGAGGTGGAGACCTTGCTTATGGTCCTCGTTTCCATCGCTGTTCATTATCCAACATGACGGTCCACTGGCGTGTTAATTACGACCTACATCCGCCGCGGCGGCTGGGTTTTCGGCTGTGATGACAGGGTTAAGGGCGGTACAAGACCGAAAAGCCGCAATTAAAATGCTGGTTCGCGTCGAAATTGCACTTTTTTCAGTTCAGCCACGATGCGTATACGCCATGTGTGCCATGTCATGGCAGTGGTTTTAAAATTAAAAGTCACCTTAATCATAAATTAATTTAAAGTTTCGATCTAGTCTGGTTGGTTCTACTTAAGTTTTTTAAGAGACTATATTTAAAAGCATAGATAATAGATAGTATGTAATAAAATTACTAGAACTTAATCTTTATCTCATCTGCATTAAAAATAAAAAAGAATTAAAATATTTACTTTATGTCAAATGTTGCTGGTCATAAAAAAAACGTTGGTCTTTTGACACCCTAAAGCAAGGCCATCTTCCCATTCTGTTAAATCTGATGAGTTCTTATTGAGCTATGATTTTAAATACCAAAGCAAATAAATATAAAACCAATCAAGTTTGCCAGTAAAAAAATATTATTTTTTATTTGTAGCCATATGTCTGCAGTGTCAGCTACCTTCTTCATTACGGCAAGAGGGAATCAACTAAGAAAATTACGCTAGGAAGCACCGGGAAATATGAATGCATATTTAAAGTGGCGAGCAGCCGCATCCCCGGAGGTGTCGTTAGGCAGGATCCCTCACGTACACACGTGCAGACTCAGATTCTCTGAGCCCTACACCACTCTCGGCTGCCCAACAAATTACACTTCATGAAATTTTCACAGGACCATTTACATAAGCATAACGATGGTGGGACGTACGAGTAAATAATCATATGCACTTATAAGTAGCTACGCACATTACGGGGTAGGGTATACAAATGGCCGAACACACTTACCCAAATAGGTGCTATTTGTCAGAACCCAAAAGATTTTTAATGGATCGACCATAACTACGCAGGCGGATGAAAGGCGAGGCGGCGATTTTGAATGGCGGTGAAAGCTTTTTCAGCGGCTGCAAGTGAACAAACGGCTGAAAGTCGCAAAACGTTGAGCAATTAATTTGCGTCGATTTTTTTGTATCCCAGGTGTATTCCGCCGCGACACCTTTTCGCAATTTCCTGCTGCCGCGCGCGAGTGATTAAAGTGATAAGTTTAGCTGTTCCAGCTTGCGATCCTCCAGCTTTCCGGTTTGCCAGCGCCTTTGTTGATTTGCACTAGTTTTAATGAGTTGCTGTGGTCCACGTTGCTTTTGCTGTTGCCTTTGAGGTATTTTTGCAATTTGCGCTGTGCACTTTTATGGCGTTCACATAAATCAAAACGCTGCGCGTTTTTCATAGTAGTTGGCATTAAATATTTTGCTTACAACTCAAGCTATCATTTTGCACTCAGCGCTGAAAAAAAGCCACACAAAATATTTTACACAAATTGTAACTTTCACTTCGCGGCCTTGAACGAGTTTTGGGTTTATCATTTTTTTGTTTAAGCGCAGTTTTCGAAGCTTTTCGTTGGTGATTAAAATTGTTTTAATTTTGTCCTTGGCAGGATAATTAAAATTGTTCGTTTACTTATGCCAGCAACAAAGTCTCGCAGCCACACACAATTTCACCATTATCCTTATTGCCATCATAAGCCGTTGCTATTAAAAGCTTGTGACATTGTCGAAAACTCTAAGCAAGCTTTTCCAGCCATTTTGGTCGTTTTTGTGGGGACTTAATTGGGGTGGGTTAACATAAAGTTTTGTTTCCCCAAAAGATGGACGTAATTTTAAATGATTGACAAGGTGAATTAAGCAAGTAATTGAGTTATCTAAAAAATAGTTATGTTCTTGATAGCAGTATTTTGGGTTTAGGGAGCTTGTAAAATTTGATTGTGATTGATTGACAGCATTATGTATAGTCAGCATTCGAGGAAGTGAAGTATGAATTTTGTTCTTCAATGAATCTTTTAGGTAGTTAATAGTTATCATCAATAAAACATTAGGAATACAATTTCGTTATAAATTAGAATAAATAAATATATATTTCATTCGCCTTATATAATATTTTAAATATAATTAATTATTCAACTAATATATAGTGAACTAGGTGAAATCCCTAGCATCACTTAGCCTAGGCTGTTGCCAAGGCTTTGCTCTAGTTTCGGATGAGCTCCAGGCAAGGTAACGCCTAAATCTTAGCAATTAGAATTGCCAAACTTGCCTTGGAAATTCTCAAACGCTGCTCAAACAGTTGGCCATTAGCTAACTTGGGCCAAGACCAAACAAAGGGCCGTGCTAGGCGGGCCAATTAACGCAGCTAAAGCTGGCCGAAACTCGCCCAAGGAGCTTCCAAATCCTGGCCACAGCCTTGACCTTTATCCGGAGGCGTGGACAGGCTCCTAAATATTTAATTGTTTATGCTACAAGGGGTAATGCCCATCCCGCCCCCTCGGAATGTACTTTAACAATTTGGAGCACTTGGGAAGAGACTTTTAATGGACAGTTGGCTGGCGGAGATGCGGGCTCTTTCGCGTTGCCGAAACGATTAAAGCCAGGGCAAAGTAATTAGTGACTCAATTGCTTCGCTCTGGCGCTGAGTACCGCATACAAATGGCCTGTTTGGACTTTGATGGGTTATTGGTGGTTTTGTCATAAACCCGTAAGCCGGCACAAGCTGGCCAAATCAATTGCCAGCCAACTGGCGTGCTCAAATATGAATAAAAATGGAGATCACTGGAAAAAATAGTAATGTTATGACAAATTTTAATTCATAAATGTACATGTCCTTACAATTTTGAACGGCTTATAAAATAAAAAAAATATAAGTATTAAAACTTTGCTTTGCTTTGTAAACTGTTTTACCACGTAATAAAATATATTAATTTATAAGTAGACCCTAAATATATGTAATGTTGTTTCGTAATTTAAGAATTAAGTTTGTAATTTTAAGGAAATTTTAGTCAAGAAATCCTTTTTAAAATCAAGTTAAACCATTTCCCAAGCCATGAAATGCGATAGTTATTTAAACCTTGCATTCTTAGTTAAAAAAACAATTAAACAATTTTTTATAAGCAAGATAGTTACCTTCTGGTATGCCTCATATTTTCCTCATTTGAAAACAAATTTCTGAACAGTGCCCATGGCGGGAAAAGAAAGCGAATCGAGGTCAGGGAAATTAGCGTCAGGCTTGCCGACTTTAAGTCATTTTGCAGCTCTATAATCCCCGTTTACGCAATTTATGCAAATTTATGCAAGCGCCCGCTCAAACGGCAGCTGCTGCCTTGCAACGAAACGGGAAATGGAAAATTTAAGTCGGCAAACAAGAATTTTTTCTTGGTTTCAGTCGGCTGTCTCTTGTTCCTTTGCCTGCCAAAAAGTTAAACATGCTCATTTCTTAACTTTACTTTGAGACGGACCAAAGAAAAGAAAGCCTCAATGCAGCACAAATTTTGAAATTGCACTTTTCCGGCCCAAGATGAAGTCGACCAAAGAGAAAAAAGCGAAGGGGAAGTGGGTAAAATTGTTGCCCAGCCCCGCCGGAAATACAAAAGCATAAACTTTCCGGCCAAAACTAACCACAGACTCTTCTGGGCGGCGGGATAATGGGGGGGGGGGAATTCTTCAGTCGAGTGTCCCGGGCCGACATTTGAAAGCGCCAAAATATAAAGCGGAAAATGTGGCGGAAGTTTAATGAATATAAACTTGCCCGATCCCACAAGCCCCCCTCCCCCGCAAA
This sequence comes from Drosophila kurseongensis, assembly GCA_018153305.1. Taxonomy (NCBI): domain Eukaryota; kingdom Metazoa; phylum Arthropoda; class Insecta; order Diptera; family Drosophilidae; genus Drosophila; species Drosophila kurseongensis. The sequence continues at coordinate 10,158,022 of JAECXX010000210.1, read as the reverse complement.
AGGAGGTGGAGAAACGAAGCCAAGTAAATTAGCCGGGTTCACTTGCAAGAAAATGGCAGAAGGAACGAAAGAAATGTGATAGCTACCGAATGGAACTGGAATGACAAGTTTATGAGGGCCACAGGAAATCAACTCGTTTATTTATGAAAACATCATGCCACAACTGGTCGACTACCAGCCATGTTCTCTAAAAATTCCGTACAGCTGAAGTATATTAAAGCGATTGCAGTCGTATATGCTTTTCATTAAGCCAATAACAAAAAATGAGATAGATCCTGCCACAACTTGGCAACCAAATTGCCAATTTGTTCACAACTACTAATAGCTTAAGTTCATTTCTTCAAGCACACTATTCTGGGCTTCTCATGTGATTAATAATAATAATAAATTTATAGAACAATAAATAGAAAATACATACGAAAATATCGGAAGCAAACAGAACATAAAACATTAATAATTATACTAACCCCAAATGAATAAATACATATTTTTATAAATAAACACAGCTTATGATTGAACAAAATGTTATTTAGATCATTTTTGTATGCAGTTTCCACACATATTAAAATGCACTTTCTTACAATGGATTTTTAAGCATTTTAAAATTTCACTTGAGCATGGAAGTTCTATTTTAAATGAAGTCTAGCAAATTAATAATAGCCTAAGGAAACTCCAAAGTGAATTTGCTTGTCGCATTTGAAAACTTTCCCATACAATTAAATATATCTACGCTGCTCTTGGGGATGATCCAAGGAATTAGCAGATAAAGCTCAAGTCCCTAAGCGCTTTTGCATTCTGGAACCGCAGTCATTTTTGTTGTTTTTATTGCTGTTGCTGCTGTTGTTATTGTTATTGTTCTTGTTGTTGGCGCTGTCGAATGCTGTTTGTTGTTGCCCGAACAAATGGTAAAAGTTTTCGCTTTGTTTTCACAATTGTTGACGTGCAATTCAAATGAGTTAACAACGCAAAAAGTGAGTGACCCACATAGCCAACGCCAAAGCCAACATCTGGCGAACCAAACTAAAAAAAAAAAAACAAGAAAGCGGCACAATAAAAAATAAAAAGCTATAAAAGAGGAGCGAAAAAAAAGAGAAATATTTATATGGAAAAACATGAAAACTTGAAGTTGTAAAAACAGAGAAGCCAGAACAAGCAGGCAACATATGTTTGTCCTTATTGTTGTTGATGCTGCTCACAGTTGCAGAACAACAAAGTGAATAAAGGCGGTGGGAGATGGAAAAGTGGCTGGGCGGCGGGGAAACAATTATAACCAGCATTTCCGGAAAAACCCAGCAGATTGCCTGTTGCAGACAAGCAGCCATCCACTCAGCGTTCAGCCCCGCCAAGTGTTTGCACGCTCGCCCAGAAATCCGCAGCAAAACTGCATCCCAACAGCAACATAGCAAACGCATCAAATGCGCTTAACAATTCAATTAGCGAGACATTGTTGGATGGATGGAACGAGGAGTAAGACTACTACGTGCCAGTCTCCTCAGCATCGGATTACCACTGGAAAGTGGAACTTTGGCTCAAGTTTCGATGGTTTGCTAGCTGGCTGGCAAACAAATGAAACACCAAAAATGCGCACACGAAATAATCAATCGTCCCTCGGCCAACGGGAACTTAAATAAAATGTAATTAATTACAGCTTGCCTTCTTTGTTTTTGGTGGCAAACTTTAGCAGTAAGCTCCTCCCCCGGCATTCACTTAAGATGTAGAGCTGCATCCGAAGACATCCGACCGCAGGGAACAGGAAGCAGAAACTCTTGTTCAAATTGTTCTCCACCCGGCATTTGGCATAAGCAATTCTCGGGCTTAAAGGATTTCCCTGCACTACCTTCGTCAGAGCGTCCTGATGAAAGCTGCAAATTGCAAACGAGCTGAGGGCTTGCCTTGTTAATTTGTCTAAAACTTAGGGCCAAAGTCGATATTAAATCAGTTTTAGGGCAGGAGAAGTTTCCCCTTTGAGAGCTATTGTTTCACAGCTTTTAGTAAACCAATATATATATAAGTAAATTTAATATATATATTAACTAATATACAACTGTTATTATGAAAACTAGATTTTATTTTGGATAAATAATATATGTATATCTTTTCTTTATCCTATTATTGTTTATTGTAAGGGTTTGGCCATTGTAAATATTATAATCGACCATAAATTTTAAATATTTTTTTCTATTGACGAAATTCCCAGAAACTTAATTCCATTTAAACTGAATAATGTGCCTTTCAAGCAGCAAAACGTTGTACATCTGTAAGTTTGTTTTGTGAGCCATGATTGTCCTATTATAAAGATACTCTACTGCGGCAGACGTGTCATGTTGTCATAGATACACAACAATCGACAGTCGGCGACTAATAAAATAAAATGCCATAAAGGCAGCAATATAGCCAGCATTTATATGTATTTTACTGTGGCGAGTGCACAATTGTTCGACTGAGGACGAAATAACTAACCACAAGTGGAAGTCACACAAACGGAAACGGGAACCGGGAAACGGAAAAAGGGACACTAGAGGAGTCCAGGAGCAGCTGCAAAAGTTGGAAGTGAGAAAATAACATTTTAGCTTTCGTTGGCTCGTGACAGGCTCACGAGATCTCAGGGTCCTTATTTTCGCCACTTTCATCTGCCTGTCCGATGTCAGTCAGCAGGACTCTTGTTGCTCTCGTCCAGAATACATTTCTATGTAATGTGTATATATAAATATATATTTTACTTGACTGGGCCGAATGAATGGAACGTGTTTCTGGGCGTCGAGTATTTATTGTGCTTTTATTTTGTCAACATTTCGTTTTTGGCCAAATGAAAATAAATTCAAATGATTTATTTACGAGCATTTGATTTATTTGATTTCCAGCATTTGCTTTTTTCCTCCGCAGTGCAATAGCTGCCACTCCCCGAAAAATCACCCCAGCCACACCCTTTGAACATGAAAATTGTGTTGTATTTCCTCAGACTCAGTTTTCGGGTGGCGCTGTTTGATATGCCCCCGAATTTATTTTATGCGGAATGTTTATTTGATTTGCCCGCTTTTTTGCAGTTTCATTTTCGGCTGCGACAGTCAATAAAAATTGCAGTGTATATTTTTTTCGCCCCACATACACACGTTATGTGGTGTCATAGCGCCATAGTTCAGTGGAATGGCGGAAAAAGTATTGCATTTTTTGGCAGGATTAGAGTGACGGAGGCAATGAAATTTATGCATATACATAGAATAATTTGAATCAGGATTGAAAAACATGGCAATAACTCTTTGAAATACTAGAAATAGTTTTTAGCCGATAGAAAGTAAACTCGATGAAGAATATAATTGATTTTATTTGCTGCGTATCAAATGTTTTTTAAACTTTTCCCCAGCGCAACTTTCAAGGCCAGTGAGTTGGGCAAGTTTCAATGGAAAACAGAAAACCTCATCAATTTTCTAGGCTTTTATTGGCTCTATTTATTTCGCTTTGCCTGGGCAGAAGGAAAAACTCAAAACGACCGGGAAAACTTTTTTCTTTGGGCAATTCTATTTGGTATTATTTATCTAATGGCATTTGTCGTCGGGCATAAAAATAAATAAATATATCTGGCCAGACCAGACACACACGCCCCCAGCTCAAGTGTTTATGATATTTTGATTTTATTTCATACGAAAGTTTTGCGCAAAGTTTGCCCCTCGGCACCATCCTCGTCAACATGCATTGATAATAATGACGCGCCCCTTACTGGGCTGCCCTGGCATTTTGTCATGTGACATAAACATTTTGTTCTCACGACTTTTGTTAGTGGCTCAATAAAAACGCCTCGCCCGGCACTTTTGTGCAAAAACTTTCTTTTATTAAGATTAAAAATGACAAAGGCGCAATATGAGGGGAAGTTCGCTCTACTTGGCGGCCCGTTGATAAGCGTCAAAGACACTCGCTTCTGCCGAAAGACAAACTCATTCTCGCTTTCGCATTCAAGTGGGTGTCACGCATAAATTTCATAAATATAAGCGTCATTATTTCTGGCTGCCATTTTGCGGCCGCCTCGCGATGGCGAAAAGAGCGAAAAGCTAAAGACGAATCAGCCACGCCCTCATTTTCCTTATTTCCCAGCCCTTTGTCACGTGCCGAAAAAACTTTTGTATACACTCTCACACGAACGACGCCAATGGAACTCATCTAAATGGCGCAATTGTGCGGGTCTCATGTGGAATTATTATTTTCCACTTTAGGATGTCGGTGTGTGAGAGAGCGTGAAAGTGAAGCGGAAAATCGTTTTTCAAAAGGGTGATTAACGCAAATTGAATTGTCAAAATAAGTCCGACATATTTTCTGTATTAGACAAATAGTGGTATTTTTAGTTCCCTTATATTATTTTTTTAATAAACATGACAATTTTTAAGTGTAATGCTATGTTTCAAAAATACTGTTTCGGAATCATTTACTAATTACAAATGCAAAATAATTAAAAATTTGTTTTCCAATATGCTGCACATTATTTAAAAACTACAAACTGTGGTAAACAAATTGATAATTCCAACAACTCAGGAATTATCAATTTCAATGTTTACCACAGTTTGTAGTTTGTAAAGAGGGTAACCTCTGTTTAGCATTTATTATTAGCACTTGAATCCGACTTGGGACAATGTCCTTTCTATCTCCTTAGCTCCTTAGCAATTTCGGCAGGCCATCACTCAATTCGAAGATCGCACTTCTGCAGAGCTCTCGAAATTCTCGGGAGTCCGGGACTTCCATCATCCACGGCATCGCGAGTTGTACCGACAGCTAAAGTGACATCAATCAAGGCGCCCAGCCACGCCCCTAATGCGTTCACAAACACACTCAAGCACTCACCCACACTCACACACACGAGCTATCCCGTTATCAGCAGCCGAGCATATAATGCCGAAGCTTGTACGAGTTTGCTGTTGTTTGCTCGTTATATCAGCGCTTAAACTCGGTACCACGTGGCGTATGAGTACTGGCAACGTCAATTGATTGACGATAGGGAGACAAAGTAAATCAATTATTGTGGAGCCGAAGTTTCGCATTATATTGCCTTGACAAATTGCTGTTTGTTACCCAAGCAATCAAGTATTTGGATCATTAAAAAGTTGCCAGGGCCACAAAAGGATTGTGATTTCATGCTCATCAAGAAAAACACAATAAATTTCGTGGCCATACTCTTCGGGCGTAATCTTCCTTGGAACATCAAATTGGCATCGCAATGTAAACAAATTTTTTGTTAATATATACGCGGAGATAGATCAATAAGCCAGATACTTGGCTCTCACTTTGGCCAAAAAGGGGCTTGTTTACGACCGGACCTTATTTTGCATTATGGCCCGCAGATTTATTTCGCCTTACAAAACTGTCCCATAAATATGCAAATTTCGCCTCCCAGAAGGAAATATACAAATAATACTCGAAAAAAGAAAAGAAGATTGTCAAAAGTATGTGAATAAATAAAGAACTGAGAACTCATAAAACTGCATTATTGGACTCTTGAGAGGGGAAAGTGGGGCTCAGGATTCATTCATTTACTGGCAGAAGTGAAGCAGCTAAGGCTGACCGCAAATCACTTAAACTTTAGCGGAAACTCATTAGTTTCACTTGCAATTTTCCTGCTGCATTTCGCAGCTGGAAAATGCACAGCCAACTGAGCCACGAATGATTTTCATTGTTTCAGTTGCAGTGCGCAAAAGTTTTCCAGTCAGTTGGGTACCCTGAAATCGATGGAAATTAATTAAACTGCAGCTGGAGTAGATTAAAGATAGCTGACTAAGTGCAGCTTATTTCGTATTTATTTTCCACTCCATTTTCCACTTTCCTTCGATGTCTTTTTCGTTGTGAAAAGCCAATTAATGGACGTTTTATAGCCCTGAGTTACAAGCTGTTGCCACTGAGGTGTTGTTATTTGCGCCGCCTTTAACTAAACTTACTTTTATTATTTTATTGGACCCGCTCTCTCTCTTTCTCTCTGTCTTTTCCGTTTTGCTCGTTTTATGGACGAACTACAAGGACGTGCTTTCAGCGCGGCTTGCCAAGGCTAATATAACAAAGAATTTGTCTTGAGGACATGCCATCATTTGGGCCAATGATTACATTATGCGATAATGTAGCTCCATAAAAGGCTGCAGGGTGACAAACAGATAGTGCTCAGAAAAGGGGCGGCGAACGGAGGGCGGGGCCATTTCGTTTGCCATAATAAGCTGTAAAAGTGACACATACAGTTGACCTGATTTTTCCAGCACATTCCTTTCTGGGCGCATCCTTGTTGCTCCTGCTTGCCCCCGTCCGCTTTGCTTAATCCAACTTTAAAATTATACACACTAACGATTCACACATACTGTTGGGAGATCGGTGGTGGCAAGGCGGAGGGGCGGGAAAAGCGGAGCCACGGGGAAAAAAGAGGCGCCAACAGAGCAAGGATTAAGTTTGAAGCACTGAACCGTGCGGGGAACTAATGCAGGACCCTGTGCGCTCGTCCTTGCATTTGCTACAATCACACATTCCCCGCTCACAGTTCACGAAGGGAAAATGGAGGAAAGCGGGGAAAATTCGCTACTTGTGTGGAAGTACATGCAGGAAAAAATAGACACTTATACTAAGATACAAATTGTATATTTTAAAAGACACAACATTTGAATTTTGGACCTGGTTGCCAACTCTGATTTAATTTATTTGAATTAATATTTAAATTTATATAAATCTTGAAGTTTTCAATCAATCTTTTTATAATAAATATTAAAATTTACACAATATTTAAATTTTAAGTTTTTGATTGAGATGCTTAAGTTTTTCAGTATATGGCTCATTTGAACATTTTTAGTTTTCTTAAATGAAATTTGTATTTTCAGATTTTTGCACATTTTCCATGTTGTCTGCCTTACAAACATATTCTTCAATTTAAATAACTATACTGTAAGCCTAAATAAACACTGTCCCTGATTTAATAACTGTATTTTCTTTCAGTACATTTTCCCAGCGGTTCCTGTGGCGTTTTTTGTCTCCGCCCATTTCCCCATCTTTTCCTCTGGAGGACAGGAATGTGTGTGGGAAAAGTCCTTTCCGCTATTGCGCCTTAGTTAGCCTCTGAACAACGAAAGTGGCAGTACAAAAAAATCGCAATTAAAACGAGAAAAGAAAATCTTTGCAGGGATGAGTTGACATTCAGTTGTTTGTCTGATGTTGCTTTGACGGATTAGCGAAAATTAATAATCTCCAAGTTATCTGTCATGCCCGGCGGGATCCTCAGCTGGCAAATATTTATTGAACGTTTTCAATATATTCCCAGGCTTTAAGCACTCATCTCCTTGAAGTAAAAAAAATGCACCTCAATTATCTGCGAGCTTATCAAATTGCCTGAGGGTAATATGGGCAGCATGCCGTGCTAATTAAATTTATAAAAATTAATTTGCCAGCAACTCGCGCAGACAGACAAAAGTGCCAAAACGTTGCCAGCGGCAGCAGTCAACAAGTAAAAAGAAAAAAATTAACTTAAAGAAGAAAAATATGACGCCAGTAATAAAGTAGCATCAACTGACTTAATTAGCAGCGAGCTGCGTTCTGGCGCCTTTTCCGGTTTTCCCACCAGAGTTTTTCTTTCCCTTAAAAAAATAAAAAACTTTTCAGTTTTAAAGGGAAAAGGAAGAGGAGGCCAAACAAGTTGGACCCGGAGCAGTGACAATAATTTGAACATGTCTCAAGTTGATCATTAGCATATTTCATAGGCAGGCACGCCCAAACAGGACACAATTTTCCCCAATGCTTTTCCCTTTGCCAGCTGTCAAGTCGGTGAAAATCTCTCTGCCAGCTGCTTGCTGCACATCGACATCTTTGACGCGCCAAAAATGCACTCAGCCGTGTGACCCATTTCCCCAGCTTTTCCTACCCCTGTTTTTCCCATTTTCACAGGAAAGTGGGAGCTGCATCTGCCTTGCATTTTATCCCAGCTACTTTTGATATTTCCAGGGGATGCATTTCAGTTTCGTCCTACCTAGACCAGCGGAATATGCTCTGTAGTTACCATAAAATGATTTGATGAACGAGTTCTGTGCACAATTCGGAATTGCCCTAAGGTTTTTTTCGTGTTTTGTAGAAAAGTTGGCCAAGTCATAAGTTTGAAAATTTCATTTTGGCCAGGCTTAAAGGTGGCTTAAAGTTTGTGGAACAGAGAACTTGCAAAGAATGCTGTGATAAGTACACAGGATTATTGGTAAGAAGTTAGTCAAAGTTCAAAAGGCTTGCGGTAAAAGAAGTTAAAGGCAGGATATATGTTTCGGTCCTGATTTTTCTTTTATTGTACGTTACCTTTTGGTTAGCATTTTAAATTAAAATTACAATTTCAGTGATAATCAGATTATTAATTTATTCATAACATTTAGGAAAATAACAAAGGGTTTCCTATGCCCATAATCAAGATGCCTAATCTCTGATACATTTGATACACTCCTCATGTTCTTAGAACAGTTAAGCCCTACTGGCTTTCACTCAATTAACATTCGGCCTATGAAATTCAGGAAAATCTCGTCACGTTTTGTTTTCCTTATGAATCATAACAAAGCCCGTCACGTTTTATTTGCCTTTCTATATGGTCTTAAGGATTATTCTGGAACGGGAAAACTCCAGTGAAAATGTTCCCCATTGAAGAGTAATATCATTTGCCTCGCTTCATTTTCTTGTAATATTTTCTTTATTTGCTATGTTAATATACTTGAACTGAAGTGGTGGAAAAGGCCCTTTTCCCTCGCTCTCTGTATCTGTTTGCCACGCCCCTTATGCATATGCATAGCCCACTTTTGAGGGTAGTTGACTCAGCTGTCCAACTGTGTGGGCTCCAGTTGAGTTTCGAATGCCCTGAATGCCCTGCACCTTGCTACCACCTCTTCCATTTACTCGATGTTTTACCGCCCCCACGGCTGGTAACATACCAATTAATTTTTATTTATTTTAATGCTGCCCGTTTTCCTTGGGGGCATAGCACAATTCCCGGTTTTCAGATCCCAGCCACTGCACTATGGGGTTTTTGACCTGTTTTTGTGGCATTAATTAATAACTCGGTCAGTTTTGGAGATATCGACATGAAACTTACCAATCGTCATTATTTGTCCCTAGGCACATATAGTGGAAAATCATCGATCAGAACACAATATCCTATAGCTCCCATAGGAACGATCGGTTAAAACTAAAAATAAATTAATAAAATTTAAGGAGCGAAATTGTTGCTTTATGCCCATAAAAGTGGATGATAATAAGTGCAACAAAAGCAAAAGAAAAATCCATCAAACTCAAAACCATTGGCCCACGGTTTCATATCGACTATCAATTCGACAGTTTGTAGCAAAATGATTCGAATTTGTCCAAATTACGGGCAACTGACAGACAAACATATAAAATGATCCTCATATTATAAATAATTTGTTCATCAAACATTGTATAGCCTTTTCTTGCTCAAGTCGGCCCTTCTCGCTATCCCAAACAGCAACCAAGTCGGCGTTGGAGAAAGTGAGGTTATCTAAGAAAAATTCAAATTCACCAATAGTGCGGAAAAGTGCACATTAAGACTAACAGCTTTTGCTCAGAATTGACAACGCTACAACATACACTTGACGCACTGCAAAATAAGCAAAACTCCTTTTTAAAATCCTATCCAAAGTGAAATTTGTTTCAAAAATCCAGCTTAAGATGCATTTATAAAATTAACAAAAGTTAGTATAAACACGCACAATTTAAGCAATTAATAACATTTAACATATAGTCGAAACCTGGAAATCCATATTCAAGAGTTGATTTTGTGTTTGTTAAGTTTTATCAAACAAATGAAAATCAAAAACCACGGCAATAAATGGAAAACTTGGCGTGCGGCTTTCGGATGAAACAGCTGACTTTACGCTGTTATGCTAACATAAAACTGTTAAATATTAACATTTTGAGTTTAAAGCATAATAGTGTTATGTTTTCTTAATACGTACACACAAATTTTATTCCAATTGGAGCATTTTTAAAAAATGGGTTAATGCCAGATAAAGTGGTCATTTACCCCATAGTGCACTGTAGCGAATTCCAGTTTCTGTTGCAAATTTATGCATCACTTGCATTTTATTGACCCACTTCTCTCTATCCATTTCATTTTTATTTTTGTGTTTCAGGACGACAACGAGAAAAGGTTGAAATTAAATTTTATTTTAGTAACTTTATTTTTGGGTTCACCGGAAAACAAAGTAAGCTTTTTTGCGTTACACCGAAAAACTTTCAGTCATTTTTTTTATAGTATTATTTACCATTGATGTTCATGCAAAGTTCATTGGCAAAGTTTCTACAACAATGGGAAGTTAAGAAACTTTTAAAATTTGTAAGTCTATTTTTATGTAACGTCACAAACTGAAATATGAATAGCTTATATTTCAGCTTTTAAAATTGAGCACATTGTTTTGTTTTCCTCTGGCTTGTTAGTTAATTAGGTGTTTCATTGAGCTTAAAATAAGTTTTTTGTAACTAAATGATTGTCAGAAAGACAGCAGGTTAAACAAGTTATAGGAATCGAATTTTTCGAACAAAACATTCGTAAACCACTGATTTATTTTATACTATGAACAATAAATTAGGTAAAATTACCCGTTTCATCTTGAATGATTAAAAATAATGATTAATAGTTAAAAAGGGGAGTACACAAAAAAATTTTTTTGTATAAATTTAAACAATGGAGTTTCTTGAAGTGTATAGTCCATATAAATATTTAAAAGTTTTATTTACCAATTTTCATTTATTAATGGGGAAAATATCTTTAGTACTTTCCATAATCATTAAAATTATTATGATATATTTTAAATAAAACTAAATGCCATTTTTCGGTTCAAAAACTGACTTTTCCGGATACGCACTACAAAGTTTAAAATTCAAGTGGGTTTATGGTTTTTTGTCAGGTGCTCGAAGCCAAAGCAAAGCGTTCGAGTGGCAAAAAATAAGTTAGCTCGCGTTATAAAGTTATCCATTCTCGACAGCTCAGTGGGTGGAAATATCCGGAGGGGGCGTGGCATGGCAAATGTTTCGCTCGAAGTGCTGTTGAAGTGGGCGTGGTTATTTAATTAGGCTGTTCTTACCACTGCCACTGTGAATTTCATTAAATTGTTGTCATGTTGTCGTCGCTCGTTTATTTGCGCTGCTCAAACATTTCTGAATAAATTAGCTTGCTTTCAAGTGGGTGGTAAAATTTTACAACATGTGTGTCTAATAGAAATTTAATGAACAATTCTTGATGCTTTACATCTACTGATGTTAAATTTAAGCAGAAAAAACAGCTCCCTTTCTAAGTAGTTGCAAATTTCATGATTGGAACAATATTCCTCTTTTCTTTCAACTACTATCGATGGCTTTCAGTGGTCTTTCTTCTCTCACTTTTTAAGTCCCTTGATGGTTGCAATAAGGAGTAGAGATTGTTGAGAGGTTGCTCCTCAAATTTTGCCTTACTTATTTAGATATTTTTTCGCCGTTTAAAATTGCATGAACATTTTGCTTCTGCTTTGTTACTTGGTGAATCCGCTTTGTTCGATGCTTTTAAGTTTTATTGTTATCAGAAATAGAGCTTCAAGTGCTTTCAATCAATTTGATTGCACAAAAATTTATCAATTTATATTTTATACTTTGCATTAAAACTTAACTTAATTAAAATGACCAATTTTATATTTTACTTTAAAGACCGTAAAGCTTTGATTTTATTTATTTTTTCTAAATCATTACTAATTAGAGATTGCTATTTCAGTATTTATGTTTCTTTGTGTATGGAGTGCAATAAAAATTATTTTATTAAAAAAAAACCTTAATCCTTGGTAAATAAATAAATGTGGTTTAGATTTTATAAGTCTTTCTCACTTAATTTATTTGTATAGCTTTTGTTTTTCTGCGCGTTCTTGTGTTTTCAGCTGTTAAAATGTGACAAACGGGGTGGCTTTTGATTTGTGCCAGAATGCCCATTGAAAATGGTTATAATGAAGCGTGGGCACTTCAGTTTAAATTGATTGGCGGCTGGCAGGAACCGCCGGCCGCAAAATGTATGGCATTGGATTCCGCTGCCACTGCGGGGCATTTGGGCATCCGCCATGATTCCGCTGAGGTGTGAAGCCCCCAAATGTTATTGGGGCACGTTCGCGGATCGGCTCGTGAGCAATTAGATGCAATAAATCACAGCTGCTTATCTGGCAGTGAGCTGCGGGTCTCTGATTCGATTTCCCCGGCTCCGACTGCAAATCTGGATCCTCTTGGAGGCCCTGGGCCTCAGATTGGGAGCCACCAAATTGCTCACATGGCTGCCTCTCGCCTCACAGCCAATCGCACCCACATATCGAGAGACATTTGGCGGAATCGCAGACCCGCGGCTTTTGGCTTGTGTAATGGCGCGATGGCGCATCCCAATCCCCATTCCCCATTCCCAGGGATATATGGCCAATTGCTGGCGCAGCAGTGAGAGTCGCAACTATTTTATCTGTCGCACATCACAGCCGGCAAATATAATAATTTTATTTTATTGCAGCTCTTTGGGCTTGTGTTGAGTTATAAACTGCGAGGGCGGAAGTTACTTCTTAAAAGCAATGCCAACTGTCAATACATATAGAGTTAAGTCCCTCCTAAATAAATTAAACTTAAAGCATCATGTAAGTAAGTTAACTATTAATGACTAAAGATACTAAAGACTAAGGAAGTGATTTTTTAAACTGATGTTTTGGGGAATTATCATATTTATAAATACTTTATTAGTACTAAGATGATCTAAATTTACAATTCGTATTTGAAGAAATTATTTATTTCGTTTTTTTTGTTTGCTTAAATTATTTATAAAAATCTACTAATGAGGGTTTACTTTAGTTTCATATCTCTGTTGGATTGCCCAGATGTATCATCAAAATTAGGACAAACTATTTATATTTATCTTCGAAATGTTGAATAGGTCAGCAAGTGAAGCAACTCGAGCGTATGAATTCAAGGACCTCCATTAAGATTGAAGGCAATCAGGGGGATTTATGGCTGTTGGCTTTTGGATTACCGTATGATTTCGCTGAGGATGAAATTTGCGCTCGATGCGGACAAGTTATCCGGGCCGCACAATTGCTTCCTTAACCTGGCTTAACATTTTCTGAGCCCGACTCCATTATCCAGCAGACAATGCTGACACACGTACCCTAATCATAATGCCACGCATCGCTTTTTATGTGATGGCATGTAAAGCTCAGCCACGACCCGACCCAAAAAGCCACAAAAAATAATGACACCGCAGACTCACTTACGCCAAATGAACCCCAGATGATAAATTAAGAGCGGCAGACATTTCACTTGCAGTCATTGGAGTGGAAGTGGGAGTTCAAGTGAAAGCCAGGTGAAAACTGAGGTGTGAAACAACCGAGATTCGGTGTACTTTCACCAGGACGCTCCCTTTGGTGGCGTTTATTGCGAAATAAACTTGGCATATGTAGTGCCATTTAATTAGGTGGATGCGCAAATGCAAAAATCGTGTCTACGGCTCAAATCAATTAGCAGGACAGCAAGGAAATGGGCTAAAGAGGATGTCCATCCGGTAAATGGCTTGATTTATGCAACTAATTAGCAAAAGCATAATTTCGGGGAATATTATTATTTTATTAAGTTGCATATTATGCGAAATGTGATTACGGCAGAGGGATAATAACAACGATGACAGAGGGACAACCCGAATGATATATCCACCCATCAGCCGAGCACTAATTATGCTGCTGCATAAATCATATTGTCCGTAATCGCAGCCCGATATTTACACATGAATTTGGTTAGGGTTAGGGTTGGGCTTAGGGCCCTTAGCCATAAATGTCAATTATGGCTTAGTTTTCGGAGCTCCTGCTCAACTTTGGCGTAAAGTGTTGATTGATAAATTGATTGATTGATTGATTGCTAGTTTGATCGTTAGCGCTTGGCAGAAGCGCTCCTATTTTTTTTGAAGTTTTGATTTTTAGCCGCTTCTGCTGATGTCATAAATTGAGATTAATCATGTTTCTGATGGGATTTTTTTTGTGGGATTGACACTGTGTGTACATAACATGAATGGCACTTAAGCCGCTTAGTGTTTTCAGATTTGTGGCCCGAATGCGATGTTGTGACATTGTTGCTGCATTGTCCATAATTGTTTGCGTTATGCGCTCAATTTGTGATATATTTACTCGTGTGCAGTCGTTTAGATTTGTTTGGACTCGCCGCGGGGTGGACATGTTTATCTTTCACAGTTCATTATACAAGGCGTAAGCTTGTTGGCATGGATGATCCCTTTAGTGGGGGTGGTTATTTAAACTTCGGTCCACCAAAATCACTCATTTCAAATACAATCATTTTTGGATTTGTTATCGATGTTATTGCACAACAATTTAAATGATATAAATTACTTGTTAAAATTCGTTTTCATTTGTCATAAATAAAAGAGGAATACAACGGTTCTGAGAATTTAATGCCAAAAAATGACATTATTTTGGTTATTAAAAAACAAAAATTAAAAACAAAAATCAAAAATATTTAGCTTGTTATTTTTTCATTTAAGTTTTATAATCATAAATTTAAAGCTTCGCCTAAAAGAAATGTTTAATTTATTATTCGATTTGGTCTTTTATTTAGCAAAATAAATAAATAATCTTTCAATATATTCAATGTGGTTTTAACGATGAAATAAATGCTTATAAGTAATTAAAACATTAAGTCGAGGAAACACATTTTAAGCGTTTTATTTTCATCAAATTAATTTTCCATTTTTCCGTGTAATTTATTTTATCAGCATAATTAAACTGAGCCTAATAAGCTTCATATCACACAAACTTTCAGATATAACAGTACTTATTGTCGTTCAATTAATGTTCTATTTTTTCTTGACATTCTTTCTATTTAATAAAGTCAAACTTCGAACAAATGTGTTCAGCCAAAGAATTTTAACAGCGCTATTTATCAACTGTTTTATGTTATTTTTATTTTTCCATGCTCCGTTGCTTTTGGAACTATTTTTTACATTTGTACGGACTGCAGAAATAGTTTTATTGCATTTATTACTTTTAATTAAATTTCGGATTATACACAAATTATTTTTTCACACCACGAAAGTTTTGCAAATTCTTTTTCAAAACTTTTCACACCGTTTTGCCGCGCAAAACATTGCTTAATTAATGTGCACGTGCGTGTAAATTCCGTGAATAGTTTGACACCATTCTTTAACCATTTGCAGTTAATTGATTACATATTCCATTAATCATTATGAGACCACACGTTTTGGTTGAATATTAATTAAAGCAGTCGCACGCACGCATTGAATGTGATAAAATGGCATTTAAGCGACGACACAACATTCTAGCAGGCGGATATTTCAATTTAATTCTTTGCATTATTTATTTGGACTGAAAAAGATTGCCATGGAAATTTGTGCGTTATCAGCGCGTCGCGAATAAATTCTCGGCTATCATATCACATTAAAATAATTTATCTCCTTCATTATTTGTTGTTGTGTTTGGCCCGAAAAGGACCTCTAGATTTTTGCTGCCAAAACCCAACTTTACGTTCGGGTGTAATTTTTCATGCTTTTTACAACTCAGCCACTCGGAAAGCACACACACATATTTCCGGGCACTCGGATGCCGAAGAACGCGCACACCGCCGTCAACAACTCAAAATGTACTGAAAATGTATCCTGCGACTTCGATGTCGGGATGCTGCACTGTACAGTGGGCTCTCTGTACAGTAGCAATTACAGTGGCACTTACTGCTATGCTATTTGAAGGACATTTCCTAATGTGATAACGTGCGATAGCAGGAGAGGCCTCAGTAGGTTAGTAGGTTGCCAGTAGCCGGCATTCGTAAAAAGGGACTTTTTCTCTTGCCGGCTGCTGTTGGTAGTTAACAGCTCTGTTAACTCAACAAGTCAGAGTAAATAGGATGACTGCAGTAACATGCACCAATAAGTATGCTATGGATTTTTTAAGAAGCTAATTGTTCACATTTGGTTATGTTTTCTTATCTTTATGATGAATTTAATATATTTATGAATTTTGAGTATGTTCAAAAGGTTAGCATTCTCACTTACTATTATAGTTTAAGAAAGTATTAAGTTTTAAGAAATAACTTTGAAATATTATGAGGTATTACAATATAAAACGTTTTTTAACAAAATTCAAGTCTCTTCATGACTAAAATTAAAAATCTATTATTTTTTAGGTTAAGTCTTTATTATAACGTGGTAAGTCAGATTTGTTCAAACTAAGTTTGGCGGTGTTTAGCTGATTTTTAATGAGTTTCAATTTACAAACAAAAGATTTTCTAGAATGATGTTCCTGGCAAACCAAGTTAAGCTAACATTTATTTTCTTCTCTTACAAAACAACTCTCTTAATTTTCCAACAGCTGTCGATGCGAGCACACTTCAACAGAATTCTCTCAACCTCTTTTAATATAATGTAGGGTTCCCTTATCATTCCAACATACAATAGACTCTCTTCCTCTGTTAACGCTTATTTGACCAACGTTTTTCAAGAGTTAAGCCCAGCTTAAGTCCAACTGGATGGCAAGTTAATTGAATTACTTATAACGTGCCTATGCATATTGAAAAGTTAATTGAAATTGTGAAGAATTTTAAATGAATGCAAGGTCTGTCATTATTCAACCGCATTTTGGGGCTAATGTAAGGTTCTGTTATTATCGCCAACTATACTCTCTTCTTCTGTTAATGCGCATTTGACCAACATTTGTCGTGGGTTAAGCCCAGCATGAGTCCCAAGTTAATTAATTTTCTTATCTTTATCTTTATCTTAAGGTGATTCGAGATTTTCAGCTAATATTGCGTCGGTCATTATTCAACGAAATTAAATTGAATTGAAGCTTATATAAGGTTTCCTTATCACCCCCTACATACAATAGACTTTCTTCCTCAGTTAACACACTTTTGTCATGGGTTAAGACCCGCATAAGTCCCAATAGACGGTAAGTAAATTATTATGTATATCTAACCTGCATATTGAAAAGTGATAAAAGAATTTTCAATTAATACTGCGTCTGTCATTACTCAACGGCATTTTAGGGCTAAGCTGGCAATTAAAGCCTTAAATTTTGCGACTTGGAAAATGTCGCCATAACTCTTGATGGTGGGTGTGCGAACCCTTGCCAAGTGCACGTGTGTGTAACGATTGTTGCATAATTTAAGTGCCTCCCAACAAAAAATGAAAAAGCATGACAAAAAGCAAAAAAAAAATGAGACTACGTGGAAAGTTGGAAAATGATTTAAGCCGTTCCGGAGTCAGAGTGCGGCCATGTCAGCGTGTGTGAATCCGTGTGGGTATGTGGGTGGCAGTGGCCATTACTTTGTATTTAATAAAACAATGTTGTCGACGCCCCAACCTGAGTGTTCGCCCCTGTCAAAGGTATTATCCCGGGCACTGGATATTGGACATTGCTGGTTGAAAAATCTCGGAACCCTCCACAGTTGCCATGGAGCAAAAAAAATCTACAACTTATTTATTTAATTTTCACGCTTCACTCTGTCTATTTGTATTGCGAATTTGACTTTATGTTATTGTACAAACAATAGCGAATGTTGCATTTAAAACATATTTTTTATGTTACTTACGCTTGTGTAATTGCCATTCAAGGATTTTAGTTCACTTACCTGAAAAAAAGTAAAAAAAATTTTAATTAACACAATTATGGCATTAATTATAGGCAGGAAAATATAATATTTTTATTATCGAACTTGATCAGCCTCGATGCATTTAAATAAACAGCTCCTACTTTATTGGACTTTCTGACAAAGTTTTATTATTGGCTTTGCAATAAATTCGTATAATTATTTGTATGTTCTTTTTACTTTGTTATTTGTAACTAAAGCAATGTTGTGTCGTAAAAAATAATTACGTCTTTTAACAGAAGGATTCATTTTTGAAAATAAAAATCTACAGAAATTACTTAAGAATTTGGTCTCTTTGCCTGCAAATAGCGCGCCAAACTCAACCAATTTTCCTGTGCCATCTGCAGAACTAATGCCTGATGTGGAAAGATAACTGAAACGTCTTTAGCGATATAGTTTAATTCGAGCAGCATCATTCCGGCTGCACTATATCATCCATTTTGGCACTGAATTTATGGGCGTAGCTGATTTAGCCCCGAAGTATGCAAAATATGCCCGTCTGGCTCGCATTTGGATGGCAGGCCAAACATCTTTAGTTACTCGAGATGCAACAAAATGCCTTCCAAGCAAAGCCTCAAGTCTCGCCAAAACCGCAGAAATGCATTACCCCCTGCAAATTTCAGAGGGGCGGAGTTGCTTTTGCCAATGTTTGTGGATGTTGACTAAATTCACAAAAGAGAGCTGGCTAATACCAAACGGAAGTGCCAAACACAGACACACTGGTATATCAGCCAACGGCCTCAGTACTTCTCTCTTAGCCATCTTTCTTCGCTTGGCAACATCGCCCCGCCTGCACTTGGCTTCGTTTCCGTACACATTTGAGAAATGCATGTGGAAAATGCCAGCCACTGACTGCATTTGTAACTGTTACCAGTTGGAGACTGCTGTTGGAGTTGTGTGCACTTTGAAAAATATACATTCATTTTCAAAAAAAGATGTAAAAAAAAATAAGTAGTAGGTTTTTAACAATTCCGTTTTTTTGCACTACGAAAACATTTTTAAGTCAAAATAAAAATAATTTATCATATCTAAAGTATTTAAAATAAATAGCTGATATGTTCTTAATTTTCGCTAACATTTTTTAATTGTAAATTCCAAAGAAAAGTATATATTGTACAAACTATTTTCAAAATTAAATTTAATTCATAAATTTTTTTATTATTATTCATTTTCCTAATCACTCGCAAATTTTTTTCGGAGTGCATAGTTTTAAGAACCTGCGTGTGCATCTTTGTGAGTGTGTTTGGCTAAGCGGCGCATTTCCTGGCCTGTGCCATCAACTAAATAGCATTCATTTACGTTGATTTATGCAGGCTAAGGAAAACGTAGAAGCTGGAGTCGGAGAAGGGGGAAGGGAAGAGGTGGAGAAAGGAGCGATCTTTTTGTGGGCAATATTTATGCCCCAAAATGACACTTTAAAGTTGCAATAAAAACTGTGTCGTTCCATACAAGCCCTCTTTGTTATTTATTGTTGCCAGTTCACGATGTAATTACTTTTTCAACACGCACATGATGAGGCAGGAAGTCCGTGGAGCACTCAACCTACGGGTCAAATGGCAATGGCTGCATTAGTCGTCGGGGTTCGTCGTTGTCAATTGTCGATTGCCAACTGCAATTGATAAATTGGCAATGGAGACGCTTTTCCCGTTTTCCCCTCATTTTCCAGGGATCTTATTTTTCGCCTGCTCCTTTTTCTGGCATTGACAGTTCAATGTGCTCACTGATGCGCAAATATCAAGTCCAATACACACTCTCGGTAGTCTTGGAGTTCACCTCCCCACCTCACCCCGCTATTAACACCACCCTTTTTTCGCATTTTCCCATTTTCACTGCGCTTTTTATGGCAGTTCGTGACCGAGTTGCAGTCGCTTTAAACTAGTTTTCCCAGCGAATACATATATATCGCTCCCCAACCGATTTTTCAGTTTTGTCTTTTTTCGCGTGTTCCTTGAAATTGAATTAGTGGCAATGGCAGTTGGGTTTCCTAATCTTGCAATGGTTTCAGGAGGTTGCCAAGTAATGGATGTGATAATTTGTTAAGGTTCTATTTGCTCGAATCTCTCGCAGTACTTAGCTTTCGATTTGTTTTCAGTTCATCATGGCAGTCAATATAAAAAGTGATTCGTTCATTAGGAGTTAAGAGCTTGAACTTTATTTAAGCCGTATCTTTAAAAATAAGAAAATGGCTTTTGATAGTTCATAAAATCTAAGCGTAGACAAAATAAGGGATTAATAAAAATAATATTACAAATAGAGTCTGCAATTTAATCTTTCTATATTTTTACAAGGGTTTCACAAGATACATATTTGCTTTCATATCCGTTAGCTTTTTAATAATGGTATAAAAAACATGTAGAAACAATAAATATCACATTTTTTCTAGAGACTTGACGACTACAATATACCGAGGCCTTTATTCAGATTGATATCTGGTTACTTATATTTCCAAGAATTTACCGACTTCCGTGGCCTTGTTATTTACAAACAAATTTGATTAAAAAAAGCTTTATTTAGAAGGCAATATACTCTGCACGACTTGCACGAAAAATGAAGCCACAAAAGTGCGCATATAAAAATCTCATAAATTGAAATAAATAAGGAAAATAACAATTTCGACCGCACACATACACATTGGGGTCATAAAAATAGGGGAGCCCCCATACAAAGATTCTCCTGCAGACCTTGCTGTAATATTCATAACTCTTTTCAAATGTGGTCAAGTGCTGGGCTGGGCAAGTGTGTATGCCATGTCCTTTTGGCCGGTCTCCGACCAGATTCGACAGCTCTTGATATTGCCCGGGTCTGGGGATCTGACCAGAAGTAGAGAAGCAATATCTACAGTTGAGTGAGCTTAGCTCGCTTTTGAGTCTAAGCCGCCAGGACCGACCTGACTTGAGTTGAGCTTGGCACATTTTATTAAAAACGAGATGGACGATGGAATAAAGTCCGAAAATTGCCACAACAAGATGCAGTTTTCCATCTTCTTTTTTTTTTTGCATTTTTCTGCAGAAATGAAGTCCGTGTTTGGCACATTGGATGCCAGGACCCGTTTGCTTTTGTGACTTGTATTTTTATTACATTTCACCCGCTTTCTCCGCCATGTCTGTTGCATTGTCTGGCGATTTATGGATTTTATTTGGCCACTTTTTACCCCCATTGTTGGCATTTGTCGCCTTTTCTACGTTTTGTTGCCTTATTGCAGACACTCTGTGATGTTATGTGCTGCCAGGCTATCTGCTCATAATATATATCTGTATATATACACACATTTATGTATTTATTTATATGAATAGAAATGGCTGCAATGTTTTCGCACTCGGCAACACATGGAGTTTGGGATTTTCGGGGGCTTTTGCATTTGTTTATTGGCCATGAAATGGAGACATTATGGTCAACTCGCACTGAGCTGCTAGAGCCCCAAATTTGGGTTCTTCTGCGAATCGTTTCAATGACATTAACCCACTTCAAAAGCTGTCTGCATGGCTCGCCAGTTAAATTCTAATTAAATTCACACTTAGCCAACCCCGAAAGGCATTCCACACACTTGTTCTCTGACCAATTTGTGTGTTGCCACAAAGTTGAAATGAAAGAATGGCAAACGGGTGAATCCCTTTAATGAAACCACACACACGATTCGCATACAATTTTAGTTTCCACATAAAGGCCAGTGCGAATAACTAAAAACCGAGGATAATAAACGATGATAAGATGCTTAAAAGTAATTACAATGCATATTAAGTATTTATGAAACAATAAAACGTTTAGGCTAAGCGAGGGATAAAGAACATTCCCAGCCCACAAGGCCAAGCAACAATCATTTTCAAACTCAGCTGGGTGGAATTGCTTGAAAAACTTTTAGGCTCGCTGGGCCACATAAAATAAAGAAAAGTGTAAGCGGAAATAAAACGTTACAAAATAATAAAATGTTGTCTTCCGCCCGGCTACCTCGTAAAAAAAGCCAAGACATAAACAAAGACAAGAAAAAAATGTGGTGGTAGCGCCAAAAGAAAAACAAGGGAAGAAAAATAATACTTGCTGCATGGGGAGCCAAAAATAATTTTCACGAAAAACTTGTATTGTGTTTTGTGCACCTAAAAAGTTGCCTACTATTCCCAGGACTTCTCTATCCTTTAGTTAGTGTGTGTGTGTGTGTGTGTCAAACGATTAGTGCAGGACTTTCAAAAGTTTCTGCGGCTTTCAGAGAGTCTGGAAAAAGGACACTTGAAGCTCCACTGGTTGTCCTTTTAACGATGCCGCGAAGCGAAAAGTTTTGTTCAAATAGTTTATGGTTATTGCAGTTGAAATACATGGTATATACGCTGGCCTAAGTGAGCTTGAATGGCTTAAATGATTTTAATTGTTATTGTCAACATTAATTGGAGTGGGTTGAAAGTTTTTAATGACTCAAAGATAATGTGTACCCAACAAAATTTATCAATGTTATGGTATTTCCATAAAGGGGTCTTAGAATTTCGGCATGAATACGAGGCTTAGCCCAAAGGCAAAGCGAAAACAAAACCTTTTCAGCTGGTTTCTCTTTTCGAAAAACCTTTCTAATTAGCTGCAAAGGACTCATTTACCTTTATATGAACGTAAACACAAATATTTTGCCTTGCCGAAATTAATAAAAACCCATTTCGTTTTATTCCACAAATATGTTGTCAAATTCAAAGCAATAAAATATAAGAAATATTCAAAGGGGATTTACAAAAACAGGAGCAGACAATAATGAGAGACATCTTTAGAGGGAGCCCCGAAAAAATCCCTGCAAAAAGCTGCCAGTGAAATACGATAATTATGCGACATTTAGCAGTTTAGCAGGCGGCAGGAACTGCCAGGACCCGGGCATTCAAGGAGTTTAATGGCTGTGAGAAGGCTGCTCCCCGTGTCGAGCGAAAAGCGAAAGTAAAAAAAGGGTTACAACATTGGGAAAACGACGAGAGCGACGAAAAAAATGGAAAACACACAGCGGAAATTACAAGAGCCGCCAGTTCGCGAGGGCACAAAAAAAAGGGCAGCGACAAGGGCCACAAATGCAAAATGAAATCGAATGCGCAGGGGGTAAATGTGTCAAGGGGCGGAATGGGTTAACATTAATGTGGCCGTGGGTGTGCGTGGAAGTGCGTCGCTCGGCTGGTGGGTTAAACTTTTTAAAACTCGTTAGTATGCGCAACGAAACGAAAAATCAACAATTTCTATTTTGATTATATTTTTACCACTGTGGCCGGATAGTTTTGGGTTCGTTCCTCCTCCGCCGTTAGCCATTAAATGGCATATTGGTTCTTTTTTTTTTGCTGTGTTTTAGAACCATTGCAAAATAAATTCTTGAACGTTGAATCAACCTTTTCTCCCTATGCATACGAAAACACTCTTAAAGCCATCATAAATCCCATCAGAATGCTAAACGACTATATTTTATTTCGTATGAAAAAATAATTGCATATTTCAGTACTTAACTATGTAGTTCTCCAATAACTTGCAATCGGTAATAATATATACATTGCTTTTTCTAAAACAAACTATATTGTAAGGCTCAATTATGTATTAATATTTTTTTTATTAAAATATTTTTTGCAAAAACCCGTTTGTAGTTCTTAATTTTGGGGTATCCTATCTTCGAGATTTATTCTTTTAATACCCTTTTTGAAAAGGTCTTCTCCTAAAAACCTAACCAGGCATATTTAATAAGCATTTAAATGAACAAAGTTGTGAGCCGAAAAAAAAGTTTTTTAGCTCAATGCCAAAAACTGTGTGTTTACCCCGGCGTATGCGTGATTTCGTTTAACTAAAAAAAAGTTTTCAATGGCTGATAGTTACACTTTCACCTCGAGCAAATGAGTCCGCCATAAAATTAAAAGCCTTCGCTCTAAAAATTTTACATCTGCCTTATGCGAATCATCGTAAACATTTGCCACACATGACAGACAAATTTCGGTTAATGGCCATGGCCATAAAATGGATTTAAAGCCATTTTTTGTGGTCTACTAAAAATCTGCTGACCAGGCCTGCGACCTCAGAGCTAAATTAATGACAAAGCTTAAGCCCTGTTTTCCCAAATCGCAGACACAAATTGCTCAACATTATTTAAAAAGAATTGCTTTTTTTGTAATTTTCAAATCTGGGTATTAATGCCGGGGGGCCAACCTGAAATGGATAAAATGCAAATTCAATAAGCAGAGTCAGCTTAAAAAACGCCCATTAAAATGTTTTAGTTTCGTTGATTTCAATGAATTATTAAAATCGTGTTGTCCACCTTTTGGGCCTTTTTGGCATGCATGTAGGTCAAATTGGGCCCGCTTGGTTGCCTGCTAAAATTTTAGCCATTTTGCAAGTCAACTAAGCGGCAAAGGAAAGTCACTCAGGAAGGATGTTGCTGGAACGAAGGTGGCTTTCACTCTTGCCATCCCGTATCGTTGGCCTTTGTTTGCCAAAAGAGCAGCAAAAATAATTGCCAGAGCCGCAATTTCGGTCGTACACAGGCTCAGTTTATTTTCTAGTCGAAAGTTGGAAAGCTGAAGTTAAAAAGTGTTTGCGGTCAGATTTTGGAAATATTTTAAAAGGAAGTTCATTTGTCGGAAGCTGGTATCACCCACCATAATCGCATTTAATAAGAGTTTGTAATTTAGTTGACTTATGAAGATCACAGAAAAGGTAAAAGACCCTTTTTTAATAAAGTAATATATAGCACAGAGAATGAAAATATGTGCGTAATTTTCTTTATCTAAAACATTATCTTTCTTTAACTAAAACGTAAAAACATGATATTGATGTTGTTAAAGCTTGATAATGGTAGGTCATGTTTTACATCATGAAACACAGTAATTTGACTCCCAAACATTTTTTTTGAGTGCAGCAACAAAATCACTTTTCCTTTATTACTAATTCATGCATTTACTTGATGCACAGCCTCGGGAAAGTTTTCCCTTGCATTTCTTAGCTGTCACTGGCATGAGATTTGGCTCTTGGCTCCTGGCTCCTGGTTCACTTGGTTTACCTGGTCCCGCATGCTTGCATATGCATAAGTCAGGGGGTCTGCCTGAGTGACATGGCCAAAGCCCCGTTTAACTGATACTGCTACTGCTACTGCCACTGGCATACCCTGCGTATGCGCAATCTTCTAAGCAAGTCTTTGGGTCTTAGCCTAATTCCACGTAAGCGCATTACACTCCACAAGCTGTGACTCTTGCCATTAACCCACCAGCAGTGCAAATAATTTAATAACTGATTTATGCGACGATGCACACCGAGTGACTTAAGCCCTGAATTCCCCGAAGCCGGGAATAATTGATGACTGCAGCTCCCAAGTTGCAGCCTGATTATACGGATTCTGTGGGTTTGACTGACTTCGATTAGCATGCCGAAAGTTTTGCCAACTGGCATTTGTTGACAGCACTGCAAAATGCTCTTGTGGCTACTTTTCTGACATCGACACTTCACTGAACTTTTATTGCTAGTGCAGCAGCCGCAAGAGATTTAAATATTTCACACAATTTATTGAACTTTCAATCCGTTGCAGCTTTTGACACCGTCAAATTAATGGCAATAATTGATATGATTCGATTTCCCAGCTTGAAGCTTTATTTGGGGTTGAATGCACTTTGAAAAAAAAATATCGTATTTGTTTTCAAAAATTAGTATAAGTATAACCATGCATTTTTGTTTCAAATTCAAACAAAAGGGATATCAAGTTTTATCTTTTATTAAAAAATGTAGTAAGAAAGTATTTTTAACATATGTCAATTTTTAAATATTATTAGGAAAACTAAATTTTGTTAAATATAACAATTTATATTTTTAATTTAAAAACACCACCTTAAAACGATATTTGTATTCCAACATTATGACAGGTATTTAAATAAAAACGTTTTTATTTCTGAAAATAAATATCTTTTTCTTGTCAAGAGTGTTTCAAGGTTTAGAAGCTCCAATTTAAAATCCTTAAATATTATATGTGAAATGTTTGATTTATCCTGCAACAAAGTAGAAGGGAAAACAAAAATAAAAGAAGCCAAGAAATTGCATTTACGCGGTTCGTTAGACCAACAAACAGAGAAAAGAAGCGAGGCAAACGGCTCAAAGGCCAAACCAAGTTGGTCCAAAGGCAAATCCGGGTCTAAACGGGTCGTGTTGGGTTGCTCTTGGCCAGAAGCACAAAATTGCAGCCAAACATTTTCGAGTGGCGGCTTGCAGAGCAGCAGTAGCAGCAGTTCCAGAATTATGCTACAAATTTATGAGACGACATAAATTTTGCAATGTTTGTTTTGGCTACACACACTAACACACAAGCACACACACACACACACACACTCACTCACTCACTGCTCTGTGCAAGTACAAAAACAAACCCAAATATCTAAAGCACACACACACACATACAGAGAGAAAAACCAGTGGCAGCCTTAACCCATCCCACACAGCTGGGGGTCGAAACGGTCCTGCTCTATGATGAATGTCATGCGGTGAAATTTTAAGCCAGCAGAAAAACCAACGCCTGCATGCAAGTGCGGGAAGAGCGGGGATCTGGTAAATGGGGAAAAAAAGGGGCGATGCGAAAAAAGGGGAGTGGCAAAAAGGGGTGTGTGTGGCGTATAAACCATCGCCTCGTCATTCTAAAATTGAAAAATGCATGCAACTGTTTTGAAGGTTGCCTTTTGCATTGCCAATGGGCGTCTTTCTGGCGAATTTTACATGTCCAATTTTTTGCCGCTCTCTCTCTCTCTATCCCTCTTTCGGAATTTTCCCCGCTTTTCCTTTTAGTTTTCCCTCCCTCCCTGCCATCCATCTGTCTTTCTCACCAGTCTCCTGACAGGCAGCGACCTCCAAGCGCTGGCAAATAGACATGCATGTAAATTACTGGCACATGTGCGTTAGAGGCAGCTGCCACGCCCATCGGCATTATCCCGCTGACCCCAAAAAGTGCAGAAATTTATTTGTGTTCGCCCGATCTTCACGTCCTGCATTGATGCACTCCACGTCCACTTCAAGTGATTCGCCCAGTGGAGTGGGTTTTCACCTTTTTTTCGGCTCTTTTTCAGGAGGCTTTAATCTCGTCGACAAAGAACACTCAGCGCTAGGGAAAAAACGTTGTTTTACGTAAAAAATCGGCAAATTATAACTTTATCTTACCTCCTTAATACACATTTGTTATGATAGCTTTAGTTTGTTATTATCTCTTTCTTTTAATGTTACGTTAATTATTACTAATTCAGATTCGATCACAATTTCAAATGTTTTTATTAAAAATTTGCTTTTTACAATAGTTATTTTTAAAGATCTGTTCCTAATGTGTTCTTTCCCAATTTGATCCTGCGAAAAGCTTATAAAACAATATGCCTAATGAGTTATACACCGAGAAGTTGGGGGTGACCAATTTGACAGAAACTTGGCGTTGCATTCAAAATGTCAGCTGCATTTTGCAGCTTGATTTTTTTGTGGTCTCCAATGACAGGGAAATCTCCGATGGAGACCCGAAAACTTCGCTTCAGTTTTTCCCCAAAAATGTCAGCCTCTTTTCCCCCGTATTTCTGTGCCAAATTGCTGGCGTGTCGGGGCGAGCAACACGTCACATGCATAAATGCAATTTTTATCCCTCAGTATGGCCCGAAATGTTGCCCCTTCTCGAACCACCTATGAATGTCGTTCTGCAGGCAAAGACAGTGCAACAGTTTACGTTGTTGCCGGTGTTGCCGTTGTTGGCATTGCAGCTGAAGTTACTGTCATGTCAGCTCTGGCCGAGTTGAACGATATTCTAGCAGGATGTGTGCCCGAGCGGGATGGCAGGACATAGCTTTTATGTCTATAATTTCTGCAACGAGGCATGTATGCACTCGTTGTTATTGTTGTCAACATGCTGTCCACCAACAAGAGAACAGAACAGCACCGAATACACAGAAAGCAGTTCGGATGGTAATAGACTTGGCGGCGATCACTTACGATACACTCAAATAATTTTTTATTGGTTTTCTCATATAATAAATAACTCAAGATTAAGTTTTAATGGCCATATTGGTCCTTAAAATTCACAATTTGGTATTGCAAAAAACATAAACTTATAGCTGTTGAAGACACATTATATATTCTGCCACTCCATTTAATATTCGTGATCTTAAATTCCTGTTTAAATAAAAACATAAGCAGGTTCATTATGAGTGTAAAAAAGGAACAACAACAAAAAGAAAAAAAGAAGGCTACATTTTATTGCAAAGTATGCGTTAAAGTTTTCCTTATTTCGTAATTAATTTCTTTCAGTGCGTGAGCTACAGGAACAGCGACAACACTGTCAACATAAAACACATTTAACATGCTATAAACTCGCCAATGCAGCACTGGCAAACATTAAAAGCAGCCATGGACTGGGGCTCTGTACCGAATTCGATTGCGGAGGCATAATTGAAAAGTTAATTTCGAGAGCTCTAAATTTCAATTAAGTTTGCCCAGCCGGAGTTGGGGGTGCTGTGTGATGGAAAAATGCCGTAAAGGCTACATGGAAAAGCCTTTGGTCTATCATTACCGGGGGACAATGACAATAGAAAATGTGTTCTGCAACGGGTGTAACTATTACAAAATAGCCAAAGATGCAGTCAATACGCCATTGCTTAAAAGGGACTTCAGGCCAAAAGTGCTCCCAGGTAGACTGTCAACTGTCAGACGCATTAACATGTCCTGCCTGACCATCTATTTTCAGTCCCGATTAACCCACAAAAGGCAAGGCCTGGCCCACACAAATAAGTCGGAACAATGGCCAGTTTAGAACGAAGATAAATGCCAATGGCATGATGCCACATATGAATGATGGGGGAGTACAGTTGCCCACAAAGTGCACTAATCCAGTGTTGCCATGGTTTGCAGAGTGACACACTAACTGCATGAGTGAATGCGTTGAATAAATGCGCCACAATCGAATTTATATTGCACTCAAGAAAATGGGTATGAACTCAGACACTAAGGCCTAAAAAACACATTACAAGAACCAAACGAACAGACAATTAAAACTAAGCTTATCGTTAACAGAGTTAATTTGATTTTATGAATAGATGTTATATTTTTCATTAAACAAGTTAGCATTTAATAAGAAATAAGTTAAATGAAAAGTAATTTTCTGAGTGCACCCCGCTCTCATCTATTCTTTTTCCGTACAAATGAATTGTTGTTTATTTGTCTCTGGCACACACGCACACTCTGACAAATTGCCGTTGTATATTTCAAGGCATTTAACTGCTCCGCGTTTTATGCAACAGTGAATTGATATAAAGGACTATGCTCTCACAGACATTAGCGGGTGAGCAGTGCGGGTGCAGTGAACTCGGGAAACTCGGCCACAAATTCGTCAATTCTCGGGCTTAAAGCTTAATCCGCAGGAGACAGAATTCGATTTGCCAGCGCCAAAGAATTTTCTCCCAGCTTGACACACGCTCGTCAAGGCAAATATCTTGGCGGGCGCCGCTTTGTGGCATCGTTTGCATGCCGAACATGAATTTCAAAGATTTCGCAGCCGCAGCTGACACTCGTTAGCAACCAAAGACGTCCTTGATAAGGCCACGCAGGAAAGCAGGATTCCCTCCCTTTGGAAAACGTGACAAATTGCGGAAAAAAATAGTCTGCACTTTTCGCCCCAACTATAATAATGAGGTGAAAAAATTGCCATAAGCTGAGGCCTTAAAATTGCACTATTTATTATCGAAAACATCAAATGAGGCGACTAATCAGGCATACTCTTCAAATTCCTAGTAACCATGTAAATATGCAGGGGTTAAATTAAAAGCAAAATGCAAATGTGGCATGCAACAAGGGCAAAAGCTTGCAACTGACATGTGTGTGTGGCGTATCAAATTTAGAAAATATTTATGCTAATATTGTGATGGACAAACATGGTAGCTGCATAAATATTCCTCTAAAATGCAACCAAGGGAGTGCTAAATTAACCAGCAACATGCCAAAATGTTTACGTTACTTTTTTCTGACAGTGAAATTTATCGCCCTCATGCTACGGTTAAATATGTTTGATACGCTTGACTTTTGGACAGACATTTTCAGAATGCAGAAATGCTAATAGCTTTTCTAATTATTATAAAATATTTATTTTCTTTACCTTTGCCCAAAATACTATTTTTTGGCTTGGAAATATAGTAAGCCACACGTTCTTATTCCATTTAATTAATTATGCTTTCAAAAAATAAAAGCTATTGTGAACAAAATAAATAGAAATTATTATATTTGTGATTTATCGAGTTGTCAATACTCACATTGGGCATGTTCGCTTACTAATAAATAAGTGAATAGAATTTATAATTAACTTGCAATTGAGTTGCCTGCAATCTCATAATCTCGACCAATAATTTCGTATTTATTCCCATTTTAACAACTTGTTGACCCCAGAAAGGAATTCAATTATGCAAGCAGAATGAAAACTTGGCCCCAAAGATGGCCAACCACAAGTAAATGAAGAAGCGCAGGAATTTCGCCCGGGGATGAGGGCACAGAATCCACCGACTTGGGTCAAAGAAAGCCGCTGCCAGGAACAGCCAGAAACACACAAAAAACACCAGCAACTCGAACGGCAACTTTGCTTACTGGAATTTCTAATACGCTGGCAAACTGTTTGGCTTTCGAGCTGAAGACAGTTTAACTTTAACTTTTGCTAAACAAAGGCGAGGGAAACTTTTTCAGCAAGCATCAACTTTACATGAAAATTAAATAAGTGCCAGCTTAAATAACTCGAGGGCTAATGGGAGGTGGAGAAGGAAATCAGGAAATAAGGTAGGAGCTACCAAAGCAAGGCAAAAACAGAGAAACAAAACAGTTACATAAACGGGTAATTAAAAAAAAATACTTCGTTTTGATGCAAACTTGTGGTTGTTTCACAATTTAGTAGTAGCTTAAAAATTTTACTAGTATCTTCAAAATGAATCGTAAAACAACTAATTAGGTTTATAAAAAATCTTTTTGATAAGTGTAAGAAAAGTTGTGTTATCAATAATAAAATTTAATTTTAAGGCAATTAAATTTATTAAAATTGGATTGGATTAATGCTAATCAAAATTAATTATCCTGAATAAAATAAAATAAATTGGCAATACAGATTATTATAATTACTATTTGCTTTGCTGCTCATTTATATTGCTTTGTAATTAAGAGAGAAGTATGCAATTTTTTTCCGTGCATGAATAAGCGAGTCTAAAGAATCACCCAACTCATACAAAAGGTTACAGCAAACAATGAAAAATATGGCAAAGATGGAAGGCACAGGATGCGGTCCAGCCAGAGGAAGTCATCTGCCACTTCCTCCGCAAATGACAGCCAGGTAAAAGAACACGAACATCCTGGACATCCGATGGCTAGGGCAATAAAATCCTACGCAGTTGCTTTGACAGCTGCTACTTGTCATTTTCCGATTTTGATTTGGGGCTATGCATAAATATTTATTTAATTTTTACACTCTTGGCCCTGGGCTATTTTGATATCAAAGACAAATGTTGCAGCCGAAGAGCTAAGTTAATTCACTATTTCTATGCCTTTGCACGCTGTGACCCCAAAAATAGGAGGAAAGATCTTAATCAGAAACTATTTTCGGGGTCCTGACAAATTCGTGTCGCCTGCCTGGACATTTATCATCGTTTAGGCGAATTCATATATATATATATATATATATATATGTACCCAGATTTATCCGGGTGTGTGTGCGCCTTGTCACAATCAAAAACTCTTGCAATCATTACGGGCTATTCCAACAAATCTCTGGTTCTCTCGCTGGTTTTTCAACTTCATTCTCATTCAGAGGAGTCAGCAAGTTGCCGGCAAGTTTTGCTTCCGCTTCGCTTTCCCATCTGCAACTTTTCCCTGCCAGTTTGCTTTTCTCTTCCCGCCCACGATTCTTCGTTTTTCTCCTCACCTCTCCAGCGGATTCCCTTGTTCTAGCCGTCTTTGTGGCAGCTGCAAATTGTCGCATTAAAGTTTTTCACTGCGCCTTGTTTGCCTGCTGCACAATGACACTTTGCAGCGAGTCGATTCATTTCAATTTAATGCCACCGCAAATTATGTCTTGCTCGCGGATTTTGAACGCAACGTGGCGTATACGTAATCGAATTAATCTATCAATCTTCTTTGAGAAATCCTTTGGCATTCTCGTGTGGATCTCCGCATTGGACATGATTAATAACAATGACTCTTCATTTTTCAAAGCTAAAAATTAAATATATTTATATTTTAAATTATTATTATTACCCTTTATTAGACCATATAAACAATATATGTTATATTGATTTTTTACTGGAATAGAAAAAATTCCTAAAGAATTTATAAATTTACCAAGACGTTTAAGGGAGGGGTTAAGCACTTCGATGGCCAAAAAATCAACAACCTAGAGATAAACGGCGAGGTGCACGGATTCCTCAGCAGGATATAAAGCACTTTAATTAACTTGCGGACGCGAGGCATTCCAAAAAGTTTCCGGGCATCAACTTTGAACCACAAGGTAGTTTATATTGCGAGGATTGCGGTGAGGGCGCAGCTTGAAGCAGTTGGAATGCATTTCCCCACTAACCACATTTTAGAGCCAATAAGGATACACGGGTATGTGCCCCGAGCAGCCTCTTTTCCACCAGCGTAATTAATTTCCTTGAACATATTTTGGCACAAACGAGAGCTCGCTCATTTGCGGTCTCTGGTTTCGGTTTGACTTTTGGCTTTGGACCTAAGTTATGCACCTGGTTAATTCGGCAGATTAAAAGCAGTTTAATTAAGTTGTGAACGAGCCTTTTGTAATGCTATGGGAAATCCTTCTTGGAGCTCAATGTCCTCTAAAAATATTGTCCCCAAGTGAAGGGTCCATAATGCATGGACAAACAATAAAATGTGAGAGGCCAAAGCAGCAAACTTGACAAAGTATGCAAACAATTTTTATCAAAACAGAAACTTAAATAAAGCAAACAAATTGATGTGACCCATGCTTTCGATATAACAAGATTCTTATCCCTCACTTCCTTAAAAAGAATCGAAACGGAAGGGGAGGGGAAAGGAGGAAAAACAAAAAATGGTCCAGTATCTTTGGCCCAGAGCGCAATTTATTGGCTCGGCATTCATTCATCAGCAGGACGAACTCATCAGACTGTAATAATTTGCTATCAGAGAGTGTCACGAACAGGGCACCCGGGGGGTTGGTGTAGGGTTTTTATAGGGTTTTGGGGTGGGAGTGGGTGTCATAGTGGGCGTGGTCGGGACCCCTGCCCAAGTAGTGGCAACTAAACGCCTCGTGGATGGATTGATGGGTGGGGAAAATATTGGATGGCCGGGTGTTTGAGTGAGCTTAGCAGTCAAAGTAAAATTGAATAAAGGCACGAACGACAATAAAGTGGTGGGTGGCGCGCTAGGGCAGCGGTCTTATCCAAATAAACAATCTGGGTTGGGGCGAAAGTCATCGGGAGCATATCCTGGAAGAGTATTTTGGGTTTTCAATATGCAAAGAAGGGCTTATATATTTTTATACCCGTTACTCGTAGAGTAAAAGGGTATATTGTATTCGTGCAAAAGTATGTAACAGGTAGAAGGAAGCGTTTCCGACCCTATAAAGTATATATATTCTTGTTCAGGATCACTAGCCGAGTCGATCTAGCCATGTCCGTCTGTCCGTCTGTCCGTCTGTCCGTCTGTCTGTCCGTCAGTCTGTCTGTCTGTCTGTCCGTATGAACGCTGAGATCTCGGAAACTATAAAAGCTAGAAGATTGGCATTTTGCATGCAGATTCTAGGAGCTCCTACGCAGCGCAAGTTTGTTTCAAAAAGGTGCCACGCCCCCTTTAACGCCCACAATCGCTTATATACGATTTCGGAAAATATTTCGGAAAAGTAAAAATGCAGTTTTATTGTGTTTATCAATACCTATCGAAATGTAGAAGAAATTTTTCAAATCGGACCATTCGTTAAAAAGTTATGCGTGATCAAAGTTTCTATCTCCATCTCCCTCGCACTCCCTTTACCTGTGTAACGGGTATCTGATAGTCGGGGCACCCGACTATAGCGTTCTCTCTTGTTAGAAAAATATTCGAACCTTTTCTTAAATTTCTCTAAACTATTCGAAAGTCTCATGTAAAATCTTAAGGTAAAATTTAACACACTAAAAGTCAAGTACTAATACTTAAATATTAATATATTAGTTATTTGCAGAAATCAAATTTTTAAATGTATTTGGGATTTAATTTAAAAGTATTACATTCTATACCCTTTATGTAAAAAGCTTTAGTTGTGATCGTGCTTAGTGATACCAGGTCATTTGTAAATTAATTCTATGTGACCATGCACTCTAGAGCCAAGAGCAAATTAAAGGAGTCCCAATTAATTTGATTATTTTTCTGTGTTCTTTGGCTCCCTATTTTCCATATATACTTGCCACCCCCTACAAAAACAAAGAAAAAGGGCCAAAATAGATGAGCAGAACGAGAAATGGGACAAATGGGCGTGGGAGATGGGGGATGTGCAATGGCAGTGTAATGTCAAGTGTGCGGATGCATAAAACAAACTCCTAACGGGTTAGCTAGCAACTCTTTTTTCACTTTCTCTCTCGCTTTCTCCCTTCGACTGTGCGTGTGTTTGTATTTGTATTTGTATTTGTATTTGTCTATGTCAAGTGTCAACATTTACTTCGTGACAACACAAATTGTGGCTGTGGCCATTTTAGCACCCGCAACAACTGCTCGTTCGAGTAAGAGTGTGAGTCGAAAAGCCACAAGTGCTGTCCCTTCTTGGGATCGTAACCCTCCTGCTTTTTCCTAATATTTTGTTGCCCCGTGTAGTTCTGCAGATGTATGTGTGTGTGTGCTGGAGATTTTTCATTTCAGATGCGGTCGCTAACTTGCCACGCATTTGCCTCGCTCTGTCTCCCTCACTCTAGGTCCTCTTTCCTGCTCTCTTTGTGCATTGCAAATGAAGCCACAATAATAAAAACCCCAGACTCTCATGTAGGTACACAGAGAAAAATGTGTTCACTTAATTTTATACCAATACCATGTTTTTCTATAATATGTAAGCCACCAAAAATTCCAATGCACTTAAGATTATATCAATTTAGTTTAATTTCACAACCCACTTTTCTTTTCACTGTTCGTTACAATATTTATAATTGTTTTTATTAGTTTACAAACTGACTTAAGGCTGAAGGAGGATTATTCTACTTATATATATTTTAATATTGGTTTAAGAATTAGGTATTCTGTAAGGGACCTAAGCAAATCCTATTAGGTAAATACAGAAAATTCTTTAGAAAAAATAAATAAAATATATATAATAATATCACTTAATCATAATATAAAAAAACAAGGATTACTACAGGTTTTTAGCAGGGTTTTAATATTTTAATTGCCTCGAATAAGTCAATGTTAATTTTTTTTTCAGTTTTATTTTAATTGGTTTTAGAATAAAGCAATGTTAAAAGGTTTGACAATAATTCTTCACTGTGCATCAAGCACACAAGAGTTTGCTTGTGGCTTTGCCAGACTGCAACAACCTACAAATTATAGTTTTAAGCTGGCTTTCCCCTCCGGTTTGTAGTTGGCTCCTCCAGTAAGAGCCATACTTGTTCTCGTAGTAGCTGCTCTTATCTTCGGTGCTAACATTGTGAATGGTTTGCGGGTTAGTTGGCCCGGCTTGCTCCTCTGTCTGCCCTTACTCTGTCATCTCTGTCGCATCGTAATTTCTAATTTGTTTGTATTATTGCCGCAGCTCTCTGCGAATTTCTTGCCATTTCAGTTTGTCTCTATTACGGGCGACATTTGTGACATCTAAATTGAATAATGCTGTTAAAATGCGATGTGTGAAGTTGGGATCCACTTGTGATTGATTTAACTTGCCGTTTGCTGTATGAATTTTCAATTGTGCATTTTACTTAGTTTAATTGAGTTATTAAATATTCCTCACAAGTCTTTTGAAAGTTCTCTTTGATTTGAGCTCTCTTTGAAAAGTGTTGTATAACACTTTTTTCTATAAATGTGAGACTATTTTTTATATTTAAAAATAGGGAATTCGGGAATATATAAAATATGTTCCTTAACATAAATTACCAGTAAATGGTTTCGAAAAGATATTATATTTTTAGAAAGTTTTTCATCTTTACGCAGTAGAAAATATCCCTAATAAAGCTCTTTGACGTGTGGTAGTTCGAAAGCCTTATATGCCTCTTATATGCTGCCTATAAAAAAGGTATAAGCTTATATTCCTGTTGCCCGAAAATAGTAAATGTAGATTTTTTGGCTTTCGTATAAGTCTATTTTAGGCTTTATGTCAGGAAAAAATGCTATACATCTAAAGATAGTTATAGCAATCTTGCCAATCTTGTATTGATATAAAAATGAGAAAAAGCTTGAGTTATAAATTCATTTGGTAGTATACTACAAAGCTCTTCTAAGCATTCTTATACGTTCTGTTCAACCAAATAAAATTATAGAAAAAAACTTTTATGGTACAGAGCCATTCGTTGAGTCCTGCCATAAAGATTTTTTGGAGAGTTGTTTTCCACAGGATTTTATAGTTCACTAAAGTCTTCGCAGTTTACTTTATACTGTTCTTATAGGGATAAATCGCAGGAAAACGGAAAATTGTCAGTTTCGCAGTTGTAGCTCTTTTCATAGTATCAATAGCTGTCCGAAAAAATTGCGTTTTGCACTAAAAAAAAAGTAACACAAAGAACTTGGCAAAAACGTAATATTCGTTGCGTGTAAAGTTATGACTCCTTTAAGTTAACATTTTTCAAACTACAAACTAACTTTATTTTGTAACTCAAAGTTTTTTTGAAATAGTATTATCCAAGAAAGCCACACGTCTGGACCACAAGGACTCTCACTCAGTTTTTGTCAGCCAGATCTTGGCCAGATGTCCACATGAATAACTCTGCTGGCCGAGTTGTTTGTGCTTTTCGCAGTGATTTTGTTTTGGCAATTGCCGGAAAACCTTTATACATTATAAAACAGTTTGGTCTGCCAGTTTGTAGGACCCAGTCAAAGTTTAATTGTTGAGGTTTCGGTTTGCGTCTGACATTTGTGTTTTTGGCCTTCGCCCGTTCACAAACTTCACTTGCATATATATGAGAATTTTTATGAGCCACTCATTAAGTATTTGGCGCAAAAGTTTTAGCAGTTTTATTTCTATATTACCCAGTTTTTCACTATGAACTTTTTTTTTTGCAGGCGGTGTGTGGTCAGCTCGTTGGAAGCCAAAGTAAGTCTCAAGTGCAGTTGACTTTTAATTGGGGTCGAAATCAGTGGCGATGGTGTAATTATGCAATGGAATGCGCGGCAGAAAGATTAACCTTTTTTTCTCAGCCAGTTCATGCAGATTTTTAGTATGCGCAATTTAGAGTAACTGCAGAGATGTCAAAGCTTAAGGTCGGCTTATCTGGCTGTTATATAAAAAGTGACTCGAGAGTCCGCCGCAAGCGGTTGCAATTTATAAAAACTTATCGATGTCATCAATCACCTCAACGCACATGCTCTTTACCTCGAGCTAAACTGCAGACTCTGGTCTAGATAAATAACTTTATTAAGTGCTGCAAGACTCCATGTCAAAGTTCCGAACTGGTGGGGAAAAGTGCCCCAGAGAAAGGGAAAAAATGCAATTGCTTTGGCAGGAGGATATGGCAAACCACAAATTGAAATTGAACTTGAATCAAGCGGCAAGCTTTGTGCTCGATATTAATCAAAGTTGATTGCCTGTTAATATAGCGAAGCAATTGGATGGCAATCGCAACTAAAAGTTTTTGCCAAGTGCATCAAATTTATTTCCCAATTGAGTTGTGGATGCATTATTCCAGGTCGAATTGAGAGATTTCTTTTTCCACAAAATAAAACTTGAAGTCCAATCTTAAAATCGTTTCAAGATTTTATAAATATTTAATTTTAAATAAGACATTTTACACGTCTTTTCATTATTGCAGGTCACAAACATTATTGGATAATGAAGTGTACCATAGATATGGTGAAAAGTTAATAACACAAGTAAAATTATTAACGTAGTAACTTTGATTTTAAAAGCATTTAAGTGACAAAAAGTCAACAGCAAAATAAAATATTTCGCAGTGTACCTAATTAATTTTGAACCCGCGAAGCATGTGGTTCATATTAGATAGTTCCGTAATGCAAACTTCTGTTTTTCAACAAACTTGAAAAATACAAATTAACTAAACGCCCGGAGATTTACTCCAGAGATGTTGCTTCATAATTAAAAAGCTCTATGGCTGCCATGAACGAGAGTCCATTCCCGTGGGCTTACCCTCAACAACTTTAACTCGGAAGAAAGTAGGTGAAAGTACTATTTAAACCAGCCTTGCTGAAATGCTCAAGCAGAGAAGGGGTAGAAAAAAAGTTCCACTCGGCGGGAAAGAACTCTTTGGCCAAGTTAAATACGAACAGAAAAAAGGGGAAAAGGCGAAGAAAAAAATAAAAAACATAAATACGAGAGCGGTAACTTTTAACCCTTTATTCAAAGAGTTGGCTATCTTTCAGTATTTTTTTATGCTCTGCACCCTCACTGAAGGCAGTTGTAAATTTGGAAATCATTTCTAACGGGGGAAAAAACATACTTATGGCTCTTTTATTTATACATAGAAAACTGTAAAGTTGATTTTCATTTTCTTAGAGTATTTTTCTATCATTATTATATATTTTATCTTTTTCTTTTATGTTTTTGTTCAAGAATCGCAACGCGATAAAAGTTTAAAATTAGCATTCCGATTTCCTCATTTTTGGTTCTCTATCTACACTTTGCAGAATTTTAAATTTGTTAAGATATGAGTCGAATAAAATTAAAATGTTTGTATCTTCATGGATTTCTTACTGAAGTGTAGTATTCATTTATTTAGTTTTATCTTTATATACTAACTTGAAATTTGCTTAGAAAATTTAATTAGAAGACATTTCAAAGTGAATTTTTCAAGTGTAATTCTATTTAAGCCTGCCAAAGTTATCTACTGCTGGTCAAGTTTTCGTTTTCATCAAGCATAAAATAACACGGACTGGCACTTACCAATTAACAAAAGTTTCCAAATATGCATTTGAATGTCGAATGCGGCTGAGTCCATTCAAATTAGAAGCAGACGATTTAAAAGCCCCGCCACTCGCCAGCGTGCTTTTCTCCCCTCTCTATCGCACAGTCTCAGTCTGTTTCTTTCGCTCGAAGGACTCTGCTGGCCGTTTCCTTGATTTTCCACAGGCTCTTAGGCTCGGAAAAGCTGTCGATGGATGCGCTCAGCAGTTGGGATTTGTTGTCGCCACGGCGTAGGCAGCAGCATCTTGTCCAAAAGTTTTTGATTTTAATTGTTGCATTCGGCTGGACTGGTTTTCTAGCTCACTTTCTTCTTTTTCGAATAACTCGAATAACAGAGGCAATTAAACTTTCAGTTCGTTGGTCGGGGTCGGCAATCGTGCAGCAAATGACTGACCCCGATCCGATTTATCCCGTCTGTGTCCTTAGTTATCGCTGTCGTATCTTCTCCTGTCACTTCTCCACTTCCTGTTGGCTAGTTGCAATTTTATGCAATTTTCTGGGGCAATTTCGGGACTCAGTCTCCGTTGTTTTTTGCCCTGCTTTTTGGCATCGACTTTAAGTTATTTTTACTGCCGCTTTTGTGTTCGCTTTTGGGGAATTGGACAGTTTTTAACTGGATTTGTCAATTATTGCGATTTTGTGCTTCCCATTGAATCCAGCTTAAGTTGTTTCCAGCTCTGCAAAAGAGTACAAGAAAAAAGCGAGAAGATTAGATTTGCTGACTGGGGTTCACAAAAGTAAAACAAAAAAATTGTAGAGATCCCTAGTAGAAAGAGAAGTATCAAAAATAAACTTACATTGTTTCTTCGTTTAAATGGTCTTGGTCTTAAATTATATTTATTGTATTGGACTGTCACAATTCATTGTATATATTTGTCATATTTTTCCCTTATAACGTTTACCAATTTGTGGTTATTATTTCTGCCACGTGGCCACAATAAAAATCCAGTTAAATTTAATAAAAAAATTTGATGCCCTTTTTGCACTTATTTCATTAAAAGTACGCGGCTTAATAAGATCACAAAAAATATTATGGAATGCTACATTAACTTGTTGGTATTTACATTCCCCAACAGTGTAAATGATTAATTATAAGCCCAGTCAAAGGCGAACATCGCACAAATTATTGGCATAATAAATATTGAACAGAAGAAAATAATAACATGCCAGCACAGACACGAGGCGCGACAAACTGAAATATTAAGTGCGATTAAAAATGCAATAAATGCAAGCACACAAAAAGCAAAATTGAATAATTGTGTGACACATTTTTTTTCTTTCCATATTTAAAACGTAGTATGCATATTTGCGAAGCAAACAGGCAAAAGAGCAAATGAGTTAAACAGTAGCCGTGCCATAATTAATATATTAAATAAAGCGGGCAAATTTGCTCCCAGCTCAACGAAGTCAGACCAATAAAAAAGGAGAGCTTAATTTGCTTTTGTTGTTGTCATTTTGGTTTCGTTTATAGGCCATAAAATACGTTTACTGACCCAAAAATGTTGGCCTTAAACTTGACGGCCAGATTACCTGTTATTATCGTCCTCTCATAAACATTTATTATGAATTGGAGGTTACTTTAAAAGTTAATAATATGTTAGATAAGCACAGCAGCTGTTATATTTGAATAAAATAAATAAATAAAAATACTATTATCTGATCAGATTTTTTTTAAGATAGTCACATAAGTAAGCTTAAAAACCTATAAACATTCGTTTATATACTTTTATCAAGATATGGTGTTAAGCTCTTGTAAAATAACTCTTGAATATTTAAAACCTATAAACATTCGTTTATATACTTTTATCAAGATATGGTGTTAAGCTCTTGTAAAATAACTCTTGAATATTTATAAACTGGATAATGATTAGAGGGATTTAACACAAGGGAGGTTTTCTAGACTTTGCAAGAAACTTTGTCACATTGCATTTGAGCTCTAGTCTAGTCTCGTCTCGTTTTTTCGCGGCCCGTCTCTTTTGTGCCATGAATTACTTTTCTTGACGTTTTGTTTTCTAACAACCGCAAAGACAATAAGGATGCCTGTGTGTTTCTCCCTCTTTGCATGTGTGGAAACGCTCGCACACACTCAAACGACTGCTATTTAATTTATGAAGTAGAGCGCGTAAAAATTGTGCATTGTGGCGTTTTCACAATGAGCAGAGTGCGAAGGGGAATGGATAAAACAGGGACTTATCTTGCACTCCATGCACGCTTCTCTATTTTTCCTCTTTTTTTTAGCTTTTTTTTTTGATTTGTGCTTGGCACAACAAAAGACAGTTTAGAAATCAGTGAAGGGTCGGGGACCGACATTGTCATTATGTTTTGGAATAGATGCAAATGCTGCCAGTTATTATGCCAAGTGTTTGTCGCTTTAAGAGGGTTGCTTTTCTTTCCATGCTACACGGAAGAGAAAGATTATTCTAAAATGTGATCGATAAAATCATCGTTATACATGAAAAGGCTTAATGTTAGGCAGTCTTATGTCAAACATTTTATTACATCATCCAGGAGCAGCATAATTTAAATTAAACATGAAAAAGCTTTATCATATGTCTGATGTCAAACATTTTATTATATAATCTTATTATATGCACCTGCACATCACATTTAAAATTTTGTAAGTCAAAAACTATATTAGTAATAATCCATTTTACTTAAGATCTGTTTCGTTTGGTTATTAATCCATAAGACAAGCTAAACTCTTAAGGCAAATTTATCCACCAATCATGTAGACCATTTATCAAACACTTTTCCCCTCCTTTCGAATTAGACACGGAAACTTTTCCTCCAACTTACTCACACTTTCGTGGAAAACTTTCATCGAACTGGTAGCAATTTAACACCATTTTATGCAGGCGAGCGATGGGTGAAAGTTAATTCCCCGCTATAAATCACAAGTTATTAATGCTCGACGTGTTCGCTGTAGTGCTCAATTTCCCAGCGGAAGCTGCTGCATCATCGTGAGTATCATCATCTGTGACCTTATTGGCGTCTCATCATCACAGGACCTATTAAGTCACCTAATTATCGGCAAGCTCCATTTAACCAAATTTCAGCAACAACTAACGTTAATGAATCTTTGCTTGCAGCAATATATATCCACAACTTGTTGATTAATACACAGAGATTATTATTATCAGATGTTACGCAAAACTAATTTGATGTTTTTAATATTGATTAAAATAAATTTAAGATTTAAAACTTAATAAAAAAATTTAATAAAGTAAGTGAAAGTAGATCAACACTTTCTTATCATTTATTAGCTATCGTTATTTCATTTCCCCACTGCCAAATAAAGCCGTCAACAATCAGCTTATCCAGAGCTTTTTCATTGAGCTCATCAACAGTTGGAAATCAATGCCAGGAGTCAGCAATTCACTCTCCGGATGGCGAGTGTCTCAAATTTTCACATGGGACGAAACTTGCACTTCATTCGGACAATTGACATGACCACTGACACGTGTAAGCCATGGCACGCGCTTTTAGCATTCCACGTTTCATCTCCATACAGTGCGGTTCATTTATATGTATTTGTATGTATATATATGGATCGACAGGAGCCAAGAAAAAAGAAAGCAGACTAGACGGATGAGGAGCAGCATCTCATGTTTCTGCGGAGGACATGACGATGTCATTGTCATTGGCCAACCGGGCAAAACTCCAGCATCACGTCACGTCAACGAAACCAGTGCCAAACCAAAAAACCAAAATGCGACTACAGATTAAGGAGGTGCAGGGGGCGTGGCAGCAGATAAGGGGGCGTGGCAGGGGCTCTAGACAGAGTCGAGAAACAAGAGTACAAAGCATGAGTTATGGCTAGATATGACGACTATGTTCAACAATTTCTCTCCATGATTCTTTATGATTGTGGTGCCGGGTGGATTGGGTGGTTCGTTTTCAAGTGGGTGGTGCGGTGGTGCCTGCAGAGCGATGCAATAGTCACTGTCTGTTCAGCACATGGCAAACATTTTTTACGAGCGACATACATATGTGAGTTCAAGGCATAGGCAACTATCTTGAACGCTATTCATACGAATAGTTTTTAAAAATGTTAAAAACAAAATATTGTTTCCTTTAAATTTGTTCGTAAAATCTCATACGAAACTAAATTAAATTTAAAACTAATCATGTCAATCATATATAATAAGGTGAAAAATATCGCTTCTTATTTGTATACCCTTGGAGAGGGTATTATAATTTTGGTCAAAAGTGTGCAACGCAGTGAAGGAGACATCTCCGACCCTATAAAGTATATATATTCTTGATCAGGATCACCTCCTGAGTTATTATAAGCATGTCCGTCTGTCCGTCTGTCTGTCCGTCTGTCTGTTTCTATGCAAACTAGTCTCTCAGTTTTAAAGATATCGAATTGAAACTTTGCACACACCCTTCTTTCCTTTGCACGCAGTATATAAGTCGGAATGGCCGGGATCGGCCGACTATATCCTATAGCTGCCATATAACTGATTGATCGGAAATGCCATAACTTTGGTGTTTGTTAAGTTAGGAAGTTGGGATTTCCTATGGGTTTTATATTTGGCCAATCAAGTCCATATTATTATTACAAAAATAAATCACTTTATATTTTTTTTCTTAAACAACTGAATGATGAATTTTACGATAAATAAAAAATAAAAGTTTCGCTTTTTGTATTTTTATTTGACCAGATATTCTAAAACATTTTTCTTTTCTGCAGTTTTATATTTTAAATTTCCCACAGATAACCTAGAATGTAAGTCGACAAAGCCGAACCAAGTTTTTAGCTACAGTTTCGCCGACAGCTGCTGTTGATTTCTTTGTGGCATGTGCTTAATCCAATTTCCAATGCAATTGTCGCTACTGAGATATGCCAGAATCGAGGAGGCGATGCAACTCATGCA
This sequence comes from Drosophila kurseongensis, assembly GCA_018153305.1. Taxonomy (NCBI): domain Eukaryota; kingdom Metazoa; phylum Arthropoda; class Insecta; order Diptera; family Drosophilidae; genus Drosophila; species Drosophila kurseongensis. The sequence goes on along the minus strand of JAECXX010000210.1, from coordinate 10,114,477 downwards.
AGCCCCCCTGATCCTACCCAAAAATCCCAACTAACCCACACCCATGCGTGGGGGAGGGGGGACTCCATTGTGGTTTGACAGTGTCAGGGCGAAGTTTTTATGTTCTCGCCATTTTCCCCGGACAACGCCCCAACTATTTTGGAAGCAGAGAATCGGGAGGAATTACAACTAGATGATGGACAACCCTGCGATGCTGCTCACTGCGGTTGTCCCCGTAATTGTCGAAAAATTTCCAACCAATGTCCCGACATCGCACATGGATGAGCACAAGTCAGAAGGATAATTATGACCATGGAGGGAAACGACCGGAAAACAAATGAAAGGTGGGGACTCTTATTGCGAAGAGGGGTAAGCACAGTGAGTGGGAGCAGTGGAGAACTTGATGAGTGTCCCGGTGAAATACACATCGAATTAAACAAATCTTCAACACACTTAGCATGAAGTTTTTGTGCAACCACTTTGTATGCCATTGATGTTAAAAGAAAATATAAATAGTTTTGAATAGTAATAATTTAGTTGTATTTAGTTGTATTAATGAATTGTATATACCATTTTATAACTTGATGTTACCCGAAAAATTTAAGGTTGTAATGTGAAAAATGTTAAACGAGCTTGAAAACTTCGACCCTATATTTTTATTAGTAAAGAATTTTATAAAATACTGTATCTTTAAAATGCAAAAACAAGTAAGCTTTTTAGAAATTTAAGTTGTCTATAAAGAATATGGCCTTTAATAACTAAAGCTGGATATCTCTTAAAACATCCATGAAATAGATCTTGAGATCCGATTTAGGTTTTTCCAAGTGTAGGAGCATGAGGATCCAAACGTTGAGAGCGGTCTAGCAATTTGAAAGCTCAATCATGTTGCAGCAGCTGTTCGTGCGAGTGGCCAAAATGCTGAAATGCCTAAACCGTGCTCTCCTGTTTTTGGGGTTTTCGGCCCCATCTACTACTGCTTCCACCACCCACTCACACATGGGCAAATTATGTAAATGACATTAATCCTTATGGCACACAATAGTTTAACGGTTCGGCGCTTTATTGTCACGTCCCAGAAGAGAGGCAGCATCAACAATGGCAAACTCCGGCAGTCCAAATGGCATCCGACCGGACTGGACTTGTAGTCCCTAGTTGGGAGTCCGGAGTCCAGAGTCCGGACTTTCAATGCCCACGTGCTGGGGGATTGCGTGTTCCTCTTTTCCGACTTCCCCTTGTTTTCCCCCACGAATGACAGCTAACTTTTTCCTTGTTAATTGCGAAATCACTTGGTGGAACAAAAACGAGCATTGCCCCAATATATATATATATACGTGGGGCAGCCAAACACACACCCACAGCTTACATAATCAATTACGTGATCAACGTGATAACCTTCCTTTTGATTTGATTTATGCCCTGGTACTTGTATCTTGCGATACACACGAGCCAGTCTGTGATAAGGACTAAGTTAGGAGAGGGCTCTTGGCCTTGACTTTAATTAATTATGGATTTTTTATGAACGAGAGGGTGTTTTATCTTTCCTAAATCAGACGAGAAAGATTTAATGGCATTATATTTAAAAAGCTTAAAAAGCTGTTAGGCAAATACAAAGCATATTTTCTTTTTAAGGTATTATTTTTCTTAGTTTTATAAATTATGTCTTCAAAGTACAGAAGAATTTCCCCACTTAATGCGTGTTCTATTTGTTTTTAATTTTCCAGCAATTTCAATTTTTTGTTGCTTTGTTTTTATTTATATTTTTTTATTTCACACTCTGCTTATAATGAATCACATTTATTGCATGTTGACTCAAGTGGTAACGTCCAAATCGAATGAAAACGCCATAAGTTCCCAGTCTGACCATTTAAGTGTAGTTATTAAAAATGAAGTGCCTTTAATGGCCAAAAGGAGTGGAGCTAGTTGATTGTTATTGAAACACTGGCAATTCCATTGGCAACGCAACCACTGCGCATTAATGGTCAAATAAAAACCGCAATAATCGCTTAAGAAACTAAGGGAAAAAATTGCAAGCGATTACCTGAAGGAAAAAGAAAAAAAAGAAACCAGCTGGTGGTGTTTATCGCTGACCATTTCCCAAAGTGTTTTTCTCTGCACTCAACCCATTGAATTTTCCCACACTTCGCTGCGTTTTTCGCAACACGATTAATTTGTCCGTCGCCTAATTAGAATAATACAACTAATGTGGCCGGATCATGACCTCCCACATTCCCACCCTCCTCTTTTCACATGCGCATAATTAGCTGAAGCACTTTGAGTTTTCCCCCGCTTTTCCACCCCCGACTCCCTTCCATCCATATCATTAACCTTCGAGCCGCACAAATTCATGATGTATAAAAAAGAAGAGGAAACCTTGACGGAGAGAAGGAAAATCACAGTTTGGTTTTATGTACACGCATTAATGTGCGTTTTCTGGATGGGGTTGACAGTGGGTGGTTGTTTGCCCTTGGGAACCGCCGTGGATGAGTGCTCCTGGATGGCCGTGTACTTCTGGTTTATTAATTCACTGGTAACATGCACTCGCCTTGTTTGCGGAAAGCACCATGTTGATTTTAGCCACGGAAACAACCCAAAATTGCGAAACGATGGCGAGCGATATATATAGCAAATTGATTACTAACTGATATTCCTTAGGAACTTTTCCTGAAAATGTTCTAAGCCATTATTCGGCTTATCGTGTATAGGAGAGAACTTTAAGCCTCAAGTATCATAAAAACTAATTTGTATTTGGTTAATTCAAAATAAAGAAGAGCAACGGAAAAATTGTACTGATGTTTTCTATAGCAGCCAAATTGTCTTCACAAAATTCTCAAATTAACTATTTTGAACTGGCAATTGCAAATTATCGCGTAACATGCAATGCTGCAATGCAAGAGTCCCATAGCAACATTACAGAATCCTTTCTATTGCCACTTAAGTGCCTTTGGTGACTCCTGGCAGGCACCTCTTATGTCCTTCTCACAGAGGAGTTGCTTTAAATATTTAAAGAGCAATCGACTGGCCTGGGATCTCAATCAGTGCTGGAGAGGCACAAGAGCGAGAAATTAAACATGCTGCTCGTTCATTTTTGGGTCACTCAATTAAATGAGTGCATCTTGAGGAGCACTCGACAAGGTAAATTCTACTGCTCCTACTTTTGCTCCTGCAGGACCCACTTTTCCTCCGGCTTCTCCACCAACTAAATCGATTGCTGTTCAATGCTCGATGCTGAATGCTTCTTCCGAGAGTCGTTGTCGATGGGATGTCTTTGTTGTTGGACCGGTCAAGTTGCCTTTTTATTAAAAGGACATTGGGAAATAAAGTAGTGCAAAGTATGTGCTAAACTTTGTTCAAGAAGGACAGAGCGAGAGAGAGGGGATTGAAAAAATGAATTCCCATGCCCTGAAAACGTACTCAGGAGGTATGTAATTGTTGAGTGCTCATTAGAAATGCTCCAGACAGAGACGAGGTGGGTGAATGTGAATGGGGTTTTTGTTGGGTGGCTCCCAGCCAAGTGCATTTTCAATTAAGGAGAGCAAAATATTTTGGCTGCACTTTGGGCGAAGGCTGCCAAAAACTGTTGAATTTACGGCAGGTCCTAATAGCTTTTCGCTCATTTATCCATCCAGCACGTCGGCTTATCCTGAAGCATCTCAACACTTGCCCTGGAAAATAGCATTTAAAATTCAGTTGAAACATTTTTGCAAACTTGAATGCTATTGCATTTTTTTTAAATCCAAAATTTATTTTTGGTTATGTAAACTCACTAGGCTAGACTTATTAAGTTGAAGTTGCATAATTTTGGGACGCCCTTTTTTTAGAAAATAATAATTGTTTTTTCCTAAAAAAGATACACTTATAAATATTTTTGATAACGTTTTTTATTTATGAACTCCACAATATACGATTTTAAGTGATTCTGTAGTGGGCATTGGTAACATTTCCCTTATAACAATTCCCATATTTGGCAGCTACAAAGCTGCTTCAAATTTCCTATGCGTTTGGGCTCCCTTAACAGCCCTATGACCAATCAGAGTTCAAAAACTAAGTTCAATCCCTTGCAACTTGAAGTCACTTTGGAGCTTACGTTTCGGAACCAATTCAATAGCCATTAGGCACACTGGGCAACAATTTTCAGCAGGAGCAAATAAGGAAAGCCGACCAGGGAACAACTGATGTGTGGCAACCGCATTAGGGCATCTTCCAGTCAGCAACGGATTGCCGCCTGATCCTGTGCCCTTTGCTGCTCCTTTTCCAACGGAGGCTGCTCCTCCTCATTGCATTCACAGTCGACTGGCCTTGTTGGGAACTTTTGCCACTCGAGTACATTTTGTTTTTGCAGCCGATTAACAGTCTAAAGAGTGCAACAGAAGACTAAAAATAAGATGTTGCAGGCGATTTCTTTCTACTTTCAGAACGAAAAACAACTTTTTGTTAAAAAAAGGAATTCTAAGAATATTAAAAACTGGAAGTTTTTGTAAAAATAGAAAATATGAGTTTATTGTTTTTCATCACGACTTTCAAAGAACATTTTTAAAAATACTTATTTAATCTTTGAAATTAAAAAAATACCTATTATGATAAAATTGATAAAATGGTTATTATTATTATTATATTTTTTGTCTTGCTTTAAAAAAAAAACAACTTATATTTCTTGAGCTCTATTTTGAATAAAAAGGGGGCCAATATATTTCTTGAGTGCATTTATTTCTGCCCTCTTTGCTTCATATTCTCCCCCATACAAAGCATGCCACAACATTATCCAACTTGAGAAATGCACCAGCCAGGCGCATATTGACTTTTCTGTTGGCCAGATTGTTTGGGCCACCCTGACTCCACTCCTCCCCCGAATCCTTGCCTTGTGTCTATAACATTTGATTTTTACTATCACTTGGTATTGTTGTGCGAGTTGTGTGGATTGTGGGTTGTGGCCCTTGGAAACTCAAAAGAGATTACAACGAGCATTAGCATAGTGTGTGCTCTGCGAAATTGAATTGATTTTTTCTACAATTTCCCTAGTTATGTGGCATTAAAATTTTCACTAGCCTCTTTTTTTTGTTGTTAACCTACTTTACACACAAGTTGTCTGGCAAAACTTAACAACAGGAAGCTGCTGATAGCAGAAAATAACGCACACACGGTATCAAACTGCCAACAAACAGTTTTGAGTTACAGCGGAAGGTGCAGGTTCAAAGCTCTGAGAGTGAGATTACTTGGGCTGGGAAAATGGGTGGTGAAAATAGCAGTGGTAAAGGTAAAAAGGATGGTAACTGCTTTGAGAGCCCGCCAAAAACTTCAACTTATGCCTGCACTTTGCACATTTTCATTATGAACATTATGCATGTGTTTGGTTAAAACCAAAATTCTTAGAGTCAAACCAGTCACGCCGAAGCTACAAATACGCTCTCAATTCAAATAATAAATATAAGGTGATAAATAACAAATATAATAAGTACTTTAATTAAAAGTGGAAGATAAAAACTTCTGTGAAATATTTTTAATATATTTTTAAAACTTAATATACATTGGCATTATTTATTTAATATTTTGCTTTATTAAAACTATTTTTGTGCTTATAAAATCTAACTAATTTATAGATTCCAAACAATTTTTTAACGCCGTTATAATCGAAAAAACGAAAGAGGGAAAGAAAATTCTTAAGACTCGGAAAAAGTCAAGGATTCTTCCGACGTAGTGAAATGCGTCTGACGGAAAAGCTTAAAGAATTTGCCTTGTGTGTGTCGAACATAAGTTTGGCAAGCAAAAAGAAAGAACTTTTGGTAGCGAAATCCTCTTCTTGTTGACGTGAAAGTAATTTTCTGCAGATGACAATTTATGCAAAGTACCAGAATAGTTTGGCTTTGAAACAAGATCTGCTTTCTCTTCTGATTCGCAAATATATTTAAAGGTTTTTCACATCAATTTAAGGTAAACTTCAAAAAGAGCATAAATCAGTTAAATTAACTAAATAATTGCCCTGCAAAAGAGCCGGACAGCAGATAGAAGAAACTTTTTGCATGTCTGAAAACGGAACATATTCCGGCACACACATACACGGTGAAAAAAAGTATGTTCAGGCAGGAAGAAAAGAATTTGAAAAGTTGCCGACGTGCAATGTTACATAAATTGAAATAGTTGTGTGCAATGCGAAACTTGCCAGAGTTGACAATTTTACCCTCCTTATAGTGTTTTTATTTTTTCTTTAGATTTAATTAAACTAAACTTACATGAGGAAACGTAGTGTGCCATACAAATGTTTGAGTGGTACTTTTCTTTCTGGGCCGAAGAGTAAGCAAAAGTCATTTAAAACTTTTGTATGCTTGGTCAGCCATGACTTAGCATGCATATCTCATAGTCAGGACTTGAAACCCTTTTCCTATACAGAAACTTTTTCGATATTTCAAATGCAGCGAGTGCGAGATGGAAAGAAGGGATAAAGAAAAGGGGGCGGTGGCCTGTAGACAATAACTTTGCAAAATCCAATTACGAGAGCTGAATGTGTTTGGTGTGCCTTTATTTTACTTTTCGGTAGGTTTTTCTGCAGCCTGCATATTAAATTAGCCAGCAAATTGAGTAAGCCCTGCAACATCTGACCTTTTTTACCCCCTCAATTCTGAGGTTTGTGCTGCCAATTCGCAATCAAATTTTCTTTATCACAGGTTCGGTTATTCCGAAACAGGTCGAAAGGATGTCCGACTCACTAATAAACAAGTTAACAATGCAGGAAGGCATGTTGGTCGGATCCAGATATTCTGTATACGCAATGTGTTACGTGTGCGTGCTCCGGGGAGAAAGTTGTACTTTCTCCTCCGGCCCCCAAGGTTAATTTCATTTGTCAATATGAAAGCGCAAAAGTGATTTACTTAAGTGTAAACTCATTTTCCACTCAACAACAGAACAATAACAGCAAAGGCAGCGCCATTCATTCATTGCACTTTGTTTGTGTGCTGTTGCAAGTGTCGCAATATTCCTGCCACATCGGCAGGAGCAACAAGGACAACAATGTCCCTGCGCTTTTCACCTTAACAACATAATGGCAATCAACTGATGGAAATGACGCAGCCACAGTTTCCAGGAAGGATTCGAGTGGCTGGCGAAGGGAATTGAAATTGGCCTGGCTGGCGGATTGGCGAAGGATGGCAAGGACTCTCGCATTGCTTCTGCCATTATTCATTTAAACCTGGGGATTGGGCAAAAAGTGTTGCATTGCCGCACAATCGACAAATATGCCCTAGGCAATGTGTATTCTTTTTCAACCACCTTTTCCTTTTCCTTGGCTTTCCCTCGGCGCCTCCTTTCGCAATTGAGAGATATTCATCCACACCCACACAGAAATCTGCGGCTTTCGATTTGTTTGCGATTTAGATATACAATTCGTGCGCCAGCAAAAGGTTGCCGTTCTTGCTTCTGGGAAATTTTTAAGTAAAACCAAATTACTTTTGTTAGACAAATGCAGCATGTGTGGGCTTCGATTGCGTCTTTATTTTTTATTAAATTGCCCAGATTTGCGCTGAGATAACAATCAACCAGACCAACAGCAATCACTCGAGGCATTTATGGGTGCTCAATTTGAATTGCTTGGTAGAAACCGATTTGTTGTTACAATGAAAACAGGCAACAAGACATTTTCATAAATAAATTAAGAGAGAGATTGTCTGAATGGGGATTATCAAACGAGCTTACTCTTCTCGTAAAGCAATCTGTGAGTTTTACTTACCGTTCTGGGACCTCTGATTTGAATTAATTCTGTGATCTGAAAAAAAAGAAAATATTCTTCAATAAATCATCTTAAGTTCATCAATAATAATTACAATAAATTGGTTTTTTAACTCCAGGCCATGCCAATATGATATTTCATAGATATGTTGTAATTAATTCACTTATGATTGTTTTTGACATCATAACATTGATTGGAAATAATCAATACTTAAATAATTTCACATTCATCATAGGCACAATAGGTCAAAAGGGAAACAAAATTAGACCTTAGTCGTTTACACTCCGAGATATATTCCTTTTCAATGATTTTAGAAATACGGTTTTACTTCGACAAAAATCGAACGAAAAATGTGTCGTAAAATCAACCTGCATTTTTTTATTGATTGCCAAGCATCGAAATCCAAATTTAAAATTGTTTACTTTTTGAAACACCTGCAAGGGGTATATCCCCTAACTTCGAGATTGCTGAAGTTTACTTTCTTACTTGTTTTTCGTTTATTTAAATACATTTATGCTGTCATTTGCATTTGCATTTGGATTAACATTTGATGCTGTCTTGTGGTTATTACTAATAGATTCATTTCTTATATATTTCATTTCGACAGGTTTCTACTTAAAGCCAATTCCCAGCATTCATCTAATGAAATTCCGGGCACTGTTTCCTTGAAATCTTAAATTTTAATGTTACAACACATTTTCTCGTTTTGCTCATATTGTTTCTGTGTTTGCTGTTGTTGCTGGCAGTTACACCATGATTGCCAGGCATTGCTGTTGTTGTTGTTTCCTTACCATTTCAGATTACGGCCAGAGTTTAGTTGGCACACAGGGCTTTTTCCCTCCTAGCTGACACATGCCTACAAGCTTATTTATAATAAAAAATCATACATGAGCGCACAGACAATGAGACAATAGACGAAAATGGTTGGTACAAGCGGAAAAGGGGGCGGCTGGGAGGTGGGTGTGGCTGCTGGAAGGGGGTGCGGGAGGAAGACGGAAAAAAAGCAAACAACAACGAAAATGGTACGAAAAAACTCTGGCTTGGGGAAAAAGTACGGAAATGAAAGGCGGCTCGACTCTGTCGGGGACTTGGGCTTTTCCTGCCAGGGAATTTCCAGAACCGTCATTAACTGTTATGCGTGTGTATGTAGGTCTAGAGTTATATAATACGGCGACTCATACAAGCACACCTCATCTAACCATTCATTGACATCATTTGGCATGGTAGATAACATTCAGCCAAGTGCACACATGCACTGACAACAATATTTTGGATATTTACAAAAAATAAATATATTAAAATACCATGAAAAAATAAAAATGATTTTTTAAAAGAATATTTCAGATTTATGAACCAATAAAATAAAAATGTAATTATGTACCCAAGGTTTCTCCTTTAAAGCATTGCCTTTCAAACAAAATAAAAGTTCGAAAACTACATTTTGTTTCATAAATTCAGATTATAAATTTATATTTTTTATGGTTCAACTTTTTGAAAAAATATTCTTAAAAACTTTAAAATCAAACATTTAAGGTTTAATTTTTCAACAATGTATAGCGAGAGGTCCTAGGTGGGTCAATGGGTGGGTGGAAAGGGGGTGATTGCAGGAGGGGAAAGAACTTCTGCCACCTCTAGCAAGTTTCCCAGCACAGCCGAACAATGTAATGAAATTTTCGAAATATCTATGATGATTTGCGGTTGCCATGATTGTCGGCCAGAAGATGCTAGCCTCCCCCAGTTGCACCCTTCCTTCCACTCCTGCCGCCGCTCTAGTCGTATCCTTGTTTCACACATCCTGCCGGTTGTAGGCCAGGATTCCATCGCATGGCATCGCTCTGCTGACTTGCCCCTTGGTTTCCTGGCTGGCAAAGTCAAGTGACTGAAGTCACACTTTGGGCTGCCTTTTGCTGTCCTCGGGTCCTTTGAGTCCTTTGAGGCGGCATGCCTTTGGGGAGAGGGCGTGGCATGTGTGTGGGTAGGCTACTACATCTAGCTTTGAACATTGATTATGATGATATGGAATTTTAAACCATAAATTGCGACTGGACGTAGATGATATTTTTTGGAGGAAAAAGTTTTGTGGAAATATTCTTCACAAAGTATTCCATAATATATTAAGTTTTAAAAAATGTGCGGTGAGTAGGTAGGTGTGTTTTTAACTAAAAATCGATCCTAATTTTAAGCTAATTTAAGCACTTCGTAACTTTATTTTTCACGTTTTCTTAATAGCCTTAATTTAAAAAACGAACTAAAATTTCATTAAAAGTCCAAACAATATACGCAAATACTTATATATTTTGATTACGTTTGCTGCTTGTAATTTACCTTGTGATTTTTACCCAGTTCAGTAAACAAATGATATGGAAATTTATAAAATTTAATGGCATGCACAGAATAAACATTGATATCTTGTGCAATTTCTCTGGACTTTCACGCGTTAAATTTATATTTTCGCAAAAATAAACGACGTTATAAATGGAATATAACAAGTTTAACCATATTATTAAGTTCCATCATCGGATGATTGCATTTATAGTCATAGTTATCAAAGTCAGGGTTGATGACTCGAAATCCGGGAAGGAGTACCCTCTAACTATTGTAATCGGAAACGTGTTTTTAATGGCATTTTCATTTCTTCACGTTCTCGACTTTTTGCTCTTGCCGCTTTGCAATATTTACTTCACTAGCCGAGCCTCAAAATGGGCGTATATTCAAACTGGCAGCAGACAATAATTGCATTATTTATGGTGATGACGATGGCGAACAAGCGCGGCAACGAGATTTTACTCCACTCTCTACTATTCTAGGGTTTCCGAAAAAGTTGTAAGGGAATTATTGTGAAATTTGTGGGAAATATAACGAATATGCGCATTCGCAATGTCTGAGAGTTTGGTCGCATGCAAACATAAATTTTTGTGTGCCATGCAAAATAACGTAATAACATTAAATATGCAAATGCCTTTTGTCAGCCATTGCATTTACACATGACAAACAGTGGAAAGGGGCGGGGAACGGGGCGTGGCGGGCATACACACTTACTTGTATTTGTATTCATTCATGACGATTGCAGAAGGAATGAAATGGCGGAAAAGTAGGAATGGGGAAAAGCGGCAGAGCTGTCGACTTCATCACACATTTTGCAATTTGCATAAAGTGAAAATGATGCACATTTCTGTTTTCCTACGACAATTTGCCTTTTATTGATTTTTCTTTGATTTTCTTCACTCAGATCGCACAGTCAAGGCCTCCACTTTTCACCCTTCCCGAATTTCCCCCATTTCCCACGCAATTTCCCTGCCCAAGAAGCTCTCTTCAAGGGTTTCCGACGATTCTACATGTGTTTTGAATGACGTTGAGTGCTGCTATGCAAACATTTTCTAACGAACACTTAGTGCAAATAGATTCGAGGGCTGCCAGCTCATGTGAAGTTTCCCATTTTCCTTTTTTACACTCCATACTCTCGTAGTAAAATTTTTCTCGGTTTTCTTATCCGTTTTTTATTGCATGCCAATTACTTCTTATTTTATGCTGCAGCTGCATCAGCATGGAGTCTTTCAATTTCATTAAAATTCCAAACAATTACATTTAAGCTGACACTATGCACTGTCTGGGATTTTATTTACATGTGAGCCGAGTAAGCCAATCAATTTATATGGGTTTTACACAGCGAGCAAAACTTATGGTAAAACTGTATCATTTTCGAGCCTATCGAAAATATACTTTTATTTTTGAACAGAACTTTAATGTAATCAAAGTTTTGCATTTCAATAAATATTAAAATTTTACCTTCTGGCTTAAACATTTGTTTTAAATTATTCAGAGCTCTGTCTTTATGCCTATTCATTTATTTATTATTTATTCTATTAAATCCGATTTAATGACTGCGCTACAAATACAGACCTTTCTTCATTGCGCTAGTCAAAATACTTTAATGTCTTATGTATTCCTAATACTCCTACACCACTTTTCTCTGTGCAAGTGATAATTCCTAGATGAATTTAATCTCTGAAGTGCTTAAACGCCTGGTTAATCAGGCAGCTTATTTAGTCTCATGAATTTCCCATCTGTGTGAAGCAATTAAAAAATGCCAATTTCATGCTCTCGATGCTTTTGAAGTTTGTCAGAAGTCAGTCACTTCCGCTGGATTCCTCCGCCTTGTGCGGAAAACTTGTCCCATTGGGCTGCCGGCAAAGTTTGCAATATCACCAAGAGCCAGTCGGGCTGTCCGCCCGAGAATTTCCCGCATTTTCCAACTGGCAACTGCTACACATATTGGTCAATAAAGTGCGCTCAAAATATTTGCCACAACTTGTGCACTTTACCTATCACACAAGTTGAAGTTCGGTTTCTGTCCCGCGCTGTTCCCTTCGAGATTTGTTGTTAATTTTTGGGTAAATTTGTCGAAAATGTTTTGGACCCCTGCCTCAACCCCTCTTTCGGTTCTATAAAGTTCTTGCCGCATGCTCTATGCACTTTTCCAGCTAGTGTTGCATACTGGTACTACTGTGGCAAACTTTTAATTGATTCAATCGCCTGTGCATATTTTCGGTCCACTTCAGCTCGGTTTGGCACCACCACAAAAACTTGTATATATTTTTCTTCAATTTGTTTTAGAGTCATAAACTGGATTTCTACAATAACATAAATTAAAACGGTTTTTGTGAAATACGTATTTGTTTGAAGTAATTTGTTATTTAGAAGGCAAACCCTTGGTAATACATAAATTATTTTGTTAAATGATACTTTCTTTCTACAAGATTCATTTTATTGTATAAGTGTAAGTTTAAATATGGTAAATGGTTATAAATCTAAGAATCTAAGAAATCATGAAATATAAAAATAATTAGTTCGCAAAAATCTGTTATTTAAAAGAGTAAGCAATTTGTTTTCGGTGTACGGACTTGTTTGATATAAGCCAGCGACTAAATACCCAACTGCCAGTTGTCGCTGCTGACATAGGGTGGGGGGGGTGGGGGTTCTGAAAATGGTGTGGCCGACTACCAAGGGAGCTGCCAAATATGTGCGTGTTGCTCCCGGCGTGCTTGTGAAATTAGTTAGAGGATTAAATTTGTACTTTAATAGGATTTCTCATTAGGTGGCGTTTCACGATCGAACCGGAATATTTGTTCGATACACACAAATACCAACCAACACGCAGCACCCTTACCACCCTCTGGCCATTAATTTCAAGCCGCACAAATTTCAGAATTCACTACCCAAGGGAGAAGAGTAGTTAAGTGCGGAAATGTATGCAAAACAGCGTGTTTTGGGAAAGCTCATTAGTTGTGGACTTTATTCGATAGTTCATGTGTTCTGAACTGAATGGTATTTAAAACTGCCTAGGAGCTTACGCAATTTCTAGACCAGAACGTATGGCTTTCTTTGTTTTACCCAACATATATGCATTATACTTTACAAAATTACATTTTCGAAACATTTGCGAGAACCATTTTTCGTTTGGGAACATTTAACTTAATTTTCTCATTTGTGAAAAGCAATAAAGAGCAATTCTGGCGGTTTTGTCATAGGATTTAGTGGTCTAGTGCAACGTTCCTCTTTTCAATCACAGACCATTTCACTTATAAGCCACCAGCGTATCCACATTTCAGCGCCCAAGCCGCGAATACGCATTCACAATTAACCACTTGGCAAGCCATAAATTTAACACACACACGCACACACTGGGAAAACCACAGTGGGTCACGCACACATTCGCCAAAGCGGAAACCAAATCATTAGCTAGAAAAATTGACCAGGCCAACAAAAAGGGAAAAGGGCCGGGATTTTATTGAATTTTTCGCTGCTGGGAAAAACAGTGGCTTTGATGGGATGCCAAGGCAGAAGTGGTGGGCCACTGGGGTTGAATAAATTTCCATCAAATGCATTTTGCAGTTTTGTGTCCCGGCAGTTAAGCGACCACATCCGCCAGGGGCCAAACCAAAATAATTATGTGACCAGCAAAATATTTCAGACTATATGCTCCATCCAGCTTTTTACAGTTCCGGCCGCACAATGCAAGCAAACACGCCAGATTTTTAATTTGTTATCTGTTTGCTCTTGTTTCTGTTTGTGTTTTTTTTTTCGGAAATATGTTGCCGGAAAATGTTGTTGCTGCTGTGATTTTAAATGGCCTTAGAGCCTGTCGCTTTGCAAACTGGTTTTGTGATTTTTAGATACAAGAGGTTTTTTCACAGCGCTGACCAAATTAATTAATGAATTTCCAAAAATTAATTAATTGTAAAACAGAATTTTAATATGATTTTTGTTTATATTAAATGTTTGCCATTCCTATAACCAAATTTCCCCATTTTCAGTCTAGGTCTTAAAGCCTCTAAGCCGCCATAAATGTCTGGATCACTGATTATTAATGAGGGGGCCATAAAGCACTTCTCAATTCAGTCGCTGGCCAAGTGCGAAGGAGATAATCGACTGCAAGTGGCCAGCGAAAACAACAGGCAACTGCAACTGGCCAGCAATCAACGATGCCGAGCTGATTAAAATCGCAACCATTTCTACTGTGAGGGTGAAAATTAAAATCAAAACGGGAGGGAAAAGCGATGGAGGGCGGGGTGGAAAGCAAAGGGTAAACGGCTAAGATAACTGAACTCCAAGTCATGGCCGTATAATCGATGCAGGCACCATAGAAAACAATTGCAATTGCTGGAAAAGCGAGACGCGAGCATAGGACAATGGTCAGTGCGGGTGGTCTGCATATGGGTAGGGGGTTTTCAAAGGGAAAAAGGGGGACTTCCCCCCGGGGAGTGGCGGGAAAAACCAGCATCGATCCCATGTGGGTGCCGTTTAACGCCGAATTTATGCTTTGTCCTGCAGCAAAGGCTGCCAGGCAACCGCTGGCCAGCAGGACCCCCTTTTATCAGATACACCTCCTGCCATAAGTATCGCACAAAAGGCATAAGTGCCAAAGGGTGATCAGTGGGGAGAGGAAAAGGGCTTGTGGACACAGGAAGCGCACAGTTTATATTGCCTCACTGACAATCGAAAGCATTCTGCACAAAGTTCCCTTTTGACAGGCATCGTTTTCATTTAATACAAGGTGCACAGCAAAAAAAACTATCAAATTGGTTTCAAAATAACTTAAACACCAGAAAAATGTCATAGTTCCAATAAAATAATTGAATAGACTTTTAAAAAACTTAAAAGAAAGTATGAAACATTTTTTTAGTCCCTTAAAATAAGTAGGGTTTATAAAGATGATAACTTTAAAGATTAAAGATTTTATTTGAGCTTACTTAAATTTTTAATAAACATTGGTAATTCACAAATATTTTGAAGCATTTATTTTTAAGCAACTATTTATAGTATATTTAATTAGAAGTAAAAACTGTATCAGTATTTTTAAGTTGCTGAATATCTCAAAATAATAATATTTCTGGAGCATGAAAAACTTGAACTGTAGCGCAACAGTTAATCTGGCATATAAAACAAATATTATTGCGAGTGCTCCACTTATTAAAAGAAATTCCGCGAAGCCATGCAGATAGGAAAATGCCTTTTCCGCTTTTCACAGACTCTACCAGACTATGAGTTATGTGTTGCGCAATTAACATTTGTTATGCTGGCGCACCCAACATTGTCCCGCATTCTATTATATTTTTTCGTCGCTGGCAGAGCACTTAAAATTAAAAATTACAATTACATTTAACTTGGCAGACAGAAGCGAAAATTTTGTAGCTCTGCGCCAGAGACCCCCTTTCCCGGATGTCCTCAAGATGTGCTGGCGATATTTTATTTGCCACTTGGTTGGCCGAAAGTTGCCAGTTGGCAAGGGCCAAGAAATGGAGACGCCGAACAATACACATGACATGGGACACAGGTTTGCCATTTGCCATCTTGGCCTGTTTTTGTCTTTCGCTGGCAAGAATTCATTAAGTGGCAAATAGACGCATTATGTTTATTTGTTTTTGCGTCCTCTTTGGCCCAAAACTTTTAAGTTACAAGGCAAATATTTTGTGTTAAATGCATTCTTACTGACGCCTTTTAAAGGGCAGTTGGTAAATGAGTGTTGGCCAATAAACCTCAATGGACCATTAACCACAAACTTTTAATTGAATAAATTTACCCAGTTTACATACATTTTCATGCGAAATTTTCAACAAAATGCAGCGTTAGTAGATTTTTCCCGGCAGCCAGACGACTGCACTGCAGAGCTGGGTGAAAATTTCGAAAATGCCTCGCTGTCATCGGCAACAACGGAAATTGAACTAATTATGTATTAGTTTGGCTCCAGGCGGAAAATTGCGATGCGATGCGGACAAAATTGGCTTTTTGAATGTCGCTCGCTGCAGATTTGTGAATATAAATCGAGGATGCGATGGGCAGCCGAGAACGTTTTCCAAAAAGTTGGCCTTTTAAAATGCATTCGATTAGATTGGCTCAATTGAAAATCAAAATGGAAATCAATGGCCAGAATTTGATTTAGATTGGACTATTTTTCAGCTTCAATTAGCTAAAAATGTCTATCCTTTCCGTTTGGCCAATTTATCCAGACCACCCGGTGACCGCAATGCCTATGCACAAAATAATAAATAGCCATCAGGTTATTGTCCTGGTGAAAAATAGATCCAAAATCGTTGGCACTTGAGGTATATAAACATACACTTCACACTGATGGCCTTGGCATCATTGTGGGCAAACAAATCATCGAGGATTGGGGAAACTTGAGTTCATGGGGCTCCATAAAAATAAGCCATTCGCGTCTGGAGTGCATAAGTATATATGAATGAGTAGATCGTATATTATAAGTAGAGGGCACATTTAGCACACATTAATAAAACCGCAAAGAACGTGCGACGAACAAAAGAAAAAAATCGGTACATAGAAGAAAAAAAAAGAGGAAAAAGAATATATATCCCAGAATCGGCTGAGAAAAATCTTCGACACACGCAGACACTCCCAGCAGCAACAATCACTCATCATAATGAAGCTCAGACATCGAGGATAAAGTTGAGGATGAGGCAGAGGTTCCCTGTATGAAAGTCTCTCATGTGTGTATGTATAATCCTGTATTTTTGGTAGGAGTAAATTAATTGAATTCATTATGGCTGATAGATGCATGTGTATTTATAAGCATGTGCTGGAAATGGCCATTTTATCAAATACCCAGTCACTTTGTGTTTTTGGCAAGAATTTAACCTGCCAAGTAAACAGAATCATGAGCTGCTCATGAGCTGCTTCTGTTTGCTGCAAAACTTACTTAAGCCAAGGCAAGTAATCTGATTATATTTGGATATTCTGCTGTATAAATAGTTATGGAAAATAATATTGTTCAAACAAGTCACAGAAATAATTGAGTTTCAAATTGTGTTGAATTGCCTCTATAATTGTGTAGTTTGACGATTAAGTGATTAATAATTAAATAATACAATGTTCAAAGAAGACACACAAGTCACCTGAAATGAAATAATAAAATTCACAGAATATTCTCAACTTCTATGTATAAATACAAAGTAATTATATTAAGCTTCAATTAGAATGTGGAATACATTTTTCCTATTTACGCTTTAATAATAATTAAGTGAATTCAAAATCAAAGACTTAAGTGATTTTGACTAAAACTTTAGCTAAATTGTGGTGACTTTTAAAACGAAGCCATATTAATTTAAAACAATAAAGTAATCGTTTAAGCTTTATAAATTTTTTCAAATTCCTACAAAAATAATCAAATTTATTTATAAATGCAAAAGCTAAGTAAAATCTTTAAATGTGAGTGCATATTAGTTGCCATCTTGCAAACTGCTCACAATAAAAACAAAGATTAATCTTAAAATTTAGGATTAAAATAAATTTAAATCAGGTTACGAATTTATTTGAATGCAGAAAATGTGGATTATTATTTCGCTCCTCAAATGTCTAATTAAATTTGGACCGATTTCGAAAAATGTAAATCGTTTTCAGGTTAATATTTATTCAATCCAACCGTTTTACCTCAATGGTTGCGCCACACATTCGATCAATAAATTGGGGGCTTTTAATGTGTTTGCGATTCCGTCCACGACAGTTTGGTTTGTTGTGTCATATCAAACGTGTATATCCCGTATTTGTGTTTTATATGTAGTCTCGAATATCCATTCAATTCCGGCAGTCGGCTTGCCAGATACACGCAGCATTATTATTGTTGTTACAGAATGTTTTCAATGAATATTAAATGTCGGTACAATTTTAATTTGATTCACCAGCCTGGTTTTTGTTTTTTATATTCCACTCGCGTGTGCCATTCAATTCTTTTTATCATTATGTAGACACGACTAAAAATACACTGGAGAGGATGAAAAATGTTCCCTTTTCTTCTTAATTAAGTGACACGCATGTCGGTGGAATTCCAAATATTCAGCTTGAAGGCATGACGCCTGCAAATATTTCCTGTCACTCTGATTTCGATCGGGAAATTCAAAAAGCTTTTATGACTTTATCCGTTTACGGAAATACCAGAAAATGGAGTATTTTTCAGACCTTCCTGAATATGGCATTTAAAATGAAGCTACTTATTTTCTGGATATTTTCCTCTGCCTTATTTTCATCTTTTAATAAAAATGGTAAGATAATAATTAATTAAAGCCGTTTTCACATGTACTGAATATATGCTCATTACCGTTGGTTACTTTTTCCCATTGATTTATCGTATTATCTTTAATAATTGGAGGCAGAGCGAGTCTGTTGAATTACCATCATTAAGGTGCAGCCACTGAACATGAAATTAAATTGGCGTACATATGCCACTCACAGCTAGACTTTTCAATTTGCCAAGGCAAACTGCTACTTAACCTGTTAAGAAAATCTGGCCAACTTGTGTGGGCTGGTTCGCTATTAAGACTCATAAATAAGACAGAGGAGCTGTTCCTCGAGTAGCAGACGTGACAGCCATTTAAGCGGTGTGCAGCCTGGCATTGTGCAGACATTAATGGGAGAATGTGGAAGTGGAAGAGGCAGCAACGCCACCGGCACTTCAATTAATTAATTGCAATTTGCAAGACGCAGCGGCAGACAACGTTGGCCATTAAACGCGTTTAGCTGCAGCCGCTGTCGACTGGCGTTCTTCCAGTATGGCAGTATTGTGTAAGATGCAAGCACGGCGTATACTTGATGCGCCTTCCCACCACCACACCCTCGCACTCACACACACATCAAGTATACGCCCCGAATGTTGACGTGTTATTAACACCGCGTGAATCCAGCAGATGTCGTCATGCCCATAATGCATCCATGCAACGCTGTGCCACGCATAAATAAATGATGATGATACGGCTTCTGATGCCTCAAATAAGATTCAGCACCACGCACGAACAGATTGCCCAGACCTCGATGGTTGAAGGTGCCGCCAGCAGCAGGATTAAGCACCTGATGGGATTTCAGCTCCACGGGTATGTATCCATATCCTTCGCAGAGGCATAGTGATTCCCAGGGGGAATAGTGTGCAAGCTAATCGATGCAGTCATGCGACCTAATTAGTCCCCGGGTGAATGCCTATGATAGCCAGGCAACTCACCAATCACCTTGGTTAATTATACCCAGGTACACAATTTCAACAAGGCATGCATATGCATATATTTTATAAATAATCTCTAAATAAAATTGGTTTAATAAATC
Source organism: Drosophila kurseongensis (assembly GCA_018153305.1). Taxonomy (NCBI): domain Eukaryota; kingdom Metazoa; phylum Arthropoda; class Insecta; order Diptera; family Drosophilidae; genus Drosophila; species Drosophila kurseongensis. The sequence continues at coordinate 10,095,180 of JAECXX010000210.1, read as the reverse complement.
AAACAGTCGTGCATATATAAAGAGTGTAATCTTCTTTATTTCGAAATAGTTTTTGGGTACAAACTAAATTATTTGCATTTAAAAATTAAATAAATAAATAAATATAACAATTCAAACTAAGAACATGTCTGACAGAGGGTTTGGCGCCATTTCCAACATGTAGGATTTTTGCATATAAATTTCACAATTTGCCACCGAGTTCAAAGAGCCATTAAAATTCACCCTAATTACCACAAATCGCCCGCAACTAATTTAATAATAGCAACAAACCATAAGGGAGGTCCAATCGGGGGCAGCTGGTGGATGGCAGTTGGTAAATGCTGAATGGGAGTGGCAGCTGCATAAACTGGCCTCAATGGCCATTAAAAACTTCTCGTAGTTGGTATATTTTCTCCCCTCGATCCTCATCCCCCTTCACTCACCCTATGTGTACGTATATTTGCGGCAAATTGACGGTTTCATTCTCGGGTAACAGAGAAAACTTTCTGGCCAGGCACTCAAAATGGCTTGAAAGTCTCGACAACAATTCGCTCGAGGAGCGGGAAAATGCGGTTTGAGTGCAGGGTGGAAAACACTTTATAGAGACCACTCGTAACCTCAAAGCGCAGACGGCATAAAACAATTGAACGTGAAACGTTTGACGCTAAGTCAAGGCGGAGTATCATAAAAAATTAAGTGACACTCAAGCGAAGACACTGGACGGCAGTGATTAATTGGCCCTCAGCCAACGACCTTAGCAGTGTCATTAAAAGTTCGCCCCCATATCCAACATGCTGTCAATATTGTCATCTTCATTTGGCATTATGATAATAATTGGGCCACGAACCGGGACATCGGAACACCAGGTCCTGCTCCTGTCAAGTGTTCAGGTCACCCCGGGCCCAAGAAATGCCAAAAGTTAGGCCCTCGCCTGTCACAGGAAAATATTTTCGAGCTGACTGGAAGTTTCGCAAATTGATGGCGTTAGTTGGCGCTCATGAATACGTCAGACAACAAATACGCATAAAATGGCCACTTGATTATTGGGGACTCCTTGGGAAGTTTAATGAAATTTATATATAAAACAGACAGCATGATGAATGAAGTTGTCTTTAAGGATAAAAGCGTATTCTGGGCCAGCTAATTTTTTGCTCAAATTTGAAACACGTGCCTGCGAAAAGGGTTAAGAAAATGTCTACACTGGATCGCAAAGTGAGAGTAGATAATTTTTTTGAAGAGGGTTAAGTAAAGGCAACTTTTTTACTTTTTTTTAGGAAATACAATATTGGGGTCTTTTGGGTTTTGACTATATTTTATAAGAGGTAAATCTGATGTTTTATTTCAATAAATTTATGGCAATACTAAAAATCAATTCTTGAGCTGAACGTTTTTTTTGAGCTAGCTAACTATATTTTGTGTATATTATTCGTACACCTTTTCAAACTTCATAGAAATTGTATTAATTAAAGTTATACTTACAATTAAAAGGTCTGAAGACGAAGAGAAGTAAGTAACCTGCAATGGGAAGAAAAATTAAACATCAGTCAGGTTGCCTTTAACGTACACTTATGCAGCTATATTACTTATATACTTTTGTAGCTTATTACTGGTACAATGTATCTGGTGAATTTTTCAGTAAGTAAAATTCAAAAGATTCACACAATCATTATTTGACTTTCGTTTTGTGAGAATCAAACAATTTACATAAGTCAATTTGTTATTCAGGTCCACTCCACCGTTTTGAATACATGTTAGAAATCAAGTAATAAATCACAAGGCGCCATCATCCTGCTTATTGCATAATTTATTTTCTAAGCCCGCTGCTCTTTTGTTTTGGCCTCCCTCTTTACATAATTCGATTCTATATTCTCTTTTTCCTGGGCATATTGCGCCAATTTGGAGCTTATTATAAGTTGGCCATTTTTTTCGTCGATTGTTTCGATTTGCTAGTGCGCTTGATTAAATTTGCACTCAACTTTTCAAAGCTTCATTAATCATCTATTTGAAAGGGGACTTACGGGGGGTGAATAAACGCCTGATAGGGCGCTGAAAAAAACTAAAACTTTGGCCGGAAACTTTGTTGTAGTTGCTGCAGACCGTGCAGTTGGCATTGCCAATAATAAAATTTACGCTGCCTTCACAGCAGGTCAGAAAAAAAATTATGAGTTTTCTCAGCGATTTGCCATTTTTGCAGTTCAGCGAAAATTGCACCACCCTCAGCCTCATATTTTTCGTGGGAGGGAATAGCTCCAGATTTAGTGAGAAATAAATTAGGGAATTTATAACAAGCCGAGTGAATAAGGAGAAAACTTTCATGACTAATGACCACTGCACTTCAAGCTCTCCAACAGAAAAGGAGGATCTATAAATACTAAACATGAAATGCACATAAATATTAAATTTATTAACTGAGTAACTTGGATTACAGATCTGGGGCACATTTTAATTATTCCATTCGGCCGGAGAGAAGTGCATGTCGAGTAAATGAAAGTGGTAAATTCTCCTCGGCCACGTCCAAAAACACAAAGGTCTTCATTTATTCATCATCAAAATGGCGGTCGCGATGGCTAAGACAAAGGCCTTTCTCAGACCCACTTTTCCAGTCCTTCCTTCCATTTTTCGCTTTTCCCCTTTTCTCTCTTTATTTCAGAGTTATTTGTATCGCTAAGGCGGAGAAAGGATTTAAGGGTGCTACACTTGAGAAATAAAAGCCAAACAAGATTTGGGATTATATTCATCATTAATTAGAATTATGTTTTAAGGATTAATTGCTCTCAAACTTTTTCAAACATATATTTACTTTGCAAGCGGTAACAGTTTTAAAATGTATATTCGTGTATGCCAAGCGATTTTTCGCAGTATCATAATAAAAAATAACAACGAGGACCGCAGTGACCAAGAACCGCAATACTCAGAGTGCCTCGAAGCTCTGGAAAAGAAGAAAATGAAGGGGGGCTGGTGGGAAGAGGCGGGGAAAAGCGTAGAATGAGTTTTCCTTGTTCATTTAGCAGTCAAACGGAGTTTGCCAGTGTGGAGACATGCCTGTCTCCGCTCGGTTTCCGTTTCCTGTGCCATCTGCAAATTTCATGGCAATATATTTTTGCCGCTTGTGCGAAGAAAGACGGCAAATAGCCAGCGAGCAAGAGGGAGAAAGGCAACTTTACTGCGCCTCGGCCATCATCAGTCATTTTGTCTAAAAGAATATATTGCAATTAAAAGCAGAAAATATGCTTTTACACTGGCCAACAGAGCTATAAGTTTGCCGCTCATCCAGCACCACATCCTCTGCCCCGGTCCATTCTCCCTCTTTATTTATGAAGCGCAACACTTTGGCATCCACCCACTGCATTTTGACTGCAGAAACTTTGGATGCAGAGCCCCACCAGAGCCCCTTTCTTTCCGGCTTCCATCTTCATCTTGTTGCCACTGCTGATGTTTTACTACCCAGCCAAGAGCAGCAAATTAAAATTGCTTCATTCTGGCCCTTCAAGTACGCTGTAAGTCACGCCTTGTTATGGCCGCAGCCGGACCTTCAATGGATAAATGGACGGATTTGTTGGTTGGTCGCTTGGTTTGTTGGATGGAAACTGCTGCCGAAGCTGAAGCTGCTCGGTGGGCAGTTTTCAGCTCGACACTTTATAAATTATGCGGATGGCAGTGGCATGGGCTTTAATGAAATTTCCATCTCTCAACTAGAACAAAATTAATTTTGAACTACGATGGCCAAATGCTTTTAAAGAGGGATCGAGTTTCGCGAAAGGCAGGCAGGTTGTGCATAATTATTATCAATACTTTGGTGTAAAGTATATAAAAAACAGTATATAAAAGAAATTATTTGAGTATACATATTCTTAGCAGAAGCTGTAAAAGGCCAAATAATGGACAAAAACAACCGGAGTCCTAATTAAATAAGTTGTAACAATTCCATTTAGGAGTTCAAGTTTATTACCGTTCCTCGTCCACCTTTATAGCAAAATGTCACCTTCACGATTCAGGACTTTTAAGAGTTCGGTATAAACTTGGCTCAACCTTTTCACGAGTCTGCAAACTACCAACAGGAATTTGATTACTTTTCATTTCGCAATGCGAGGCAGTTTGTGCAGCTTAAGCCATCCGCATCCAACTCGGGGAGTTTTTCTCGAATACTCTATTTCCATTTCCATTTCGCAGTTATCTGGTCACTCCTCGGCAGGCAGCTGCATTTTCATAAGCAAAACTTTAACTGAGCAGCTGAATTTTTCATTAGAAAACTTTTAATGCACTGAGAGAGACGGGGGACACCTGGCGGGTGAATGGGTGGAAAATCCGGAGGAAATGCCAGCTTGAAAGTCATTTGCCGCTCAAGAAAAATGTGTGTAACAAATGTTTAAAAGCGTTGGGGGAATGTCGAACAAAAGACCGCGACTAAAATGTGTGTGTGGGTGCTCTGGCAATTTTATAAAATTCCAAAATTTCAGGCCTCCACCCAGCCTTTGCTCATGTCACTTGCCACACTTTTCATCCAAGACAATGAGTGTCATCACGGAGGCATCAAGTTTTCATAAGACCACGCATGTTGAATTTCTGATGAGTTTTTTCACCCAACATCAACCCTTCTCCAGAAATACCGTCTTCTTATGAAAATTTTATTTATATGCCCAGGCTTTATGAGGCGTGCGAAATTTGGTCAGACTAGAAAGAACCTTAAATGAAAAATTTATTGCTAAAAATGCGAAAGTTTCTGCTCATTTTTAATGAGCTTGAGATATATCATTGCAGATTGTCCAAAAGTTTATTCAAGTTATTCGCAAAGTTTTTATTTGTGTTTTAGGCAAACATTTTCATAAAACATTTATTAATTTGTAAATAACGGCTTCCTATGTGTAAATATATTTAAATGTAATAGTACTCATATAATGATTATATAAGGAGGTACCAAAGTGTGCTATTAATAATTGTTTACGCGGAAATATCAATCATACGCACCATGTGCAGCTGCTTGCTTAAAGTGTAAAAACAATTTGGACAAACAAGGAAAATTACTTTTAAAGCCCCAACTTAGAGACACATGTAGCACTTACTTTCACATAATCCCCGAAAACTGAAAGTCGGAAAAGGGAACTCTCAACGAGAGTTTAAAGACAACCTGACATATGGGACTGCTGAGCTAAACAAATCACATCAGAACAAATAGAATCCAGCACAAAGGCAACCGCCAGCAAATAGACAGACGCACACAATGTCTGCGCTCTGACATGGCCGTTAAGTAATTCCATATTTTATTCGCCGAAATAGAAAGGATTCAAAAGGGGGAAGCTACCGAACACATAAGCACACAAACTCAAGTGTTTGGTATAAAAGTCTCACATTTGTTTGCCGCATTCGCACGTGAAGGCGTCCAAGCAAAAATGTCTAACGAGAAAAAAGGAAGAAGGACCGTTGGTGGGCTTGAAAAACTTGTTTAAAGGGATTGCAATAAAGTGCCTGGCATATTGGGATTTGTCCCTTTTCCGTCGTCTATTTTTTACCTGCAAATATTTGGCATCTCCCAAATGAAAAGATTTTTTTCGCCACATGCCAATAAAGGCCTTAACCCTTCTCTTCCCCCTGTCATCCGTCAGCCGTTTTATGTGCAATTCCCTCAAGTGCTTTATTTGGCAACAAAAAACGCTCGGGGACTCGCCACCGTCGCTCACAACATCGTTAACTCTTTGGTCCTTTTTTTAAACTGTTGCATATAATTTATTGTAACTAAAAGTGGTTCCTCTTTTTTTGTCCTACCAAAAAATAAGTAAGGGATTTCGTTTCTTTTGCCCTTTGGATTTTGTGGGTCTCTGGTGGACCATTTTATAGAGCCTCTGTGCATGTTTATTTTTTCGGTGAGCTTAAGATTTAGGCTTGCCAAACATTCCACTGTCAACAGTGACTTTGGTTGGGATTAAAACCGACATTAAGCTGTGATTAGTAGCTGACTTTTCCTTGACTTTTTTATTTATCATCCTCTCTCGGCTTTATTCATTTCATCTATCGAATTGGCACTCGAAAAAATCTGGGATTATAATAGGTTGGTATTCTGCTGCCTCTGAATTAAATGTCATTTAAATGGGTTAAAGCTGTTGAATAAAATTTGATGAGTTGGTCAGTAAGAATTTGCTTATGGCCAAAACTGTTACAAACTGTTATCTGAAAATAGAAATGGGCTAAATACAGAGTCTGGTTTTATCGTAATTATTTTGACAAAGTTGCGATACTGTTTTAAGTGTGACCTAAACATAATATTTCTTTGATAACAAGGGTACGTGCATAATATATTAAAATAGACTCACGAACGCATCTCCAACTAGAACATTGTTTAATGAACAAGGGACCTTGAGAAACCCTCAAAGACTTACGCATAATTAAAATATCTAATTAGAAATAATCACATTAAAGCGGCAGACGGTAAAAAGTGTGTTGAAAGTGATGGTAAGCGAGTACGGAATTCCCAGGGCATCATAATGAGAGCGTCGACTCGCCACAATGGCAAAATTGTTGACATTAATTAAAATGTCATTTAAATGAAATATATAACAGTGCGGAATTTTACTCTATTAAGGCGGGACAGCCTCCTTCGCAGCCTCCTTTTTCCACCCCGCAAGAATGTAACAAAAAGGACACAATGTCGGAGAGACACTGGAGCAACGAACCGGAGGACAAGATCTCGAGAAAAGGAGACCATCACAAAGGCAAAAAAGGTCCAAAGGGATACCAAATGTGAGAGAAAAGGAATATTAAGGAGGAGAATGCATGGGAAAAACGCTCCATTAGGGTAATGAACAAGTTAACAGCCGCATATTTCTCATTGCTTTCTTTTTATTGCTACCGTGGGATGCTAAAGGGCATGGGCATGGGCACAAAAGCAATTTTCATGTCCCCATGCTCGAGTTTAAATTTTTAATTTGACTTGTTTTCTTAGGCCCGACGACCGGTCAGAGTCAATATGAAAATGTCGGCAAATAATTATAAGTAAATTAATGAAAATTGAACAAGCCAAAGAGGAAAGGCCAAAGTCAATGGAGTGTGCAAAATTGTTGGCAATTTGTTGTCGAGCAAATAGCTTCATGGTCATTATGCTGGCGACTCATTTGCAAATGGCCAAGTCTGCTCTTGGCCCTTGCCCCAATGACTTGGCATCAAATTGGTTGCTTTGTTTATTCAGCCCGCTCGTCTCGCCAAAAGAGGGCAAAGCTCTTTGGGCTGATTCAGCGCAAAAAGATTAATGATTCGACATCGGATCCGCTGCGTTCTGGTAAACATTTTCCACTTCCTTCCCGCCGCGGGGTTTTCTTCGTCTGGCTGTCTGGACTTTCGTCGCCTTTGACTTTCATCCAATAAAATGAAATTAAATAAATTTTTGAGCCAAATCTTATTTGCGTTCTGTCAGCTTTGTCATCATCAATGGCCCGGCGTCCTCGTTGTTCGATACTGTATTTATGTGGCCCCGAGTGACTTTTATTAATGGCAATTGTTGGTGAACATTTTCTAAGCCATTTACCCTTGGACTTTATGTTCAGTTTTTTGGCCATATTATCGAGTGGATGATTAGAAAGTTTTTCCACTGAAGGTTCTATCCAAAAGCAACTTTAAAGGGGTGATATATAAATATAAATTGTCACAGAATTTGCTTACATTATAAAAGCACCCATTTTAAAAATTCAATCTATTATATTATTTAGTTAAGCTAAAATTTCCACAATTCAATATTTTGAATCTTTTAACTTTATGCTTTAGTGATATAACGGTTATTTTTATTTTAGGCAAATAAATGAAAACTCTAATATGCAGATAGATTCCCATGGGAGTAAAATTCAGATTTTTGATTTTAATGAATATCTGAATATCTAAAAAAATCACTCAAACTTCCAAATAAAAAGTTCAAGCGCTCTGGGTATGCAATATTTTGCAACTAACTGTGCTCGAAATACTTCAAAAATCAAAAATGTTTTTCATATATTGCTGAAATTGTTCAGCACATAGTGGCCCACTGGTGGGCGATCTAAGTGAATTGGGGCGTGGCAGTTACAAAATATTCATCATGTGCCGTGTGAAACATCGAAACGAGATTGATGAGAGTGGGGCGAGGAATTTAGGTGAACAGACTGCTAGATGAAGTATAAAATTCTATTCAGAGCTAAAGTAAGCGAACATGTAGGTAATAAAAGTAAACCTCTTCCTTGTTTCTATTTTAAAAACTCGAACGACAACACAATTGCAATAACTGAAATCAATAACGAGCTTCATTTACAAATCTGCATAGAATAACTTTAAACAATTATTTTGACGCATTGCTTTAATTTTTATGGGAAATAAACTTTTTTTTCAACAAAACAAATGCTAACATACATTTGTTTTTTAGTTTCCCCACTATTCTAAAGAAAAGTCAATATTTTCCAACTGTAAGCGCATTCAAGTGAAAAGCCCACAAACTCAGTCGTTTTAATGGAATTCTAATTTTTTCGGAAGGATTTTGGGGAAACCACAAAGGGTGGGGATTAAAATGGTGGCAAGCTGCATTTGATGGGTCGGTGGAGGAGGAAACCGCAATCACAACGCCCCAAGTCGTCGTTTGCTGGTAATACAAACGACAATTACAACTTGCCTTCAGACGAACGTACAAACAAATGGACCGCAATCGGAGGAGGGGGTAAAGGGTTCGACTGGGGGAGACACGAAAGCGTACTAAAAGCAAATCTGTGCGGTTAAACGCAAGTGTCAGCTGTCATTTTTGTGGAAAGAATTCTGGCAAAAAATGCCAAGAAACCTAAAAAATGCGCAGCCAAACACACAGAGCGCCGGAGAAAGGAGTGGAATATGCAAAGGCAATAATTCTTGGAGCAAGTGTAACAAGAAAATAAGGGCAATGGCAGTGGCAATGGCAGTGCAGACCAGGACAGACGTAATGAAAGCCGAGCTGCAGCCAGGAGATGTCAGCATATGCACTGAAGTTATGGCTCTTCAGTCCTGTTCTTTAGTAATGGACCGAAGAAAAACGATGGAATAAAAGGTGCACAGAGAAAACATTGACATTAAAAAATAAAAATATAATACTAAGATATTATAATAATAAAATAATATAATAAGATTAAAAGATTAAGTATTTGGTTTGTAAGAAATTGTTTGTTTCAAATATATTTGAATCTTAGAAAGTGAAAAATAATTTTAGTCTAAGATTTCTTTAAATAAAAACGTCAAAAGCTTTAAAGCTTATTTTGATAAATAAAATGTTTGTATATATATTTATACTATTGCCTAAAACTATTGCCAAATCACTATTAAAGTTTATAAAAAATTACACAATTTTCTCTGTGTAAAACTATAGATGGAGAAATGAAGTGTAAAAAAAGTGCGTATGGCTGAAAAGCTGGGCAAAGAAGGAAAACGGATTTCCATAAGGCCCGAAGATAGATGGCCATTTGCTTTCTTTTTTTGGTCTACCTTAGATTAGTTTGCCCGATAAGAAATAGTTGATAGTCGAAAGGGACGAATAAAAACCGCAAGAGAAAACTGCAGTTAAGTAACAATCCTGCATAAGCGCATTGCGAGAGTGCTTAAGCAAATTGAAGACAACTTTTTATGCCAATTGAGAAATGTGTTGCGAATCCAGATAATCGAGAAATGTCCTTACTACACATATTTAAACTTGATAACATTAATTACAAGCCCTTTAACATTACCCTTGTTTTAGACGTAAAATTGATCAAGTAGACTCAATTTTGTTCTTAGTATATTCATGTAGTACCCAATCAAGAATTAGCGAAGCTTTTTTCCTTAAGTTTCTTGCCATGGGTAAGTCCACCTTAAGCGGCTCTACATGGGAATCTACTGGACACAACTGCCGAAGACATTTTCAAGAGTATTAGGAACAAAATCCACTGGCTAGCAAATGATCAACCATAGACAAAAGCTGACGTACGACAACAGGCGGCCTTGTGTCCTCGACAGCGGGACACACTGAACCCGCCTCCTTCTATTCAGCATCTCTAATGCCTGCAAATCGCCTGATTATGGGCTTAAAGCCGGGCAGCCACATATATCGCCATTGCCGGACCAGCTGGACATGCAAGTTGTTGACGGCAGATGGGAAATGGGCTGAGAGCGAGGACGAGGACGAGGACCAGGACGAGGACTCGAGTGGCTCGCTCCTTGGCCATCATGTTGAGTTGTGTTGCCCAGCAGGATTTGCATGGCATTGCAGCGTTCCTTGCCTTTTTGTTTTTAAGCCTGAGCTTTCTTTTTTCTATTTGGAAGACTCCTTGCTGCGACTTGGCGCCATCCCATGTACAAATCTGTGCTAAAAATGTATACACTGGAGGAAAAGATGATCCCCAAGTTACTTAAAGAATTAGAGCCATCTTAAAAAATATACATTTCAATTTAAATTAATTTAAGTTTTTGAATTCTGAAGGCCTAAATTCGCTTTTAAATAAAAAATAAATTAGAAAAGCTCCAGTCACTAAAATTAAATTGACACGAAACATATTTTAAAAAATTTTAGCATCGAAAGATGTGTCGGCAAAAATAATGGAATATAATATTTCGTAGGCTGCATTTGGACTTTAAAATAATTAACAATTTTTTTGAGTTATTGATAGTCTAAGAACCTTAAACCCAAAATATGTTTTTACCTTCGATAAAATTCCTCTTTGTGAGCAATTTGATTTTCTTCGTGTAGGATACATGCAGGCCATTTTGTTTTTCTTTTTTTGTGTGCGCACTAAAATCATAGTCATGTCCATGAATATCCCTAACTGATTACATGCAAGAGAGCTTATAAAAACAAGGATACCGCCCGGCGACAATGACACAACAGCTGCTCGGAATGCAGGCTAATATCCTTGGCCCTGGGTCCTCCTTCAGCTCCTGGGGCTTGACTTTACTTGTTCTTGCCTCTGAAATGTTGTGCATTCCAAGGCAACTGCTGGGCTTCCTTAGGGCAGGAGCAAAATAAATAAATATGGTTCAGTTCCCAAGATGCTAGTAGGCAGGATATGCACAAAAAATAATACTCATTGTGTATTTTATCAATCAGTATGAAAATGCTGGAAAGCTGAATAAAAAAATAATTATTTTAAAGAATGACAGCAAAAAAATTAATTAATAAATTCAATTTATTGTATAAAAAGGAATCTGAGGCATATATACATGTTAAATCATTAACTTTGTAGGACCAAATTTATAAATTTTTGACTTAGCCTTTAATGTTTACTAGCCTTTGTTCAAGAAATCATTGTCTTCTTGAAAGGCATTTTTAATAACACTCTTAATAGTTTTCAGAGCTATTTCAAGGCAAGCATTTAATATGATTTTAAATGGTTTCACTTTAAACTATGACGATTTCATACATTTCCATTCGAAGAACCATTAATATATTTCCCTCAATTAAGTGGGCTCATTAAAGCCCGCTCGAGCACATTTTTGTGGGGTAAAGAAGACCCATCTAGCGTGGCATTGTGGCCAGCACCACTGAATGTGGGTACTATAGCGCCAAACCACTTTGCCCACAATTACGCGCTCTTAATGAACGGCAATTGGGCGACCACATCAAGTTGAAAATTATGCCCCGGAATGGCCGATGACAGCGACGAATGAGTGCCATTGACAGGTGGAAGTGTGGCTCGGTTGCCCCTCATATCGTCACTTTATGTTAAACGCTCCACGCACTTTTACCGAGGAGTTGGAGCCTGTCTTTGAGTGCCATAATGCAGCCAATTAATTATTTGGCCGGGCTTTTGCCGCAGGCGAATTGACTGACAGCTGGCCATATTATTATTGTTCCCATAGTGCGGCATATGTCCTGCGCCCAGCATTCCACATTCCACATACCACATCCTTGGCGCACTGCGTGATTTATATTTTTAATATGGATTGCTTTCATTATGCATTTTTCACAATTTCCCCGTGCTGCTGGTGCTTTTTCCTTTTGGCGCGGTCAGTAATTGTAATTTCTGTTGTTTAAAAATTTATGACCATCAATGGGCCCCCGAAGCTGCAGTGCAGTAAGGGATATAGATCCAGTAATATATATATATATATATATATGCATCTGCGAGCATGCAGTGTGAAGTGGGTGCAAAAGTAGCACAAAAATAATTGCATTCCCCGTTCCAGGAGGAATACGAGAAAATTGAAATTGCACATGGGGTAGGTGGATATACTCGTACCCGAGAAACCGAAGAAAAAATGAAGAAATATATATTAAGTGTAGGAGTGAGACAGTTCATTGCGCCAGGCACCCTTCATCTGAGAATTTTTCGGCCAGAGCAAAATTGTTGATTTCAGCACATGCCTGGTATTAATTAAGAGCGGGCCCCAGAGATGAACGGATCTGAGCTGGGAAAGAACCAGGCCACAACGGTCTTAATGCAGTGACTTAATGTTCATGGCAACTATCCAAAAAGGACGCCCTGTCAGAGTTATTAAGTCCTGAGCTGATTCGCTCACCGGATAAGCCGTTAGCAGTTAACATCATTAGACGTTGGGCGGAAACTTTCTCCTGGGCAAAATCAAAATAAACAAAATCGCATAATAAAAATTGAAGTGCGCAAAGTTTGCGACGTGATAACTATGTGTGCAGGGGATTTCCAACTCCACTCCAACAAAATTTACTGGCAGTGCGAAAAGTATCGACACACTTAACTACGTGCGACAGGTGAGAATGGTAAAAGGAAAAAACCAAAATCTCAATAAATTGGCAGTAAGCGCTAAGCAGACAATTACTTGGGGATTAGCGTCATAGTTGGGCCAAACTTGGTAGCAATCCGAAAACGAGCAAAATCCAAGTGGTTATGTCCCCAAAGGGAATTATAGAAGTATTTTTCACTACTACCTATAATAAATACAGATCATTTTTGAAAATAATTTAATTCAATTAGTTTATCTTTAACACAATATATTTAATTTATCAATTTTTTACGACCCAAATATATAAATGTTTATACACCTTATAACTCAAGGTTCTCCTTAAGTAATAAAAAATATAAATGTGTATACTTGGAAATAAAATTTATCCCGTGCAAAATAGGAAAATCTTGCTTATCATGGTAAATTGAAAATAAAATGAGGAAGAAAATAAGTAAAAGTATATTAAATGAAATTCAGAATATGTACTCAATAGATTTGTGGCCAAATAATTTTGATTGCTCAAAAACTTCTTGTGTGCTTAGCCAAATATAAAGAAAATATTTTATATTTATCTGCAAAGATCTGACCGATGCTGAAAGAAATCTCTGAAAGGTAATTCAATTATATTTGCAGATACATTGCACTTGATCATTATAAATGCATTTGAGTCGTAATCAAACAAAGTCCTTGTCTCTGGAAAATCCTGTGTCCAACTCCTCACTTTTTTAATATTTTCCTTATACTTTTTTGCCACAGAGAAAGACTATTTTCGCTCTTTATCTTGGCCATGGCATGATTTATATGCAGCCATTTTATCTTCCATGCGCACAAGTGGAATATGCGAGTATCTGCTCAAAAAAGTAGCTTTGGGTCCTGCAGTCTAGGACCAAGCCAAAAACACAAAGCCTGCCAGCGATTCACCTATTCGCAGACATACTATAAACTTGGCAGCTCTGTGGTCGCATAAACTTTGCGAATGCACAAAGTCCGTATTATTTAAAATATGCATAAATTGGACTTTAAAATTTACCCAGCTAGGCACACAATCGTATACCTGCGGCAAATGCAGCTTGTACACATTTTCCAAATACATATATTATATATCCGAACAAAACTACGGGACCTCATATGCAAATCATCGGTGAGCATGACATGATTCCGCCCGGAGCTGGGCATTTGTTGTCTTTTATGCTCGAGCGTTGTATAATGTTATAATGTTATTGATAATTTTGGCTAAAAAATACAATTTAGTTGGGAGTTTATGAGGCCCACTTGCTAATTTTTTAAAAAATATATGTTATAGAAATTAAGAGTTGCGGTATTTAAGCCCAGCATTCTGATTTTAAGTTAATTTACAAACTTACATTTTCATTACATTATATATTTTAAGCAAAAATTAATTTTCCCGCATGTTCATTACCATTGTTTCCACTTTTTTTAGTTTCCTCAAGGTAAAAAATTTAATCCATCTCTAATTTGTGTGAGCTTAGAAAAGCTTAATTTGCATGATCGAAAAAGCATCTTTCTGGTAGTTACTGTTACGGCATACCTAAACTTTAACTACTTTTGGGTAATTAAACAATGCCCGGAAAGTTTATTAATTCTTTTGTCATTCACTTTTTGCCCAACGTCAATTTTTCACAGGCGAAGTAATGCACTTTTTTTCTGCTCACTTACCACCTGTCTCTGCAGTCACGTGTTTTTGGCCAGGGCGCGATAAAAAGAGAAAAAAGTTTCAAAAATAACACATCCAGCGAACGTGTAATGCGAGATTCAGGCATAACTTTTCCGGGAGCAACACCAACTCAGCTCAAATACGCAAGCAAACAGAAAATACCCAAAGGGCTGCAGTCGGGTTATTTTTGTTTTCCTTTTGCTCAAGAGAGATTTCGGCATGTGGCATATGGCAAAATGTATATATGACAACGCAAACTTTATGGCAGGTGGGCTGGCCCGGTGGGTGGGGATATGTCGGGGTTTTACCGAGAATAACAAAAGTTTGCTCTGCTCACTAATCCATTTGCTTGCCCCGCACGCATTAAATGCATTAAGTTTTCCGCTGAAACTTTCCTCCAAACGGAATGTGGCTGTGTTCTTTTCCGTTCATGATTTTTATTTTTTTTTATAATTGAATTGTACGGGAGCAGACCCTTTATTTGCACTTGAAACTACTCGTATTTGCACACGGTTTGCCTCGATGCTCCATCTCGCTTCCTCACTCTACCCTCTCCCTCTCTCGCTCTTTCTGTGTCTGTGTTTCATGTGGAAAAATCTAATTACTTGGCTGCTGTATTACTAACTCCGGGTAGTAGCACTCAGACAGCTTCCCCCGTACGTGTGTATTTTGTTTGTTTTTATTGCCGGCGAACGTGGCGTATGCGTAATATATGCGAAATGCGCCTACGTGGCGTATGGATTTTACCCGGTGATACATTAAGTGCTTATAATTGGAACGAATGCGCCGCCAAGTAACTTATGATGTTTACACATGACTTACAAATTGTTTACGTCGTTCGGTTTTTAGCATTGAGCAACCGCCGGGTCTTGCAGTGCAACTAAACTGACAAACACACACACGGATGGCAGAGATGCGGTCTTGGTAATGGCCATGGTTTGGAGGAGCTGCTGCCACGTCTGGTTCTGCCCCGTCTGGCTTACCTCACCATATTTGTCATGCACTCGAGCACGTTCCCGTTTGCGGCAAGAAGAGGATGCCCATGGGGTGGGCGAGTGCAGCGGATGACAGCTGTGACTATTAGTGCAACAAGCCGGTGCTTAGTTAGATTTAAAATGATAATCTTAATGGCAACAGAAACCCATTATTACATGTGATAAAAGTGTGCTCCCAGTACTATTACATTCTCTATGGTATTCAATCCAATTATTTTTACGGTATCTTAATAAAAGGGAAGTTACAAAACTGGTACATCATAAATAAAATTGGAAAGAAATAAAGTTACAAAAAAATAAAGTTATTAAGAGTACCAAAAATAGATAAATAGATAATAGATAAATATGTAGAATATTAGAAAACTCTTAATGGCGCCTAAAAAAGATTTAAAACAAAAATCTTTATGCAGGAAAATATGTTAAGGGATGATTTCATAAAATAAAAATTTAAGCAACATTGAAAAAGTTAACAAAAACTTAATAATAAGTGAAAATAACATTTGTCCATAAAAAAGCTTTAAAAATTATGTAAATCGTCGATTTTTATATTGTAGTAACAGTTAAATGTTAATAACTTTTGTTTGAATGCAAATTTTTTTATTTTTAAGTTTAATGCCTTGATGTTTCTCATACCTAAATTTAATTA
Organism: Drosophila kurseongensis; assembly: GCA_018153305.1. NCBI lineage: Eukaryota > Metazoa > Arthropoda > Insecta > Diptera > Drosophilidae > Drosophila > Drosophila kurseongensis. The sequence goes on along the minus strand of JAECXX010000210.1, from coordinate 10,079,246 downwards.
GATTCAAATACCTTGAGGCAGAGCAAGACCTTTCAGAAAAGAAAAACAAATAGTAGGCAAAGGAAAGAATATTCACAACGACATTTTCCCTGGGGTCAACTTCCTGTCATAATCTCATTGCCATCCAATCTTATATTAAAGAATATTCATAGTGGCAATTATAAGGATTTGGTCAAGCTCTAAAGCGCAGAAAATTAAAAATTCAAGGCCTCCAATTTTTGTGTGACATTTGCGATGTAAGCCCTAAAAAGACAGTGGAAAATGAAGGAGGAACGGCAAATCGTAGGTCTTTAGCCATATATCAAAACATTATGAGGTAAATTTAAATTAATTACAGAAGAGTTCTACTGGCTTCTTTTCTGGTTGCCAGCGAAACTCGCGGCAGCTTCGAGCTGGAAAATTAATTACATGCAACAGCAATACAAAGTCCTCAACTGATGGAGACTTGCTTGCTATTTCGTCCCCAAAATCAACACTTAAAGTAAACTTTGACAACCAAGATTGGGGAAGGCAAGCGTAGAAAAAAGCTGAAAAAATGCTAGGAAAATACCCGGGCTGTAGGTAAAATGAGGGAGGAACGTTGCGTAAAAGTTGTCAAGTGTTCTGTTTACTTTACTTTTATCAACATTAGAAATCAATTAATTTCGTTGTAATGCCAAAGGGAAATCAATGAAAATTACATCAAATGTCACTGACTTGCTTGATGTTTTTATAATGTTGTTTTTCCAAATTATTTCGGCTTCAATAAGTTTTAGAATCAATGAATAATTTACAAGCCAGTGAACTAGGAGTTTTTGTTTTGTTTTGCAGCAAAAGTTGTCTAATAAATACGTTTAAAATTGATTGCAGTTCGTTGTATAAAGTGGGGAATTACCAACAATTCAATAACCCAAATTGATTTAATTGATAGAGTTCAATCTGTGGTCATCTGCTAGTTTTTCTAGCTTTTCATGGCTGTATACTCAATTAATTTTCAATAAAAAGTTGTTTTTTGCTTTTGCTTGACTTAAATGGAAAACAAATAAATAATATTATTCAGCATCTAAACTTACCAAACAGAATCGTTTTTTACTGCGTATTCCCAATGGTAATCCGAGCTGGCCGATTGTTTATGCTATGCATTTAATTATAGCCTTTATTTTACCCGCACTGTCACAGTTACACTTATGAACACTGATATTTATGTAGACATATATAGACACACAATATTTAACTCGGTCGCTTTAAACGTTTACAGGCCTAAATTATGTACGCATTCTTGTATATTTTATGACGAGATTAATTTATATATTGCTATTATTTTAATGCATGCTCAATTAAGCGGCGGCAACAAAAAAACACAAGTGCACAGAGTTATACAATTTTGTGTGTATATATGAGGCTCGTAATACGTCGCACTTTAATGCATTTGTATCATCGATTTATGGTCGTTTGCCGTTTGAAATTTTACCATTTGCTATTTATTGCATTTTATATGCATTCAGCCATTTTGTGTCAATAAAATTTCCGCTGCTTCCTGGCATTTGCATTTTGATCAAATTGCTGTTTTTTCCCAATTAACATGGATTTAGGTCAAATGAATCTCGATTAAATTAGGTTTTTATCAATGATTTAATAAGCATATGCTATTCTTTTTTACTTTATCTAATTTGGATTAATTTGAATCAGTTGTTCCCATTCAATGTAAATTATGAAATATTCACAATTCTATTATAACTTTGTTTTATCACTGTGAACTGTTCGATTGAGAATTTTGATTTATATTGTGATATTGTTGTGCGATTCTGTTTTTTGTGTAATCCGATTTTTTCTTTTAGTCGTTTAATATGGAATTTATTGTGGCTATTTGTATGGTAATTTATTGTTTACCATTTACACACTCGGCTCTAGTAAATTTAAATAAAAAATCTCCTTTTATTGTGGTTTTTATCGTAATATATATTCTTCTGTTTGATTTGTGTATTTTTTAAGCGTTGGTAGTGGCTTTTGTTGGTTAGCAAACACAGTGTTTTTAATTTCGATGGCTTTTGAAATTAAAAATATTTTCGTACTCTTTGTTGGGCTCTCTGAATTTATTTAACTATATCTTTGATTTTCACTTTATTGCACTTTTTATCTATTTTGATTGTAATTTACTTTACCAGTATTTATATTTTGATTAAGTTAATTTGATTGAATTCTTTTCTTGAGAATTTTATTCCGTTTTTTCCGGCTACACCTCAGGCTAATTTTAAGGGCAGTCTGCCACCTTTTGGATATTTATAAAGGCCTCTCCAGAACTTTGGTAACAAGTCAAGCACTAAACACACACTTTGTGGGCCCCCGTTGGCTCCCTTCGCCCTCGATTTGGCTTGAATTCGACTGACAGGTCTGTCAATTATGGACACTCGACTTAGCAGCAATTGCGGAAAAAACAAACAGAAAATGTGCCGGTAAATCACGACGAATTCACGCGATTTTCTGCGAAGGATATTTGGCTGACGACAGTCGGGGATAATGTGTGTTGTGCTCGGTAACAGCAACGCCGCTTGACTGACGCTGCTGGGATGCTGCTGTCGTTGGCCATTCCGAATAATTTCTTGGTCAATGTTAACAGTGAGGACCCGAAGTTCGAATTGTTTGTGGATCGCATGGGGATGTGCGCATGTCCTGGCCTTTTCTCTCTCTTTTTCTTTTTTAGTTTTTGGTTCGGCTGACACACTTTTCGCATTCATATTGCTGTAGGTTAGTGCCTCGGCGTCGCCTTAAAGCCAGCGAATCGAAGGCGCACCAGCCCTGCGTTACTTAATATGCCCGGCACCTTCGGCTGTAGACTCATTTCAGGCATTCGGTCTGGAGTTGGCATGGCATAAATGATTTATATGGTGTTGCCACAAGTTTTCATCCATCTTTAATTCCCTGACCCGATGCCTAACCCCGCATGCACACACGTCTCGCCACATTTAACTGCAGGTCAGTGTGATTTGGCCATTTGTCTGGGCCTCTCGCATTTCGAGGGCAAGGGTTGAGCTATGGGGTTCTCCTTTGGACAGCTGCAAATTCATTTATGTTAATTTCGCTTGGTTAGACTTCTTGGCCGCAAAAACCAGTGTCGGTTTCGGGCCGGCAGACACATTAACCATGGCTCCTGTTTCGCCTGTTTTATGTACTCTCGTCTGTCAACACACTACGTTGCGTATGCGTTATTTTAATGAGGTTTTTCTTGTGCCATGAGGATTAGTTTTATGATTGGGCATATTAGTCAGGCTCCCCCTTTGCTCGTGTTTGTTTGCCCCATCAAATGCTTAATTATGCGTTCATCGTACTTCTCTTCACCATCAAATATTTAACAGTGCCAATTGGGAAGACAAGGAGACGTTAAGACATGGGATTAAAAGTGATTGTTTGGGAAACGGATGCTCAGGTGATTATTGGCAGAGCTGCCTGGGTAGGAAATTAATTTGATATTATTATTAATATTATTATTTGAATGCTAGAAGTTTTCATTAGTTTATAATTTATAAATTTGTAGGTCATATTTTTGTATTTATACCGTTTCTTTCGAATTCGAACTCGTTTTTGTCTTGCCTTAAATTAAAATCCCTATGCTTTGATCATTCATTAGCTAGAAACAGCTCAGTGAAACCCAGTCTGATCCATTCCGCAGCACTCGCAATGGCACACAATCAGGCTCGCAGCAGTCCGCTGAAATGCGCATTCATAACTCAAAATGGCAAACTAATTTACGCCTGACTTATTATCTCTCCGGTGGCAACGTGTTGCCTAGTCCACCCGAGGACCTCTCACAATGGCGACATCCTTTCGAAACGGTCTCCCCGGCCTCATCGCAGCCACTTGGGCCCGGGCACAAATACATTATAGGGAGTCCTGAATGTACGGGGTGGTAATGCCAGAAAAGCACGTGTGCGCCAAATGCGTTCACCTCGCGATGAACACAGACACTCACAAGGACAGACAGCCACAGACACCGAGACGCAGATACATTTACAACAGCAGCTTCATACACTAAAGCAGATACAGATACAAATAAACAGACATTGCAACTATGCCACTGTACTTATACACGTTATGCGATTGTCTGAGTCTGCAAAAGAGGCGTGGCAGTCGACAACAGTTGCCAGAAATGCAAACAAGTCCCCAAAGTCAGAGATGAAGGTGATATACACTTACTAAATATTGCTTGACTTTTACATATATATACGAATTTGCATACAAATTATTTTAAAGCTATCACTATAAGATTTAGTAAGTCAATTGTTGTATTTTATGCATGCTTAAATTTAAGTTACTCATACATTTTTATACTCATTAAATTTGTTTTTAAGCCAATTTTTTAGTTAGGTAATTTGATTGGTTTAAAAATAAAAATAGTTTTAAATTTTTGTTTTTTTATCATCCTAATTATATTGAACTTTAAGACACATTTATTTATAGGGTATTTAGTGGGTCTATGTGTCGAGATATCAGCATAATCTATGCCAGCAATATTGCGTTCTAATAAATGAGATCATTTCAACTATGCAAATGGTCAGATTATATCACAGACATTTGCTTGGCATTTTATTAACATTTTTAATGCGCCTTGAATGCCAGGACATTCTCTCTTACATTCCTAGACAAAAATCTCTCACCTTCAGTTAAAGAATTATGGCCAAAATAGGTGCAGCAGACGAGGTGTCCATGAAGGTGTTTTTTGTCATTTTAGCGCCGCAGACGCCATTGGGGCACGTTTTCTTTAAAACAAAAAAGGTGGCTCATCCCCGCCAAACTTATTATTCAGTCCCGTTTCTTGGCTTTACTTACACTTCAGCGAATTGTAGCGCATTTTCGAGACTGAACTCGTAGACTTGCAACTAGGCAAAATGAGGTTTTTGGGTGGCAGACAACAATGGCAAACACGTTGCCCCAAAACAAAAACAACGGAGACAACACGCCGTCGTCTTGATGGAAAGGTAAAAACATCTGGCGCTGCATCAAATGAGTTGTCGTTTGATTTTCAATGGCATGTGTCTGCTTTCAAGTCTGTGACATGTCGCGTGATTTGAATTGAAGATGCTATCGCAAATGTGCATTAATTTGTCAGGGCTTTGGCAAATGTGCATGCTAAACCCAAATTTGTCAGCGACAGCAGTCAAATGCGTGAATAATGAGTGAGTGAGTGGAGTGCCATCTTCGTTCACTGATTGCAAATTGTATCTAGCCTGGTGATAAGTGAGAGGGATATGTTTGACACATGAGATTCATACAAGATTTGAATCAGGAGAGATCAAAGGAGACCGTGTGAGGTAGAACTCAAAAGTAAATATCAGCCTTAGCTTAATGGAGTTGACAGATGTTTTCAAAATTATAAAGAGTGAAGTAAGAATACAATTTTTAAAAACTTATACAAATTTGTAGGCTTTCAAATAATAACCAAAAAAAAACTTGTATGGAGAGTGGATAGATAATAAGCCACAAAGAATTTAAATAAATAATACAAGCTTTAAATGAATGAAAATATTGTTTTATCTGCACTTATAAATTTATTGCATATTATAAAAAAAAAAAGGAATTCATTTTCCATAGATATTAATTTATATATAATCTAAGTAACATCTTTAGCATTTCGCTCTTTATGAAAAAAATCTCGTTTTAAAGTATTATGTTACTTTATTCGTGACCCTCATTTACCGCATATCATTATCAGCAGCATTGCATACTAAAAATGTGAGTTTATGACCTGTAAAAGTTCTATCGTGTTTTCCCTTTTGCCCATTATCTAATTTTTATTTTCAATTTTTGCTTGCCCTTAAATTTAAAAATGTTCCTTCTGCACTTGAGCGGGCAATAAAAATATTTTAATGCAATATTTTTCTTTTTTCTCTTGTTTTCCACCACTCGAATCCTCTCACTTTACGGTTGCCCATTAAAAGGGCTGTGAACGAAAAAAAAGATGCCGAGCAAAAAAAACTCACCCAATATATCAAAAAGGTACAACAACAATGGGTGAAACAGCTCTAATTTTTGGAAATTTCCTGCTACTGAACTTTTCAGTTTGACCAGGTCGAGAGCGTCCGTGGAGCAAACGTAAATGGCGAACGTGGCCATAAACTAATTGAATATTTTAGGGCATTATCTATGCCATTTATTGTTTGAGTTTCGCCTGGCTGGGTTTCATTTGCAGCTGTGTGCCCGGAAAGCCGAGTGGGAGCAAAACCAGGAGCAGACCAAATGGAAAAGGACGAGATGCCCCTAACGAAATCAGCGCCGGCTTCTGATTTTATTTATTTATTTATTCGCCGGCTCCCTCTTTTTACTACTTTTGGCCCGCTTTAGTTCCGTTTCATGTCGTTTCATGCTCCTGGTAATCTGTTTGAGTTTTGTTATTCCTCGTGTATAATTTTTTCCGCCACACATTTGGCCCGACCCCAGGTTGGCCCTCAGTGATATGATACCTCCCAATTTTCCTTCTTCCTTTATTTCCTTCCGCTTTCATCTATTATGCTTTCATCGTCTGGTAAAAAGACTTTAGTCACCTTTTCCCTTTTTAGGATTTGTCTTGCAGGGGTCCTGATTTGTTCGCTCTATTGGATTTTATTTTGGTTAAATTCAGTTTGATTCCATTACCTTTTTAATTAATGAATTTAATTTAGTTTTTTCAACTTGGCCTAAATTATTAGTTTCCAAATTTATATGATGGGAATTATAGAAAAAATTACCAAATTTACAAATTAATAATAAAATAATAAATCAAATGCTACATATCTTAATTCCCAAGCGCCATGTGAAAAAAATATACAAATTTATTTATAACTGACCAGATCTACTTCATCAAAACTACTAAATAGAAATTCATTATATTAATTTCTATGTCAAATAACTTTGTTTGAGGGAATGCGTAAATTAATGTGTTTAGTAATGTGTTCACAACAAAAGTCTAACGTTCATAGCAATAAATTGTTGAATACTACTACAAATTCTTAAAAAAATACAATTAAAATGCCTTAAATCCTAAACGTAAACATGAAATCATTTAAAGCGATTGCCGTTAACTGGATTGCCAGTTTGCAGCAAAAAAAAAGTAGTCAAATGACATAGCAAAAGGCTCAAAGCTCTTGGACTCGGGATGCTGGGGCTGGTAAAGGACAAATGTTGCTGCAACTTTGCGCGGAATGATAAAAATGGCAAAGGCTGGCGTTCGGGCCAAACGGCAGGGGCAAGGAAAAAATTGGCCAACAGAAAGGCACAAAAATCACTGGCCAAGGGGTTTTTCCGTCCCAGGGCAAGTGCCCAAAAAGCAGCGCCAAAAATTGTGCTACAAAAATTGCATTTAAGGTATGCAATAAAATGCCATGCATACATTTTGCTCCTACTGCTCTTTTTGCACTGGACTGCGAACAAAGGCCTGGCCAAAAAGAGAAGAGGAAAAAGTCCATTGAGGCACAAAATAAGATTATTAACATTGTTAAAGCGAGCGAGATCAGGAAGCTTGGGGTCTGGGACTTTCGAGTCGGGTGCCCAAATAGGCGAGGCTCCTGATGATTGGCTTTGGCCAGGACAACAAGCGGATGCTTTTTTATACCACCGGGTTGTTATTCCGTTCGGTTCAGGCTCGTTCTTTGCACCAAAATGCGGAAACTGTAAACTACAAAAAATTTATTTAAGGAAGCTTTCAACAGCCGCAGTAGGAGTTACAGCAACAACCGCTCTACGAGGAGCAAAAATAGAAAATGGCAAACAATTTAAGAAAACCATTTGTTGGCTAAGCCCTGAGGCTGGCAAAAAAAATGAAACAGTGGTTATGAACAAGCTGCGAAGTTGATATACCCTGGAAATAATTCAAAATAATCTTTGCAAAAATACAACCACTTTTTATTTAGGAGACTTGTACGACATTTAGTTTCTAAACTAACAAAATATTTTTAGTTATAAGTTTTTAAGTTAACATTTAAATGAATTAATGTTTCTTTTTTCTTTGGCTGATTCCCTACTAGAAGGAATAAAAGCATAATTTGGATATAAATAATATAAGTGCGAAAAGTGCAAATGATTTTGTTGTCTAAATTAAAAAATATGTACGAACATGTCATATATTACAAAATAACTTATAAAACATATTTTTGTTTGGCTCAAATCTTATAACATATTCTAAAGTATTCTATATAAACATTTAATTTTGTCTAAATTATTATTATTTAATTCATTAACAGGGCAAATACTGCAAATAAACTTTCAGCTTATAAAACATTTTTATTTAATTAAAATATCCTAAGTAGTCAAACGGCTCAAAGCCATAAAAAAGTTATATTTAAAATAAGTATTAACTTTGGTTTTAAGTAGTTTAAGTGCCTCTAGTGAGAGTAGTCTTCGCCAACCAGCCTGCAATAAAATTGCCAAGAGTGAGGCAACAAAATGGCAAACTAACAGCATTTTGAGGCAACACCCAGAGTTGACTTTCGGTCTTGGTTTTGGGCTAGGTCTTGGTCGTAAGACTGACTCTTTGGGCCTGAGCCGGGGCAACTGATAACTTCCGGCCAGCAACAGCATCATAAACAGCCACTTGGCACAATGAAATGGCTTTCTCTTGCCCTGTGTCCCAGCTCCTGGCTTCTTTTCCTGCCGAAGGACTCGACTTGCTGTATGCAAAAGCTGCCAAGATGATGGATGCAGGGCGAACGGATTGCACTGGCCAGTTTTGATGATGCTTCGCTGGCTGCTCTTTTTGCAACCATAAATTGTGAGCGACCCGGGCGAAAGACATATGTCTAAGTAGTATCATCTTTGTGCATGTACCTTTAAATCTTCTGGTTTCACGCTCAATGTGCTTGAGCTTCCCACTCCTCCCTCGGATATTCAACATTGTCATGGCCCCGAACAAGGTTCATTTGTTAGTGTCGCCGCTGCACTTGGCTGCGGCTTCCCCGTACTTAGGGTAAGTCCAACATATCCTTTTAGCAGGAGACCCCGGCCCTTACACACACCCTTACACTCCATCTAACATGGTTGGCAGGGCCACATCATCTGTTCAACTAAGCCCACAAGGACCCAGTGATTTAGCCAGTTTGCAGAGGCTGCTTAATTATTTTAGACCATTAGTTCTAATCTCGTCATTGAGTGGATTGTCCGGGGATGATATTGATTTTAAAAGAGGTTTAAGGCTTATATACCGCACTTCAGGTTAAAATCATTTAATTTTCAAGTCTGCCCTTTCGTTTTTGGGAAATCATGAATTTATTTTTAGAATAAAGAGTGGCTTAAGCTGTTTTAACTTATTGAAATTTCCTTAATTTCTGTGTTTTTTCTTTAGTTCTTAAATACTTGGTATATAAATAAAAAATACAGAGTTGACATCTCTCCGCACCTTTAAGTTCTTTAAGTCCTTTGAGTTTCCCTTTGAGCCTTTGAGGACGCCTTTGCCCGGGCTCTGGTATCCAATTTGTATTGGATGTATCTGCTTGTTACACATGGAAATCCAATTAATGTAAATAAATACAAGAAACAAGCAGCCAGAATGAGGAAATAAAGCAAACAAGCGAGTGAGTGCGTGGTTTCTTTTATTTAAAATTTGTTGTTGATGTCAAAGGAGGGTAATGTGAAATAGTGGCCAAAAGGGGGGGGCATCTGGGACCACATATGTGTGCCCTCAATGCAATTAACGTTACTTATGTGCACCGTCCACTTTTGGGGCAGAGTTTTTCACCATTTTCCTCCACTTTGCCATCTGTATCTCCTTCTCCTGTTTGCTAATGCTTAAGCCAAGTAAAGAACGTTAATCTGTTGCAATGTGGCCAGCACACTCCCGCACTAATACAATTTGCTTGGCCATTTCATTCGTTTTTTTCCAGCTCCTTTGTTGTTTTCCTTAGTATTTTTTTTGTTTCGCCTGCTCCGTTTTCCTTTGCACATTTGGCAGGACGAATGGCAGTAGAAAACGGCAGCCGTTAAGCAGTTTCGCCTCGTTTTTCATTGCAACGTAAGATTTGTTTATTTCCCTACCCCCAGACGTTGAATATTTGCTCTAGTTTGCTGGAGAAAAGAATTCCAGTGCGGTGATATTTATGCCAAGAAATCCGCACATATGTGCGTTTGAAGTGGTTTTCTGGAGTACCAAAAATTTGAATACTTTATTAAGTTTGTTGACTCAACTACTAGAATGTTTGGATGAAAAAAACTGGCTATATGGCTTTGTTTACTAAGTATGTTAAAAAACAAAAATTACAATACATATTTAAAATTTAAAAATTTATAATTTCAATGGATATTAAAATATTAAAAAGGCGCTATTTCTGCTTTAAAATTCAATGCTAATTACATTACTATGAAGACTTATATTACACTCGTAAAGGTGCACTGTAAAAGCGTCTTTCAAAAAACTTTGTGATATTTTTCTGGACATCCTTTTATTTATTAAAATACTTGTAGTTATTACAAAAACCTATGAAACTCGGACGATAAATTATGATTATTTAGAGCTAAAATTAAAGAGCATTTCCAAGCCGATGACTGGTTCGTTTTCCTGGATTTTTGTTTTCATGTTTTTGCGCGTTCTCGACTGGCAAGTGAAATTGCTAACGGAATTAGCGCACCATCAGCCATGCAATGTTGGCTCTGGTTCCTGTTTCTCCTCCGTTTCCAGTCTGCCGTTTCTGTTTCTGTTTCTGTGTCGGATTCTGATTCAGATTCAGATCCCGATTTCACTCCAGCTGGAGTGTCCTGTCGCTGTTTGGGCTTCTGGAGCTGCCATCGCTATCCTCCTGCGTTGTTCTTCTTTTTGTGCTTTGTTTATTTCACGGCGGTCGTGCTGCTATCCTTTACGATTTCATTTGGCCGTACGGCTATATTTTATCTTCTTTTTTTCCCTCGCTGAACCCTCGATCCTTGACGGTGCTTTAAAATCTTCATGCATATTTAAATGTTATGTGGCCATTGGCCAATGTGCTTTTCTAAGAGCACCAGCGATATGTGCAGATGGCATAATTGATTAGATGTGAAGTGCTTATAAGCGATGTGGTTGCTTTTGTGGGGGCTATGGTTGGAGTGGCTAAAAAAGCCGTGGCAATTGTTGGGCACCATGTTGGATTAAAAGGGGCTTTAAACAGCAGCTGAGCTCGAGGATTTCTCACTGGCTGTCCGACTGAATGGTCTTTACTGGAGACAGGCATCTGCAAATGGAATTTTTCGTTATGCCTTGGAGGTACATATTATTAAATAACATTTTAAGTGGTATATTGGTGTTTATGTATTGCAAATATAAATCATATCACACTTAGACTTGTTCTTGCTCGACATTGTATCAAAATTGTTGATACTAAGCCTAGTTTAGTTTATTATTATTATATTATATATTTATAATATTATATATTTTGTTATTTATTTATAATATTATATATTATATTATATATTTATAATATTTATATTATATTATATATTTATAATAAAATTTTATTGAATTGAGGTTATAACACTTTTGAAATATATTTTAAACAAGTTTGGGTATTTTCGAGTCCACTCTCTGTTTGACTGGTCTCGTCTTATTTTTCGCGTTTGCTTTGAGTTTGCATCACATCCCGCGAACTGTTTGTCATTTTGCTGTGGCATGACACAAGGAAAGAGACACCAAGGACATCCGAAATGGTTTTCGAAGCGAAGAGGCCTCCTAACCCCCCAAATCGCTCACCATATGAGCCAAGTGAGCGACAGGACAGTGGCGTCCTTTCCCGATCCTTTGCCATGCTTTTGGCCCATTCCACGGATGTCCAGCTTTAGTTTGAGCCGAGCTGCTTGTTATGCACGCGCTGATGAAAGACGGGTACCATTTTTTTCCCCACTAACTTCCGAATGCTGGGTACTGGCTCCCGTCCTGATGTTTTGTTTTGGGCCCGACTCCGGCTTACAACAATGTTGGTTTGTAGTTTCTGGCTCCGCGCCTGTTGTTGCTGGCAATCAAAAGCGTGTTTGGCCAACAGCTGGCATGCGCCATTCATTCATTGTACGTAGCGGGAGGACAGGCGACGGCCAAGCGACTGCAATCATTTTTATTAATTTTACCCAAAAGGGAATTTATGTTGCCGGCCGAACTCGGGGTTGTCCTCTCGGTCATTAGTTATGTGGCCAACAGGAGCTGGAGCTCATAAAATTCCTGGCCAACAGAGCGCGCATACATATATGCAGATCGCTCTCTGCACTAATTGGATATTTTAATTACATTGGGCAATAAACGAAGTCGGAGCATCCGCCAAATGGCCAAATAATAACTGCTCGAATACGCAGAAGAACGCAAGGATATTCTAGTTGCGATCTACTCACTACAGGCACTACTACCACAAGCACTGGAAAAAATAATCAAAGATTATCTATATTATCGAAGTCAAAATTATGATATTTTAACAAATATTTAAAAGACATGTTTCATTTTCTTAAAGACTTAAAAATTATCTTTATAACTTTTTTTAAAGGAGATTTAATTTCATTTTTCAAGTAATCGCCTTTTTTCAATCTCCAATTAAATTTTTAAATAAATATTGCCAATAAAAGTCAATTTTTATTTATATAAACGCCAACACAAAATTAAAAATTAAACAAATTTTGAATTTTTAAAACAGGTTGCAAATTTGAAACAGTTGAAGTCTACAACATTTTGAATATTGTAACCACATTAAAAATAAATGCAAACATTTTTATTTATAAGGGTAAAAAGGCCTTGGATCAATGTTTATTCTGGAATTCAAACCGTTTATTTTCCCACAGTGGGATATCCCCCATGTAATTTGTTTGCATAATAACAGTTTGCCATCATCGCATTGCCATTGTTGCTGTTGTGGGTGATGGTTGTTGCCGGCTCATCTGTCTGCATATTTCAAGAGCTGCTCAGCTGCTTGAATTCACAGGACACCGCCATCACCACACAGGGAAAAGGAGGAGAAATGGATGCCAACCGAAGGAAAGCCGAAGATTGATTGCCTTATGAATGTGAATGGATATGCATATAAAATGAAATCTAGAAATATTACAATGGAATATATCATAATCTGAATCTTTGACAATCCCAAAATATAATCTGTTTATATTTGGATATAATCTGGAGTCGGAATTTTTCCAAATTCAAATATACCCCTCGGAAGGAATGTTGGTGTCTCGCCCTGTGACGTTTTGTAGAGCTGAAATGTTCAAATGGCGACCAAGTAGCACCACCCAACCACCAGCACCACCGGCGACAGCAAATGCACATTAAAAAGCAACAATAACAAGCTGGTTAGACAAAAAAAAAATAAGAAAAACGAGATGAAAACAACCAAAGGAAAAGATATGCCAGCAGTGGAACATATTCTTTGTTGTTACCAGAAAAAATGCCGGGGAACAAAGTCGTTAAGGCCAAATGTGCTGATTTCCTTAGTACACTCTTTGATCCCTCCGGCCCCTTCGTCCATATAGTAAAGCTCTGGGGTTCCCCCAGAACAGACAGAAGCGATAAACTTTTTGTATGGGAATTAATTTGCGCTTTCGGCTCTTGTATTAAGTTATGTCTTTAGTTCTAATGGCCATAAGTGTTCATATTTTGGAAATGATCATTAGCAGATCCTGCACAAAGAAATTTTGCAAATAATTTATCACTTTAACGTTGATAAATTTGTTAACCCAAATTCATTTCTCTTATTTTTAATTTTCCGATGACCGATCGTTAATCAATTTGATTCTCAAAAAATCTGCATTCAAATTTTCAATTTTAACGTTAATCCAATTTTTGACCCATTTTCATGTTTTTTATTTGTAAATTTCCGATATCTTTTAAAAGGATGACCCTAAATCGGGCTTTTAGAGTCCATAACTTTACTAAATTAAAACCGATTTCAAAGTGGAATATCTCTAAAAAACTTGTGGTTTAATCTTTTGCCCCATTTTCAGTTAGTTTTTTGTAAATTTTCGAAGACATGTAATAAGGTGATCCACAATTGAACTTCTAGGGTCCACAACTTTACCAAAGTTAAGCCGATTTCAAAGTTGCATACCTCTTAAGACTCATTTTTCGATTCTCAAAAAATATACAATGAAAATATGTCATTTTAACATTGGTGAAACATTTGTCTCATTTTCATGTTAGGAAAATGTTTTAAGCATCGAAATCGAAATATATTTTGTAATTTCATTTTTAGTTTTTGTAAAGGCTGCAAAATTCGGTTTGCCAAAGCTAGCTTTGCTCTTAATATGTTTAATTAAAAAGTATATATTTAGGTGACGACCAAAAGCACATCTCTTATATAATCAATTTTCTTAAATTATAGATACCACATGGCAGGCCAATTCAATACCCATAAATCGCTCTGAATTATGTTCACACTAAACTAGAACTTCAGAAACGTATTTACGATTTCCAAACTTGCTGACTCTCCAGTTGCTATCTTCTTTTGTAAATGCCAATAAGTTAATATATAGACTGGTCTCATTCTGGCTACAAAAAAAGGAATTACGCTTATCGCCTTAATCGACCCCAAAGAAAACACTCGACAACTGGCCAAATTACAAGCAACAACAGAGGCGGAATGTCATTTAAGTGCCATAAAAGGAAAGTAAATAAGTAAATCAAGAGCGGCATTTGCCGAGTGCCGAGACCAAAAATTATCTGCAGCTTAAATAAATTTGGCAGAAAAATATAAAAAAGGGAATGTAAGGCTCGGTAAAGAAAGGAACACCTGAGAGAGAAATGGGCAAAGTTCCCTGGCAGCCCATCTTTCAAATTTAATGTCTAATTTAAATGTTGTAAATACCAACTGTGTGTGTGTGCGAGTTTGTGTGTGTGTCGGACTTTGTTATGCAAATGACTTGCCGGGAAATTCACACAGTTAACACCACGGTCGAGAGGGGGCGTAAAACGGAAGCGACTCTGGTCAAAAGGCCGAAGTGAGTCTGCCGTTCCACTTGCGAAGCAGCAGCTCAGCTTCCCTTACAGCCGCCGTTGTAAATATCATTAACGTGATTTTAAAGCCGGCTCATAAAACTGCCAAACGGCTAGGAGAGAGCCCGCTCGAGTGTCGGAAATTTGCTTTTAATTTCTGCAGCAGGCGTGGGCGTGGCCACCGCTTCTAAATACCTTTTTGGTTAATGCAGATTTCCGTGTTTCCCTCGTTTTATTTCTCGCTTTTTGTACCGCCACGCACCTGTATTTTATTTATGCCATGATAAAAGGTCGCTCTTTGCCGACTTTCTCCACTTTTGTAATGCATACCCAAAGTTGTGAGACCCACTTGATGAAGCTTTAGGAATGGAAAATATTAAATCAAGAGAGAAAGCAACAATGTTAATATTTTTATAACAAACAAAAATAACCAAAAAAGCGATTGCTAAAATGTTTTGCTATTTATAATCCAACATAATATAAATCACAAGTTGATGCTAGCAGTATTATATCAATTTCTCAACCACAAAAAAAGAAATTTTAGTAAGATTTAAAGTATTGAATATGGACATTTTACTAACTTAAATTCGTAATACAATTAAAATGGGAAATTAAAGACGTTTGCCTCCTCTTGCATAAATTTACAATTTTCCCCCTACTTATTACAAGTTCATTGATTCACAGCAACAAGAAAATGCTCTTCAAAAAGCGTGTAAAAATAGAAAATATTCATACTCGACATAGCAAATCAAATTATATGTTTAGATCAAATGCGACACCAGAATCAAAGTAGTCTAAATTCGGTCGTGACATTTCCCTAATGGTGCTGCGGAAATTAGCTTAATTTTTAATGCGGAATGTCTAAATCTGAAAGCTTAGGGCGTCAAAGGAACAAAATCGAAGTGACAGAAAAACGAATAAAGTGTCTTTGATAAATTGCTTTTTGGGGAAGTCGGAAACATACTTGACATACTTGGAAAATTAAACTAATTGAATTTGGTTCCTCCTACACGAACATTAATTAGCCCGCCTAAAAACCAAAGGCAGTATAAAATTAGTCAACTAAAGTTCTTCCAAATCGCGTCGCGACATCAAAGTGTGCGTTTAACTGATATAAACCATTTTAGAAGCCGTTAGAAAATTTCCTGAATAATTAACCAGGAGCATCCAAATTACATTATATTAAGTGCGGCCGGTGAAAGTGTTTGCCCATCTTTTAACCGCCACTTGTCTCCGTTGTGGGCACGAATGAATATTTCCATGAAAATTATTCGCAGCTGTTCGCCGTTCCTGTTTTTCCAGGGAACAGAGGCCAGGACCTGGCGAAAACCAAAACACAGACCAGACATTGGCCAGCTCTTAATTCAAGCAGCAGCAGAACCATTCTACGCAATTGTAGTGGCCAGCTCATTTAACAGGGGGAAAATGTTGTTAAAGTGCAAAACGTGACTCCACCTCCGACCCCTCTCAAATTTAATGCCCTAAATATAATCTTTCAGCAACAGGGACACAAACACCACCATGGCAACGCTCAACTTGGCTTTGCAGCATTTGAATGCCAACTTTTCTCATATTTCATTTGCTTGTAATTAACTTAATTTACTTGCTGGCCAACACAAGCGGGGTTTTCATTTCTATTCCATATGTGTGCGAAGACAAAGTAACAAGTTCTGTCCTTTCAATTATGAAATGAGCAAAACAAAGTTGTTGACAAGTTAATTAGCCTAATACGAAACAAGGTGAATTATAAAATGTTTTATTGTCGGCGACAGCTAAAGAAAATAACTGCTCAAAAACGACAATTTCCTTCTTAGAAACTCTGACATAAGTTCATTCAAAGAAATATTAATTAAAATGTAGAAGATAAGAAACTAAAGGATTCACAGAATTGTATACCCCAAATATGAAAGTTTTTCAAAAACTGTATTTCCCTTTGGTCCTTAACAAAAATATGTCAATTCCTAAATGGTTCATAATAAAAACTCAATTCGTATTCACTCATCAGTAAGTGATTCTTACTAGAAAATTTGTATTTATACGAGTACATTTTCAGTTTAATCGGCTTATACTTTTCCAATTAAACACCTCCAATCAAAGTACTACTTTTGTTTGCGGGATTTCTTTTTGCACATATGTCATTTAAATTTAATCTCGAAGCCTCAATGAGACGATGATATTCAATTTGGTTAATGCGCTTTGCAGCTCAAGCGCAATTATATTCAATTTGTTGGGAATATTACGTGCAATCCGATAAAGCCAATGCAAAGTGACAAAGGCGCTACTGGATGGACCAAAAAGGGGGGCAAGTGGAGCGGATGAATGGAGAAGGGGGAATGCCGTGACCTATGTGAGGCCAACTTGTCAGCCATCTCCGGAATATCCACACCCATTTGTCTGCCCTTTACCCACTATCTGTCCTTTTTGTCACTCTCCATTCCGCCGACTGCCACAATAAATAAACAATGCGAACAAAAGAAATCCAATAACAAATTTTTAAACAAGTGTTAACGCTACCTGAGCCCCGGCATCGTCACGATGGAAATGTGAAAAACAAGAGCATAAACAAAATGCAAAAAACCGAAACCAGAGAGGGAAATGCGGCGTTTTAAATGTGGAAATGGAAAAATGCAAGTACATAAAGTGCCCACCGAACTGACCAGCGAGCCAGGGATAAGCCCTGCCGGGTATCCAGGATCCAGGATCCTGGTGGGATGGCATGTTGAACCTGGGCATTGTGGTCGGCACTGCGTTTCTGCCACGGCGTTAAGTGCTATGCCAAAAAATATGCAAACAAAAGCCTCGTTTTCCCAACGCCACCGCCACTGCCAGTGCAAATGTCCCTCTGTTCGTGCGTGAGTTGAGTGCATGGAAAAATATTTGACTACAGCACTGGGCCATAAATACTGTGTGCCAAAGTGGTGAAATACCAGGTAAATACGCTGCTTGGGTGCCCCCTCTATTTTGGCAGGTCTGTTTATAAGGGAAAATATTATTAAATAAATGCCAGGGTGGCTGATGCCCCAAGATTGTTCAATTGTGAGGGCGAAAAATAATATTATTTAGTGTCTCCCTAAATATATATCTTAGCTGTCTTTACATAATCAATAACACAAGTACTATAAAGCAATTTTTTTGGTAGTCAATATAGAAAATTTTGAAGTTCTTAAATTTTTGATATTAAATTTAAGTCAAATTGTTTTCTAACAAAGAAGAATTATTGGGTTTTTTAATTAAATCAACTTTAGATATTTGTGTCATTTTTATTTATTAAATTCTAGTGCTTTTTTTTCGAAGAGGGAACCTTTTTATGAGTGCAACCAATTTTCGGTAAAAAAAACCAAGCCCGAAATATTTATTTCTTTCGATTCACAGTTGCACAGTAACTTAAGTCTGAATAAATGAACAAATTTATGACTTTGTCGCTTCGTTTTTCCTTTCGAATTTCACACAGCGGAAGTTTCTTCTTTCTTTCACTTCGCAATTTCAGTTTCGCGATCCATTTTATTTTTTATTCCTTCGATTTTAAAAGCCTTTCCAGATAATTAGCTGGTATCAGCTGCAAAGGAGACTTGAAAGTTTATTGCTCTTTACTTGAGCTAACAGAAAAAACTGTCGTCAGACACTAGACACATCAGACATCGTAAAATTAATTTAGGTGACAAAAGCAATAGGAGCGGGCAATAACAATTTGATTTACTGGCCGAAAGCTGCCAAAGTCATTAAATTTAGAAAAAGATTGCCACACATATACGTAGTGCAAGAAACTTAGAGCAACAAAAATAATTGTGCCATTCTCGTTTTGCCATAAAAAACAAAATAAACCAAAACAAAACAGAAAAAAAAATTAAAAACGAAGTGAGAAAAAAATTGAAGGCGAAAACGCGCGAAATTTATGGGGCATCTTTGCGCAGTAACACGCACGAATATAACGAGCCATAACCAGTACATACACATAGACACTAGCACACATACACACACACACTGACAGCGGGAGAAAGTGCTTCTAACAGTACTTTGTTTTAGTTTAGGGCACAATGGCCGCCATTGCCATAGCAGGCCACACTTCAGTCAATAAAACGCAGGCAACAACATAAAATGAATGGAACAATGGCGCCAGCAGGAGGAAAATCTGCAAGGGAGGGGTGGTGGTGGTGGTATAAGGGGATAAGGGGATAAGGGAT
Source organism: Drosophila kurseongensis (assembly GCA_018153305.1). Taxonomy (NCBI): domain Eukaryota; kingdom Metazoa; phylum Arthropoda; class Insecta; order Diptera; family Drosophilidae; genus Drosophila; species Drosophila kurseongensis. The sequence goes on along the minus strand of JAECXX010000210.1, from coordinate 10,060,196 downwards.
TTCCCTTGGTAAAGCCTACTCTGTACTAGGATAACCCCGAACCGAACTGAACCGAACCCAAGCGAAGCGAAGCCCCCCCCCTTAAAGTTTGACCAAGAAACTTTGGTTCAGTTTTCTATCTGTATCTGCACTTAGTTGCAGCTAATGGCTTAAAGGGGCCTTCCAGAGGGTCGGGAAGGGGGCGTGGCGTTTGCCCAGAATCAATCATCAAGTTTAAACGCATTACACAGAGCGTTAAGCGATAAGCAGCTTTGTTGCATTTGCTGACCTGCTTCTTCCTGCTGCAAGCACATATATCTAAGAATTCGCACACGATGAGAAGCGTTTTGCTCCTCATCATCAACTTGAGATATTTTATTGTTCGGCACTGGGAAAAAATAAGATATTTAAGCCCCTTAAATAGGAATTATTAAATTTAAAATATAAGACAAGTGATTTTAAAGTAAAAAGCAGACTTCTTAAAACTAATCTCCTTAAAGTTAATACAGAGGATAAACTTTAACTTTGAAAATATGTAGCTAAGACGTAAAATATATACCATGAAAATAAATTTGCATTGTGAGGCCAATTAATATTTGTGTTTATGTATGGTATACTATAATAATAACATACTTTTTAAATTACAATTATTTCCTTTTAAAATTTAGTAATCATCTCTTTTATCTAGGCCTCTGTTTTACTTGTATTTATGCTTACTTGTAAGAGCTCAAATAATTTGAAATAATATATATATACCAAAAACAATTATGAGAAAATATTATTATTATTATTATTTTTAAGTTTTATATTTATCCCAAGTGTAGAATCCTCCGATACAGATATAGATACAGCTAGCAAGACTGAAGCAATAATACGCTTGCCTTGGCTTGGCTCTTCTTTCCCTGAGTCGCTTATATTGTAAGGCTGGTGATATATATACTATCCCTTCGGCAGGATTTACGATGCCAGCAGCAGGAAATCAGCAGAAAAGCAGGAGCGCAGAGTTGTCTCTATTTTCCAATTGCAGGGGAGCCCGAAAGTGCTCGATTGGAACGATTGCCCAAAAGGGATGAGCTTAGAGGGCGGGAACTGGTAAATTGAGTTTGATTCAGGTGCAATGCAATTACTAAGCAAAAGGCTACGGGACAAGACTTTATCCAAGAATCAATTTAAATTAGCCACTCCCACGCAAATTGTATTAAACGAAATATTCCCTTAATTTTAGTGAAAATATAATACGCTCGCAATCTAATTGGACATTGGGAAGTCGTAAAAGGGACTGCTATGAAATTGGAGTGGTGTTTGGCAACACATTCCTGTTTGCCTGTTCCGCCTGCCTGTGTGCGGTTACAAAACTATTTATTTAGTTGGTCATTTTGTTGTTATTTGTACATTGTAATAGACACACACATAAAGTGTAATATGTATACGGTATATGCCAGATATAGGGTTTGCTCTCCAACTATTTCTCCTATCTCGCTGTTTCTGTCACCAGAGAGACGCACATCCGGTCAGATCTATAAATTTCCTGTAACTGTATCTGTCTTTGTGTGTGTAAAAGTATGTATGTATGTATGTGTGTGTGTCTATGTGAGCGCACTTATTTATTGTTGGCGCTAACTCGCCAGGCCAAAAAAGTGTGGGGAGCAAAAAGAAAAACAATGAAAAGAAATACGAAAAATGATATGAAAATGTTAGTGGGCCACGACACTGACAGCCGATAGAGCTTCCCATGTGTGTAAATGCACTGTGCAAAAACTAGACCCCTTATTAAATCAAAATCCTCTGGTCAAATATATATTAATGGTAACAGCCATCATATTCTACAATTATGTGAAGAATTAAAGTTAAATAAAATAAGTTAAAACTATATCCTAGAGTAAAGAGGATTCTGCTTATGAACTTTAATCTTAAAATCCTACAAAATGTTTAATCAGAGAATACTATCTATTAATAGAATAGACTGATATTACAATTTTGGAAAAATATATAATAAAATAAATAAATATAAGCTAGAAATGGTTCATCATATAAAATAGGTTTATTTTTTGTTTGTGTGTCCTTATGAGTGTGGGTATAACGATTATTGAAAAAATGGGTGGGAAAAGGAAAACGAAGCCAAATGAACGAACGCAATGCGCAGCGGATATCAAAGTGCGATTTATTTTTATTAGTTCCGGATGTCAATGTGCGGGAAATTGAGAAATTAGAAAATATTATACAAGCCCTTGGCTTGTTAACACACACCTAAATGCCGACCCACACACACACACATGAGCGCACTTAGATTTATGATTGTATTGGTGCCCCCGCCATTTCGATTTTACGAGTGTGTTTTATTTAATACCCGACTTTTATGTCGTCACTCGATGCTGCCTTAACCTTTGACCCGGTCACGCCCGTGTGATTAAGTCGAATATTTTTTGGTTGGGGTCAACTAATTGTGCTTCGGTTAATTGGCTTACATTTATTTTGATTTTCTGTGTGCGTTCACCTCTGATGGAAAAATAATAAATGGCTTAATGGGAATGTAAAAGTTAATTAAACTAGTAATTGCAAAATATATTGACAGACAAATTCAATTATGATTGTAAAGCCAAAATAGAAGGAATCAACTTTTTTTCTGGGTGGGCAAAATAATCGAAAAAATACGTATCTAAAAACAAAAACTAATTAATTTTGTGTTTTTTCCCCAAAAATGTAATAAAATACTTATTTTCTAAAATATTAATTCTTATATGTCGTTAAAAAGAGTCGGAAGCACTAGAAAATAAGTATGCCCAATATTCAGTGTTTTAAAGAAATTTATTGGCTCTTGTTGCATTTAAAGTATTATTCATCATCATTCAGACACACGATTATTCTATTTTACAATTATCGGCTCTCTAATTACAAAACTGGCTCCGGGTACATTTGAATTTCGTTTGCCCAATGTTGGAATATCCATTGTCCAGTTAACAATTGCATGGAGTCGTAGTTATGTACTTGTGCGTGTTGGGGTGTGGCGTTCAAATTTATTCAAAACCATTTTATTCAAATCGCAAAAAACTAATTCGAGGCACGTACGCCTGGTACAACACGCGTTTGCTAATAAAAAGCAACGTTTGCCCTCTTATTTCTGTGAATCTGTGTTGGAACACTAGTAAATTTTATATGTGTGTGCTTGGTTTATATTTGTTGTTTAGTTTTTGCCAACGATTCACAATGGCCACTCGATTTCTATGCAAAAGTTAACGAGAATATTTTCTTTGCTGTGCAAAATTATATCGTTTTTGCCGCTTTATTGGTGTTTGCCTATTTGTGTGCGCTTCAATCCATGTTTTTATGTTTGTATTTTACCCATTGATTGTATTGGCTGAGGGCACTTTGTTGTAATTATGTTTAATTTTATTGCCTACCCCTCTGATATATTTTGTGGTAATTATTTGGAATGTTCCCTTGGGTTTTTTGGTTGTCCTTTGATTGGCGAGGGTATAATGAGTAGTATAGCTGGGAAGCTTTAATGGATTTCCTATCAATCATTCTGTTAATAATAAAATTATAATTAAGAAACCTACAATAAAGTAAAAATTATCTGATTAATCGTGCTTTAAATTTATATAGAATGTTATAAATTCACCCATTGAAATATTTTATTCCATTTAACACACTTTAAGTGCTTGAACTAATGAATATGTCGTGGATTGATTTTTATAATAGGTCATAAAAACATATCAAGTGATTTTAAATAATTGTTTTTTATCAGTCATTTTATATTTTAATTAATACAAAAACTTTTGACGTATTTTTTTAAAAAAACTTACTTGTGTGGTAGTGAACGAACTATCGACTGGATGAAAGTCAAATTCCACTGGACATAAATGAATGTTTGCTTCAAAGTGGCCACGCCTCCGCACCGCCCATTAATATGTAAAGGGAGGTATTGCAAGGGAAAAAGCTGGCAGAGGCATCCAAAAACCCAACCCATGTCGGTGCGGTGACCACAGTTGGCAAACAACGCTAACATTTCCCTTTTTTTGTGACTCCACTCGCCAGTAATTGAAGCAATAGAGGCCGCTCCGCCCTCGCATGGGAAATGCTATCAATATTGGCCCGCGAACACTTTTTAAATGCCCGCCAACAGATGCAGATGGCGATTTGTGTGCGGCAGCATGGCATTCTTTCTGTTTATCAATTTTCCCTGGCAAAATGGTAGGCCTATCTAAACGACAGACCGCTGTCGAGTAATTCGCTGTCAAGTTGCCTCTGCAGGCCACAATTCAATACTGGCAAATTAAAAATCGATTCGGACACGATCCCCGCAGATCCGCAATCACATTGGAAATAGGACCAAAAACTTATTTCCACCAATTAGTGCAAACGGCATAAAGAGAAGCTCTGTCCGAAAAAGTGTTCTTAATTAGGAGCCAACAAAAAGTTGGTTGAGAAAACACTCTGTGGCCAAATATTGTTGTTGCCTCTGCATGTTTTCAATAACAAAGAATAAATTTTAGTTGCTCAAAATACATAAATAAGGAAGGCGTTAAAAAGCTTTTACATTAAATATGCATGAGAGTTGGCATAATTAAATTATGCAAAGGCTGCGGCCGCGTGCCAAAACTGGTAATATTCCAATTTAACAACTGGCAAATGTTCAATAGGCGTTTCTTTCCCAAAACACTCCAAGAAATCCTATGTTACTTAAGCAAGGGAAATTCAATAAAGATGTTTAAATTATTGAGAATATTGCCTTAAAAGTTATATATATTTTTAATTTTTTTAATAAATATTTTTAATAGGGGTTGCTGGCAAAATTGAATGTTATATTTAATGTTATATTTTATTCATTCGCTTCTGGTCTTCCTTTAAGGCCTCTAGGTCCTAAAATTCATGTTAAGACCAGGGCTTTTTCACTTTTTATCGTTTCCCATCACTTAAAGTGGACCCAGAGAAAAATGCAAAAATGGCCGAGACCAGCAAAGAAGTGGGCGAAAATAGGAATTATGAGTTTCATAAAGGCAATGCGCCAAAGAGCCCGCTGCAGAGCACCGTAAGTCAAAGAACCTGACATCAATTCCGAGCTGCATGAATGAATGCACTAACAGCTCTCAAAAGTGCCATGGGAAATCCCGAACTTGGCAGGCACTTAGGCGAAATTGAAGAAAACTCAAATTATACGCGACACTTCAAGAATTTATGCCAAAAACTTGGGTCAGTAATTTTTCCTGCTCCCACTGAGTTGGGAAATTTAATTTCCCAAGCCGAGACGAAACGATTTTATCGAGATAGCCCTGCTAATCTATTGTTTGTTCAACCCGGCGCATTTGTCAGATGTCCTGGTGCCTCTGCAACTCCATTGGCAACTCCATAGCTAGGGGTTAGTATTTGACAACAAACTGAACGAAAAACAAACACTGAAGGCACTGGAAGAAAAACTATAAAATACCTTGACTTCAAATGTCAAATGTTTATTATACATGCAAGGATTTTCCAATAGCATAAGTTCGAGGTACAAGTTATCTTTCAATTAAATCAAACATTTTTAAAAAACATTAAAAAAATACAGTAATTTAATTTATTTTAACGTCTTCCAGAATATTTACAGAATATTTAATATTTATTGCCGTATATAAACCCCTTTCTAACAAAATTACTTTTTGTATTAAGGTTTTTGATTTTCATGGATATTGGAAGATTTAATCTTTAGGACCAAGTTTTTGTTGCATGTAAGTGAGATAGCTAAAGGATTGAAGGACAGCCAGCAGCAGTTGGCTTGGCGCAAATATTTCCAAATAAAATGGTCGCAATGTGCCGGAAGCAAGCCAAGTCGACTCAACTCACTCCGGGAGTGTCGAGTTCTCCGGGGAAACGCATTAAACTAAGCACTGCTCTAAGATGTGCCCTGCTATCCGCTGCATTTGTATGCAATTTGCGTTTCAACGTCGCCTTTGTTTCGCCTCACACTTTCTACTCTCAGCCGAGTCATTGTCTGTCATCATTTTTGCACTTTGAATGCATAATTCCCATAATCCGGTTAAATGATAAGCAGAAAAATCTGAGAGTCAACACGAAAGGCGACACTTTTGCTTTACAGATAATAGCTTTAAAGCTGATATATATAAATAAGTAAAATCATTTTGAAAATGTCAAAGGAATAGTAAATTCATTTTAAATGCAATTGCGAGCTTTTAAAGGAAACTCTATTTATTCTATTTCTAGTTTCTATTTAATAGTTTTTCACATAGAAAGACCATATCCATTCCCTTCTAAAGAAGGAATAGTAATATTAAATAAAAATCGTAAACTTTAACATTTGGATTTCAGAAATAACAAGCATATCCAATTGCTAAATCCGGTTTTTTCTACTGCCAAAGGCAACTTTTAAAGCAACCTTTTATAGTCCACTTGAAGCCACCCAAGCAAACTGCAAATGAAGCTAATTTAAAATCAATTGCGAACAATAGCCGGATTTCAACCACAAAACAGACGCTCAGACACTCGCCGCCCACACTTTCCACTAAATTGGTTAACCATTGTTTGGGCCATGTCCTGTTTTCTGGGCCTGGGGCAACATCTCGGGCAAACATCTCCCCAATCCATTCAGCCAAATGGGAGATAGGGCGATGCGGAGCAGAATGATTATGACTGACATAACACCGGAAAAGCCAGAAAATGCTAGGGCCTTGCCCTCTCTCCCTCCCTCTATCCACTGTTTATGTAAAAACAATTTTTGGTTTGGTACTCGCCGTTCCCAAGTGATGAAATATCAGAGAGCCCGAAAACGGGTTGTCAGCCTAAGAGGAGGACTTGCCGTGCCAATGTCAGTGGGCAGATCTAATGAGTGTGGCAGGGGGCGTTGGGGGCGGTTCATTGAGACGGGGCCCATTCAACTGTCGCCTGGGAGGACGAGTTGGGTGGGCTGCACTGAGAAAAATATAGTGAATAGATTTCATAAATCAAAGTTTATTTGCTTTCTGTCCGAGAAGTCATTGACGTAAGTGGATCCAGAATTTAGCTGTTATCAGCTCGGAGGCTTAGCTTCAATAAAAATTAATTAATATTCCGATAATAAACATAAAATACTTTTTCAATAATACACGTTTTTTGTACGTTAATATGCTTGAAAATTAAAACTACTTTTATACTTTTATAGTATTCAAGATATAAATTAAATAAAAAAGAAATTCCAACCTATCAGAATTTCAAAAATTCTTTTAAATATAAATACATTTTTTCAATCTGAGTATATACGAATATGTGTCTAACTGCAACAGTAAGCGATTTTTTTTTCCGTGTGCCTGCTGTTGCTGATAGACAACCGGGATGAGCTTCAAATCGAGCGTGAATTCTTTTTGGCTCTTGCCTGCTGGCGGAGCTTTCCTCTAGAAACAAAGCGAGCGAAAATGTCAGATAAATTTTTCAAGGGGCGTATACTCGATTTCTCCCACAGCTCCGCTGGCAGTCATTCAAACTTCAGCAGCAGACCCTCTGCGGCACCATATATATATATGTGTTTTAATTAAGATGCCTGCACAAAACAAGTGTTGATGCTTCCAATTAGATGTAGTTACAATAAAACAACCAGCACAAAAGGCATTTGTCAGCTGCAAACAGCAGCTACAATAAAATATGCAATTATTTTGGGAAAATACTTGACAGAGGCATTTGCACAATAATCGTAACGATAATTGCGTATGAAAGCCCAGGCTAAATATGTTGAGGCAACACCGCAAAATATGCAAGAAATCTTCGAAATTACGAACGGTATTTTACACAAAAATCTGGCAGAGTTTTGTCTCCGGCGAGTTGCTTTTAATTATATTTTATGGAAATGTACAAACTATTCCAACTGCTCTTGTCAAGTCACCTGCACACAAATGCACACGTGTTCAGCAATTTTCTAAATGTTCAAAAAAAAACAAACATTTTTCCCATACAATTTCACAATGCCAGGTGTTAGTTTGACCAACTCGTTGCCAAATGCAAATTCCCAGCATGAAAGCTGACACATTTTTCGATATGACTCCCAATGGGCTTCTCACACTCACCTTTTTCTTCATTTCTATGCTTTCAGCTCGAAATATTTTTCTGTACTTTTGAAATGACACTCGAACATATAGTTTACGCTTACCATTTTATTTTTGGCAAAGCCAAACGTATTTATAATTAGTCTGAGAAAATATGTTTCTGGGAATTTAGGATCTCAGCATATTCTCTTCAGGATTGTAATCTAGTTTCCTCACCAAAGGGTAAGCCCAAAAATATTTTTAATAAAATAAATGAATATTTATGTATGGGGAAAATGGAGTTATTTTTTTATGACTAACAACACATTTGCTGCTCCAACAGATTCCCGTGAAAACACAAGCTTGCCATGTTCGGTTGTTGGCAACATTTTTGTGCTAAAAGTTTTTCGATTTTCCGATTTGCACAGATTGCACATTTCATTTACCTTTTGCGGCTTGCTCGAGGGAGTTAGGTTCGGAAAACGTTTTGTTATTTAATTTGGGTGGGAAAACATTTTATTTTGAATGTTAAAGCTAAAAAGGAAATTGCATAATATTTGCTCAGCATAAGTCAAAGGAACCCGTATTCAACTTTTAATGTTTATTTAGATAAGTAAACTTCTACGAATGAAATGCAAAGACAGGTTTAAGATTTTTCAGTTATTTTTATTATTGTAAAGGATGAAGAGATAAACATGTGGCAAATTCAATTTATGTTTAAATATAAAAGCAATCAAAGTTGTTCCTGGTTTATTTTTCAATTTAACTAGTATTTGCAAATAAAATTTAAATGAAAAATTGCCTATGTAAGCTGTACAGAAGTTATTTTTGAGAAATGTTATTGTAATTACGAATGGAAACACTTAAATTAAATGTATTATTGTGATTGAGAATGTTATTAATTCACAGATTCTTTAGGAGAAAAAATCGAGAAATCATTAAAAGAATCGGTGTTAAAGAGCGAGGAAATGTTCCTATGAAGTTGTTAGCGAAAAAGTTAAGCTAAATATTTCCCAAAACTTTGCTTTGTCATTTAGAGTGCGTGACATGATGCAGAAAGTTGTGACAGTTGCCAGGGTTGCCACCGCCAAGAAGCAGGCACAAAGCACCGTTAACGCCTCGACACTTTTGTCGAACACAAACTGTCAGATAACGATGACGATGCCAATAATGTTGATGCCTTTTTCGACGACGCTGTGCGTGGCTCTTTAAAACGCTGGTTACGACTCCCTTTCACCCACCCAACGTGTGTGTCTGTCTGTTAAATTGGATTCGAGTGACAATTGACAACGGAGGCGAAAACTTTCGGGACCTCTGAACCGAGCCCCCTGAAAGTTGTCAATCAGAGGGCAAACTTCAGAGCCTCCTCAGCGGCGAAAACAACAACATAATCAACAGATTCGGGCTGAGCAGCTTCTGTTGACAGTCGCGATAATGATGTCAAGCGTGTTGTACTTAACAAACGCCACTTTAACGTAACGTAACGTAACGTATCATCGGATCGGAACCGGGGCACCACACGCCACCACCGATTAACGCCCCGATACGATGGGACATGGGAGGCTACTTTTTGCCGGCATCGATGCTGAAAATTGCAATTTAAACGACACTTTCCCAATGTCGAGTCACTGTGCTATGATTTATTATTTTTAACCTGTTGAAGAGCTGTGAGTGGATAAATATCTCATGAGCACTGAATAAACGTTCAATTGTGTAATTTCAGAATTATGGAATTGTTTTTTAATAAATATCTATAAATATCATTTGTTCTTCGATTAAAATTGAAATTATTTATATTTATAAATAGATATTATATTCTAGTTTGCTTTTGAATTTTAAACACTATTCAAGGTCTAAAAAAATTAATTCTAATAAATACAATGTCAAAGATTATGAACGCAGTTTTAAAGAGCAAACCTTGATTTAATTGGCATACCAACTATTTTAATACTTTTAAACATAAAAGCTTTTTTTGTTTATCGTTAAATAATAAAAGTCAGTAACTAAATACTAATTAAGGAGTACTAATATTCAAAAACTTTTCTAACTTTGCTAATCTTTCTGCTTCAACATTGCAGTGCTTTTAACTTTTTAATCTCATTCATGACCCTTAAATGGTTTCTTATTCGAATGTGGAAGTTAGCTTTTCTTGGCAACTTTTATAGACTCTTCTCTGCCCCTCAACTAAAGTAAAATCTCGGCTTATGCATTCATGAACGGCATAAACAGAGAGGAGTACAAAAACAAGAGAACGCTATAGGGTGCCCCGACTATCAGATACCCGTTACTCAGGTAAAGGGGGCGGGGGAGATGGAGATAGAAACTTTGATCACGCATAACTTTTTAACGAATGGTCCGATTTGAAAAATTTCTTCACATTTCGATAGGTATTGATAAACACAATAAAACTGCATTTTTACTTTTCCGAAATATTTAAATTTTTAAAATCGTATATATGCGATTGTGGGCGTTAAAGGGGCGTGGCACCTTTTGAAAAAACTTGCGCTGCGTAGGAACTCCTAGAATCTGCATGCAAAAGGCAATCTTCTAGCTTTTATAGTTTCCGAGATCTCAGCGTTCATACGGACAGACAGACAGACGGACAGACAGACGGACAGACGGACAGACGGACAGACGGACAGACGGACATGGCTAGATCGACTCGGCTAGTGATCCTGAACAAGAATATATAACTTTATAGGGTCGGAAACGCTTCCTTCTACCTGTTACATACTTTTGCACGAATACAATATACCCTTTTACTCTACGAGTAACGGGTATAATAAAATAACACGAAAAAAGTGATAAACATTTGGCAGACATTATCAAACAGATGTTGCCGCTCCGAGAAAAGAAATACAAAAAAAAAGAAAAGAAAGGAATCCCAGACGAAGACGTGCCTGTCGAGTTTCCCGATGATTACCTGAACCGAAATAAAACAGACCAAGACTAAAGAGCATAAAAAGCAAAGTCAAAAGGTATGCCAACCCCAGAATTGGCAGCATATGTGGCTGAAGCACCCGGATCCCATTTATTGACACAAGATTGTCAAAAGCTACCTTTCACAGAAGGCTGAAACACGTTCTTGGCTCTCCGACCGACATCAATTCAATTAAAATGGAGCACTTAATTTTATGCCAAGTTCGCCGCACTCAAAACTCAACTCTCGAGTCCTTATGGAACAGCTTGTTCACTTTGGTTTCTACGTTTATGCGGAGTGTCTAATGGAAAATTAAATTATAATATATTTATATTGAAATAAGTTTTGATAAACAATCCTACATTGGTGCTTTTAAAGGCATATTAAAGTGTATACTTGATGTATACACATTTAATATGCCCTTTAAAAGCACCAATATAGGATTGTTTAATAACTAAAATAAACAATTTTTCTTTTTATTTATCGCTAAACTGGCTAATCATTGACAAATATATATAATGATGTAGTATATATAATATATTTGTTTAAGTATTACCAGATACAACAATATGTGATTACCGTGACCAAACATACATTTTTTTTTAAATTTTGAATATGATATCGCGTGTGAACAGTGCGCTAGTCTCTTTCTTTCTGAAAAATAGCGAGTGTATAACCGAGTGCGGAGTGCGCCCCGGTATTCTGGTATTCCGGTGTCCTTTAGGAGTTGGCGTGAGCTTGTGCCGTGCATGCGATATGAGTCAATAATATTGTAACAGCTGTCTGTTTTTCCGCTCTGCTTTTCCGCCCGCTCCCCCCAACAGCTGCCAATTTCAAATGGAAATTTAAATGTACCCAAGGCAAAGCAAGGTGAGCGAGCGCAAACACACAGCACACGCACTTGGCCGTTGGGGAAAATCGGTGGGGTAGATGGGTGGTATGCAAAACGGCTGATAATCAAAAGCAGCGTTCACTATTTGACAGTTGATTTGGCAGGAAACGAATGCATCACAATGAGGTGGTCGCGGCGAAAGATCTCCGCCAAAGGGTGTTCTTTAACCTGGGCCAACAGGCCGGATACGTAATGATAGAATTTTTCAGTAACTTTTAACTTTACAAACTCTATTAAATGTTTTTTTCGACTTTTGGGCTTATTTTGTCATACCAAATACTTTATGTTTTTTAACTTAAAAATTACATTTTTGTGGTCCCAAGGGTTAATATTTCCATATTTTTCTTTAATTATTATTTTGCAAAGTGGCCAATATACAAATGGAAAAACAGAACTATTTATTTAATGTGGCACCTAATGTTTGATTAATAGTTCATGAAAAAATTCCTGTATTTACCAAACAATCAAGGAAAATATCGAATGCATCAGTTAATTAAATACTTTAATTATTTTCACATTTAAATCCAAACTCATTCGCATTTAGTTTTCTGTGTCTGCTGGCAAACACCGAAAAGCAAATGCCATTTCACAGGCACACACACACAGAAAGAGCGAGACAGAGTTAGAAGAAGAGTGAGCAACAGAGACAGAGACAATTGGATAGTATATGAAAAAACCATTTAACTTTGTGCACTCGCCGGCAAAACACACCGCACACATAAAACATAGCCAAACACTCGCACACCCACACAGACGCTTGACAAAATGCGAATTCGTGTCCTGGCCTCCAGCAATTCGATGATGCAGTGCTAGAAGGGAGTATGCCACAGCTGAAATTATCTTGAAAAACAGATCTTAATAAGATAAAATATGTTGATCTTTTTTACTTTAATTATGACTAAATATAAATATTAAGTTTATATCTCAAAGTCGGCATCATATTTTATTTATTTGAATATTAAATAAGAATCTTTAAAGAGTTAAATTTATAGTCTTATTATTTAAATTGTTTATTTCCAATGTGTATTTTGAATACACATATTTTTCATGGCTTGCGCTGATAACAAATTTTGATCTAGTTCTTTGCTGATTATGGACCCATAATAAATGAGCTATAGAATTTAAGAAAAATATATGCATATTATTTTAATGTATATTTAGGTCGTTGCTTACCTTTTTAATTTGCGCTACCAGCAATCTCTCTTTTTGCCGTCTTACTCCTTTGTCCCTTTGCTGGCTTCTTTCTAAGCCACCGAAACTACTTTTGTCTGTTTTTCACTCGGTTTTAACCTCACCGCCGCCGAGAGTGAGAGGGAAAACTCTGTGAAAAATTTGTAGTTTCGCAGAGCAATTATACGTTAAAAGAATCTCGCTTAAGATGCCAAGAGCCAACAGGAAAAACACAGGACAATTTGTTTTGTGTGTGCGTGTGCACATTTTCGGTGAAAATGTGAGATAAATGGGGATAGAACAGAATGGGAATGGGAGACTGGAACAGCAAACATTTCCCCTTAATTGGCTCTAATTAAAATTAAAAGCTGCACGAAATTGAATATGAGGAACGGCAGCAGCTCCTCCAGGATTCTGAAACCAAACTGTTATTACTCGACTGCTGATGTGGCATTATTACCCACTGAACCACTAAAACTTTCCTTTTCGCCAAAAGCATTTTGTAATTATTGTTGCTGCTGCTGTTTTACTTGAGTTTTTAATTGCTCTGTGTTGTGGCGTCCGTAAAGTTTTCTCGCTAATTTGTTGAGCCATTTGCACGCAGCGTGAAAGTGGACAAACTCCGGAAACGGAAATAAACTCACACACAGACAATCTGGCGCGTTTAGTGCCAAGAAATTGAATCGAATTGACGTCGGCCATGTGCATAAAAGTTGACTTTTGCCTGCTCTTTCACGGCCACGCCCCGAAAAAGTTGGGAGTACAAGTTTAATGACTTTTGGGTGGACTTATCGCCACCGCCAGCGGCGGCTTTCAACCGCAGTCGGGACATGCGATTGTGGTCCAAAGAATCGGGTGAAAGTGGTCCGGATATCGGGCCAACTGTTTTTGAGGGGAAAGGGTGCTCTGCGAACAGCAGCATTGCCTTTGATCTGTGTTTACTTAAATCTCAGAATTCTCGGCTGCCACAAGTCGTCGAAGTTCAAATATACAGAGTAGAAAATCAATATTGAAACTATAAACTAACTGTCTGCTTTTGCGAAATCTGAAGGAATTTTTAAATTGTGCTTGAAATGCTAAACATTTAAACATAATTTCATCCTTTATCATAATAGAAATAATTATTATACTTATAAATGTATTGAATTTGTATCCGAATTACAATATTTTGTTTAAATGTAAATAAGCCTTAGGCATTTGTTTAGAATTTTTTTTTGCGTTACCACAAATACGCATTGTATAAAATTGTTATTATTAATAAATCGGTTTTCGCAATAATATTTAAATCTATAAAAAAAACTTATTGTTTTAATGCAACAAACACGAATTATCAAACCTTTATATGTGAAAAAAATACACGAGCCCTTTGTGCTTATATTTCATTTAATTTTTCAAATTATTTACATTTTAATCGTATCCATGTAGACGTCTGCAGCCTACGGCTATTTGTCTAGATTAAAAATACAGGCAGACAAAAACACAAATGAAAAGTTGCGCATACGCAACGTAAGCCCCCAGAGAAACTTTAAGCTTAAGCTGTTTATATTATTTTTCAATTTCCAACACAAAAAAAGGGGTCGGCCAAAGTCGAACTTTAAAACAAAGAGACTATTGTCAATGTCAATCAGAATGTCAAAGTGCAAATGGTAAAAAAAAAAAACAGGGAAGAAAGGGAGTATTAGAGGGCTGCGAGCGAAATGAAAAAAGCTAACCAAGCAGCAAATGCGGCAAATAGGATTAAATCCAATCTTATGCAGCCCTGGCAGTCGGGGATGTAGGTATTAACAAATATGTAAGCTTCGTAGAGAGGCGACGGCAAAAAAAAAGGTGTTCAAGCCAACAAAAGGAGACAGACTCAAACGTATGCTCCCAGAACTGGCAGGAATTCACAGTTAACGAAGCATGAAGTGGAGCTGGATATAAAGGAATTCAATCGAAGCTACCAAGTTGACAGCGTGGAGCGTGGCAAATATTTAGGAAAATACGAGCACAAAATAGAGCGTGGAACGAGCAACAACAGGAAACCGAAACCAAAACCCAATCGCAGACCAAAGTGCAAATATTGCCTGGGAAACGCTTGGCTGTTTGATTTTCACAGCCATGAGATTATCATCAGAAAACCATTAGAATTTTTATTGAATTCCGCACGCATATAACGCCTACCCGATATTCACGCAACAAAACGATACGGCACAGGCTGTCACCATTACGAAATAGCGATGAACCACAGGTAGGAGATATAGATGGGGATCAAGATTTAATTAAATTTAACATTACATTTTAGTAATTATGTTTGATAGGTACTTCAATTTAAGGATATTGTAATTAATAATATAGTTAAACTTTTTGTTATTTTGAATTCAGTTAATAAAATAAAGTTATTGATATAATGAGATCTCGTGTTATTCAATCTCATATTAAAATTTTGTGAAACGTGACTTCAGGGCTTACAATACAGATTGTTATTCAAAGCGCTCACTTCTTTGTAAAACGCTTACTTCATAAGCCACGAATTAATGCCATTAGCCTGATTATCCGACATAATGATTACCAGCTTCCGCTCACGCACCCATCTCTATTACAAATATATACACTGTGAATGCTTTCCATTTCCCTTTGCCAATATTGACACACACCAGGCAACAACAACTGGGCCGCATTGAATTATGTGCCTTGAGCTATATATACATTTATGTACCTATATACATTCTTGGGAATGAAGACAGACAGTGGAGTGCCGAGGGACAGGACATTCCGAGGATCCCAACACTTTCACGCGCATTTCGTTAATCATTTGGGATTAGTTGCCGAAAACAAACTTCCGCAACGGCCACAGCATTGTTATTGGATTTGAATTGACTTTGTGCGGGGCATTTCAATTAAATCCACATGGAGACCGACTGCGTCTGGCTGTCAGACACCGGCTGGTTAATCTTTTATAATTAAACTGATTTAGCCGTATTAGAGTGCCAGTCCCAGCCTCTCGGGGTCAGAGATCGGAGCTTTGACTTGTTAGCATAATTACGCATTAATACCGTACATTCTCATTCGCAGACTAATTCAAATAGATAGCCCACGTGGACACTTGTGCAATTTACTGTGCTTACATTTAAACCTAATTGAAATTTAGTTGTCCTCTGGCCAAGGCATGCGGTACGGAAGCAGTATTCCAGATTTAAATGAACCCGCAAATGCACTCTCAGTGCCAGAGAATCCGCAATCAAGTACATTGTGCACGTCAATCGGGGCATTGATTAATTGCATTATGTATGGGACACAATCGGGGTGGTGAATTCGAGCCAATTGTCCCAGTTTCCAAATTAATTTGAACATAAACCACTATCAACAACAGCCCGTAAATTGCCTTATTTGAATACACATTCGAAATCATGTAATTTTATGAACAAACCTGTTTTCTTTATATTATAATTTTTAGATTTTTATATTATAATAAATGTGTTTACCACACAAAGTCTACAAGTAATTTAAAACGTAATTTCATATTATTTAAAATTGTTCATTTTAAATCCCAACTTAAAACGCTTCATTTGTAGCGTTTTAAGTTGGGATTTAATATGAACAATTTTAAATAATATGAAATCCACTGGATTGTTAACAATTCACACAATACAACGTATTCAAGTTTATACATTTTTAAAAAAATTATTTTATCTTACGACAGCGGCGAAATAAATAAAAGCAAATCCATAAAGCAAATAAATGTCAAGCCGAATGTCAATAAACTTATGTTGAGACTCAAAATCTCTGTTGATGACTGCGTTGTCTTTGCAAATTTAATTTATTAAAAGTCTTACTTCAGCACGTCTATTTAAACTGCCATAATTTTTGTGGTGCAAATATTTCATTCAACTAATGCCACAATGCAAATTTCAATTACTTTTGCCAGAGAGAAAACAATGTACTATGCGACAAGCAGACGACATGATGGAATTTTATGTGCCTTATATTTATGGAAGATTTGCCTCGCCAATGCAAAACACACTCCAAGTTCAATGACACCCAAAAGCCAACCGAAATGCACAGAAACGCAATAACTCTTCCGAATGCATGAGTACACAAGTAAACGTATATAGGGAAATAAATATATATAAACAACAGACTCGAGTACTGCTAGTCGAAGAGCTCTCGAATTGGCAACAAAATTACCCAGACTAATTCAAGGGGCTTACCCCGAAAAATAAAATGCAGAAAAAGGAAATGATAAAATTGGCCAAATGGAAGGAAAATATATGCATAAAATTTAATCTAGTTTCGGGGGTAAAAAAAAACTTGAATGTTGGGGAAATGGCACGCTTCAATAGAGCTTTCACTTGAGCATCGCCAGCATTTTCAGCTCTCTGTTGCTTTTTCCCTGGGCTGGAAAATTTATTATCATACCGATATGCGTAATAACTTGGCAATAAAAATAAATCTCGGGCCAATGCTATAAATATAAAAACATCAGCACAAATGCCTAATAAATAATAACGTGTATGGATGGAAATGTTTGGATTTCAAATTCATTTCCCGACTCTCAGCCAATGTTAAAATAAACAAAAAAGGCAGCAAAAATGGGGCAGAGCAATCATCATGGACCAATGCCCAGGCATGTTTATTGAGCGAAAATCTCCAATTGAAGGCACAGAAATTTGCCGCTAATATGAATATTGTCGTGAAACGGAAATGAACAAATGTTTTGACTGCTCCCCCCCAACTCGGAATTTTCCCCCTCATCATCATCTTCAATCGGCCATCAGCAATGAGGCATGCGAGATTTCATAAGGAACAAATGCCGGGGAAAAGGGAAAATGGTAGGGAAAATGCCGAAGTAAATGTATTTCTTGTTGATTGCCTCGCCTCGCACTCGCTTTTCTTCCGCTTTTACGCTACGATATTGATAGCCCTGATCGGGGGCGTGGCAAGAACTTTGGCAGGACTCAGGGCAGCGGAACTTCAATTTCACTTGATGCAGAAAAATTGCTGGTAATACGTAAGTGCTCAATGGTAAATGAAATAAATAAACGCTTCGATGCGTATTTTGGATGCCCCAGAAATCGAGAAATAGAGAGCGAGCCATATTTCTCATTTTTATACCCGTTACTCGTAGAGTAAAAGGGTATATTGTATTCGTGCAAAAGTATGTAACAGGTAGAAGGAAGCGTTTCCGACCCTATAAAGTATATATATCTTGTTCAGGATCACTAGCCGAGTCGATCTAGCCATGTCCGTCTGTCCGTCTGTCCGTCTGTCCGTCTGTCCGTCTGTCTGTCCGTCTGTCTGTCCGTCCGTATGAACGCTGAGATCTCGGAAACTATAAAAGCTAGAAGATTGACATTTTGCATGCAGATTCTAGGAGTTCCTACGCAGCGCAAGTTTATTTCAAAAGGGTGCCACGCCCCTTTAACGCCCACAATCGCTTATATACGATTTTAAAAATTTAAATATTTCGGAAAAGTAAAAATGCAGTTTTATTGTGTTTATCAATACCTATCGAAATGTAGAAGAAATTTTTCAAATCGAACCATTCGTTAAAAAGTTATGGGTGATCAAAGTTTCTATCTCCATCTCCCTCGCACTCCCTTTACCTGAGTAACGGGTATCTGATAGTCGGGGCACCCGACTATAGCGTTCTCTCTTGTTTCCATTTACTTTATGCCCCGCTTTTATTTTCATTTGGACAAATTGGGAAAATGAATGAAAAATTCATTCGATTTGAACAAAGCAAATTATTGCTTGCCTTTGAGATGGCTAAGTGAAAATTATTTAAAATCACAAAGTGCATTTTTTGTCGGGCTATATTGCAAAAGAGGTAGATAGATAATTATGCTACGGTATTTTAATAGATCTATCAATGTTTATAATACTAAGGATTAATACGAATTACAATAAAATCACAGTGATATGTTTAGTACATGATTAATTTATTTTAAAATAATCTAAAGCTAATGTAAAAGTTTAACAATGTTGAAATATATATTTTTAGAAGATTAAGGACTTTGAACAAATTATTATTGGTGATAAATTTAAAACTACCGCAAAACAAACAGATGATATACAACTGCTAACTAGCTAAACAAGGTTCATTTAGCTTGAGGTAAACAACTTTAATGGCAGCAGTTTCACATCAACAACTTGAATTATCTTTTGAGTTATTAATATAATGCAAATTTTTGCCCATAGCTGAGCTGTCATCCTGGTGCAAAAACAAGAAGCAGGACTAGACGCAAACACATGTCATCGCACGCACAGATTGAACAGATTTAACAAGCGACGACATAATGCCTGACTCTCTGCCTGGCGCATTTACAAAATATGTACAAGTAAATATACAAGATATTGTTTGCCTAGCTAGTGTTTGGAAAAGGGAATATTCGTGTTTGTGTTCTCGTCACATGTGCTCTTGAGCTCTTGAGAAATTAATTTCAAGTGGCAAAATATGTGGGGCGGAGGAAACAAACAAATATTCAAAATACGGGCGCAGCAGACTTAAGTCCCCGGACAACAGCTGTGAACCCTGATAAGCCCCCGCCTTAAGGATGACGTGACTGGCATTAGCCCGACATGACCCAAGGCAAACACTCGGCCGTATATATACCCAAGTTTGGAATGTCAGGTGAAGAAGAGCCTGTTGAAAGCCATAATTGAAATGTATTTTCAACAGCTTAATTGGCTGATATTCCCCTGAATAATACGCTCGAGTAGTGTGGTGCTGGAATCATATTAATTAGGTGGTAAAAACTTGTTTTTAAGACCACTAAATTCGAGTCATTTGTCAAGCAGTACATACATCCGTACTTAATTTAATGCATATATTTGATAGGCCCCCAAAGGTGTTTATTATTAGCGGCACGGGAATAACGGGCGTATGAGTAATATCGCGCGGCATTTCTCCTCATTACTCATACGCGGCGTGGGCGGCCAAAACACTTTGGCCATCTTAAGAGGCACTAAAAGGCAAAAGTCATAAAAGCGAAAAGAGAAAAAAAGCCGGGAAACCAGAAAACGAGGAAAATAAGCAAAAGCAAATGAGAGTCAAAGAAAATAAGTGAAAATGCTGCCGAGTGCCAGACAAATGAAATAAACTACAGGCAAAAGCGTAAGAGGTGCAACTTCAGGGGCCGGTGGGTGGTGAGAGGTGTGAGGCTAAGGTGGGCGGGCTAAGTAAAGCAACAATTATGCCTAAGAGGCAGACAGTCGTCAGTCGACGGCTTTAATAGCACTTAAGTAAGGAGCAGGTCGCACAAACAGTGGGGGCTGGAAAATAAAATGGCAGGAGCGGGGAAAACCTCACAAAGTCGGTGACGGATTGTTGCTAATTTATATATATTTTTTTGCAGTTACAGTTGTACACACAACATGTGCCACTTGAACTGCGTTCTTTGTGCGGCTGCCTTATTTTTTATACTTTGTCGCACTTCTTGAGGCGTGAAAAAATGGGAAGGGGCGAAAATAAACACTCGATGGAAAAAGAAACAATTGCGAAAAGTTCTTGAGGCTTAAAAAGCAAGAGGGAAGTGGATTTAACTTGTATTTTATTTAACTGCAGCTTACTATACGTAGAGATGATGAATCATAAGCTTATTACGTTTAATTAGAACTTTAAATTTCTTGTAACCTAAAATAGAAAAAACTAAAGCAAGCATAATCGTAAGAATGATATAAGTATTTGGAATTTTTGCAGATAATAGCATAAATGAATACTATTATAAATTACCTATGTTAACCTGTGGCATTTACACAAATGTAATTATAATTTTTCAATCAACTTATTAAAAATATACATTTACTTTCTTCTATGTTAGCTTTTGTTAACTCTTCTATCATTTATAATAAATAATACAAAACATATACTTTGTTTGGCCTACAGAAAGAAAGCAAATGATGGGGCACCACTCATATATCGCCTATATATAAACACGCCCCATTAGGTTCCCCTATGCACAACCTATCCGGAAAACCTCGCTAATCTTGTCTGCTCCAATGAGCTGATGGTGTTGGTCTGCTCCGGGGCGTGTTCCTCCCTTTGAGATTCTTGTTTTTCTTGCAGCGCGCCTTGGGGAAATTAGTTTTGTGCGGTTTTCCTTGCCCTGCCACGCCTCATTTCTATTAGGAATTTTACTACTTCCTACCGACACCCGCTCACATTTACACCGACACAGAGACGGCCAGCCATAAACTTCATTTCCGCTTCCTGCGTGTGTGCGTTTTTTACATTTACTTTTATTTTATGGAAATTTCTCACCATTTATTTGCCGCTAGTGCGAAACGGAAGCATTATACTTTGCTCGCTTTTTTCGGTTGGGATTTTGGTTTTAATTTTTGTGCACTATTGCGTGGTTTGGTGTGATAAATTTATGATAAATTAACTAGCAGAGCGGGATCTGTGTTTATTTTTAGTTCAGTAAATTGTTTATAAAAAGGTAATAACATAAACAATTTCATTGTAATTTGGCCAAATAAATGTTTCATTTAAATATACATATTTTAAGCTTTTGAATATAAATTTAAGCCTTTACAAATTTACAAATGAGATTATTTTCAAATCTTGCATCATATTAAAACATATAATTATTTTATTATTAAATTCTAAATTGGTTCATACATTTTACTGACAAGTTCAGAATACAATCATTTTGAGTATTATACATTGATTTAAATTGCCACATATTGATCATATTGAAAGAGGCAAACAGAATCGAAAATATATTTTATTGCAAGCTTATTTTCAGATTTTTTTTTGGGAACACAGTTTATTATAAGACAAACAAAAAAAGTGCAGACGCCATTTCTCAGGCTCATTTCTTTTCGCATCCACCGCAGTTGCACAAAAAGGAGTCTGCTCGGGAAAGTTTGAAGAATTTTCTATGAAATATTTTATGGCATTTGTTGCTTCACTTGGCCACCAACTGTCGCCATCCAACGAGGAATGGGGATAAGTTGAAACTGAGGAAAATATTTGAAAACACGTAGCAAACATCAAACAAATTGCGGCGGAATCCTTTTAGCCAATCTCCTTTCAGCGGCAACGAGGACAAACAGGAGCTTCTGCTGGCGCTTCCGGCTAGCTTTGCGTTATAGCAGGACATCCGTTACGCCAGCCCTCCAAAAAAAAATTAATTCAAGCGGCAAAAGTGGCGCGTTGATAAGTTTCGAGTTACACGCCAGCTAAATGCTCGCCCCGCCACTTGACGTCCTAACGATTTTTATTTACCCAATCCCCCGAATGCCACACGCAGTCCTTTATTTCCCTGCAAAGCCATTCAGCCAGCAATTCAGAAGTTGCCAAAAAATTTGTATCCCTTATGCGCCGTAAAGAGGCCACATGCTGCGAAAGACAGACCTTGGGTGACTGTCGTCTGGACCCTGCCACATGTGTACATGTGTTGCTCCAGACCCGAGGGGTCAAGAACTGGTGGAAAGTTCAATGTTATGCAGTCCGTTGGGGAACAGAGTGCCCTTCTTGAAATATAATTAATAAAATATGAAACTTATTTGATGATTTATTTAATTAATTCCCAAATATACCATTTTTGATGCACGTATTTACAGCCTTCTTATAAACTTGTAGAATTTTATTGTTTATTTAAGAATTATTTTATTTTTATTATGCGTGTGTTTTTCCCATTTCGATGTCAAACCAATTAAAGTGCCAATTCACAGTATAAATACAGATAAATTCAATTTTATGCCTTGAGGAAAGCGTAACTCGAACTTATTTTATTTGAAGACTGAGTTTCGAGTTGTTGAACTTTGACTGCATACCAATATTTAATTGCCTAAACGGACAAGAACTCCTTGACACAAAAAGCTGCTGTAGAAAGTAAGGCAAATTTATTTATTATTAAGGAAAAATATTCATACCATAGTTTAATACTTTTAAAGTTTGAAAAATAACTTGCTCACACTAACAAAAATGTATTAAAATATTCTTGACCATCCACTGCCAAAATATAAAGTTTTATCAATTACATTTTTAGAGTTAATACTATAATTTAATTGAGATAAGCTAAAATAAATTCGTAAATTGAAAAATTTGTTCACACAAATATCACTTAATTCCGTAGACATCATCCTAATATGAAAATTTATCTGGGCCAAAAAAGTTTTCATTTAATGAAATCAAAGCCACACACGAATAGAATCATTTTGGGTGTGCCGCAAAAAAGTGCATAGAAATGTAAGGGAAACTCAAAGAAAGGAAACTTCTGGCCCTGATCAATGTGTGTGGGCGAGGTGAATTATCCTGGAATGAGCTTCAATGCCAACTTCCTCTACATGCTTGCCAATAGCTCAAACTGCCAGACCAACGCAAAAAAAAATTAAAATGTCTTATCTGCCGCTGAGCGTCATTTACATAAAACCGATTTCTGGCAAGGTCCTGACACAACCGGAAAAAACACAAGGAAAAACTTGAAACGAAAACTAAAGCAAATGGAAAACTTGCAGAGGGAGAGGGATTGTGCTGAAAATTTTAAATTAACTTTATGATGGCTGGGGCACTCAACTGAACAAGCACATATGACAAGCCGCTTACTCCTGCCAGGATGCCCACTCTTTCTCCGCATCGTGTTGCCACTTAATTAAGGACATTGCTCCCTTGGCCCGAGGCATGCAAATGAAGAGCGTGGCCGGGCGCAAAAAAATCATTTTCTATTAGCAAGCAAACAATTTTAACGCCGCAGTGTAATAAAATTGCCTGGCTGGAGTGGGGAAATAGCGACAGCCCTCTCACTTATCAGGGCTGATAAAAAGCAATAACGGAAAAATACTTGCGCCACCCACAGAAGCTGCAGCCAACAAGAGTAAGTAAAATCAGGCCAAAATGGGCAAGGCAAAGTGAATTTTTCGAGAGAGCACACACACATTCACCCCGCTTACACACAGAGAGCGTTTAGTATGGAAATTAAATTTGCATAAATAAACGTCGACATGGGAAAGCGACAACGACAGGCAGTAGTAGTAGTAGTCGTAGTAGGGGGAAAAGCTCTCTAGCAGCCAGGACAATGACAGGACAACAGCCAAGGCTGCCGGCTGAATAGTGCCAGATATGGGGGAACTGTTCTCCAAACCGAAGAAATCTCAAATATGTGTTCGAGTTGTGCATAAACAAAATTAAATACAAAGCAGGAAAAAAAGGGGTGATGGGCAACCGCAACAAAAGCAGCGAAAATACACACAATCAAAATAAATATCAACAAAATAAAGTAACGTAAAGTAAAGTAAAATAGAGTTTTATGGGGAGCGTGAAGAGAAAATAAAATAAAGCTAGGCCACAAAAATGCTTATTCGAAGGGAGAACAATGTGTATTTGCAATTCGGGTGCAACATGAGTTTGAAAGAGGATCAACTTTGTTCGTATTTTTTTTGGTGAAGTGGTACTTCTGGAAAAAATACCACAATGAGCTTGTATTCACTGTGATTACAATTGGAACAAGAACATGTTAACATTTTATGATTTAGTCATTCATTTTTTTCTGCAGCTAAATGTTAAATAGAAAGTTCTAATTATTTGCTTAAAAAAAAAGATTTTTATAAAATGAATATTTCAAATGAAACTTTTCCTTAGAACATTAAACTCTGCCTTCTTAGAATCAACAAGTCAAGCCATAAATATTCATTGGCCATAATATTCGTAATTGCAATCAAGCAGAAGAAGCCGACAGGAATGTTTTGCAATTATGAAGAATGAATTAAGGCGAATAATTTTCCCCATTAATATGCCATAAACAAAGGGGTTTTTTGTCATGCACACCATGTGTTTCACCAAACTGCCATTATACTCGGTTTCTGTGTCTGGCATTAAGCCACTGCGTGTAGTTCATTATGACAAACAAACAAGAGGCCACAGAAACAGCTATATAGCGCTAATTTCACCAAGCTTAAAGTCTTCATTATTTACAATGTTGCCAAAAAATTGAGCCGACGCCAGCCGCAAGGCCACTGCAAACATTACTCAAGCTTAATGCGGAAAATGGAAAGTGGAGGGCACAAGTTTGGCTCTCCTGCGGCGCACCTTGACATATTTTCCCTTCGACCTTCCAAGTGCGGGTGTGGGAACAATAAATAAACTAAGCCAGCGCCAAAGAAGCCACAGAATCTACACAAAAATCTGCAAACAAATGACAAACGGGAGCAGCCAGAGACAACTAAACAACAAACCAAACAAAACCACTGGGCGACAACGGAAAGGACCAAAAGCAGCACCGTGTCCTGTGCTGAATTCCCGGAGAGAGAAAGTGTAAAACACAAAGGGGGCTGGATTTTTGGCAGTTCCACTGGCCAAAACATGGCCAGGACCAACTTTAAACATCATAAAGGTTGTTCCGGGATGTTAATTCACATTTAATATCTTAACTGCCTATTAAATTAATTTTATAATTGATAAGAAAAATATTTTATAATCAAACAAATATATCATGCTAAATCCTAATGCCTCAAAACCCTTATCAAAAACTATTCGGATTTATTTTGTTTTTACTGTGACAAAATTATATTTTATACAAATTTCGTTAGCTTGGAAAGTATTTAACAAGGATTCTAGGACTACTTCTATTATGTATTGCATTTAATTTATAATACTTACAGGCCAAAAATATACTCCTCAAGATTTTGAAATAGATTATTTAGTTACTTACATATTGTGATTGTGATTAACAAATTGTGATTGACTTTTCTAATGGAATTTAATTAGCTATAAAATCTAGTATATGCCGAAATCGTATTCCGGAATTTAAATACCCTTTTTCATTTCGGGGCCGTCCAAATGATATTCATGTAAATGACTTTCGGTGGGCGAGGGACTTTCTCTGGGTCCCAGCCATCTGTAATTGCCCCTCGACTCCCTTTGCGTTGGCATTGGTCTGTGTGTCTGTATTTGTAGTAAGCGTTTAGCAAATATAACAAACAACCGGCGCATATAGATACACTAGAGGTCCTTGCGTGTGAGTGAGGCATGCAAATAGACCAACACAATTGCTTAGATTAGTGTCCACAGCCATGAAGCCGTTGTTGCTGCTCGACTTGCCAATAATTCGCCGTGTGTGGGTGCATGTTTTCTCGGCCTGGGGGATTAGCCCAAAAGTCTGGGACAGGTGTAATTTGAAGTGGCCCTGATTCGCATCGATTTGGCAAAGCCAACCAGCAGGCAGCCACTTACGTTTCGAATCCAATTTCGCATACCAAAAGTCTCAAAACAACCTCATGGCTCATGTTTTATTCAGCAGATGGAGCGCTTTGAACAGGGCACCTCCAAACCATACATATCAAAATTGCATGTGTATACAACACTCTCACTCTTGATTCCGATTCATTATGAATTAAAACTGAGAGGCAAATTCGCCGAGTCATTTATGTGTTTAATTAATCTTCCACATTGACTCCCACACTCAACTTTTATTTTTTCTACATTATTTCCCATTTTATTTTTTCAATTGTTTGCCTGCCAATTAGTGATGGGAAAAATAAAATTGTAAGCACTGCCGAGCCACTGGAAATTGTTTTCAGACATGCAAGATTAATTGCCAATTACCGGGTTCTATGTTCAATAAGCTTAATGAGGTATAACCAGCAATTAACTTTTGTTTTGTTTCCCAGCAGGAATATAGGTTGCGGTTTTTTAATAACTCAACTCCTAAGCTTTAATTAAAGACCATATTAGAAAATTAGCAATTTTGAATACATACAATACATAGTTGTATATCCAAAATAAAGATTTCCTTATAATTATATAATCCCTTTCTGAACTAACTACTTCGTAAAAGATCTAGTAAATTATCGTTACTATTAAATTGAGCCATATTTTTCCTTTGCTTACTTTTTCGACTGTGGCATTTTCAGAAAGTATACGAACGCACCATTTGAAATTAAAATCAAATATTCTCAACAATTTCAAAAGTGTCCCAAGTTCAAGTGACGACTGTAAAACTACCATAATGTCAATCAAAATGCGATGGGCCACATGTTGCCGATGTACAGTACAAGGGGCAAAACCAGCTAACATTCGTGTCAAGTGGGGAAATATTTCGAATTTCGAAGGGGAAGTAACATTTTTCGATAACCTGCATTGGTAGATAAACATACCCCTAGAATCTACATGGATTCCATTTGGAACGAATCTGAAACACCCACAAATGTCTCACGGCGACATGTTAATATTGAGGAAAACTTATTACAATTTGAGTGTCTAGAAAAAGAGGGGGAATTTTGGGGTGAATAGATGGTAGCTTCTCTTTGATTTTTACCAAGCTAAAGCTCTGATTTTAGGCAAGAGGCTAATTCTTGGAAAATTGGATTTGGACGGCAGCAATAGGGGAAACGATTCAGCCTCCCCCAAAATATTGATGTTATATTTTTAAAGTGCTTTTAAAGCTCAACAAGAAATGTTCAATAAATTTCAAATTATCAAAATCCGAAACAAGGTGAACAAAATCATTTTACCCATGAAATTTATTGCTTTTGGGTCTGTTTCTTCGTCAAATATTTGTCACACACTCACCGTCATCGTCCCCAAAGAGGGACAAAAAAGTGTTTTATAAACCTTCAATTGCTGTCAATTTATTGACAACATGTCGCCGCAACTTCCTCTCCACTCAAAACCTTCAGGCGGCCAAGGAAACAGAAAGGAATCGAGCGCAAAAAAAATAAAAAAGAACGGAAGGCGAAGACAAAAAGGGCTGTGACCGAAATTTGTTTGCCAGCCTTGGGCAGAAAATATGACGAAGACAATTTTGGCCTTTATACTTTTATATATTTTTTCGCTCTTGTTGTTGTTTTTTGTTTGAACCTGTGTGAGAAATGTGAACAATTTACAATAGAAATTGCTGTGTGTGAATTTGGCTGAATCGTCGTATACGCAATCAACGCACGATTGCTAAAAGCATCGAGAGCAACAACATAGCCAGCGAAATCTTTGGCTGCCAGGTGATATGAGCTTCCACAGACGACCCACGACTTGAATAAAATATAAGCCGAAAAAAAATATACTCTTTAAAAATTAATGTTGGTAATAATAAAAGTTTTGTATTAATTAAAATAGTACATAATAGTACATCAAACAAATTAAATATAAAATTAAATCAATTGACATATTTGATATTAATAAAATTAAATAAAAAATGTATTAATTTAAAACAAACACGAATCTATTATTTGAACACGTTATTTGATATTAATAAAATTAAATAAAAAATGTATTAATTTAAAACAAACACGAATCTAATGTCTAAAAAAAGTAATTTAAAAGCTTAATTAAATTAAACTTTCTATTGCTTCTCCTTGTTGTTCCAATAATAGAAAATATTGATTGATACAAAAATTGCATTTGAAAATTGGTCTAATTATTTTTCTATGAGTTTTTTTTATGTATGGAACTTATTTAACATTTTCTTGGTTACTTCGTTCTTACACAGTTTTCAATGCTCGTTGGGATATACCCTTTTCCATAGAGCATACGAAAAAAGCAAAACAAATGTTATATTTTACATTTCAATTGTTTTTTATGATTGCGCCCAAAGTGCATACGTACATCACTTGACAATTCTTCCTGGGTCGATCCTGTATTTGTTTCTGTTGTTGTTGTCAGCCGGTTGTCAATTTGGCTGCCGTGCGTGTAAATTGCACAGCAGCTGCTCGATTGACAGGATCTGGCCTTGTATTGGTGCCCGGCACTTGTGTGCGTGCTATCAGCGTTTTTCTTGATTTTATGGGGCATTGCGCCGAAATTGAAAGTGAAAAATGCCTTTCAGGTGCTTAAGTGATGAAGTGCCAATTGCCTTTGCCTTTACCCCTGATTGCGCGTTTGAGTATTTCTCGCCAGTTTCCATATTGATTTCCTGTAAATTATTATTTTTTCCCCGTATCCTGTTTATTTCGCTGCCGAAAATTTGCGTGCACTCTGCCCGAAAAAGTAGGCAACAAAATTTTATGGATTCTAGCATATGTGGCCTAGGCATGAAATGCATGTTAATTTCCTTTCAGTAATAGGGGATGGACTTTGATTGGTATTTATCATGAAATACTTGGATACTATATACATTTTTAATAAATACATATTACTAACAGAAACCAATCGACATATTTATCAAAAAGGAAAGACTTAATTGGTATAAATAAAAATAGTACTCCTTTAAAGATATCTTTAAATCATTATTAGAATCGAATTTAATGTTCTCAGGTATTTTCTGTAAACATTTACCAGCTTGTTTAACAGCTGAAATTGTCATATTTATTAAGATAAAAGTTAATTAAACTTGTGTTTTAAATAAATATTATTCACAAAAAAGAGTATTGAATCCTCTTAAGAGAAAATCATTTTAACTAACTATAGAATGCAGATAAGAACGTCTTAAAAGACATGCAATTTGTCAGACAATTTACCCAATACGTTCGTTATTAACACAACTCACTTATGCCACTCAAATCAGGCAGCATAAAAATGTAAATTAAACTCCAAAGGTTAGGCAACTGCAAAAGAGCAGTGGAATTATAGACATTATCCAGCCGACAATCATAAGATACTGCAACAAAAGAGCAGCGGGCCAACTCCCAAAAGTACAGTTACGTCTTCAGAGCCAACTACTAAATTAAGGAACCCGGCCATAAAGCAACGGCCCACAAAAGATGAAGAAGCTGGCTGAGACGCGAGGGAAAAGGGAGGAAAAGTGGAAAGAGCCGAGCTAAAAGCAGTGGCAACAAACAATTTTACAACTTTAGGCTCGCGCTTACATAAAAATAAATTTCTTATTTACATAAAGAAACTTTTAGGTTGCCAACCAACAAACAACAAAATAAAAAAAGTAACTGAAATCAAAATAAAAACCGCAAAGAAAATTTTCTCATTCCATCGCTGAGGTGGCAACAAACATTAAGAGCAGAAACATTTGCATATTTCGTATATTTGGCTTTTGCCTTAATTTGCTTGCACATATAACCACACTCCCACACACAATCTCAACAAAGTGACTTTGCATGTTTAACAGCTCAGCAGATAAGGATCCAGCAGAACCTTCGCTGAATCTCAATTCAGATCAAACAATAAGCTTGAGCAAATATTTGCGTATGATTAAATTTGTATTAAATTATTTCATTACCATCACAAATCGCATGACATAATGTATTAAAATAAATAATAGTAGGAAAGCAAAAGGCACCTCACGTGATATCAAGTTTACAACAGACAACATTGAAAAACTACGTTTATGGATTAAGTTATTTTTTATTCAAATTTAAATTGAATGACAAAAGTGAAATTAAATAGAAAAGGGTATTATTGGTATTTTATCTATTTAAATATTTTAAGAGTACCCTTTTCTCATGATAAAATTGACAAAGAACTTTTTAAATATGAAATAAATTCATATTATGTTTAAACTTATATTTTATATTTTAAACTATTGGTAAACATTGGTAAGCAATTCGCATTGTAATAAATGATTCTGCTTTAAATTGAATATTATCGTCTTCAGTTTTCAACACAATAATTTAGCCATCTCATGATAACTTTGCCATAAATAAATAATAACAAAAAAAATGGAAACAAAAATGTAGAAAATTTATGAAGAGGAAAAGGGAGGCTTGGAGATCGGGGACTAACTGTTGTTGGTAACCAAGCATTAGCGCTAACGATGCATTGCGCTGCCTGTGTGTGGGTGAGTAACTATGTGAGTATCTATGTGAGCAGTCCGCATCTGTGTGGGCCGCCTCCCATGTTTGTGCTCGTTTGCGGATACCCATTCCCAGTGCAGCATTTGGCCCAGTGCTGGTTGGTTGATTTGCTTACGCCGCCAGACGCAGACAAAAGTATATTTAGACAGCGTGGGGGGGGGGTTAGGGGGTCGCTTTTTTTCACAGTCATTTGGGCACATAACAATCTTTCTTTTTTTCGCAGGCCCTCTTCTCTCATAGTGCCCATAAATATTCTGGCATTGTTTTGCTTTATTATTTTTATTGTTATTGTTTACCCCCATCATCATTTCAGCCAGCCAGGCAACAGTCAGTGTTTGGCTCTTCACAATTTATGTTGATTATTTTTATGGCGCGGTCGCTTGGTGGCCAGTCCGTCGTATCAAAAACAGGAAACTAAAGTCCGGCAATATGTCAATATATGGCAAAGTCTGGCCGTTGTTTGGTTTGTGTTTAACGTTTAACATGACAAATGGCCACGCCCTCTGGCTTAACGCTTGTGTTGTCAATGAATGGCAATTTATGCCCATACATATTTAAAATCGCCAAACAAAGGAGCCTGCGATAACAACATGGCTGAAAAAGTTTTGAAATATGTTTAGAAAGATCGACACACCAGTTGTGTTATAACTTATACAAACGAAGTTAAAAATGTTGAGAATGGAAAAGTCCAAAACGAATGGTTAAAGCCTGCTGTTGAGCTTGTAAAAATGTTTGTAAAATATTTTTAAATATTATTTTTAAAGTTAACAGGCTTTACAGAACCTATTGGCTTAACATTATACGAAACGTATTTGTAATATAGCTCATGTCGATAGTATTCATGGCTTCAATATTAATCTTTTGTTACATTAGCTTATTAACCAATCATTTTTACTATTCCCAACATTTAGATTCTATTTTTCTCATACCGTAAAATATTGTTGATATATAATTCTTTGAAATTCTTTCATTTTAAACAAGTTAAATAAATTTTCATCCTTAGAGTTCATAAGTCGTAGACATTTCACTCGGTTTCGAGACGAACTATTTGCGAAGCTTCCAGTTACGCACAAATTGAGTGAATAAGACCTCCATATATAAGGCAAAGACACGATTCCACAGAGATGACACATTAATAGGCATCCGCACACAGTTTTGAGGCTGGGCCAGAGTTCCATGAAACAGGGAATGTGGGCGATGGCATTACGGTTGGCTGCATACCAAGTTTGGTCTGAGCCAGGACTTTGCAAGTGGCTTAACCCAGTGCCCACCCACAAGCTCAGCCACCCAACCACTTTCATTCGCTTTCTGGAGACCTCAAAACTCGTTGGTTCCTTGGCCCCGATACTGATTCTTTGTGTTTTGTGCCTTGATTTCGCCTCCTGCTATTTTAGTAGCTGGCTATTAATATTTTACTTCTTCCTGCACGTCTTGTGTCCTCGATGTTTGTTTGTTTGCCTGGCTGACGCCCTTTTATTGTTGTTGTTGTCATCGTTGTCGTCGTCCTCGCTGCCATTAATACGCTTAACATGGGTAACATGATAAGCTAACAAGTGTGTTTGTCTAGGTTTTGACTTGATTTTGATGTGGTTTGCCTTCACCGTTCGCCGATGCCTCGCACCCACTTGAAAAGCTTATGGCCTTGACTTGGTTTTTTTTCACGAGCGGTTCTGTCAAGATTACCTTGATTTAGTTCCCCTTCTCTGGCGGCACATGTATGAAGAAGGGATCTGAAAAATATAAAAAAATCATAAGTAGAACCTAATACATAAGGAGTTTATCAACCTAATAAATAGCACTGTCAAAGGTAGAAAAAAGCTTACCTTAAATTAAATTACACTCAAACAAACACTTGCAAATATTAGATTTTAATATTAGTTGAAAAAAATACTGTAGCAGATTTAAATTCCATTTATTAAGGTACAATTAAGTAATACAAACAAAATAAAACTTTCCTTTTTGAAACCACTTAATGCACCAATTTCAAGTGCCAGTATCCAGTTTGTCCAATAAAATCAAAACTAAATTTCATTTAATTTGCTTGCTAATGTTTTCTGCGGTATTTCGCAATGGCACTGTCCGAAATTAATTGCAGTTCATTATAACCATTACAAATCTACCAACCGCACATGGAAAATCAATTAAAAGCAGCGTTAGATAACAAAACATTTGCACGGCGACCGCAAATTGTTGCCGCAGAAAATATAACACAAAAACATTTGAAAATTCACCCACCAAACACCAAAATACCAGCACGACAGACCAATGTGGGAATCCAATGCTGATCGTGTCAATGTTGGGAAAGAATTGTGGGCCATTAAGTGATTAGAATGGGGAACACTTTAATTGTAAATTATAAAACTAATATATGTAGAAATAAAAACCTTTTAGTTTAAGAAATTTAGTCACACTACAGGTTATATTTCTCTCACTTTTTCTCTTTAAGCCCACACTTTTTTTTATGGACCTTTTATTTGTTAACCATATTTGCGTATATTAAACTTGAAGTAAATATTTATATATTATGAAAATATTAAAGTATTAAAGTCACATTCAATGTCGCCCTAAGCCTAATACTTTTCTTGAGTCAAGAGTAGCAATAAAAGATACATTTTCCAGTGTCATGTCTACAAGCAGCATATGCACTTGTTTGACTTTGGAGTAATATACATATTATAAACATATATAAGTACATTCGAATAATCCGTTCTTATGCAGGTAAACTTGTGCCAAGTAGGGATAGAGAATATCCCCCAGCGCAGACACATAACAAACAAACGAAAAACACACACCGCAGCCAAAATGAACAAAAAGCGCAAACAAAGAATGGGACAAATTTGCATTTGATGCGCGTTTTCCTCACCCACAAAAACATCCACAGACACAGGATGTTCAGACCTTGGTAGGGCGGAAAAACCAAATAAAATCCCTCAACAATATACATAAAATATCGACTGCAACTTGCTAACTCCACGTACATCTGGATTGCATAAAAATTGCATTCAAACTGAAAATGTAACGTCAGCAAGGAAAGTGTTTTTAAACTTTAAAAAGCCACAGAGGACAGAAATTAAATATTTAGGAAGTTGTTTATTAAAAAACCATGAAAGAAAAATATGGTGAAAGTGATTTTAGAATA
The DNA here is from genome assembly GCA_018153305.1 of Drosophila kurseongensis. Lineage (NCBI taxonomy): Eukaryota > Metazoa > Arthropoda > Insecta > Diptera > Drosophilidae > Drosophila > Drosophila kurseongensis. Next base: position 10,026,450 of record JAECXX010000210.1, on the reverse strand, counting down.
TAAAATAAAATCTCTCCTCTGGGAATCTTGGCTAAATTGGTACAATAAATATTTTGTGCATGCATAAAAGTCAAATTTTTGTGGGCTTGAATTTTAATCAAAGTTTTAAAAAATATAAAAGAAAAAATAGGGTCTGAATAAGAGAATTCAACTATCGAATAATTATATAAGTGTTTTATAACAAATGGCTAGTTCTAAAGCAACTTTAAAAATTGATAGGGCTTTTTCCTCGGTTTCCCTGTGGTTTTGGCTACCCGAAATCACTTAGTTGCATTCGAATTAAAGTCTTCCGGGAAATCCATGTCAAATAATGAAAGGGGAGTAGGGAATGGGAATGATTTCAGCATCTCTGGCTGGTGCGGCTGGGAGTGGCATTCGTCAGCAGATGCGAGAACACCTGAGACTGACACACTTTCACTTTAAGCCAGTTGTAAAAGCGAGAAATTCACTGGATTAAGAGCCGTAATCCAACGCCTCCGCCTGCTGCGATCCAGTTCCGTTGCACCCTCGCAGCCATAACCACCAACCCGACAGTCCACTTGTGCATCGGAGCGTTTCGCCAGCGACTTAACAACATTTTGCATTCTGCCCACTGTCATCAGTCGATGTTGCCTCTGCATCACTCCCCCTTCCCTACTTCCCCCCATCAACCATGAATTTTACCACCCCTCTTCATTTTCCCGCCCACCTTGCCCCTTTTTCCCGCTGAAAATGTTGTCGTTGTTTCCGTTTCCATCGCCGGGTAGGAACATTTTGCGTAATCTTGTTAGATAATTACCGTGTAGGGACCGTGCGGTTTTCCCCATCCGTGTGAGCCTCCCTGGCGGTCTTGTGTGTGTGTGTGTGAGTGTGTGTGGGCCAGATTGGTAGGCCATTTCAATTGCCCAGCCCGCTTTGCTGCCAATCGGTTCCAGATACTCAGCTACCGACCCAGTTTTTGGGTCCCATTTTAAGTGAATAGATTTGCTTGGGCTCTCCTAGATTTTCTTGGAAATAGGTGTACTAGAAAATGTATAATTTGATTAAATTCAAACTAATGCAACTGCTAAAAAACGATTTTAAAATTGCAATACAAACCAAAATATATAAATGAAAATATGTGCTGTGAACAAAAAGCATAACATTTGCGCCACTTAGGCCGAAAAACAAAACCAATGTTTTCCATTATGTATTTTTAAATGTAAACAGCAAAATCAATTTATTATCTTAAATTCCGGAAATGATTTTCCAGCCGGATATCCTTGGCCAAAACAATTCACTAACACATAGAGCTCTTACGAACTCTTAATAAGCATCATACAAAATAGAACTATAATTTTGTTTGCTGTCAGTTTTTAATTTAAATTCAAATTTTATGAAATCACTAAAACCAATTATTGGACAGTCCGAAAGTCAATAATCGCCAATTTAATGCAACAATTCAACTAATACTAATTTATTTATTAAGCCAGGCTTTGGTTGCAAAAATAACAAAAAGTTTCTATATAAAAAGAAAAATAAGAGTGATAGAAGCAGACTGGGAAATTGGCGACTTTATGATTAAATTGCATTTATGCTCGATTAACTGGAAAACAATTATCACAAATTTGAAGAAAAAATTAAATGAAAAAAATATTCAGGCAAGGGTCACGCACATAATTTGTTTTCTGTTTTTTCTCACGAAAAGGATTTTCTGTTTTGTTTTTTTGCCTTTGACTCACTTGCCACTTTTCCCTCTGGAAATTTACAATTGCAATTATCTTTAATGCGCTTAAGTTGGGCATTTGTCTGGTCAATTGAAATGCTCTAATTGATTTTTTAGCTAATGGGCTATTTATTTTATATATCAAACATATTGTGCAATTAAAACACATAATTTAAAGTATTTTCCAGCTCACCTTAACAAATTATGCATCCCAAGAAGCAGCTTCAATCATATAAACAAAACAAGCCATTCCAAAATATAGATAAAAACCGAAAAAAATAATCATTTTAGTTTTAATGAATTTTGTAGCTTAGCCAAGTAGGATGTCTTCAAACAAATGTATTATATAAATTTTCAAATTCATTTATCTAATTTCTTTTCTAATGTAATTATTTCGTTAAAAAAATGTTTTTAGTTTAAAAAGTCTTTATGGCATTCTTGAAGTGCACAGCACCTTATTTCCTTTTATTTGCAATTCCAGCTAGTCAGATGAAACTTATTATTTGCTTACATTTACAATTTTAATAGTTTTTCAATTTTTCATTGAGTTTGTCTGACTTTTCCCCCCTCACGTTTCCGCGCCTTTTGCCCAGTCGAACTTTTTGATGAACAACAAGCAGAAAGTGCCGGCAGGGAGATGGATGCCGCCAGCCGGGCCGCATTAATATTTTAGATTTTCCACGCGAGACTTCGTAGCTGTCACAGGGAAAAGGGGCTCGGGGTGGAAATGGTTGGAAAACGGTTGGGCCAGTGGCAGCTGCACTTTTCCAAGGCCTATCCTGGATTGTTAGCCGCCATGGCCGTGTCGCTTCTGCCTAGTTGGCCAAACTTGGCAGCCGGCAACTGCAATGTTGACGCTGCTGTTGCAACACCGAACTGAACTGCGGTGGCCAAAATGGGTGGATCCTGGCAGGATAAAGGGGTCCTGCAAAAATACCCAAGCTGCGGGCTGCTGCACGGCGAAAAATATGATAATAAATAAGGGCATCCAATTGTATCCGACCAGTTGCAACATGGTTCCAATGTCGATGGTCTATTTTGAAATTTCAGTTTAATTTAACTCTTGTTTTGCAGAAACATTTCTGTCAAAAGAATAAAGTAGTCGAATTCAGCTTGTTTTGATTGCTTCCATAGAGTCATTAAAAAAGTGTATGCTTAAAAATATTAAATAACACGTTTTAGTTTAATGTCAGTAATTTTAGCGAGTCCCTAATATTTTGTACATTATTCAATTAGTTGGTTTGCTTTATTTAGATTGTAAGATTGATTGAATTAAGCCCGCAATATACCTAAAAATTGTAAAGAACAAAAAACAAAGAGATTTTAAGAGATTTTGATAAAGGCTTTGTATTAAAAATTAAATATTTTTCACTGTGTTCGGCTGTGCCCTCAACTTCGTTTATAAATTGTTATTGCTGCTTCTGGTCTCCTCTGCCACATGTCTTTGGTATTAATTTGTTGCCTGCACCAAAAGTGCTTAATAAATATTTTAATTTAAGGCACAGCTCGCCCTGGTCACAAAGGATGATGTGCAGGATGCAGGAGCCAAAGCCTCTGTGCGGTGGATCAGATTCAAGTGACATGCAGGTCTTGAGGTCCTTGGGCCAAAGGATATTGGCAGGCAGTACGTGCAGACTAATGACACATCACGCAGAGGCTTAGATGGATAAATAATATTATATAAAAATGAAAGTCGAGAGTGCAGCTTGAAAATGATAAATTAAAAAGGGATGCTTGTCATTTATAAACTATTCGAAAAGACTTGCAGTAAACTTTTACATGTAAGTATTTAAATAAAACGTCAAGTTAACTGAATTAATACAAAATATAAATTTTTGGTTTAAATCTGCACTCCTAAGCCCAGCAACTTTTATTTTAGGTGGGATAGTTTGATTCTCTTGCTATCACAATTTTGTAGATTTTTATTAGTTTGCATGTGATTTAGTTTCCAATTTCCAAAGAAAGTTTTTCGTATGGCCTTCAAAACTTAAAGTTAATTTATTAAGCAACGGCATAAGTATAACATTTTGGGCACTTCTTCCAACTTTAATCCAAAAACTTTTTAAAATTGTATGCAATTTAGAAAATGTTGTTTTAATTAATCAAATGTCTCAGATTTTTATCCGAACGATTAAATCTGAAACTAAAGTTTATTCAGAAAGTTGTCTAAAAACTGCGCAAAGTTCAAGTTGAGTCGAAAATTGCATAAACTCATTTGTATAATGCACACGCTCTGCCATCCAATCGCCAAATCCCTCCCCATTTCCCATTCCCCCCTTAATTTTCACCCCCTCCGCCATTTGTGTGAGTGTGTCCCGCTCATCTGCATATGCAGCGATGGAAGCGCTGAAAACTATGACTCGAAAATGTGACCTGCTGGATGCGTAGTCTGGAAAATGGGAAAATTTTCTAGGAGTGGGTTTTTGGTCAGAGGGGGGGTAGAAGAGAGGGCATGGCCTGGCCTTGGGCGACATTTAACACTCGCCACGTAACGTGGCCACGCCCACCCACTTGGCCGCCCCCTTCACGAACTTAGCCCGGAACATGGCGAAGCTTAACTGTGACACATTTTACACATAATTTTCAACACCTAAATCCGCAAGTTAGTGCCAACCATCAGATTTTGCACACGTTAACGCAAACATAAAGCGTCAGATTTTGGATTTTCGACTGTGCAAAAGAAGGAGCCCCAAAAGGATGCTCAGCTGGACCAACCTGTTTTGTGCATTTTAAAGCGAGCAAGACCAAGGCGACTCAGCCACAAATAAAAAATGGACCATGAAACGCACATATATTTGTGCATGCGGAAACGAGCGAACAGAAAGTGAATATTCAACGCAGATTGGCCGTAGCTGGAAAATATCGTATCTTCACGTCCGAAAGTTTTGACCAGACAGGTCGAGCAGTTGGAAAAGTCTAAGGAGCTCATAAAAAAGTGAGACTTCGACTAAGTTTAGTGCATTCCAATGCTGGAAAACTTAAATTGTAGTGTTATATCCCAAGATTTTTTTCCTTTTGCTTTAAATATAATAATCTAAGACAAAATTGGGAAGAACAAAACGTAATAACTAAAAAGTATTTGAAAAAATTATTAATAAATACCTAATTTTTGTGAGAAAAAATATAATTATCAAAGTTATATAAACTGATATATTTAACCAAATTGTTTTTAAATGTATAATGAGTTTCTTGTAATTTTTGTATCATAAATTATCATATTCTGCAGACCTTAAAAACCAGTTTTAGCCTCATGAGCATTTAATAATAATCCCCCATTCAAGATGCACTGCCAACAAATGTAAAACCATGCTTAATAAATTTAGAAATTTTCGTGTAACACATTATACGTTTACACAGAAGAACAGCTCTGGCGCATATTATGATTTATCAACATGGGACCGGGCCCTGCAAATGTTGAACGCATCTGGCTATATGATTTACATATCAAGCCGACCGTCAGCTCGAATGTTGCCCCTCTTGTTGTTCCCGAAGTTGTTGACCGTCCATCACGTGACGTGGACTGTTTGTTTTAAGCAAAAGTTTACATTACCAGGGCGCAGGAAAGGATAAAACTGCCAGATGAGTTGGTGGGAGGAGATGGCTTCTCCTGCAACTTGAAGCGCAAATTAATAAAAACAAAAAAAAATGTTTCCAGCCAGCTGGACGAAAAAACATTAAAAAATGCCAAGAAAAATTTATATTCAACTTTTTGATGTATGTTGTATGTGGCATATGTTGCATGTTAATGCAAGAGTGTGAGGTATTTTCTGCACTTGAAATTGTGGCGTTGTATGAAGGAGAGCCACAAAAGTAAAATATTTAATAGGAATATTATATATTTAGATTTGTAAATTTGCTTTTTTGCTAAATGTTTCTGTTAAAATACAAAAGTAAATATAACTTTTTAACAAATATTGTAACTTTCTTCATAATTTTGTTCTATGACTTAAATTAGACTAATCAAGATCAGCTCGTGTCTCAGCATAAATAGTCAATAAGAACATTTCCCACTCGCAATATTTTGTCAGCCAATTGCTGTCCCCAAAAGGCCAAAATAAAAAATAAATCCAAGCACTTTCTTCACCAAGTACAAATGGTTTATATACAAAAATAGCTCGGAATACAGCCTCCAACCTCCAACCTCTCACCTCCCCTCTCGACCGCAACCCCGTGACCTCGCACAAAATCGGTCCGGTTGGCCTGGGTTGGCATAAAGATAAAATGCCCCCGAGGAATCCGGCAACATTTTGTAAAAGTTTTCAATAAGCTTCGGTATATCGAAGCAGTTTGTGGATGCGCAGCGGAAATGCATAAACATTTATAAGAGTTTCCTTTGAAAACATGTTAAACATAATTCCATGCCGAGGGACACGAAGGCAGCAGGACGGAAGGGGAAATGTGACAAGAGAAATCAATTGAAGCTACTTGTAAATGAATTTCAAGTTGGTCCGGATAAGTTTGCCTAATTTGTGTAATGAATTAATCTTAGGAAATGGGGCTATTCAGACTTTAGGAAATTCGAAATAAATATTTTCTTAGAATGGGAAAAATTCATTGGGTGAAAATAAGAAAATGATTACTTTGTCATTAATATTGAGCTCAGAAAATGTTCCTACTTTATTAAACCTTGCTACTTAATAATTTAACTAAGTTTTTGAACTGTCATTTCGTTAAGAAATGCGTACATATACAAATTATTGTTTGTTTATCGTTTCTGAAAAATGTGTCTTGGGAACATTTTCCAATTAAAAAATTTGTTAAATAATTCCAAGCCATTTAAAGATAATTCGTTTGCATTTATTCAGCCATCAAGTGGGCGTCTTTCCGAACCAAAAAATACATGCAAACGAATGCTCATTCCTAGGGGATTTCCCATGCCTAATGTCACCATAACTCAATGGGAACCTATTGAATCACAGCAAATTAACATGCATATATCTGGGCGATCCGATGTGATGGAGAAGCTCGTGCAGAGCCCACAAGGACACATGTCGCCCCATGGCGAGGCCCCCCACCCCGCCCATCCTGTGAATCGGAACAGGACTCTTGTGCCGTTTGGCATACGAAATAAGCACAAACAAATTCGATAACAAATGGTTTGGAATCGAAACAACAACAATCCCAGGGATATATATAATATATTTATAAAGAAAGGAGACGGGGAAAAAAAAAGCGAAGGACCCTGGCGAATTTAGGAACAAATGACATATTGTCAGGGGCAGGACAAACCGGGAGAGAGAAAGACGACATATGGTTAGTCCGATGTGACTTTCTGCTCGTGTTTGTTTTTGTTTAACGTAAATGTAAAATTTATTATCCAGCGGAGCGCATAAATTAACCAAAGAAGAAATCAGAAGCAGACGCAAATTGAGACCAAACCATCTCTTTCCACCGAGCTCAACTAAATGATGATAACAAATGAAATCAAACGAGTGGAATGTTGGATACGGAAATCAAATCAGTAAATAACGAGAGGGTCTGGAGATTTCAGAGCAAGCGTCATCAATTTGAATTAATGAACTATCACATGCGGTTCTTAATTTACGAAACAATTAAAATGTCTCTTTAATGTAATTCAAGTAGAAATAAAGACACGTCACAAAAAAATCTTTTCCATCCATAAAATAACTAAAACCACAAAAACACTTAATGGAAACACATAAACAAAATGTGTACTTAAAACTAAAAATAAACTTCCTTGGACTAAGAAATACATCAACATTTTTTTAAGCCCTGATCTATTTTATTTATTTTTATAACCGGTAATTGTAAAAATAATCTTAGTATATACTTTGTGGATACTGCCTATCTTAGAATCCTCCCGTCGCCTTGAATAAATATCAAATATCGGAATACAAATAGTTCCTCGGGGCGATTCGGTATATTAGGTTCACGCTTAACCATAAACAGGATAATTAGTTGTCTTGCGCCTGACGTACACAAGTGTTAATTTTCCCAAAACAAAATACACACACTCACATTCGGTTAATTAACACATTTTCGCAGTTTTCACAGTTTTCGTTGGCAGCTTTAGCCGGCATCTTTTATGCTCCTAGTAGGATGGGAAAAAAGGGGCAAAGAGCATGCAAAACCTGGGGGGCAACGTGGCTTTCGATGTTCCAACCATAACTTTTGCGGCCGAAAGTCGCTGCCAAGGCTAAGGACCCCCGTGTATGGGTATGCAAAGTCCCTTTGGAAAAAGGCTGCAAATTCCCTAGCTAAATCCATGGCAACATGACCAGCAGGCAGCGGTAACGAAAAGTTTTGGACAAACCGGGCCGAAAACTTTCAAGATTCACAACTGCAACACTTGCAGTGTGTTGAAAGTGCACGCACACTTGCCTAATCCCGCTCACAGATACTCCACACACACAAGCACGCACACATGGCCCATTGTGTACATCCTGCATATCCTGGCTGTTTACCAAATGAGTTTTGTGCTAGTTTGTTTAATGCCTTGGGCCGCAAAATTTATGATGACAGGGATAGAGTCCTATCTATTCGGAGAGTTTCTTGGTGTAATGGACAGATAACTGTTGCCTAATTGTTCTGACATTCATATGAAGCGGGGGTGCAGAAATAAAAGATGCATTTCACTTAATTCACTTAATTGCGAATCGCATTTTAAAACTCTCTTTAAAGTTCACTTTTGCTGTGCAAACAACACTTTCTATCACATTGTAGCCCAAAGTGTTTTTAGTTTACCTAATCACAAATGAAAGCGATGTAAACATAATAAAGAGACTCCACTATTGAAATTATTATTTTTCTTGAATGGAAAAGTTAGAACAGGTGTTTGTTTCATGTAAAAAACTGTATATTATTTTAACTGAAATGCTTACTATTTGTGTGTACCTGAAACAGAAAATAGTAGCTCAAGTATTAAAGGGTGTGTGTTAAATAAATAAAATAAATAAAATATTCCGTATACGGTGTTTATCATTACTTTTTGAGTTTGCAACACAAATTTGTGTGCAGTTTTTACAGAAATCTGATTTCACTTTTAAATGCTTGTGTTTTAATTCTCTTAAAATGTGCATTTAAATCTAGATTGAAAATTTGAGTTCGTTTATTCGTAATTTTTATGTAACATTTGTATTGTCATATTTTCGAAAAATGTCTTTCCAGAAAAGTGTCCTAAAACCTGCACTTCTAAGCCCATAACTTTTCTTACAGACATCCGATATTAAAAAAGGAATACTTCTAAATGATTGTGTTTTAATTCGAAAAAAATCTGTGTTTTCAACTTGGTTTGTGTGTTGGGGTCGATTTCACTTTTATGATGTTACCCTTTCCCTTACCCTTACCCTTTTTTCGTATGCACACCTCATTGGCGAAACGATACCGATATCAATATATATTTACAATTGTTATTTGAGATTTCAATTAAAGTTTAATTGCTAAATTTGCCGTGTTTAGTTTACGGTGCTCGTGTCAAGCGTTTGGAATGCCAAATTGTCGCGAATCAGTGCACCTGTTGCCCGGACAACGGCTCTTCAGAATTATGTTGGTCCACAGGCAGAAATATTGCTGCACTCCTGGGGCATAAATTCCATTTCATTTAGCTGTTAATTCAATTTTATTTGTCACATTCTGCATGAGGTATGCGCGCTGAATTTAAGAGGGTCCTGGTTGCAGGTGCCACAATTATTGAAAGCCACACGTAAATTAACCCAGAAACGATTTCGTGCATGAAATGCCAAAAATTTAACTAAAATTATGCACTTTTGTGCGCGAAAAGGGGGGCGGATATAAAAAGAGACAGGCCAAAAAACCACCAAAATGAGCGGCATTTTGAATGGGATTTTCCAACTCCCATGGGCGGAATGCATAAAACGCTGATTGCAGCACCATTTTTCCCTTTTTTCAAGCGAACGTGACTGAGTTTACACGCAAATAAATACAAAACTTGGTAAGAGCTGCTGCTGCAACAAGAAAAACACCAATTCCCGGCACTACAGGGTTAAGCAGCTAAGCAAAAAAGGGTTAAAGAAGTGCAAGAAGGGCTGGAATACAAATATGAAATGCGGCTGCCGAAACAAAAATGCAATTTATTTGCAGGCGCAGTGCAAAAATAAAAAATCTAAAACAAAGAGGAATACTTTTTTTAACATAACTTTATCACGTTCCTGAAGTGCAGACACCAGCGGCCGCCAGGTGGCGCCAGTCAGGGAGTGGCAAAACGGAACCGGAAACGCCGCTGACAGCAAAGCCTGTTTAAAAACGAAGGAAAGACACAGCTGCCATCGCGTTATCTGCATTTTGTTGACTCCACTTCCCCTTTTTGCTCACCCCACCTCCTCCGCATTATGCATGAAATATTCTCTATGTTTCGCTGTTTTCACTACTCCTGAATTCGTGGGCCAAGGTGAGATAAGTCGGGATTACCCTGAATGAAATAAGAGCAAGTGTTTCATTACACTGCTTTATCCAGATGCCGAAGTTTGCATATTAATGCTAAGGCATCGATGGAAAGTTGACAAGTTTGCCATACAGTACTGAAGTTTCTCTCTAAATTCCATGGCAACTTTAATGTGTATAGCAAAGCTGCAAAAATCCTATCAAATATAATAATAACTTCAAGAAACATTTTTAATTAGTCCGTTTCTGTTTCTGCTTCTTGTTTAGTATAGTTATATAAATATAATATCTAAATTAGATATACATTTTTTCTCCGTATTAAAATTAATAATTGTGCCAAGTTGAACCATTATGATTTTACTAAATTTAATTGAAAAATAGTTGTTTTTTTTATGGTAACTAAAACCGCATAAAACTTCAATATCATAAACTAAATTAAAATTGCCACTATTTCTGTCTTTTTAAATTCCTTGAAAGGAGCAACCAATTAATAAAGTGAGTGGCCATTCAAATGCTTTGAAGTGAATGGCAATGAACCTTTTGCTGCCACTTAAATGAGAACCCTGGTCATTAGGTGCCATCGAAGAGGAGTCAAAGTCAAAGACGAAACCGAAACCGAATCCTTTGATGGAGGCAATAGTACGGCTGCAAAGTCAAAAGTCCGGCATTAGTGCAAGCTGATAAATCACATTTGAAGGGATTTGCATTTATGGCAGCTGTGGGGTACCAGGAAATGGGCGGGAAACACATGCAAATGTCACATTAGCCTTATACTTTAATTAATTTCTAATCCCAGCTACTGCAATTAGATGCCGATGCTTGTTGGCTGGCAAGGATTACAACGATACAGCCATTTGCCCCTAACATTTGTCAAACACTGCACAAGCCGAAGGATATCATTTTGTGCATGTGAGTGTGAAGCACGGATTCGGCTGCCCATCAACTACAAATTAGACATTTGAAATTTAATCGTCAATGGGAATTTTCGGGGTTCGTATGGGGGGGGGGCATAATTAAGCTGCAACTTTGTGGGGATTATCCAATGCGAATTCCAAATAACCAAACCACAAGCTTTTAACATTAAATGCGATGAACTATTTGGGTAAGTTGGTAATCCAACATTGCGGTGGGGCAAATAGTTTAAGGGTCTCATAAATGTGGTTTCGGTTTGAAAATGTGAGGGAAATTAGTTGTAATTTTAAGGGTATACATTAAAATCCATTTTATATTTACTGAAATTGAACGGTACTCATATTTATGTGAGTTGTGAGTCGAAAAATAAATTCTTAATTTGTTGAATTCAATTGCATATTATTTATCTTTTATCTATTTTCACTTACTATGTCCAAGCCCATTTTCTCTTATATCCCCAAGCCTAATTCCTTAATTCCAGCCTAAGAAATTGTCATTTGAAGCATAATAAATTATTTATTGTCAATAGCCAACAGCACAACAAGAGTTCGGAAGGCCTTACAACAAATTCAATGAAGAGATGAGAAATCTTGCATAGCCAAATGTGCAAAATGAGTTAACAAACTGCCACGCCCACCAATTCGAGGCGCTTTGATTTGTGCGTTGGGCAATTTATCCGGCACAGATTCTGGTTGCCACGCCCCCAAGACCTTCCGCCCTCGCCCTTCTTCCACTACGGGAGGCACTTTACACTCAAATTGTGTTAATTTGCATATTGGAAACTTTTGCCTAATTGAACATAATGCCACTTAATTAAAGTTAAGACAAGTTTTTGACGGTAAAATGGTTTCGAGCCCGGCGGCTCGAAAGGATGTCTTGGCAACTAAAAGTATGGGCAACATTTATGGTGTTTGTTGTTGAAATTTACGGCAATTAGTTAAATATGAGCCGATTATAAGGGACGCAGGACGCAATAAAATCCCTTCGGCTGGTGAAAATTAATTTTTGGGGGCATCCTCAAATAAACACAAACACTGACATATGGAAATCAATTAGCACTTGAATGCGCTGGCTTTAAATGTTAATGTCGCCCTTTAGCTGTTTGTGTTTGGCTACACAATTACTCCTTATTTAAATATTTATTAACAATTGGTTTTGGACAAAACAACTCGAGAGGGGAAAGAATAAATATAAATAACTCTAACAATTAAAAGCAAAAATTTTCTGATTAAATTTATAACAATAATATGTTACGAAATACTCCTTTTTGTAAGCTACTTAAAAGTTTCAATACCTACCATCAATTTAAATTTTCTTTTTGAAACAGAATAAAAATAAATAAATAGATAAAGTATTTAAAAACTGTTCAGTATTTTTAATATTTTATTTTAAAGTTTATGTTAACGTTATTTCAACAATCTTGTATATTGTTATACTCTTGAGTTATTTAAGGATTTTATTATGTCCACACATATGTCTTCTTCGGTATAAGTTTTTTTTTCTTTAAATTATTATTAGTGATATTTTGTATTGCTTATTTTTTTTAGTAATCCTCGACGATCAGCGCTGTTCCAGCTAAAAGAATCTGTTCCGATGTGCCCGTCACAATATCAACATTTAAGTGGCAAATCAACTTATCCCGACTGCTCCGAGAATATAGGGGCAACTTGGGATTGGATTCGTTTCTTTGGGTCGGATATAAAGAATTGCTTCCATATTTTGAGGAACCGGCACTCGCGATATTAACATCTTCCTTTATTTTGTAGCTGATGTAAAAGGGGTTAGATTTCTCCATTCCACTCTTGTCGCCATCAATCTGCAACGGAAATAGTTTTACAGATTTACAAATATTATTTTCGATTTTAAATAAAAATTTAAAAAATAATTGCTTTTGTAGGAATTGCTTTTGAAGGAATTGCTTTTGTATACAAATTTATAATTTCGTCGTTTTTACAAGTATTAATATTATTTCTGCGACATCTAGCGTTGTATCTCAGAACCACTTACTCTTACTTTTATCTTACATGAGCAGAGTTGCACACCTGCTAGCAGATAGCGAGTACAGCAACCATTTAATTTGCTTTTTCAGGGTGGGAAAACATCGATTACGCACAGCCAATTGTTTTGCAAACATCGATGGCATCAACTACCATCGATGTTTCTCCACCTCTAGTGCCGGAATGTCAATCAAAAACAAAAAAAAAGGGGCGTGAGAAAGAAAACTGAATAGAACGGGAGAAATTGGTCAATTTCGATGCATTGAACGTGAAGCACGGGCAACCGGAAACAGGAGGCACAGGATAACGGAAACGGGCGCCATGGAAACCGCCAGAATGGAGACGGCGTTGGAGACCCACTTTATGGCCAAAATGGGGAAGGTGAGACACAAAGACAAGAAGACGCAGAGAAGCTAAAAAGAAAAGCGTGTGTTGGTGGAGTGGGAAGGGGAGGAGAGAGGATGCCAACAGTATATAGATATATCTATCAGGATCTGCTTTTGAATAATCACTGCCTCTGTAGGATGTAGTGTCGCCACATAAACTTACAAACTCATATGTAGATATGTATGACAACTATACAATTCTAAACAGTCTGTCAATGTATATTGAATTATCTTAAAAAAACAACCTAATGATCTGTTTTTAAAGCATTGATGTTGTTATGTTAACACTTATCCTTATTGATTAAACTTTTTACTACAAAATATACCATAAAATGAGAAGATAATTCGGACTTAGACTCTAATAATATTTAAAATATCTTAAATCATATAAAATAATAAAGCATTTGGTTGACAATACTAGAATACAGCATAAATTCGTTCTCTAGATTGATTCCTATTCGAAACGGTCAAATATTTTAGGATTCTTCCTAGTATTACTTATCAAATCCCAATACATAAAACGATTTCCTAACATAATTATTTACCAGTTTGATTTTACAATTTTAAGAATAGGTTTGTTAATTTGGCAGTGTTATTTCAATGAGTTATTTGCTTAATACCGCCCAAAAATATAATCTTCTACTTACCTTCAAAGGTGCCAGTTTGAGAATTGCTCCCAGGGAATCCCCATCCGAATTTTGTGGCCCACAAGCTTGTAGCTCCAGACGTTCGGCAGAAACGGCCAACTTGCGAGACTGCAGCAACTTCAGGCAGGCCAAAAGGTTCTCACAGTTAAACACTTGGATCAGATTGATTTCCTCGCCGAACTCCAGAGCCAATTGCTCCCGGAATCGCAGCTCGGCAGCCTGGGCTCGAATAATGAGGGCTCTCAAAAAGTCCACGGCACTGCTACTGCCAGGACCACTCCATACTTTAAGCCAACTGGCAGGAATCTAAGGAAAAATATATATTATCAGTATCTAGTGTCTAGTTCTAGTGTCAGATTTAAATTAATTGATTTAATTAGCAAGTTTCTGATACATTAGCAAGTTCCTGATACATTCCATTTAAAAACCATACCTGTTGTTCTGCCAGGGCTCTTAGAGTGCTCCCATCCACGACCTGCGAGTCCTTGAGCCAAGCATGCATCTGTGACAGAGTCTGGTGAACAATGCCATATAGCTCTGCACCCACTTTCAATTCAGCCAGCACAAACAGTGCCCAGGGGGATTCCCCGGATTCAGCTTTCGCCTCCTTAACTGTTTGCATTATTGTACATGACCCAGCTAGTTTCCTCCACAGATTCAGAAGTGGTTTAATTTGCTGTTCGAGCTTTTGACGATCAGTGAGTTGATCACTTCCTCTGGATTCTGATCCTCCTGTATCTGATGCTCTACCATAGTGCAGACCCCTTAGTTCCTTTATAACTCTTTTAGCCTGTTCAATTTCACGTTGTTGTTGTGCCTGATTGGCCAAACCATACATACTCGGCTCATCTATTTCGGGAAGCTTTTCCAATGCTGCATAATAGTCCTGCAGTTGACTACTAGTGGGAATGGATAGGGATAACCCAAGAGGCGACCAGCGATTGCTCAAAACATCCGCTGAACAAAATTGATTCAGATAGCTTCTTAGTATCTCCAAGTCCCTCATATTATTTACTCTCCCGCCAAAGGCTAGAGCTTCACTCACACGTTGGAGGAGCAACCAATCGCATTTTCCAGAATTAAGTTGCTTGTCCATCCATTTAAGGATACCCAAAGCCGCTTTGAGATCCGCCTCACCGAACTCGTAGTATTTCGACCAACCTTGGGGTATAAATTGACGCCTTTGTTGGAGGACTGCGGTTAGAATAAAGTAGACTAGTCGCATCTTGAGACACTTTGGCTGGTTTTTGAAGCTTTGATCTTGTTCAGCTGCGTAGTTCTGAAGCAAACGCATTACAATTTGCTTGAGTCCTTTAGGTTGCTCATACCGCACTTTAAGGCACTTAAAGATGGCAGACTCGGAAAATCCTGCAGTGGATTCACACAGGAGCCACAAACGAAAGTCCTTGGACTTTTGAATTTCACTCAGTTCCCTTTCCACTTGGGTAAGGAATTCGGGCACCAGATGGACATTCTTCACACACAACCAGTGGCCATCTAAGGCAGCCTGTCGCATTTCGGCAAGAACTCTCTTCTCTGCACCCTTTCCAATAGCCATTTCCCTGTACTTTTGATTGGCCCACTTTCTTAACTCGGTGGTAGGATCATTTTCGGCCTGACTAATCATCAAAATGGGGCGATCACAGCTGCTTTGTTGCAGCAACTGTTCCACAGAGGGTTGTGTAGATGCATCTAGGGAAATTCCCAGCAAATCACTGCTCACTTTTCGCAGTTGATGAAGCATCAAGTCGGGTCGAAAAATCTGAGCAAGGAGTACGCGCTGGAAACTGGAACCTAAGGCAGCTGTAAGTTTAAAAGTGATTCCGGTTAAGGGAAAAATATTAATGAAAAATATTTCTTTAACTTACGCAGCACATCATCCGCTTGAGCCTCGATGAATCCTCGCCAGATATAGTCCTTGTCCAACTGCAATTTGCTTCGCAAATCCGGAAAGAATTGCAGCAACATAGCCAGCTTTAATTGTGCCTCCTTGGTCATGCAGTCGGGCAGTTTTCCCAGCTGGTTTAAGAGCAAACTGCCGTCTGATGATCCCATGAAATTGTTCACAAACAACTCCCATTCTTTTGCGCTTAATTTATCGGGATATGCCTGATGGCAAACCCACAAAGACAAGGATTGCTGACTTTCTCTGGAAGTTGCTCTTGCTAAATTCATGTAAACACTTCTCACTAGTAATTCGTAGACCTTTAACTCGTCTCGCTGATTTTTGGAAAGTGCTCCCAAAAATAGTTCTATGAAGACTAAGGCGGATAACTCATAACCTTGAATGAGACCTGCATAAAAAGCTGAGGCCTTGGAACACAGATCTCTCAGGGAACCAAATTGGGCCAGTAGAGTTTCCCTAATTTTTCCACTTTGTGTAAGAGCCTCATCTATTTGCGCGCTGCTTTGTTTGACCTCATTCAAACTTGCCAAAAGTTGTTCATTTCGTAGGATATCTCCTTCTGATTTTGAGAGCTGTTCAAGGAGTTTGTCCTGCATTTCCATTCGCTGCTTGAGAAGATCTCCTTCTTTTTGTAGCAGCTCTATCCTCTGCTGTTCCAATTCTGCATTTTTTAAGACAATCGCTTTGGACATTAGTTGATCGGCCAAACCAGCTGCTGTAACCGTAAATCTCAGAACATTAAGTTGACTCCTCTGCTCTGCTGGTAAATCCAAACGATCCGATTTACTTATCAGAACCAATTGAAAACTCTCGTGGAGATCCACCAACTTTGAGCCAATGGCTAATTGCCGCTTGTTGAATCTCACATAAATATGACCCTGGAGGAGTTGGAGGATCGGAGGACGAAGTTGCTCGCAATCGGTGACCAATATAGTCTTTCCAAAACGTACTGCTAGCTCTAACTGATAGGATAGCCTCTCGTTTCCGTGGGTGGTCAACTCGCAGGCTCTACCACTTCCCTTGAGATTGGCCATCAGCCACTCGGCTGCTGTTTGTGTGGGATCCAAAAGCAGGGGAATAGGACAGGCTCCAAAGGGTAGAGCTAGTATCTCCCTAAGAAGAGCAGCACTTTCGATGATTTGGGCATCGCGTGCTAGACCCTGGCTCTCCCAAATAATCTGCTGCTGTTCCGTAAGCAGCGATCCCCGGAGATTGAAGTTGGAGGGTAAATGGAAGTCCTCCGAAAAACGTTTGAGGGAAAAACTGTGAGAATAAGAAAAATCATGAGATTTAAAACGCCTAAAGAAGTACCTAAATAACCAACCTTCTCTGTTCCAGACTGAATCCTGCATAGTAATTAACAGCCAAGGCTATCAATAGGGTCTTACCATCCAGTGTCTTGTGGGCCTTCTTTAGCTCCGCCAACTGATCACTCCAGGTGGCATATTCCGCGCTTAGTTTTCCCACCAAAAGCTCTGCTGCCTGCAAAGTTCCACTGGCCTCCTGGAGTTTTAGCTCCAGCACGGCAGCCTCTTGGGTGTAAGTCTGCAACTTGGCAGACAGCTGCTTAACCCTCTTGTCCACATCGTCCAGTCCACTGGCCAACTCATGCATTTCGTCCTCGGCAGCATTCAGATTCTTCTGCAATTCATTCTGCTCCCGTTCGAGGGGCTTGATGCTCTGGATCACCCGGGAATACCGAACACTTGCTTGCACCCAAGCGGCCAAAGGAGCAGCTGCTGCCGAGGCACGTTTCGCGTTCTTGGACTCGTAGGAATCACCTTTGGCCTTGAGTAATCTTTCCACGGCTTCGCAGTTTTCCGGACTAATTCGAGCTGGATCCAAAGATCTTATATCCTCTTTTACACCCCTCTTGGCCAAAAAAGTCTTCATGCTGTTCCAGGAAGTGTCTCGAATGCCCATTAATCGGAGCACGCCCTCCAAAATATCCCTCACAGCCTCTGGAGGAGCCCGCAAAGATCTGATTTCGGATAAAGCTTCCGATTTGATCTGACCCACTGCATTACTGGCTTCAGCCAAAATCGGTTCCACCTCTGCCAATTCCTGTTGGATTTCCTTCTGTCTGACTTTCAACTGTTCGCTGCTCTTTTGGGTCTGTTGTTTCAGCTCCAACATGCTGGATTTTTGTTCATTCGCATTTCTCATAGTGGATGAAATCATTTCCAGAGCTTCGTTAGCTAATTGTCGCTTTTCGCCCAATGCTTGTTCCTGAGCTGCTGCATTGGACTTTAGGGTATCCACTAATGCGTGAGCCGAGGCCAGTTTGTCCACTCCCATTTGCAGTTTGCTCAGTCTCTGATCGATTTCATTGGCCGCATTGCTGTACATGTGGAAATAGCTGCAGATGAGTTGGTAATATCTTTGGGATGGCTGATCTGGAGGCAGTTCATCCGATATGTCCGCGAAGTGACTGCAGGCGGGCACCTTGCCACGCCCATTTCCACCGCCTGCCATTGATTCGTTTAGCAATTCGATATATTGTTTTGGTAAGTTGGCAAGGGTTTCCCTGGATTCTGCTCTGACATACAGCAAATCCATCTGACGATGCAGGGCAGGGAAATTGTTGAAGTAGTCCTGCACCTTGGGACTACTGGGATCCAGGACTAAGATGATGTGAAGATTCTCACGGGCACCTAAAGACAGGAAATACTCCTGAAAATGAAAATACTATATTATATATTCAACTTACGTTTCATAAAGTATGTCCCCATGGATTCCTGGTATCCCTCCAACTGTGCCGCTTGTTTTAGAGTGCTGGCCACCGTCTCCAGATCATCGCCGAAAAGCTCCAAAATTTCGCTTCCCTCGAGCAGGGCTTCTATGGGTTTCAAAATATCCGGCACATAAGTTAGCCAGCAGTGTTCGATGAGCAAGTAGCTCATCTGCTGCTCCAGGGCAGCCGTTTGCATGGCCACTTTAAGATCGTTGTAGAACTCGGAGAGATCGTAGGATGGTCCCCCCTGAAGAGTTAGCACCTTGGCCTCTTGCAAAGTGGCCGCCATGTATATGGCATCCATGTGTCTTCCACCAGATTGCCCCAAAATAAGCATGTGGGCATCGGTTCGTGATAGAACTCTTGTTATTCTAGCAGTGTTATTTAGGAGCTCTTCTGTGATGGGAGCCGAGATGCTGTAGCTTTCGGTTTCTGTTAAATATACATAGTTATTATTAATAAATATTAATTATTTACAAATTGTATGTTACTAAGTTACTTAGTTTTTATTGTTTCCCCTTTTATTACTATAAAAAAAAAGTTTTTTTTATCTCTTAACATAAAAAGCAGATATTCATTTCCTCCCCATTCAAAGTTCTCTCATGAGACATCATTGAAGTTGGCCTCTGTACCTCTGTTTTTTCCCTTTAATACAATACCTTTTAAATAGAAACGATGCTCAGACGAAATTCGATGATTCTGTGTACTTTCAGTGGATGACCCCCGAGGAGGAGGCGCGGCAAAAGTTCATCATGCGGGAGCGGGATCGCGAGCGGAAGCGGATCAAGCGCATGAATCCCGAGTACCGGCAGATGGAACGCGAGCGGGATCGGTTTCGCAAGCTGACGCCCAGGCCCAGTGTAGTTATCCCCGATTACCCCAAATTATCATCCATCTCCTCCTCTTGTCTTGAAACTGCAGAATTACCACCGGGCAACTTCAACTGATGCGTGAGCAGAACTCTGACTTTGAATTTATTAATTGGGTTTAAGAGGGCTTTAAAGATTCCTTTAAAACATATTTTTTAATATTTCCTTACAAATTTAATTTAGCATGGGCATTTGGATTTTTTCTCAGAAAATTCTAAAGCTTAATCTACAGGACTTAGTTAAAACATGGAAAATTAATTTGGTCAATTTTAGTGGCCAGTGCGTAGAACAGATTATTAATTTGGGCCAAAATTTAGTTGATAATCTGACTTAAAATATATTTAAAATATTCGATACTTACTGCAAATGGTCACCTGTCTCTGAACTTCTTCCAACCATTCGTCATGGGTTAGGCAATGCAGTTGACCCCGCGACTTTGGCGATTTTGGCACGAAAAATACTTTCTGAAAGGGTCGAGCTAATTAGCTTTGTTTTCATTTGGCAAATCCGAGCTAAACTCACCTCCTTGCCGTAGTATTTGCGCATCGTTTGCTTGAGTATCGCCTCAAACTGCTGGACATGCTCTTCGCTAATCAATCTGTCGCGGAACATGCCTAAAAGCTCGCAGTAGAGAGCCTAAAAAGGAACGAACATTTGCTATCTGATTAGACATAAACTGAGAGAAAAAATCTCCAAAATGCCAAAGACTGTTTAAGACAAATATTTTATTTCAAAAGGCATAAACAACTTGCTATCATCAGCATTCGAAATTGTAATTTTGAAATATGTTATATGATTAACTTTTTAAATTGTGTTTAAAATTATATTTATATATTTTAGCTTTTATTTATTTAAAATATTATTTTTCTTTTTAAAGTTAATTGCGGAATTACACAAAAGGGGCTAAATTAATTCAAAATTATACTGTGCTTAAAATAATTCATTGAACAGCTTTTTCGTGTAATGGGTCGTACTTTGGACATACTTTTCTCACTGTCAACATACCTCGTTAAAATCAGTGGCGGGAAAGAAGACAAGGGAGTCCAGCAGCTTCATGATGCATTTGGGGCTGAACTGGTAGTGAGCCTGCCTGCCTCCCGCAGCGGTGAAAGTCGCCTGCAGCTAAAGGAGGGTAAAGTCAATTAGCAGGCCCTGCGATGATGAATTCCATCAAGCGTGAGTTGAGGGCACCAACCTTCTCGAAACACTCCATCAGACTCTCGCTGACGTGCTGCAAATTGACCCCGGATCCTCCTCGATTGGCTAAACCCCTGAAGTGCTCCTCCAAAAGAGGTTCCAATCGCCGTTGGACGATTTCCAGCATATCCTGGCTGGTGGGTCGTGAAACTCGCACAAACTGATTGATGGCAAAGTAGCGCGGTGCGATTTTTCCAGGGTTTCCGCTAATGGAGGCGCATATTTGCAACCCGCCAACGCCAATCCATTCCAGATTCTCGGCGTAAAAGCCACCTCGTTGAGCCAGTTGAAGCAGTAGCTCCACCACTTCACAGGCTCCCCAAGAATCCTGCTGGCAGAGGTCCAAGTTTTTCATAAAGAGCACTAATCTCGCTTGTTTCGGTCGGTACTCTCTTCCCTTGATTCCACTCACGGTGACGCAGTGCGTTCTTAAAGTGTGCAAAATGTAACTGGGTGTAAGTTGAGTGGAACAATTAATGGTAGCCAATTGATAGCCAGAGTTTTCAAGAACTGCTCTTTGGAGGAGCAGGGTTTTTCCCGAGCCACTTGGACCTATCAACATAAAGGGTGCAACTCTATTACCCTGAGTTTTCAGCAGGGTTTCTAATATGTCCAAATACGATTTCATGTAGGATGTAATTATTAATTGAGAGCCCTTCTCTGGTATCTCCATTGCATCCACTGGATATTGCTCAAGGGAATTTCTGCGGCTATCATAGTAAGTCAGTTCAGCGTAGTTAGGATTGGCTATGTAGAGATTAGCGCGTTTTAAAATAATTTGGGCAAACTCCCGCTGCCGTTCGTTGGGTATGTAACCAAAGAATGCACGAAGAGTAGC
Organism: Drosophila kurseongensis; assembly: GCA_018153305.1. Lineage (NCBI taxonomy): Eukaryota > Metazoa > Arthropoda > Insecta > Diptera > Drosophilidae > Drosophila > Drosophila kurseongensis. Next base: position 10,004,919 of record JAECXX010000210.1, on the reverse strand, counting down.
TGCTCCATATTCCTCTAGAGATTGGGAGCCATGGAGTTGTAGCAGCAGGGAGCGAATGAGGTGGGCACGATTAATATCGGGTAGATGACTGTTAAAGTATACACAAATAATATATTATTGATTTTGTTCTATGTTGTATGGTAATCTTACCTTAATAAGAGTTGACTCTCCAGCCATTCCACAGCATATTGAAAGTTGCCATCCACGTAATTCTGCAATAGGTCGCCATACGGTTCCTTTGATAGCTCATGTTTAAGTATCTCCTTGGCAGGATAGTAATCGAAGCTTTTAACAATAAATAATAGAAATAAACAATATAAATGTAGGGACATAAAATCAATTAACAAGACCAACCTCATGTTCACAATACCCATCCTGGAAATTGTTGCCGGCGAGGCATGCCGCACATCGCCTGTTTCGAAAATAAAGTTGACATTGCTCCCGAATTGAATCCTCCAGCCCGACGGCAAAGTCAGGAGCCTGAAATAGTTACGTTATGATATTTATAAGTGGTTTCAAGACAAGACGAGAGGAGAACACCATACCCCATAAGACCATGATTAGCCACACAAGAACACTGCCCGAGATTCAGACTCAGATCGAGACACGACCCCCTCTGCTGACTGCCGTTTGCCAACCAACCACTCTCTCTGTAATTTCAGCTGATGACCCCCGAGGAGGAGGCGCGCCACAAGTTCATCATGCGGGAGCGGGATCGCGAGAGGAAGCGGATCAAGCGCCTCAATCCCGAGTACCGGCGAATGGAACGCGAGCGCGATCGATTCCGCAAGAAGGCACGACGTGCTAACGTAGCATTTTTCCAATATTCAATATTATCTTTAAACATTATCCCACACTCGAATAACACGACACACACACACTCACATGGCTTGAGAATAGGGGGTAGGGGCTTAGAAGATCCCGAGACCGTTGACACTTCTTGAACCCTCCGAACCAACCAGACAAACTCACACAGTTTCTGTGGCTCCGAACACTATGCTTTAATATGACTTCCCCGTCTTTTCCCATCTCCGATTGCAGTTGACCCCCGAGGAGGAGCTGCGACTGAAGATGATCCAGAGGGAGCGGGACCGCGAGAGAAAACGGATCAAGCGAATGAATCCTGAGTACAGGAGGCTGGAACAGGAACGTGATAGGGATAGAAAGAAAGCGCGAAGAGCCAACGAGGCCTTCAGGCAGCTGGAAAAGCTGAGGGATAAGATCCGAAAGGATCGAAAGAAGGGTTTGCTGGTCACGGATCCGACGCAGTTGCCGCCGGAATTCGCGGCCATGATACCGCCAGTGCCTGTGGTGAAGCCCGAGGTGGGTGTGCCACCAACCCCGCCCCAAGGACAGCAGCCCTCGCCACTGCTGCAACAGCACCAGTTGCAGCAACACCAGCAGGTGCAGCAGCAGCAACAGCAGCAGCATCAGCAACCTCCGCCCACGCATCTCCAGGAGCAGCAGTTGAGTCACCAGCTGGCGCATCAGCGAAACCGAATGATGACCAGCCAACTCACTCAGTTGGCCACGCCCCCCGCCCATGCCACGCACCTGCAGCAGCTCAACAAGTTGCAGCAACTCTACCCGCCTCGGAGTTTCGGCCATCCCGCATTGCCGATCGCTGGAGTGACGCTGATGCCGCAGCTCTGCCATCCCATCCTGCATCAGAACCTCAGTGCCACTCTGTACCCGGGTCCACCGAATGGCATCAAGCAGGAGTATGGCCAGGATATCTCCGCCTCGGCGATGGCAGCCGCTCAGGCGGCGGCATTGGCCTCACTGAGGAATCCGCAGCAGCAGCAGGATGACTCCGAGATGGTCATCAACCTCGAACCGGAGATCGTACTCCAAACCGGGCCCGATGTGAATCCCGCCCAGCCACCGCCGCAGCAGCAGCATCATTTCAGTGCCCATCAGCAACAACAGCAGCAGCAACAGCATCATCATCTCCAGCAGCAGCAGCATTGCAACATGTTCCAGCATATGGCTCCCCAGGCGCACATGCAACACATGCGATCGCTGCCGCCACCGCCCCCGCCCCCTCGCTGGCCTTGCCGCCGCTGCCGCCCCCGCCACCTGCCACACACCAGCAACAACAGCAGCAGCAACAGCAACCTACCCCGCCACAGCAACTGCAACATGCACCGCAGTGAGAGGTTCTCACCTGTAGTCCTAAGCTCAACTGTCTAGCCAGCTAAACGCTTCCGAAAGTTTGAGGGCACACACGCCTGGAGTTGTGATCTAATTAGTTATGTGATTTTAAATCCCTTTTACCAATTGTACTACGTTGCCAGAAATGCGGGATCACAAATAGATTTGTGTGAAAGCTCACTTATAGCTCACTACTAATCTCACAAGAATTCATTAGGGAATCAATATAATATAAAATGATTTAAGTTTTCAACCCAAATTTTGAAAATGTATTAGTACATTAACTATTCATTTAATTCGGTTGCAAATTTTGTAAGGCCATATTTAATTATTAACCATTTTTCTACTTCTTATAGATCCTCTAATGATAACATGTGATAAAATGCGCCATGGGTTTTAATACACATTTAAAAACTTGTGCTTAAACTTGTTGCATAACATTTTTGTATCAATTTGTCTATAATATTTAACTTTGGTTAATATTTTCATGCATTCTCGCTGTAATCGCATACAAATTTCCCTAATTATCCTGTGGTAGTCACAACTCTCAAGGATGTGTGCCAACATCTTAAACGCACAGAATCGCACTGAAACACACCCATGTTCATTTTTGTGTATGTTAAGTAGACGCCATTTGAAAAATGCCGATACGTATTATGTTGCGTTACGCAATTCGCAATACGTTACTTTAGTGGGCTTCCCCGTCATAATTTGTTTATGTCATTATCGTTTAAAGCATTTCTCTGTTTTTTAGGTCTGTACGTATTTTGTTTAGTCGCTAAGTGATAGACGATACAATATATGCAAGTTTAGGATGATACGATCTACAATACGATATAACGATAACTGTAAACCTATATGATATAATGATATAGTATGGCCAGCCGCGAAATAATTATTACGAATTTATGCGCAAAAACAAAAGCGAAATATAAGCAGCAATCAAGTATTGCTAAAACATGAAATCAAGTTGTATATGAAGGGTTTTTACTTTGTTTTAAGAAATCATTTTAAGATAAAAGCAACTTTATTGTACTCACTTGTTATCGTCCAGAACAGAGTTGAGTGCCTCTATCCACTCGGGATCTATGCTGCCATCGCAAACGATCCACGAGTGGAATTGGGATGGCTCCTGATTGACCGCCACCGCCGTGTGGGTGAGTACTCCGTCCTGCCACTGACGGGTATCGGCATCCAGACGACCCAGCAATTGGACGCGACTCATGGACTTCGGACTGATGGTGTGCACTCTCAGTTGGGCTCCACTCAGAGCCTGTTTAAGGAGGGCCATGACGGTTGATTTTCCGCATCCTGGCGGCCCCACCAGCACCACTCCCATCCGTTTTTGGAGCTGCTCGTGCAGTTGCAGGGCCTTTTCAATTTGCCTCTCGCTGCGGCAGAGTCCCAGTTGCGCAAAGGCGGCGGATAGAGATTGATGGAGCTGGGTTTCTGGCGCCGGCGAAGTGCCAATCTCCGGGAAAACATTCCGCAGCAGCATCTCAAATCGACTGACATCATGAGGGGCCAACTTGGACATGGTGGACGAGCGCAAGCATCGCACCACCACAGACATCTCTTTGTTAGCATCGGTGTTTCCTTCGCCGGTTAATTGCCCCCTCAAACCCTCACCGCACACCAGCAGTACCGTCTTTAATTCCCGGAGTCCCCAGTCGTAGTGCCGCTGGGCGGATAGCATTTTGCCGCATAAATCGAATAGCTCCACGATGCGGGATGCAATGGAGGAGGCCTCGGAGAAGCCCTCGACGAAAAGCATTACCCGTGCGATTTCCCCGGGCTCCGGCTGCTGCATAACAATGGGTCGGAATAGTGCCTGGATGTTACCAGGCAGCTTTTGACGACCACCGTACTCCGCACCAGCCGGATTCAAGGTGACAAATATGCCACAATGCTGGTTGAGTTGGACCTAAGAAGGGAAGACAGTTTCAATGTTTCAATTATTTGTGAAGTTTTGTGAATTAATACTTTGATTTTACTACTCTTGTTTATTAGTAGCTTTTATTAGAATTTAATATTTATTACTGAAGCCTGCCCGATGCTTTTGTGTGTCTTGGCTTAAATATTTATAGATTTACCTTGAATAAACTCAACCGAAGATAAGGTGTCGATTTAATTACTAGCACCAATTCTAAATCTCAACTTTTTCGCCTTACCTCTTCATCTTTTGTGTGTTTATGCTTACAAATCACAATTTAGACTACTTTATAATTAGCCTACACTTGACCTAAACTTCTCACTAAACACCAGGATAGGTTGCAAAAACAAGACAAATTTAAATTTAATGGTTTCTTAATCTCAGAATTTTATACGTCACAAAAACCAGCACTTCCATAAAACCACCCAAACTGAAGTAACTGTAAGCCAACCCAACCAATCAAGCCATTATTCTTGTCACACCAATTTCAACTTCGACCCGTTCCATAACTCATCCTGCTCACCTGTCGCTCGCCAATCTGGACGCTGTTTGCCCGCTCCTTCAGGGCGCTCTGGATGGGCTGGATCAGCATGGAGATGGACGACAGAGTGGCCTCCTGCAGCCGGTTGAACTCGTCAAAGCAGCCCCATGCCCCGCAGCGGGCCAGCCCAGTGAGGATGAGGCTCATGGACTCGGTGTCTACATTCTGCAAACAAACCATGGCATTATGACGTATAGCAGGGGCATTATTATGCACTCGAAAAAAAGCGTAAATATTTATTAAAAAAATCTAGGTCTTTAAAAATATTTTATGAAAATTAAATACAATTTTGAATTTGCTACTGACAATATAGGACTTAACTTTTTAACTGGAAATACTTTTAATCGTTCAAAACCCTACAAGCTTTCCTTGTAAAAAAATGTCCACTTTAATTTTGTGATAACTTATAATTGCATGTTGCTATAAGAAATAAAATGTTGAGTTTTTTATAATTTAAAGTATCTCTAAGAAATCCTTTTTTTTAAAGTATTCTTTAAAAGATAATAATTATTCGAAGTAAAAAATTAAAAACATATATACAAAATGATGCTTTGTAACTAAAAATAATGTACATTTTATATGGCAGATTTGTGATCCAAATAAAAATAAATTCTTTTTGATATTCAGGTGCACTTGATGCCCATTTATTTTGACAGTGCACCCTCACTCACCTCGTCGCAATTGAAAACCAACACCAAGCGGCCCAACATGGCCCCCAGGGCCTTGACGCACTCGGTCTTTCCGGTGCCGGCCGGACCAAAGGGATTACCCCCCAGACCCATGTGCATGGCCTGGGTGAGGATGAGATAGCAGCGGTGGGTGAGTCGCGTGTGGACCAACTTGCTGGCCTGGCCCAGGAACTCGTAGGCGTATTCAAATTCGGCATAAACCATGCGGACGTAAACTTGTCGATTGGTATTAACGCCGCCCGATGTGCCGCCCATCTTTCCATGGTAATATCTGAGTTGACACAGCCAGTGCCAGTCGCTGGTGTGGACCACATTGTGTTTCTGGAGCTGCTCCACCACACTGGAGTAGTGCACTAAGTCGAGGAGGAGGGCTCTCAACTTGAGACTTATCAGGGTTCCGTTTTGGGATTTGTGTTTCAGGGCGGCCAAATGGGTGATTTCGTCCTTTAACTGTTGCTGCAGTTTCCCCAAGGACATGCCACCGATAGCCTGCTCCGTCTGGCGGGTGAAGTGGAGGGCTCGGGCCGTGGCCAACACCTGGCTGGCATAGTTTTTGAGGATCTTTTCACTGAGGTTATCACTTCCGCCGGTGGTGCTGGTGAAGCACTCGTAGATCTGATCACGTAGAGTATCCTGCACCACCGTCACCAGTTGATTTAGCCAGCGCTGCAGTAAGTTATTTGAGTATTTTATATATATATAATATATTTAACTTAAAGTTCAACATTGCAGCTGCGGGCCAGTGACTCACCTCAATGTCGCCCTTCATCTCAACGGGCTGGCTTAGTTTGAGCTCATCGCCCTCGGCACTGTGCATCGCCATAATGCTATACTGATTGACATCGGAGGATGAGGCAGGATTAGGGACCACCTGCCGGATGCTGAGACTGTGGCAGCCTGGGAACAGTTTGCGGATGTGTCGCTGGATGACATCCGCATCCTTGCTGGCCTGTCCAAGCAGCTCGAGTAGATCATCATCGCCCAGGAAGTAAAAGCGGGGAAAGGAGTTGCGCTTGTCCTGTGAAGTGGATTATATATATTGATATATGCGATTTGTTGGATTGCATAAACCACTTACTGTTATGTAGCTCATCAGGTTTTGCTGGCACCTGGCCAATTGGGTCTCCAGTGCATTCACAATGGTGCTGATGTTGTTTATCTTTGTCAGCGAAGTGACCCGCGGATCCATTTCAATTTCCCGCATCACGAAACGAAAGTCCTTGTCGATGCGCTTGAAAAGTGCCTGCTCCTGTTGCAGGGTTCCAGATCCGAAGACAGGCTCCAAGTAAACCCATCTGTAAAAATGCAAAATTTGAAAAATATCAATATTATAATTTATAATCTTAATATAGAACTGGTGCATAAATGTATGAAAGATTTAACTCACCGCCGCTGGGAGTGATTTAAACTGCTAAGAAGTGCGTCCAACGTGTTGAGGCGACTTTCCCAAAGCTCCGCCTGATCCGAAAAGCAATCGAAAGCAGCTGAATTCTTGGCGGATTGCAACAAGGATTGGTTGTCCCCGATCTTGTTGAGCACCTCCTGGTAGTCCTTGATCAGGGAGACACTCTGACCCGAGGCATCCGTCCTAGTGATCAATTTCAATTGGGCCGTGACCGACCACTGATCGAGTTCGATTAGAGCCTGTCTCACAATCTGTTCACTCGACGCCTGCCTGACTATATTTCCGATCTCTTGGGCAGCCGATTGCAGGGCATCAAAGTCCTCCAAGATATCCTGAAGAACTATAGAGTGCAGTGGCTTGGGATTCTTGTGATTAAGCAGCTGAAATATCCTGGCCCAGTGGCGTTCACTCAAGGAGTCCGATTGGAGTTGCTGCAGGATTGGCAGTGCCGATTGAAGTCGCTCCACCTGCTGACGGATTCGCTTGGAGGGCAGATCAATCGAAGAGTGGATGGAGCCCTCCCACTTGCCAATAAATTCGTTCAGGACATAGGGACGTCGTCGATAAATAGCCCACTCCTCCTGAAGTATTGGCTGCAGCTCGGTGAGGAAACCATCGTAGACCTGCCATTGTTTCGATTGATGATCCATTTGCTCTTCGATTTCTGTGAAGGGAATAAGCATTTCCGATGGGAATTCCATATTAAATTTAGAGCACTCTTCTAGTAATTGTTGTTTCTTTTCCTGTAATTGCTGCCAGTGGAGTTTGCGCTCCTTGAAAACCTCCAGAGTGGAGTGCTCGTTGGCCTCCAGTTCGGCTATAGTGGATTCCCATCTTAGCAGGAATTTCTCTGCCTCGTTTTTGAGATTTTGTAGTTGGGTCTCTGCCTGATTCTTGATCATGTCCACTTGTCGCTGGAGGATCACTGCATGATTTTCGAGAAGGGGTTGCAACTGCTCCCATTGCTGCAGAATTCCCGAAAGAGCGGTGACCCTTTCCTTGCACCAACCCGCCAGACAGGCATCCTTTTCCTTCACCGCCTCCAAAGTTTTCTCAATTTGCGGCAGCTCAGTCATTATCTTTTCGTACTTCATTCCCGACTGACTAATGCTGCCCTCATCCATGGGCACGTTTTGAAGGAACTGCAGGGCACTCTGCAGGAATTCCTGGATTAAACTTACATCCGTGAGGATGGCCGTTCTCAAGCTGTTGTCCAGAGCCTCCCAATAGCGTCTGCTGATGAGTTCTATGTCCGATCTCAAGGGCAGGACATTGATCACTATACAGTCGATGGATTCCTCTGCCTGCTGAAGCTTCGCAAACTGCTGACTGAAGTGTTTGCAGGCCCTGAAATTTCGATCCCAATCTCCGGCTTCGTTTAGATGAATACCACACAGTTGCTCCACATCCACACATCCCAAAGCGATCCAGGGCAACCAAATGGTCTTGAAGTCCTCCAGCTTATCAAACAATTGAGCTGCCCTTTGGTAAAGTGGTCCAAAGTGATGGCGGTTCACAGTGACCATCGATTTGAAGAGCTCTTGACTGTGTTCCGATAGACCGTGGAAATTACAGGGTCTCTCGATAAAGCGTCTCAGCTGACTAAAGTACAAGTCCCTAATCTCTTCTTCCGGCGGATTGTAGATGAGTTCTCTCTGTCGCAAAATCAGCTTTACATGAATGTCTGGTAGCTTGTTGTTCATGTCGAGTAGCCCGAGGATATACTGGTATTCCAGCACCTTGTACAATTGGTGATCCCAGTGCAGCTTAAAGGCATCCAAGTGGGTGTAACCCTGACGCTCCAAAGTGGCCACCAGTTCGCGGAGATGTCGCAGTTCGTCCTTCCAGATTTGGTTTTGGGTAAACAGATCGGTGGACATGAGTTTCATGACCTTAAAAAGGACAGTTGAGTAAGTATAGTATCTAAACTGTACTTTTATAAGAACCTACCGTTCTCTTGGCCTGCTCATGATATCCCACGAGGAGCGTATTGTCCGTGGATAGCCTTGAAACGGCTGCCTGCAGGATATCCACGTAGCGCTGGACGGAGGATTCGTCCTGCCAGGCCACAGTTTCGCTCTGGACCAGACGCTGCAGCTCCAAGGCATTCTTCAGCATAATGGGCCGCTGGCAGGGAATCATCCGATCCCCAATTGTGTTGTGGAACGTGGCGATCTGCTGCAGTCGTCGGGCATAGCACATGTATTGGGCTGCGTGGGTGGCAGCTGCTCTCAGTTCCAGGGGAACATTATAGCCAAGATTCTCGAACTCGCGCACATCCTGGCAGAAGGTCACCAGCTTGGGGTTAAAGGTCACGCGCATTAGTTGACGACCCTCCTTTTCAAACTTCACAACCGCCTGATCGTCGCGAAGTCTAATAAGGTGATTAAGATAATAAACAAGATAGAAAATCGTAAAACGATTGATTTTTAATATTGGGTTTACATTATAATAACCTTAGTGGACTCACCGCAACTCGCCGCTTTTCACGGCCGTGGAGCACTGTCCTGACCAGATTTCAAAGTTGGTGCGCAGCAGGGATTCGGTCTCCTCCTTGATTTCCTGCACCGCTTTGTTGATCTTGTCGAAGCCCTCGCGTCCACTTATCAAATGGCTGACCTTCTCGATCTCCTGGATCTGATGTTGCACCACCTTCAGCCAGCGGCACTCGTTGCAGATCACCGACAAGTGACCCGTATCCGGTTCCATGTTCGAGTCCACCATGGCTTTGCGTAAGTCCTGCAAAAGGATGTGCAGCGATTGCAGAAACTGCTCCCTTTCGATGGTCAGCAATTCTAGAACAGCCGGTCTCTGGATGAGAGTCTCGTATTTGGAGAAGATAAAGATCACCTGCCGCGGATTGCTCAGGTGGTTATGCAATTGAGCCTTGAGGGCGGCGGCAATCCGTTCGTCGATCGGCTGAAGGACCAGCTCAAAGTGCTGCAGAGCCTTGTGCCACTTTGTCTGCCCCAGCGAGGATGTGTCGAAGATGTTAAAGTCTGAAATTTAAATCATGATATTATGAATGTAAGGGGAGCCTGCATTAAATCTTATTAAAATATTACAATATATTAATACACCCTTTTCAGTCCTAACTTTGCAACGCAGAGAAGAAAATATTTCCGACCCCTCCTTTCTTCTTTTTTGCATTAAATCGGGATCTATTTTTTTATAAACTCACCCGTGAAAGGAGCCTGCTCCTGGAACATTTCCTGCAGCTCGGCATCGTCGAGCAAGGTGGCAATCTGCTTGTAGAGGTTCTTGATGCTCCGGATCTCGCTGAGTCGCTCCTTAAATTGCTGTCCCCTTTTGGGTAAGTGTGGATCACCCAGCCAGGGGTGCTTCACGTAGTTTGGCCAAAAGAGCCGTGTGAGGGAATCGCATAGCTGGATCCACGCGTCCACCGTGTCGATGCTCTGACCCATCAGATTGTTCACGTGGCTCGAGTTCAGACTCCAAATGTCCTCGGCCAGCAACTGGGTCAAACAGACCTCCAAAAGCCGCTTGCCAATGATGTCCAGGAGATCAGTCATCCGCTGCTGCGGATAATTGTAGGGAAGGCGCCACAGTTCATCCAAGTTGTTGTGGGCATGGTCGAGAAAGTCCTCTATTGTACCACTCGGATTCGTTCCGTCAATAGTGCTGGGATTGCATATTTAATTTAGCTATGTGATATAATTCATTACTCTTTACCTGATTTGTTTCTCTATATTCTCCAAGACGCCAATGAATACTTGAGCTGCCTCTCGGTCCAAACGGGAACTGGACTTTTGGCCCAGTTTCTGTTTCCAATGTTTTATCTCATCTCGCAGACTTGTAATGCCTGATAAAATTTAAGACATAATCTTTAAAAAATGGAACGATATGGCTTTGCGTTAACTATCTTAGGGATTTATTAAATTTGTTAATAAATTGCTGGATCATAATACAAAATACGAAAATTCAATATAACTTTCAAGACCATATAAATGAAAAATATTTTTTAAAAAAAATGAAAATTTCTCTACAATTTAATCTAATTTTTATTTCACAAATATTTAAAAAAAACTCACCGCTCTGTGGCAATCCCAAACTAGAGCCCAAGTTCTGGTGCAAGTTTTCCAGAATTCCACTCAGCTCGGGCCCATATTCGCTGCGCTGAAAATAATAAACATTTAAAATGTAGAGCAGAGGGAGAAATAAACCTAAACCTATTGGAAAAAACGAGTTGGATGAGCAGGTCAGGGCAAAGTATAATTGACAAAATGTAATTGCAGACTGGATTGAATTATGCGCAAATGCGATTAAGACTACAGAGAGTGCGACAACGAGCATGGCAAGTTAAGCCGAGTGGGGGAATTAGCCAGGTAGAATATTACACTGGACTACACTACACAGGCCGGCAAACAACGCATATAGACTTAGACTCACCTGCGCTGAGTTGGCAGAGGGCGAGAATACCCGAGAAACGGAATTGTAAATCGACTTGACCAGGCCCCCTTCCAGAGTTAAAATGCCCAGCAGGGGCTCAACACCTTCCCTGCGATTCTGCCCCACCTGCGGCACCTTGTAGAAAAGCAGGCAGAGCTCCTCATTGGGTATGCGATGGTGGAATCGGATTTTGCCATCAGATTTACTGTGCACCGCCGAGATGACCGTTTGCTCCTCCTGTTCCAGAAACTCCAGGATCATGGCCGTTTGTTCGTCTAGTTCTGTACCCGGCAATCGGGCAGAGAAGTATTCAACTAAGGAGCATTGTTATTTTATAAATATTATATATTCTATCGTTAAATCACTCGGAAACTCACCGGAGGTATTTATAATGAATTTTGTGCGCTGGCTCATCTTGAATTAGATTTTCTTTATCCAACGCCTCTTGTGAACTTTCAGTTTTTACCGAAACTCTTTCACTTTTCCAAAACCAAACTATTTGTTGTCTTTTTCGGTTGCCATGGGCAACTGTACAAGGTTGCCCCGAAGTGGTGGTTTCTACACTGAAATAAAGCGTGTTGTTATAGGAACATTTTTTTGTAAAAAAAAGTTAAATTTTTCGTTTATTTTTAAAGAACTAATGGGATTTTCTAAAATTGTAAGTACAATTTTATTCTGATCTCTATGACTCAAATATTTTTAATTTTTTGATACGGTTATATATTGAATATATAAATATAAAACAAAGGCTTTTGCCTAATTGAAAATAGTTTGGCTTTGATCTTTTTTATTATACAAAAATTAATGGTATTAAAGTTCTAGATCTTTTAAAATATTAATCATAATTATGCTATTATTAAAATATGTAAGAGGTAATGGAAATAGGAATAATGTTTTGCAATAAAATGTGTAGAAATAAAATAATGAACTCGCATTTCAATAACTATTTTTCCAGTGTACTGGCTTCTGTTACCAAGGATGTTGATGTATTTGGTGTTTTTTTCTCTTTGCACCTGTTGTTTGCCTTTGGGCATGTGACACGTGTTGTAGTTGCCATGGCTTGGGAGAGTACTGTGGGCAGGGGAGGTACAGGAGTGTCCCTGTCCAGTGTTCATGCATCCCCAGGCATTACCTCAATTCACTCTGGACGCCTGCTAATGAAACGAAGCACTCGACTGGGAGGCTGCACTAAAAATGCCTCAGCAGGTTTATATCATTTGAATGCCCATTAATTGAATTGTGCGGGCGTGCTCAAATGCCATTTGCCCGCTGGGACGAACACAAGGTAGGATTAGGGAAAGGACATGGCCAGATTCGACAGAAGCCCAGTTTATGACTTTTCCAAAGCTGTAACAACTCTATCTTAGGGGACCCCAGGTGATGTGAGCAGTTTGTGGCCAAAGAATGGCATATCGCAAGGCCATCGATTTTTTTTTACCGCAGGATTGCCCTGAAGATTCGAATTAAAATACTATTAAATGTATTATATATATTTATTTTTATTTTTACTGATGCTGCAATCTTCCATTGAAGTAAAACCTTTTACATATGCATATTTTTATTAAATATTCTTTTGTTAGTCATTAATTTTCTATATCCCTTTTGCTACTTGTGCCAAAGTTCTCTTGATTCTAATCGCATTTACGGTGAGCTGGGGGATCCAAGTTGTGTCTAAACTTTCGGAATTGGCGCAAAACTTAGTTAGGCCAACTAACTCCGCAAACTATGAGTTAGGCTACCGCACATCCCGGGCGAAGGCTCAGCGAACAAAGGACAGAGGGATACTCCACGCAAATTTAATAACCGATGCAGGCTGGGTGGTCCGGGTTATTCACAGGCTGAGTATGGGGGATCACAGGAAAAGCCAAGCATCAAGCGCTTAAGCTGTCTGCATGTGTTTGATGCAGCATGCACCGAAATGTTTGCCATCAACTTCGTTTCCCCACCCCCTTCACTTTTTCCTCTCTCTTTTGTTTGGATTCAAACAAAGTTTCATGGGCAAAAAACGGGAAAACGCTTTTTTCTGGCTGAAAGTAGTCTTTCTTTATTTTTTTCTGGGAAGGCTCAAACTGTTTCTACTGTCAACAGTCGAATTGCTGTGGCATCCTTCAGCCATTTAAGCAAATTAACTGTATAATTAAATTGTTCTGCAATGCCTTCTTCCTGTTTTATTTAACCTTTTACGTTCTCTCTATCTTTAGTATGAACACTTGGGACTAAAGGAAAGGCAGGAATACAAACGCTCAACAAGATTTTTCTTCGATAAACTATTTCCCTCCAATTTTTGTTTAATTATGAAAAATTGTTGTGACTATTGTTAGGAAAACAATGACTGATTACTAGCAGACATTACTTCCATCACAATTTATGATCTGTAGCTCATTTGAGCTTTAGCCTCCCATTAGGGAATCAAAGCAAAAACCCTCTGATTGGGCATTTAAAAAAATGGATCCTAGCATTACATGATAAATACCCAAAAGTGGCTACTAAATTTATTCAATGCTGATTTGGGCTCATGACTTTGGCTTGATTTAACCTAATAGTCGTGATGGCTACTCGCTGATGGCGATTTATGGTTTTGGGGGATTTTTATGCGGCTACCAGGGTTGCCAACTACTCGCACTGCTTTCGATAATATTTTATGCGTTTCTGTTCTTCTTTTTATTGCCTGCGATTACGAGACAGTTTTCTTGGGGGCTGCGAAACAAATCCACTGGCAAAGACAATCGAGGAACTTCCTTCAGGGGATGTGGTAATTTTAGTGCTGGCTTGAGCAAAAATTTATGGTTTATGGATTTTGTCAAATTACATGTTATTCTTGCCAGCTTTTCCGACCAACCTTTTGTCTATAAATTGTCAACACATTCAAGGCGTTTGCATTTGAACATGGAAAATGGGAAATATGGTTAGCATGTGTTTGTGTGTCTTAGGCATTTTGCATTGAAATTGCTCTTTGATGCCCCTGTACATTGTTTATTTGTTTGCTTTCCTTGTTTTATTTTTAGCAACCATAAAAACATATCAATGTGTAAATTTTTATCGCCCCACAGCTAGGCAACCATAAAGTGGAAATTATATCGAAGATTATGATTGTTATGGGCTGAACGACATCGAATTTATGAATGTCCAGGCTAATAAATAAATATAAATTGAAAACAGAAGAGCAGTTACATTTCTTGTATGTGGAGCAGCTATGCAAATTTCTTCGTATCTGCTGATTGGCAATAAAAGTGTATAATCCTTGGCATATCTGTGGTACATCAAACAATAAGTATTTCGCATGGTAAATTATGTATCACGATTACTGGATGGGACATAAGGAAATAAAAGGGATTTAAAAGAACGAGCTCGGGTCATTTTAAAAAGTGAGTATATATGTATATTTAATGTCCGAAGCTCTGATGCTAAAATATTGTTGTATGTAGTTCAATCTGAAATAGAATGTTAAAGTTTAGATTAATTTTTATGTGAATACCAGATGTTACTGTATCTTTCTAAATTTTTCACATCCTTAGGATATCAACAAGGCGGCTTAATATTCTATTCCTATCATACAGTCCATAAAACAGGTCTCCTTGTAACAATTGCAAGCTTCTTTAGTAAATGTTCCCATCTTTCGGATTTTGTGCAATACGATTTGGTTAATTGCTCGAATAGCTTAAATGGCAAACAATAGAAATTGGGTAAACCCATGATGGTCATTGCATCTCAAATGCTTTGGGCTGACACGCCTTCAAAAAGTAACCAATGCAACGACAAATAAGCCGAATCTAATTGGAGGAGAGTGGGTGGAAGTTTTTGAAAAGAAATCAGGTAAAATTGCCAAGAGATTGTTTATGTTTGTGGGTGCTTGTGTACCTGTAAACAATGAATATGCATGACTTGCCATGAAGCATGCCACACATGCAACAACAGAAATCGAGAGACAGGAAAAGCAACTTCAATTTGCGAAAGTGATATTCTGCTTGGAAAAAAGCAAATACCAACAAGCAGCAGATGTATGGCAGGGCCAAAACGGAAAGAGATGGCTGATACACTTCTCGATTGACATGCATAACGTTGATTAATTAATGCCGTCGATATGCCGATGACAGCTGCTGGAATCTTCCTCAGTTCGAGCGGAAATAGAACTTAGTCGACTTGCCTGGCTTTGCTACCACTGGCTGGAGAGTTAAGAGCAGCTTAACCCGTTTCATTTGCGAAATATTTGCAACTGAGTTTGCTTAACTGGGGGAGTTTTCAATTGGGAAATGCATTTCAAGGGGCCTTCTGTCTTCAGCGTTGGCTGCATAATCCGGCAATTAGTAAATGTCAAATTCCCAGCTCGCATTGAAAGTCAAAATTTACAGCATGCGAATCGCAGTTATGTATCATCGGGTGGTCCAAGGAGACGGCGCCTGTAAATATGCAAGGGAAATTGCAGCTACGCATGTGATTATGTTGTCCCTGTCTCCGTGGAGCGCATAAGTATAGGAATATGTAACCATGCTCTTCATATATGTATTCGCCTGTGCGCGTGGCTAGGTCCTTGGCTTGATTAAAAGCCTTGTCCCGGCGATGAATTGTTGCTGCATACTTTGGGGCTTTCCTGAGGAGCAACACTCGTCCTTTAAGGTGAGCTACGTCTGAAATATAGAGAGAATTTAATATCCAGGAGTTTATCAAAAGTCTTTCAACACGCCACTTTAAAGTGTATTAAACTTGGTGTACTTTTCGATGAAAATTTAACCGGTTTCCTTTCTTAATATTTAAACATCTTAAATATTATATCTTTAAATATTTTTATATGGTAAACTGAGAAGCATTTGTGTTTTTTGTTTGACAAGTTACTGCAGTACTCAATCAACATTTATCAGGTGACAAATTTGGTAGGATAAATCGTAATAGAAAATATTTTAAAGTTGAAAATAGAAAAATATTTTTTCGTTTTTGTTTGGTAAGAATAAACCACCCTAAGTTTACTAACCAACTAAAATAAAAATCAATTTTATTGCCAGAATCCAAGATGGACTTACTATCGAAACCAATATGCGAGATAACCCCAGTGGCTCCAATAGTTTGCATTAACGATCCAGATAAAATCGAAGAGCAAATAAAACTGGACATTTGCGATGAGAACGAGTGCAAGTTGCTTCGCAGTGATATAGAAATAATGAAAGCGGATTACGACAACTGGGATCACATTTTTAAGGACATGCGGATGAAGGTAAATTTTGAGATAATTATATGGGAAAGGGCCTACAAAGTCGTTTGCGAACTGCTGGAAGAAAACCAAGTCAAGGCGAATGTTATTAAAGGCGAACATGTTCAGTATGTGAGACTCACGCATAAGCCCATCGAATCGGTTTGTATAAAGGAAGACACCAGAAAGGGTTTCACGAGCTTCACCTTGCCCCAAGCCTCTGCCTGGATTCAGAAGAAAATCCTTGATCTTAAGATATCATTGAAGAAAGTAGAAAATGATCAGCAGTTTGTAAATGCTCAAAGGGAGAGAATCACCTCAATAGAATCGTGTTTAAAGCAAAGGGAAAAATTGCTAGCTCAAAACAGCATAGTTTTTGAAAAACTAAAAAAAATTGAAGCTAATTTAGATAAGGAACCTCGTGCGTTTTCTGTAGGCCAGCAGGATTGGGACAAAGAATTCAAGGAGTTTATGTCCGAAGTTGAAAAGGATAATGCTGTACTAAGCCAAATGACAGATGATATTTTGCTTTTGTCAAATAAACTTTCGGCTCTCCGGTCTGAAAATTTAACGGATTCAATCGTCAATGGTGTTAGAAAAGAAATTAATCAACTTCTTTTACGATTAGGAGGGAATATACCTGCGAAGGCATCTTATTCAACTAAAAACCCCATAAAAGTTCTGTCCAACAATAATAATTCAATTAAAAATGATTCAGATGAAAATGATTCGATTAAAATTGATTCCACTAAAATTAATTTGGCAATAACTGATTTGAAAATAAATAATTCCAAGCCTATCGATTTGGCTCAAAAAAGCTTAACTACCAATAACACGAATAAACTCGATTCCGAAAATGCTTCAATTAAAAAACATTTTAGCAAAATCCATTCGACTGTTGTGGAGTCGACTGAAAATGATTTAAACAAAGTAAATTCCACTAGAAGCGATATCAATAAAATCGAAAAGGCTGAAAATAACATAATTAAAATTGATTCCATCGAAAATAAATTAAAAAAGAGCGATTCTTCTGAAAACGATTCAATTAGATTCGACTCGTTTAAAAACCGTAAAAAAAAAAAAACAACTCAATATGCGACTAAAATCGATTCGATTGAAAATGATTCAAATAAAATCGATTCCACTGAAAATGATTCCATTAAAATAGATTTGGGTAAAAATATGTTTAAAAAAAATTCGGAAGAAAATTATTCGAATAAAAAAACTACAAAAAATAATTTGTATAAGGTTGATTCGCCTGAAAATGATTTGACTGATGATGATTTGAATGAAAGTTTTTCAACTGAAAAAAAAAAAAATAAAGATTCATGTTGCATTGATTCGGCTGAAAATTATTCCATTAAAATCAAAACGGATGAAAATGTGAAAAAAATAAATTCGGAAGAAAATAGTTCAAATATAAATAACCCTTCGGGAAGTAAAATGGATAAAGTGGATTCCGCTAAAAATTCTTCGAGTGATGATGAATTGTATGAAATCGATTTGACTAAACAAGAATCTATACAAAATGAGCCCGTTGAAAAAGATTCAAGTTATATCGATTCGACTGAAAACAATTTAAATAACTTTAAATCGAATGAAACTTTTATAAAAAATGATTCGACCGCAAATGATTTTATTAAAATGGATTCTACTAAATACTATTCCTTTGAGATAGACTCAACTAAAAACGATTGGGAAAGAAAACCAGACCAGCATACAAAGAATATTCAAGATCAAAAGTTATCAGAGAAAAATATAAAACAAAGCCAAAATGATTTTTACCAAGAGGAATGCAAGCCAAAATGTGAAGATGAAAAAAACAATAGAAGTCTTAATTCGATTTTGGATAGCATTAACGAAGACTTTGTAAAACGTACACAAAAAAAATATAATGTTTATTCGCAAGAAAAATACAAATCAAATAGTAAAGAAGATGAGAACTATAAATATTGTTCTCAGGAGGAATGCATACAAAGCTGTGAAGATAATACAAACAATGGCAGCGGAGAATCGAATATGAGTAATCTTAATGCTGATGCAGAAAATAAGATTAATCTTAGTCAAGCATTTGATGATTCTTTACACAATTTGATGGAAATTCTAAGCTTGTACTCCGTTGAATCTATCGAAAAAAATGATTCTTCTACAAATAAGTCGAAGAAAATCGATTATCTTAATAAAAGCGATACCACCGGAAATGATCTGAATAAAAACGATTTGACTGAAAATTGCCAAAAACCCCACTATACTGAAAAAGAATTTAATAAAATTACTTCGACTGAAAATGATTCTATTAATTTAACTGAAAATGATATGGAAACTAAAGCAGATCTGTTTGCTAATAAGAAGATTCTTGAAAATGATACAGATTATTCCGAAATGGGGTGCAGTGCAAAGAGTGAAGTTGGTATAATCAATGAATTTCCAGATTCTAATGATAAATTCAATTATAATGTATCAAATATAAAAAATGAGCAATCTAACATTGATCTTCATCAATTGGTGGATAATTCTATACAGGAGTTGACAGATCTTCTAAGCGACCATAAACTTGACGATACAGACAGCGAAAGTACATCAAAAATACTTTCTGAGGAATGTAATACTAATGACATTCATGGAAACATTGAGTTTTGCTCAAAAACCCATGAAGAATTACATAAACACACTGATGATTATTTGAAAGAGATGAAATGTCTTTTACAATCTAAATCACTTTCTGACGAATTTATTTTGAAGTACTCTGAAAAATATTTAGAAGATGTTTCTCTACAAAATCAAGGCGAACATGAAGACGATTTAACCTTAGTCAACGTTTCTCTAGATAAAGTTTATAATAAATTTGAACATCCTGAAAAGGAAGGCGAAATTGGTGACGACTCAGCGAGACCTTATACATGTTATAATTTTGATCAACCCGAATAAAAATATGGATGGGAAACAGTTCAAGGTATTTGAATTCCCAAATACTATGCAGATACTAAGGTGGGCATCATTCACCTGTAAATGCAACCCGTTTTGTCATGATGCCCAATTTTTTAATTCCTTTATTAATTTTGAACTTCCTGAAAAGCAAGGCGACTCAACACGACTTTATATATTTTATTATTTTTAAAGGCCCGTCTAAAAATATGTAGTGAAAAGCGATTAAGATAAGATATTATACACCTGTAAATGTCTTTACCTGTTTTGTCTTCATGACCAATTTTATATAGAAATTTAATAAAGGAATTAATATTAATAAAAAATTTGAAATATTATATCTGTATTTTCAGAGAAAAAAATTTAGTTTCGAATTCCGTAACTTGAAAGATCAATTTTGTAAAAAGAGCTTTAAATGTTTATTCATATTCTATCCAAGAAAAGGTAGAATTTCCATTTGAAATCACAAATGACGGCCTCCCAAATGAATAATTAAACATGATTAGCCACCATTAATGAGAGCACATCCCCCGGAGCGGGCCAAAACCGATTGTAAAGCGAAGTTCTGACACACACAGTTGGCCAGCTCAGGGGCATTCCGGCCAAATCAAAGCGAATCAACAGGAAATCGGATGGGGACAGGGGTCGAAGTGGGGTGGAGACCCTAATAAGTCAACTGCAATGCATAAATTTCGGCACAGCAGTCGGCTTGGCCCAGGTGGCAAACCCAAACCCAAACACAAACGAAAATCGGAGGCCCAGACCAAGTGTTTGCCATTTCTACTTTGGCAAATAACCCAGGGAATCGTGGAGAAACGGGGCAAAAGGGGTCGCAGCATAGCTGTGTTTAAGGAATTTCCTGATTGACAATGTGGTCCTAACTGGGACGCCTATGTCGTTGGTCAAGAGCAAATTTGGCAATACAACAAAACGTTTTAACCTTTGACAGGCCGCACACATTTCAATTGCCTAAAATTTGTAGCCCAACCGTTGGGTGGAACATTAAATTTGATTACCCCAACAGTTTGGCTAATAGATGGATTTAAGGGTTCTCAGGCCTTAAGCGTTTCATTTCACAGACAAAATACAGAGCAAAATGTTCTATAAGTTTCATGATTAAATTCAAATTAGTAATCTACACATTTGAATAATGAGCATATAAACATATTTTTAATAACAACTTTTTTAAGAAAATATGAATTCGTTGGGTTAAAGTCTAAAAATTAAAATATAAATCATTGAATTCGTTCAGTGCACTTATCTAACACTTGCTGATGTTTTCTTTTCAGCACTTTTCTATCATTTAATCTGTATTTTAGCTATTGAAACATAAGTTGAATCGCTTTAGATAATTTGAGGAAAATTAATATAAATTACAATTTCCGCATCGCCTTAAGCGGTTATCAATTGCCGCTGTGCGATGCTAATCGTGTAATCCTTTTTAAATGATTGCACAAACAAACGGATATTAATGTCATAAACAATTCACACATTCATCTGCACAACATTCGCACACCATGTAATTCTGTTTATTGCTTGAGGTTATTTAATATTCAATTTTCGGTTCTCGTTTCTTGGCCATATCCTGGGCACCACATAAAATGCGAAAAAGCTCATAAAACCCATGGCAAACATATTTTAATCTGCACATGGGTAAATGCTGCCAAAAACGAAAGAAAAAATGTTCAAGCTGGCAACATGAATTTATCACAAGAATATTGTAAATACAAAACTTTTTGCGTGCATTTTATTGAGTTCCGTTTAGGTGGATGTGTAAATATTTAACTGTGCATTTTGGCATATTTTTAAAAAGCTCACAAAATAGCTTTATTTTGGTTTTGTATCGTAGGCTTCATGATATACCAAACAATTTTTATTTATTTTGGTTTTAATTCATGCCTATATTTGGCTATCAGAAAAGTGTACAATTTAATTTTGATTTTATTTATTTGAACGGGAATAAAAACTGGAATAAAAAAATTTTTACTAATTTGCTGTTATTTAATTTTTTTACATAACGAAGCATCACTCCTGCAGACAAAATAAAAATATAAGGGAAAATACAGAGTATCTTAAGTTGTAATTAATTGATTAAGTTAGGCAAAGCTCCTTTTATATATTATATTTTTTTCTGCGTTTGAATTAATTATTCTTTGATTCCTTGATAAAATTGTCAACAATTTAATGATTCAATACGATATTTAAAGACAAATTCAAATAAAACATTACTACATTTATATCGAAAAAACACTACACCTTAAACGGAAATAACTAAGAGATCTTTTGTAGTGCTCATCATGGCCCTGGAGAAGATTTGTGGGATGGATAAGCCATCGTTTATGAGGGGATTTGGCTCCCTCACCTCCGAACAGACAATCGAACATATCAGACTGGCCTCGAGTAACATGGATAATCCCTTCGCTATAATGGCCCCACCATTTGAGAGGCCCCGGGAACGTCTGAATGAACTGGCAGCCCTGAGTAATGTGCGGATGGATTTTGATCACGGAACCACCACAGTGGGATTCGTCTTCAGAGGTGGCATTATCCTGTGTGTGGATTCCAGGGCCACATCTGGGAAATTTATTGGATCCCAGAGTATGCAGAAGGTGGTGCAGGTAAACAAGTATATGCTGAGCACCATGGCAGGTGGGGCAGCGGACTGCATTTACTGGGACCGAGTTTTGACCAGGGAGAGCAGACTTCACGAGCTGCGCTATAAGGAGCTATTATCAGTCCGATCCGCTGCCAGATTTATATGCAATGTGGCAGCGGACTACAAGGGAATGGGTCTCTGCATGGGAATGATGCTGGCAGGATGGTCCACCGAAGGTCCCAGCTTGGTTTATGTGGACTCCGATGGACTGCGCATCCACGGAAAAGTCTTCGCCGTGGGCAGTGGTGCCCCGAATGCCCTGGGTATTCTGGATACCGACTACCGCTTTAATCTCAGCAACGAGGAAGCCTTTGATCTGGCCTTTCGCGCAGTGTATCATGCCACCATGAGGGATATTTTTTCAGGCGGTCTGGTGAGGCTATATCACATGGATCGAAGTACCTGGAGAAATGTGGCCAACAAAGATTGCCAGGAGCTGCATGAAAAATATTCGAAAAGTGTCAATAACCATGGAGTCCTGGACGCTAAGCGCAAGGTTTAAATTATTTTAACTATATCTTTAAATCAATACTTTTTTTCTGCTCGTTAGTTCAGCAGATTAAATAAATATATTTGAAATAACTTCACTGTGTAAATATATTCATTTTGCATTCAATACAAAATAAACACATTACAATAATTTTCTCTCTAATTTGCTTACACGTTTTTAATTAGTGCGCATTCTGTTTACTTACATTTTCACTCAATTTTTACACGCCCCACAGATTCCTACCCCGCGACCATTTTGAGGCCCATGAAAATTGGTAGACTCTAATCATTTTGCGCTAAATTAAGTGACCTAATGCTCAGATTTTTCCCCACTTTTTAATGCTGATACGGAAGGTTGGGTTTCGTCGTCCATAAAATAAGTAAATTGCCTCCTTTCTGGACACTGGCACAACAATTAAGTTGGCATTTAAGTCGAATAAAGGACAGAAGCAGACACCAAAAAGAGTTTACAAAAGTCCCTGCATAAATCAATGGCAACAGCATTATTTGGTCATAGAAGTTGGGGGAATGAAAAAGGGCCAAATACTTAAATTTTTCTCGCTTCGTGTTTTTCAGGCCCAGCACAGCAGCAATAATAAACAAGAAAGTGTGAAATAAAGCCAAATGGACATAAAAATTTGTATGTCCAACACGAGAAACCGGCAGCAGGAAAAAGTAAGGAAAAATGCAGGCACAGCAATAAAACGCGGCGAGTGCTTTTAATTTGAAATGCTCGAAGGATAGGACCAAAAGACCCCGAACTCTGTATTCCTCCTTTCTCTCTACCGACTTTCCTTTTCAGTTATTTCTCAGGGATTGGGTTTGGGATCGGGATCTCTGAAGGTGAGGGAGCACTTATAACGCTTGTGTGGATTATAAATCCCACCGGTACAATAAACTGCTTTATTTGCAAAAGTTCTCAGCATAAAAGAAAGCAACTAAATAAAATAAATTTAAATAATCTGAACGCTTGTTGGTCACTGCTACAATGAAATTGAAAAATAAAGTTTTAGCCAAACATTTGCATAGCTGCAAGATTGAATAATAACTATTCCAGTAGAAGTTTATTATTTTTAATCACCACCAAAAAAACATGGATAATATATAGATGAAACTTTTGACTTGTGTAGAAAAAAAATATAAATTGCACTATGAAAGGAATCTATTATATTCGCATTTATTTGATTTAAATATGAATAAATATGTCACTCAACTCATATTGTATAAAATTGATTTTTAAAGTTTTCAAGGCACTTTTGGATGCAATATGTCTGAAGGACTCGTTTTTTAAAGTGCTTTTTGGCACGTTCATTAACCTAATTAGTATCTTACCTGCTGAGGACCATTTATCATTATCTTCTGGACTCCGCACTGAAAGGCGGATACCTCCTCAACTATAAACTCCGTTGCTCGTGTTTTATGTGGCTGGGCCGTAATAAATGTTGTCATTCGGTTGCTTTTGCTGCCTTCCTAACCCCTTTTTTGAAAGAGGCAATAAATGTCAGCGGCTTGGGCGAACTGGGCATAAACTACAATGGTCGACGGATACTTTATTTAACACTTGCATAAACGGACATGGCCGGAGATATCCCTCACACTCTCCGGATGTGTGGGTTATAAAAAGCGCAGCTATTCGACAGAATGGTTAGGGAAACCGGAGAATGGGAGCACATGTGCACCTCGTTATTTCAATGGGGTGCAATCAAAACTAGTCCAGGCGCAGCACTTAAGTTCTAAAAAAGATGGAACAATAGAAATTTGTGGCATGCTAAAAATGGGATAACCCAGAAAAAATAGTTGTATGCACTTAAAGTATTTCGCTTGACTTTTTTTTTGTTAAGTCCCTGTAGATAAATTGGATTGAAACTTGCTTTTAAATTCATTTTTCCTGTCTCTTCAATCTATTTTCCATCTCCTTTTCCTAAATCTAATGTCATTGGATATTCTCGTTTACTATTCTGCAAATGTGTCCTTAAATCTAAACAAGCCGTTGACACTAAGCCGTTGGATAGAAGGACTCGTTGAGTGACTCGCTGACTGGAGTGCAAAAACCAAAGCGCTACACTGGAGAAAGTGGAAAAAAGTTTAAAAATAACTAGTACCCAAAAAATAAATAAGTGTCAAAATGGAAATATGATTTTTTAAATTTTAAAATCATTGTCATGCTAGAATTGAGAATGGCTGTCAAAATATGATTTCAAGTTATTGTGAAAGTTTGAATTAGGGAAAATATACCCAAATTTTTGACCAAAACATTAAGCATTAAAT
Source organism: Drosophila kurseongensis (assembly GCA_018153305.1). Lineage (NCBI taxonomy): Eukaryota > Metazoa > Arthropoda > Insecta > Diptera > Drosophilidae > Drosophila > Drosophila kurseongensis. The sequence continues at coordinate 9,980,267 of JAECXX010000210.1, read as the reverse complement.
CTATGTGAAAATATTTCGAATTTAAAATACTTTTTTTTTCTGAGTGAAGCCGCGTAACCACTGCTTGACACGCCCCCAAAGACCAAGCGCCTCCAGCTGGAGGAGCATAAAAAAATATTATGTCAATAGATAAAAGTCAAAGCGGAGGCGACAGGCAGCGAAGACAACATCGTGGATAACAAACAGCAAACATTGGCCAAATGTCGCGTGTTCAATTGTGCAGGCCCAGCCTCCCAGCCCCCACCACCCACTGGCTTACAACCCACCGCCCAAATCCACCCACTGCCACCCACTGTCACTGTTTATTTTATTGATGTCGCTGCCGCTGACTTTGTCTTTGCCTTTGCCACGGTGACAAAGTCATCACCGGGTGGAAATGCGGGGGAAAGTGGGTGCGAAGAGGTGGGGTCCAAGGGTTTATAGGATGGCTATAAGGGCGAGGCAGGGCGGGTCAAAGGGGGACTGGATCCCTTCTTGTTTTACGACCATCCAAGCGGCCATAATTGTGCATTCACAGTCACAGTCATAGCCACATTCGCATTCACTTGCTTATTATAGGCACTGAGAAATGGCTGTGGCCTGGATGAATTCTCCTTCTCCGGCGCCTCCGCCTTCCTGGGATTTCCCGATTCTCTGGTAATTTGCAAGTGATTTATGGGACCCATGCATAAAGGAATGGATAACCCAAGAGCTGGCCACCGGAGGCAACAATTTCCATTTGGCATTCGCTCCCTGTTTGAAACACTTGATTAGCCGCGATGATTGAACGGTTATTGGTAAATTGAAAGCTGTGTTCTTTGATGGGGTGGAATATGCAAAAGGTTATGACTTAAAGTATTTTCTTACATGTTAAGATAAACGTGTAAAGTTTTATTAAATAATACGTTACACTTACAGTGTCTTAAAAAAGTGTTACGAAAAAAAATACTTATTATTCTTCCATTAGTTCTGACATTAGTTGAGCACAAACTTAAATACAAGCACTTAAGTAAGGTTGCCCTCAACATATTATTTAAATATCTTTTATTATTTTTTAAGGTTTACAGCTAATTTTATAAAACAAAAAATCAAAATGACTATATATTTTTGATATTTAAGATTTTAAACATATTGGTATTTAAGTTTTATTAAATTGGGTTGGTGAGATTTGACGAAATCACGGTATCTTTGACACCACCAATTTTAGAATAGCGAGGCAACCGCAATTAAATTTCTCCCCCACTGGCCTACTTTAGTTTTGATATGGCACACATAGAGTTTTATATTATATTTCGTGATTTATTAGCCACTGCCAACCGCAGGCGATGCCGCCACTCAACAGTACTCCGCAAACCGTAGTTTGTGTTACCCCAAAAAAAAACAAACCCCAACATACAAATACACGGCCAAATGACAGCTACAAAAAATATTATAAATATAAATATTTTTCAGAGCAGAAGCACAGGCAATCTTGTGCAATTTTCACGCTGCAAGTGAACAAAGGGGAGCGGTACCTAACACAATCCCAATCCCAATCCCGAGAACGCGAACGAGAATGAGAATGAGGATGAGTCCACCCAAAAAACGAAGCCCGGGCTGTCAGTGCAAACAGTTGCAAACAGACATGAAGATTATGGTTCGTAGGGGGATTTGCAGAGCAGTCGTTACAATGTAGTTACATATAACTGCGAACTATATGTATGTATAGAGAGATTTCCAGATCCTCACGTTTCCCGTTTGTTTGTTTGTTGGAGAGGCAAATTTGGTAATTCTGTTTCTAGCACACTCGAAATTATTTTCTCCCTCAACCAGAAAAAAAAAGTAAAGTTTTCGAGTTCTTGGCAAAACTTCTTTGTGGTGTAAGTTGAGAAATTTATTGAGCTTGCCGTTAAACACTTAAAGTTGGGCTTTGGCAAACAATTTTGATATGAGCATTGAGCTTGAGTTTTGCATTTCCTACATACTTAAACGTAAACAAATTTGTCACTCGGTGCTGTGAATAATCTTCTTTTCAAATGGAATTTCAATTGTATGAAAGGCAGCCTGAGGGATTTTTTGAGCCTGCTCTCAGGCGCTGATAAATTGAATTTAAATTGGACTTGGCTAAACTGCTTTTCTCATTAGAGCTGTTGCACTTTACAATTCAATATCTAGCCAGGTCACTTCACCTTAAGAACATAAATCCTGACAGCTTGAGTTGGTTTCCTTTTTTCTGACGCCGCAACGACTCAAAAAGGCCTTAAGCTGTCAACTTTAGCATATTTTACGCTTTTTTTTATTCATCCTACTTTGCAGCATTTCTTTTGTCTTTTTATTTGTTTTTCTTTGACTTTCTGCCGCTGCTCTTATTTTTGTTTTGGAGCCTGAAATACTCGTCTAAGCTGCTGGAAAATCGCAAATTTATGTTAATTTTACGTAGACATTATTGTAAATGATGAGCACAGAAAGGAAATTAAATGAAATAAAATGTGAAACTCGACAATGAGAGCTCTGAAAATGATACTCTTTTGTGCAACTGAGGTTTTCCTTACACACCTATGATTTTTTATTTTATTTTATTGAACTGATTTTCCTTCTAAAGGTCAGTTGGCGATGATTCCTCCCTTTGCAAATCACCGAAAGCCAAAAAGCTGCCATTGAAATCCACTTAAGAAAAGGACCTGCTACTGAGCCAAAGGAAACACAGACATGGTAATACGATTTTCACTACATTCTATATATTTGCCCAGTAGTTTTATCTGGTTTGGTTCACACATTTCATTTGGTTTCCCTGAATAGGTGAAAATAAACGCTAAATTTGATAGATGTTCTGGCTGGGTAAATGTGACGCATTTTCGATTTTCCTCGGCAGCACTTTTTACACCATTTTTTATGCACTCGGAAAACTTTGTTTGTCCGCCTGTCGGTTTGTTTATACTTCACTATCTGCTCCCCCCTTTTCCCCCTTCCCGCCTGTCGATTTATTTATTTTCCAAATAAATGCTGACTCCTTCACCGTTTCCTGTTTCTTCCTTCGCTCTCGTTGAACTCTCAACGATTGAATTGAATTAAATTGAACAAAGTTTGCTCGCCTCCAACTGCAGCGCTCAGATAAGGTTGCTCTGAAGAAGACGGGGGAGTTCAGGATTGCATATAAATGTTCCAATATTTGAGCGATGCATTGGGATTTTTCTCGATTTATTATGCGCAGCCAATGAAGTGTACGCAGGCAGCTTTATTCTTTTCGCCCCATTATTGATGACTGCAATGTGGTATAAAAAAGAAAGCTGATAATTATGCGGATTATTGGTATTGTTAAGCGTTTCTTCGAGGTTATGATTACTTGAAAGTGATACATTTTTAATAAAATTCAAGTTTTGAGAAAAAAGTTTTTGCCAATTTTATTTTCATTATTTATATTTTAATATTTTAAAAACTTAAGTTCAGCTTAAACTTTATTAATATGATTTACATTCAAAAACGTAAATGTTTTAGGGCTTCTTATTTCAACTAATTATAAATCATATAAAAACCTAGCTTTAATCAAAAATGTCAATAATTATAAGGAACTATTTATACGTTTTTAATGAAAGCACAAATTGAATAATTAATTTTTTTTTGTTGACCGCGATTTCTGACTTATTCAGTGAGTTGGCAAATAACAAACCGGAAAACGCGTTGGCACACGTTCATTTCCACCGTTTTCAAGCCCAGAAATTTGTTTGCTCTTTTTTGGTTAAACACTTTCTCCAGGGAGGGTCCTTTCTCCATTCGTCCGCCTGTCTGTCAGCTTGTCCGTTTTCCCTTTCCCGTGTGGCTTGCTCCTGGCAATGGCATTGGCACTGCTTCCTGTTCCTGTTCCTCATTTGGTAAACACACAATTACCTGAGCGTGGTTGGGCCATGATTTGCATTGCACTTGAATTATTTCCGTTTGCAATGCTTTACCTTCCCGCAGCGGGAAAAGTGGAAAAGCGGTGGGTGTGCGCCGCGGAGGCGGAAAAACGCCGGCACATATGCATAATTTCATGCTCACGGCTGCTACGTGGCGCTCATTTAGTTTGCCTTAAACGCTGTTATAGTTTCCCCCCACACGTTTTTCACTTTCTCCCCATTTTTCCGTACTTTTCTCTGTCTCTATTATGGCAATATCTCCTTGTGCGCAACGTGTTCGCCTGAAAGTATGCAATGCAGCTGAGCTGGCGCTTTGTATGCAGATTACCTGCATTTGGGGCCGGAGTTCGGGTCTCTAATGAGGGTAGAAAAAATCGCATAAAATAAAATAAAGCAAACTGAAGCCGGTAAGGGTCCCTGGACTTTTGCGTACCGTATACGCTAAATTTATGCGCAATGAAGAGTGAAAAGCAATAAGCTCTGCCAAGTTGTGCATGAAAGGGAAATTGGCATTGACATGGGCCGGTTGGCAACCCTTCGATGTAGGTCGGTATTAGCGCACAATATGTTTATTGAATTGTCGGCGGCAGATATCAGGCAAACCAAAGGAAAAGTGTAAAAGTTGTCGAATAGTTAGGAGGCTGAAAGGCGGAAATGAACGAACAACTCTTGATCTTATCAATGCTGAAACAAAAGGGTGAAGAGCTGCTTCCAACTTTTTCCGGCGTTTTGTGCAATGAAAAGGTTTCCTTTTCATGAAAAACTATATCTCACTGAGTTTATTTAATATTAACGGGCTGTTACATGCAACAGGGTTAATGTTCTGATGAATGGGGAAAATTCTGCACTGCAACAGCTGTTTGTCTTCCTATATTGGGTTTTTAAAACATATATTCTAAGCGGTTGTCAGCTAAAATAAATAAATGATATTGCAAAACGAAATTTTACGAAAACAGAAATGTCAAATGAAAAACAAAAATTTAAATGCAGAACAATTGAGAGCTAAGCCACAAAATGAATATGATTTATGTTTGCATTTTAATCAATGGATAAATAAATCACAAACAAAAGTCTGATTTTAAGTCAGCTAATCCTTCTTTGTTAATAACCTCAAAACACAATTAGATTGGTCGTCTTTGAATTTAATTTATTTCAAAAATGTGGAAATATTGTAAATCCAAAAAAAAAGTAATGAAAGTGTTAGACACAGCTACTAGAAATTGTATATAAGCCACTCCATTAACCAGTCAAATGACCGCATGCTAATTAGCCGAACCTTTTAATTAAACACTTGCATTTGAACAGAACTCTGTGTGTTTTCTACTTTTGTGCATGGCAAACAAAGTTCGCCTTTTTATAATCAACACGAACGCTTCATTAAATATTGGGTTGGCAATCCGCACATATGCATTTGCATTTTAGGCATAGTCATAGACAGAGGAGTTGTGTTTGCATTGAGTGGGTGCGGTTTTTAATTAGTTTTGATTTTGATTCGGGTATACTGCAATCAGCAGTGCATTCTCAAACGACGAGAGGCCATGCATGGCAATGAGCCGCGAATTGGTGGCTACTTGGCAATTTGACTGCGGTTCCTTTGGCCAAAAAGCTTCTTTTTAATTAAAAATCTTAAACAAACACACAAAGTTTGTGGTGGCGCTCTAATTAAATTTTAACCGCAAAAACAATTTGCTTTGCGACCAAAGACGCCTGCAAGTATGCAACTCAAAAGTTTGCTAGTTTGAGATTAAACAATAAATAAAAATTGTGTGGCCGTGAAGCCTAGGCCAAATAAATTTTAACAAATATGTTATTCTTCGGCAACTTTTCCCAGTACACTCTGTCATTTTTTTTGACCATTTTCTAATGCTTGTATGGCCCACATTGTTTGTTTGTGCCCTGTGCATAGTTTCGCTGTATTTTTTTTTTTGGCAGTTTGAGTTGGCCAAGTTGTTTCGTCCTTGGCCTGGAAAAACCCGCTCAAAATGGAAGCTGGCCATAAATAGCTTTTGTTGATTAGTGGCCCTGGGCAGAGGGCTTAAATTGGTTTTTAAAAATTCATAGGGTGAGATTGTCGGAACGGCTTTTTAATTATTCTTCGACATATCCTGACAAGAGCCATGCCCACTCGATGAATTTTCGCACTCTCCGGCCGAAAGAAACCCATAATCGGATGTATCCTTTCTAGGGAGGAAATCGCATGTTGCGGTAATTAATATGCCAGCCTGCAAAATATTTATATTCGCACGCAACTGGAGTTTTTCCACCTCACATTCTTTCAGTCGTTCAGTCTTGAACAGAAGCAATTACCTCACTGCACTGACCAGTGAGTGGCAGTATTTGTGTGTGAGTGGCAATTATCAGTTGTTCGTGTCTGTTAATTAAATGTGTCCAGCGAAGGCATTTAATAGGCTTCAGATATTTACAAAGGCGCAACATGGCGTATACGCGATCAAGGAGGCTTAAACGTAGTCCGGCCAGAAGCTTAATCACCCGATTTCACATGGAGCATGGCTTTCAGGGGTTAAAAAATATAATAAGTTGAAATATTCGATTATTTCTTTGCTTGGCCAGCCTTATTATCGTTTTCCTTCTGTGCGTCAGCAAGGATTAATTAAGTGTCTCGTTCGCTGTTTACATTTCTCTTCTCGCGCCCGTCGATTACGAAAGTGTGAAATTTCGCGCCCATCATTAAGTGTCAGGTGTTAAAGGCGGGTCTTCAGTCGATCGGCGGACAAGCAAACGCTAATTAGGCATTAAGATTAAGTCGAAGCTGGCAATTAATCAGCTCAAAAGTGTCCATAAAAGCAAAGCATTTAAGTGTTACACCCAAGTGTCAGACGCAAAGTTTTCCCCCACCTTGGTTTTCTTTCTCTATTTTTCACGCCCGCAGCCGACACGCGGTTTTCCGGCTTCTGCCGAGGTGGGCGCGTCGAAAATGGGAAACTCACATGGGAAGTAGCTAAAAACTAAACAAAAAGCTTTAATGGCAGTCGTTTGCTAGACATCCCTATTTACAAAGGCACCGCAAAAGCGAGGGTTGCTTATGGACTTAATGGGACCCTTAGACATTAGACAATAATTTAATTTTAGTTCATCAGAATTAGCTGGTACAAGGAAGGTTTTTAAACACCTTATAATATGGAGTAGTTTGACAAAACATTGTAAACATTTTATATGTATTACAATTTTGGAATCTCATAGTAAATTCTTAAAGTCAAAATTAAAGTTAAACTCTCTCACAATTTGAAAGAAAGGGTTTTTTTTTATATTTAAATTTTTTTATCAATTAAATTGTCTGTTTACTCGGTTTTACAAATAAATTCTTGAATCAACCTCCGCTTATTATGCAGCTGTTGCATTGTAAATATTTGCATACGTGTTGCAAAATTAGTTAAATAAGCATTTATTGTTGTTCTACACTAAGCTGGTTGCACCGTTTGTGGGGCTCCAACATTTGAATTACTTTTAATGTTTACTCTGCCGGGAAGCGCGCGCGTCTTCCACTATTAACAAAAAGGTAATTTCCCAGCAAATTGACATAAAAGACAGCGAGGGGTAAAAGTTTGCCCGCTAAACTTGTGTTGTTTAATTTTTCGGGTGCGACACACATCCGCACACCCGCACGCCATCGCACCCAGCACCATTCGCAGAGACAACATCAAAATTTATGTAAATGAAAATTGCATTGCATAAGCCCCGTCGACGTTACGTATACGCAGCGTGTGCAGCAGGCAGCGAGGCGAAGGCGGTAAAACCATTTTGCACGTAGTATTAGCGCGACGCTTTCATTATTTGTGCCATCCTTTAAGGCCGGGTCCACAGCATCGAGCCATTAAGCCAACCGGCTGCCATATTGCCCCCAGGTACTCGTGTATATAGTGCGGGTACATAGAAGTAGTAGGTCTATGGCATCTTCTGCGGCACTTTTCCCATAGTTTGGCATTTTCTTTATTGGTTTCTTACGTCACACAGCCAAAACTTTCAACAAGTCCGTCTCGGAGGGGTTAAAAGGGTTCCGTTCTGTTCAGCCAGTGACAAAATTACTAACTGAATGCTATCAACTTTAATAGTCACTAAATAGTAGAGGACAAGCACTATTGGGTAGGTCGTTTTAGAAACCCCTTACTTTCGTTATAATTTACTGGTTAGAAAGTCAAATTAATGTGCTAAATATGTTACACTTTATTAAAAAATATATCAAATTGAATTGATGAAATTTTGGAAACGAAAATGAATTAGTTCTTATTATCCTACTAGATAATGAACAAAGAAAACCAAAAAAAACCAATACTGGGCTAAGAGAATATTTATTTAAATATGAAAACAGCAATTAAAAATATTTGTTTTTAATAAAAGTAGATGACAGATACTTTTATGCCTTTAAGACAATTTTTTGCTCATCACAATTTATAAGATATATATATTAGGAACCATTTTACACCAGTATAAATTTAATGGCCATATCTTAAACAACTGTACTTGATTTTCTCCCATATTTATGCCATTATACCCAACAAGCACTCGATAATTGAACCCTTTTTGCAGGCCATTAAAGCTGGCATTAAGACGGGAATGCGGGGAATGCGGGGAATGCCTGAACTATGCTTTGCCAATTAACCAGCCACTAAAGGGTGGATGTGCGGCCGGGGAAACCACCTAATAAGCTCGCCAACTGGACAGTGGTTCCCCTTTTCCCGTTCCCAGATCGTTGACAACTGTCTGTGGACGGGGGATTGTATCAAATATACAAGTAAATTGCTTCATTTTCGAATTTCTGTCATAGCCGACGTGCTCTCTCTCTTTCCCTTTTGTGCGGCCGTCTCGCTCTGCCTCCTCATATATGTTTTGGAAATCTATTCGTGCCACGAATTTCATTTTCAACTTGGCAGCTGCACTGTTTGTTGTTGCCGAAGTGAGACGTGCAACGGCTGCCAGGCAACTTATTAAAAATGTCTGCAGTAGCAGCAAAAAGGAACTCAAATAAAAATATATAAGAAAAAAAAGATGAAGAAAACTTCAGGCGAAAGAAAATTATTTGCCGCAAAACTTGCAGAGCCATGGATGAGTGCAGTGCAATGTCGTGCCATGTAATTGTCTAAAGAGAGTGCGCCAGTAAAAGTGCTTTGATTTCCGACATTGAATTAACTGCACGCCTCTTTAATTGTCCCTCGCACATCCTTCAATTACGACCTGGGAAAACTTAATTATCTAGCAAGTGGAAAATGCATTTTGAGTGCACACTTGAAACAAGCTTGTATGTTGGTCATTAATTTGTATCATTCATTAAAATTAAATATATTTTATTTTACTTATTGCAATCATTACACACATGTCATAGTGTTTGTTTAACACCTTTTTATACACTTTTTAAGTTTAATATTTGCTAACAAAATATTTTTCTATCGTGGTTTTTTAGTAAAGACTTATTTGTTTGTCTGAGATAAACCATGTTTTAATAACAAAAACTTTGCAGCTATGTAAACGACAATATCTAGCCATTAATGTTTGCTTTTTTCCCCAGCAAGAGCTTTGGCAAATTGAATCCTACGTAATGCCATATAAATCGAGCCACCTTCATATGAAATTCACTTACAACGGCAGCCAGTGGCAAAGAAAGAATTGCAATCGAAATTACTTTTAGCTCTCGGACGAGAAATTCAATTTGCATTCAGGGCGGCTGAAATGCGAGAGATGCATGGTGGGATGGTGGGTGATATGGGCTGTCGATGCATCATCAGTGCTCAAGTATCTGAGCTTCCCCGACTCCTCCGAATTACCGAACCACCTCCTCCTCTGCCATCAATTATGCTACGAATTTCTTTATTACAATTATCTCGTTGTGTTCTTGGGCCTCCTTTCGCATTGTTTCCCTGCTGCCATCATCATTGCACTCATGTGTGGAGGGCTCTCCACTCCTCATTTTATTCCTCTTTTTTCGATGGGCAAGTGATACGGCAGTCCCTGGGAAATTGGTTTTAATTTTGCAACTTGACGTGGCCGGCACTTGTCGTGGCATTGACTTCTCTTCTCCTCCGATGTCAATGCCTCGGATCTCGTTTTCAGGTGAGCTCGATTTAATGAATGAAGATTACAGGGGCTGTGCGTTGGCTCAGATTTATGCGTAATGATATTCAAACAGGTTGTTTATTGACTTAAGCCTTAAGACGTTGGCTTTGGCTGACTCTATTTTCTTTCCTCGGCAAACGACTGGATAATTAAAGCATCAAATGCAGACAAGCCAGTTTCGTGGGGACATATCGAATGGGTTAATAAAATTACGATTCTTATGTGTCACTAAACAAATGCTCTAGAACTATCATGAATACGAAATTTTATGAGATTTTAATTAATTCAGTAGGTTTGGTTTTAACTAACAGCCTCCTTTAATTCAAATTGAATCTGGTCAATAATTATTTAAATTGATGCTATCTTGTTTTACATTATCTTTGAATTAATGAATTTTTATCACATTTTAATTTTGTAATCTTCTGCAGTTAATTTTTATAAATATTTCCTATTCAACTATTTAAATGTGCACTACAAGTTCAGTGTGCATTTGTGTTTATTTAAATTTACATTTCAATTATTTTTCAATTAAAAGTAAAAGCTAATTAATAATATTTCCAATGGCATCCTTTCATCCTTTGCAGTTTTTTATGACAATCAAAATTTAAAATTTATTTTATTTTTGATATTATTTTCATTCGAATACACCCCCAGTCAAGGGGTATTAACAATGACCAAGCCCGATGCCGAGATAGAACACATAAGCGCCGTCACACTTGAGCAGCACCACCAGAGTTTCAAGACAATCGGACAGACGGAGGTCTCAACAGGAGACGAACGACGAGCAGGTGTTCCGACTTATTCATTAAAAACAAAAAGGAAACAGACAGGGACAAGCTGGGGCAAATGGGGTCCTGAAGTGGGGACGGAACCTGGGCCAACACCCAGTGCCAGTTTCTGTCAAAGCCTCAAGTTCACACTGAGGTAAAAAATAAGGAAGCTTGTATAAAGTATTTTTAAGACCAAAATATTATAACCTTGGTAATATTTAACGTATTTACTGGTTCAAAATATAATAAAAGAGCTGTCCCAAGAAAAATTGATAATAATATTTTTTCTATTGAATGCATCATTCTACATTTACATCTACATTTTTGATTATTTATTTCACGGATTTTCCAGTACCCATTCCTTATGGTGACATTTTCTCTCAGTGCACTCCCTGTTGGTGGAAGTTTTCCGCCTCCTTCAGCCGCTGCTTCAGCTGGTTAAGATTGTGGTCGACACGCAATTGCGGCAATTTGAAGTTGGATGCGCTCACTTCGCTCTGCGGGGCCAACGATGCGAGCCGAAAGCCAAGCTAAACGCTTAGGAGTCCCCTTTTACCAGCTCCCCTTCATCATCCTCAATTCCTAGGAGCTCACATCCGCCGCAGTCCATCCTGGCAAGTTTCTTGCGGCAGCGACAACTGGCAACCTGCAACTTGCGACTGGCAAGCAGCAACCAGCAACTTCCATCTAGCAACTGCACAGAAAAAATTTCGTTCTGAGACAAAGAAAATTGATTTAAAAAAAATATTTTTAAAGGTAACTTTTCTCGATCAAATTGTTTAACTTATAACAATGTAAGGACTCTGTCTTATTTGTATTGCAAAACCCGATCCAAAATCTCTATACTCACTTAAACATAAGAAGTAAATAATCGAATAGAAAATAATTCTTGAATATTATATAATAATAATATTTTAAATATTCCTAAAAATTCTATATTTCACTCACATCTTTAAATATTAAATGCAGCTGAGCCGTATTGTTTTCTGTGTGTCAACTGGAAACTTCAACTGGCTGCATCGGCTGAAACCGAAGCCGGTTTCGGGTGTGTTAACTTTCTATGCCCGGTAGCGCTGATTGCCAAGACAACGACAGCCCAATTCATTCAGCGGTCTCGCCTTTCAGCGGCAGCAGCTGCTTGAGGTTCCTTTACGCCACTGCCACTGCCACTGCCACTTCCTCCCCTTTCTTACCACTTTTGTGCTCTTGACCAGCCGCTTTGCATGGCCAGAATCTCTGAAGGCGATTCCAGTTCGATTTATCACGGGCAAAGTTATGATCGCTTAAGTGCCGCCGTTTAAGGGTTCCTGTTTTAGCCTCTTCAATTGCTCCTCATAAATTCTTCCCATGACAACACTAATTGCAACTTTCTGGAAGTAATAATGGGTTTGGTGTAATTTTAGCTACTTATACTGCAATAAATCCAATTGCCCTTACAAGATATGGTTTGACTTATCGATGAATATTTTGCATAAGTAAAATAAAATAAATCACAAGCAATGTTTTATTATTATCGGATAAACAGTTGAAAGAATGAAAAAACTGCAAAATCACGAATAAAAAAAATTTAAGAAACTTAACATTACTTTGTGAAACAAATCTGATCTAAGACTAAACATTATAAATTTTAACTCGTATAAAAATATTAGTTTAAAATAAGCCATTAATTGTCATACTCGTAGAATAGCTTTAATTGTTCCTCAGTTCACACTTTTAGCACCCATCCATCATATCAATAGATAAGATAGTTTGGCAGCCCATAATTGCTGGCAAATTAGAATTATTTATTCAACAAACCCATTTTTGATTGGCATCCGTGCAGAGTTGGAAATTCATAATCGATTGTTGGTATGCCAAACGCATAAAACCAAAATAAAACCACAAAATTATGTACACAAATATGTGAAGTATGAAAAGATCGTTTCTATGCTTTGGTTGTGACGGAAGTCTGGCCCCACCGCATTGGCACCAAATACATATACAGACCCCCGCAACTCTTTCAAAAAGAGGCCATAAATATTGTTCATTTGTAAATAAATGGCTTACACAAAAAATAAAATAAAAAAGAAGAAAACTACAAATAGTAAAAAGTCCAACAACTCACAGAGCATATAAAACATTGTTCGTGTTCATTTCCAGTACTTGGTTTTCTATTTCCTAGGCAAACACATTGGATAGTGTTCATGTCGCAGTGTGTGTTTCTATTTTTTATTACAGTATCATCTTCCGGTCACTTTGTCAGGCCTCCACTACATTTCTACATTTCCACATTTTTCAAACAGTTACGACGAGACAAGTGGCCCCAGCGCGTGTGCCGAGTTGGGTTCGAACTTGAATTATTAAAACCAGAAACGGACTCCAAGAAGTAATAGAAATACGACCGATAAACGGAAGTTGGATAGACAATGTCGAAGCATGGATGGTTTCCATCTAAGGGCTTACACTGAAAGTAATGTGTTTAAAATAGTCGAGTTTTTTTTCTTGTGAGCTTGGTTCTACCTAACAGCATTTGAATTTAGGCTTGATAAAGAAATGAGATCGGTAAGGTTAATTAAACTTTTCAAAAATATAAAACTTAATACAGTCCCTATATAACCCCTAGCTGTTCAAATATGTTGTACAAGTAACAATTTTTTATTTATTAGAAAAGAATACACTTATTTCATTTTTTTTACAAATACCTGTTATTTATTTAATATTTTGTACTGAAAAGCTTATTAGAAAATTTAAATTATTTTATCTTGAAGAGGTGATGGGAAAGACTATATCCTCACTCCTTTCACCGCTTTCATCTGACCACTGTGAAACAACCTCACCAACGCCACTTAAAAGCAGTTCGCGCGACTGCACCGTGGAAGTGCAGCCGCCCAGAGGAGCGCTGTTTGGGTCGGAGTGACCGACACCAGAGCTCCCAAATAGACTGTCCCCAACTCCTTGCCACCCCCCTCACCACCGCCCACTGCCCCACCCACACACGCACTCGCCGCATCGTGTTGCGCTTTGAATATAAATTACACAAATAGTGCACACAACTTTGATGGCTGTAGCCGTCGGCGTTGAACGCCACTGTGCTGCACATTGGGTAGGGAAAATTATTTTCAATTTATTGCTAATTTAAAAAATTAACATTTAGCATATTAAAATACAGAAGAACTTTATTACTCTATTATTTATCACAAAAATTTAAATGGGAAATAAAAACGAAACCTATCCGAAAAAATGGCATATTTTCTTGTAAATATGGTAGACTTATTAATTATATACTTATACTTATTAATTATATTATATTATATTTATATTTTCCCTTCATTTTATTATTTTATTTCTGATCATTATTAGTTCCATTGTTTCATAGATAAAAGGATAATAATTATGAAATGATCCAATCCAATCTATTTTTATGAAAATTGTGTTGGTAATGTATTCTAATTTCTTAATTAAGAACGGCTGGTCCGATTTGGCTCTTATATTGTTCAGCTGTATGAATTTTTATGATTATAATAAAATAGTACATAATAATCTCCATAGACCACTGTGCAAATCGACTGCCAGGAGCGCTGGTCATGTCAACTCAACGTTGCCCTTTGATGCTAATGACTCTGCCATCGCCTTAAATCGGCTTCGATGGAGGGTTCAGTGCGTTTCGAACTTGGCGGGCAATCAAAAACCGTGCTGCAGCAAATTGGCATGCGTGATGTAGATGAATGGAGATGCAGCTTTTCCAGTGGGGTAATCTTTCTGAATGGAGCTTCTGAGTTTTGGCGCGGGGGCGGAGAAATGTGGGACAAGTGATTTCCGCAACGCTTTCTGGATCGCAGAAGCGGCTGCGTTGATTGATTGATTAATTGACAAAGGAATTGCCGTTAGATTTCCATTTGCATTTGCATAACTAATTTATGAACGGCCCAAGTCATGTCCGTTCATATGTAGTTCATTGTGCTAGCTATGCAAATGCCGCACTTCCGTTGCGATCGTCTGCACCGACGCAGCTTAATTATTCATTAATTTCAACTTAAATTCCATATTTGCGGCTGCGGACATTTGTGCCCCAGTTTCGATTGCCTGCAGGGGCTGTTGTCCATCCGCAGGCTTTTGTCACCATAAAAGTGAAGTGTTGCCCGATTATGAAATAATTATAAGCCTTCTGCACGTTCTAACCGATGATTAAGGGCGTGTTGGTGTTTATGGTTTTATTCGGCTTTTGAGTGTGTGTGTCTGCATTTGATTACACTGCAGTGTGCAGTGCACTGGGTCACAACATTTAGGATAACTAAGAAAATAGTTAACCAACATTTTTATTTAGTTTTTATTATGTATTGTGATACAATACTAACTCAAAAGATGTCCCAAATACTCACAGTGTAGTTATTTCAACAGTACTAACAATATTAACATTTTGTTGTGTTAATGTAAAATGACCTTGCTTAAACCAATTCGGGTAGTTTAGGAAACATAAAACATTTACAAGCTCATCTATTTATATGGAATATATTATTAAATTTAAATTACATTTTTAAATTTTAAAAATATGAAACGTTAAAAAAATACAAATTTTTGTAATATTAGAGATTAAACTAACATTAATGTTAGGCTGCAGGGTAATGTAGTTGAATGCGTTTCTATTAATTATCAAATTTTGCGCATATCGGACATCTAGTTGGCCGTTCCATTCTTGTTTAAACCCCATAGAAATGAGAAAATTTCCGAGCCCATTCTACCTTAAAATTACACACAGTTAGCATCTATGTAAATTCACAAAATCTATAAAATAGGTCCCACCCGCCTCCGACATCCGCTTTGAATTTCGTTTCTCGTGGAGGAGCTGCAACATGCCTTGCATATTTAATCCCGGTTACATTGGACCCGATCCGCCGTGCTGTGACCCGGATTGCGAAGAGGAGGGGCACTGCACTGTTCCGGAGTGCGGGGTTTGTCCAGAGTCCCAACTACCTCGCTGCAATCCCGCCCCGGATCCAAAAACTAAGGCTGAGCAGCGGCCACCGAAACAGGAGCCCCCGAAGTAGAAGGTAGTGAAGAACAAAAGCGGATCGGTGGAGTGCTTATAACTATTGAACTGTCCAACACCTTCCACAATGTGATAATAAACTCTTTACTTATTAGCTGAATACATGGGTTTTAATAAAATAGTATTACCTATCTCATGGGAAAGGGTGTACATTGCCTACTTTCGGGTACGTCATTTTATATTTATGGGCCACGGGAAAAATATATTGGGTTCTAATGTCGAACTAAACCCTTTTAGCCATAAAGATATTTACTTTCTAATTTTCGAGGCCCGCTTTCCTAAAACAAGCAATTAATATAGACAAAACTTTTCGCTTATTCTGCGTGTATAGCGAAACTATTTTCTTGTATTAGTTTTTTTTTTACTTTTCTTGTCAAATTTTAGCTACACGTTAATCGGAACACATAATATAATATAATTTCAGTAAACACTTGCATTCCGTAAATTACGTGTTTTAATAAAATAGCATTCTGAAAGGAAAAAACAAGCAAATAAATTCAAATCAGGATGCTTGGTAAAAGTGTCAACAAAAATGTTTCTTTATTTTATTAGTCAAAATTCAAACACAGAACGTGCTGTTTTGCTAAAACATTTGTCTACAATTGTCAACATTTCCGCCTTTTCTTGGCTTCTTTGGTGAGTAGAAAATAGGTAAATGAAATGAATAATATAAAAATCAAAACGTTGCAGACTCTTGCGGAGTGTTCAAAATGGTCTATCTTAGTCGCCCCTGGACTCCTGTTTTCAATCCCTACTATGTAGGACCGTATCCGACTTGCGCCGCTTGTCCATGTGGCTTCGATATTTATAAGGGATACACTCCTGGTGGCTGGCATAGTCAATGCTATAGAAGCTATTAGTTGAAGATTTCAAAAGTCACTGAAGTAGTCAAGGCGGAAATTGGAATAACACCTAAATTTCAGATCGTTTCGGCATACATATACTGATTACCTTCTTAACAAATAAAAATGTTTTTAAATTATATAAGCCATTTAATACGATAGTTAAAAAAAAATATTGTATAAATAAAATAAAATAAAGAAATTTTAGGTTTTAAAATTCAAACCTGAATACTTTTATTTCAATCACTTGGCAAAATGCAAAACACAACACTCATTAATCATATAAAAGAATTTCAAAGCTTCAGGACATGTCAAAATCTTTGTAAAATTAAATAGTTTTCAAAATTCAAAATTTAAGGCATTCGTTTTGATTTAAACCATCCTATGTCGGACTCTGTGAATCACTTGGTGCATCAAATCCTGGCCCCCTTTGCCATTGAAGCCCTCGATCGCATAGTGCCAGCAGTCCGCCGATTGTTGATCATCCTGCATGAATCCTTTCTGGTGGATCACCAGGAGCCGGAGCCCGTGATCGATGTGTCCGGCATGATTCAGCCAGTCCGTAAAATAGTCCTGATCGTTAACGATCCAACGCCGGAGATTCATGCGGATGAGCAGACGGTGATCAGTTCGGATGAGCTCAGCGGCCTGATGAGTGAACTTTCGCGGAGCATTCGGAGTCTAGCCCGTTCGACCTACGATACCATCTCGGCACTGGCCGACTAGGTGGAGAGTAGTCTCTGAAATAGAAGTCAGCCTGCACGATTGAAAAATCCGACATCGATCCTCCTGATCCTCCAGAGCACCCTGTACCGCCGCCTGCTCCATTTCATTCCGAGCCATGGAGGAAATGCACATGGCCATCGGGATGGTGGGCATGGTGGCCCTGGTTTTGGTGGTGAGCCGCTCGGCTTCGCAGGTGGCCGGCCTGGTGGTGGAGCAAACCCGTGCCCCGATCTCCGAACTGGTGTCCCGCGGTGGTCCGGTGGCGGATCAGTTGACGGCGCCTGAGGGTATAACCCCGCTGATGGAGGGAGATCGCATGGATGGCGCCTGCTCCGTGATCCAAAGTATTGGAGGTAAGGCGTGTGCCTTGGTGGGACCCTTTCTGCCCAAACTGGGAGGCGACCGGAAGTCCGGAGATTCCACCAAAGAAGAGGAGAAGGATAAAAAGGAAACTGAGGGGGAACCCAAGGCAGCAGCACCGGATCCAGACCCGGAAGCTCCCGCTGAGGCAGATCCACCAGCAGACTAAAAGGCTTCAGCTAACAAAGGGAATTGGATATCGCCAAAGGCTTATGAAACCAAATTTTTAGTAATCCTAAGTAGGCCTTGAACCTTAAACTTCAATTTTCCGGTCGGCTTTGGGTGATTCGAAACCAACAGAGCTCATTCGTTTTTAACAGCTTGGACTGAACACATCTCTTTCGCAAAATAAAATAAAAATATGAAAAACTAAACAAAATTCTAAATTCGTAGCCAAGGACTGACTTCAACGTACTTCTTCAGCAGCAAAAAATTACAAGTAAGTTTTGAGGTGCCTTACAGGCATTCGAATGACTTAAAAACAAATTTACTACATCACGATCCGGCCAGCTGTGGCATTTGTGCTCCAGCTGCAGATTCTAGAGTTGATTTACGAGTGTCCTACGGCAAATCGAAAGCTTTCAAGATGGTTCTGATGCTCTGCTGCAGTTTTGATCCCTTCTACGTGGGACCCTGCCCACCCGGCTGCCTGGCTCCTCTAATGGGAGGCACTCCATACTGCGGATGTGGTCCTTGCTGTAGTCCTTGCTGTGGGTGTGGTCCCTGTGGCGGTTGCAGCTCCTGTCCCTGCGGCTGGTGAAGCGCACATCGAGAAAAGAAGCAGAGATGATGGTCTCTGATCACGAGTGAGTACTGACAAGCTGCTGTAATTAACATCTATCAATAATAGGTTAAATATTTTTAAGATTTAGCTTCTATGAACGACTGCTGAAGAGTTATGTTGCTGTTCGAAATCCTTTTCCTTGGCAGGGCTTAAACATCCATGCTCTTATGCTTACAATGCGTTTTTCTATTATTACTGTTCAGAAATAAAATGAATTATAAAAATAAACCGTTAAATGTTTTCTTTAAATAATAAAGCCCCGGCTTTACAAGCGTTATAGAGGAATATAATTTATGATTAATTATTAATAGTTCAGCAATGCTTAAACGAATAACCTCACGGTCTGAACCAACAAGGTGGTTTGAGGATTATGGATATGTAAACAACGGGAGCCAGCCTCCAGTCATTCGGTGATGAGGCTGCAAGGACCTTACACCCTCACGGATGCACATGTTGTCCTAGGTAAGGGACTCGCCTAGAACAGCTGTTTTGCCGCCAGGATTACTGCGCAGTCGCGTTTCCAACTCCAACTCGAACCGAAACATAGAATGTGGAGCATTGTGCCAGGTCAGAGATTTTTGGGGACTGACTCCCTATTCCATCCGAAACTGAAACCGATTCTGATGCCCGACGATATGTTTTGTTTTGGCTAAGCGCGATTTATAGCGCCGTATCTGAGGTGTCCCTGTGTGCGTTATGCTTCCTTGAGGTTTTCCGAGGGGTGTGCTTCCTCTTAGCCACTGTGTGTGTCTTGGCCATTTCACTCTCATTTTGGCATCGTTTGCGTTGTTTTTCCCGCGGAATTTATTGCGGTAGGTCGGAATTTTCATTGCTTTGCCATGGTTCCCCCTCCTGAAGAGTGCTTTCTTTTTTTTCCGGGTTTTCTCTGAATTTCCGGCCAGCATGAGTGTGTGGCTTTGTGCCATGTTTTATGGCCAAAGTTGTCTGCCTTCCTATATTTGACTTTCAGTTTTCAACCAGAAACTTTCCGACTGCATTGTCGTCTCCTTGTGAATGTTGCACTTCGGATAAGTTCCTTTTATTTCATATTGTTATGATGCAGCAACAGTTTCTCCAGGTGTTTCCTTAAAGTTTATGCATTTAGCAGAAGAATTACACAAAAGCTTGCTGTTCTTAGAGATGGCAAGTGCAATAACTTTGGCGATACATATCTTAATAAAAGAAAAATGGAAAATCGAATTGTAAAGGTTTATATATTTAATTATACAATTTATTCTCCAACCTAAAGCAAAGAATTCAATGAATTTAACAAGAAAAAAAATATATATTTATCCTGCATTTGTCAGACAACGAGCTTTTGTTCGGAGGCTTAGGTATATTTGAGATCTCTTAGTATTGCCATCAAACAACTCCTCACAAGTAAATCCGATGATATTTGGGTGACTTAACTCCGCACAAGGGGCACTTCTGCATGGCCCTAATGCTGCGCCGGATACATTTTTTGCAGAAGATGTGGCCACATGCGGTGGACACCGGCTGCCCTTGGCGCACGTCCTCCAGGCACACAGGGCACTTGTAGGAATCGCAGGGTCTCTGGGACTTCTCCATTTCGGATTTGGCCTGTTTCGGTTTATTGCCGGCACGCTCAGACTTCGGGGTCCTTTGCTTACGTTTCCGCGTTGAAGTCGAGCTTTCGCTGGAACTCATGCTGGATAAGGAGCTTGTGCTGGCCAAGGAGCTTGTGCTGGCCAAGGAGCTTGTGCTGGCCAAGGAGCTTGTGCTGGCGAAGGAGCTTGAACTGGCGGAGGCGCTTGAGTTAGAAGCTGAGCTTGCATTGGTCCTTGTGGAGACGTTCGAGTTTGCACTGGATATGGAGATACAGCTGGAGGCCGAGCTGGAACTGTCCGATTCCATTGAATTGCCTTATTTGCCAATGGAGATTGCGGCTGGTTAATAAAGTGTTAGCTTAATCTATTATTTCTGGCTTTAAAGTTACAACTTACCAACTTCAATGGCGCTAATAATGAAATCAAATCAATTTTCCTGCTTGTAATTGCAATTGTAACTAAGCTGTCAAAACTAAACACCATGTGCGTCGCATTTCTTAAATTCTTTAGTGTCGTGACGGAAAACTAGTATTTAGATGTAATCACTAAACGACCACACTGCCACAAAAATGAATATAGCGGAAAACAAATAACACAAAAAGATGCGATTAAATAAATTAAAACTAAATTATTCAAATTGAGTCTAATTTTTTATTATATTCCGACTTTTTTGACATTGTTTTCTTAAGTTTCGTATATTATAGAAATACCAAATTTTGACTACATTCTCGCCTAATAGGTAATTTGGAGACTAAATTTGTGAGCCATTGTTTTATGAAGTTTAATCCATTATAGAATTCTAAGAACAGAAGAGTTATGGCTTGGACCTCAAACCAAAGATCGGAAGTCCGTACTCAAAAACATAGAATGCCCGAACTAAGTTGCAACATGTTGCAACTGTCGCTCGGATGGCTTCGAACCGTTGGAAGCTCGAGCGCCGTTCTCGACTTCGGATTTAACTTTCTGCGCGCTTTCGGCCGACTTCAGTGTTCGTTTGGTTTGCGGAAAGCGCGGTTTGCTGTTCGATTCAGTGGCATCCGCTGCAGTGTTTTTAGCGTACTTTATCCGTAGGATTGCCGCAGATCCGGCAGATAAGCTGAGACGCCTGTGAACTTGGCCACAAATCAGGACCAAATCCCGAAGCCCTGGCCTAATTGAATTCGGGCGAGTTAATTGGCGGCCAAAAAGTATTGCCCTCGTAATGATGCTGCCATTCATCTGGCATTTAATTTAATTCTGTTCCGCTGATCGCATTGCTGTGCAACGTCTGTAAAGTTTGATTAGTGCGCGTTACCAAAAAAGTAAAACAGAAGCCGGGAAAGTAAACAGAAAGTACGGTTCATTTGCTAAATACACGGGACCATTCGAATTTTCCCACTCATTTCGTGTGTGTGTTTCGTCTGTGTGTGTGTGTATGCTCAGTGAGTGAGAGTGTGTAGCGAATTTCATTTATTGGCAGCCAGAAACTGATTTGAATATTCACACACACCCACTAGGATACCCACTGCCAAAATACTGGACCAGATTGTGGCTTCGTGAGCCACCGTGTGAGTGCACCATGATTTATGGGTCCTGCAGCAGGCGTGATGTAAAGTGACAATTTCTGGTAATTTTCGATTTACATGCCGCTGTGCATAGGGTAAGTTTGCCGGAGGATCCCTGAATTTTATTTACAATGTTTAGATTGAATTTTCCTGGAACTAATCTCATGCGTAAATTAGATTGTTTCGGAAAAAGGAGGTCAGATTTATGATTTTGCCTTTATTATTTGCCCCATTTTAGAACGCATAAAGAAATTTGTATCAATCTGAAATAATAAAAGAAAAACAACTCCAATAAATATATAAGATAATATTTCTTATTAAATTTGTTTGTCATTTTAGTATTTTTTTTACTATTTCTTGTTACTGAGAACTATTTAAAGTTGTCCTTAAAAAAATTGATTATTAACTATTTACCTAATGATTTGTTTTAATATCCATTTGATTTGAATAAAGATTTGTATGTTTAAAAATAATTTGTTATTTCCAAAGTTATAAAACAAAAATCTTAAATAAACCGCTTTAATCAAATGCTTTCAATAAATCTGATATTAAATTTTCCTGCGGTAACGGAAAACTATTTATAAATCGGTTTAATCGAATCTTGTTTTTTCGTTTCGTTTTTTAAAGCATAACAAGGCCAAAATTTTGAAAAAATAATTAAACTGCAATTTCTTTTATGAAAAAGCTAATAATAGATCGGTTTTATTAAATTGTTTATTGCGAATATGTTGTTATTTATTTTTCCCTAAACAAAACTCACGTATCTTTTCACCGCATGAGAAGTTACCTCCGAGGGGTGATTGATTTACACCTGCTCGAATGAGTTGACAATCAGAAACCGCAAAATAAACACTACCTGCGGACTCGCGACCATATCAGATCGTTTCTACTTCCGCCCTTATAGGGTTTCCATTTAAAGTGGTTTCCTCAAAAAAAGTTATTTGTCTAGAGGCTAAAATTAAGTACATCCCATAGCTGAGTAGAATAAATCAATGAGTAATTACCGACTTAGTATTGATTTCTTCTCGAGCATAAGTAGGCGCCCATAAATATCTCGATATTAGGGAAATTTTATTGGTTTCGGACTACCGAGGATGAAATTAATGGGAGCCATTAATATTTAATCTTTGACAACAGGTTCTATCAGCCTTAAGAGTAAAAAGAATTCTCAAAAAAAACCATCCAATTATTTGACAGAAAGCGAATTGAAAACTTTTTCCAAACTACACCTGTGCCAAAGGAATTTTTAATAAAATCTTCCGAAGAAGTGGTAAACTCAACAAAGCCATTCGTCATGCTCAAGTAACTTGGATTTCGACTTTTAGGGTTCTTTCCCCTTTGTATTTTTTGCTGGTCAGCCAACCAGTTTGGCAACATAATTATGCAGCCAGGCATGCAGCTGAGGACACTGTCGGTCGCCAAAAGGGTTGAAAGAACCTTTCTTAATATATATGTACATTTAAATTTGGGTCACTTGCGGCCGAAGCAAATTGTAATTAAAATATGAAATTTCCATGCAGGCACACAAAATTTCACTTTTCATCTTAATCATAATAATCGCAAAAAATTGCATTTATAATGGAACAAAGCCGAACTCATTTTCGCTTTCGCGGCGGCCTTGACGGGTTAAAGAGTCCTGGCTTGTGGAAATTATCGTCATCAGCCGCAGGATTCCTAACCACCGTCATTATCGTCTGCTGGTCTGTTTTGCATAATTTCATACATAAACTCTCGTTTTTTGTGCGCATAATCCACCGCTTTGATGACAACAAAATAGCAAAAAAAAGTGAAAAATATCCCGGAGTGTGGGCATAAAGGTGTCGCGCCACACACTCCAAAAAGTGGGTGCGCTAAATGTGCGAAAAATGAAGCGTTGAAAAGTTGGTCGCGTTACGCATCCGCCATGTTGAGCGCCAAGTGGAGAGGATTACGCCCTGGCGCTCATATAGTTAATGACATGCAGCTGCTGTTTTACTTGAGGTTTCTGCCTGACGCCTCTAGAGTTTCTCCTAAATTTTCCCTTTCTGCCCCCGGACAAACTTATGAATTTTAAGGTGATTTCCATGTTGGAGGACGAAGTTCACAAGACTTTGGGATGGGTATCCTGCGGGACTGGGGGCCGAGAGGCACGTCACATCGGGGACTTGTCAGCAAAGGGTTGATCGCATCATAAATCAAACCAACTGCTTGCCCGCTTCGCAATCAAAATCATTCTGCGGTCCCCAGCATTTGTTCCTTCGAAAATGGTAATTAATCATCGAAAGTAATTGGTTTTCTGTTTTGATTTGACATTTGAAAAATTGCAGCTGTGACAATTCAATCCCAGTCCCGTTTATTTGCCTGCCGTTTCCCCACTTTTGTGGTTTTTCACTGCACAAGCGCAAAAAAAGCGTTTTTTTATCTTTTTTGCGAAGTGAAACGGTGACCTATGCAAATGTCCGAATGCAAATTAAATATAAACGAGCGCATCAAAAATATTGCCCCGCAATATTGGCGAACAACGGGATTAACTTGAAAAAAATCGAGAGTGTCCTTGAAGCTAATGTTTGTTGCACGGCTATTGATTGTCTGAAAAGCCAATATTCCACAAACTTTGGCTTTAATATAATTATTTTACTGTTTATTCAATTATTCAATACTATCAAGGATGATTGTATTAAATTTTAGTAATTAAACCTCTAAATTAGCGAGCATATATTGAATATTTCTGTTGTGCTTTCTTTGTTTGCTTTACGAGTTAAACCGTTTATTAAACTTTTTAAACAATCAAAATAAACTCTGAAATTAAACTAAGACGCAAATCAAGTTTGTAAAGAACTGCCGCGATGTTGGCACTTAAAACTTCCCAAATGCAAATAATGCCCAGAAGAATTTCTTGACAATAAAAAATTATTAAAAAAGCGTTAAAGTCTTTAAAGCAAATTATGCCCCACAGAAGCAGACATAAACCAAACTTTGTGCTTCTTTTTTCGTGCCACTTCAAAAGGAATAAAACGAGGGCTGAGTTCGGCACAAAAATATCCCCACAAAAATACACACAAATTCTCAGTCTTCGGTGACTTTGTTTTGTTTGCCAAGTCTGAAAGTGCCTCTCATGGCCCCTATTTGTGTTTTGTTTCAGCTTTTTCGGCGATGAGAGCACCACTGCTAACTCAATAACTTAATTTATATTATTTTTTCAAGTGGCGTCGTCGTGAACAGAATCATCGCAAACCGCATGTGTTTGCTTTTATTTTGAAGTTTATTTCAGGAGTTTTATGATTATGGAATAAAAGGGGTATTAAAGAGTTGATGATTGAAATGCGTTTAATAACATAAGAAGTACAAAAGATAATCTAAACAATTTTATTAATGGAATATTGTTTTCAAAGTAATATTGTTTTCAAAGGAATATTATTTTCAAAGCGAAATAAAATTCTTCTTAATATGTATTACTTAAAATGTTTGAAGTTTCATTTCTATTGAGATTTTTTTACATTTTCCCCGGATATTTCTTTAATTAAATCTCGCACGCTGGATATTTCTAATTCGTTGCTTTTAGAAGTATTTATTTTGAGCCCCGCCACGTTCTTCATATATTTTACTTCTCAATTAAATACCAATTTTGCCGACATGAATGCGCATTTTTTCTGCTGCTGCACATAAATATTTATGCGGGACTTAATCAAAGGAAAAAACATGGGGCTGAGGCTTAAGCCAGCTTAGGTCCTTTCAGGCTCTTGTCTCCATTCATGACGACTGTTCTATTTGCGCCAGATCAACTCATTTCTGTTTATTTAAACATTAAATGTGCTTACATTTGATTAGCAGCCTGCGTTTAATTTCATATCAATGTGCTTCACCAGATCTCGCTGGTTGAAAGCCATATAAAATTTATGGGTTTCCCTTGCTTTTAATTTGCTTGCAATTTTATTTATTTTTTTTTGACGTTTGTAATTTTTCCCTTTTTGGTTGGTGAGCTCATTACAATTTCTTTTGGGTTTGGGTAGCTGTCTTTTATGTGGGCAGTCGTATTAAAATGCATGAAATACGCAATTAAAAATGAGGACAAAGTCCCTTTGTAGATGGCAGCGAAATACAATTTCCTTTAATTAAATATGTAAGAGCATTTCATATTTAAGCACATATCGATGCTTAATTAAAAGCACTTTGTGTGTGCAGCCCATTACGCCGAAAAAAAGGATTTTACCATTTGATGACAGGGTGGTACTTGGCATTTTTTTTTCGTACACTTTTAAAGTAAACAGTTTGAAGGGCCTGCCACTGGGATTTCTGCTGTCCCGGCTTTTTCCCCAGCCCAGCTGTGACAAGTGGCACTGAACTGTTGTCAGCTCGTTGTCCAAATGACAAATGGGTGCATTTGCCTTCTGTCAGGCGGTATCGGCATCGATATGGCGAAGTCGCGACGCGCGGCAATAAAAATAAACTGTTCCAGTAGCGAATCCGAAAACAAATCTCTTTTCCCCCGCTCCTTGGGACTTGGGACCACACACAGCGCGATGAGCAGCCGAGTGTAAAAGTATGCGAATAACTTGGCATATTTATTTATATTCCGCGACCCGCCGAACAATTGTCAACATGGATCAATGCGATGCCAAGTTTCAACTGGCTTTGTCAACGGGATGTGGCCCGGTTATGTAACCGTTGCCAAATAAACATAAAACACAATGTATTGTAGCTTAAAGTATCATATTTCCCGCTCATTTTCATAATATTATCGGTAATATCGCCGGGAATCGTGTGTGTGGGAACAACAAGGCGACAAATCAGGCACTGAGAAATTGTGTTTCCAGTTCATTTGGCCGGCAATGAGGTTAAATGGTTCAGGAACATAACAATTGCAGACATGATTGAGCCATTAAAGTGGGTGTAGATGGGTAAAAGCTTAAGCTAAGCTTCACTACATGCATAACTAAAATCGCTCTAAACTGGTCATTTTTAGAATCACGTTTTAAACAAAAAAAATATCACCTATTTTCCAATATAAGCGTTTGGCTTTGAAACAATTTAAAACGAACAATTTATATCGATTTATGGGGAGAGATATATTTTATTAGCCGACAAAGTCATATTGAAAAATGTTTAATTGACATTATGTTTTGTCAACAAAAACCACACGCAAAAAAAATAGTTGGCAAACACATTTTGTGATTAAGGTGATACAAGTATTGAGATGTTTACATATTCAACTTTATTTTTATACCCTTGCAGAGGGTATTATAATTTCAGTCAAAAGTTTGCAAGGCAGTGAAGGAGAAATTTCCGACCCTATAAAGTATATATATTCTTGATCAGCATCACCAGGAGAGTCGATCTAGCCATTTCCGTCTGTCCGTCCGTCTGTCCGTCCGTCTGTCCGTCCGTCCGTTTCTACGCAAACTAGTCCCTCAGATTTAAAGCTATCTGCTTGAAACTTTCCCAAAAGTTGTCTTTCTATTGCAGATAGTATATAAGTCGGAACGAGCCGGATCGGGCCACTATATAATATAGCTGCCATACAACTGAACGATCGGAAATGCCATAACTTTGGTGTTTTTAAAGTTAGGAAGTTGGGATTTTTTATGAGTATTAAGAATGCATCATATGAATAATTTTGGAGAATATAATTTACAGAATATTCTGCAAGGGCATATCAACTGCGGCTCCGCCCGAAGTAAGCTTTCCTTTCTTTTTTTAGAGTTATTTATAAAAACTCTACTGTAGAATTTATTCGAATTTGAAGTAAACTAAATATTTTTCCTTAAGCTTGTGATTATGGCATATTTTTTGCTGTGTAAGCCTTGGGTAAAAAGATAACCTATTTGAATGTTTGACTCTCCCACAATCTGTTTGCGGTGTCAGCGAATCCGTGTTTTATCAGCTGCCCCGACCGGAAATCAACAAAAAAAGTCGGTGGCGGAATTTGTACTCGAGGTCAGTTATTTTTGGGGTGTGCAAGTTAATTACTATGCCAAGTGTTCGCAAATAAAGCGAAATGCCAAAAAGATCCCTATATCAAACATACGCAGAGTGTTCCCCGCCGGAAAAAGGAAAAGCCAGTCGTGCTGCACTAATTGGTTGACAACGTTTCGCCACACACGAGACACACAATAAAATTAAAACTACTCAAAGGGAGCCCTGCAAGCCGGACAACAGAAATATTATAGAACTCAATTTGCTAATTGCTATCAAAATAATGAAGTTAGATGTCGGTCGGGGTTCTCTGCTGATTGCAACCATCAAGTATCATTCGAGTAATTTGGAGTGCACTTGGCGAGCGGTTCTTCTGCTCGTTTTGGTTCCACTTGGGGTTGCCTTGTGTTTAGTTTTGCCGACTTGGCGATTTTCTGGCCTGGCCAAGCTATCTTAAATAGCTGAAATTTTTTTAAAAAGTCCAATAAAAGGAATTTATTTAGGAACTTGATATGAAACTTATTTAATTTTTTTTAATTTATCTTATATTTTGGTAGAACGTATTAAATAAAATATTGTGAAAAAGTTTCTTAAAGGCATCACTATTCTCGTTTTAAGTTTCATTAAACATCCTACTTTTATTGCATTTTTTATTGCATTTATACATCCGTTTCCAATGACGACATATTTGATACATTCTTTAATTTAGTACTATGATACTTTGACTCTTTTTTAAAAATTTGTACTCCAGCATCACTGTCTGATTAAGGGGGAAACAACAGACTAGTTGAACTGGAGGGAAGAACATCGAGGCAAAGTTTGTTGCTCACGAGTCAAACAAATAAAAGTTCAGCTTCAGCTCAGTGGAAAGTTCACCCCATCCCCACGATTCTTGAGGTGTTTTCCGAGAACTTTGTTCTCCGCATGTGCTATTCCACTATGCTCCCTTTCCCCACACCAAAGTTTTCAGTTATCCTTGCTTATTCTTCGTCCATTTATGTCTTGTTAGTAGTTTTATACGCTCCGTTCTATATTTACTTATTTTTTTCCTCGCAACTTTTCTAAACTGCTTGCTAACTAAGCTTTATTTTGTTTGGCGAGCATCTCAGTGGGAGGAAGCCTGTATGCGCCGCAACATCTAAGCGGTTAACCCGTTCCTGATTAATTTGCAGTACTCAACAAAACTGGACTTTGTTTGCGGAACTTCTCACTGGCAGTAAGGATAAATTTCAGCACGTGTTTGAGTGAAGAGAGGAGGGAGCGATTGTGGCAGGAAAAATAATTAACTTGGCATTAATACATTGTGCTGGGGTTTTGGTAAACTTTATTCTTGAATCCATGTAGGAAAATAGATTATTTATGTGTGTAACGTATTAAAATATCATTGATATTGTAATATTGTACAAATATTAAAAACAATACTCATGGTTTTTATGTTTTAATTGAATTATCAGGATTGTCATGGTTTTTTAGCAGTGAAACCTTTGCCTTTATAACAGCTTTCTTTTTCAGCTATAAAAATACTTCAACTACTGGGAAATTAAAGAGAATTCATTTCTGAACTTTTAAAATAAATGAGAATTTCCTAAAGCATTAACTTTCCTATTCGAGAGGCTCATAAAAAATGTACTCGACGAAAATCACATGTAAATTAAATGTCAGCCAGTTGCTGCCGCCTGCTAATTTGATCTAAATTCACGCACTCATTTACTTAAAATATGCGTAATGACAATTTGATTAGGGTAATTTGATGTTGATCTCGAGCGGCGCGCTGCCAAATCCACAACATTGTCAGAAAGCCAGCAAGGATATCGAGGACAACAAGGCGCAGTGTCGTGTAATCATTTTGGGGGCAATTTGGCGATGGTTGTGAGCCGTTTATGTTAAATTAATATGCAGCAACAACGGCAGACAAGGCGCGCTAGGCAAATTGCGGCAATAAATTAGATGCTGACTGGAATGAAAATGAAAATGTTTCCTTTGCCGCGTTTCAGCCGCAAGAAGTTAAACGAAAGTTGTCTCCAACTTATGAACAATTTCCTCGGTTCCCATTCCGCATTTGCGTCCTAAAAAGTTACACGTTTAATGCGAAAACTCTTTCCGTACTTTGAATAATTGCACGTTTTCGGGGTCTATTCGGTGGTGGCCAAAAATTTAACTGCCGTAAATGTCCTGCGGCTGCCGGTGCCTACGTGTCCTGGCGTCTTAAGAAGTCAGCCCGAATCAGTTTGCCAGTTGGCCCACGAACAATATCGTCTGGGTGCCTAATTTTCATTAAGACATTTTTCACCCACTAAACATCCAGCAAGTTATTCAATTTCAGTTTCTCGTCTTGCCTCGTGCTAAATTTGGCATGGATTTTTCATGTCCTTAATTTGGTTCAGTAAATATTACATGCATTTTGGCTGAAAAGGAGAAAAAGGTTGGCAAATTACAAGATCGAATTGTGGATTACCTGGAAAATTAAAAACGAAATCTGCTTAGAGATCAAATAGGGAAATATACTTCGTACTTTTCCATTTAATCCAGAAACCATTTTTTTCTATCCTATTTCTCCTTTAAATCATATGTTAAAATTTTTGCAATTCACATTGAAATTACTTTTTGCAACTTTAGCAACAAATAGTCCTTTTCTTACTGTTGAGTCCGGTCAAAATCGCACTTTGGCTACCGTAAAACCCACAAACACGTTCTCAAAAAAACACGGAGGAAGCCACAAAGGAGGCAAAGCAGCTACCGCAAACAAAAACGGAAAGCAGAGTTTTCCCGCCCAGACGAAAACTCAAAAACACAATATATTTTATAAAATACACACACACACCCCGGCAGAAATACTTGATGTGCGCATTGTAACAAATGGCGAACTGAAAATACAATTTGAGGGAAGTGTAGCGAAAATATTGTGGTAAATACTTTAAATTTAATGTAAGTGCCGGCAAGAGGAAAAGTCTGCTTTTGGTTGTGTTGCTGAAAGAGACGGAATATAAGTGCGAAAGAGAGAGGTAGCTAGAAAAGCATCTTTTCGCCCCAGAAGTGTTTGGGCAATATTTTCATAATTAATGGCACGTGCACTGAGTGGCCGAGTCCATCAAGGAAATAATTACAATTTGAGGTGTAACGTGCCAACAATGTGGTCAGCACAATTAAATATAAATTAAGCTCGGTCGGGATGTGTGGAGCCCCGATTGCGGTTATCGAACTACAGGCTCATTCTTTGATGCGGTTTGCCAAGGAGCTTAAGCCCAGATTGATGGGTAATTGGCTAAAAAAAAGTCATTTAAAGCTGTTTATAATTTTATTTTGGACTAAGAAAGCGCCATATTTATTTAAAATGTGTTCTTCTCAAAAGGTTCTTCCCAAATCTTAATAAACATCCCGCAAACAATTTGAAATATAACTTTAAAGTTTGGTTCTTTAAATGCATTATTAATTTCCCATTAACATTTTTCTTCCAAGAACTTGCCGCTTTTAATTTTGTCTGAGCTTAAAGCATTTACAATACGAAATTAAGAAAATTTCATAATTTGCTTAAATGGCCAGCAGCATTAAAAGGGGCCGCCCCCAACCCAAACCCTAAAAATTCCTACAACGAACCACCGAAAAAAAAACAAGGAACAACAATGTGCTGAACAACCGCAAGGACGAAAAAGGGGGGCGAAGGACGAAGAGCCTGCAGTCGCTTATCTATGGGCATAAGTTATGAAGGCTGGGGCCAGAAGCCCTCGTTAAAACGTGTTCAGTGTCACGTTGGACAAGGATCCTTTTCCCCGTCTCTCTTTCACCGTGCTTAAAGCCAGATTGGGAGTATTTAAAATGGCAAAATAAATGTTAACGTGCTAAAGGGAATACATTAACACATATTCACAATTAAGGACATCATGTGAAGTGCGCAGGCGATACTCCCCAATGCACTTACGGGCAATGGACTGACTGACATCCAGATAGACAGTCGCAGGCTGAGGATCCCAGGATCCAATTCACTCCAAGGCAAGGCCGTATAAAATTAAACAAGAGCGGAGGGAAATCGCATGTTCCGGCTTCCTTAATGCAGAGCCGAAGAAGTGACCGCAAATATCGGACCCACATCCCACTCAACACTGCAAAAAAAATACTTCTTAGAAATATTTGTTCTCGATTTGACTCTTAATTAGGTGAATTATTACTGAACTCGAAAATTGTTTTAATTCTTTTAGAGTACTAGGATAATTACTTATATTTATAAATACATAAAATCAAAAAGTTGCTTGAAGAATGTTTGCCATTGAATACATTTTTGTTTTATTAAAGGTGATTTTTTAAAAAATCTTGTTAGAATTTCCGCAAAGTGAAATTGCGGAAATTATATTCTGGTCTGATTTTCTAACATTTATGTTCCTGTGCACTCTTGAAGGCGATGAGGCGTATATGAGGGCATCCAACGAGGCTGCCCAACTGGACCACAAAACCTTTATGGCTGCCCACACACACACACACACACACTGGCATACCGAAGTGTGCGGGTGCAGTGTGTATGTTTGAATGTGTGTGTACGAGTGCTTGTGGGTCTCAAGTGCAGCAGGGACATGCTTGGTAAGACCTCACAGAAATCCTGGCTTACGCTAAAACCTCACAACAGTCAGCCTCGTAACTTCTGCCTGCCCCTTTACGCATTGTTAATTTTTTATGGTGCAAACGAAAATTTTCACTCAAGATTTATGAGGCAACCGACAAAGTGCTCGAGTGCAGAGCTCCAAAGCAGGAACATTTCGACCAGGAAAATTTAGCTGAGGCATACTAAAGGTAATGCGAATTAGTCACTGCAGTTGTCTAGACGAGTCTGCGAATTTAAACTAGAGATGTAAAACCAAATTGTAGGAAACTTTAATTGAGGATCGCAGACTTAGAGAATATTTTAAACTGTAAAATATTGCACATAAAAATTTATTGCTAAATGAGAAAGTACTTTGCCTTTTTGGGCTTAAAATGCATTATGAAGTATATTAATTTAAATTTATAATTTCTTGTTAAAACTTTAAAAGAACTACAACCCAAAAAATGTATGCTTTTTAGTCTTGAGCATAAATCAGTTTATTTTCTAAGTACCAAGCTGACTAAAACAAATGTCGTTTTAATTTTTTAATTACTGCTTTGCCAAATATTTGCCGAACCTAAATCATTTTGCGGCATCTTCGTCCTTGGGCCCTTGGCATCGCTTCAAAAATTTAATTTTTTAGACATTTTTGGCCGCGTTGTTTTTTTTCTTCTTTGGTCACCACACTCACCACAAGTTCTAAGTTTGCAAGGAACCCAAAAAGAGAGAAAAACGAATTTGACAGGAACCGAATTCAATTAATGTGGAAAATGGTTGGCACTGCGGAGACCGAAAAATCAAAGATTGCGATATATTTGATGTGGGGACCACACGTGGGGTTGAGTTCTTACTTTCTGTAACTCCATATAATATCGATTACCGACCCGTTGACCACAAAAGTTTGTTTACCCTTACCGGCAGAAAAACGTTGGTATAATATTTATGTTGGGCAAATCGCATCGAAGCCATTTATTTCAGTTAGTTAGCACTTTCTAATGCATTTCTGACCCAAATACCACCACACTTTTTGGCTCGTTCTCGTTCAGACTCTACTTTGGCTGCTTTTGTTGGCAACCAGAAATGTTAGCAAAAATCTGCATAGAATGACAAAAATATGGAATTTATAGAAAGTAGATTTTATCCAAGCCCTGCTTAAATTTTTGAAAGAGGTAAATATGGAATCTATTTCTGTTTAAAGTTTCAGCTAGCAGAGAAACCCATCGATCGAAGGGCTTTCGCTAAATATTAGCACTCTCGAGCTTTATCCTGTGGAAAATTGAATTTACAACGATGGCATCCGAATTTGATGGATTGCCGGAGGGCGTTATAGTATGAAAAGTTTGCTATTCCCTGCTGCCGTGTATCTGTGGGACCTTTTCAATTACTAATTTTAATTATCCCTGCCGCGGGGCCAAGTCAGCCTGCATTGGGCAAGGCCAGACTCGACCGATGTAGAAATTGTGCGAAATTTGGGAATCACACTGTTCAATGTTATTTATTCGCTAGTGCTGGCTTTTATTCAACTGTTTGTTTGCGGAAATTGAGCGCCGAATTGTGTGCAAACTTATATTTGGGTCACACAAACAAACAAGCAAATTGGTTGCGGGAGTCATTTGTAATAGATACCATATATCAAAAATGAATTTCACAGCAAGTCGCTGATTAGCATTTGATTTGCATATTTGCTTAGCGGGTCAATAAATTGAATTGTTTTAATTTTAGGCTTGAAATTAAACGTTTATTTAAATGTTTCTAATAGATTGGTGAACATAAACTGGTTAAGTAAGCAAATAAGGAAAATGTTTTAATAAATAAGTTTATCATGTGAATGTCATTTAATTTTGACATTACAGCTTACCATAAAAGGAAAAATAATTGGTGAAAATAAAGAAGAAATATTATTAAATGCGATATTATGATATTAGTTATGAATATTGTTTTTGTATTTTGCGCTTACTGTTTAAAATTAACGTCGTAAGCACTTAAAACCAATAGGCAGAACTAAAACTGCAGTTTAAAGAAGCTTTAAACTAAAAGAAATAAATTTCATCTAATAGCTGATGAGATTAAATTTTCCTCACATCCATTCGTTCAAATCGATTGCTCATTTTGGCTAATAATGCATATGATGTTCTCGGTAAACTCATTCGTTTGTTTGTTTTTTTCAAGTCGACAACATATTTGCAGAAGCTCGAAAATCCATTTCAATTTCAGACCATTAGTGCCGTCGTTTGAAAGTGTCGAGTGAGAGGCAGAAAAAGTTTTGTTTTCACGCTTCGGCATTAAAAGAAAACAGTTGTGCCAAAAATAACCGAGAAAGAATCGCCAAACTTTTGCAGTTTTGTCTGCAGTGTCCCCATTCGCCCCTTGAACCCCTTGCCATTATTTCTTTTATTTTTTTACCCCAGCGCTTTCATTTTTCAACTTTACCAGCTTTTTTCTGGTTTCATTGTTTGTTTGGTTGACGGCGCAAAATTAAAGAAAAATAGCAGCTAATGAAATAGAAATAAGCGAACGTTGACTTCGAAAATCGAAATGGGTGCAACATATGTGACCAGTTTTAAGTTTTTAAACATTGTGGCTTTGAAAAATATTCTTTATCGACTTAGCGAGAAACTTTGGCTGGGTAAAGTTTTTCACTGCTTGACAATTAGCCACAGAATGCAAGAATATTTGTAATAAAAGGAGCCATTCAATTTGTTGATCCAATCCCTGAAGTGGTACCGTATATTTGCACCAACTTTCTGTGTGGGTGTCCCTAAGGGGGTTTTGCTTTTAAGATTTTACATAAAATCTCTAATCCGGTTGAAACTTTTCGCCCACATAAGTATGCAGTAGTTTTTGACTTTTGCATTTCATCCAAAACCACAAGTCGCCCCTTATTCGTCCTCCGTGCTCGCACTGTTATTTAATTTAATTAAAAATATCTCTTTCTGGCTTCGTGTTTGCCAAAAAAGTTTGCACTGCTCGGTGAAAAAAATATTACTAACGATGTGCAGGAGTGCCACGCCCACGCCCACGCCCTCGACGGGCAGACACGCCCCCACTTCTAAGCTCTCTAAGCCAACTGGCAGGGATCCTGGACGAGAGATCCTGGACACAGGGGCTGGAGATTGGGGGTATCCACGTGCCATCGTCGGCTTTTGTTGCTGCCACAGTGGGTCATGTGGGTCAAGTGGTTGGCCAAGTGGGGGTGGTGCGGTCCCTGTTGTCCTAGCACGGGTTAAGTGGCTTTTAATGAAAGTTAGCATCCGTTTTAATGCAACTCGTTGTCGGGAGTCGTGTTGCCGAGACCGGAACTCAAATCATCGAGCACTTTCACCCAGACGAAATTAAAAGCCATCGGCTTCGGCAGCTCGGCGAGAAATTAAAGGAACTTAGCCGGTGCTTTTAGGTCACGTCACAATAATTGTTTTGACTCCAAGCTTGCCCTCGCTAAAATGTATTAAATTTATTGTACCCAATTTATGATCAAAGGGAAGGACGCCCCGTTCTTTGCCCGTCTTTTGCATTGCACTTTTTTAATACAAATATTATTTCTGCTCTTTTGTTTATTCTGTAACCTTCGTTTTCCCTTTTTTGTGTGAACTGTGAGCTTTCGCTTTGGCTTTGCGTACTTTTTGCGGCATTTTTTCACTTCATTTCCTGACCCCTGTGCTTCCTGATCGGAATTCTGTATTTCCGGTACGTCCATTACGAATTTTAAATGCAATTCTGCTTTGTTGTGTCCCTGTGGCGCTTTGTCCTGTATTTATTTTGAAAGCCGGGCACAAAATTTGCAACTTTGAAGACTGGAACAAAGTTGAAAAATATTTTGCATTCACTTGGGCTCATAGATAATTTGTTTGAATGTTAAAAAATAAATTTAAAAGGAAGTAATGAAGTCAAAGTCCAAAAAACTAGTTAATTTACCTGTAAGTAGATTTTACTTTTAAAAAAAAAAAAAAAAAAAAAAAATTTAGTGAAACAAGGTTTTTGAGATACTACAAATTTGGTGAAACTATATCGCAAAAGTTTCCGTGTTGGGTAAAAAATAGGGCAATTTAATAAAAATAAAATGTAAGCTTCTTTAAATAACTAAAATTAAGCAATAGTAACTACATTAAAATTACTATAAAATCTTGGTTAAACTTTGAGACTTCTCCCCTTTAAAACCAGTACCTTCTTCAAAATTAATTTGTCTGCATTAGGCATCATTTCACCACATTTAATAAACCCAGGCAGATAGCTATCTGCAACATTTGTCTTGCCTCCACCTTTGTGGTCAAAGATTTTCCGGATTTTCTCCTTTCTGAGGAAACCCAGTGGTAACGAATTCCCCACAGACTTTGGGGCTGCTTAGCATGCCTGTCGCCTAGGCACAACGCTCAGTGATTTTAATTAACATTTCTGATTTTGCGGCTCACCGTGACCCCACCTCTAATTCCTGGAATATGTATGTGTGTCTTTATTAGCACACCTGTGTACAGATTTCACTCAGTTCCCATTCCCAAGTGACTTTGGCTGTAACTTTGTCTGCCCAACTAATTGAATTGCTACTTGCTTAATTAAGTAGAAAGATAACTTCTCCCTGATTAAGGTTTTGTCAACATTTAATACGCTAAATTCGACTTGATTAATGCATTTTAATCATCATATATATATTCAACTTTCTATTGCAGACAGACGACCGAGTTGAAAGTTCAATAAACCCACACAAAAGAGGGTAAGTTTTGCTGGCAAATATTTGATTTCCCCAAGTTGTTTTGACATTCGTGACAGATTTCAATGCTTTGACAGTTGCACTCATTCTGTATCATTTATCATACCATCAGTGGGGGAATAATACTGTTTCCATAATTTTATTTAGGTTATTTTAGTATTTTGTGTTTCTTTATTGAAAAATATTTTCATGAAAGCTGCCAAATACTTTGGGCCCAAAAATGCCAAAGGCTCCTGGCAGAAAGTCAATGGGTCAGTAGAGACTTGTTTAACAATATGCTGACCATGGCTCAAAGGCGGAAAATTCGATATGTGAAGGAATGAAAGAAATGCGGTCTGAAATCCAATATCAAAGAGCAAAATGACTGCAAGCTAAAACTACGACTGCCAATGTATTTTCCCTGAATGGGTGGGTGGATTCGGAGTGTGTTCAACATCCTTAATCAAACAGAGGAGAAATCAAATTATGAGCATACACACATTCCCATAAAAAGTTGTGGAGACACATGCACAAAACTGGGCAACGAAATATGAGAGTCAAAATGGAATGGTAAAAGCATTGATCGACAAGGAAGTATCGTGTTTTGGAATCCAAAGACTTAAAGGACAATTTCAAAAATGAACATAAATTCAAATTTTGGATGATCTAAAAATAATAGATAAAAATACATATTCCAGTTTTACTGAATATTGATTGTCTTTCTTTATTTTGCATTTTGTACATCCAACAAATATACCCCATCAGGGTTATTTACCACTCACTTGGCAGACTGCCTAACTAACTGATGAAGTTGATAATGATAAAGAGGCCAGATAAGATTCGCTTGGGAAATGCCTTAAACTGAATGGCAAAGGCGAAAAAGAGAAGACGACGAGGCGGCACAAAGAGCCGCCGGAAGAAGGAGCATAAATTATGAAAAGAAATTTTCATGCATGTGCATAAGGAAGCGGCAGATCCTTCCTACGAACTGCTATCAGCTCGTCGTCTCCGTAATTAATTTGATTCCATTCATTCGGGCCAAGGAAATGCGAAAAGGGCCAAAAAACAGGGCGAGTTAAATTAATTGAAAGGCAGCGGGAGAAAGCGAATTACGCGAGAGCTGCACATTCATAATTTTTTGGACTAAAAGGACAATGAACCGGCTGCTTAACCGATTCCAGAGTCCTGCCAGCTCCGTTGTCCTGTCGTTTTTGCTTTCTACAGACTCGGGCGTGTCGACATTGGTAATAAAGCGCTCACTTGCATTTGTCCAGGATGCTGAGTGTCCGTGTGAGTGTGTGTGTGTAAGGATATGTGTACGAAGTGTGGAGTGTGTAAGGATATGTGTGTGTCTGTGTGAGAGTGCCAAGTGAGGCTGTGTGTGTGTGCTCGAATGAGGTTAAGAGCTTAATGAGTGCTGACAAGGCAACCTGTAGTTGACATATGACATTTTTATGTGCCTCGAAGCCTTCGCAACAAGGGTTTCCTATTAATACACATCCTTCTCGGAGCCCCCAAGATGGATCCTTTCGCCCCGCCCCCCGAATACTTTCTCTACAAGCACCTGCCCCAAGGTAAATGCTAAGGTTTTGACTTAATTAGTGCCGAGAGTTAGCTTCGTTTTTATGCTAGTTTGCTCGTGTGTACCAAAATGCGTAGAAAATGTGGCACCATTCTCGGGCATTTAACTCCGGTATTTCGGGTCTCCTGTGGAATGCTGGAAAAACAATAAAATGGGTCAGTTAATTATGTGTGGGAATGCTGTAAGTATGCCCTCGATACTATTGTGGAATTAAAAGAATTTTAAAGGAACCGTTTTACCTTTAAAAGGTTTATTATCGGAATTTAATCTTACAATTTTAGTATTCTTTTTAGTGAATTTAATGATAACCTTAATTGTAATATTGAGATGTTTTTGAGAATTTCTAAAATTGTTAAATATTTGTTTGTATGCTTTTTTAACCTTACCTAATGAAACTTTTATAATTATTATTAAAATTTGTAATACAAAAGAATTGTTACAAATATAATTGTAGGTATTTTTTTAATACCTGAGCATTTCATTTCGGTGCCCACAAAATAATCGACTCGATTGGATTATTTTGTTTGATTTATTTGTCCCTCGCCCTCGTTTGACAATTAGTCAGAACAAGTCAACAAGTTATGCAGCTTGCACTTGCCACCCTGGCCAAACAACATGTAAACAAACATGCCGCAGATCCAAGCCCCTGCAGCACCCACTATATCCCTTTATCTAGGGCCATGATGGCTGACCAATGGACCACTTTGTAGTTGGCCACGTTGTTTGGCATTGTTAACCACTCGTGGCCATTGTTTATTTGGCTGCTGTTGCCGTTGTTGATATTGCAAGCTGATGGCATTAATTGTTACATTTCCAGTTAGCCAGTTTGCCTGTCGCTTGCGCTTTTAATGCCTGGCTGACTACAAGTTTTGGCTTACCCTCATCAGGGGACTCTCATCTCGACCCGCTCCAATTTTTCGCCGAGATGGCATATCAGTTTCGTTAACGCGCTCTTGATTTATTAGCCCGACTTGGCAGCCCGCAGGCGGCATTACTTTTTACGACGGAGGGGAGCCCAGTGCCAAGTTAGACAGTTTTAATTAAATTTTAATTAATTATTCATAATGCAGTTGTTGGCCGCCGTGGGTGAGGGTGCTTCATGTGCTGCCAAAAATGTATTGCCAGGAGTGTGTTGCATATTTTACAACTAAATCGGGGTGTGCCAAGGACTGAGTGAGTGGCTGAATTAATGCCTTGGCATTTTGGGGCTTTAAGGGATGTGAAACACTTACAAAATACTACAGTTTTGGGATTTTAAAGAAATAAGTTATAATTAAGCCGAACATCAGAGATTAAGACTCTTAAAACAAATACGAAATAAGGTATTTTATTTCACAAATATTCTTTAACAAAATGAAAAACTATTGAAAACCAATAACATAACCAAATATACAAAAATGATTTATTTAAGTTTAGAAAAAATCTTTAGCTAAAAGAAAACTACTTAAAGCCAATTGCATCACCAAATTTTCTACGAATTTTATTGTCATCGGCCATGACTTGGTTTCGCTGCAGCGCATAAATTAAGAATTGCAATTGTTGAGCGTGCAGCGGTCGCTAATTGAGTGCCAAATGTTCGAGTTCACAAGTCAATTACACGCACTGCACATCCCACCGCCTTTGAGCAAATCATTTGAGAGACAACCGGCAGCAGCAGCAAAAAATAAAACCGTACATCAAGTACAACAAAATCAGCAAAAAAAGCAACGTACTCACGCAACATCAACAAGTTCATTAAAAAAGTTAGCACAAAAGCAGCAGAAACAGGCAAAAAGCCGGCAACTGAAACTCAAGCGAACGGAACCCCACAAATGTAACGCTTCACTAGAACTTGGCAAAATTGTTTTTTTTTTATATACCCCTGACTATACTTTGTTATCTGCCCAGTCCCTAAATGTTTAAGCATTTTCCACACCTACAAAGCAGAGGGGAAAAAACGGAAATGATGCGGCTCATTTGTGTGCGACCACAAAATGGTTGCAAGGGGAAAAAGGAATAAGTGCAGTGATTAACAGGAAGACAGCTGGAAAGTGGTCTTTATTAAAAAAAACCTAAAAAAACTCTAAATGCAAGTCAAATCATAGTTAGCTTTGCAAGTCACTAAGCTTGGTAATGATGTCTTACAAAGATACAATAAAAAGATGTAGGTGTGTCTTTGAATTAAGAAGTTGGGCAAAAAAAATAATAAAAGAAATTATTTAAATAACATTTTTATTAGTAATAACATTTATCTGGTAAGCCTGAAAATTTTAAAGAATACTAAAAAAAGGATATCTAGTTTTGAACATACACAGTAAACGATTCGTGGCGCCTGCCATTTCGTGCAATTTTCATATAATAAATGAAGCTATTTATGACATATCCTGCTCATTTACCAATTACCAATTTACCAATCTCACCTTGTGTACCTGGATAAAAAGGAAATCATGTTCCAAAGTGCAACCCCAATCGAAGCCCGTTTGAATGGCTTTTTAGGGGTGTAAGCCCAAACCGGAAATGATTGTGCAATTGAATAGTGCGAAATACCAGGGTTCGGATGCAAGGTGCCCTGCTGAAAGCACTTTCCGTATGCACATTTGGTTGCACCTTAATGGCGCCAGCCAAGTGTGTCGATGTCCGAGGTCCAATTTCCAACGAAAAGGGGAAATGGAGGGGCGTTGGGAAAGTGAAACCGTGA
The DNA here is from genome assembly GCA_018153305.1 of Drosophila kurseongensis. NCBI lineage: Eukaryota > Metazoa > Arthropoda > Insecta > Diptera > Drosophilidae > Drosophila > Drosophila kurseongensis. The sequence goes on along the minus strand of JAECXX010000210.1, from coordinate 9,939,328 downwards.
AAAGTTCAGCCCGACATTTGCCCTTTGTTATGCACATGCATTGTTAACGGGGATGAATCCAGCGAACACCCTTTTTCCCCGTTTGCCGGAAGTTTGTGGTGGGAAATTTCATTTATGCTGACACTCGACTTGACTTGCCCTGCTAGTTCGCCTTTCCTTTCGCCGTTTGTTCGCCGCTTTTATTCGGAGGGTCGGGCTTAATTTGCTGCAAATAAATAATGGAAACAGACGTTGAGCTGGCCAGCTCGATTTGGCCTTGGCGCCCAATGAAGTTTATATTGTGTTCGAGTTGTGCACTTTTTCCATTTCCTCCTTCGGGCGGAGTGACTTCACTGAGGGAATTTTATATGAAATGTTTTGTTTGAAATGTGTTTTTATCATTCTTACTTTTACTTATACTTTACAGTTTGCTCCTGCATAAAAATAAATATTCGAAAGCCTTATTTTTGATTGGCTTAACAAATAATGCATTATTTAATATTATATGTATGCTTTACAATAGTGTCAGATTTTCATAATTGAGCATATGCACAAATCTTAGATATATTATATCAAAAAGTTTTAAAAATAATCATTTTTAGTAGTGCACGGACATTAGGGCGGAAACGTGTTGACTGAGCAGCAGTCGGATGTCCAAGAGGAAAAAGAAAAAGCTCCGAGTGGAAAGGAGCCAAACAGATAGCGCTTTTCCTACTGCCACACTATTCCCTCGCCACTAACCTTGACTTGCATTGCTCTTCACTGTTCGTTGTGACAATTTAATTGTTTAGTAATTGTTTATACTTGGCCGAGAGTCCTGATTTCTGTGCAAATTGATTGGGGGTCAAGTAGGCGCTTTTGATTGGCGGCCAGTAAGTGACCTAAAAACGACGCTCATAAAATTTTCAAAACGGCTGCAAAGCTGATACGGAATTGTCATTTGAATGTACTTTTAAATATCTGGCGCCAGTGATATTTAGCTTGATATTTGTACTCCATCATTAATGTGCTTGTTAATCGGATGGCAAAATAAATAAATTATTAGTATCTGTGACATCTAATTGAGCATGCGTTGCACTTGGATTTATTTCCGAAGTATTTTGCCAGCCATAAATCGCCATCGAAATGTGGGTTAATGTGGGCTTCAGAGTTGGCCTTTTAATTCCTCTTTTGTCCCGGCCATAAATCTCCTCTAGGCTAGGCAGGAAATGCAAGTGCAACATTTGTCTAGCCAACTTTTAGCCTGCATGTCGAGTGAATGCAAGTGCGTTGCCATTTTAGCTGTTTCAAAGCCAAGTCCAAATCAGCATGTTGTACCCTATTTTGGACTCTATTTTGTATCTTATCTTATACAAATTACTTGTTAACCAAAAACATGTTACATATTGAAGGATGTATTATAAGTTTATTATATAATATTTATTTATAAATTCTATGTTTAACACTTAATTCTTTTCGATCTTGGATTACACACTAGTTATTTTTCATAAAACTATAATTCGATTTTACTATTACCAAATACCAATATTTTAAATTTAAAAAAAAAAAACAAGTCTAACCTTAGCTTTTTTTATTGACTAATGTAGCTTTTTTTACCAAAACTGAATCTTACAGCACTAGTCGGCAAACACACGCCTAAGTACGTATGGCGGTGGGAAAGTTTTGTAAAGGATTGCAGTGCGTATAATTGCCTTGCAGGGAGTGAGCTTTAAGTCAACTTCATCAGCAGGATTCGTTCGCCGTAGAGCCACCCACCTCGCACAAAAGTTTCCTGCCGTTAGTTGCTCAAATGAAGTTAGCAAAACTGATTAACTCTCGGCAGCTTGGCTTGATTCTCTCCTCGAGCTCTTGGCCTAGAATCCAGAGCCCAGAATCCTGGCTAACTAATTGAATTTCCCTGGCGCAGTGCAGCGTCCAATAAAATTTATTCACCCTTCCTCCATCTGCTTAAGTATAGTCTCTGCAGCGGCAGCATTTTGATGCCTAATATAATTTTAATGAAATATTTGCTGCATTTGCAGTTGCATTAAAACCCAATTTCATTTTGCCTGCGTTCTGACCTTACCCTTAGAGGTGTCAGCATAAATCTTTACAGCCACGTCCCCTTTTAGCCTTCATTTCGCTGGCTTTTAAATCCTTCTTTAGGATACTATGGCCAAGGGCTTACTCTCGACGCGTCAATGTCGTTGTCAAACCATTTGGACTCGGTGTTTTAGTTTGGTTCTAGTTTCAGTGCATGCCATTTACACAAACACGCCCCCTGGCGGCGTTGCCAAGCGAATGCCACGCCCACAAAGGGATAAACCAACGTGGCTGCCAGTTAGACACTTGGCCGTTTTTAATGATAAATGCCTTTTTTAAAAAAAAAAAAAAAAAAAATTGGCTGGGGTTTTCGTTAATTTCCTTTAACCAGTTTTAGAACTATAGGTTTTTTTTAAAAAAACCAAAACTATTTCATATAGCTACGACGAATAATGTATTTATTGTTGTTAAGCATCGAAATCGATGTCTCGAATATTTCCTTTCTTGTTTCTATATATTTTATATTTCACAATTACACAAAGTTAAATTATATGATTTATAAATATATTCCTGATGTTTAATTTAGAAAAACTATACCTTTCACTAAGTTATAACTTATCTGCATTATATCTATTCATTAAACTAACAACAAAATAATTGTCCCCCAAAGTAAATATTTGTTTTTTTTTCTTGGTGGTTGAATATAAATAAGTCTTTCCATATCATACTCATTTCTAGTTTAAATATAAGTCCCACTATCATTAGCAAACAAATTCGTTCCGCAGCTAGTCATTGGAATTAATGTTTCTTTTACGAATTTCCCACTCACTCAATGGTACTTTCCCTGGGGCACTTTGAGCGGTAGTGTTTGTGCAGCTGAAAAGCTTGACATTCGCCATTGAAATTGAAGCGTTGTCAAGGTGAGCCTGCCTACCATATATATGGTATATGGTATATTTCTAAGATCTCTCAATGGACACTCGAGCATAAACCAAGGGTGCCACTTGCTACGCATGTAAGCTTTCTGGCTAATTAAAATAAAACCAACTTGGCCTGGAAAAAGTTTATTAATAAGAATTTTTCTTTTCTTTTTTTTTGCAGGTCAGCGTTACTATAGCAAAGGTGAGTATCTCGACATGAAATGGTAAATGACAGCAATTATGATGTTCTCAATTAGAACAAGCAATCTAACTTGATTAGCATTTATCACAAAATTTGATTAGAACCTAATAATCGCCTAATCGCCTTACTGATTTTCCCTTTCTTATTTTCCTGATAAAAACTGCTTACATTTTCCTTTCTAACAAAAAGCCAGACATCAATTTTCAACATATTTTACGCATTTTTCAGCTTGATAAAGTAAGCGCGTTTAATTAGTAGCTAAATTGAATTTCTCGGCTGTTCAACCCAAAGACCAATTAGTGTCAATAATCAGCAAAGATTTTTGCCCGCCTTCGCGTCTGTGAGCCACTTTCAGCGCAATTATTTCTCAATTTATGAAATTGAACACACTTTTTGATGACCCCATAAAATGGAACATAAAATTCCATAAACGCCTGCTGCTCCTCATGAATTTCGTTGTGAAATGGAAATATGCCATTTAAGAAAACATTTCTAAAATCCATTTTTCGTTCTCTGTGTTTTTACTTGATTAATTTTGCGGCTATAAAGGAAAATAATGAAATTTTCTTTTGGGAAATAAAAACAGAGCAAAAAGGTAGCGTTTCCCGTGGTTTCTGGGAAAAAGTAACGAAATCAAATTATACAAATTTGCATTTAGTGGGCGAGTGAATGTGCGGAAAAGTAGGCAGGAAAAAGTTTTTCCTACACGAATACATTTGCAGTCAGCTGGAAAAGTCTTCTCCCGATGATGATGATGATGGCTTTTACTTTGTGTATTATTTTCTTTTCTAACTAAATTAAAAACTTTTTCGGGGCATCGACATTCGATTATAATAAGCTTGTCATGCTGTTTGATGGCCGAATAAACTGAAAATACGGATCTAATATATTTCCGAAACACAATCATATGTCCAGGAGCAAGTTGTGCAACCGTTTCAACAAAACAGCAATATATTTGCACTTTGCGTTGCAAATTTTCCCGCTCGCAATGTTTGATTAATGCCAATGTGCGGAAATACTGCGAGGCAAATAATGAAAAATGACTGCTTGCCACAGACAGAATGCCGGAAAAACTGGCTAAACAACTAAAAACGAGTTACACACACAAAACTGCCTGCTTTTGGGCGCTGTTAAATATAAAATTCTATGAATTTGTACGTACACCATTTGAAAATCGTAAAACTTGCAAGTGTTTTTCCCCGCATATATACGCTGTGTGCTGAGTGAGAGCTGTCATAAACAGGCGGAAAAAGGTAAGCTGTCTGCGCCTTTTCCCTACCGAGTCCTGTTTTTATTATTTTTTTATTCCTGTGTAAAGAGCATACATACTCACACAGCCACAAAAGGCGCATCTTTATGTAATTATAATGCCCTGGCAAAATGCTGATGATCCTGCAAGTGCTTCTGACGATGATTACTAAGTTATTTGCCCAAGTTTATGGCTGTGCAAAATGCAAAGGATTTTATACGCACCCGGGCCATGTGCACAAATTAATAATCTTCACTCAGGCAAATTAAATTTAAAATGAAATTGCCTTCGGCTAAACTGCGAGGCTTAGCCTAAATTTCTGAGGAAAATAACGAATAAAACTATTTTGGATGCTTGGCAAATTGCACGTAATCATGTGTTGGATGCCAAAAACAAATAATAATTTGTGTTTGGCGCCAAAAACCAATTCTGTGGCCAAACGGAAGGTTGACATGTAACGACATCGTGCCAGTGGCTAATGAATGTCAGGGTCTATACCGTCCCCTTTCAACTTTCACCTATCTGTCAGTCACTCTCGACTCGTCTGCCAGTCATGCAAACAAATAAAAACGCTTTTATTGTAATCCGCAATGTCAAAATGCTGCAGCGGATGTTTAGTTAAATGTGCGGACATGGGAAAACTCTTGGGACGCGAGTATTCCTCTCCCCGAATATATATATATATACCTGGGCTTTATCGCATGCCACGCAGTTGTTTTGGGTACGGCATTGAATTTCTGCCTGCCAAACTATAAAATCTTCCCCCAGCAAACACACACACAACCCAACACACAAAAAGAAATGGTTTAAGGTCTATTGATTATCCATTGATAAATGGTGGACATTTTTTGCCTCGGTGAGAGTGACTCTGCCACTTCAGGTTAAATAGTTTAAGAATGTCTGCCACATTAAAAAACAATTTCCGCTAAATCACTTTCAGGTCGGGAAGGAAGAAAGGGAGGAAGTCATCGCAGACATGACTTGAAGAGAAGTTCCTGTGGAGAAATTTCAGCATAAAAGAAAGTATGACAGTAAAAGTGAGCAACACGCCTTATGTAACAAATCAAGTGCCAGAGGGTTTATTCTCCTCCGGTTTTGCGAATGCTTTATGTCAGTTGAAGGGGAAATACAAAGCTTATCGATTTTCAGAATACTAAAGTGCGACAAAAAAGCGAAGGGACAAAAATAATCGTGGGTGTATCAAAAGGTAAAAGTTAGAAAGTTCTTGAAACATGATATTTGTTTATTTGTACTATTTAGGGGACATTTTTTATAACACACTTTTCTAGTAGTTCATTCAACTGTCTGCTAGACCCCACGATTTGTTTCACCCTGCGGCAAGAAAACAGCAGCATAAAAATCTCAAAGAAATATTAATAAAAGATGAGCGACATTAGTGTCTTGGTTTCGTTCCCTCCCATTACAGTCTTCCACTCTTCTCTGCGTTTTTTAGGATTTTTTGTAAATGTCCAACCTAAAACCGTAAAACGAAGAAGAAAACAACATTTTTACTACTTCCTTTTTTTTTTTTTTTGCTTTTTTCGGCCATCGTCTCTAACCTCGAGCATTCTGTTGACCTTTTTCGAAGCTGTTTGGCTTTGGATTTAGCCATTGGGTGCGAGCTGCTTTAAAGGGTCGACGAATGCAAAAAGAAAATGTCATAAATTTGTAACACTTTTGCGGGGGGATCCAGACAAGATGACGAGTCGGATGAGAGAGACGGGGATAGGGTCCGGGGCAAGGGACAGCAGACGCCATGCTCGAACGGTTTTGTCGTGAGTAGTGTTGTAGTTGTAGCTGTTTTAGCCATTTTGAAAGTTCCATAGAAATCTGAAAAAACCCTTTTATATCATTTATTCAGTTTTTATTCATTATGTACATTAGCCCTAATGAAATTAAAATCTCACAAAATATCAAGAACAAGCAAAATCTACATCATTTTTAGTAAGCGTTTGAGTGTATACATTTTTTATTAAGTGGTAATTAATTAATAAGTTATTAAGCATTTTTTTTTATATAAATATAGTCGTGTTTGAATAAATATTTGTATTAAAATGTAAAACTCAAAATTTGTGAGTTTATGACTGTGACTAACTTACACTAAGCATATGAAAACTTTAAACATAGTTTGAATAGTAGTAACTTTAAAAATAAGGATTAAACAGGAAAATGATTAGCTACTTTCATAGTTCAAAGTCCGGATTTGATGAAATCTTGTTCTCATATTTATCCTTTTTTTCTCTCAAGTAATGACAGCTCTGTTCGGGAGCGATGTCCCTGCGAGAGCAGAAAGGCAAACAACAAAATGCGAAACTTGGCCTCCGGCACACAATTTGTCACACATACAGGGCACATAAATTATATATACAAACTAGTCGGAGATGACTGGACTTTCTGGTTTAGGATTCGGTTTCGGTTTCGGTTTCAGATTCAGTTTCGCTTCTTGTGACGCTTCCTTGGCCTGCTTTTTTGGCACACAGCATAGTTTGCTGGACCATTTGATTAATAAATTGTTTAGAACACAAACTTACTGACTTGTGGCTAATAAAATATGAATGCTAAAACTTTGCGGGCGGCAGCATCAAAGGCCAGACATGATTCGCAAATTAGTCATGCGCATATATGGCGAGTAATTTATGTTTGCGTTGATGTATGTGGCCCAAAGGCAGTCACATTTAACCCCAGTTAGCATTAGCAAGTTTGCTCCATATGCTTTCCCGGCGAATTTCCATAACGAAACGAGGTTTCAGTCGGCAAAGCCAGCATGGGCATTCCCTTTTGGTCTGCACTGCGTATGCGTAATTTGATTTTTCGTTCCTTTTCCGTTCGGGCAATGATTTTTATGCCTTTACACATTTGTCGCTTTTCACAAAAAAATGCTCTTTCCTCTGCTTTTTGTTTGGGTCGCCTTTTTGATTACATCTCAATCAATTGGTGGCAGTTTTATGTTTGCACATTTCAACATCTTTCGGCTCTTCAAATGTTCATTTTTACGATGCCTGCGGTGATTCTGGCTGGCCCATGAAAATTTGTAAGCATTTCAAGTTCTTTCCTCTTATTTCCTTCGATGTATGGCATTATTTTTGTGTGAGCGTAAAAGTTTGTTTATATCGAATTACCATTTTATTGTATTGTTGGGATCTCTTCAAACTTTGTAAAAATATTTTAAATTGATTTTGAAGATTTTTATGCTTTACTGAATACAATAAAATGTGTTGATTTAGAAAACCATTATTTAAGTTAGTAAGAACTAAACTAAAACTTTCATACGTCTTACTTTAACGTTATAAAATGATTCCCATAGAAATTGTGACCTGCAGATTTAAAAAGCTATTTAAAAATTCCATTTGAAATGCTACCATTTTATTTGGCTGCCGAAAAATGAAAAAAAAACGTAAACAAAACGGTGCCTTGGGGCCGGCGTCAGTCAGAATACAATTCAATTTTGTTTAGCAAAGAAATTTTCCTGCCCTGCTTTTCGGGGAGTTGGAAAGCTCACTGATCTGAAAAAAAGGGCCAAGTTATTTTATAAAATTATATTTCATCTAGCAGAAGGCACGAAGAAGGCCCAGGGCCCAGTCAGTCGAGTGGCAGCATAATTTTCATTCAATTTCTCTGCTTCGTTCGGCGTTTTGGCCAGGTCACCGAAGTGGCTTTCCGGGATGCATTCATGGCTATTTGCCATCATTTGTGTGTTTATCCACTTAGAAATGAAGCGATTTGATTTCCCGGTAAATGAGGCATTTTCTGCAATCAGATTGCATTGACTGTGGGCCTTAATTCCTCAGCCCCATAATTTGGCCAGCCAAGTTTCCACTTGTATTTGCAGCTTCATTAAATCGCGTTGTGGTCGCTCCTGTTATCCGCATCTCACTTTGACTGGAAGTGCACTTTTAGCACAAATTTCCTTTTCTTGTTGGCAGCCGCTTCCTTTGTTCTCGGGTTGCCGGCAAGGATGTGGCTGATGAGATGACGAGGATAAAGATGAGGACGAGGAAGCCGGGGGCCTGGTCGCTCCACTTTGCCAGCACTAAAGTGTTAAATCGCATAATTATGTCTCTCATGGCGCGCACTTCACTAAACTGCAAACTGCAAAGTTATTCCGCGGCTGCCTTTGGCATCGTTTGTTCTTCACACTTTCTTTCATAGCTGAGTTTTCTAAGGATAAATGAAAATGATGAAATTACGCTGAGGATAACACACTCTTGTATTAAAAAATTATAATTGTCACAACACTTTTCAGTGTTTTCGGATTAAATTTTAAGTGCGCCCACTCAGTATTCAAAAGTCGACCCCTTTTCTCTGCTTTTCCCCACACTCACATGCTGCCAGTTCCTTTGTGCCTCGACTCTTTTATTTTCCTTTCCGCTTTCGCATACTATGCGCATTTTCTTGCACTCTGAGGCATTTTCTTTTGGCCAAGTGTTTGCTTTGTCATTCGAAGCTCAGGCTCGACTTAATTATATTTTGAGTTGACTGCTTGTATTAATACTCGCAGCACAAAAAGGAACTTGAAAATAAAAATTGCTTTTCCCCAACACTCGCAGAGAAAAAGTAAAAGTTTCGCCCAAAGCTTAATGACTAAATTGAGAGCAAGTTTGTCAGAGTTCTCAACACACATTAAAGGCAAATAATTTGCATACCCAGCCCCAACGGCCAACAACTCGAAAGTATTTCACTAACTATTTGAGTGGCAGAGAAGGAAAAATAAGAGGGAAAAGAGGCTTTAATTGTGGGGTCCTGTGCAAGAAAAATGGATTGTAATAAATCTCGGCTTCCACTCACGCAAACAGGACCAGGCGGGAAAATGCGAGTATCCTTAAAGATAAGACCCACTACAGGCGCTTATCTGGGCGTGAATGCCATGATGCCAAATCCCTTGTCGGCGATTCGAAACATTTAAACATTGAGTCGGCGTCTGAGATTCTGGGCTTTTCGTCCTGGCAACGCCCGGCAGTGGTCCTTTATTGGGCTCCTTGTTATGGCCATCATGGCCAGTTCCTAATATATAAAAAACCAACTCCCACATATGCGTGTGGCCGCACAGAGAAAAATATATTTACTGTTTGGTATCCAAAAATATGAATTGGGTGAGATTTAAGTTATTTTTTCTAAATAAGTGTATTTTTTTCTAAATAAGTGTGTCCCGAATAAATATTTAAAATCTTTCATTTAAATCGAAAGCAGACATAAGTTGCTATAATTAGGATAGTGGAAATCTTATCAAAAAAATGTAGATATTTTTTCTCAGTGAAAGTGTGGGTGCTAGGCGGAAGAAGTATCTTGACAGCCTACATCTAAACTGTTGCGTTGGCCTGGCAGATAAATTCTCGCTGCTCGTTTCGGTTTCCAGGAACAGTACATTAGAGGTATTAACTTACAAGACAGCCCACATACAGGTATTGCTCGACATTTGTCATATGCCTTTGAGCCTAGTAATTTCGTTTGTAATAACATTTAAAATGTTTACACCTCACTTAGTACATTTTTGCTCTATCAACTCACAAATATTAACTTTCAATTACCAAATGACAAAATCAGGTTTTGACAGCGCTCACCCGTGCGTGTGGGCGCAAATGTCGCTGAATATAAATGGCTTAAGAGTCGGAGACATCAAAGGGAAGCCTAATAAGGATATCCAATATTTGACAGAAAGGAACCATTAATGCTTTCGAGACTAATTGATTGGAGGACAGCCAAAATCCGCTTCAAGGACTTTTGCGGTTTCCCCTACATCGAAAATCATACATAATTAGCACAGTGGCAACATTTACTCCCACCCACTCAAAAGATTATTTGGAAAGTCTGGCAAGTGGCTCTTAATGTCTAATCAAATATTTGAATAGGGGATTTGCCTGAATAAACAGTAAGACCCAAGTATTAAATGTTGCTAAAGCTTTCGCGAAAAATATGGCATTTTATTTAAATAAGGCTAAAATCTTGTACAAAAATAGCATAGTCAAATGTATTTATTTATCTAGTCAAACACAATTGACAGATTATTTAAATAGTCTGACAAGTGGCTCCTAATGTATATTCAAATATGAGGGCAGCGATGAAGTGCGGGTCCGCTTTTGCTGTTCGCATTCGTCTGAACAAACAGTGCGGCCCACGAGGCGTATGCGCAATGCACAGACGTCAAAGTAAATTTTGCGAAATTCCGCTTGAATTGCGCACTGATGATGACAACGAACGAGAATAGTAGCGGAAAACGGAGACACAGGAGATTGAGTTGGGGGAAAACTTGAAAGGGGGTGGCAGAGGTACGATGGTGGTGCAGCTGCCGGGAAATGGGGCACACAAAAAAAGTCCTGTGTGACTCGGTTACATCGCAAATCGGTAAATTGCAAAAACATGTTGCCATCACTGGTGAGAGCGAGAGGCTCCTTGATTGTGTTTTGGTTGGCAGTGTTCCCGTTGCCGTTGAATGACTGATGAATGAGCTGAAGTGCAGGCCCCCCGAGTGTAAGACTTTGAGTATATGAGTTTACGTCGACGCTAGAAAGCAAGGAAAAGCATGCAAACAATGCCGTTAAAATGGGCGGAAGGGGAGGGGATAGGACAGGAATCTGGGAAAACGGGAAAGTGGTGAGCGGAAAATGGGCAGAGACAGGGGCAGAGAGACAGGACTCGTCGTCCTAAGAGATAGAGAAAGAGACAGTGAGCGAGTCCTCCGTCAAGGATTTCTCACGTGTTTCTTGTTCCAAGGCCCTGGCATGCCTTTTTGCTAATTAGAAAATATTTGCCCGGGAACAGCAGCTTTTTAAGTGAAAAATGAGCCAGTACAAGCTTAAAGCACGAAATATAGTGAGCAGTAAAAATTAGGGGAAGTAAAGTCAAAAATTATGGCTTTTAAATTACTTTTTCAAATTAGAAACAGAAAATTGTTGCAAACCAGCAACTTAGAAATAATGATTAGCTTTAACTTACCATTCTGTTTTAAAATAAATCAAATTAAATTTTTTGAATATTCGTTGGAAAAAGCGATTTATAAAATGTTTTTTAATTTGTTATAGATACATAGTCAATCAATAAAATATAGCTATCCTATATAAGCAAAAAAAAAGGAGAATTGTGTAACAAATTAAGTTAAATCTGTTATCGATGCAGCTTTTATGGTACTTTATTATATCCACGTTATGAGTATTTTTTAAACTATGCCACATATATCAGAAACACCCACGCTGACCCGCGTTTCTGTGCCGAGCAACTCATAAATAATTTCATTTCAAGCGTCGACTAAATTGAATTTTTAATCATTATGCGAACAGCAACCCCATCGCTGGGGTCATATCTCATAAAGTGAGTGTGTGCAAGTGAGTCATAAAACGAAATTACACGCATATATCAGAGCATTTTGGCTCAAGGAATCTGCACAGCGAAAGTGGGAAAAAAAGCAGAACAGGGACTAGAAATGTAGTTTTTAATTAAAACGAGCAGCTAGTTAATGGGCCAGTTTACGGCCAATGCTGTTAACACTTCCTCCCCCAGCATCTGAAGGTTTTTTTTTTTTCGCAAGAAACTTATTCGGCTGAGCGGTTTAAAGACGCTTTAATAGTGGGTGTTTGAGTGGCGGGGTGAATCGAAGAGCCCCGGGTGCGGTTGTTGCCATTCCGTCGCGCATCTGAGATTGCAGTAGCCAAAAGCGAGATGAACAATGGCGTTGGGGATTTCCATCTAAGCCCGAAAGCTTTAAATGCGCACTTTGACACACACTCGCATGGCGAAAATGTAGAAGAGCAGACACCAGCATTATTGGCACACCGCAGGCACCACATGGCGTATGAGCAACGCGCTGCCATTCGCCATTTACCATTTGCCATTTACCATTCACCAGTCGCCATTTACCAGGCCTTCAGCCTCGGCTTATCTGTCCAGCTGCACAACGACTAATAAATGTGTGTAAATTAGTTATCAAAGCCGGAGGCTGCGGAAGGGTCCTGCGCTTTATCATAACCTCGCCTTAATTAATACGACGCCCCTGAAGCCCGCATTATGTCCGCCGGCTTAGAGTTGATTAATTTTTTCTGCAGTGCGGTTGAAAAGCTAACTTAGCTTAAAGAGCGGGTAGTGGGAACACCAGAAGTCAATTAAATTCTAACGTCCACTCGGAAAACTCATTGCAAAGTAAATAATTATAATTATTATATTTTAAAAACTAAAAAGCTTTTTTACAGAATAACTAAAAACATCAAGAAGGTGAAAAAATCAATATGTATTTATATAATCTACTCTCACCAATTAATTTAAATAAAACTAGAACAATTGTTTTTTTCGTTTAGGGTAATTGAAGTTAATTAAGGTTTAATAAATTCAAATCGCAAATAAATCACACAATATTGGATTAAAATTAAAATTTTTAGCAAGGAAGCTTTACATTTGATTACTCACTCAAAAAAATCATGAAATAGATTATAAAATAAATGGAAATTAATTATCCCATCCACTTCACTTATCGAGCACTTATAACTGCCATTGAATGTTGTATTTTGCCCGACACTCGACCGTCGAAGGGAGGCCATTAATCATTTTGTTTGCGGTAATTTATGCAGTCTGAAATGCCATAAATGACGCAGGGTCCTTGCTCTTTATTCGCAGTCTGTCACAATTCGGTTCAATTGCGAGTGTTTGTCAGAATGCTCATTAATTCATTCAACTCTGCTTGCCCAGTCCCTAAAAACTAAACCAGCATTATTTGGTGTATCGGAAAATTTCCCCCAAAATTTGCATTCATCAATTTGCTACCCAAGTTGCTGTCCGGGCTTATTATTTCAATCAATTGCGGAAGGATGGAGTGAAATGGAAAGCAGAGCCAAACAGCACATCCAGTGAACCGATGATGACCTGCTTTTTGTCATCCCACTGCCCTTCGACTCGTTATGACATTTTGTTCGAATTGACGTGAAAAGAAAATATGTTTTCCCTGCTCCCTTTTCCCAGCGAAGGCTCCTGTGAATGCCTTCGCTAATTTATCAATGGCAAACATTTTGCAATGGTAAGTAATATTTGGCCCGTTTCCGAGAGTTGAAAGGAGGCCAAGGATCCTGGGCCAGTGCCGTCGTTTAATATTTATAACAAAAGCTGAAGGCCACTCGGATGCATTTAACTTCTGTCGACAGGCTGTCACTGAGCTGCTTTATAATTACATTTTCCGATTGCCAGGACCTCAAACCACTTTCTTGCCGTTCAAATATTTGCCGCATAACATTTTTACGAGGCATTTTTCCATTAAGATTTTCCCTTTTACCCCTTTTCGGTGTGTGTGTGTGTGTCGCATTGTATTGACTTTTAAACACACCAACCGCAAATACCGCATCGGATATATGGGAAAACTCAATCAAACTGTTAATCGACTTGTGGCCCAACGTCAGGACCCCTTTCCAAAGGATCTCAGTCGTGCGTGGGCGGAGCCGTCCTCTCACCCTTTTTGATTGTTTTTCCATGAATTTCCAACCATAAAATGTCAATAATATGTTTGCACTCCGCATCGCAAAAATTCCGCATGTGTTTGCTCTGCTTTCGTGCCCTGGTCTCCGTTTCATCTAGGACCCATCAACATCAACTGTCGGCAATCGACCTGTTCAGTGTCAATAGGCAATAATAAATATTGAACCGTGTGGTGCGATGAAATTGAACAGCTTCATTCGCTTTGAGTGGCCCACAGAAGGGGGTCAAGTGGATAGGCCTTGATTTGATGGAGTTTAAACAAGTCAATTCCATTAACAAGATATAGTCGCAAAAAAGATATCAGGGTGTGAGGTACAAATGAAAGAATTTCATTTGGTGTAAAATTTACTAGCAAACAATTTTTTCTTGCAAAAAGGACATTACATTTAGCAAACTGTTTTGTAAAACCTAAAAATGGACTAAAAACCAGAAAATATATTTTCTTTAATAGTGTCAAATTATTCCATAACCTTTTTTGTTAATAAAAAGTAAAATTGGAACTATAATGCTCATTGAAAACTATTTGGTAACTAGAGCAGCCTAAAATTATATTTCCCAGAGAGAACTGCCAGTTTCCATTATTATTTTAGCCACCGATGTTACCTTGACACAAAAAGGTTTCATTTTTGTCTTGAACTCATCTGACTTAGAAATGCGGGTGGATGGAATATCATGTTCGACTTTCTCAATTGTCCTTGCCGCATGGAGTGAAGTTCCATCCGCAAATCGACAGCAACTTGATTCAACCATTGAGTTAACAGCTATTGAAAGGCCAAAGGTCTCCGATGTCTGTTTTAAGATCATCAAGAGCCATCCAACTTTAAGTCTGTGATTTAATTGGAGTGACTTGGGGTCTCGAATAAGTTAAATTAAACGAATCTAATGAAGAGACAGTCGCATGTGCGGTGAGGAGATAGACGACTTAGCCCGTGGACCAGACACACAAGCCAGTTCCTTTTGTGTCCTTTCGCAGGACCTGCCACAATGAGGTGGTGTGTGTGGGTTTTTGTGGGGAGCGGTGGCCAAATGAACAAGCGGAAACAATTAGCGTTGTAGCATTATTTGTAACATGCTGTTTGGGAATCTCTCCCTCCGGTTCCCGGTCTGTAATTAAGAGTCTCATTAAAAAATGATAAATTTAAATGGAAACATCTTCTGCCCAGTCTTCCCGTTTTCCCCTCACTTCTTTTGTACGTCCGCAGACAGTCTCGAGTGCTCTTCAAGAATCTCGACCTCGGCTAAATTGAAAAATTTGCCTTGCGAAATTTAAAGCCAGCGCAAAGTTTTGCCCAGCAACTCAAACAGAAAAGCGGAACAATTGGGGATTGCAACTCCTTTGTAATCGACAAATTGGCGCCTTTAACCAGAGCAAAGCTGACAAATCGAAAAGTTTTGCCAAAGGTCCAACTTTATATTGTTGTGTAGGAGGAACAGAGAAAGTTTCCAGCATTCCGGTTTGCCGAAATCCACTGACATTTTCCCCAACACACGAATATTTAAGCCATTTACAGAATTACCTGCTGCAATTCCTGCAGCCAACTGGAGATTGAATAAATATAAATTACGCATTGTGTCCGCTGTCAGCTCAAGTGGCATTAAAGCGCATTTAAAATTAAAGACCCCGCCACACACACAAAGTGCATTAAAATCAGAGAGACTTTGCGTCCGGGTGCAGGGATAATTAAAAGTTAAACGAGGGGAAGAAACAACATTTGCGGCGAGCCTTTAATTCAATCAACGCGCTATTAGTACGCCATAATCCTGTGCCACGTGCAGTTCGTATTTTCTCTAGCATTTCTGTAGCATTTGCAATTCAATTAAGGCGCTGCTGAAAAGCGGGCCAAAAACAATGCACTCACGCGGCGTGAAGCGTTAAAAATGCAATCAGAAGGCAAACAAAGCGCACAAAAGGAGCCGTAACTGTGACCATGACCAGACTCAGGTAGGAACTAAAGCCGGACAGGTGCGGCGACTATATCCATTCCCTCCACCACCTCCTCTTTATCCACCTGAAAGAAAACCGCGGCCAAGACGATGACGACGTCGCTTGCTCCGCTGAAAGTTAATATCTTGCAACGCATGGGCAAGTGAAACATAAAACAGTCTGTCCGTAAGTGGAAGTGGAAGTGAAGGGTTCTCGGAACACCGAGTTAAGTACAAAGACGACTCTGAGATGCTGGCCACACACAGTCTCTGAGCTTCGAGCTGGTGAAAGGTAAATGGATTCATCGAATGTGCCCTTTAATGCCGCCGAAGATCAATAAGGGCAAAGCACTAATTGGAATCAATATCTCAGCGGTGAAAACGGAAGGACTTACACTGCAGGAAAAACTATAACAACCGATATAAAAACTATTCTTTATTCAAAAATCAAACGAAACAAATGTAATAAGCTTTTTATCTTTTTTTTAATAAATTAATAAAATGTTAGTAATATTAAAAAGATTTAATTAAGATCAATGTTTTATACAAGTTTTAAATTGTGAGAAGTTCAAAAAAATGAAATGGAAATTATACTGAAAAAATAATTATTGGTTTAATGAATAAATCATAAGAACCATTCCCCTTTTTCCCTGATTACTTTTTTAAGCATTTCCAATTTTTTAATCAACAATAATCCACTATAATCCGCAATGAACAAGTTCAATTTTTTTTGAGTAAAATTAAATGAATGTAAATGTTTTTATAGATTTAAGTTGTTTTAAATTCTTTGGAGTGATTTTTTTCTTGGCAATGTCGGTGGTCAAGGTGTGTGCGTGTGTGTGGATGTGCAAGAGTAAGGGGACACTAATCCCTGTTTTAGGCATCATTGCCTCAAAAGATTGCTGCTCATTTGCCGTGCCTAATTGGCCAATGTCAGCTTAATGTCGTCCCCTCCGCTTTGGCTTCTGCCCTCCCTCCTACTTTCTCCTTCCGCTCCGCCGGACTTTCTCCTAGGACACAGGCCACACACACAGTGATACAAAAATCACCCACACACACACACAGACACCGCCTGTGGGCCCTGTGGGTGTGGCCGAAACTAATCGCATTGACCAAATGACCCAAAAAACAAGTGACAAAATCTGCAGCTGATTGCACACACCCAGAGGTTATCCTGGCAATTTTATATAAATTTCCTCGTGTCCACACAAAGGCAATTACATGAAAATTCTCACATTTGAGTGTGAAAATAAATCAAGGAAAATACGTTATTTTTTTAGGAAAGTGACACAAGACCAAGGAGGACGTGCCAGTGGCTGGTAAACAACAATTACACGTGTGAGAGTTCGGCCCTCACGCCCATTTCAGCATTCCCCAAAATAGAGATGTATACCAGTGTATCCATAAACGGCAATTTGGATTTCTCATGTAAATCCCCGAGAAGGTCACCAAGTGGTCGGCGTGGCTTAAGGCTCTTCAACGGTTTGCCGAGCTTAGCTTTATGGGCGAACGGCATGCGATGTGGCCAGCACGTGGCCAATTCCGATTCCAGCTCCTGTTCTGCCTGCTCCAGCTCCTGCTCCTGCCGTGGTCTTGGCCCGACCTGCTGCCTGATCCCTGCCCAAGGACAAACTCCTCGCTCTCATGCACCGCACGTTCTGCAACTAATCGCTCAAGTCCTTTATGCCCTCGGCAGGCGGGCAGGCAGGAGCACTTTCGTGACTATGCAGCCTTGGGTCCATCATATCGGTGTAGCTGATCCTTCTACACTTGGCAGAAAGCTAAAGCTAAATTATGCATTTTAAAATAATAAATCATTGAATTTTAATCTAAAGGGGCCAATCAAACATGTGTAAATAAGATTTTAAGACTCCAATTAAAATCTACAATTGCCAGTGAGGCAAATTATCGATTTATACATATACGATTTTCTTACTAAAGCAATTTTAAAATTGTATTGCATTGCGATTTTTTATTGTCTGAGAAAGAACAAACAAGTATCACCACCTAAATTTAATCATAATATCATTGAAAACGGTTTGTTTTCTTTTTCTTAAATATTCTTTTAACTTTAGTATAATTTTGTCAAGTGTACCCCGGCTGGGCATAACCAGGCATCACCTCCGCCACTTTTTGAATCCGGGCAGCTTACTTGGCAGCCGCGGGCCTCGTATTTGTGGCTAGAAATTGATAAAAATGTTTGTTCTGCTCGGAATACGTTAGGATTTTAAATGGCTAAATTTAACGAGCAAAGTGCTAACAATTCAACTTTACTTTACCGAGTAACCAAATTTAAATCATAGTCATACCCCTTCCTTTAAATCCTCATTTGTGCACAAGTTTTTTTAAAGGGAATTTATAACCAAAGCCGGATAACAAATTACTCCCATTTTAAAGTGCAATTGAATACAATTTTTTAAATGCGATTCGCCAAATCAACAGTTTTTGCTTAGTAAATCACCAGTCATTTCCACGACGGAACGCTCTGATGATGGCTATAAAATAAAAGCCCTGCAAAAAAAAGAAACACATATGAGAGCCATAAATTAAATGTCAGGTCGAAATATCAGAAACTGATGCATGAAATATACGCTGGTTTTAAAACAATTTGGTGGCGCATTAAACAAGGGTCCGACACGAACACAATAATAAAAAACAAATCTTCCGTCGGAAATATATATTATATTTTAATATAATTTCTCGAGCGTAAATCTAATTTATCAATTTATGTGAGCGGAAAAAAACTTTTGGCAAGCCAAGCCGACAAAAAATCCCGCCAAACGGAGTCCGAAGTTTATTTTGTTACCAAAAATTTCGTTTGGGCCTCTGACCCCCGATTTTTGGCCTTCATTGGCCCTGTGGCCCTGTGGCCCTGTGTGTGTGCTGTGTATATATATAAATGAAACGTGTCCGGGGCCTTGCAGTAATTGGCAATAAATGTGTTCATGAATTTTAATGTTGCCCTCGTCGGTCAGCGAAAGGCGCAAATCGGCCACGCCCACCATCGGGCCACCATAATTCATATTGCTATGTCAGATGCTTATTTTCTTTTTGTGGAGGGCTTAGCCCCTTAGCGGGACTTTAATATAATTTGATTTTGCTCCCTGGGCAAGTATTGAGATTTATTTGGTTTTGAACTGAACCGGCTTCTCGGCTCATCCCCTACTTAATTTAAGCAAATTTAATACCGTTCAGTTGGCCGGCAAATGAGAGTTTATTGTGTGTGTAATTTGAGAGAAAGGAATGCTCCAACCACTTCCGTTTTGGCTTAGGCCAAGGGTTTTGGTTAGAGTTGCCTTTGATTTATCATATTCAATTACAAAAGTAGCGAACGTATTAAATGCCACATCCGGCGGCTGTTCCAGGAGGCGTATGAGTAATTTTCTGCTCAGCCCTTTCTCCAGCTTATCCATTTTTGTCTGTGCTTCCGGTCTTCTGTTTGCCCTCTGGAATGGGCAGCGGGCCAAACAAATTTGCCAATGTTTAAATAGCGAACGGTTCGTTGCTGAAAGCCGATATCAACAACTACTCAGGCTGCTTCCTCCGCCGCCCACAACTTTTCGATTCCTGGCCACTTCGCGTGCGCCATCTGCAATCGGCGCAAAGTTGGCTAAAAGTCCAAGTGGAGCGTATAGGACGTCAGCTGCTGGCCGGGTATTTGTTTTTTCTGCTCCAGAGTGTGTGGCCCCCAATCCGCCACCACTTTGGTGGCTAACGAGTCAGACAGATGCTGATTTCTGGGCCATCCATCTTCAACTGAATCCGGTTTACCAACAGGAATCTGATTAAGTTTTGGTTTTGGAGTCCAAAGAACTTTTTCCCCAGGCGGGGCATTAAATTTGAATTTAAACTAGTGCTCTGAATAATGAATCAAATTTATTTTTTAATAAATGGTCAATTTTTTATAAATAAAATTAATATTTTAATTTAAGTAAATTATAATTTCAATTTAACAGAATGCTGATTTCTCCAACTGGTTACTGAAAAATTTTAATTCAAAATTAATTAAATATTTCATAAATAAACTTATTGCCAAAAGTATATAGTATAAACATTATGTTCATTATTAATATGAGTAATATTTATATTTTTATACCCGTTACTCGAAAGTAAAAGGGTATATTAAATTTGTGCAAAAGTATGTAACAGGTAGAAGGAAGCGTTTCCGACCCTATAAAGTATATATATTCTTGTTCAGGATCACTAGCCGAGTCGATCTAGCCATGTCCGTCTGTCCGTCTGTCTGTCCGTCTGTCTGTCTGTCTGTCCGTATGAACGCTGAGATCTCGGAAACTATAAAAGCTAGAAGATTGGCATTTGCATGCAGATTCTAGGAGTTCCTACGCAGCGCAAGTTTGTTTCAAAAAGGTGCCACGCCCCCTTTAACGCCCACAATCGCATATATACGATTTTAAAAATTTAAATATTTCGGAAAAGTAAAAATGCAGTTTTATTGTGTTTATCAATACCTATCGAAATGTAGAAGAAATTTTTCAAATCGGACCATTCGTTAAAAAGTTATGCGTGATCAAAGTTTCTATCTCCATCTCCCTCGCACTCCCTTTACCTGAGTAACGGGTGCCACTTGCACTGCGTATTTTATACAACTTCCCATTTTTGAATGCAGTTTTTGGGAACTTTATTGTGAATTATGTGCCATGTTAAATTGGGTGTGAGTGTGCGAATAAAGAGTGGAGAGTGCGCCTTTGGAACTTTTCGCCGACTTGAGTGGAAAAAACTGTCCTGACGGCGGAGTTGCGGCGGAGGCTGTCGCAATTTTTCACTTTTACCGCAGCAACTTTGCAGGAATATTACTCAGCCGCGCCCAGCGGCAATATCCTGACAACAAATCCGGCAAGCACAATGCATAAGGTGCCGACTATGAGCCGGCAACTTGACAGTTGCTGCCAGCCAGACAACTCTTTCAGTCCTCCAAAGCTTCCCGCTACTGCGATCTTGCCAAATATGTAAAATGAAAAATATGCTGCACATAAATCCCTAGGCTTTCGCATGTCCCAAGCAAAGTCTGCAAGGAAAAGCCGACGCGTCCAAGCCAAAAATTCTCCACGTTGAAATTTAATTTTCCAATGCATTCGCAGGTCTTGGCTTTTAGGCAAATTGGAAATGCTTAACGTTGCACAGGGAAAGAAACAAGTTTGGTTAAATATTTTAAAGAAATATAAAAAGGCTATCAAGGCTAGTTAGTTAAAATATTTTTTAAAACTAGTTAGTTAAAATAGTTAAATAATTTAAATTATTGTAATTAAATAGTTAATTTCAAGTTTTTATTCAGTGAAAAATATATAGATAATGCTAGTTATTTTTCTGAGAGCTTAATGTATACATCAATAAATTTATTACAATTTATTTCGTTATTTAGAAAAGATAATAATGTAATACAACAATTTATTTATTTGTAATTACTCAATGGAAATTCGATTTCAAGGATGTATCCTTGATTTTATTTCTGTGCACTTACTTCCCACATTTTCCGCAGTAATCTTTGATTTTCAGTTGGTTTTTTGTGTTGTTTCCTAACCACAATGTGCTGCGGCTAATTTATGCAGCACGTTGGACTGTTAGACTGCATCGGGACCACAGGACCAGCGCCACAGTTTATCGCTGGCCGCGGCGCACAAGTGTCCCAGTGTCCTGGTGCTGGCAACCACAAATCACCGAGGTCAACACGGCGTATACGCAGTGCACACAACCTAACACACTCCGAGCCAAACAAAACGAAACTATGTAACAAAACCACTGAACTTAAAACAAAAAAAAAATATTGTATAGTACAACAACAACTGCCGGAGCAACTGAAACCATGTCAACATGTGACACCACGTTGATTTCAATTTGAATGGGTCTTTGGTGGCTGTTAGGTGGAGAATGTGGGCGTGTGGTTTTGTATATAGATTAGCAGCTGCGGTAATTAAAAGCAGAAAGCAAAGAGGTGAAATGTTAAATTAGTTGAGCGACCTGTTCAATCATCTGGCGATGTAATTAAAATGGGAAGCGTTAGAGTAAGTTTTTATAGTTACTTTAGGGTATAGCAAAAAGTCACAAGAGCACTTAAAAAGTAAAAGAAAGAAAGACAAGAAATAATAGGCAAAAATTTACAACTGGCCTGTTAAACAGCTTTTATTTGCCTTAATTTTTTAAAGCTTGAAAACCTTTTTTTTTTCTAAAAGTATTTAAGCATTATATTCTAAGCTCCAAATAAAGAAATAAGTATTCATGATTCAAACCAATTACCTATTCTATTGTTATCGAACTAAAGCTTTTTGATTCGTGTACTACAAATAAATAATATATTCATTGTTCCACGGCTAGAGTTCAAATCGACAGGAAACCAATAACCCTTCTAAATATTAGACCTCATCCTAATATACTTTTTCATTTCCGTCAAC
The DNA here is from genome assembly GCA_018153305.1 of Drosophila kurseongensis. NCBI lineage: Eukaryota > Metazoa > Arthropoda > Insecta > Diptera > Drosophilidae > Drosophila > Drosophila kurseongensis. The sequence goes on along the minus strand of JAECXX010000210.1, from coordinate 9,917,179 downwards.
CTTTTAGCCTAGATTAAAATACGTATTCAATGCAAAAGTGTAACCAGAAAAAGTGCCTGGAAAGGCAGTAACCACTAATTGCATTCACTAGCCACTAACTGAGATACTGAACTAACTTTGGTCCATTTTCTTCCTTCTTTCTTTCCATTCTGCGGCTTGTCCTTGACAGATGCTGTTCAAGTGGCTCCTGTTCAGCCTGTGCATAATGCCGGCGATGTTCAGCAACACGAGGAGGAAATGCCCCATTGAATGCCAATGCAGCATGGACGACTTGGATCGTTATCAGGCCATCTGCACAAAAGGTAAGTGGCGCAATAAATGCAAAAGGCGGAACCGATAAGGATGGGGGGAAAATGCTGGAAAAACCGAGTAAATGCTCGCGAATTATGCAAAAGAAAGAGGGTGGCTCTCCGCTGGATACTATCATAATTACACATCCAGCGGTGATGCGATTCTTCGATTGCCGTAAATTCCCTACTCACACGCAATCCCCGGATGTGGGTGAGTTCCCCCGGACATTACTTTTAAAGCTCGCCATTTATTTCCCTTAAATGTCTGACAATTTCAATTTGTTCAACTGTCATTTGCCGTCGTCGCTGTGGCTGGGGAATTTTTTCTTCGATTTACCCTCCTAGCTCATCTCCTCTTATATTCGCCCCCAAAAAATCTATAATTTCAATTTAACGCTTGTTTGGCCAGCACTCACATATATAAAGTCCTCGAATTGCTTTGAATGTGATGCTTCTGTCGTTTTAATTTCATTTCAAAAACTGTTGGGCTTTTAATAATTGCAATGGCTTAGATGTGGCACTAGAAATGGGATTTAAGATTCGAGATTTTAATTTAATCGTGTTGAACTAAACTGATTGAAAAATGACTTCAAGGGGGAACAACGTTTACTTTTAGTTGCTATTTTGCTAGATGGTTTCTAGTTCTTAAAATTTAAATTAATATTTAGAAGAACATAAGAATAAGAATCAAAAGAAAATTATTTAAAAGGTTCAAGTTTGTATTTTGCATTTTTGTAGAAAATAATAAAAATCCTTTAATTTGTCTGCTACAAAACCCTCGGTAATAAATTCAACTAATTTTCTCTAAGCTGCAATTTGTTAGAATTCCTGCAGCTAAGCTAATGAGCAACCCTTATCTTTTACGCCAACAACGACCTCGCCAAAAAAAAAAATGTCGAAAATAAAAAAACAGAATGCGAGCAACAAAATAAAACTGGGTGCGCGCGTTAAAATATGTTACAATCAGTGTTAATGCTCAGCATTTTTATGAAAATTCCCGCAGCGTGCTCAGGCAACATAAAACCGCTGCAGCAACAACCCCGTCGAATACAATGAGGGCATTATAATGCAACTTCGCCCCTTAGACATTCACATGCCCATAGAGCACAGCCATGCAAAATGCATAAAGCCCAGATCCGAAGCCCCGGCGAAACACAATGGAAGTGAGCGAAGAGTAAAAATTGTGCTGCATACAAATGCGATGTTAATGGTGACTGGGATCCGTTTTAGTTGGTTGTACTCGCAGTTACTTGGCAAATTCTAAATAGATGCCCGGCATTGTTGGCATACCGAAAAATACAAAAAGAAGGTGGACCCTTGCTGGGCCTGCAATTAATGATCTTGTTAGCAGTGTAGCAAGGACCTGCACAATACAAAAATATGTATTAAATATCTACAAATAATACAAAGGAATTCTATTTTATATAATAATTTCTTTACAGAGATTTTGTTAGGTGAATTAGGTGAAAACATAAACATAATACATTTTCGTTTAATGTACAAATGAAAAAAAACAACCACGCCTTTCAATAAGATTTCTAAAACGAATTGAAGTAAATATGTTTTTAAATTTTTTAAATTATACGAAAGCATGAAATAAAAAGAGAAAAACATGTTTAAGTCATTTTGTCTAACTGCAGTTTTGTCTAACAGTTTGCTTTACAACCGTGGGCAACATAAAATTAGTTTAAGTATCATTGACATCGCCACTCGACCACAACTATTTTTAACTGTTGTGATTTCATTGTTTATTTTACAGGAGGTCTGAACGCCCTGCTCTCGCCCAATGAGTTGGACATCGATGTTAAGGTTATTATCATTCGAGGACCCCGGAATTCGATTACAATCGGTCCTGCCCTGAGGCAGTTCATGAAACTGGAGATCCTGCGCATCACGGACTCCAATCTGCCGGCAGTCGGAGTCGAGTCGTTTTGGGGCCTCAAGTATCTGCGTATATTAGGTGAGTAATCAATGCCTTTACGAGCCGGAACTTTTAAATTCACCCTGTTAGACATAAATCCGAAAGGGGCAGCGATTTCAATTTAAGCAGCTGCGCGTACTTAAAACCAAACTGGCTGATATGCAAATAATACGGGCACAATCGGAAGACAGGCGTGGGTGGGGCGATGCGGTTGTCCTGCAGCCTCGTAAAATGCGAAACGCAAACGAAAACACAAATAAAGCAGCGGACGAGTCGCAAAACGTTAAATGAGCAAACCAGTGGCAGGCCGAGAAAGGACACCACAGGATAACGCAGGTTTTAAAATTCTAGGCAGGGTCTCTTTATTTATTTATCCAGTTTGTAAGGAATTTTTCAAGCTGTTACTGTTTGAAATTAAAATATATTAATAAAATATATTAGTAATATTTTAATTGTATTTTTTAGTAGGAATGTATTTCTTTGCACTTCTTCATCATTTAGATATTTTACCAAATCAATATTGAAGTCATATTTTTATTTAAATTCTTTGAAAATGATTTCTAATATTTGGATACATTCCAAACAAATAATTCCTAATATACTAAAAGATCTGATAAAACGTAGGCAATAATACTAAGAAGATTGAACGAAAACTGCATAAAAGAGCATTAAAACTTCGCCTTCGAATTGCGAAACGGTTGTTGTCTTGTCAATAAAATTGAAATTGATACGCCAAACAGCAAAGAGCGTCCCAAAAAGTAAAAAGTAAAATAAGATTGGGGCTGGCAGCGGCAGAAAGCAAGTGTAAAGCCAACGAAAGCAATGCCCCGATATCGTTGGGGCTTTAAACTTGTTTATTTGTGCTTTATGTGCGCCGTTTCGCCCCCCGCTGGCGGTTTACAACCACGGCCCTGCCCTCCAATTATTTACATGCTCGGATCTTATTTTTTTGGCTCTGCTGTTTCATTCGCTTGTCAGGAGGTACACATGCTACAAAAACAGAGTTGCGCTGCAGTTGAGGATTTTTTCCGGGCTGGCGGCAAAGAGCAGCGGAACAATTGGTATTTCTTTTGGCTTTGTTCTTCCTTTTCCTATTTCTATTTAAATTAATTTTACTGAATGTTTAAGGGGGCGTGCCTGCTCTCGGTTCGTTGCTAGACAATGGGGCGTATGTGTAATATGTTTTGTGATTGCCTTAGCTGCAGCAATAAAAACGGAGAAATACGCGGTTTAAAAGACTTTAAGCCCGGACGGCAAAGTTCAATATTTATGCAATACTGTATATTCATTCATTTATTCAGATTTTTATACCCTTGCAGAGGGTATTATAATTTCAGTCAAAAGTTTGCAACGCAGTGAAGGAGACATTTCCGACCCTATAAAGTATATATATTATTGATCAGCATCACCAGGAGAGTCGATCTAGCCATGTCCGTCTGTCCTTCCGTCCGTTTCTACGCAAACTAGTCCCTCAGTTTTAAAGCTATCTGCTTAAAACTTTACCAAAAGTTGTCTTTCTATTGCAGGTAGTATATAAGTCGGAACGAGCCGGATCGGGCGACTATATCATATAGCTGCCATATAACTGAACGATCGGAAAAGCCATAACGTTGGCGTTTTTAAAGTTAGGAAGTTGGGATTTTCTATGAGTTTTATTTTTGGCCAATTTATCCGACCTACCAAATTTCATTAGGATCAGCCGACAATATCCTATAGCTGCCATGTAACTGAACGATTGGAAATGCCATAACTTTGGTGTTTTTGAAGTTAAGAAGTTGGGATTTTTTATGAGTGTTAAAATGCATCATGTGAATAATTTTGGAGAATATAATTTACAGAATATTCTGCAAGGGTATATCAACTTCGGCTCCGCCCGTAGTTAGCTTTCCTTTCTTGTTTCATATTATTCATACTGCGTATCGCACTGACAAACTGTCATTAACAAAAAACCGAGAATGAAACCCGCAATTGCCACCATCGTTTCTGTTGCAGATCTGTCGAAGAACAATATAACCAACATAACGGAGAATAACTTTCGGGGCCAGGATAACCTGCTGGAATTGGATTTATCGAAAAATAAAATTTTACGCATGGCCAGCTCAACTTTTCGCCATTTGACGGTGAGTACATAAAGAACTATTGATTGATAGTCTTTTGCTTGCATCAGTTTCGCTGTGTGTTTGAAATTGAATCTCATGATGTAATTGATAGAGTTGTTCAACTTCATTACCCAGTAAAAATAGACTCAGTAAATAATGTTGAAAAATATTTGTATATTTTGCGGTAAAGAGTTGAGAGAATAAGGGTTACAGAAAGAAAATCAGATTTAATATACTGACCAAAAATTGCATATTGAAGTTAATAAAACGAAATAAATGTCGATACTTTAAAAAGTCAGGAATAAATGATTCAATGTCAAAATTTATTGATTTACAAATCATTTAATACCAATACAAATTTATTTTTTTCGCTATTTTCACAAAAGCAATATATAGTACTGCACTTGTTTGTAAGCACATCAGCTATCAGTTTAATCTCAAAGATGATTGCTATTTTTGCACGACTACATTTGGCCCGCTTGTTATAAATTGTGTGGCATTTTTAATAGCCTTGTTGCTGCAGCAAATTTGTTGCCTACATTTCGGGGAGAAAAGGAAAAGTTCTACGTGCTTGAATTTAAGTTCTCCTGGTCCACTTTCCTTCCCACTTTTGCCGGCAACTGGCGGAAGTGCAAGTGCACAGAAGTTAGTTTCGTTGTCTTCAATGTGCTTTCGATTTTGTTTTGCGCTGCGCACTGCGCTCTGGTGACTTCCTCTTCTGCCCCACTTTTCCGCTTTTCCCCCGCCCCCAGGACATGCCAGTGCAGCGCTTGCAACTTTTTTGGCAGTTTCCGGGCTCTGGCAATATTTGCCTGATTTATGAATTATTAGCCGGAGCTGTAGTGCCTTATCATAAAACATTATTAATTCAGTGCGTGCCGTAATAAACTTGGTAAATTGCTTCTCCGCCCCTGAAAGGATCTGCGACGTCTTAATTTGGCCGACAACTCGATTGTGGAGCTCGTGCAGCGCAACTTCTTCATGCTGAGCAGACTGAAGTATCTGGACCTGAGCGGAAATCCGCTCCAGGATTTACAGCCGGATGTGTTTCGCGATGTCCCGGTGAGTTGTCTTCTACTACAAATGCTTTGTTTTGACAGCGAAACTCACTGGTTTGTTTTGTCGCAGGAACTCAAAGTACTCAAATGCCGCAATTGTCAGCTGAAAAAAATCAATCCGCAGATGTACAATTTATTGCCGCTTTTAAGCGAATTGGATTTGGGACGCAACGAGGTTTGTCTCCGCGAGTTTTTCGCCCCTCGAAGACTTTTTCCAATTATTTTCTTTCACCCAGTTCAAGTTCCTCGACAAGGATGAATTCCGGGATGTGAAGCGACTCACCAGAGTTCTGCTGGATGGCAATCAATTGTCCGTGGTGGTGGACCAACTCTTTCGCATGCAGAAGAGTCTTAATCACTTGGGTGAGCCATAGAAATTATACTCACTCCGTCGCGGGTTTTTAAAAACTCTGAATGGCTTTCAATTTCTTTTCTTTTTACAATGCTTTTTCTTTGAACCGCTTTAGATTTATCGTACAATCGGTTGGCCAAAGTGCCCAATGACTCGTTTCTGCAGCTGACCAACTTGACCTTCTTGGACTTGTCCTACAACAAATTGGTGCGTCTGGAGCCGCAGTCCATTAGAAGTTTGAGCAACCTGCTGACCCTCAACATAAGCGGCAATATACTGATGGATCTTAGGGAAATGCGCGATACCTTCGAAGTAAGTGTGGTTTTGTTTAATTAAAATATACCCTTAAGTCCATCTGGCCATAAACAAACTTTTCGCTTTTCTGTGAAAATAATTCAGAGAAAAGCCTTTATCTTAAACTTTAAAGCCTTAGAAAAATTGTATATTTTCTAGTGTTCATGGTTTTAAGCTAGGGAAAGGTGTGGAATTTTTCAATGTGAAACCTACCTTACACAAAAAAACAACGCAAAAATAAATGAAAATGAATAACAGATTGGAATTTTTTCTTGTAAAATATTTTATTTAAAAAATCACGGTATTTGCCATATTTTCTCTGGCTTTAATATTTTTTTTACATTTTTCCTACCGTTTTTCCAGCTCATTCCGCAGCTCACCCATCTAGCAATCGCCGACATGGGCTCCATGCCCATAGGCTTGTTGCATCCCTTCAAGCAACTGAGATATCTCAATATTTCCGGGAATTCCTTGAACAACACGGCACTGGAGGTCATCGATCCGTGTCGAGAACTGGAGGTAAGTCACTCACAGAAATCGCATCACCTCGGCAATAATTCAGCCTGGATTGCCATACACATTTGTCCCGGAGATCTATTGTCCTGCAGCCAGGACTGTTGATTCTTTCTGGCCAATTTGTAGAATATTTCACTGTAAAACATTGCGACAACAGGAGAGCATCGAGGTACCATTACTCGATTTGCGGGTGGCAAAGGGGTATTTGCAGTTTTCGTTAGCGTTTGCCGTTTCTGTTTATACATTTCTGACAACAGACCAAAGCTGTGGCTTTATTCCATTTCGACGGCAGAGGGATGGGTTTCAGGATACGTCCGTTTGTGTGTCACCCTGGTTTCTGTACGTGCCCCTCCTCTAAATCCCCCATATATCCCCTGGCCGGTGTCCTTGCACTCTTCTTGCGGATTGTTTTCGGAGCCGTGCTGGGGATCCTTTGTTGCCACAGTTCTGCCATCGAATTTTCTGTTATTCTTGCCGTTGACTATGGCAAATTTATTGGGCACCAACAACAGCAGCAAAAGCAAAAGCAACGGCAGCCAGAGCAGCAAGAACAATCATTTTATAGCCATTAAGCCTTTCATTTTAATTGAATTTAATTGTGTATACACTTCACTCAAGCCATTTGGGTGCTGTTATTGTGGCTGGACAGAAATTACCAAATTGTTTTTCCTGATTCTAGAAACTTATCAGTGCCTTCTGTACACTAAAAAACACTAGGGTTTTCTTAAATTATATTATTATCGGAATACTACAAAAATATTTATGTCGGTAAAAATACTTTTTTAAATTTACCCAAATCCTTTTTCTTGATTCATTTATCATTTTTAAATAGTAAAGGCTAAAATTGTTGTATAAGGTTTTAACTATTTTTATCATTTTCAACAACTATTTTGCAGCTTAGAAATAATATTTCATTACATATAAATAAATATAAACTAAAATTTTCGAGTGTAACCATACGTTTTCCTAAGCTAATTGTCATTTAACTAGCAGAGTTTTCCAATAAAAATTAAACTTTTGTTTACCAAGCGATCTTTTTCCCTCCGTCTGCCCCCCTTGTAATGCACTTTTAATTGAACTTTTCTGGCCATTTTCCGGGCCCGTTTCGGTTTGCCAACAGTTTTTGGATTTATCTCGGAATCAATTACAAGGCATCAGCGAGGATACGGCTCTCAGGATTCAAGGCATTCGCAACGTGCGACTCGACAACAATCCTTTGATATGCGACGAGTGTCACATGGGGAAATTAATAAATGTCGTGCGTCAAGTAAGTGGAATTGCAGAAATAAACGCCATCGGCAGTGAAAATTCAACTTCAATTAGTTTTCAAAGCCGTCGCTGATTGATGATGCCTTATAACACTACCATGAGTTGATTCACTTTCGTTCTTAACCCTTTTGCTTTGTTTTTCCTCGTGCAGCTGCAGTGGAAATGGGATACGTACCCCATTTGTTTTTTGCCCAAGAGCTTGCGGGGTGCGGAAATAAATAATTTGGACATCAACGGGCTGCACACGTGCCTGACTTTCATCACCGATGAGGAGCAGAATGCCGCCAGCACTTCATATAACTTTCTTGAGCACGGTAAGAATAACCAATTTCTTGCAATTTAAAACCCAAGGGGAAACCTTTGAAAACGATCTATGGGTCGGTAATTTGTAAATGAAAAAAATACTACCAAAAATGTTATTAAGTTTAATTTTATTTGTTTTTCTGAATTATTCGCAATAAGCAAAGGTGCCTTAAATATATGTAAATCTATCTTATGGCTTTTTTTTGGCGATATTTACTGGGCCTGCAGTAAAGCCAAAAAACCCGAAAATGCAAATGCAATTACCTTAACATTTTAATCTCTGTTCATTATCCGACAGGCGGTCTCAATACTCTGGCCATTCTGGGTGGCATCATCTTTGTGCTAATTGCCGTCATTATACTGTCCTTGGTGGCCTGCTTCTCGAAAAATCGGGCTCGTTACTACACCAGGGAGGACCATTTGAATGGCAGTAAGTACAGATTAGCACCTGAATTTAAATTTAATTGCAGTTTGGGTAAGGTGAGTGCCTTAAGTCCCGGTCTGAGGGCAAATTGCCAAGTGCAGGCGACGAAGTAAGAGCGGACCAAAGACATCCGGAAATTTATGTGCCGGATACTGGCACGCGCATGATTCACCAAATTAAAAAAGGAAAAAAGTCCCCGCACTTAATTAATTACAAGAACGTGCTTCATTATGCCGGGTCCGTAGCTTTTCCCGCTCCCCACTAAATTGGGGAATAAATAAATTTCACACTGACCAAGTTCCGCTGGCGCTAATGTTTGTGCTCACCTGAAATTGGCCCTGGGGCATCCATTCAGCAGAGCTCACTCGAGGGAAACCCTACGAAAAAAAGGAGCAAAAACAGCGGAGGGCCCGAAAAAAGAAAACAAAAGCAAACTTCTGAGTTTACGCAATTGTAGCATTTCTGCACAAACAATAAAATGGCCTTAGAGGCTGTCGCCCGGCCACAACGAAAACTTTTTGGCCCCACACAAAAATTCGATTCCCATGATAAACGGTGTGGGAATGGTGAGGAAAAAGAATAAAAAATGTTTTAGCTGACGGCAGGCAAAAACTGCCATCGCCTCATACATTCCCAAAAGGAGTTCTTTGAGTTGAGAAAAATGTGGAAAACTGCCCTAGTTTGCACCCACGCACTCCAAAAAAAAATCATGTAAAATTAAGAAAACTTTTAAAATTATTTATTGAACCAAACCAAATTTTACTCTGGCTAATTATAAGAGTTCAAAAAACTAATCTTTCAGAAATTATATAATTATCATTTGGCTTTGGTTTATATGACAGTTTAACTAATACACTTATAGATAGAGAAAGATGTTAAAAATTATGTGAACAATATTTTAGTAGTTTCAAAAAAATAGTTTGAAATTCTCTTAAACAATTCTTCTTGTTAAAATATTTTCTTTTTTTTTGTTTATAAATGTATCTAACTTTTAATTTTAAATAAGAAAAGTATTTTTTGTTTTTAAGTGCAGCGAGAATGGAGCCGGCAGGAGTTTTTTAGCTTGTTCTAATTTGCTTTTCTTTTTCTCCCGTTTTTTTGCTGTCTCCGCCAGGCGAAAGCAAGTGCCTGGAAAAGAACCTGGAGGCGACCACGATTACGACGCTGGGCAATGGCAGTTCGCCCACCACGACCACTACTTTGACCCTGGCCACCTCACCGGCGGGCCCGAGTGGACCAAAATCGAATGGACAGGGCCTGAGTTTGAGTCCTGCCAACGGCAGCACGCCGGTCCACACCGGAATCGGAATCGGAATCTCCGAGGACAAGGGCAAGGAAATCAACTTTACCTTCCCCGCCGCCGATCGCGTCTGCACAATTGACGAGCTAATGCCACCGGCACCGCCGCCGCCGCTGCAGCAGCATCCCAATATGGGCAGCCTGATGTACAGTGTGTCGCACTCGCCGGGCTCGGCTACAACCCTGGCAGCCGTGGCAGCAGCGGCCACTGTCCTGCCCCCCGGAGCCCCCTCGCAGCCGGCCGAGGCTGTGGTCGTGGTTCTGCCACCGCCGCCGCCACCACCAACATCATCCCAGTTGCACCACCACCATCAGATGGACGGCAGTTTGGCCAGCCTGCGGGAGGTGCAGCAGCAGCTGGTGCATCTGAGCAGCACGCTGGAGCCGCTGGTCAGCGTCAACTGACCCAGGGGCCCAGCCGGAGTCACCGCGTCCTCGTCCTCGTCCGCCGGCAAGTTTGCCAAGCAAACAGTTGGCACGACACCGGCGTAAGTCGCTGGGGAGTTGGCAGCCCTGCAGTTTGCACTGCAGCACTGAATCTGAAACCGGACGACGGGGCGTATAATTAATGGCCATGCGGGGCCACATTGAAGTGCAGTAATTAGGATTTGAGTTCGCAATTAAGTTCATTAATCACTTCAGACGATCATCATCATCATCATTTGGCCTGGCGGCCCCAGCGGTATGCGGCCCAAATTATTCCATACTGCCATTTCCACAATTAACGAACTTTACCAGTGTTTCACTAAGATACTTGTAACTTAATTTTAATGTTTTTTATATGCGCATCTGTATATAAAATTGGTCTAAATTAAGGCAAGCCACCCCAATTCATTTTGACACATTTCAAATGTGATAAAACCAGGCGTATTCTGTACATAAGTATAAGGGCAAGCAAACCATAAAAAAACTGAATGTATAATCTGTAAGCGAAAGAGAAAAGATAATGGTAAGCAACTTGTATATTTGGCCAATGCGATTCAAAATTGAGCAGCCGCTGTTTGAGAATTTAAACGTAAGCATTAAAATAGCACATAGTTAGTGGCATAGATTTCCCAGACACATGCAACTATATAAACCTAGCCAGTAAGGCATGTCAAAGATATATCGTTCCAAACCAAATTTAACTCAAATAAGCAGAGGTCAGCAATCATTTGAATGAAACCCATTAGAAGCCCAAACGATTTTCGGTTCCCCCTCGAATCAATAACAGAACTTGGCATTTTCACGTAATCTTAAGTCGAAAAATTGTATTTATTTTACACAGCAATAACCGTAATCCATAATAAAGTGTGACTGTTTATGAAACCAATAGAGATACGTGTTATTCTTGAAACCGAATGGAATCCGCAGAAAAATGGTAAGGTCTTCCTGCCAGCAATTTATTTAATAAAAATTCACATTTACTGCACTGCACACTTGCATCATTTGCGGTTTTCCGTTCTTGGCCCTGCGCCACCCCATCTATCTTATCCCATTGTGTGGCATCTGAAATTATGTTGGTAACATGTCGCCGAGCATGTGCTGGGTTTTCCGATCCCCCATTATCCGACGCCCCATTTCCCGACCCCCCTTTCCCGACCCTCCTCCCATCACCGCCAACCAAAAAGCGCTTCCTAAGCGACCGCAAGGACGACACCAGGCTAAAACCAAACTCAACGCAAATGAAAATTGCTTCCGCTTCCGCGGCGACTTGGATACGGCACTCGGATTGCTATTGTTGCTGATTGCATAGTGAACAAGCTGCCGCTGCATCCTTTCGCTTTGATTTAGCTCGCTGGGGTTAGTTGATTCTTTTAAAAGTAATTGGATTGACAGTATTGTCGATTATCTTAGTCCGTACTTTGATTTATCAAGAAAAGGTACAATGCGTACTATTATAATCATGTTAACAAAAAACTATTTTATTAAAATGTTATTAAAATTTGGTTTTGTCAGCCAAATCCAGCGACTCTAAAAAGATAAGATAAGATTTTTATCGAGATTTTTTTAGTTTTGTTTAATAAAGACCACAAAAAGTCATGATCTGAATTATATTGTAAGCTCCAAATATCCGACAGTTCACGTTGTAACTGAGAGCTTTAAAGGAAATAATATATAGACGTAGAATTGAAAACCAAAAAAAAGATGAGGTATACATAAAAATCCCCATTTAAAAAATTTGCGATTTTTGGTTTCCATATAAGGCAGCGAATTAGTTTGACATATTGATTTTCATCAGAACATGGTCCATAAAATGCGAAATCTTTCACCTTCATCCTCATCCATCCTCATCTACGTTAACAACTTCAATAAAAATGTTATAAAATAGTTACATTAAAAATATTTATGCGTTAAAAAAAGCCATACTAATTTTTTGATCAAGCCATTTTTATGAAAAATGTATTTTCTGTGGCATAGTTGATTTGGAGATTAAGGTCGATGTAATTTAAAACTACTTAAATATACTCTTTATATATTATAAACGAGCGTTGGACCAGAGCATACTGTTCGCAGTGAAAAATTGCTAACCATTTGTTTGCCGATTCATATATCTTAGAGACAATGTCCAGGCCGGGTCCGGCTGCCATTTATTGGACGGGAAAACATTTGAATTTATGCATGGAGCTTGTAAAGGCCCTCCACCGGCGCCCAAGAGTGTGCGGCTGGAGCATTGAAAATGCATTTCAAATTGCACAGCAGTCGAGTGCCCGGGCGAATGCAAATTGAGCAGTGCGGTTGCAGCTCTCGAGATTGCACATCAATATTGCTACACTTGACACATCCGCAAGGAGGAGGGGGCGTGGCCTGTCCGGTTCTTATTAACATTTGAAGTGAGCGATCCCTTCAGATGGGCATGGGAAAATCTATGGGAAAATCTATCTAAATTGCCACTAAAGATATTCGATCGAGGCGGATGGAATTCGACTACTTTTCCATCTTTTCTTAATTCGGTGCATCCATGGCCCTTGAATCCGAGCAGCTGGCATTGCTCATACGCAGCGTGCACTCAGTCCGGTTATAAAAAGTTTTACAACCACCCACTTACAAGCAATTGACGAAGGAAAAAGGGGCAGCCACTCGGCTCCCATCTGCTCGGCAGCTATCAATTGATTTCCTACTTTAATGCACAGAAGCTTCGACTTCCTCAGCTTTGTTCCCGCTGTCGGGGATATAAAATTTGTTCCAACTCTTTGCTTTTTATTACTTTTTCGTATGCCGGGGTGCAACAGTTGCGGTTCGATGTGTAAATTTAATCAGTCTGCTTACTCAACTTTGGTGCACTGCAGCAGCAGCAGCAGGACCGTCGTATCCTTTCTGGGCCTCTGTCTCAGGCTACTCCTTCGCCTGCGCTTTATTGGTTTACTTAGGTTGAGTGCGGAAAAATGTCGAAATTAAATTAAATTGAAGCCAGGTTAACTAGCTCTTTGGTAGCGGCGGGCTTTTATCTAGCTGATGAGATAAACACTCTAGTCAAATATTTCTTTGAAATTTAATTGATTTTAAATTAAGTTTTCAAGATAAATTAAATCAGGCTTAAATATTTTTCTTCGGAGTAAAAACAGTAATAATCAAAAATCAAATACCTAATGGAAATTCCTTTGTTAAGCTTTTAAAACCAATCTGTATTCATAAGCGTTTTATTTGTCTTAGTTTAATCCGTTTACTTAAGCTGTGAACGGGATAAGCACTGAAATAAAATTAGAAGCAATAAAGAGATTAACTTAAGAATTTTCCAAAAATTAAATAAGAATTCGAATTTTAACTAAACCAACTTAAGTCATGTACTCAATGGGTTCCGCTCTCCTCAAGCCGCTCAGACCAGACCATCAATCATTATTTCGTCCAACTATTAAACCCTTCGGCTTGCTGTCATGACAAATCGTTTAAGCGCAATGACAGGCAATGTCTTCAGTTCGAGCAATGTCAAGGCTCGCATTTTGCAGTACTAATTGCTTTTCAAAGCATTTTCAAATGTTGCAAAGCAAAAACCATTAGACTTTAACCTCTGACAGATAGGAACAAAAACGAGAGGAAAGGCTGGCCACTACGACCATACAGAGGACTCAAATGAACAATTTGAATTGTCCACGGGGAATTGACATAAAAAAAGAAAAAAAAGGAGCTGGGGGCGCCGAGATTTCTACAACGCTTCGACACGTGTGACAAGCCTGCTGAGAAATGTCAGGACACGAATTTTATTATGGCAGAGCTCCTGCTGCTTTGCACAGAAAATAAAAGTGCGTTTGGATAACAAACTAATGTACAATTTAATATTAAATATATTAAAAACTCTCTTAATTATTTGTGAAAATATATAGGGGCGACCAAACTGCTAGTCAGTGGAATGAAAAGTAAAAATTTAAAGTGAAAAATATTATGACAGAGCTCCAGCTGCTTTGCATAGAACAAAAATATGCGTTTGGATAACAAACTATTGTACAATTTAATATTAAATCTACAAAAACTCTCTCAATTATTTTTGAAATATATAAGATGACATAACTGTTAGTCACTGGAAAGAAAAGTGAAAAATTTAAGTGAATTTTAACAATAACAATAATTTTTGGAGATCTAAAATATTTTGTCTCTAACATTCTAAATGCAACTTTTTTAATAAAACAAACATTGTATGTATGTTCTTTCTCCCTCTGCATTAGCACTTCAGGACATAGAAAAACTAAATTCAAAATCGAAAAGACTTTTTTGCGGTTCGTCCCAGATGCAAAACGATGCGCCTCAAAACGAATGGCAAAAGCATTGCCCCCGAAAGCGATAGGGGGTTAAAGCATTGAGGGTTAAAAGAGTGAAGAAGACTTAACTATGGCACAACCAATTAAAGCGTCTCAAGTGGGCAAAGTTTAAGCCGACTTGAATGAAAGTTATTTCAAGAATGATTGTCACTCGATTTCCATCACTGTAGGAGAACAACTTTTTTAGTCACACGGATCGCAAATTCTTACGAAGCTAGATTCAGCGAAATATATTTCTAAAAGAACACAAAAACGGTGAGGCGACCAGACGTCAACATTTGGATGTCTCAACGAGGCAACTGCTTCACAGTTTGTTTGCCAAATGGCCAACGATATATTTTCACTGGCAAAGCGGCCAAAAGCGGTCCCTTGGGTGTTATTAGAAAGTTTTTGAAATTCATAAATTCTTGCGGTGCAGATAAAATAATTTAAATGCCACACGAATAGCCGACGTCTTTCCTTAAGCTTTTGGCTAATTTGAGGGATTTGGGAAAAGTTGGCTGTTTGTGGCAACTTTGCCCATTGGCCATAATCGTTGCGGCATAAATCCATACGGTACCTGGTAAGTGAAAGGCATAAATATCCGATATGCGGTAAATATATCAAACAATCCTCTGCCCTTCCTCTGCCATTTTTTACGCTCCACAGAGAATTACCCGCTGTGCTGGCTTCTCAGATTTATGATGAGACAAAGTTGCGCGCGTGTGTGACTCCATTAAATCCCTTAATAGGATAATGTGGCTTACGGAAATAGGCAAAGAAAAAAGTAGATATTGTCAAATTTATTTGACACCCGCTGACAGACTGAAATGCAAATTTAAACCGGCCAGAGTACTTTAAAGCGAGAAGCCAAAAACGGAGGTTTTCCGCCGGGTACTTTTTTTATCATTCCGTAGAGTGTGATAAATGAAGTTGATTTCTGCACACGCAGAATCACAACAGTGTTGTCCATTTTATATGGCGAAACAAGTTAAATCAAAAGTAAAATGTATTCCATTGAAATAGCTCAAAATTGCTTGTTAATTTTTTCTTGTGCATATCAATATTTTTTTTTCAAATGTACATACATATAATAAAAAAAAAATGTATCTGTACTTTGGCTATGCATTTGTAATTCATTAAACTTAAGTTTTACTTTCACTTAACTTTACTTTAGATATAAATCTAACATTTTTTTTTCTTAAAAATACCCATTTAGTAGCAACTTTCCTTTTCATTTCTAAATGTTCAGTTGGTTTTTATAAATATTTTAAGCTATAACTTTTGTAAATTTTACATCAATTTATTTTCTTATTTTTCCTTATTTTACATTTAATAATAAATAATTCTTTTTTAAATATTAAATGAAGGATAAATAAAGAAGTTTCGCAGTTGACTTAAAAGTAGCCAAGTTGGCAGCCCATACACACTCGCACACGGAGTACAACGGCGCTGTGGCAACCCTAAACACGTGCTGGCTGCAAATATTGAGGACTACATGTAGTCGGGGCTCCAGCTCCATGGTACAACAATACGGATGAGCGAACTTAAGCACGCAGCTTTGTGTATTGAACATGTCATCGGCAAAATTTGTGTCAAAAACCCGACCGCAAATACCGGTCCTGGACAGGCGGAGGTTGGGCAGGAGGAGAGGAACCTGTACAGGTGCCTCCGGTGCAACCATTGTTGTGTGTGGCGGCCAATGCCGTTTTCAAAATATTTTCAGTTATGCTGTAGCCCTTCTACAGCTTCCTTTCACCACCCCCCCTTCACCACACGGCCTGCCACTTTGGCATCCCCCTTTCGCCGCCCCTGACACGGACTTGGGTTCGGACTTGGCCTGCTGCTATACATCAATTTAACAAGCAAGCATGCACCTGGGAAATTAGCCGGCAATAGTGGTATTTTTCGGACAACGCCAGCTCGAAAGCTTATGACACGTACATACGGAACGAATTGGCCCGCTGAAAGGAACCTCTCACATTTTCCAGGCATTTTCTTTGCATCTCGTGCACTCTAACGTCTGGCTAAGGTGTTTTTTTGTGAAACATTCGCACATACTCCAATCTATTGAGTCGATAGGTTGACTTTGGGGTGCTATCTGTTTAGGTATTCCCAAATGGGGGTGTCTGCTTATGCTAAATATCATATTATTGAAACGAGGTGCAAGATGAAAATATTGTTGGTATGTCTTAGACCTTCGGCATAATAATCATTTACAACCATATATAGTTTTCAACAGTATAGAACAACATTTTATTTTCGTAAACATTATGGAAGTTAAAAAGTATAGTTTGTTTTCAAGCTGAATAAAGAATTTTAATTTGTCTTATGTTTTATCGAACGTATCGGATTATTTTGTTACCAGAAAATAATATGACAGCATTAACTTTAATTTAAGCCTTTTCACAATAAAGTAAAGTAAAAATATAACCGTATCTAAGACTGTTATTATATATTATATATTCATGTTGTTTAACTTTACTCTCACAATGTTCGTTATGGCGTTTTTGGAAGATAACTTTCTTTGAAATTATCTTAAAGCTTTCCATTCATATTTAAATTAAGACAATCCCTAAACTAATAACAATTATACACATAAGTAATTATATCGTATTCATGATTGCTTTTCGTAGCAACTTCATCTTATGTTTGTGGCTTTATATTGACATCCGACTGTTGGTAATGCTGGGTGTAATAAGGCAAATATTTATAGTTCCTTTCAATAAATCAAACCTTGGCTTTCGCTTGAGAAACTATTAAGTTTAAGCCCATCCCGATGCAGATGTCAAGGCAATCAGGACCGCCGTCATGAAGCCCCCAAGGCAGCGCACCTGCAATCGAGTGGCGTCAACAACAGCTACCTGTCCGCGGCCCTTTGCAACAACAACTTTGCCACACGCACAGACGTCAGAGCGCGGATTGTGTACCGACTCCATATGTATGTATGGATATGCCGTATATACAATGCTTTGTTCACCCACGATTAGTTGACGTTGGCGCACACACTGTTTCCGCGCCATTTGCTGTCACTTCGCCAGTTTGCACATCGTCAAACGGCGACGACATCGCTGCCAAGTCCGCTCATGCACCACCGGAGCTGTATTTTTTCCACTTTTTCCCTCCGTTTTTTCCTTCGAGGGTGCGACATGTCCTTCCTCCGGCTAATGGTAACTGGAAATGGCTGGGCGCCAATTCTGTTTGCTTTTACTTTTCATAAGACAACAATTTCGGGCTCACTGCAATTTTCCGTGCTATTGGCCCTGATCAAGTTGATGAGTTGCGTTGCTCAGCGCCCGACTTCTGGCCTAAAACTTTCTGGCTACCCATTCGCACGTTTCCATGTCTGCCGTGCATCAAGGTGGTTTTTGGCCAAGTTCCACCCTCAAAGTTCCTGTCCTGTTTCCCGTTCTTAAAAGCGACACAGCATAAAATTCGAATTTTTGTAATTTGACTTTAATGCTTTGATACTTACTTTAATGAAAATATAAATATATATAATATTTTTTAGAATCTGTAAAAAATAACTTGTACCCATACCTTAGAACCAGTAATAAAGTAATATGTAATAAGTATTAAAAGTAAAAAGCAATTATTTTAATGCGCAAGTGTATGCTATCCTAAAAATTGAAAGAAAATTAATACGTAGTTTTCAACATTCAAGATTTATTAATTTAATATATAAATACGTTAATAATCTCTAAAACATATTTATATTGTTTTTTAAACAATATTTGTTAAGACCTGAATTACTTATATTTGCTGTTATTAAATTTGATTTGAAAAGACTTTGTTAATTTTTTCTTGGTTAAATTTTCAGCTATAACAAATATAAACCAACAATAAAAACTTTTCTTTCTGTTCAGTCTAATTCTGGCCAGAACTCTGGCTCCAGTTCGCCGTCGATTGGGCCAAACGACAATTGCACTGGCTTCTACTTCTATGCCTGTTCTGGTGTTCTGGGCTCTTGGCCAAACTCCGTAGTTCGGGCCGTGGCAATCGCGCTGATTGTGCAATGCAATTTGGTCGACGACTTTGTCTCGCCTTGGTCCGGCAATTGAATTGCCCAAATTAGCTCTCGAGTGGACCGCAGAAGAAGAATAGTTGCAAACTGCTTCCGTTCCTGTTTAAATTGCAGTCTCTTTAAGAGGGAATAGAGAAATTATGGGGGAGGCACTCTCGGAAATGGGTTAATAGTATTCGCATCTGAAACAATTGCGCACAAATAATGGAGCTTGCGCTTTGAGGTCGCTACCGATTGTGTTGCTTGATTATGGCCAGATAAATGGAGAAGTTTCCAAAGAGCTAATAACTTGAGATGGAGCCTTAACTATTTACATGCACTCTTTAACTCAAGGGTTAATCATTCTTACTTGTGTAATCCTTAAGGACTCCGATGAGTAGCTATTGTTTTTGCATTATACATTTAAAATTTTTGTAAATTCACCTAAAACATTTATTAACCCAACCTAAACGTATTTATTGGTTTTTGTGATAATTGAATTATATGTGAAATTTTTTAATTGAATAGGAAATATATAATTGGCATAATTT
Source organism: Drosophila kurseongensis (assembly GCA_018153305.1). Lineage (NCBI taxonomy): Eukaryota > Metazoa > Arthropoda > Insecta > Diptera > Drosophilidae > Drosophila > Drosophila kurseongensis. The sequence goes on along the minus strand of JAECXX010000210.1, from coordinate 9,898,088 downwards.
AATTATATGTGAAATGTTTAAAGTAAATTGAAAATAAAGACCTTTACAAGAGAAATTACTTGAGATAGCCGACTGGTGTCGGAGCCTTAATTGATTTTAATTGTTCTTCAGTTTCTTAACAGAATCTTAATTTTACAGCATATTGCCATCTCCCCAGGACGAACGAGCCCGTGTCCACGCCTCTCGGAAAGTTCACTTGTAATGTATTTAAATGAGAGACAAGCCCATAACCAGCGCCATTTTCCTGCTGGTCCACACGTTGTGAGTGCAAAAGTTTTGCTATTATTAAGGGCCTCATTGTCGGTTTTGTTGGACCCTTGGCGACTGTCCGCCGCCACATTCCCCCACTATTCCACACACGAATATGCGACCGTAGTTGGGGAAATCCCCACATTCCCCAACATGCCCCACATTCCCACTTTCCACACTGTCCCGGCCCCAAACCACACAATAAAGAACAATATATTTCACACAACTTTGTTCATATTTTTAATGTCAGGAGTATAATAATTACGTTCATTGACTTTGTTAAGTAGCCTACTTTATGCTAATGTGATTTCATTGCATAAAATGAAAATGGCCAAATGGTTAGGGTGGCAGGAGCTTTGCATAGAATATTTTTACATAATTGAATGTGCAGGCTCTTTAAGTGACAGTTGCTGGTGAAGTTTAAGTATTTATGCCTCATTATTTACTCAAAATGTCACTATTCGTTGGTGAGAAATTTCACTTAACTGTTTGGAAACTGAATTGATTAGTTTTATATGAATGAAATGATTAATGTTCGTTGAAAAGTCTCTTTATAAAAAGTATTCTGTGATAACCACATAATATTTATTTAAATTAAAAGAAAATTTGATGAAAGCTATACTTTTAGCGTGGTAGAATAACTACATCATATAATTAATTAAATAATTTTTGCCATTGTCATTTGAAAACAGAAAGCCTTCTGTTTAAATAAATTATCAATAATAAATAATAAACAGATCAATCTACCGGGACTTATAAGTTGCAATTAATAAGGCATAATTAAAAAAGTAATAATTACACCAGCAATTATTTAAATTATTTTTCTTAAAACCTCCGTATTAAATAGCTGTTTCAAAGCCAACCGCAGAAACACAAATCGTAACTGACATAAAAGTGACCCGCTTATCAGTACTTACCAGAGGACTGCAAAAGCCTCAATTAAATTAAAAAGAATTACGTAAACAGGGAAGGAAAATGGGACTGCACGTAATATTTGTGTATAAATGCGTCATCCAGTGAGGAAAACAACAAACCGAAATATGCAGACTGTATCGATTTCGGTGACTATTTCTGTATTTCTGTGCGCTGCATCGCTAATACGCCGTGTTCTGCGGGCATTATTTAATGCTCAATCCATCGATTTCGCTCGACGACTGCAATGTCAATATCAAAGGCACTGCGCAACAAGGTTGTGGAAGCCGTAGCAGTTCGCTGCCGGAGAACTGCTGAATTTTTGCTGCGCGGCTAATTGAATTTGCAGGGGCGACAGGTGCCACAATGCCAGGTATAAATGCCGGATTGCCAATGAGCGCTAATTAATAGCCAAGCGAACCACGCAACGCGGCGTATCCCGACACACTCGAGCGCGAAACGTTAAAGTCATTTTCATTACTTCCGACGAAACTTCCCAACAAACAGCCTCAAAATGGTGGTCAACTTCAAGGTGTTTAAGAAGTGCTCCCCGAACAACATGATCACGCTCTACATGAACAGGCGTGACTTTGTGGATTCCGTCACGCAAGTGGAGCCAATTGGTAGGTATACTGCAAATTCTGCAAACTGTAATGCTTTAATGGGAAAAATATATATATTAGACAACTTCCATTGCGGATTAAAAGGTCAATACGCTAGACTATGAAAAAAGTGTAAACAAAATATTTTATTCAGTTTACAAACAGAGACGGAAAAAAACTTTATTTTATTTTAAAGCATTTCATAAACGTTCTCTGTCTACAAAGTGTATACAATTCAACAAAAGTTAAAAAAATATATAACCCTATTCACTTTTGGGCACAAAGTGTATAAAAATTCGACAATGTAGAGTATACAAAACTGTTTATAAATCCCAGTAGTCTGTAAAAATTAAAGTCTTAAATATAGATTGGTTTCGGTCCCTTGCCAAAACATTTTAAAATTCAGTCTTAATTTATTTCTTTCCCTCCCATTATGAATTATTTTTTATGTTTCAGAAATTGTCTTACATTAGTTGCAATCAAAATATTCTATAAGAAAACACTTTTAAAATCAGAAAACCAAACATTAAATAAACATCAATCTAAGATGATAAAAAACAAAATTAATTAGCAATCGACCGCAACTATCAACTCCCCATGGACATAATTAAATTTAGATCTAATTTATGCAAGCCAAGTCGGCTGCATTAACAGTAAAGCAAGCTTATTAGTTACTTGACTAGACAAACTATGTGGCTGGGCCATTGTTTCCGTAATCTCCGATTAATTAGTGTCCCATTGCAGATGGAATCGTGGTGCTGGACGATGATTACGTGCGCCAGAACCGAAAGATTTTCGTGCAACTGGTCTGCAATTTCCGCTATGGACGCGAGGACGACGAGATGATCGGGCTGAGGTTCCAGAAGGAGCTCACCCTGGTCTCGCAGCAGGTGTGTCCGCCCCAGAAGCAGGACATCCAGCTGACCAAGATGCAGGAGCGCCTGCTGAAGAAGCTGGGCTCCAATGCCTATCCCTTCGTGATGCAGATGCCGCCCAGTTCGCCGGCATCCGTGGTGCTCCAGCAGAAGGCCAGCGATGAGAGCCAGCCCTGCGGAGTGCAGTACTTCGTGAAGATCTTCACCGGGGACAGTGACTGCGATCGCTCGCACCGTCGCAGCACCATCAACTTGGGCATCCGCAAGGTGCAGTACGCACCCACCAAGGAGGGCATCCAGCCCTGCACCGTGGTGCGCAAGGACTTCCTCCTGTCGCCCGGGGAACTCGAACTGGAGGTCACCCTGGACAAGCAGCTGTACCATCACGGCGAGAAGATCTCGGTGAACATCTGCGTGCGCAACAACTCCAACAAGGTGGTCAAGAAGGTCAAGGCCATGGTGCAGCAGGGCGTCGATGTGGTGCTCTTCCAGAACGGCCAGTTCCGCAACACGATCGCCTTCATGGAGACGAGCGAGGGGTGTCCCCTGAATCCGGGCTCCAGTCTCCAGAAGGTCATGTACCTGGTGCCCACTCTGGTGGCCAATTGCGACCGCGCGGGCATCGCCGTCGAGGGAGATATCAAGCGCAAGGAAACGGCTCTGGCCTCAACCACACTGTAAGTAATCAACAAAAATATCACCCAAAAATATAGTATTTATTTAATTTCACAAAAATTTATTTTTGGTTTTTCTATAACATTTTCATTTTCAATTTCTACATTTAAATTTCTACAGAACACGTTTTTATAAATGAATTTTAATTATCTTGTTGTTAGTACAAGAGACTTTCTTCACTAAATCGTCATTTAATAAAAACAAAAATCATATTATTTAATAATATATTCGATTACTTTTTAATACATAATTAACCAAGCACTATTTATTTAAATTTAATGCCTGCAATGCAACTTATGCATTTCAATCTTTTCATTATTGTTTTAATACTTTCAAAAACCATTCAACAATGTGATTTAATTTTTTTAAGGTTGTAATAGTTTTGTTTTTCAAATCTTAATTATAATTATAATTATATTTCAGCATTGCCAGTCAGGATGCCAGGGATGCTTTCGGCATAATTGTCTCCTATGCTGTAAAGGTCAAGCTCTTCTTGGGCGCCTTGGGCGGTGAGCTCTGCGCTGAGCTGCCCTTCATCCTGATGCACCCGAAGGTAGATGGTAGCTTTGTAAAACATTAAAACTAAATTAATTAAAACCTATCAATTTTGCAGCCCAGCCGCAAGGCCCAACTGGAAGCTGAGGGCTCCATCGAGGCCTAAACAGAAATGGCTACCTCAACTAATGACAAAAATGGCGTATTTCTACATGTCTAACCGATGTTTGTGGATCTTAAAAAATGCTGATGTTGCTGAAATGTTCTGAACTGCAGTCGTCGTACTTTTCCTATATAGCAAATCCAATATTCATATATGTGTGTATGTGTATTATATTTATAACTCAACAAACAATTAAATATGAAAAAAGATTATGTACATGAGGTTATTGAATGGTAAGGAGGTTATTGAAAGGAAGCCTAACGTGATTGGAATAAGGTAAGCTTACGGTTAAAATAAGTTTAATAAATCTATAATCAACTTTAATTCCCTCAAGAATGAACCAAATACTCTTTACTGCCTTACTTAGAATGCACACATCCCAAACATTTGATAATGCACATTCAGATAACATTTCATTTGTACTACTATCTTACAACGTCTGCTCATTACGTATTTATTGAAGTACAATACTGTTGAATGATGAAATCAACAGAAGCCAACGCATTCTATTGAAATACTGATAGTGCATCTTGGTTTTGCGGCTTAGTAATTCCAACTATTGCTGCTCTAAAAAGCAGAGAAACAACCTAATTAATTCTTAGCAAAGATGATAGAGTAAGTTTACTGAGCTGAAGCTTAGTTAAGAGATAATTTGATATAATAAAGGCAAATTTAATGTCTATTTTGAAAGTGTTTGGTAGATTGGGTATCCAATTTGCAATTTCCCTTTATTTTCGTCGAGTTTAAAAGCAGCTACCATTCATTTGGGTAATTTTACATCCAAATGATTTGTGGCGCTTTCAATTAGCCACAAAGATTTATGGTTACACATCTGCCTAATTTTCCGGCAGTCACAGTACATTTTGTGGCCAAAACACAGTTTGAAAAGTATCGTTGGGGCAACAGGCCAGTATTTTTGGCAAACCAGGTGGTTGATTAGTAAAAATGATTCTGCATAATGCCTTTAATCGAAATTCAACAAGGCAGATTAGATTATCGTCTTAAAGAGCGTCTGGCAATAAAATTGCATTCCAAATACACACATCGCCACTTAACCGATAAGATGGCGAGACCCAAGGCAGAAATAGTTGACCGCAATTATAGTTTAATCAAGTAGCTTCGAGTGCTAATGTTAGACGATTAAGAAAGAAATCTATAAAACTCTGATTTTGATAACAATAATAAATAAACTCTGTAAATAAAATTTTCTAGCTTTAAGCAAATTTAAGTGGTTTTTAATCAATCCAAAATTATTTTGATTACATTAAAGTCATTCAAAAAATTCACAATAATAATATTATTTTAAAAACCTAATAATCTGATTATGCTAGTAAAATTAAGTACTTTATACCTATATTGGTTACCAAGTGGTTTTCGCAGTTACTACAAGGCGATAATAGGTAGCGACTAGCGTTAATCTGGTTGGTAAAGCAATACCCACAAGAAGTTTGGTGCAGTAGTCTGCATGTATCAAGGTCTTTCGTTGGCCCATACATACATTTAATTCCAGTCAGTTATCAGTGGAGCAGGCGAGCTAATTATTACAGTGCTGATTAGCCCCCGCTTTATTTACTAGTGGATAATCTATTAAGTGGCGCATGAATAAAAATACTAGTTAGATTTCTCCGCTGACCAGTCGCTTGGAAGTCTTTGTTTCGCCCGAACATGTGTTGCAGCTGCTGTGGAGTGACCCAACAAAAGGTCTGGGTCTTTGGATTTGGGACCCTTTTCGCGGTCTCCGGACTCTTGGCCATAATTTGCTGGCCCGGTTTTATAGACACGCAGATTATGAAGGTGAGTGGGAGAGGGTTGAATAAAATAAATGAGGAGTACTAAACGATTTATTTGAAGGCCCTGCCATTGACGCCCACTTCAAAGACCTTTGAGAAATGGGAGGAGCTGCCCATTCCCGTGTATGTCTACATGTACCTCTGGAACTGGACAAATGCCGCCGATGTCCAGGCTTATAAGGTGAAACCTAGTTTCGAGCAACTGGGGCCTTATGTCTATCGCGAGGAGAGAAAGAAAATGGATGTGGAGTGGCACGATAATGGTACGGTGACCTTTAACCCCAGGAGAACATGGTTCTGGGAGGAGGAGCTGTCCGGCGGCAAGCAAACCGATTTAATTACTGCCCCCCATTTACCTTCGCTGGTGGGTAAAAAGCAGTTTCTCTATGGAATTTTGTATATTGATTAGCAATTTGCTGTTTATTTTTTGTAGGCCGCTTCCAGCCAAATGCGAGATAGCAACTCCTTTTTGAAGTTCATGTTCAACCAGGCTCTGAATGCGAATGGAGGACATCTTTTTGTGACCCACACGGCAGCCGAGTGGCTCTTCGACAGCTTCTACGATGAGTTCCTGCACTACGCCATGACTTTGAACAATCCTCTGGCCCCGGAAATCGAGTCGGATCACTTTGCCTGGTTCCTCAATCGCAATGGATCCAAGGACTTCGAAGGACCCTTCACCGTTCACACGGGTGTGGGTGACATTAAGGAAATGGGCGAAATAAAGTTCTGGAAGGGCCAGAATCACACGGGCTGGTACGAGGGTGAGTGTGGACGGCTCAATGGCAGCACCACCGATCTATTCGTACCCGACGAACCCAAGGAGAAGGCCCTGACCATCTTCATTCCCGACACCTGTCGTATTATAAATCTGGAGTTTACGGGAGAGAGCGAGACGATCCAGGGCATCACGGGCTGGAAGTACGAAATAACACGGAGCACCTTCGATAATGGCCAGTTCGATGGAAATGCGAAGTGCTGGTGTCCGTTGGATAGGCAACCGGATAATTGTCCTGCCAGCGGAGCCACCGATCTAGGACCTTGTGCCGAAGGAGTTCCCATGTACCTGTCTGCCGATCATTTTATGTACGCGGATGAGAGCTACGGCAACACGATCAACGGCTACAAGCCCAATTATGATCAAAATAACTTCTATATCATAATGGAGCGGAAGGTGGGCGTTCCTCTGAAGGTCAATGCCAATGTGATGATCACCTTGTTAATACAGGCAGATGGCGTTATTGAGTAAGTGATTGTGTATAATGTGTAAATAAATTTATAACATACTTACATTCATTTTCAATAGCATACTAAAGGACCTTCCCACTTTCTATGCACCACTCTTCACCACCGCCAGTCGAGCAGAAATCGACGAGGCACTGGCCTCAGAACTTAAAGTAAGTTTTATAACAATTTTTAATTAATATTTATTAATAAATTGTGGTATTTTAGTTGGTGCTCAATCTACCAGCTATTGGCCGATATACTGGAGTGGGTTTACTGTGTCTCGGTTGCATTCTTATAGCCGTTGGCATTTTACTAACCATTAAGAGGAAATGGTATGGCCAAGCTGAATCGGATAGACTGGCTCTCAAGTATAACGAGGAAGTCCCTAAGGAAACGGAAATAGCAGTCAATACGGTTGACGGAAATTTGTAATACTTCAATTAATATACACATTTAACATTAATAACAAGCACATAAATGTGATTTCCGATAAACTTGGTGTGATAAATAAGTGTTAATTTGTTTTGTTTTAGTTAAAAATAAATTGTTCACTATGCAATTAGGTATTATCTACCGTTGTCAAAAATATTCTAAATGTTGCAAATTTTAACTGACAATAAAATAGTAAATAGTAAAGCATTAACGTATTAAATTATTGTCTTTCTTATTTTTTAGGAAAACAAAACAAATAATTAATCTTATATTTTCCTATCCAATGATATTATTTTTAGTAGATGTTTTCAACAACAAAATTTGTAAAATGTTTGCCTAATTAAAAAAAATGTATTATTTATAAAGTTTTTTTTTAAACTTTTGAAACAAAGAAATTCAATAAAGTTATTAACTCCAAAAAAATCAACTATTTAAGCTAAAAAAGACATTTTCTTGTTAATCACAAAAAATTATTAAATGACCAATCAAAAAACAGTTACAAATTTTTTTGATGACAGTGTACTTATAAGTTATAAAGCCCAGCAATCGAAAACTTTATAATTTGAGTGAGTTTTTTGTTATCTGAGAATTCAAAAAATTTTTAGCTCAACTCATAAAAATAACCTCTTAACTTTTTCGGTAAGTGTGAGTATTATAGAAAGCTTAAGGCGATAAACCGATCAGGATGAAACACTTAGAAATTCAAAACAATTTAAAAATAGAAAAATCAGCAGTTAAATTGAGGGGGGCAGTTGTGGAAATCTAATCTTGCACTCTTATTGTCGCACATCAATTTAAAAAGTGGGCTCGCTTATAAATAATACCGGTTAAAGTGGCTAGCATACCAGTTGCAAAAATCAATTGAAGGCGATGTGTTGCAATTGCTGCAGTGTTCGCCAGCAGAAGATCTGGGTCTTCACCTTAGGAGGCCTGATCCTGGCCATCGGAGTGTTCCTCGTTTCCGCCTGGCCAGCTGTATCCCGCCAGTGGATTCGCAGTATCCTGCCCTTGGCTCCCAACTCCTTCATCTACAAACGCTGGGTGACCACACCAATGCCACTGTACAGCACAATTTACCTCTTCAACTGGACTAATCCGGAGGATTTGAACACCGAGGGCGTTAAGCCAAACTTCGAGCAGCTGGGACCCTACACCTTTAGCGACTTCAAGGTTAAAGAAGATCTGGAGTGGAATCAGCCCGAGGTGACCTATTTTGGCAAACGCACCTGGCATTTTCTCCCCGACAAGTCAAACGGCTCGCTGAATGATGTGGTTGTAGCCCCTCATTTTCCCTCTCTGGTGAGTCTGACTATAAAATATTGGTTGTGCTTTTAAGTACTAGAACTAAAGGTTTTACTTACAAGAAAACTTTTTAAGCAAGTCCGATTTTATAAATTAATTAAGCAATGACTGTAGAAATAAATAAATATTTACCAATAGCAATATTAGCTACAAGATAATTATCATAAATATGTTTCAATAAACTGCAAAGAATTTTAACTAATTTCATGATTATTTAAAAAGTTGATAAGAAATCAAATTAAATTTTTGCAAAATAAGATATAAACATTTATAATATCAAAATGATTTGTTTTTTTTTTTGCTATAAGCCGCAGTCATTTAAGCGAAATGTAGTCGCATTTACTGGACGAAATCCTGTTGATTTGCGAGTTCAAATCGAGCGTACCGAGTTTCGGTGCGACAATCTGTCACCACATCAAGTAATCCCCGCTAATCCCGCTATCCGCTTTAGACAGCTGCCTCGTATTCGCGCCGAATGCGCCGCATCCTGCGCAAGGTCATGAACTTTGCCCTGAATCGCGAGGGTGGCGCCACCCACATGACCCACACAGCAGGTCAGTGGCTCTTCGACGGCTACTATGACCATCTGCTGGACTTTGTGGAGCAGCTGCATTCGCCCCTGCTGCCGGTTTACAGCAATACCTTCGGCTGGTTCTACGAACGGAATAACTCCAAAACGGCCGAGGGAAACTTTACGGTGCACACTGGTCGTGGAGATCTCAGCCAGATGGGGGATCTCCTCCTGTGGAATGGTGAAAACACAACCGGATATTATCCTGGCGAATGTGGCAAGGTTAATGGCAGCACGGGGGAACTCTGGTCGCCGGATAGGAAGTGGAACCAGCCCACCTCCATTTTCTTGTCAGATGCATCGCGCTATTTGAACCTTTTTCCCAGGGAAAACCTCACCATCGATGGCATTGATGTCTGGCGTTATGAGTCCACCAATCTGACCCTCGACAATGGCCAGCTTTCGCCGGACACTAAGTGCTTTTGCCTCGAGAATCGCGAGTGTCCCCGCAACGGAGTCCTGGATTACGGACCCCCAGCCTTCAACGGTCCGTTCTACATGTCGCATCCGCACTTTTACCTCACGGATGACCTGTACAGGGAGAACACCACGGGACTGCGACCCGAGGAATCCGAACACGGCATGTTTGTGATAATGGAGCCCACTCTTGGCATTCCGCTGAGCCTGAGGGGGCAGCTCATGATTAGCACGAGAGTGGTGCGCGATGAGGCCATCGAGTGAGTAAAAGCCTGGCATTTATTGAAAAAATATTGAAAAACATTAAAATACTTAAATAGACATTTTATCTGAGGCACACTAGTTTTTATTAGTATTCCAAATTAATAAACCAGCAATTATGGCTCTAAAAATATAGAAATATTGAAATATTTTTTATCAATACATTGATTCCAATAGTTTTCTCGTGCTTTCATTTTTGGAATCATAAAATAACAATTATTTTATTTTACTTTACTTTGCAAATGAAATTCGGTTTTATAACCAATTAAAATATGTATTAATTTTGTTTTATAAATTAATGAATGGGAATTAAACTTTTTTTTACAAATATTTAGTTTAAATTATACATTTATAAGGCTAATCTGTTTATTCCTTATTTAGCCTATTCAAGGATGTGGCCTATGATCACTATGCACCCCTATTTACCATGAGAATCCATGCGGAATTAGATGAAAGCCTTACAAGTTTACTCAAGGTAAGGTAAACACAATAATATTTAATAAATACCGAAAATAATAACTTTCTTTGACAGCTTGCCTTAAATGCCGCCATCATTGGAATGTATACGGGAATCGGATTAGTTCTTTTTGGACTGACAATGATCGCAGTCGGTCTATTTGTCACAAAGAATCACAAGTGGTACAACGAAAAAAAGTCCGTGGGCTATCATAAAGAATAAGTGGGACACAAACAAGAAAGACGCACTTGAACCCGATAAGACTGTTAGCAAAGCCAACAAAGCAATAATCTCGTTAATCACAGAGAAAATTTTGGCATTGTTTAAGGCCATAATCAGTCGAAAGCTCTTTAAAGCTGGGCCATAAAAAAATGCAAATTACGTGCCCGGCTAGATTATCCAATTTCGTTCAGGTGTTGCCCAGCTGCAGGCATCTAGAATTACACTAAATTATGGCCTTTCAAATATGCTAAAATTTATTAATATGTTAATAATTGTTTTTTGCTGTTCGTTCATGCTATGCAAAGAAGGAAGGGAAATATCCTTGAGCACGTAAGCTGCATACTTTATGGCGTACGAACTCTTTCACCAGGCAGAGCCGGCAAATACCGAACTGGAAATTTGAAAAATGCCAAAAGAATATTATAAGCGACTAATTTATATGCACCAAGCACGCAAACTTACGTTTTGCACACACATTGTTTTGTGGCCCACGAAAAGGACGAAGAAACAAGTTAAACAATGTATGAAAATATGAAAATTATATGACTGCCAGTATGTGTCGGCCATAACTTTAATAAAATCTCTGTGGGGGTGAGTAAACTGGAGTAATAAAATACATTCTTAAGGAATGGCCAGAAATAAATACAAATATTTTATGTAGTTAGGACCATAAAGTAAATCAATAAAAATGCACTTATCAATCATATAACTTGTATTCATATTTTTATCTAGTCAAACCTTTAACAACTGTCACAAAAATTTACAAAATTAATATATTTTTACACATTGGCTGAACTTCAACAAACAAGATATATTTGTCATTCATTACAAAGCACAACCAACTTCCTTTTTGATCATAAACCATGCTGAAATTCTTGTATATTTTAATTTGCAAATATAATCTTGACAAATTGCCAAAGCCTGTTTAAATAAAAGGATTCCAACATATTTATTAAAATTTATTTACAGCAAGCTTAGTTTATCATTTCTGTGTTCACTTTTCTTTTTAAATTGTTGGACATCATTTGATTTACGGCCAAGCTTCTGTACTTTATTATTTATTTATGTACATTTAAAAGACTTTACCAATGAAGCTTCATTTATTTGTGTGTGACATATTTTCTTAATAATAGCCATTTTCTGGGAGTAATTCTGTTTCAATTCAGTTTTATTTCTTTGACTACCCATTTACTTTTCAAGGGTTGACTAAGAGTTTTTCCACTTTTGGGTTTCTTTTTTTAGTCGAATAACCAGAGCAATGTGCAATTGTGCGTAGAATTTTTAATGAAATATTTAACCAACGCCCCTTAAACGACAGAAGGTCAGCAACAGGAACGTTTAATTTTGCAAAATTGGTTGTCAAGGTACGCAGTCTGGTTGACATTTTTATACTTTTTTAATGCTTTTAATACCCATTAATAATGTTTTTCGGGTATCTTATTTTTGTGATGCAGGATATTAACAAAATTTCGTGAAATTTAATACTGGGTCATTTCTCCTTTGCTCATGGTGATATATTTTTAAAGTCCGACTTAAAACCTTTAAGAAAATGTTAAATGAAATTACATAAAAACTTTTGTAGATGATTTGTGAGTTTGTAAACATTTTTTTTTCAGCAATAAAGGAAAAAAAGGGCTTTATAATTTTGTTAGTTGGTTTTTGTTGTAAAAAACAATTAGTTTGAATTAAAAACGTATAGTTACCTATACATAAAATATATTTTGGAGTTGTTTAACAATTCCAGAACATGATTCACAATTATTAAAGTGAGTTGAGTAAGCAATTTTTCATCATCTTGGGTAGCAACAAATAGAATCCTTATACTTACCTGAGTTTGCCATAAAATTTTTAATGCTTCGGCGAGAAGAGAAAACTCTAGGCATAACAAGCAACAGATCGCGTCAGTGACCGACTTCATTATTTTGGCTAAATCCGAAAAACCAAGAAAAAAGAGCTTGAAATCCCGGATGGGTTAGGTTTGGGTTTGGGCATGTCCGTGTGATTCCATTGTGGCCTGCTGTCCGTTTATGTCGCGAAAACTTCGGTGTCCTAATCTGCTGCCTGACTTGCATACTAATTTGTTTGCTCCTCCTAACCCACCCACTCTGGGCGGAGCCCCTCCCACCCATCGACCTTCAGCCCGTTTGCCTTGCCTTTATGGTCCTTTGGGCTGCTGACAACCCGTAGATTATGTTGTTGGCTTTGGCTTGGGCTTGGGCCTCGGCCTTTGTGTGTTGGCCAAGTCTGAGTGTGCTCTGGTGTGAGTTGGCCAGAGTCATGTTGCCTTGGCTTACAGATTTTCCAGGGGTTCCCATGGACCGACTTGTTTGTTTATTTCTGCCGGCCGTCCATAAAACCCTGTTTAGCTGCTTAATTTTTTCCTTTGTCATGTTGACAGTCTCTCTCAGCTCAAGGACTTGTTCTGCGGGGTTCATTTTTCGCACAATTTAATGTTATTTAATTGGCATTTAAGTTTGTGCAAATGCTTGTGTTTCGTGCCGCGATAAGACCGACATAACATTAATATTAAGGTCAGTTTTTATTTTTGTCTGAGGTATCAGCAGCCAACTACATTAAATATTCACAGCTTATTGCTCTAAAAATAGCTTCATAAAATATTGCAAAATTTTTAGAATGCATGGAAAAGCACCAAGTGGCTTATAAAAACATTTATGTTAAATTTAGCTGGCAACCTACCGCTAAATAAATCCGCTTACAATTAATAATTTGTGACATTTTAACTACAATGTTGAAACCACATCTGGCATTTTTGGGGAATTTATGTTACAATTTTCTATGCCATGTGCAATAGATCTGCCTGTATTTTTTTATGTTTTGTTAGTAGCGCAAATTGCATTGGGGGGTTGACTTGGGTCAGATGTTACAAAGTTGACAGCATCAGAGAGAAAATCTGCAGCAAAAAAATGCTTAAATAAACATAGACCATTTCGCGCTAACGCCAAAACAACAGGGGAAATATTCTCTGAATACGGGAAAGAATTTTAAAATTCAATTTAAAAAACATTCCGGTATTGTTGTCGTTTTCTTTTTCATAAAATTGGTTATGGTAGAATGGCAGCCAAACAATTAATGTTTATAGTTTTCAGTTGGATAACATTTTCTGTCAAAAACTCAGTTGTGAAAAGAGAGACCAGTTACTATAGTTTTTAAAATAATATTAGCAAGTAAATTCTTAACTGAAGTGGGTTAAATGAAAAAACCAGTATGTAATAAAATATGGGTATTCTTAGTTCCAAACCAAAAACAATTTAAATATTGCAGCTATACTCTGTTTTTATTTATGAGTTTAGCTTTCAGTTGGCTAACCTTTTCCGGTGGAAACGCAGATTTGAAATTGAAAACCAGTGGCTATAGTTTAATATAAATAACCGAAGTTGGTTAATTGAAAAAACAGCATGTAATTAAATATGGGTGTACTTAGTTTGAAGCCAGCAACTAATTGAATATCGCAGTTATTCTCTGGCTAAAATTCTGTAATTAAAACTGCGACTGGCCAACAACGATGGCTTTTAGCAGCTGCCAAAGTTTAAGCACGCATACGCAGTGTATGCCGAGCGTTCTAATTGCCTCCATTTATGAAGTGTCCATTAAGCCCGAATGCAATATGTAATGCAAACTCCATTCCCCAGCTGGCTTTGTAGTTTGGGCTATGACCAGAAAGCCTTAAGTTCTCTTGGGCTGGCAGAAAGCCAAGGGCGTAAAGATGGCCCAGAGAAAGTCCAAGATGCTGCAGCATCTTCTGCTCGTCGGGCAAAAACAATTTGCCCACGGGATAGAAACGTTAAGCTAGCAAAAGTGTTGGCCAGAAAAAAGAGACTACATAAATTCGAGAGGGAAAGTAGTCAATGTTGGAGCAAACGAGCTGGCTCACATTGTTTGGCATCGTGTCGGAGCATATGACTATGCATATTTGAAAGGCAATTTCCCCAGTGTTCGGGTCATCGATGCAAATGCAATTTCATTCTGTTTACCAGACACTTTACAATGTCCCCCTTTAATGCTGAATTTATCCCATTTCATATCCGTTTGGCCTTAGGCCCTATTTGCTCAACATTTGCAACAGCAGCTTGCATATGTTTTTCATCAACTGAATCGCAAAAATTCGCACTTCCGTGTTCGCTTCCGCCGAATTTATCGATCAGCCACCTGCGCTGGATGCTTTTAACACTTTTCGCACTTAAACCGCAGAAATTTTGTTAAATTTTCATTTAAAATACATGGGCTGGCAATTGCGGCAGCTGTGTCGGCATCAAAATGTCACTTCATTCCGCCCTCATCCCCTTGAAAAGCTTTCGCATCCGCTCGTGCAGCCATGTGTGAAAAGTTTGAGGGGGAAATGTAAGGCTCTTTCTCCAATGGAATATCCAAACAAGTTACACCAGTCCGCAATTATATATGTAAATATCAACGTGGGCGTGGCTGTGGGATTTATTCCATTTAAGAATTCCCTAGAGTGAGGTGCAAAAATTTCGGAAATCCTTTTGGGGAAGTAGGTCAATAATTTGAAGACCAATTTTAAGTGTTCCAATACATAAATAAATAGTGATTAAGTTTGTATTTATCTTCACACCTCCTGAATTGTAACCATGTTGTAATTAAAGTAACCAAATTCATTATCTATCTATATACAATAAAATTCCATTTAAATTCACCTTGAATTAAAATATCATTTTTTCCGAAACTGTAAAGTGAGATAGGAATTATTCAATCAACAACAATTGACGTCTTAAATGAGTATCTGCACAAGTGAATATCATAGCCAAAAACTTCTATTATTATTTTATATACTGGAGCTCAAAATGCCAGGCCAATACATTGTTCGGCATATATCAAAATAATAAGCTATGAACTTCTATCCACATTCCATTAAATCCGTTTCCCTTACGTATATTGGCATAATTGTCAACCACATGCCATTTATGCCACTGGGCTTTCCATAATTTATTTACATATATATATACATGTGACTTAATGCCGGAGCCGGGCATTTAATTAAGGCAAATCCGTGACCATGGAATGTCCTGGTTCACAGTTTGAGTATCACTGCAGCATTTAATAATGTCAATTCCAGTTGACTTGAGTGCGTTGATTTAGTTAAGACAGTGGCTTCATATATGCCAATTTACAGTTCTGCGGTCCCTTGGACATACGCATCCTGTGCCCGGCGGACGGTGTAGGTCAGCTGGAAGCCCGTTTCGGAGGCACTCGTCTGCGAATCACTGGCAAACCGCAGGACGAACGGAGGACGGGCGATGATCTCCTGACCGGTCAGTCCATTTCCACAGTAGTACGTGGCCTGCAGCCCCCGCCTGCCGACTATTTGGGCATCGGGAATGCCCAAGTAGTCTGATGCACGCAACGGGGTCAACACTGTACTGCGGCACTCGGTGTCGTAGGCAGGTCCTGGCTGCTCAGAGTTCGCCTTCGAAAGCTCAAAGTGGTCGATCTTGTAGCTGTGATTTGGGAATATACGAAATAAATCAATATTTTAATTAAACAATTAGTAAATATGATTAATAAACTAAGCAATTTTGATTTCGAACAACATAAACAATATTTGTAATCTTAAGCTCCTATTGGTTATATATATTTTTTTGTGGTATAAAATATAATTAATAAATTGGTTTTACATAAATTATTTTTTATATACTGTATCGAAGAAATATATATATTTAAATGATTAAGGTTTAATTTTCTAAAAATCTATGTTTTCAACTTGGTTTGTATTTTGGGGTCCATTCCTCGTCATTTTTATGAACCCCCTTTCCAAAATTCGAAAAATGTCTTTACAGAAAAGTGACCTAAAATCTGCACTTCTAAGCCCATTTCTAACCGACATCCGATTTTAAAAAGGCTTACTTATATATGATTGTCGTTAAATTCTCTAAAATTCGGTGTTTTCAACTTGGTTTATAAACCTCCCCATTTCCAAATTTTCCACAAAAGAAATTTGCAGAAAAGTGACCTAAAACCTGCACTTCTAAGCCCATAAATACTTATGTAATAGCTATAATTACTTGAAATTCCTGTTGCTGGGCTGACTCACTCACCTTATCTCGCTGTCTGCCGCTCCCTTAACACAAATCGAGTACTTCATGTTGGGCATGTAGATGCCACCAGCGAAGTTGAAGCTAACGATGCCGCCAGTCGTCGTCGTGAAGTATTGATCACAGCCCAGAGGAGCCAGCAGTTCCAGATCGGCCACTGAAGGCGAGGTCAGGGATTGGATGAGCTGGGCGGCGGGTCCAGAACCCGAACCAATTCCAGATTGCCCACCGAAAATGGTGCGCGGCAGGAGGTTGCCCAAAAAGGGCAGGATCGGTCGCACCGTGGGTGACTGAACCTCGGGTTGTCTTACATTTAGGGCACCCAAGTCCCAGGGACACTCCAGCTGGGTGAGGGTTAGCTGCCAGGTGGACTGCTTGCCGAGTGTTGTGGCCAGCCGGAACACAAGCTGCAACTCCTGACCCCGGCGCATTGGGAAATACAAGTGCTGACCACTGCTGCGACCGCACAGCCGGAAATGCCGAATCTGCAGATAATCGACGCACTCCAGCAGTCCCGAATTGGCATTCAACTGCGGCTGCGGCAGCTCCAAACGCTCGAATTCGACGCGCACCTGACACACCTGGCCGCTCCACGGCGCCACGCGGATCTGGCAAGTGTCCAACTTGGCCAGCTCACCTGTTCCCGGACTCGGATTGCGAATAACCAGGCGCTTCTGGCGGGCAGCCCCACTCGGCGCATTGCAGGCCACCTGACAGAGGACAGGTGCAAGTAGTGGCGAAAGTAAGAGAAGAGTCAGCAGCAGGGTGAAATCCATTTTGGCCCAATTCGATAGTGGCCCTGCGTTTCGTTTGGGAAATTTTCGCTGTTCAGCGCTTTTATATCAGTTTCTGAGAGCAATTGTATCTCTCGGCAGATAACTGCCATTGACATTCGGCGATAACGACTGAAAGATGTTAGCTAGCGATAATGTATCTGGACTGGAAGTCCCTGGAAATTTCACACCGCAGTTATGAAATTTTGGGGAAAAGAAAAAAAGAGTCAACTCCGCTGGGACAACCTAAAGTTAAAAAAGTTTTCTTGCAGTTTTAGTGCTTCATTTCTGGAGGCATAGTGGTTTTTATTCGCTCCTAAAATATATTAAATATACTTAACCCTTCAGAACTTAAGCAATAATTTAAGGTATAACTAAAACATAATCATAAATATAAAAAATAAACATAGAAAAAACTAAAAAAATCGTCTATCAACAATTCATTGCTAAACTATTTTTTTTTAACTTACGTTCAAGTTTTTGTGGGTTATAAAAAGCTTGCAAAGACATTAAAGTCTTAAAGCAAGTAAGGTACATACAAATTTTTTAAAGCAAATTCAGTTGGATTTAAGTAGTTCTGGAATAAATTATTAAATAATTATAAATTAAATGCTAACCCTGCTGTAATTGTGTTCCTATTTTAATCACCATCAATGGACAACAAAGCCAACCCAACTCATCGAATTCAAGTGGAATGCTACCCCCACTATCTGTGTAATCATTATCGAATAAATAATGCGCCGGCAAGACATGCCAGGTATGCATGCAATCTTCCAGTTTCGCCCCCGCCTTCTTGCGACGGTTAACATTTGTTCGTTGTGACTTTAAGCCTTCTTCTCAAATAGGAATTCATTGCCCAAACGTTTTATCAATAAATGCCACAAGGAAGTTTTACGCACATTTTATCGCAAAGATACTCACACACACGGCGGAAGAGAGGCGTTTATGGCCGCCTTACACCATTTATGAGGTCTCACACTTACACACACAGCGAAAAAGGACCTTGGCGCACGTAAAACAATAAAATTCGAGGCATTTATATGAGCATACCTTTGATTGTGTTTGAACAGGTTCGTGGGTGTGAGCACGTGTGCGCTAGTATCTCCACCCTCTCTACCAATTTACATAATATTTTGCGGCATTGGTTACCATTTTTTATCCCCGCCTTGTAATTAAAATTAAATGCCCCTCGGCCGCATCTATTAAATTTAATGTTAAACGCGTAACATGTGACAAAAAATACTGCCGAGGTGGCGTTAAAATTAAACAAACGACCAAATAATACTAAAATTGCATGCACAGCGCGATTAACATATCAACAGCGACAAAAAAACATCATAAACCAGCGGGGAAATGTTTCACAGCAAATTTCCAGCTTTGCATTTTCAGGCCTGCAAGTGCGGCAAGAACATCAACAATGCACACCATGGCACACATTTGCGTTCAAGTTTTAAAAATTTATGACCCAAGTACAAGCCCAGTTAAAAAACAAAGCCAGTCGGCAAGCAACCTTCGAAAAAAAGTATAAAAATATATAGTGAGGAGTACAAAAAAAGCTCGTGCAGCCGTCGCATAAAAATGAAAACTATGTACTAATAAGCAAAAACAAGGTGGAAAAAATGAACAAACTAACGTCGTTAGCAGAAAGGAAAATGGGAAATGTAAACGCCGAAAATTATCGGATTCATTCAAGGAACAGGGAATACTCTTAAAATATTTATCAGCATTTCGTTCCAAATGAAAAGTAACAAAAAATAGTATTTTTCATTGAACTGCAAAAAGCTTTCCAGACTTGTGAAATAGTTCCTTAATAAAAAATATGAAATAAATACAAAATAATATTAAAATTGTAATGTTTGAATAAAAACGAAGATCTGTACTTCAATGACAATAATATATTTTTATATTTTTGGTTTAAAAATAAGATTAACAATTGTTTGTTAATTCTTTTAATTTAGTCTTGTAATGACAATGTATAATACAAATATTTAATATATTTTTCTAGGCGTGAAAGTAAATACATATTTGAATTTTTTTGTTGGAAAAAAATTGTTCAAGGATATGTAGTATATTCTCAACATTACTCAACCCAAAAGCACTTAAATAAGTTTTATAACCATACCCGAGGACACCAGAAAAACTTCGCTCCAATCCAGCACACCCACTCAGCCATATATTCCCGGCAGACTTCATCAGCAATTTGTAATACCTACTTTCCAAGGGCATTTCACGAGCCAAAAAAAGAAGGCGAGGAAAACACAAACTTTTGTTGTAACCGCAGCCACAGCAGCGCTCACGTATTTATGTCAATGTTTTGTTTTAGTTGTTGGCGGCAGTCTTGGCCACCTCCGTCCCGGCCAGCGCCACGCCCCTTCCGCCCTCTGGTTGCATGTCGTGCCCATTTGCGTTACCTTTGAACCCCGCCACAAAAACAAGAAGTGACGCCTGTTCAGTTTCGGTTCGGGTCGAGGCTCTTCGCTCAGCTCTCTGTTTTCCGTTCTCTGTTCTCGACTCGAGTCAGCTTTATGTGATCAACAACTTGTTTTGTTCTTGTTCAAGATGTATGCGAAAATTGCAGGGATGGGTTCACAAGCCAACAGGAACGACATCAAACTACAAGAGCTGGACGTCAAAGCCATGAAAACAGAAGAAACACCAACAGAACTCATAAAATGTAAATATAAAAAAAATAACTCTTGTCAGAGAAATTTTAGAATGCAACTTAAACAATTAATTTGGTTAAATTTAAAGTTAAGAAAGATTATCCTTTTTTTTAATTTTTGTGAATCTATTAACCTTTACTTTTTTATTCAGACGTTAAAGTTAAATACCACTAGGTACTTAGGGAAAAATTGATATAAAACAAATTATTAGTATTCTAAAAAATAATACTCAAGTTAGTATTTGTAAAAAAAATGTAAACAATTAAAATTTTTCCAGTGCAGTAGATTTGTGGAGGTTTCGGGGGCAGAAAGAAATTTATTCCTCAGCAACTTTTTTTATAGTATTATTGCTGTTGAGTTTTTATTTTATTAAGAGTGCCATAAAAATAGTATGACAATGTCCTTGCAACTCCAAATTACATTTGCAAGTTTTGTGGCACCGCTTGATCGAAATTTAGTGGAAAATGTAGCAGCTGGGCGGCGAAAAATGTGTCGCATAAAAAGCCAATTAAGTGGCATTCGATTGGTTTGCATAAGGCGCAGATTGCACGGCAACTCGTCATCCTGGGCAAGGGCGGGCCACGCCCCAATCATAAATATAAACAACGCCACAGCGACGACTTTGCCATCTAAAATGGAAATCTACCGGTAACAAGAACATGCATATTTCCCGGCTCGTGTTGATTTTTCTTGCCAGCCTTTTCCTTCGTGTTTGCTTATCAAGTGCAAATGCATGCAACTTGCAACAGCAACTACGATTGCAACACAGCAGCAACAGCAACAACAACAGCAATAATAATATCAACAAACAGCGCAGATAGGCAGCGAAACAGCGACGTGTTGCTCCCTGTTGCCGTCAAGAAAAACGAGTTGTTTCCGGCACTCAAACACTTCTGATTGCAATGCCAAAAAAGCCAAAAAAATATGTAGGAATATGCAGCACTTTTGTTGCCGGCACTATAAATTTAAATGCAATCGCATTAAGAGAGCAACAAAGAAACGAAAGGATACGTTCTGGGAAGGGATTTCGGCTCTCGGTAATTTATGTTGCATACTTTATGGGGTGCGATGGCATGTGAACTTGAACTTGCCTCAAATAAACATTTTTGTTCGATTTAAATTCAGTTCAATTTGGCAAATTGCTGAATTTACATTTTTAAATATATTTTGCTGTGTTTTAATTTGGCAGAAGATATTTCAAGGTGACTAAACATGACTTTAAATGAATGAAAGCTAAAGTATGTAAAAAAGATTACGTACAAAAAATTCGAGCCAAAATTAAAGAAACTTGTGTTTTTAGAGAGTCGTTGAACCAACATTGTTACAAAAATATATTTTAATTTCTGCTCAGCTTCAAAAATTGTTATTTGTTTATTGTGTTTCTCACTTAGTTGCCCAATTTACATTCCGTTCGATTTGTCGAAATTGAAAATCAGCATTCGAGAACACTTTCATCTATTCTTGGTTGGATGGATGATGTTGACAAGAGCCGGAAAACAAACTGGAAACTGCATGTAAATAAGGCAGGCAAAAACAAAGCTCGTTGATGATTTGAATTGCTTTCTTTTCGTTTGTATTTAATTTAATGCATTCTTGCCATCAACATCATCACTGTGATAAACTTTCAGTCAGTTGGCCATTGTTATTACTTTTCAAACTTTTCTCTCCAGAAGTCTGTGCGTTTGTGCATTTCTTTGTTGGGTGGAAGAACTTTAAGCAAATAATAACTCAGACAGCCTTGAGGTAATGTTTAAGGATGCTGCCAGAGAGAATGGCACACAAATTAATGCGCAATCAACTAGCGGACTGTGCCACCCAAAAACCACTTTAGACAGCCGCCCATCCGTCAAAGCCTTTTACTGGCCCAACTTTGCTCCGGCTTATTTATGTGCGTCGGCTGCAGGAGCCATGAATTGACTTTGCGACTTTGGAGTTGGGCCCCATGCCAAAGCCGGTCCTTCCCTCCCCCTTCCTCCTCTAATGTCCTCCACCCGCATAATGTGCATGACAATCTTTTCTTCCCCGCAATCCCCCGACTTCTGGCGGGGAGGAGACAATGACATTGTTGCTGGATCCGTTGCCACATGATGCACTTGATGCCAAGCGACACACAATATGTCTTTTGACTTCCGCAGACTGAAAGCCAACCGCAAGCCGCCAGATTGAGGATGATTTGAAAACAATACACAGGGGACAACCCGCCATTGGCTTAAATGGAGGGAATGTTTTAAATTCCACGGTTATGCCTCGCAAACGGACGAAAGATGATGAAAAGCCTTTGGGAAAGTTTATGAGGAAATTTGCCTGTGATACTCACAAATTAAAGGTCCTTTAAAGTGTAATCACAAAAAAAAGGTAATAAAAAGGATGATTCCTTAACCAGATTTTGGTCCGGCAAGAACTTACTAATTTTTAACAAAACATGGATAAATATTTAAATTTCAAAGTCTTACCATTTTCTGTCATTATTCATTTAACATTTGAACATAGTGCTATAGACTTCAAAACAATTAGAAATGTTTGACACCTCTCAGTCATACTAAAAACATATATTATACATAAATACTAACTCCCTATATTAATGGAAGGCCTAAGACTCAAAATCGATTGGGAAGACGATGAAGGTCTTAAAGAGGAAAACACAACCTGTAAGCCGAGAAAACCCTTGGACAACAGCATTGATTGCCGTGAGAAGTCAATAGTGGAAAATTTAAACGCCGACCAAGATGCTATTGCGAAAATTCAATATCTTAGTTTAGAGCATGCCATGCTGGACAAATATATAGAGAATCAGGAGCAAGATACAACACTCCGCAAGTATTTGGTCGTTGGCGTTCACTGGGTTTCTCTGCTTACTGAAAACGTGTTGAGCCATCCCTTTGTAGTATTGCGTTGGCAGTGTCAGGTTCATAATGCCTCGAAACATTATCATTTACATCCCTTTAGTCTTCTGCCCAGTATTGTGCATTTGCATAGACGCCAAGGACTTGGGACACTATGGAAAGGAGTGGGCAGCTGTCTACTTGTGAGCGGAATGTCCTGCGCCATTGAAGATTGCATATCAAAACTTACCAGCTGGCCAAAAAAAGTAGAAGGTCGAACTTCTTTGAAGCGATTTGGACAACATGTTTTCCTCAAATGTATAAGCATCAGTTTGATAGTGCCATTTCACGCGGCCGCCTTGGTAAAAACTGTGCAAAGCGACATAGCCAGCGAAAAAACTGGGATTTTAGATGTGATGCGGGAGGGAGGAGTCCGACTTTTCCACTGGAGTTCCACGAAAAATAGCCAAATGCTACCTGCTTGGGCATTAATCGGTCCCAGTGTTTCGATTGGCATCACGAAGTATCTCTTCAACTTGCTAATACACGGCGTATCCACTCGAATGATGCGTAGGCGAATCACGTTTTTGCAGGAAAATCGAGGTGAAAAGCTTTGCGACAATACGCTGGAGCACCAAAATGCGGAAATATATGCCGGACTTATCGCCATGCTAACCACAGAGGTCATATTCTTTCCATTCGAGACTATTCTACATCGTCTTCAACTGCAGGGTACCCGAACAATAATCGATAATCTCGATAATGGCTATGCAGTTGTTCCGATTCTGACAAACTATCGAGGAGTCTTCGACTGCTATCGAGCTACAATTATTACGGAGGGAGTTGGTGGACTCTACAAGGGCTTTGGAGCGATGGTACTGCAATTTGTGGCCCATGTGGCAATTATAAAGCTGGCCAAATGGATAGTGAATCAAATAGCTGAGGGTATGTCCCATCGACCACCATCGCGAAAATTACAGTATCTCGATTGCGTTTCAAGCAACAAGAGCTCTACCACATTATCGCCAAGCGTTTCCAGCACCGAAATGGAAGTGAACAGTGTCGGAAAGTATTCACTGGATTAGTCGAGTCTTACTATTAATGTTTGTGTAAATTCTTTCTAATCATATATATTTAAACGAAAGAAAATAGATCAAGAAGTTCGATAAGTGGTTTAACAACTTTATTAAAATTAAAGAAAATAGTATGTGGAATTTCGGTTTAAATAGGAAAAAGCTTAAATCATCTCAGTCAATGAAATTATTTTGACAGGAAATGCTTCGTTGATAATTAAGCATACGACATTGTTATTAATTCCCTTACAGAGATTAGGTGTTTACGACTTAGACAAAATTAAGCAAGCATTTAGAATTAATCAAATATGTATTCATTTAAAGTCATCAAGGATTTGCCCCCAAGCTTTACACAAATGATTGCATTTATTTTCAGAATTAACAGGTCCACACGTCGTATGCGCAATGTATGCATGCCAATATTGGCAAAATACTTCGCATGTAAATTGAGGCCTCACCTATGCTAATTCATGTGTTGACTCCTGGAGGCAGTCTGCTAATAAGAATAGCTTTTTGTTTCTATTTATCTATGCAGATTGTTTATTTGGAACACACTTAAAAACGGCACAGAGTTGACCCCGATAATTTAAAATTACAATTTCCAATGATGTGCGGAAGATACTCGAAATCGCTGGGATTGCGTTCTTATGCTTGTTTGTGTGCACGTAATGCACATAAAGTTGCTGCTTCGTGCCCCCAGAAGCCGTAAAGCCAATTCGCAGGACAGTACACGGCGTATACTTAATACACACGTATGCAACGCGTGACTGCTGCCAGGCTCCAAGGATGCGAGCTGTGGCAAAGAAATCAACTTAAAATGTGCAAATTGTTTATACTGCCGACCCCTCTGCGGACAAACACAAACATACATATGTGCACTGGGATGGGTTAAAGTATGTGCCGGACATTGAATAAGATTAATGAAGGTTTTGCTTCTGGTGTTTCGGTTTTTTTTTTATTGTTTGGTTTTGGGTCGGCCGCCTGCTGCGGTATCGTGGTTGGACCGCAGGATGATGCCGTTGCCCCTGCTGCTAAAATATTTTTGCAGTCAGCCTCGGCCTGTTCTGCAGCAGCTGTAAATGAAAAACATATTTCAATGATGCATGCCCCGCAAAAACAACATCGGGCGGGCGGTTCCCGCTCGTCCTGGCCAACAATAAACTGGCCCAACAACCGGTTTGAGCCGGGCCCAAAAGAAGGAGACGAAGCTGCTGGCCACAAACAACTGTCAGGGACATGTTTCGAAATGTGACAATTTTATTGGTCTGTCCGGGAATTATATATATCAGAAGTTGAAATGCATTCAGGAATGAAAATTGTTCTTGGAGTGCAAGACGGCTCCTTAAAGAAATTTCAAGCAATTTATTGCGATTTAATTAGTTGAATTCTGTCACCAATTCTTTTTTTAATATTTATTGAGTTTTTTCTGAAAATTTAAGAAATTTTCATTTGACAATCAAATTTGTAGCAATTTTTAAAACTTAAATACACATTTTTAATTGCCATTCATAAGGCATCAATCATTTAATTTTCACTTTCTCATTGTAAACTTTTTAATTCCTATTACTCTTTTAAAGAATTTAAGATACCTTCTAGGACCAAAGCCTAATTGAATTACAAGTAATTTTAAGAAAACTTTGCAAACTTTTTATCTTTTCCCTGGCCGCACTTCTATCAGCATTTACAGCTTGCAGCTAGTGCAATAAGAAAAAATACAAAAACCGTAAAGTAAGTAAAACTCCGGACATATTTAATTATAAATGCAGTTCAACTTTGCTAAGAAGGCGAGGGAAAATAAGAGAATGTGAAACTTGGGCATGAAGTACTCGAGGTAATCAGCGAAGCACAAGCTCCATTTCCTCTAAGCTATCTCCTCAAATTGCAATTTAATTAGTCCATTGACAGGTGTGCAGCATTTAAAAAAAATGAAGTGAGTCAGGACTAGATGAAGTGTAATTCTCCACTAAAGCAAATGCGATATTAATCATCAGCTTTAAAACAAAATTCTCGTTATTCCCAGCAGCGAGACCTCAACACATTTTTTTGTGTGGCCACTGGCAGCATTCCATTTTTTAATTAACCGCCAGAGAACCGGGGACCCGAGCTGTTGGCCCCCCGGAGACCCGTCTGTCAGTTCACCTGGATGTGGAGTTATGTTGACATTTGCCACCGCCGTCATGCGACATTTTGAATACGTCCCGGCAGCCAATTTGCCCGAGTCGAGAGTGTGGCAAGGGTTGTGTGTGTGCACGAGTACCCCTGACAGCTGTTGCTCGAGTAGTTTTTAAGTAGCTGCTAATGAGTCGCCAACTTGCAGGCGGACAACTTTCAAGAGACAATTTTCTTACGCCACTACATAGTTTCGTACTTCGTTTTCTTGATTCAGAGATTGCTCGTTGAAGTGTCGGAAAATTCTGACGACAGTTTATGTTTCCTGCAGGCCTTTTTGTTTGGATCTCGGTTTTTATATTTAATTATCCCTCAGTTTTGCCTATTTTCATCCAATAATTTATTTATCACTTCATTTGCCTTTTGTGCAATTTAAATTTGGTTTAAAAATTACCAGCATCTTAAAGGCAAAACTAAAATAGTCTTAGTAATAACTTAGTTATCTCCCAATTTTAGTTCTAAGCTTAAGTGATTTTAAGTGATTTTAATAATAATTACTTGTTGATGACAAACTTCAAACTGTTTAAATTTGGCTTAACCCTGATTCCTGAGATAAACTCTTTCCAAGAATATTTTGCAACATTTTAATCTCTTGCTCGAATTGGAAGAACACGAAGACATCTGCTTGCATTTGCCGGCAGTCGTGTTTAAATATATGCTTGCATAACGCAGTCATCCTTCATCCCATTTCTCATCCGTAGAACAAAGTACATACGGCAGTGAAAATTCTCCCGGGAAAAAGGAAAAACGAGGCGAGGAACAATGGCTAACAATATTACGCATACGACACTGGTGCCCGAGTTTGCCTTTGGCCCCCTTCGGGCGTTACTGCCATCGATGGGAGGTCCGAAAAAGCGAAATCTGCGTTAAATGAAAGCGTTTGCGCACAATTATGTAACATCAGCGGTGGGGAATATTCGAAGAAGGTGATTTCATTTTTTATGCAGCTCTTTTCTTTTGGCGTTAAATTAAAACAACGAAATATAGCGAGTTTATGAGGTAAACACAAAGATAAAGGGCAGCGGAATCAGATAGCATAACAGAGAAGTAGAGATGGAGAATAGCATGTTGTCGCCGTATAAATTCACACTAAACTGGGGATTTCAAATGGATTTCCTAAGGCTGAGGCAACAATGGGGGACTCGGCATAATCGCCCCCGACAGAAAGCGCAGCATCATCGAAGGCGAAGGACGAAGGCGACAACGATGACGGGTGACAGGATGGCAGGATAGTAGAATGGAAGGAAATCCCGGAGATGATGGGCATGACAGGCGGAACAAACGAGCCCGGCGTATATGGAGACGTACTCGCCGCACAGCTGTTGCAGACCCACTCCAACTAGTTTTCGTCAGCACTCTTTGTCCAATATCTACATATTTACCCATTCCACAACAGGCCAAGCCAAGGAGAAGCGTTATAAATCACATTAAGTAGATCATACTTTGAAAATGAAGTGCCCGATCTGACAATTCATTTACCTTCTAACCATTAAAGATTAAATTATTTTTATTGTAAGCTAAGTATTTTGTAAAGCTAATTTCAAACTTTTTACAAATATGTTAAAGAGTTTATTTTTGTAATATTATTATAGTTTTAATTATCTTTATTTTATGGTTTTATAGATGGTTTTTATAAGACACAAGAATCACAATTTTGTACCACTCCTAGGAATGCATATTTAATTTGATTTTGGATCTCTTTAGAGTAAAGTTTAAAGACTTTTCTGTTTGTACTTCAAAACTTTTCTAGGTCAATTTCGCTCGAAACTGGTTTAAAATTTTAAGATTAAGCTAACACCCCAGTGAAAAAATGTATTACGTTTTTTAAAGTTCAGCTTAACCTTTAATATTATATTCTGGTAATAAAATGAAAGGAATATATTTTCGCACACTCCTTCAGTACAACCTAGGTTTCCCATCACTGCTCACGACCCAGTTTGAGTTGCCGCAGCAGAAGAGCAGATAAAAAGAAAGCACTTTAACATAACAATGAACTCCAACACCCAAGCGAAACGAACGCCAACGCAATCAAAATTCAAAAGTTTCATTTGCAGGTAAATGCTGGATTTACTCGGAGGATTTTAGTGTCCTGGAGCCCCGGTGTCCGCTTCGTCCTTGTTGTCAATTGTTTGGCAGCGCATGATGAATGACGCCGATAGCACTCCGCGATGATAGCGCGAATTTGTAGCCGCATTAACTTGGCCACCGTGAAGTTTCCCAGTTTGGGACCTAAGGTCAACACAGGTTGGCTGCGAGATCTTAATGGGAATGCTAAGTAGAGCATAGTTGTAAATTATGCGAGAAACTTTTCCACCACTCACTTCTTTTACGCGATTTTTCGTTCTATTATAAATGATGGAAAATACACTCTCATCGACCCAGATTAAGGAATACAATTTTTCTAAAGAAATCGGTTTCATTTATAAAATGAAAAGAGCTTTGGCATAAAATTGAACTTAAAGAGCTTCGTCTATAACATTTTCCTTTAATAAATGTAATGCAAATCGATTCAAAAATGTAAAAGTCTAGACATTGTCAAAAACAACTTTATCGATCAAAGCTAATATTTTGCCAACTCGTAAACTTAAACTTTCATAAATATGTATTTTCCCTGTGCGAAGACAACGTCTCACGCCCCACAATTTATGCCCCCTTTTTGTACAAGCAACTGAAGCTATTATCATAAATATGTTACTGGAAAAAACAATCGAAATAGGCCAATTAAAATGCTGTGAAAGCGTAAACAAAAATATAATATGTAAGGCCGGCCAGTCGGGATTGCAAATGAATAATTAGTATAAACACAAGTTTTTGTTTGCTTTTCAATGTTAATTGAAATCAGCATTTAAAGAACAATAAATTCGAGTAAAAACTCGCCATGGAAATGGAAATTTTGCAACTAGCTATGGGAATAATAAGGACAATGTGATTGCCTCAAGGAGCTGCCGTTGGGAACGCTTACGAATGCCATTACACGACAAAGGACTTGACTCGACGACTCCTTGGCCGAGTGTCCTTATCGGCAATCGCATAAATCTCGTCCTTGGAGAGTTGTTACCGGTTCAAGAAAGCGAAGAAAGCGGGGAAAGGCGGGGAAAGGCGGGGAAAGCCGGGAAAGGCGGTAAAAGCAACTTGGTGTTGCCACCTAGTTGCAAATTGTACGCAAGGGTTTTCTTAACGCAATTATTGTATCACGCAGTTTGGCTGCTTTTTATTTCATACACTCCTGACCGGCGAATCGGACTTGTCCGACTTTTCTGCTGACTCTTCTGTATCGTGGCTGCGTGACTTTTATTGGACTTTTCGCCTCTTTTTCTCCTTTAGCGAAAGTTTCGGTCTTGTTTATGGCATTTATCGTGCTTTTGTTTCCCAATGCTGCGCCTAGACTTTTCCGGAGCGGAGTTTCCCCTAATGCCATCGCATATCCCGCAGCGTTTACTTAACGCGACGGGCGCGCTCTTATCTAAACGATTGCCTGTGGAGTGATTATGAGTGTTTGAGGTTGTTAGCATAATTGACGCCCCGTGCTCGCTTGGCTTGAGAACAACAAAAAAACAAAAAATATAAAGGGAATAAAGTTAGACCAAATGAGCAGACAATGAATAATAATCAAGTGCCATTCGGATACATTTTCATGCTAATAATAAGCTGAATTGTGAGGTTCGTTAACTCCGTTTGTGATTAAGGTTAAAACAGTTGTTATTGCGGACTAAGCTTTAAATCAGATAGAACTAAAATTGATAAGCTTATCGCTAATGAAAACAAAATTCCAAATATAGCCATAGTTTTGTACGAAAACTGCTATATTCATTTTATAAAATATTATTAGCTTAACATAAATATAAATTTATTGCTTAAAATTTTCTAAATTTAACTGATTTATCATTAACATAACACAATCTAAATAAATAAGAAATTTTAGCTTTCATGTGAAATTTTCATTTGAGTTAGATTTTAATTATACGTTGACAAATATCAATCGCATATCCGAAAAATTTAGCTTTATCACCACAAAGTATGTAATTTGATTTTCATTTGACTGTACGCCCTAATATTTTAAATTTAAGTAGAACGAATCTGGTTTGAATGACGCTTAAAATATTTATTCGCTCTGCTCATTTAAATTTCCAGGCACGTTAGTCGAGCATCAACGACTTTACCGCCCCGGTGCCAAAAAATCAACATTTGTGCCAGACCAAAACGAATGCTAAATGCGCATTAATGCTACCTGAACCTGGCAGAACTCTTTCCACCTCCGGCGCACAACCCCACAATTACCACAAATAATTTCAAACTCACACCCTCACACGACGCATGCAAAAATGTTGCACGTGGCATTGATTTCGTGTGCCACGATTGATTGCAAAGCTGGATTAAAGCTGTGGTCTACCCACATGTCTTAAAGAGGAGCAGAGGCGTCTGCTCTAATCAGATTCTTTTCAGATTCTTTTCAAAATGTTGTCTTACTTGCCTCCGGTTTACCATATTGCCTGCACTTACTACAATTACTTGAAGGGCATGCGTTGAAAAGCTAGGAATTCTGAGAGGACTAAAATTATCAGGATGAAATATGATAGTATTTCTCCTTAGTCAGTTTATATAAGATTGCTCAAGGATAAGAATGACTGAAGTATTGAACATGTATTCCCAATTTGTATGGCAAGTAAATTCTAAGTATACATTAAAGTAAGATTTCCTTTAAATAAAATGGCACTAAAATATTTAAAAACATTCTTTTTCTTTAATATAGTTAGATTTTAATATTTAATAGTGGTACAATACTCAAACTAAATTGGACAGCTGTTTTGAATAATCAAACATATAATTGCCTAAAATAAAACTGGAAACCATTTATGGCTTAATAATTAGACTTGAAAAAAAATAATTATTATAATTATTGTTAAGGAATGTTTTGTTAAATAAATAAATTTGAATTGATGAACCGCAAAATGGTTAACTAGGTGAATTAATCACCTGTCTGACTTGGATGCAAATAAATCAATTTGAGAGTTGTTAATAATTTTAAAATGATTCAACCCCTCATCCCCCACCCCCTTGCAATCAACAGTTTTTCCCTAAATCAATAGCTGCGAATCAAGGCGTATTTGTGTGTCACGCTCGCATCGCTTCAAGCCAAGTTAAGACCAACTGATTGCGCAATGAGCATTAGAGCATGACACGCAATCTCACTCACGTCTCCAGCCAGCCTCACGCTCAAATTTAAGCACCAGGAATAATCTTTGGCTGTTGCCGCTTGTCGCCATCCCAGGATCCCCATCGCCATCACCATCCCCATTCCCAGAACCCCTCGATCTCCCCTCGCAGTCTGCTTGTCGCCTGTTGCCTGTCATTGTCATGTTTGCACTTGGCTTTAATGCTCGGCACCGCTGGTGGGGTTTGCTTTTCGGGTTGGTTAAGCGCAGCACTTGCTGCCGAATAAAACTTTGAATCAGTCACCGGATTTCAGTGGGTATCCGCCAACCGGCAACCAGCAACCTGCAACATTTAACCTGCAACCTGCAGTGGGAAAGCGCTTGCAATTAAAAGCTGTCTTCCTGCCTCACTGTTTAGAAACACACTCTGAAGTGTTACACGGAAAACAAGAAATATTATTTAATATTTGGAGACAAAAAGCTCATAATAAAACATATTATGTTTTTTAAACATTTTATAGAATAGCACAAATATCTTTGTTTCCTTTAATTATTAACAAATGTTTTTAGGCTTAGGATTGTAAACCAAATAAATTCTTGGTCTTTATTTTAAGAAGTAGAAAATAAAAAGTTTGTAAAAACTTTTGAGATTCTGACTTCAATAAAGTTTATTAAATTAAAACAATCGATATTAATTGAAACGAAAAACTTATTACAAACCTAACTTGGATAAATAATTTTATTTTGTATGGCAGCAATTATATAATTTTTCCTTTCTGTATGTGTAAGTTTGCATCGAATACTGCGGTGTTTTCAGCATGATTACTTTGTCTTCCTAAAGTGCAAATGAAAGTCTCACTCTCTGTTGCTGTTTATTTGTAAAGTTTGTTAATTGTGTTGATTTCGAGTTGCAGCTGCAGGCACCAAATGTGATTTGGGGAAGGAGTAAGAAAATTGTAATAGAATGTGATAAACTTACCTGTTGAACTGCAGCCAAGACGGCAACTATTTTAAATCCATTAAGCAATGTAAACTTGAGTCCTTTGAGCCAGTTTAAAGGGGGATTTCAATCTAAATTTAAAGAAAGTATGTTATTTATTTTTCTTGGCAAATTGCCTGGAAACGTTCAAAGTAAAATATTTAAATATATCTTGTGAGAATGTTGACTTATAGTTTTCTCTGGTTTTTTTCCCTAGCAACATTTTTCAATATTTTGTTTTTATATTAAATATTAATTGGTTTTTTTCTTATTTACATTTAAATTGCACTATTTGAAAAAGACTTAATAAAATACTTATTTATGCGAAGCAAGTCATGAGGAAGTAATCCATTGACCTTGTTCTTCATACCCATTTGTCAATGTAAAAATAAACCGATTAAAATAAGGCACGACTCATGGGAATAACTTGCCTTTGCAATTTTTCTCTGCAGTCAGCGGGAAAATCTTGTTTTGCATCAATAAACATTGACATTCGTGCTTAAGTGTGCGAGTGCATTGCATGAGTTTTCCCACACCATGCATGAGCGAGAAAATCATGTGTTGAAGCAGCAACAGGAAAATTCATTTTTTTGGTTGTGTTTGCATGCCATATATGATGGATGCATTGCCCACAAGATTCAAAGAAATTTTCCAGAAAAAAAAATCAATATAATCGTAATGTTTTTAGGAGCTAATGGAAAAACTGAAGAAAACACAAAAAATCTTTTGGCATTTCACGATGCTCAGCGCGATAGCGAAGTAAGACAAGAGATTTAATCCAAGAAAATCCATATTTAAGTGAGTTGCTGGCTTATTTCTGTGTTGCCATGACTGCATAAAAATGATGCAGATGGAAATGTGGATGCGGATTCCAACGCGAAAAGCACAAAGGTTGCAGACAGAATATTCTTTTTTCGTAATCTCAAGATTTAATCTAGCTCTTTGTTTACTTGGTTCTCTTATTTTTGACAGTTCCTCCTTTCTGTGCCTAAATCTTGCATATTAATATATTCACAACAACTTTCTGATTCTGTTAGTTTAATTGTGAAAAAAATGTATAGCAAAAATAGGTATTTAAAGAAAGATTAACTTAAATTTGAATCCTTTACCCAAACTAAACACAAACTAAGTCCGGAAAAGGTTTAAAAAAATTGAAATGTTCATAAACTAAGCCAACTACAACTTAATAACTTTACCAAGCTCCTCAAATTCCGGAAGTGTGTTTAATATCATAATTTTACAGGAAATTATTTGTGCTTTATTTTTAAAAATCTTTAAGACAACTCACGAGTAAAATGTGCTGGAAAACATAAGCTTAAGCCATTAACCGAGCTTAGCACCAAGGCAAAAATCATAATCTCCTAATTTCACTTCGCCAGCAGGGGGTTGGGTTTCTAGGATAATGCATGGTACGTGCGGCACGCTGGCGTATGCGTAATATGCCTAATGCAAAACGCAAACTCAAATAAAAGTGATATACAAGAGGGCCCGAATGCGAGCAAAAGACGTTACGCAAATGTATTTGTAAGCAGGCACTTAGCACACTCAGGAGTTGAGTTTTTGAAATATGCTTGACGGCTCTTGGCTGACTGCCTTTCACAGCCAAACAAAAAATAAAAAAAGGCATCACAGAAGACACAAGGCAACAACTAAAAGCCGAGGTTCTTACGAGAATTTGACAACACATTCACACAACAGGACCCGCTCATTCTACCACATCCTTCCCGTTTTCCTGGCAATCTCAGCGCGTGCCACACGCTTTGCGCATTTAACGCGTATTTTGCACTGGCTGCTGTCACCGCTCCTAGCCATTTTGGAAACCAGACCATCGGAGCGGTTTGTATGAGCGTGGTTGGCTTTTTTGGGACATGCCAGGGTCGCTTGCCAACTATATTTAACGTGGTAGTTCTATACTATACCCGCCATATGCACTTGCCACACCTCGCCGCAAAGAATGTTGCAGAAATTGTTTTTAAGGTCCAACAATAAGTGAGTGAAATGTTGGGGCCAACTTTACCTGTCTCCACTTTGTAGGAAGAGAAAAAAAGTGCACAAAAATCGTGTTCTTATTTAAATCATTTATTTATGATAATAAGATAAATAGAAATATTAATTTCCACGAAATAAAATTAAAAAGTTTATATTTAAATCAAAAATAAATAAATATACTTGACTTCCATTATTTACAAAATTATTTGTAAGTCTTAAGAAGTACAAGTGCTTTTAAGATTGGAACTATTATATTAAAAAAATCACTATCAAAGGCTTAATAATAAATATCAAATAGTAAATATTTTCAAAATGAGCGATTGATAATCATATTCTTTTATAATTAAACGTAATGCACAAATTCCGAATGAAAGCTAATTTTTTCGAGTGCTCAACTGCACATACCTGTGGAGCTGACTTAGGGCATCCACTTGGCAGGGCAGACAGGTCGCTCTTCTTCGAATACCCGCTGCCGTATATCCTTGTGATAGACAGTCCTGAGAGTCGGGCGTTGACAGCACCAGGAGCTGCAGGAAATTCAGCATCTGGGCTCGGATCAGCTGACTTGGCTCCGGAGTTCGCCTTGGGGTGTCGTTTGTGGTTTGGCAGCCAGCTGGAAGTGCGGCGAAAATGCTATATGCATATATATTATCCATATGCAGGGTCACACACAACCCTGTTGGAAGGGAAGGCCACTTACCATTCCGAATAAAAACAAACAGGGTAAGCTTAAATAGCCTTAAAATGTCCAACGAAAGTATTAGAGCTCAAATTTAAATTTTTGGGTCACAATTTGCCCTTGTCTTAACCCAAGTATGAGATTTCATCTATTTGTTCTCAAATGAAAGGGACATATTTTATGACAGACAGACAGCCAAAATTGACAATGGATATGATGATTGGACGTTGCGATTGTAGACATGAATGCATATCCAGATAAAAAGCAACCTTGACAATTTGCTTAATTCACTTAAGAATTTATTTACATTTTAAAGATTCACCTAAACTGATATTTGAGCCACAGGGGAATTATTTGCAATTTACAATTTATGTAATGTGCGTGCTTGTAATTTGCTGATTTAATTAGTGGCCATAACTCATTGTTATTGCCAAGGACCCGGCCAAGATAATAAATGACTTTTAATTGTTGACCATGCTCGTAATTAGTGGGCAATGGATTTGGCCACGTAATAAATGAACGCACCACATCTTATCGAAAATCTGGTAATGAAGTGCATAATGTGCTGAAAACGTGCGGATACCGAATTAACCCGTTTTGGGGGGTACTTTTGGCAACTTTAGGTGGTGTTGAATAACAACAAAGCTTTAATTTTTGTGAGTTACCTAATTTCACCTGCCTTACTGCGTTGTATCCCCGTAATTACCACCTAGTGTGTGGCTTACCAAGTTAGAACAAAACCACACCAGGGATAAGCTGCGTCAAAATGATGGCAAACATTCAACAATAATTAATAATCATTAGTAGGCCGCACATTATGAAGTGGTTGACTAAATATTGAAATTACTGTGATATTAATGCCAGGCCAGGAACAACATAAACAATGCCATTATTACCCCCCAGATGAGCAACAACAACAGCGATTGTCCTTAATGACAACAATGTGCAAACTGTTTTGCAACAAACGAGAAACGGAAAGTGGCAGCGGCAACAACACTAATAACAACCAGCCAGCCACAATGGCAATATTGTTGCTCTTGTGCGAATTATGGACATGTGTGTGAAGTACACGCATGTAAATTGAAACCGTGACACGCCCATTACCATTACTAACGCATCCAGACGCCCACTTGCCACACGGACAGGCGAACAAACGATGCGGTTTACTGGGCCGTTGACAATCGGTTGTTCCAAACACCATTTCTTTTGGTTTTTATATTTTAAGAAATTATACTATTCGGAGAAATATTAAAATGACCAAAAATATAACTAGAACAGTTAGACCAAATTTAAAGTTAGTTGGGATTTTTTATGAGTATTATGAATGTATCATATGAATAGTTTTGGAGAATATAATTTACAGAATATTCTGCAAGGTTATATCAACTTCGGCTCCGCCCGAAGTTAGCTTTCCTTTCTTGTTCAACTAAAATTTGTGCTTTATAAATGCGCATAACTTGCTCTTTATATATGTTAAATATTTTTGGTCCTGCATGTTAAAAATAAACCTATAAAATTAATCGGAGATTGAAACGAAATATCAAGACTTCCTTGGTTTTCAAAACATTCTCCTTTTTCAAGTTCATTTTTTTCTCAGCAAACCAAAGTCGTTGACAGGAATTAACGTGCCTTTCTGTGGTGTTATAATGGTGCAGAGGAGCGGTCCATCTCGCGGGGAAAATTGCATTAATAATGTCGCAGGAAGGGACGAATGGGAACAACAGCGGCGACCGGCACTTTAGGCTGCATACTTTCGGGGGCTGAATTTAATATTTGGAAATAATTATGCGAGTGCCGGAGTGTGTATGCGTATGTCGCCCAAGGCAGTAATGGCATAAGCAAGTGTGCGAGTGCATTTGCCATTATATTGCATAATTTATACGCGCATTTAATTAAATTCCAGCCCTTTCACTGCTTTTCGCACCGATGACCCAAATACCCGTCACAGACACGCTTAATGCCTGCTTAATTTAATAAACCAACAATCCAAAGAGAAAACATTAACTGTCAAAACAGCTTTAAATTAATTTAAATTTTCATGCCCAATTTGTCACCCCTTATACAAAAAAAACAGTACGTTTTTTTTAAATTTTCCAACTGCAGTTCTTTTTTATACGAAAAAACCGACCAATAATGTGTGCAAAGTTAATTGCATTTAATGAGCATTAGGGGGAAAGTGGATTGTGGATGCTGCAAAGAACAAATGTAATTTGCAATTAAATAAGGACGCAGAGCCGCAATTAGTCTAGAAATAAATTCCATGTAATCAGTAAATTATTTAAAACTATTTACCACAAAAGAAATTTATTTCAAAATCGTAAAATAAATTTATTGTGATGTTATATATATTGAAATCAAAATGATTTTCACCTTTCCCAGAGACCGAAGTTATTGTCAACAAAACAATCTAGACAGAGAGTTTTTTGATAAATGTAATTATATTTTAGATTAATGTTATAGTTACGATACGATGATTAGACCAAAGTTATTCACATTTTCCTTAAAACCACACTTGTTTATTAAACTCTTGTCAATGTACGCAATAATGAGTGTAATTTAATAATAACATTAATTTCAGTTTCCTCATTTACTTTACTTGATAATCTCTTGATAAAATAAACAAACAATTTAATGAATAGTTATGATATGATGATCACATCAATTTACATTTTATTTAAGGACACAATTATTTATTAAGCTCTTGTCAAAGTACACACACTATTTAAATGATAAAGGTAAATTCATATTAGACTAATTTATATTGAAACTATACTTCTGCTGAATTGGTTAAAGCAATCAATAGCCCAAAGACAAAAATTTAATTTAAAAAAAAAGGTTTTACTAATTTACAATTATTTTTCTGCAAAGTTGGTAATTTATTTGCAAACATTTACGAATATTTTACATAATGTAATTTAGTTAATTAAAATCAAACATTTCATTGGAAAAAACCATAGAACCACATTTTGCCCGCAGAATAAATTATGTTGCATAATTAAAATGATGTGGAAATTATTTGCCTAATTTATGATATAAAACGATCCGGACAAATTCAATTTAGCCTAGTAAGTGATTAGAAAAACCAGCAGCAAAAGAGTAATTTAAATACCAGTCAAATCAGTGACCCTGGGCAAACGTGTTGCAGAGTTGTGCACACTTTGCAACAGCATTAGATGTAATTAATAAATAATGGGGACACCGGCATGGCATGTTAACTGAGCAGAGAGGTCCTAGTGTCCGTGACAAGTTGTCCAGCTAGCTGGACTTAATGTCCTTAGCAGCCACTGCAACGAGACAACAAGTGACCGGTAGGGAAATTAGTTACGGTGTCGCACAAGGACAAGTCCAGGAATCAGTCCTTCATCCTTCATCCTTCGTCCTTCGCCTCATGTGTGAGTGACTTAGTGGCCCGCATGCTTGATCCGTCATCATTAGTTGAATATGTCACATCAGACACTTGCCCCAATTGATTTAGTGTCGTGCACTGAGCTCAACAGCTCACTGGCCGTCTGCCGTTTGTCATCTTAAATTCGAACTCGCCCTCGAAGTTGTTGGCCAACATTCCCCGTCGACACAATCCGTCCAAAGATCGATGGCATTCAGACGTCGACGGCAAGTGAATTTGAAACAATAACTTAATTAGCTTCGGGCTTAATTAAGCTTACACCCAAACATCAGTTCCAATCAGGCACTTTAAATAAATATTTCCTAATACGATAATTTTAATTTGATTGATTGTTATTTCATTTTTTGTCAAACGATTTTTATATCATACAAGTAGACAAGCGTTGACTCGATTGTTTGAATTATTTTTGAGTATTTTTAAAGCATATTTAATTAGTTTTAAAAATAAATATAAGCCCATTTTTTTGTTACCTAACACAATTGTTTAATGAAAGCTCAATAATTTATTTTGTTAGCAATATTTTAAGACTTTATCAAAAAGCTTAGATATTCTTTTTTGATTAAGTGTAGAGCTGATAGCTAGGGCCAATAGTTTGATGGCTTAATACTTGACTCGGCTGCAACCCAGAAATGAATATTCATGATCTGCCGGCCGTCCTTTCTGACCACTTCAAAGTTCGCCTGCTCTGCAGTTTGTTCGACAAGCCAGAATTATAATTCCACCGCTGGCGTAACTCGCACCGACGTCAGTCTCATTAATTTTGGGCAAGTTGCAGTTTTAAAATTTAGTGCCGGCCCCCAGTTAATTAACACCTGAGCCTTGGCAGCGGCCTCCAAAGTGGGTGGGAAAGTAGGTGGAACGGAGGGAATGGCGAAAAGGGCGGGAAAAGCGCGGGGGGCAGCCACTTCAGTCACACTTTTGTGCTCGGCAACCGTGTGCACTGACGCAAAGCGGAAGTGGCACTTTTCCCCAGCTGAAGCTGGAGCGGAATTCATGTTGTGGAGCGGGAACGGGAACGGGATCGGGATAGGGAGCTGCCAGCAGCAGGCGTATCGAAAACCGAAACTTTTGATGGAAAAAGTTTGCAACAACAAACGCATGTTGGCGGGCAAAATGAGGGGGCAGTGGTAAGAGCGCCTTTAAACCATGAAGTAAGTCGCTATAATTCGCGCGCATCGCCTCATGAATTTTGATTCTTTCTTTGCATTTTTCCCACCGCCAGTGTTTTTATCGCGTTCGCGTTAATCTCCGTCTTAGGTTGAATAATGAGTCCTGTCCAAGGTGCTCAAAACTAGGCCATAATCGTGCGAGGATTAAATATGTTATATGCGACGGTTTTCTTCAATCCGATTAACTGAGCTGATATAAAGTTCACATAAGCTATGGCATTTTTTGCTTAAAAAGTACCCAAACCTTGCCATTAAATTGGCTAAAAGTTAAATAAATTATTGCTTAAGATTTAAAAGATTTCGTCAAAGGTACTTTTAAAAATATACCTTAAATTGACCATAATAGACTATGGTATTATTTAAAAGTATTTGTAAATTCGGTTTTTCGTTTTGGAAACACAATTTTTTAGAATGATCAATTTTTATGTTATCGAAGTTTTTTAACTTATTAAACTTTTTTTTAAACAAGCAGATTGACTCTGAATAATTGCCTAATTGTCAAGCACAAAAAATCCAGAATTGATGGTGCAACAAATAAAAGTTTTGTCGATGTGCAAAAAAGAAACTAAAAATGCAACAGAGGCAACTTCGTTGGTTTTTTCTTTTGCTGATGCTGCAATTTCTTTCAAAGCTGGTGCCTTCTGCATGTTGATGACTTTGTCAACAACTTAAATTGTTTGGCGGCAATAAAATTGAGAAAAGTTTAAGTACATTTAGGACAGTAAGCGGCTCACATTTTCTTTTGATGTAAGCAAAGTTAGGCCAGTTAAGAAATATATAATCTGCAATCAAATCAACTTAAGTTTTATTAGTTTATACATCTGTTACACTCATTTACAATCCGTTTTAATTCACAATTTTAATGCCAGCGTCTGTAGATGCATAGTATCATTATTATCAAAATCATGCACAAGTTATAAAGAACGCAAATCCATAATGGAACAGAATTGCAATTGTGCAAAAATCTATATGGACTTGCTTCATCCTCAGTAATAATTTCTATATTGGAGTCGTTATGATTCAATTGGGGTTGTTCCTCATAATTTTCTTGGTCAGGATCATCCACTTCGATGGTCCTGAAACAGGCTTCCTCCAATAAAACATCTTTGTCAGCACTTAAACAATTAAAATGAATATACTTTTGTTTGTTGCGAATTTTGTTCAACTTTGGACTACCTCATTCTTTTTGCATTCACTGTGGTCTTCTCAGCTTCAAGGCTCTGGATAAACTGCGAATTAAGAAAGAGCACGTATCTCACGAGACACAAATACAAGCAAATGCATTCCAAGAAACCAAATTTTTAAAAAGGGCCACAGTAGCAACATCTGTGTGCTAATTGCAAATTTTATTTTTTATTATTATTTGCTATTATCTTTTAATTTTTAGAAATATTATTAAAGCAGTAAAGTAATAATAAAAACAGATAATTAAGAACATTCAGAGTGGTTATTGATAAAGGGCATGTTAATATTATAAAACTTTTATTTTTTTTATAAAAGCGTAAAAATGAATAATAAGTTATATAACATACATATTAAACACCTAACTGTAAAAAATAAAAAATGTTTAATTACTAAATAGGGTTATTTAATTTTTTTATATTTACAATCATGAGGGATAATGATTAATATCTTAATATATTGTTTATAAAATGGTAGTAATATTGTCTATCAATAATATTTTTAGATAATCAAGAAAATAAAAAGATTTTCCCAAATTTAAAGATTAAATTCAAAAAACCCTGCATAAGGGTATTCGAAAAAAGATAAACAAAAATTATCAGAGCGTAAAGACGGTTTAAGAGACCAAATTTTAAGAGAGCCTTAAAAGAGCATAATATAAAACAAAAACTAAAAGAAACCTTAAAAAATGCATAATTTAGAAGTGACAATTTAATTCTTCGCATTATATATCTATATTTTTTTAAAATGATTTCTTATCTGAATTAATGGATCCAAGATAACCAATAAATATCTTTGATGTAGATCTCTCTCCGCAATCTCGTATTTCAAAGTGATTTTCTTGTCACTCCGGGTCTCTTCTTTTCTCTTTTTGACGGGTTTCCTCAGACATATATAGATATCTTATCTGAGTCACAAACGACACAAAAAGATTGTTAGCTCTTGACGGTTCTCTGTTTGCCTTGTTGTTGCCTCTATTAACACCTTTTGCCGTGGCGATAATAACGCAGACCCCAACTGATTGGTAATCAAGAAAAAAAGGGAAAGAAAAAATCGGTGAAAATACCCGGACACCAGCGGAATCGCTCTTTAGTCGAGCGGAGAACGCGTATCGAGATGGACACGGATGAGACAAAGGCGGGCCCCTCGGGCCCAGGGACGTTTCAGGATGAGGTCGACTTCACCAGTGGCTA
This sequence comes from Drosophila kurseongensis, assembly GCA_018153305.1. Classification (NCBI taxonomy): domain Eukaryota; kingdom Metazoa; phylum Arthropoda; class Insecta; order Diptera; family Drosophilidae; genus Drosophila; species Drosophila kurseongensis. The sequence continues at coordinate 9,856,120 of JAECXX010000210.1, read as the reverse complement.
CGAAACGCAGTATCGCAAGGAGTACAGCCCCTTGAAACCGATCTTCGTACCCCCGCCGGATAAGAAACACGCCTGGTTTCGAAACTGGTCCACCATCCTGATGATATTCTTCCTTTCCGGAGTCTTTATCGTGGGAACCGTAATGCTGGTGGTTCAAGTGTTCACCGCCAGTCCTCTGCAAATTTTCATGATCGTAGCCATATATGTGGCCATCGCCGCAGTGATGATTTGGATTGAGGTGCAGTCTATAAAAGTACGGTGAAATAAGAAACTCTGTGACTAACTCGCAGCGTTATCATTTAAAAATGCCGAGCCATTTTTCAACGGTGGCAATCGAACTGTGTTGTGCAAACAAATTGAAAGCTTAACTAAAAAGAAAACGACTTTATTGATTAGGCGCTAAGAACCAAAAACCCTGGCTTTAAAATAAGTTCAAAATAAAGAAATAAAACTTAAAGTGCGTGTGTTTTTCATTGCTGACTAGACAGTGCTTATAACATTCCGTGATAAGTTTGCGTTTAATCAACTAATTATTTACAACCCATAAACGAATGTAATCTGGAGAGCAAAAAAAGTTACCCAGATAAAGGGCTTAGTGCTATTGAAGTGGCCAGAGAGATAAGCAAACAAAAGTTAATGGAACAACAATGAATTGTTTGCCACTATTTGAGCCATTTAACTGCAAAATAAATACACATTTTGTGTGGCAATGTGAAAAGGACATTCTATAAAAGCAATTTGTCGCTTTAATTCAATATTCCGAGATTAAAAGGCATAGTAAATACAATGAAAGCCCTTATCAATTAATTATTTAACCCAAATAAGGTTATGGAATTTTAGTTAATGGTTGTAAAATAACAAAGAGTTTTATTGGTTTTTTCGCTTTAAGCAATTTTGCTTTAATAAATATGTCAAATAATCCACAAAATATATACATTTTGGTATCATCTGCTCTGTATTTAAACTTTCGCTTCCAACAACTTTCCCATAGAATTGGTTCTCTAACTATTTTCACATGTACACATTTCTGAATCACTTCTGTAATTGCTTTCTGCATGCCAATGGTGTTCCAACTCAGACTCTCTTTTTTTCCAAAAATTTTAAAATTTTCCATGTTTTACAATAGTTTTTTTACTCCAGCTTGTGTGTCATTTGGCTGGTAAAATTCTAGTTTAATAGCTTGAAATGCTACGAACATTTGGTCAGTACAAAAACAGCCGGACAAGCTCATTTAGCACTTGAAAATGCTACAAAAAAAAACGCAACGCAACGTCCCATTAAACTTTAATTTCCGTTGACAATGGACGACACTTTTTGCTACTCTCCGTTTTTTTGTACCACTCGAGACGGGGGTAACAGCTGACTTACCTTAATTACTCACAGGATCCCGAGCCATGCTAATTATTTGCTGGGTGCACTATTTCGCGAGCCAGACGCAGGCGGAGTGAAGAACGTCGTCGCCAGCGCATTTAATTATAGTGGCGCAAAGGGCGCTGGTCTTAGGCATTAATGCCATTTCCGGTCGCCGACCACCGGAGAATACGGCGAAACCTGGCGGGCAACACTTCGTTTTGCCTCAACGCAAAAACACGGTGTAGACGAAAGATACCCTCGAATAATTTGGGGGCTTTATAGTAAGCATATATATCATATATGCTATTTCGTTATTCATTATTAATCAAAATAAAGTCAGACAGAGACAAATGAGACTTTATTAACAAATAAATAAAATGTTAATATAAATTAAATAATGACCAAAATTATTAAAAAATTAATTTCCACTTAAATATTATTACAAAAGAAGAATTAGGTTTACACAACTTAAATATACGAGGGGAGCTATGGCATCAATGGCCTTTGGCTATAAAAATAAACATAAATTTGATATATTATATATTATATTTTAAATAGGAATTATTAAACTAACAAAACGTAATATTACTTGGGTACCATACAGTCGGTGACTATTTAAAATAAAGTTAATTTCTCATACCGCTGACAAAGTACTAGGGACATGAAGGAAAAAGTCGCTTTTTATTAAAGCCGCGTCAAAGCTGTGCTCAAACAATTTTTTAGTGGGATATTATAAATTTCTGTTTTTATATTGCGGCCAGCTCAGGAACGAAAACAACCTTGAGCCAAAGCAAAATATTCAATATGCACATGCATTATTTTGCATTGATTTATTGCTCGATCGGCTGCTGGTTCAATATTGCAAATAAAAGGCATTTAAACAAAAGCTGCCTACCATTTTTTACTCTCACTTTTTAAATATTTAAATCACAGCATTTTGCACGAGCGTGGAGAAGCTCCATTATTCAGAGTTTGAACAAGCTGGCAAAAAAGGACACAAATGAGAAACTCAATTGCAAAGCAAGTGAAGGACAACTGTGGAAATGCAAATAAAATGTTTGGCTGCAACAGAATCCTAAGCTTCATTGGGGAGCAGCCAAGACATCTGACTCCTCTGCCATTTTGGCCACTGCCTGGGGAAATGTGTCTTAGAATTTGTTTAAGTAAATCTCACTTGAACGCTTTTCATTAGGCCACTCAGCAAGGACGAAAAGCAGTATGGCAAAATAGCAAAAGGGAAATCAGGGCAAAACAAATAAATAAAATGACCATGCATGGCTGTGCTATCTAACAATTGTATTCATAAATCAAACAAAGGTATACAAACGAACTGAATATTCAGTTAATATACTACCTAGATTTTAAATACTGAATGCTACTATTGGCAAAAGTATTGCATAATTCAATGCTTAATTTGGAATGTTCGCTTAAAATTTATCATAGATTTCGCTATTAAAAAGCACTTTTTCAGCCGAACACTTTCATTGCACAAAGCCCACAATACATGGTTATAATATGTTAATTATTAATGTAAATTTGCCATACTTAAGCGGACTATTTTTTCGTATGCACAATGTATAATTTAATTACGACAATACTGGAAAGTGTGACCGCTTTAATTAAAATTTCACCAATTCCCATTTAAAAAATGTTTGCTTCCTGTAGTTTTTTAATGCGTTTAAAATATTCCTTTTAACTTAAAACAATGCAAAGTTTGTGCTTTAAATTAAAGCGAAAATGGGTAGCGGTTCATCAGGTCCAGTGAGCTCTTACATTGGCAAGCCAGCATCCATTTGAATATTCAATTAAGTCTAACTGCCAATTCAGTGATAAGACCCTCACTGAGTGACTTCCCACCCCAAAATAAATCCAATTGAGAGTCCCTGTCGAATAGCCTTGGAACATGGCCTACTGGTGATAATTTCAGCTAATACCAAAAAGGATGACACTCACAGCGTTGACTAGTACTCACTTAGGATCTTAAATATACTGTTACAAATAAGACAAAGTTTGTCATCCTCATATAAGGTAAAAATAAAAAAAAACTGTTTTCTTAAATGTATTTTATATTTAGTTGTTTATGCTTTTCTTTTTTTAAAGGATAAGATATGATGAGATTAAATAATATTTTTTAATGTCTTTAGTATTATATAAGAATTCCATCTAATAATCATGGCATTTTCTATTTTGAAATTTAGAAAAATATTTATCCAAGTGTGTGGTACTTTACACTTCCCTGCAGCGGTCCTTAAATCAAGTAAATTTGTATATATTGTGCTTGGATATATTCGGCAGAGTAACGAGCATGTCAAAGCATTTTTGTGACATCTTTTATTTATTTTATAACCAACAAAAGCCAACAGTCAAGAGGAGGCAAACAGCATGCATAAATTACCGCAGAGCGACACGAAGACCAAAGTCCTCCGGATTCTGCTCCTGGTGGCCAAAGCCATTGCCATTGCCATGCAATGCAGAAATTGTGTTGAAATATTAAAAAAGAGGCCAAAACGAGAACTGTGGCCGAATGCAGATGAGCGGGGACAACATTCTTTCTCCATTCAACTTTTTGGACACTTTTCGAAGCCCCCTTCTTTGCCACTTTTATTTTTTTTTTTTGTATTTGTTGAATGCTAAAAAGGCCACTTTAGTTTTAACCACAAAGTTTGCTTTACTGTGTGTATATGTGTGTATTCGTTCGGTCGACCTCGATGCACTTTTGTTTTCTGACCAAGGGGCATCGGTCTTTCATGTCATTTAACCATGTTTCGGCCAGGAAAATTGGGCCTAGATCCTGGGACCCAGGATCTCTACGCAGCCCGGCGTTGATTGCCAGGCATTTAAAGTGTTTTCAATGTAAATCTATGTAAATACATGTTGCCAAATAAAAGAACGACTGTCGGGGTCTATGGGTGGAAGGCGAAGTGGAAACTCTCGTCTGGATAAATGGTATAGCCATATTTATTCGTTGCCCATGTGTGCACTCTTCAGACGAGTCCAAAGACTTTAAGCCAGTGGCTCCCTAAGCTCTGCGGCATATTTATGCACATTTTTTCGGTCCGTATTTTGCTTTCATTTCTGCACTTGTTTTTCTCTATTTTCCGTTCGCTCCCGTTTGTTTGGAAAACCTTGAATCGGTCGCATTGATTGGACGTCCTTGCTTTTGATTGTTCTATATTTGTTTTGTTTATATTTGCTTTCGGTAGCACTTGCTGCATTTAATGGCATGAAAATTAATTTGACATTTAATACGGTTGTTGTATGGGCGCAATACCATTTCTTTTCACATTACGTATTCATTGTTTTTATGTTTACCGTATACAAACGAATTACTGGCGCATATTTTATATATTGTTTTTATTGTCACGTGTCGCCTACCAGTGATGCCTGCATATTATAATTATGAATTGTGCAAATAAATCAGACAAGTAGCGACCTGTTAATGTGTTAATAATTGCCAGCCAAGTGCTGTTCAATGTGTTAATGCCTTGTTATTCTGCCTGTGTGTGTGCAGTGCGCATGGCGTATGCTTGATTAATTTGTTAATAAGGATAAGAAGTGGAAAAAATGGATAGAACAATAAGTTGAAGAAAAACATGGACTATAATTTTATTTTAAATGTATTTAAAGAAAATAATGATAAGCGCTAATGCTATATTTATGTGTTTAATTTTGAAACCATTTTGAAGCTGCAACATAAATTATTATAAAGATTGAAATTGTCTTAAAAACTAAACTGTACAAAATTTTCTACTGATTTCTACTATACATTTTTTAATACGAATTTGTTAATTAATTTAATAGCATTTTACCAAACAGAGAACTATGTAGAGTAATATAAAATTATTTTTTAACAAAAAATGAAAACATTAATGTGTTAAGCCTTTTTTTTAAAGGAATTTGTATATAAATTAAAAAAACTTGATCATACTGTACTTCATATCACAAATTGTTCTTATAGTTTCCAATTTATGTTTATGTTTATGTTTTATAACATTATTGATAAGCATTTTCGTTACAGACAAGGAAACATGTTAACAGTTCGTATACGTAATATTTGACAACTTCTGACTGGGTTCGTGTCTTTGCTGAAAGAATAAGCTCTATTTTTCAAATTGTAACTTTTCAAGCTTATGTCAGTTAAACTTATTCATAACAGTTTGTCTTTGCTAGCATTGTTATATCAAAGCTGTTTCACCAAGTGGACAATTGTATAAACAAGTTTATAAAATACTTAAAATACTTTTTATTTAATATTTCTTCACTTACTTAATGCCAATTTCGTATTTGTTCACAATCTAAACTCATCTAGAAAGTGATGTAAGAAACCTGGCAACCCTGGTCCATAACCAAGGAGCCCAAAAAGCACCGACAAGCGACGCAACCAAAGCGAAAGCTCTCAATTTGTCGTCAATTTTCCGGCACAACAGACGCAACATTTGCCAAAAGAGCAACGCGCGAGCTGCGTAGAGCGGAAAGTAAAGTCCAGTGAAACCAGTAAAAATTGCAATGAAAAATTAAACAAGCCACTAAAAACCGATCCAATCCAATTACCATCAAATGCTCAATGAAATTGTGAAAAGAAAAACAGAGAAAATAAACCAACCAATGTGGAAATGTGAGGCCGAACGAAGGAGAAAGAACATTTGTGCAAGAAAACTAAGTGCAATAAACTGTGAATAATCCCAGAATTAGCGGCTTGTGCATCGAGGGGAAAGTGGGGGAAAGTGGATTCGGTTCCATTCTATTGCTGAATGTCCAGATTTATATTATGCAAATTAATTTCAATTGGTTTGCACTCTGGACTCTGCGGCACTGTTTATTGTGGCTGCTGTTCCTGCTGCTGGTGTTTTTGTTACTCTTGGTCACTGTAGTATTGTGTAGTAGTCTTCGTAGTACTACTACTATCACTGTCACTATTACTACTACAAACTAAAATCCACAACCTTCCTGTTTTCGTATACACAAATTCGGCAATGCGATGCCGCTGAAGTTTTACCCAGACCCACTCCCTTTTCCTTTCCATTTCCATTTCCGTTTCCCCAATAACAAGTGTGTGCGTGCTTGGCTCGATTTACCGGCTTTTCTCCGGTTAAAACTATGAAAATTGTTTCCCAAGAATTTTTTAATCATACGAGAATGTAACGTGCCAAAAAGGACGAGCGAAGTTGGCAAGCTTTACGTGGAAAAGTAATTAAAAAGCAAGCCAAAGAAAGCTTGTGTTTATTGAAAAGAGAGTATCCGGAAACTATCCTAAAGATGCCAATTACAAGTCGTTTAAGTTCACCTTTAAGAGGGTAATTTTTAAAATAGTTCCCCCATCTTGATTAAAAGTTCAGTCTGGCACTCAAGCACTGGGAAACGTTCGACATTTAATTTAATTGTCGATGCAGTTCCTCAAACTCAATGTGAGTAATGCAGTAGATTGCACAATTAAAGCATGAGTAAACTCAAAAAAGAACATTAAGCAATTTGAGCAATTTAAAACCTTTTTGGAGTTTTCAGTAGTCATGCAGGTGTTAAATGTTTTTTTTTAGATTCGCCAGTCAAAACACCCACACCAGCTTAAATAAAATACCATTAATTTTGTAAGACATAAATACCAAGTAATTTTTTGTGGGCCTTAAAACTCTCCCTTTTTCCAAAACCATAAAAAAGTATTTCCGAGTTACACATATGCATAAGAGCAAGCCAAAAATCGTCCATTAAAAGAAGAATTTTAATCAAGATAAAAACGGAGTGCTCCCTTTGCATACGAAATGCAGCAGCAGCCGCAGATTTAATATTACTTATTAAAAGCCGACTTAAAGTATAAATAAACCCTCCGGCTGACAATAATATCAATTACAATATTGTCGACCGGCAGAGTCGGTTTCCAACAATGGAAAAGACCTGCACGAGACTCTCATTAAAAACCACACAAGCACAGCACTCGCACACACAAAAGCGGTTCGAAAAGAAGCCAAAAATACAAAGTTGTAACAAGGCAAGACAACATTTATATAGTGCAGCAGTCAGTCGGTTGATGCTAAAGCTCGGCCACAAAACCTCGTCAGCACAATCACAGCAATTGCTGCCAGTCTCCAGACTGGAGACCACACTGAAAAAAATATGTGACAAATTTGGGCTTCATTTAAATGTCCTTTAATTTTCAGGAAATATTAGGGTCCCCGCAGAGGTTTGAATTGCTTATAATGTTATTCAATTGCCAAGAAAACCCATACCATTTTTTTTCTCAAGAGAGGGTATAGTATTTTTTCTAGTTTTATTATTATGTTATATTATTCAATATTGATTTGGCAATATTCATAAAATTACCTTCTGCTTACAGTGTGGAATAAAAATAGGTTTTTTTGTTCTCTGTGAAAATGAAAATGGGAACGGGAATGGGATTGGGTTCTGAGACTGCGAATGGAACTGCGAGCGATGGAGGGGAGCTCCGCAATAATGGGGAACCTCTGACAGACCAGACAGCCAGTAGTCCATGTGAGCCGGGACTGCGGCGGTAGTTGCACAATTTTGCACAAAAGCCAAAGCATAATCATGAATAATGAGCGTTTGTGATAAGTGATAAATGCCCGCTGGCGAATGCACAGGGAATTTGAATAAGGAGGAAATAGTTTTCATCGGGTCGGCATGGGAAAACTTTTACAAAATTATAAATTTTGCATAATATTTCAGAGACCGAAAGTAATCTTTATTTAAGTCATTTATTTTTATAGAATTACTGTGGGTTTTATTTTGAGTAAAAAACGTACTTTGTTTAAAAATGTTTCTCTAAGAACTATTTGTTCAATTTTCCCTGACACTTAGCTTAAGTGCTAATCGAGCTTGCTTTAAAAATTGGTGATTTAAAAATGATTTAATTTTATGCATTGTGTACATCCCAGTTAAGTACACAATAACCTTAACTGAACAAATTTGTGATGTTTTTTTTTTCTAAAAATAAAAAACATTAAAATTTAAAAATTTAAGCAATTTTGAATAGTCTTTAAAAATCAACATCCCATTTGGTTATTAATAAATTATTTAAAAATTCTTAAAAAGATAAACTTTTTACAGCATACTTTTAGACAGATTTTCAAGAGATTTCATTTCACTCGGTATTTATGTTACTTACATAACATTAAAAATATAACGTGGTTTAAATAAATACCCACTAATTTAAAGCCAAGTACTCCCGATTCAAAGTTTCCAGACGAACAGGTTGCCGTTGGGGCCTTAAACTGCGACAGAGGCATCCCATTTCCCATCGGGCAGTCACTGAGCCCGTTTTCGTCTGCTTCTCGTCCGACTTGTCTGTTGTCTCAGGTTTTTGCTCTGGTCTTCCAGTCGGGCGATTTGACCACCCCAGGGGCTCACAGTATAGTTTGAATCGGGAATCGGTGCTGTTCAGTTCGCAAATGCGCGCCAAAGGTGCCAAGATTAAGATGAAATATTCATTGAAAAAACAAAACACATTTTAAAGTGTTTCAGTTCACCCCAAACTTCTGGATTCTGGGAAAAACTTAGTTCAACTAAGACCCTTTTTCCTACTAGATCCGATTGATGTTTTTCGCAGTTCTTTTTTCTGGGCTTATTTACGCCGTAGTTTTCCGTCTAGTTTTGTCAACTTTAATTGAAATTAATTTACTTTCTTCATATACTATCTGCCAGATAAATGTATCTGTATCTGAATCTGTATCTGTGTGCACATGCCGCAGAGTGAACAGCCTTGTATGCGATCAGATTTGAGCGCAGAGGTCAGCAAATAAACAAATTGTCGCACATTATGGTTTATTATACAGACACGATTCATATGCAAAATGAGAATAAAATGTGAGAGGGCTCATCACGACTAGAAGTGTGCAAATTTAACAATTCCTGATACCCATCTGACTGGCATCCCATCGTAATAGTGCCGCCCTTTTCGGGTTTTCCTCAGACTGCAATCGCAATCACCGAATGCAAATCGCAGCGTGATGAACTCAGGCAAACTATTCTTATTTTATATATATAACCGCACAGAAATTCGTATTTATAGAGAGGCGAAAATCGCGATACGATTTGCATACAAAACACTTGAATACCCGCATTAAGTCGCGTAGGCAACGCCTGGAATTTCAATAAGTTAAAAGTTTGCAAACTAATACAAAATCACCCCTTCTTCCTCCAGCACTTGACAATTATGTAAATCTTCTCTCGCCCGAAAACAAGTTTGCAAACAACAAAAAATGAATAAACTCGTGGTACCGTAAAACTATCAAAAAACTGAAGAACAAGTGGAAAACACTCGAAGAAAACAACAAACTAAAAGTCTCCAAAAGTGCTAACAATTAAAAACAATTTCACAGTTTGCTAACGAAGAAGAGCAGAGAAAACACAAAATATAATAAGACCGAAAACGCATCTTGAATGTCGCGCAAAATGTTGCAAGTGCCGGTGGCAACACTCGTGTTGCTGTCGCTGCTGCAGATTGCCGATGTTGCTGCTGTCGCAGATGCAGCAGCAGCAACTGCAGCAACAACATCCACAACGACAACCGGAATCGATGCCAGCCTGAAGAATGCCAGGCTGATTGAGGGCAAAGTGCTGCCCGATTTGGCCATCCTGCAGCGCGTTAACCAGGAAGACGAAAAGTGGCAGCAAGTCTACCGGTTCATCGACGATGGCTTTCCCGTCCTCGAGTTGTACGGCTACAAGCCAAAATCGGGTGAGTAAAAGGCAAACTGAATGGGGTTGAAATGCACTAAGGAATGGGAAATGTTTGGCGAGAGTAAATTTCATCAAAAGTAACCTATTAAATTTTTGGAAAATGGTTACAAAACCAAAACAATGAGCTAAGGAGACCGTAAAATAAAATATAGATTAGGGTTCATACATTTATTTCCAAATTTGAAACATCTTAAAAATATTGTTATTAAACTTCTATAGAAATGTATATAGTTTAAAAAAATTAATATTCTGTGTTTTTTTTAAGTCGTTATTAAAATGTATATAGACTATCAAAGTTCGCAATAAGTTTTCCCTAATATTTTATTTCAATTGTGCTTTTTATAAATATTAAGTATACAAAAATTTGTAATTAACAACATTTCCTATTGATTACATCGATTTTATCAAAAGTATTTAAATATAAAAGCCTTATAAAAAAAATGTTTTCTTCCGTTATAAACAAAAGACATTAGGCTACAATAGTTTTTTATGATTAACAGTCTCAAAGTGCTTAAGTGCTGCAGTACTGTTGAGCAATACGCTATTTGTAAACATGGAGAAAATCCATCCAAGTCTAAGCATTTCCAAAATAAGTCCACGATCGAGGCGGAACACATTATTTCTATCAGCTGTTGCTTCCATTACCTCTCTGTAAAGCCACAGCATTTGTGTCTAAAAAATTAGATAGCAATATCAAATATAACTCTTATAAAATCCAACTTGCTTCAGTAAGCCATTATTATCGACAACAAACCAATGTTTTAAATCAGCTTTAAAAACTTTTTCTTAAAAATATGTTTGCTCACCTGTCGATGTGGCCTAAAGTTGGCTTTAAGTTGGCCGAACGTTTTCTCGGCGGACTTGATGGCCACATTGACATGAAGAATCGTAATCGGAAAAACGAAAGTGGTCAACAGACTCTCCCCAAGGTGACGTACAGACTGCTTATCATACAAGTTCAAATGGAAGTTTCCTATGAAGAGTATGAAACTCTCCAGGAAAACCGTCCACACAAAAGGCCGGGCCAGACAATCAAAATTGTGCCTAAGTCTGATCAGGTTTCGGTGGAAAACATGGAGCTGGAATAATTTTCGATTTCTTTTCGGTTGCACATGGATATCATAGCAGGCATGTAGAATCAATATGCCCAAATGGGCAGCGATGGACAGTAGTAGCGGCTGAATGAAAATGAAAAGCCATTTGAATTGCTGCAGAACTAAGTCCAGCTTCGATCCAAACTTAAAAGCAATAAGCGAAGTTTTTCGCGGCACAAAGGTAGCGATCGACACTCTATACGTTTGGATGACGAAAAACCACCAGTTAATTTTCGGCGCACGTCCACAGATTTTCTCATAGCTATAATAGATTCTTGCGAACCCATTTAGGACCTGCCGCATCAGGTTACGATGATACCTTGGGATTGAGAAATCAAATAAATTAAATAAAATTAAATTATGAAAACATTAAGATGAAAGGGATTCCCATTCAGTACTAAATAATACATTTTTTGTTACCGAACTTTGTTCCGTTTACTGTTAAGAATGTCTGGGTGAAAAATATTTATATTTTGTATAGCTTTTGCCTATTTTTGGGCAAAGAATTTTGCGCAGTCTGAATGGGAATCACTTCCTAAGAATTCAATATTTTTGAGAACGTTACCTGTAGTGATAGGCAATTCCGATGCTAATGCAAAAGTTCTGGTTTGAGGCGACGGTCATTCCTATTCTGTAAATGAGATTTAGAGGCCGTTCACTGCCGGGCTTGGGATCCGACATTACCCCAATAAACTCCACCAACCAGAAGATTGAGTGCATCAGGAATATCACCAGCAGCCAGGGTCTCAGCCAGAATCTGTGCATCGCCCCGACTAGAAAATTAATCTTCGGGCTCAGTCTGAATATCCGCTTGTCTTCGACATATCTGTAAATATTGCAACCCGAGAGCGTTGTCAGAAATTGCAGCAGCTGCAGAACGCTCGTTAGACAGGACATGGCGCAACTGACTCCCCAAAATAGCTAGAGACAGCCAGCTAACTCCGAAAATGGGAAAATGGAAATGTGTGACGTTGACAAATGACTTCGTTCAGCTGTCCAAATGTTGATCATAAACAAAAAATAGTCAATTTACTTTTTACCATGGAAGGACAAAAAAGCAAGCCGAAGCTTTTAATACTGTTTTCTAGAGACAATCTAGGAATATTTATTTAAACAACTAAAGTTTATATTTTTCTATACACACATTTTTATATTACTCACTATAAACATACATTTTACATCTCACAGAAAAAAATGCTTTATTATTTATTAAATGAAAGTAACCTTTTCTTGTATTGTATGAGACAAATATAAACAAATTTTGGTGTGCTACATAATTCATGGTGGAATAAATATGCATTTCACTGTTGCAAGTAAAATTAAAAATAACTGTTTTTACGCACTTTTAGAACAAAAAAAAGACTAGATATATTTACATATGTTGGCAAAAAATTATGATATATTAAAAGTGAATAAGAGCAGCAAAAACTGCAACGAATATAAAATGACTTTTCAAGTAAAACAATAAATTTTAAAGTGTAATTATATTAAATGAGAGTACATATTTACTCAATTTTAAAAGATATTATTTTAGAAAGAATTATAAAAAGGTGAAATATTAATAACTATATAATAATTGTTAATGGAAGCATATTAGACGGGAACTCGCAACAGAAACCGCGATGACAAATTTCCTTATGAATGTTAAACTCTAAGTGTCTGTTAACATTACTTACACACTTCTAAACAAAAGTAAAAGAACATAAAGTAATTAAGAATCATTGAAAATAGCTTCTGACACACCCCCCAACATAACAATCCGCAACGCGTGTGGCATAATAATTTGAGTTAATTAAAGCTACGGAATTCCGCAGACTACACACCCGAATAAAAAATAACAAATTATGTACCTCAGCGGCAGGGCCCAAAGTTAATTACTTGATTAGCATGCAGACAGGTTTGGGGATTCAGGTGCGCTGAGCGCAGCACTTAGCCGTAAATGAAACGAAAACAGTTTACATTTTTAAGTGAGCAATTCCCTTGGTAACTGTCTCTCCGTCTCCTTTGCATGTTCGCTCGATTCCGGTGGACATTCCGGACATTTTGGCCATTCCAGACCTGCCGTACACACTGATTGTGCCCAAAATCGATGTGCGGAGCATTGAGAAACCGCGACTAAAGGAGTTCATGTTGGAGCATGTGGTGCCTGGGAAAATCTTCGACAGCTACAGTGCCGTGGCCAACGGCAATGGGAACAGCAACGAGGAGGAGGAGTCCTTCGGCAATGGGAACGGACATAAAATCGTTTTCCGTAAATTGGAAAAATCCCACAACAATGTTTGGCTACTCAATGGCCAGCAAATACTCCACAAGCTGCGTATCAATGAGAACCTGATGGCCATTGCAATTGATGGTTATTTGGGTGATAGGAAGTCGCCCTACTCCAAGCGCAATATCCAGGAAACGAACAAGTGAGTAGGACCCACCATTACCCATTCCCACACAGTGGGCTGAAATCGTGTCATAAATGTTACCGCTTTAACATATTAGGTCATACGATTTTCGATAGCCAAAAACAAGCACCAAAAATATAATAGAAAATAATTTATTTTTATTAAAGATTCTATTTTAGTCTTGTTTAAAGTCAACAAATCCAAATTAATAATTACTCAAGAAAATAAAACATATGAGATTGTAAAACAAATAGTAAAATCAATTGAGATCCTTTTCAAAATACTTACTGCCACTTAACAACTTTTATGTTTTTGTAATATTAAACAAATCCTTTTCCAAACCATGAAACCACTGTAGAGCTAAGTTCCTAGTCCTAGTTTGTTTGCGGTCAAAAGTGCACTCATGCGAAATTTATCAGTCGGCAAACAAAGTTTTTGCTGGTCCAACTTTTTGCACACACACACACACATCTAACTATAGTGGGTTTCCCCTTCCGCACTTTTGACCAAGGCCTTCAAGAGAACTCAATCTCAATCAATGGGCCCACCATTCCACCACATCTCCATAATCATCTACTGCATATTCATCTTACACAGAAAAGCAAATTAATCGAATTAATCAAATTAATTTTTATTTAAGAAAAAACTTAACATATCGTATCAAAGTAGGAAAAAAACTAATAGGGTGTTTGGCCCTACTTCTTTCCTTTTAGAAACATAATTTAGGATCATCATCTTAAGTTTAAGTATGACATCAAGCTGAAACCATTTTCAACATAAGAAAAAATTTTCTGAATTTGTAGAATTTCAAAAAAAAAACTCAAAATTAAATTATTTAATTTGAGAAAAGACTATAATTTTTCCCCGTGCATTTTACAGCCGCTACAACGACCCACAACCACTGGAACAGCCGAACATTACGAATGCACATGCAAAGGTGGAGCCCATTATTAAGGAATCGAAGGCCAGTCCGTTGATGTCCTTTTTGGCCAACATGAAGACGGGCACCAAGGTGTTCCAGCACTTCCTCTCCAAGAGCAATCTGACCCGCATTATGGACGACAATGCGTACACGGTGCTGATCCCATCCGACAACGCCTTCCAGCGCTGGCATCCCATCGACTGGGGATTCTATCCGTTTTCCGTGCCAGAATTCACCGAGTCGGTGCTTAGGAACCACTTCCTGCCCATGCAGCGACCCCTGCGGCTGGCCGATGTCCGGAATATGGACGAGGTCGTTGTGCCCACCATGGGTGGCGAGGATGTCGTCTTCCACGGCCAACGTAAGTGGCTCCCATAAATTACATTCCCAAATTCAATTTATGACAACGCTATGTGGTTCCTCCCCCCTCCTTCGATAGCCACCCCCACGGTGAATAATGTGAGCATTATGGCCGACTACAACCTCTCCAATGGCAATCAGGTCTTCATTATCTCCGAGGTGCTCTTCGTCACCGAAGCTGTGGTCTCCAAATTGCATCAGGTAAGCTGATTATGCCTAATCCACACGGTGGAAAATTGATTTTTATGAGTTTAATACTCGGAATGTATTGTCATTTACACAAAGGAAAATTGATTTATATGGGAAAATATACGGGCGCGTTCAAGTCTTCTGAAAGATTGTAAATAAATGTAATATTTATTAAAATGTTACAACTAATTTAATATAAGTTATGAGTGATAAAAAACTAAAGAGTGGTTCAAAATTAAGATTATGATTTTTGACAAAAATTTGAAATTACTGACATTTCTTTTTAAAGTGCTGTTTTTATATTATTCAAAGAGATTTAAATTTTAATATTTACATAACTGTGGACTCCCCATAGATGCACAAGGACAAGGAGACACCTCCATTGTTGGCCTTCCCCTGGTTTGGAGCACAATTCCTGTCTCATTCATTTTTGGCTTTGGAGAGAGATCCCCGATTTACCCAGATTACCAGGTAAGAACATAAGAATCTAAGACCAAAGAATGTATAACAAATGTGATTTCAACCTTTTCCAAAAGATACCTAAACAGTGCTGAGATTGCTCCCCACATTTCCGGAGCCAATTACACGTTCTTTGTGCCAGAGGATCGTGCCTTTGAGAAG
The DNA here is from genome assembly GCA_018153305.1 of Drosophila kurseongensis. Classification (NCBI taxonomy): domain Eukaryota; kingdom Metazoa; phylum Arthropoda; class Insecta; order Diptera; family Drosophilidae; genus Drosophila; species Drosophila kurseongensis. The sequence goes on along the minus strand of JAECXX010000210.1, from coordinate 9,840,497 downwards.
TTAGGATTCGACAAACTATCTGATGAGGTTATGGTAGGTATTTTAAAGATATTTCATTTGAGAATTTATAACTAGAAATCCCTTTGTTTCAGGCTTCACAACGCGGTGTGAAAATGTTGCTGAATCACTTCGTTAAAGGACGTCTCTACAATCGTGATTTGCGGGATAATGAGGTGTTCGAGACGATCGGCGGTGGCCATATAAAGATCACCCGCAATCCGGGCAGCAACTACACCAGCGTGAACAATGCCCAGATTACGGAGAGCGAGGTGTTCGTGTACAACCTGGGCACCATGTACTACCTGGACGACATCTTGTACTCGCACATGCTGCGCGACTTTGTGACCAAGTCGACCAAGACGAGATCCAATCGGCACGGCAGCGATTCCGGCGGAGGATCACGGAGCACCTCGCGGCCCAGCGACGTGGAGATCGTGCCCAACGAGTTCGAGGGGGAGCACAATGGCGGCGACTATGCCATCCACGGGGATGACGAGGACTTCGAGGATGAGATTATCACGCCCAAGGCGCTGCCCGTCCAGATCTACGAGTTGCCCAAGTAGAGAGCGGGATCCAGAATGGGTGGAAAATATATCGCGGATGTAAATGCGAAAATAACATAGGCGGCACTTCTTTGCAATGGTTTTAAAAATATCCATCATCCGGTTTTTACTTTCATGGAGTTCGATTCAATATCTTTTGCGGATTAATCAGTCTGTAGGGTTATAATAGTAAAGCCCTTCTAACAAATACTAGGTTTTTTGTCGCTTATTTTATTTTGGCAATTAAGTAACGATATTTTGTGTGATTCTTTTTGCAATCGATCATGAGAAAGGGAGGCGAGGCGCTTAAAGCGTTTTTGTATAGTTTTGGGCTAATTTTTTTAAAGCATTTCTCTAGTTTAGTTCTTAGTTCTTCGTGTATATTTTAAGTTTAGCATTGAACGAGGCGGTGAAACGAAGTATACTACAAAATCAACATCAAGAGCAGCAGCAGCGACATCGACAGCGACAACAAATAATATATAAAACCTAATCCTAAAGAACTTATCAGCGATTTAGACAAAGCTTGTAGACATAGCGAGAAATTGCAGCCAAACAAATTACTACAAATATTCAAGAGTAAAGCATTCCCGTAATATTCGAATTAGAAGCGAAATTTCAAGAAAAGATATAAACATATACGTATACTATGCAAATTCAATTAGCGCTCATCAGTGTTTATGCTTTTTTGAGTCTATCCATGTGAGGGAGCATAGCAAAAACATATCGGCTAAATCAGAGAATCGACGAATCGGAAAATCGGAAAATCGAAAAATCGGAGGATCGAACCTCGGCGTTCGAAATTCACTTCGAGAGAATTCCCTGGAGGGCATTGGCAGCGGACGGGAGCGAGGCAAGATATATCTATAAATACGAGTATATTACGAACAAATATTGTATTTTTTAATTTAACGGTATTGATATTTAATGTATCTGTGTATATGAACAAAACAAAAAGCAATGAGAACGAAGCATCCAATTTTATAATAGTTTGTTAAAATAAAAACAAAAATCTTCCAGAAAAACAACAACACCATCCACATTTCGTTTCGTTGAACTATTTTATTATGAATTAGTTAAACTCAATACACATGTAAGTATGATTATATATTTATGTACCGGTTATGGAGTATTGTATATGCCTTTGTATATATATGCATGTAAATAATACCTGTAATTCTAATTGACTTAAACGATAGGTTTCTAATGGAGAGCTTGTACAATATTAATCTAAATATTATTGCTTCGATTTAAAGCCATAACTAAAAGTACTCAAACTTAGCAAGTGCATAAGGAAATTGGAGTAGGCAGTGGAAAACGAAACGGAACTATCATATCAAATGCATATTGCTTATGGGGTATGCCTTAAAATGGATACGGAGAGAGTGATATGATATGGCTCTTAGGTTTAACTATAACTTGACATGACACACAAAAATTCTGTTTTCAACTACATCTACGGTATGCAACATAATATTCGATCTTGAGCTTTGGCTGATTACACAGAGTCGCCCGTTTCTATATATTAATATCAAATTCTACAATGTTTCTTTTTTGATTTTTAAAATTTAATTTTAACTTGCTCGATTTTCTTTTGGTCGATTCTTTTTTTGATCTTATTATTTTGTGAGATCCAATTTTATAGAGCAGCGTTGATTTAATTTTGTTGTTTGAGTGGAACTTTAGGTTTTAAATCTTATCGCAAATTTTTGTAAGTAAATACTCAAGTTAAAACTAACTTGGTTACTATAAACTGGTATCACTTTTGATTCAAAAAAATATAAAACCCAGCTTATATTCCATATAAAAACGTACAACTTTTAAATACAATTTTTAACAGCAGATAATGACTGAAAATTAAAACACCAAACGCTGCTCTGCCAGAACCAACTTATTCTATCCTTTTCTAATCATTATGCTCATTCACGTTGCTGCTGCTGTTGGTAGTGCCTGGAGGGTTGTTTTGACTGCTGGTTGTCTCAGTCTCATTATCACTCAAGTTCAGAGGATCCACAGATTCGCTATCCAGTTCCGGAGGAGCTAGCTCAGCTACTGCTCCACCCACAGCTCCCTCGAGCTCTTCGGAAGGTGATGGCTTCGGCCTGAAGGTGTTGTTTTCTGCGTTCAGTTTGTAGTTCTTGTAGGGATCCGGTGATCCTGGAGGCTTCACCTGCTGCGATTGCTGCTGGGCCTGGGCTGCCTGACGCTGAACACGCCTCTGCTGATTGCTGAACGTGGGACTTTCCGATCTGGCCCTTTGCAACATGGGACGCTGCTGATGATAGGTGGGATTCGGATCGTAGTCACGTGACCTGCCGAACTCAAAGCCATTCTGCCACTGAACGTGTACATTCTCGTACGAAGGATCCTCGTATTGATAGTTTGCTGCCACTCTACTGGGGTTTCTTTTCTCCGCCCCGTTCCTCAGGCGACTCAAAGTGCTGTGCAGTGGGCGAGCCGAGGCATTAATGTCCCTTCGAAGCGTGGATGATGCTCCGGCTGCCGCACAAGCTCCCGCGCAGGAGCTCCTGAATCGCACCATGTCCTGGGGAAGACCACTCAAACGCGGGGTTCCGTACGGATTCGACATCTGAGACGCCACCGAAGCGGTGTCGCAACTCACGCAGTCTCGGGAAAACATAAAATTGAAGTCGATCACCTTGCAATCGGGTCCTTGGCCAATCCACAGCGGAAGCCATTTGTTCACGAGTAGCCATTGCAAACTGGACTTGGAGATGCGATTTAAAGTCCCATTGCCATTTGCATCTCCGGAAGAACTGGAACGTGCTGCTGCCGTGGAAGTTTTCTTGGCCAAAGTGACACTTTTTCCAGATCCAGTGGTTGAGGTTTTATCTAAAACCGGTGATGCAGCTGGGGATGATCCTCCCGACTCCTTGGCCGCCTTGCTGGTCGTTTTCACCTTCGGGATGGCACCCGTTGTCCGATTGGCAATGCTATTTGATGAGCTTGGAATATTGTCCGCCGGAGAATGCTCTTCAACGGCTGCTGGTGTTCCGGCCGCTCCAGCGGAAGCGGATCGGGTGGCTCGCTCCATGGACACATTTGGCGTTAAGGGGGAATTGTTGGCAGCCATCGCAGCTGCTGCTCCAGACGTTTTGTAAATATTAGTCATACTCTGCGAATTTTCGCCATGCAAGCAGCTGAAGAAACTGGAAGCACTGTTTTTCACAGGAACCTTGACATTAGCGTATTCCACGGGCACAGCTGAACTAGCGCCTCCCATATAAGCCTGACAATTTGGAACATTGCAGGTACTACTTCCCGCTGCTGCTCCTCCCGGTCCATTGGCATTCAATCGAATGTGACCGACCGTTCCGAAATGCGAGTGACCCAGTACTGCGTAATGTCCTCCCAGATTGTAGTGATCGATGTTGCCGCAGGAGGAGCTCAGGTGTCTTTCAATTCTTCCGATTCCATGACCCAAAACATCGAGACGTGTATAGAGCGGCACTCGATTGGCAGCGGATGTGCGGTAGAGGGGCTCATCCCGAATCTGCTCATAGATGTTCTCGTATCGCATAGTTCCCGCTCCGGCATAAGGCAGATTGTAGCCATCTGTGGACTCTGTGTCGTCGAAGCTGCGCTGCCGTTGACAGTTGGATCGGCTGTTCGTATACAGTGGAGTGCAGCGAAGTCCACTGCCACAGCGATTTCCTGGGGGAGGAAAAGTATGAGTTCGGTGTAGGTTTAATAATTATTGGCGATTGCTTAATAAATAAATTTATATTTGCCTAAAAAATTGATCTCAAGCCAGTGAATTCTACAAAATTAAATTTATTTAATGCCATATATTAGTTGTATATTTGACGGACTGGATTTAATATTAATAATTAGCGCGAACTTCGTTTGCCTATGCAAACAAGTATTTCCTTTCTGTTTGTTTACCTTGGTTCTTTCTTGCTTCCCTTTTCACATTACGATAAACTTCAAATAAAAGTTTGCTAATAAAATTTACTGAAATCATGGCCGAACCAATATTCAGTGGAAGTTTAACCACCGTCTGCATTAGGAAAAAGGGTTTTGACTACCTATTGTCAATAAAACCAATTAGACCTAGAGACTTCAATTTAAATATGACTTCCGAGTTTAGATTCTCACCATTTTGCATGTCTATGCGAAAGTTTCGCCTATATCCGAGGCCGGATCTCACGGCTCTTGGAACATCATAAGCTGCTGCAGAGCTACTGGATCCAAGTATTCCTCCCGCTGCAGATCGATCGTACAAATCATTTCTATAGTTATTCATGGGCAGTATGCGTTGAGGTTGTTGCTGTAGTGGCTGTGCTTGCTGTGGTTGTTGTTGTGGTGGTGGTGGTACTGGTGCTGGTGCTATTGGTGGCTGCGGATTGTTGTTGGCATTGGCTTCAGATGGCGCTGGTGGTTGTTGCTGCTGAACTTCCTCGGCATTCGCAGGGGCATTGGCATTGACATTGGCATTGGCGACGGCTGCAACTTGAATGCTGTTGCTGCCGCAGTTGTTGTTGTTGATATTGTTGTTGTTATTGCTGGGCTGGCCAATGGGCGCATAAATGTTCTCGTAGTGCGGATGATTCGGCAGGGGAGCTTGAGCCGGCGCAGGTGGAGCTGCAACGGCTGCAGCCGCTCCAACCGGCGCCAGATTGCCGTAGATGGCACCACCAATGGCGCCCTCCATCGTGCCCTCCGCCTGGCTATTCTCATCATCCAGCAGTGCGATGGCCAGCGAAGCTGCTTGGCTAAAAAAGAAATTACAAGAAAATAAGGAAATGATTTCTTAACTTCGTTTTTTAATGTACTTACCGGGCCAATGCGCCCTGCTCTTCCATTCACATGGGCTTATCGATCATACACACGCCCGCATAGCTGCGTCCGATGGTCATCAATGCCGGCAGTATCCTCCAGCTGTCCGAGTCCGGGCAGTATACCTCCACGGAGGCGAGGTTCGAGGTGCCATCATCGCCACCAACCACATACAGCAGGCCGTCGTGAGCCACCACTCCCGCATTTCGCCGGCAGTACGACATATCGGCCACCGACCGCCACGAGTTCGTTTCACAATCGTATGCCTCCACGGATCTCCTGACCATGGGACCATCGTGTCCTCCCACGGCATACAGGATATTGTTCAGCACTCCCACTCCAGCGCCACTCCTCCTCGAACTCATCTCCGACACAGCCACCCAGATGTCCGTGTCAGGATTGTAGCGCTCCACCGAGGATAAACACTGGCGGGTGAAGCCATCGTAGCCGCCGACGGCATAAAGGAGTCCATGGACCACGCCCACGCCAACGGAACTGCGTCGTGTGGACATGGAGGCGATAAACCGCCAGATGTCAGTCTTGGGATCATACATCTCCGCACTCGACAGACCCGTTGTGCCATCGAATCCTCCCACAGCGAAAATGCATCCGTTTAGAACAGCTACTCCTAGAGTAGATCGCCTCGCCTCCATGTTGCTGCAGTTGGCCCACTGATCCGTAGCCGGATCATAGACATCCACAGTGCGCACACGAAGGGATCCATTGAAGCCGCCAACAGCATACACCTTATCACCCAGGACACTTAGGCCGGAGCGGCATCTGCGGTTGGGCATTTCGGCAGCCTGGTACCACTTTTCCTCTCGCAAATCATACCACTCCACGGAGCGAATTGCCTTGGGTGCTTGCCCTCCGATGACGAGCAGAATCTTGGGCATTCCCACCGGCTTCCTGGGCACCGTTCTGGTGGACTTTGTCTCAGTGGGCAGTAGGTGATAGGTTAATGCCTCAATGATGAGATTCTTGCACACGATATTGCCCTCGAGGAGCAGCTCCTTGTCCACGCGCTGTGTGATGTACTCCTTGGAGAGGAAGGGCAGGCGCACGTGCTCCATGAGGACAGAGGTAAACTGCTCCCGCATCGGGACATCGTAGCGCAGCCAGGCAATCACGCACTCGTAGACGCGCTCCTCGTTCGGGACAGAAATCCGGTCGTTGCCTATCAGGCTGATGACCTGCTCGTGCGAGAGGTTCAGAAACTCATCGAACTGGATCACCTCGCTGGAAATAAACCAAAGACAAGCAGTCAGTACTGGGGCACAAGTAATGAGCGGAGTGTAGTAAGTCGAAATTCAATTAATCGACGGCAAACCGGTTCAATGGTTTTCATTACACATTTGCTTTCGATTTTGCTCCTATTTATATTAGCTGCATAAAAAGATACTAATACTAATCAAGAAGATCACTAATTTAGAGACTGCTTCATTACATACTTGTATAATAGTTCCCTATTTTATAAAAGGTCTCTGCAAAATACACTTTTTTTAATAATTGTTTTAATTGAGCTTTTTAGTTTTTCTACAGACAAGTTTCTTTAAAATATAATTTAAAACGTGATAGTATAAAGGCCTCAGAATTGCGTCAATAAATAGCTACTCGTAGACATCAGTACGTGATTGTCTTGCAAATAACGAGTTGGCAGTAATTTTAAATGGCTGACTACAAAACGTTTAAATTAAAATAACTAAAACGCTTCAAAATAATACCATATTATTTCAGTCGTAATCTTTGAAAGACACTTTATGCCGTAATAGGTAACTGATCCGATTAAATAAATAACCCTTCATAATCTATTATTGACTTTTACTACGCAAGTCATTATCTCTCAATTTCTTTGAAAGCAAGTTGAATCAATAGTCAATCAAAGTTAAGTTTACGCGCACTTGATTTGATTCCCCAGCAGATATACTTTGAAAATAAACAGAAACAGTAATGGGTTCCTATCGGCTAACAAACAAATCAAAACAATTCTATACTTTTCAGCCCCGTTGCGTCATTCGCAATCTCGGGCCACTCACTTAAAGTGCTGCTCGATGTAGGTCTCTGCGTAATTGAGGAGCTCCACGCAGGCATGAAGATCGGCGAATTCCCGGATGCCCAGGCAATTACTCGCGTCCAATTGGGTTTGCAGGAAGTCGCAGCAGGCATCGCGAACATCTGTGAGCTGCAGAAGATTGGCGGCCGTTAAGAGGACCTGCACATTGTCCTCGTTCACCTCGACGGTGGCAGTGTAAACGTAGTCGATGAGCAGCTCCAAGGCCCTGGCATCGACACTTTGCAGGGTGATCCTCGCCTGGCGCGACTCCTCGAAGCTGTTGAACATCGCATAGAAGTACGGACTGCAGGACGCCAACACCATGCGGTGGGCGTGGATCTCCACATCGTCGGCCACTAATATCACATCGCAGAGCTGTTTTTGTCTGAAAATTAAAAGGGAAAAATCAGTTTAAAATGTAATACTTTTTCCCTAAAGTAGTTTCCTTGAAATTAACGACTAGCATCATCAAAATTAATAACTTTTAAGTCCATTTTAATCAAATCAAAAATTCCATTGAACAGTTTTGATTGCCAAACAAACCATTAAAGATCGTGGCAAAAGTTTTCAAGGCTAGAAATGTTTGTGAATTGATATGTGTGTATTTTTTCGCAGAAGGAGACTGTTTTGGTTCGTAAATATGAAATCTGGTTATTATTTTGCTTTGTTTGCCAAGTTTGACGTCGTAAAATCTTGATGAAGGTACATAAATTTAAAATCTGTTGTCTCTAAAATCTAAATGGAATAGGTGCTGTAATTATATAACAAAGTTTTATGACAAACATAAACATTTCTTTTTAGAATATATAGATTGAATCCTCATAATATATGCGGTTTCGTAGTTCTTTGTTGAAATGCAATCCCAAACAATAAACATAAATCCAGTTTACAACGCATGGTTTACTTTTTGGGTTACACCACATTCACTTTTTACGGCGATTCCCATTCAAAAAACTTGTTTTATGTAAGCTGCTAATAAAGTTTCCACTGTAGTTTTCCAGACAACCAAAAGCGGAGACGCGGAAGCGGAATCGAATTCAAAATACAATCCGAAGAGCGAACTATTTTTGGCCTCACCAAGTTCAAGGTCGTGGCCTAATGCAAAACCCGAAGGCGTACAAAACTCATCATAATAAAAACTAGACAATAATTAATGCGAATGGCCCCACGACAAAAGCGTCGGCAAATATTGTGTGCAAATACAAATATTAGCAACGGACAGATAAACAAAGTGAACTGCGCAAATATGTGAGTGACGATCGTCCGACATTTTCAGCGATTATATTTTCGCATCTTGGCCCAAATCAGAAAACTCGAGAGGCAGACGTTCCACCTGTCACTGTCCAATATAGGGATTTAATTATGCCTCCTTTGCTTGGGAACAAAGGGAGGTGGTTTAAATTTAGAATCTATAGCAACATTTTATTTTTATTGCTTTGAGGTAGGTCAAAGATTCCATGTTCTATTAAAATGATTGAATTTAAATGAGACATGGGTTTGGTTAAGATTGGAGATTGACGAGTCATACCAAAATGTCTTTATAACATAAACATATAATTTAAATTATTCAAATACACAACACGAGGTGTAAAAAATTATACATAAACGAGTTATTAAACTAGTATTTAAAGGTTTGCTTTTAAAGAAGATTATTCATCATAAAGTTAAATATTTTAATTGTCAGGCTTTGAATGAATGATTAAATACTGGTTTTTTAATAATATTGTAGGCGGAGCTGACTTTTTTAATACTCCGTCACATACAAAATCGTATTGTTCTTCAATTTGTGAAAACAAAATAATGTTGATATATGTAGGTGCCTGCAGAGAAGTCTTTATTTATACCTGCTCAAGTATTCTTACCCAGAGGATGTGGATTCAATAATACATATGGACCTATTGAGTTCTTTTTTAACCCTATTAACAGGTAAAATATCAATAGGGCATTCTTTAATTTTGAGGAAAAATAGGTAGACCAGTTAAAGTGCCCTCATATAACATGGTTACAACCTTCAGAACACCATGTCTCCCGTATTTTACTAAGGTACTACAATCTTTTCCATATAAAAATGTGTTCTACCACAGAATTCGGAGTTATCCTTACTTGCGCATCTCGTTCATGGCGTCGAAGGATCGCGCCGTGTGCTGATCATTGCTGTATTGGCCCACTGTGCCGCGTTCCTTGCCATTTGGTCGCTGGACATGTTTCTGGGAGCTCTCGTCCAGGGAATTCTGGCTGGCGTATCGCAATAAACAACTGCCGCGTTCCAATCCACTTCCTTCGGCGGCAGGATTCTGGTGTTGTTGCTGTTGGTGTTGCTGCTGCAGCAGGCGTTGTCGCTGTTGCATGGCTGCCACGCCCACAGCGGCTCCTAATCCGGGCGGTGGCGCCACAAAATCCGCTCCCCCGCCCCCGCCTTCATTTCCCTGCTGCTGCTGCTGTTGTTGCTGCTGTGCCTGTTGTTGTTGCTGCTGCTGGTTGTTGTTGTTGCCATTGCTAAGGTTGCTCATAATACCGATCGTGTATTTGGTTAACAGCGCACTCAGAGCTATCATCCGAAAACGGATCGAATCGAATCGGATCAAAATCGGAGGTTACTTGGCCAGACCACAAAAAAAAACAAACCGAGTTGGAGAAAAAATTGTACACTTTTGGTCAGTGTGACCGCGCTGTAGTCGAATACAAAATACCGTCCGGCTCTCAACAATATTAAATTTATACCATTTTCACTGAAATAAAAATACCAAGTATATCTAGGGTATTCCCTGCATTTTGGACAGCTGTTTGGCAGCTGAGCCATTCAAAATCAACACTTGAAAACTGCAGTAAATCACCAATGTATTTGTTATAATAATAGTATAAGCAGTAACTAATAGAAAACAACTAAAAATATAGATTTTGTCCTACAAATTTTGCTTTTGTTCAGTTACGCGGGAAAGCTCTTTTCAAATTTATTTAGGAATATAGCGTTCCTTAGGAATAACCTAGATTAACACTGTTATGCACAGCATTATAGATCTATTGATTTAAGCCTAGTACTCAGATCGAAAACCCATCGGAAAAACTTGAATATTTACAGAATTTTCATCCATTTTTGATATAAGAAACACTCTACTCTCGACAACAGATTAAAAAAATTTAAGTCATACAAAAGCAAATTGCTGCAAAACTAAATGGCGCGACATTTGAATTTATAAAATATATATTGGTGGGCGAAAGTCTTGAACTACTAGAGGGGGTATAAACATCGGTTAAGCATCGCTTCTTCGATAGGTACATTTATTAATAGGCGGTTATTTGAAAATTTAATGCTTTGGTGTTTTATTTGAATTTAATTTTACTTCTAAGTTGGCTCTTTAAATGTATATTAATATACATAAGGACAAGTTTATTTATAATAAAAATTGGATAATAATAAATAATATCTCTAAAAGCAATGTGAGTTTAATTTACTGTGACAAAAATTTACCTTATATGAAACCATATTTCAAAAAAAAAAAAAACCTGCAGCAGGTAAATTTTTGACTTTGACATACCCCATTTAAAATTTTAAACACATTTCAACTCTTGCTAATATCTTGATCAACTTTATTTGTTTGGCTGTTTTGTTTTAGTGTTTTTTTTTTTAATATTGATACTCATGCTCATCAACATTCTGGATATGTAAATTACATTAAATAGGTCTTGGAAACAACTGCTTATTGAATGTTTACGAATAACAGCAACCACCTAGGTAGGAATACATGATTTATAATTCTTTATATTTAATATAGCTAAAAGCTTATGCGAAAATCGGTAATATTTACAAATGATCTACACATGTATAACTGATAGTTTTTGTAAAAACAAAGCACTCGCTTGGAAACGAAATCACTTCGAATAAATAAATAATATATAATTATAAATAGGTGAAAATTACATTTGGAAATTTGGCTAATGAGAGAGTTTTACACTAACTAGGCTGTATCTTGTAGTTCATATTTACACATAATTTAGATTCCATACTTTAAAATAAATAGAACGAAATATTACAAAAATACATGCTAAAACAAAAAGCTTGATTGGCTTTCCCATTTTGCAATACTTATCATTGTAGGAGAGGGGTTTTGCTTTAAGTAATAATACTTAGTTTATAGTACAATTAGCTAGAAGCGATTTTGATTCTACATTTCGCTGCCTTACTAACAAGAAGGTCACGATTCAAAAAAAATGTATACAAGCTAATTTCTTGTAAATGAGATATAAATGCTCTGTTTTATTCTCAGATGGAGAGATGGTTTTTGATTCATGACAGTCTTGTAGCAAGTGAGCGGATGTTTGTTTTGGGGCTTTGTAGCTTATGGTTTCCGTTTGATCTCTAACTTTATGGTGGCGGCACACGCTGCACTGGGATTGTCTCAGGTTGAGTTTTGGTTTCTGGGGTGGTTCCTCCGACTACTTCTTCTACTTCTCGCCGATCAGGAGGAGCTGCGCTCCGGAGTGGATACCGTCTGGTAGCAGTTCAGATTGGCCGACATCCGGCCAAAGGCGGCGGCCATGCGATTGGGCAGGCGGCTGAGTTGCTCCTGAAGATTGGAGGATCGGCTCAGGGGCGCCGCCGTGGTGGTAGTTGTAGACACCTGCTGCAGTTGGGCCACCACCTCGGCGTGCTGCACATAGGACACTCGTATGTTGACCCCCTCGTCGTCCTCGTCCTCCTCGCTGCCGCTCTCCACGTCCTCGTAATAGGTGAAGCCCACCTGTGGCTCCTCCCGCTATACATCGCCATAGTACGGCACCGGCGTATTCTGATCGATGGGCTTCACGCGCAGCTTCTGCTTGTAGTGGTACTCCTTGAGGTAGCTCTTCAGCCGGCCGGGCAGTTCCAGCTGGTTGATCCCATCGTAGCTGGTCTTGGACACAATGGTGGCCCGGGCCAACTCCTGCAGGGAGAAGGTCTGCCTCCTGTGCAGGGGCATCGTGAGGCAGGGCTCGAAGAACATCACGCAGGCGGGGTCCTTGTAGTGCTCCAAAAGTCCTGTCACCGTGGGCGCCGTAAACACACTCGGATCGTGACAGTCGAAGCTGAAAAAATATAGGATCTCGTTAGTTTTGCAGTTTATTACATTAATAAGATTACATTCTAAAATGAAGTGGGGAATAAATTTGGTTTTTTATTTAAAAGCTAATTTAGTAACTAATTTGTATAACACTTTATAAAGAATTTTAAAAAAGCTATTTAATAATTTAATCTCTAAACATTTACCACTATGAACAATAAAATATAGTTGCTAAAAACTTTATAAGGCAAGACGCTTTAAAAATACTTATTTATAGCTTACTTATAAAGAAATCCAAAAATATGAATAATAAATCTTTGTTTTTATCAATTATTATTATTTTTACTACAATCCGAGTTCTAAATGCTTGTGTTTAAAAATTTAAGTGCGTCGTTATCACCAATGACTACATCGTCATCTAAAAACTGCCGAATCATAATTCCTGGAATTTCCTATTAAGTTCATTGCCTTGCAGCTTTGTGAATTAATCTATTGTGTAATGTCTAGGGCAATTAAAATCGAAGCAATTTTAAGAAGCGACCCCAGATAAGGACGAGTGCGAGTGCTCACCTGAACTTGTGACCGCTCTGTTCGATGCGGGCGTGGAGTGATCTGCCGTATTTGCGGAATGTGACCGAGAAGAGGAACTCCTCCTGGGCGGAGTCGCGTAGCAGGAACGTGCCCTCCGGCTTGCCCTCGAGCAGGTGCTCCGCCTCGTAGCGATCCATCTTGCCCCAGTAGAAGCTGCTATTCGTGATCCGCTCCAGATCTGGCACCAGGCAGTGCATGAAATCGATTTGCGAATGCACGGTCACGCCTTTGTGTCCGGCGATTCCTGGTATTCCGGGGGCTGGTTGCGACTGGGGGCGTGGCTGGGGCGGAGTCTGGGGAGGTTGGGGGGCGGGTTCGGTGACCACAGTGACCCGTCCATTGGGCGACTCGACCACAAAACGCGGCGACGTTATCCTAATGATCACCTGGTGATGATGATGACTCGCATCCGGCACGGCCACCGAATTCCGCTTCCTTTGGCTCTGCATCCGATGGGCACTCCCACTCGACGAACCCAAGGAGGGCGGTGTGGACCGGCGATCCGCGGTCCGGGATTTCCTCGGCACCGCCGACGCCACCATTCCGGAATCCTTTTTATTGCTCGCCATACTGCTGCTGGATGTGGGCAGCATGTCCCTTAATCCTCGGAAGGCATCGCGGCACTTGCACTTGCAGCATCTCCGCTTCGAGGATGTGGATGCTGATGCCGCGGACGAGGATGTTGCTGCGCCCATGGACAATGTCTTACTGCTGCGACTGCGGCAGCAACTGTTGCTATTATTGCTTCTGGAAACTGTGTTTGGGAAAAACAATTTATGAGTAATTTGGTTCACTTTAAATTTTATGAGATTAAAATTGATTCTCTTTAATATTTGTGTGTCGTGCACAGTGAGAAATAATGTCTCTCAGCTTAGCAGAAATTTTAATCTTCACATATGGTTTCATAATATAAAATGATTCACTTATTTTGATTTTATTTCATAAAATTGTGTTGTGATTTGTTGTTTTCACTTCTAACTAAATGCCATTTAGTGTTATTTATTTGTTGTTCATAAAAAAAATCATAATTTTTGAGGGATTCCTTGGAAGCATAAAGCGCCAGTAATTAAATTGTTTTTATTCCGATTTTAATTTGATTACTTCAATACTCGGAAAAAATATAAATCTCATTGATAATATTCTTGATTTATTTGAACATATATTTGGTATTAGACATTTATGTATATCACCACACAATTTAGTTGTGATTAATCACAGTTCAATAAATTTTTAAAATCAATGATCAATTGATCATATTTGTTTTATTTTCAAAGCCGATTATATTGGCTATCTGACTAATTTGTATGATTGATTTTGAAGGAGTGTAAAAATTATCCAAGTACGCGTGAAATAGAATCGAGTGAAATCAAATTATGATGTAACAAAATTATTTCACAACACTTTTGTTTTCTTTAAAAATTCATTGAACTATTTTAATAGGGGACACATATATTTAAGATTTGAGTTAAGAAATTGGTATTTGGTTTCATTTTTCACATTAACTTTTGTCATGCGTAATTTTGCCGAATTTTTCACTGTGCAATTTTCAATTTAACGAGAAACACATTTCAATTGATTTAATTCTTTTGCCCACCTTGCTTGCTGCTGTGTTGCGTTCCCGCCGACAACATATTGCTGACTGGCAGCGACTCGAGCACCTCGCAATACTCGACGACTTCGGGCTCGTGGTTTTGGCTGTGGTTGCTGTTGCTGTTGCTCCGACGCCGACGCAGCAGCGACTCATCCAAATTGTAGTCGTCGTCGTCGTCTTCGTCCACGGGGTAGTTGCTGTTGCTGCTGGGCCTGATATTGCTGCTGTTGCTGTTGCCGTCGTGCAATTGTAACGTACTTATCGCAGCGCCGACGCTTCCCGCTAAATTGTTGTTATTCACGGGCTGTCTTTCTGCGATTTTTGGTGCTTCCGTTGAACTGCCAGCAGCTCGATTTGTCACCACGCCCACTTCCCCGTGGCCGCCCTCGAGCGTCACATTTACAATCTGGCCATTTGCATTTAGCGTGTCCGCAGACAACGCGGCGACTTCCAGCCCCTGCTCCTCCTCCACCTGGTTATAGTCATCCACCTGACCACCACTGCCGGCCACATTGCCGTTCTCCATTTTGGCCAACTGAATTTTAATTATGATCTGACGCACTTCCGCCGCCGATGTGGCGGACGTGGCCTCCGTGAGGATCTCTTCCACCTGCAGCTCCTCCTCGTCCAGTCCAATTGCCTCCACTACTGCTGCGGATTCCCTCGGGCTCGAACTGATGGGCTGATCGCTCTTATCCTGGCTGTTGGCGCGTACAGTGGGCTTGCTGAGGTGATGACCCATTGGAAGCTCTATGTGGGCAAGACAGTCCTTGGTGGACTGGGTTTTTACTGGGATATCTTGTCTGCAATGTAGAAAATGTATATATTAGACATTAGGATTGACATATTTTTTGATATTTTAAGTAACAAAAATTCTTAGTAAATTAAAACTCTTTCAACATAATATTTGTAAACATAAAGCCGATAGATATATAGCAAAATAATTTCCAGTTCTCAAGCAAATCAATTAAATACTAATTTATGTCGTTGGTAAAGTAACATACAATTGTTTTCTTTTTGTGTAAATACAAATTTACTGGGAATTCACAATAAAGTAATAGCTAACATTTTAAGTTAAACATTTGATGTCAGCTCTTAAAGATTTTCTCAAATAAGTTTTCCATAGGTAGAGGAATATTACTTAAACATATGTATAATTTAAACAGTTAACCCCGGCTAATTATTACACTGAGTATGAGAAGGCCCCGTTAATTTAAAGTTAATTATTGACTAGCTTAGTTAGCATGTTTCGTTTTCAATATTTGCTCTTCGGGCACTCCGCAACATCCAGAAATAGCTGGGAGCCGAGTGAAACGAGTTTTGCCCAGTTTCCCCAGCGGCGTGTGAAATGTCTTGACCTACAGCAAAGAGTCACTTGGTGGGGGCTTCACCAGTTCATTAATTATTACCCACTCAGACGGAGAAGTTCCAGTGGCAAAGGGACTCGCTCGTCGGTCAAATGGGCAATTAAACGCCACAATGTCTAACTACTGATTAATGGTGTTCCCCCGCTGATCTACTGGGAGATATCTCCCCCACGAACTGACTCATACGCCGAGGGATCGAGGAATCCTACACATATCTATCTATATCATCATCATGCAGATGAGGAGGACGATAAACAATGGCATTCCGATCCCACGCATCAATTCTCCCCAGAAGACCAAGTACGAACAAATACGCACCAAATTGTAATGGGCTCATCCTATTTTTAGAGACTCACCCATGGAGAGCTGATGAAATCAAAGTGGAAAGGCAAGTACACACGACGCCATGCACTTAGATCCCATCCCCCCTATCTCATGTGACTGACTTCTGGGTCAAGTTGGCTTATCTGCGTTGCTGGAAAAACGCAAAACCACACTGTTTTAGCGGCGTCAACAAAGTAAGCTCTAATTCATAGAAAATCGGACATTATTCACTGATAAATTCGATTCAATTCGTGGGCACGGAGAAGTGGGTTTAATGCTGAGTAATTCAATTCTCCACTGACAAATCCTTATCGCACCCACATCATCGAGATGCGTCACTTACTTCCGAAGTAAGGCCATATAAGAAGGAGCTAAGGTACAATTCAGACAGGTGGAAAGCTCTATATACTGACTCATCCAACAGTCAGTGGTTGAAATTCTTGGTAGTTACCCGAAATCGGGAAAGGAACTGTTACAAAGCTATGACTATCACTGTGATTTCTTAATCAAATTTCGCACTGTAGGTGGCTTATTCATTTAATGGCGAAATAATTAGATCACCGATTGGGTTATAAAACCTCTGATTGATCGATAGTGATCCGTCATTTTACCAGGAAACAATGATGTCAGTAATTAACTGCATGTTAACTTCCTGCCGTTTTGGGATAATTTTGGGCATGACTTAATATGTATTCACGTTTGATCTTTAATCCAACAGAATTCTTAAAACACTACTAAACTCGAAGGCTATTGCTATAATTCCTTGAAAATATAAATTTTACGTTTTTAATGGTTTAAATTTAACAGAATATAAAAAAAACTATATTGAATTTAACTTAAGTGCTTTCCGTTTCCTGTCCAATTTCGATTTTGGGAACCGACCTTTGAGTGAAATAATTTATAAATTCAATAACATATTATTTGTTATTAATGTGAAATTATCTATCACTAAAATTCTAATCTGTCTTGGTATTTAAAACATACCTCAGTAAATCTAAGTACATATTCGCCTTCCTTGTTTTGACCATACATTTAGTGTTCGCAATAACGATTAGGATCGCTCAGTTAATGTGAACTTAATCAAGATTGTTTGTCGGAGCGGTTAATTAGAAATTACCACGACAAAGGCCGCGAAATGTAATCAACGAGTACATCGAAGCCCAGGCTTAAACGGAAATCATGTTTTATCAGTTCTGGGAATCCTGCAGCAAATGCCATAGGAAATTTTGCAGAACTCTGGAGCCCATATAGATTTGATTTGGGGAGGGCATGGAGAATTCGATGGAGCAGACGGACGTTTATCATATAATAGAAGAGGAGAGGGGCGGTCTTTAGTTATCGGCCTAGTGTTCGACCTCAGCTATCAACCCTGAACGATTTCCCTGGAATTCCCTTGTGTTAATCACATAACGAGTCGTATTCGTATATGGGTATGTTTGGGCCTAATCAAATAGAAGTCTTGTCGAACAATTCAAGCAATTAACAGTGCATACGTTTTCACACAACTGAACTTTTCACCCAAAAATGGATGGGAAAATATTAAAATTACTTCCCGGAAATGCGACCCACAAACACGGTAAACACAGTCAAAAATTGCAGCTTTTTAACGAGAATCGAACACATTATAAATTAAGTGTTTTAGCTGGAAAACGATGTGTGTGGGGGCACTGTCGCTCAAATTATAGTGTGTCCGATGGATAATAAGGCCCCCCAGCCATTCAATTTGTATTCACCGTTGGCCTGGTCTAACGGTAATTTGCACACACTTATAGATACAGATACTTTTTCTATTTTTTTCCATGCACGACTCCGTGCCGCACGTGCTGCAGGCAATTTATCGCACTCAAATCGTACGATTCAATCGGGTGAGTAATCAATACGTTCGTTCTTGCCAACGTATGACATGATCGTTCGCATTTAACCACAGATAATTATTATTTTCCCCCTAATCGAGAGACTCAGAGGCTCCGCAACCTTTGCCGTATATTTACGACTATGATGAAATACAAAAAGAGTGACTTGAACTCAAGATTCAACTTCAGATTCCAAGAGACCCGCATGAGACGGCCACAGCCAGGCCAGCTAACACAATTTTTCAATGGAAATACAAAACTGAAACGGCAGATAAAATAAACCGAACTCGGGGCTGGATCCGCTTTGACTGGTACACAGAAAAAAGCCAAAATATGATATTGAAATCAAAATTATTTATCTTATTTCTTGAAAAAAAATTGTGTAAAGAAAACTATAGGAAAAAAAACAACTTGGGAGTTATAGGAATGGGAAAATAAAGAAAGACAATCGAATTGATTAAAATGAATATGATAAAATCTCTTAACAAGTCAACTACGTAACAAAAATTCAAAAATTCTAAAAATATTTTCCCAGAATTGGGTAGGTACCCATGTTTTCGCTCAGTGTACCAGGAGGGTATCCGTAGGTAGGACAAGGCGTGCCATGAGTCACTCAGACAATGAGTAGCAGCAGGCTGTCTGAGGAACCGAAACTCCGGGTAAACTACATACAACCTCGTGCATTTTTATCGCCACAGTATTTCGAGGGCTCGTCAAGCTGAACTTTTTCTTTGCTCTTCGCTCCTTTCTTTTATTTTTATTTTTATTTTACTCGGCTTGGTTGCCACGCGGAGCCAACGAGCAGCTGAAGTTTTTCTGCGCCGCTGCAGACAATGCGAAATTTCGTCAGAAATCCAAATGCGGATAATGATCTAATACATAACTTGTTCGGGGTAAAAATGTTGATAAATGTTGCCGGGTGGAGACGGTTGGCAGAAAGAAAGCCAACAGCTCAAAGTGGTTTGAATGGCTAATAAGGGACTACGACTACCTAATGAACGGGGGATTCACCTCTTAAAAAACTGCAGAATTATCAGATTAACAATATAAACAGAAACAAGATATACAAATGTGGAGCAGAAAAGTGAATTTTATTTGCATTTATTACAAGTTTAAATTTGGCAAACTTAATTAAAATCCAAAAATAAGTTTCGTTAAACCTGATAAAGGCAGATTTGATTTAATATATCATTTTTTAATAGATCTAACTTAATTTAAAACGGAAAAGGGAATCACATTTTTGAAAAATATTAACATCAATTCCACGAAGGCAGAGGGTAGGGTTACCATAATGAGCTCATACAAGCATTGCCAATTAGTAGCTCGTAGCGGGGTTTTTATTTTTTATTTTTTCTAAGCCCAAACAATCCAAATCCAATCTTATTATCTGTAAGTGAATAATTTTGGTACATGGACCGCGCCCCGTCAAGGCCCGTTATTAAAAAACCATTTGGAGCCCGGCACTCGAAATGACTTTTTGTAACCTTCCCAGAAACTTGGCCAGCGACTTAGTCATGGCTTAGCTGGCTGTCCCACTGTATGTATTATGTTTTACGCAGAAATTGTCACAACAAAGCATCGGCAGCAAAGAGCAGCATGAATTGCGGTCAACGGGGCGAATGGGGGACGCAATGTGGGCTAGTGCAAAAAAAAAACCCAAGGCAAACAAAGGAGTACAAGTAAAAAGTCAAACAAACATTTAAATACCCTACACATGTTTTGTAATTTGGTAAGAGAGCAATAATATGTTATTATGTATGTTTGTTTAAGGAATGATGATGATTTTTTATATTTGAATATTTACTATTTTACAATTATATTTTTATTTATTTTAAAAAAAAAAGATTAAACGAAAATTTGAATATAAAATAAACGAGATTCTTATTTACAACAAATAAGCTCAAAAACCACGAGGTATGTCAACAATATAGTCACGAAGTCCTAAGAAATATGTTATTGTGTGACAAAATTTGTGAGAATGTCGATAAGCCCGGCTGACAAGTCAAGGAAACTCCCGATGAGAAGAAACCTCAACAAAAGTCGACAACAACAATGAAAAAGCCAGCGACTCAGAAGCAAAAATCCAAAGGGGGAGGGGTGGGGTTGAGGCGTAGGATTTTAAAGCGAATTCAATTACTTTTTGTTGCTGCCGACATCGCTTCTTATTTTCATTTTTGTTTTTTTTTGTCGTATTTCTCTTTTTTGTTTCCATTTTGTTTTGCATTTACTGGGAATTCGCAAATGAAGTTCGCTTGAAAATAAAATCACATGCAAAGCGGAGCAGTAAAGTGCCAAAGAAAATGGAATGGGGTACGGAATGGTGGGCAGGGTACGCGGGGGGATCCTGAGAAAGTGTATTTCATTTTGATATATTTTTTCGCAGGAAAATTAAAATGAGATTTATTTATTTCGCTTCGGGCTCTTGGATTCGTAATTTGCCCATTCATTGCGCTACGGGAGAAGAGTGATAAACAAACAAACGCTTCTCATCATGCCGATTTGGCATTAGAACCCATGTATACTATAGATATACATTTGTATATATGGAACTTTAATTAGCATTTCCATTTAAAATCGGCCGAAGCACGAGCTAAACGTAACGACGTACAAATACGGGCTGGGTTCGTGACTGATTATGTTCGACGGGACTGGGTCTTAAATGGCCAAAGAGAGGTGTCCATTGACGTAGGAATCATTTTGTTTATATTACGTTTTACGCTCCGAATTGTTGTTATCTCGCCGCTCTTTCTGCTATCAATAGGATGTGGGAGCGGGGGACGGGACGGGGGAGTGTTGATTATCTAGGCCCGAAAACGATAATAACGAAAATAATAATATTAACATTTAATGTGAAAAGAGGCGATTTCTTGGAAATTCGCACACAGCGAATGGAGAGCCTCATGATAAATCCATCGCACCAACACACACACACACACTGGCGGAGAAATTCCTGGAAAATATGCACACGGTACTCACATGATGGTAAAGTCATGGAGTTGAGTTGTGTCGGTCTGTGTGCCGTTTTCTGATTAAACGAAAGCACTAACAAAATTTCAACTTAATTCGCTCCGGGTCCGGGTTAGGCCAGAATGTTTTTTTTTCTGTCTGTCTGTTCTGGCCAAAATAAAAAGATGGTTTCCCTAGATACTTTTGGGCTTTTCGGGTTCGGTTCCCTTTGTTTGGGGTTGAGCTGAAATTATGGCCTAGAGCTCCACAGAACTTTTGTTACGGAACGGTAACGGAACACGAACTATGAAATTGTGGAGTTTGTTTTGGTAGCTTTGTGATATCTCATAATCTTATTATCTTGAATGATGGCCCACAGAACGATAAGCCCATTCGCGGATACGCTGAAATCATGAATAATTTGAATGAAGGTTTTTAAACCTCCAAATTAATTCATAAGTTATGCAGATTTCTGGGTATTGGAGGTGGGCATAATCTTAAGCTTCTATTTATTTTTCTATAGATTTCGTAATATCATACTTAAGATTGAATAAGTTTTAAAGGTTTCTAAATAGAAAACCTTTATTTACGATGATTTAATTATATATGTACATCAAGATGATGTCAGTTTTCATCCTTAAGATACACAATTCATTTTTTGCATTATGCACTTATTCACTTTTTTCACTTTTAAAAACCATTATTGAGGTAGGTTTAACGTCAGAAGCGTGACTGCATTTATTTCACTATTCTTTAACAATCAATTTCAATTAAAGTATTGTTGTTTTACTTGCTTTTACCTTCGAGCTAAATTGTTAACTGAACGCCATTGGGCAAGAAACCGGGCATTTTATTTCCGATACGGCAGCGAACAATGGGTCGTAAACGTGATTGATTAAATAGTTTTAAATATAGCGATTACGGAACCAGATAGGTGAAGAAAAAGTACAACCTTTGCGATTACGTATTGAGGCAAGCAATCTTGAAGAGATTACACAAGCCTCTATAAAATTTCATTGATAAATTACTACGAAACGCAAAATCAACATAAGCAACCCACCTCCCACCTCCCACCACCCACCGTTGTGGCCCACTCGCTTATCAACAGAAAGTTGAAACGAAACGAATTTCTAAGAACAATCAAAAGCATTTCGTTGGCTTTTCCAGGGAAAAGCAAATATGTAGGTAACCATGGGGCGGTGTGGTAAAGTGGGCAGGTGATGCGGTGGTGAGGGGGTGGCAAGGCTGACATGTGGCTGAGATAACGATAAAGTAACATCGGCGGACAACTGAGGGGTAAGGTCAAGTCGAGCGATATTAATATTGGTCATAACAAACAAACAAACGGCTTGTGTAAGCGCCCAGGGATTTTGGATCTTGAAACTCTGATACATAAGGAAAATTTACATAAGCCATACTTGAACTGGTTTTTGATTTAAGTGGCTTTTCCGATAAACCATATTCGTGTTTCATCTTTATGAGCTGTACTCCCAAATGAGTTTACTATGGAAATGCAAAGTGTTGAAATTCATATTTAACTACTTTATCTTGGTTTTTAAAATATTAAAATATGATCTAATAAGAGTTATTACGTTTAGGAAAATATTTTAATGAATTTTGCTTTTGAATATTAATTTTTTGATTTACCTAATTATAGAAAACTAACTTATTAACTTTGTGGCGGAAATACCTAAAGTTTTTTTCTGTATATTTATACCCAATTACAATTTAATATCAGTAGTTTTATAAGTGGTTTTCAATGGAAAGACAGTGAAGTGTGGAAAATATACTTTAGAAAATGAAATATATTAGCGCGTGATTGTGTTTAGTGTAACCAAGATCGTAAATAGACGGAATTTCTGGGGAATCCGTTGTGCATGAGTGTAACTTATGGCAGCACTTTTGTGGCTTTAACTGTACATAAATAGAAGCATGTGTGTTGTGTTTTTCCGTTAATTGCAGTTCCCAACAAAACATCTCTATATTTTCAACCCCCCCACAGTCATTTCCCTTTGTGAACCCACTCGAGATCCACTCACACACACTCACAATTGAGTGTTTTGCCCACATTTCACTTTTGGCATTGCGTTTCAATTGAACAAATTCACGCGAACAATTAACAATAAACGAACAAAATCAAATTTCCAACGAAAAATCTCATCGAAAAAAATAAAAAAGAAAAACAAACAATGGGATGAAAGAGCCCAAAGGGGGTAGGGGGTATGGAAGCAGGAGGGCAATAGTCTACCTATGATTAAGTGTGAGAGGGATGGAGAGGCGTCATTGTTGCTGGGCAGACAATTTGGCATTTCGCAAGATCGCTTTCTCGCTCGCTCTCCTTCCCACATGGCTGACAACTAGGCAGCAGCTGTCCCGCTTCCACACTGCACTTATCCTGTGTTCAAAACCGTTTCACGGGAAAAGCTATTAAAAAAAATTGAAAACGCTCTCAAGTTTAATACGAAAATTCAAGGAAATGAGCGGAAGAAGATGGTAAAAGCGGGTTTTTTTCTGTTACCAGGAATAATCAAAAAAGTGCACACACAGAGGGAGAGGAAAGAGGAACACAGACAGGCAACAACAATTTGACGCATTACAAACGAAGTTAATAACACCTTTTCTTATGAAGGGTACAACGCCGATGTTCCCATGTTCCCCTACCGCCACTCCTACCTATACCCCTTCCCCTTGCCATTGTTGTTGTACGGCTTCGGCCGAATTCAGAGGCTACACCTTTACATTCATACACCTTTAGCAAGAAGCCATGGCCAACAGCAGAGACCCAACAACAACAACAGCAATAAGGCAATAACAGCAGCAACCGGGTCTCGATATTGGTATTGGTGCGGCTGAGAGAGCAGTGCAAGTACAGTGAAGCCTCTGATATGTTCTAAGTCCCACAGCTATTAGAGCATAAACTTATGCACTAAACTTATTATAATGAGATTTTTACATTTTTAACAATTTTAAAGAAAGTGTACAGTGGCTTACAATCCTAAAATTTTAAAATATACCGATTTTTTTATTAGAAAATTGTTAGGCTGACGTAAGAGAAAATAAGACTAATATTTCTAATTATAAGACAATTTTTCTATTAAAAAGGAGTGTAATTTTATCAACATGTACTTTTGATCCAAACAATTTAAACATTCAATACTTTTTAGAGCTTTGACAAGAGGAGTTTAAATAGTGATTGCATTAAACAATTTGAACGAAAAAAGATAAACGTGGGTTAACAAATATCAGTTCGGACAGCTCATGTTATCAGTGATATTTGATATGGTTATGTTTGTTGTCGTGGGAAAACACAGACTGGAATGTGACTTGATGGCTGTTTTTGTCTGAGTGCCTAATGCGAGGCTCCACTGTATCCGCATCTGCTCGTGCGCTCGCATCTGTAAATGTATCTGTATCCGTATCTGTGACTGTGTGCTTGAGCCTGTGTGAGGGCCAGCTTCAGCTTGGCTTGCGGTGTTAAATGTTTGCAGCAGCATTTTTCATTCAATAGCCCGAACCGCCAACAAAGGCAACAAAAACAACAACGGCAGCTGCCAACATCATCAAACACACACACACAGGCGCACGAACCACTCGCCGTGTGAGAGTGTGAGTTTGTGTATCTGTGAGTACGAGTATACGAGTACGAGTATCTTTGTATCTGCTGGTTCGCTTGGGCTGTCTGTCACTTCTCAGAAATCGGTCTAAATTAGAAAATGCGTTTCTGGGAATTTCGTATCGCTCTTTTGGGCTCACACAGTTCACAGAAGAGCGAACGAACAAATAAATATATATATTGAATATATATATATATACTATATAATATTATAGCTGTATGGACGATTCCCCTTATTACCAGTTCTCGGAATATTATGCCTTTGCTTTCCCCAATGAATCTATCAATGGCATCTGCAAATACATATATAGCAAATGTCAACTATTTTCCTTTATAATTTATGCAAACACAACAATTACTGAAAGTGATAAAACTTGGTATTTATTTACTTTGTACCCCTGGCAATTATTTACCTCTCGTATGAATTGCTGCTGCTTGCTATTTTCAGTGTGCTGGTTACTTTTGGCTAGTTGGCAAATCGCTTAAGCCGTAGTTTAAGCACAATTTAGATTGCGTTTCACAGTATTTTTCACTTGTTTCGTTATCTCTCTTCTTTTTTTTTGGTGTTGAGGTGACACTACACACACACACACACTCGCACAATCATTCACTTGCACCTAATTGCACTTTGCGATCTACGATGGCACTATACGGATTTTCCGCTATTTAGTGTGCAATTCCGTTAATTTGTGCAATTTCTCTCGACGAAACCACGCACGAATACGAAGAAGTATCTCTTCCCCGAAAAGTATCTGCGTCCGCTTCGTTCCGTTTCTTCAGTGTGACTGCCGACGGAATTGCGATGCATACTGCGAGCCCAGAAAAATCCACTAAATTGCACCTAAAATGGAAAAGCCAGAGGCAGGGAAACTTTGCTAAGCGGATTAGCGGTGTTTCAAACCAGTGTGGTGAACTTGGATGGAGGGCCTGCGGCTGTCCCAAATCGCTGTTACCATACATTTAGCAAGGACTCAAACCAATATGTTGATAACAGAAGTGTATTCACAATACTATCGGTTGCGATACTTCGGATGTCTCACAGCACTAGAAGTCATACAGCCATCACTAACAAAAATCAAAACAACAACATTGAAAATGTTTCCAATGGAAATTAACGAAATAGTCAGTGGCGTTAACCCGTTATATACGGGGAGGCCAAATAAATCTTCCTCCTCTACGGACAGGAAGTCACTTAATACAAAAAAAATAAAATAAAATAACGAAATTGGTGGCATTAATGGAATCACCATAACGCACCCACCCTTCTTTGGGTGCCCCAATGTCATTTCCATCTTAGGAATATATTAACTTAAAGGTAAGTATAAATAACTCAGTTTAATATTCAATATTCTTTGACTTTAATGTATATTGGAAAGAACTACGCCTTGGTAATGAATTGAAGGCTTTAGAGAGAAGCAAAAATAAACATCAGAAAATCACAAATTTTCCTCTTGGCGGCAATGGAAGGCACACAAAAACACCTCTTTTTATCCTTAATATGTTTGAGCTCCAATAGGACAAATTTATTTATAATATTTTTTATATTTCAGTTGGTAAATAGAAAAAATCCGGTTTCCTTAGCGGGAATACGGGCCGAGAGGATCTTCGTTCAGCCAAATCCTTTCGAAAGCATTGCCGGCTTCTTTTGTGGAAATAGCGGAATAAAAAAAAGGATGCTGACAGGGTCTCCCCTTTGACACAACCACGCTCTTTCGGAGGCAGTGATGCAACGGCCTGTGAAGATCTGGACGCAGTGCAGCGGTGGCTTAAAGGATAACCGTGCTGCTGTACTGCCCGGCGCGGGTTCTTCATTCCCGGAAGGAAATCACCGAGGGAACCAAAAGGCTATATATATAAAGGTAACAATCTCCAATATAGAGCAAATTTGAGCAGTTTTTCCCAGCTCTTTCCCAAAAGTACATCATTGTGCGTATACAAGGCTACCTTAAAAACCTTTGAAGTGAACCGGGTTAATTTTAAATAGTTATCGATAGCTAATAATTTCTTATCTATCGATCTATGTTAGTATTTTCCAGACGAGTTTTGTCTCTCTCTGCGCTTTGGATTCAATATTTATCACTCAACTAATAACATAGTTAAAATTAAATAACATAACGTGTGGAACCGAGATGTTTTTACGGAAACTTTAAAAGCACTGCGCACCGGCTAAAACTTATAACACAATTTACTAAATTAAACGGTGAGAGAAAGTCTATTTTTATGGTGCCTTTTTAAATGTACACAAATACTCTTAATTCTTATCAAAAAAGCTTAGAAGGCCAAAGAGAGCCGTCGTCACAACAATAGCAAATACAGTCCAGTAATTCTCTCCGACATGGCAACAGTAAAACAGCTGACGAGAATAACGGATATTGACGATCTGAAAGATCTGCAGAAGCTGTATCTGAAGGATTGGCCCAGAAACTGTGTATCCTACTTCTGGCTGGATAATTATTTGCGATGGTTGCATCAAAATCCAAGTTTAAAGCACCTCAACTTTTATACTTTGGATAATGATTGGAAAAGCGATGGATTATTTATACTGGTGGTATGCAGAAATGATTTAGCAAAAGCATTGATTTATCTTATAATTAATTGTCCACCTCTCAGCATCGGTATCAGTTATTTTTCAGTAACTTAAGCAAGAAAAATCCGAATTGAAAGTTGCGTTGAAATTCTTGGATTGGTCTGGAGGTTTCAAAGTCAGTGCCATTCACGAGACTCATCACAAAATCTACAAAGAGCTCGTTTCGGAACTCAATCTTAGTATGGATCGTGAAATGGCTACCAATATGTATAGTTTAACCTGTCAGGAGGCCAAGAAATTGGTTATAAATTGTCCGGACGGTTATTATCTGGATATAGTGCGTTTGGAACATGCAGATCTCATAAACGATCTTTGGTCAGCTCGTCATCCCGGTTCCCTTAAACTCATTCAAATGCTCATAACTAATAACACAAATGTTGGTTTATATGAGGAAAAATCGGGTTTATTGTGCGCATGGTGTTTGAGGTAAGAAACGAGATGATATTACTAAAAACCATTCAGCTAAGAATACTTCCACTTTATTTTACAGACTCCAAAGCGGTTTTCTCGGGGCCTTAGAAGTGATTCAAACCCATCAACGTCGTGGTTTGGGGTTAGTAGTTGCAGCCGCTATATCCAAGGCTATTGCCACCGATCTGGAGCAGGATATTACGGCCCTGGTGAATCTGAACAATAATGCTGCCTGTCGGGTGTTCCAGAAACTGGATTTTAAATTGATCCGGGGCGAGCACTACTACTGGAGCATGATCAAGCCGATGGACGGAGATCAGATATCTTGGCCCAGCAACGAATAAACCCAGACAGCAAATAGAGATATAGAAATGTGTACAAGGGCTGAAATGCAAAAACATCTATAAAGAAATTCACTATCTAAGGCAAATAGTTATTTGGTATAAATTGGATCACTGTCCGGTTACAGGGAAACAGTTTGTAAGATGAGTCGTCTACAGCAAGTCGGTATCCAGCAGATGGAGATTTTAGATCATGTGTGTACACCCGAGACTGGCCGAAATATTGCAAGGAATATTATTGCCTGGACAATTTTGTGGACCTGCACAGAAAGGATCCTCACCTGGGGGATGTAAAAATTTACGCTCTTCCCAATCTTGAACTCGGATTATTTGTGATTGTGGTAGGAGTGTGAAAAAGTATAATTTAATTATAGCGACATAATTTGTTTAACTTTTTTTATGTAAATCGTGAAGGATCGCTATCAGATTTCTGTTGGATTTTTGGAGTCTGAAAGATCGGAAAGTCGTCTGAGGGAATCCTTACTTCAGTTGGACTTTTTGGGGGTGAACAATTTGCCTCCATGCCAAAAAGATATTTCAAAGCAGCCATCGATATAATACATGCAAAAAACCTGAAACTAGATATCAATAGT
Source organism: Drosophila kurseongensis (assembly GCA_018153305.1). Lineage (NCBI taxonomy): Eukaryota > Metazoa > Arthropoda > Insecta > Diptera > Drosophilidae > Drosophila > Drosophila kurseongensis. The sequence goes on along the minus strand of JAECXX010000210.1, from coordinate 9,811,846 downwards.
GTAACGTTCTCCCTGGTTTTAAGCAATGAAGAGGCCCTTCAGTTTCAAGTGGAGTAAGTTTAGCTAAAAGATGCAGTGATTGTGTATTGTCCAATCTACTTGAGACTTTTTTTAGAGCACCAGTTGGGTTTTCCCTAAAATCTCTGCGTGTTGAGGATGCTCAAGTAGTTGATGACCACTGGGAATGGAGTGAACCGGGTACTCTTTCTTTTATCCAACGCCAAATTATCTGTAACACCAGTGTGGGCTTGTATAAGGATGAAGACAATGAACTCGTGGCCTGGTGCATAAGGTAAATATTTAAAAAGGACCTGCACAAATAAATTACTAACCAATTGAACAGGGCTCAGGATGGTTTATTAGCAGTTCTTCAAGTCAAAAACACCTATCAACGCAGAGGTTTCGGCGTTCTGGTTGTGAAAGAGTTTTCCAAACGAGAGGCTCTCCAGGGACACGATGTAATCACCGAAGTTGTTCCAGAAAACAAGGCATCGATGAGTCTGTTCAAGAAATTGGGCTTCAAATTTAACGACCAATGTCATTGGCTTTTAACGGAAGCGCCAATTAGGAATTGATAAGATTGTTTATCTGCATTTTCAAGCATGTAAATCACAAAAATATAAGCGCAGATGTGGGGATAAAGTGTGGGGGACTCTTAAGAGCAAATAAATATATATAAAAATAAAGAGACTCTGGTAATATCGAGAGAATTATTTAAAGAGAGCTTGAAGCTGTTAGAATTAATCACATAAAACCCCAACAATCGAATCCATTCTCTTTTTGGAACTTGTTTGGAAAGGTGTTTACGCACGACTAAAATGTGCCTTCAATTGGAAGTCATTGGTTTGTCAGATCTCCAGAAGTTTCAGGGACTTTACAAGCAAAACTGGCCCAAATATTGTCAGGAATATTACTGCCTAGATAACTTTATTGAATTTCTCAAAAAGCAACCCCACATCAAGCATTTGCAACTTTATACGTTGGATATAAAACAAGCTAGGGATGAGGGTCTTTTTGTAATAGTGGTGAGTTCTACTTGCATTGTGCTATCTACGAGTAAACAAATCATTAAATATAATCTCGTAGGATCGCTATCAACTTTTTGTGGGCAGTTTTAACAACACAAATGGCCTGGTAAAGAAAGCTTTGGACTTGCTGGACTGGTCATCGGGTTTGAAAGGCAGTTCTATACCCTACAGACATATTGATGCTTTGAATAGTGTTATCGAGGAGAAAAAGTTAAACTTGGAGTTCCGGAATGCCACCGATTTGTTTTATATGAAGGCAGAGGATGCTCTTCAGCTGAGGGTTGAGTAAGAAATATTTATTTTATAGTTAAAATGATCAATTATATACTTCTGACTTTTTCTAGACCCCCAGTCGGATTTGTCTTTAAAGCTTTAAGTGTGGCAGATGCTCCTCTGGTAAACGAAGAGTGGCCAAATCATCATTTGGGATCTCTGTTCTTTATAGAAAGACAGATTCGCATGTGCGTCAGTGTTGGATTGTATCAGGAAGATACTCATGAATTGGTAGCCTGGTGCATCAGGTATGTAGCACAAAGTCCTAATATTATTCTATATTTTTTATACCAAATAAACTCACTTCTCAGACTACAAGGCGGCTACTTGGGGGCACTCCAAACGAAAGAATCCCAAAAGCGTCGAGGATTTGGCAGTGTCGTGACCAGGGAAATTTCATACCGCCTCGCAGCACAAGGTCACGATGTAATGGCCCTCGTAGGCATTGCGAATAAACCATCATCCGGAATGTTTAGTAAGCTCGGCTTCCAAGTCATCGACCAATGCGAGTGGCTAAGAACGAAACCCACCAAAGGAGAATTCACCTGGCCCGAGGGCGAGTGATTGATGTTTAAATATTTATATTAAAATATTACGACTATCGGTTGTATATGAATACAAGTTTGGTATAAAAATATGCCAAGGCCTTTTCCATGTGCTATGACTAAAACTCTAATCGGGCGAGCAATTGCTGGCAGCGACCTTCTAGTTGAAGAGCAGTTCGCTGGATAGTCGGATCGTCTGTCAGGGTCCTTGTGATATTCCTTAAGCATTCGAGATCGTATTGCACATGATAATCATTCATTCTATAGCTATCGAATAGTAAAAACTTGGTGGCTGAGGTTTTCTCGTCCAATCGGCGAGCGGCAATGAGCTCCAGGAGTTCTATAAAATCGAGGTAGTTGATGCCGAAACTGGCCCTCAGCATTGTCTGGCAGTGGGCCTCGAAATTGTCCATCTGCTGGCAGTCGGAGATCTCTTTGCAGACGGCCTTCAAGTTGTTCCTGAGGTTTTGCCAGACCATGGATATATTGCAGGCATTGAACCAGTTGTGATTGACGGATATGGTGTCCGTTAGATTCCACACCTGGTGGAACCATCCACTGGGCACGAAAACTGCTTCGTTGGCCCGCTGATTGATGATGTAATATTGGACATTGTGTTCGTCCAGCATATTCTCGTCTATGCTGAAGGGCGGATTGCCTAAGCGATCGTTCAGTTTGAGCTCTTCTCCCGGCGGCATTATTAGCCACTTCTTCAGGCCCACTATGTTGGTGGACCAACTGAAGGATCCAAACACATCCGAATGATAGGAGGTCCTAAAATAATGGAAAGTTCAGTATAAAGAGTAAAAGTATTTAAATAATAGGAGAAGGAGAAAAAGAGATGGTTTTGCGATACACTTTTTAAAATTTAAGAAGCTTAAGAGAAGCTCAATAACTCGTACACTATATTAAATGTTGTCGCAATCAGACAATATTGTTGGACATTGGACGTTGTAATGAAAGCAAAAAAATAAAGTAATACTTGGGGTTTTCTGGGGAGAGTTCCGTTAAAACCTGATAAGTTTATCAAATTAGGGAACCATTACCATGAGTTCTTGGGTCCCATATAGACGAATCTGTAGTCGTCCTTCTTCTGATCAATCAGTTGTTCGTTGAGCCAATCGGAGGCAAAGTATTTAGGCACCTTGTAGAAGTGGTAGCCCGGCATTTGGGCAGCCAGATGCCAGTCCTTGAGGTAGAGATTGTCCCTGGTCGTGGGATCCACATTACTATTGACTTCCGCCGATGATGATGATTGATTTTCGATTCCACTGCGCCATCTCTCCAGGTAATCGTGAAAGTTTATCTCCAGTTTGGTGTGACTATTGAAGTACGACGAATTACAATCGGCGACTGGAACCGGGCAATTGGTAATCTTGGTTTTGAGGTAGTCAAAGTTGATGGAAGATGCACTGGGGTGATTGGAGTTGAGGTCCCTAGACTCCTGGACCACTGTCCACTTCTGGCACTCCCAATCGTTGGAGACGTCCGTGATGATGACCGGGAAGTTCTTGTGCATGTAGCGCCAGTAAAACTCGTTATAACTTAGTCCAGAACACCGCTGGATTTCCTCCGGCAGCAGCTGTCTGTCGTTTTCCCCGATTTCCTCGGGCTGCAACTGGAGAAGGCCATCCCCATCCCGCTCCTCTGACGCCATTCAGTTTGGCAGTGGGGCTCTGTAATCCTTAAATGCTCAGTCATGCACTGGCTGTGGTTTCTATTGAGTTATTCGAGCAAAAGTTCCAAGGCAAAATTTTGTTATTTGTGAATTTTATGAATTTGTGTGACCATCGCCTCCAAGTGTCATATGGTTTTGGTATTTAATCGACTTCACGAAAAATCGATATATTTCCAAGCGATAGTTTTAGTAGATTTAAGTGGTGTGCAACAAATTTGCTAAAAAGATTAACTGTAACAAATTTGTTTAACTAAATAAAAAAACACGTAAAACTGAAGCGGAAAAACTTGTTTATTGATGATTTTACTAATTTATAAAACGGTTTTATATAAAAAGAAAACATCCATTTGTAAATAAGATAAATAAAAAATCATTTAAATATTAAAATATTCATTAAAAAACAACGGTTTCCAAATAATCGCCAAAAATACCAAGATGTTTAAGCATATCACTAAGGCTTTCCTTAAATAACTGCAAAAATGTAAAATTATTCTACATTTATACAAATATAAACATTTAAAAAAATGGACACTATCCCCTCAATTGAAAAATAAAACAAGCTCTTGTTTTTTGTTTAATTGTTTTTATATTTACTGCAATTGTTTGCCTTTGAGTTTTATTCGCTAAACATTTTACCATTTTCAAGTTTTTAACTACATTTTGGTTTTAAATATGCGTGTCTGAGATTGTGTTTTTGTTTCTGTTTAATTCTAAACTGAAGAATAGATCAAATCAATATTAAGACATTTCGAGAATCGAGTTTCTGTGTATATATGTATGCATGTCTTTCTATGTTAGTTCGGTTTAATCTCTATATCTAGGCATATTCGTATATGTATAAACTTTACAGATATTTATTTTCGACCTTCCAGGCCTGACTAAGAACTAAGTGATTACCAACAACTCTGCTCATCAGACCCAGTACAATAATACGTTAAATTGTTTGCTAGAAAACTATATAATAACCATATAAATGAGAGCATAGGTAAAAATGCTATATACACATACAAAATCGTACAAAACGTAACAATAGATTTTATTTATATATGTATATATATACCGATATATATATGTATTATATTTGTAGAGAGTTTTATTATTTGTTATTCGATTTCAGTTTAGAATAATTTACAATTATTGAGTTTGTCTTGGGTTTTTTTTTCGTCTTGCAATAATTGGTTTAGTATGTATAATTTGTTTACTTAGACTAAACGCATTTTTGCTAGCTTTTTCTTGTTATGTTTATGTTTTCTTTTTGTTCAGAAGGTACAGAGAGACTGACTGACAGAGCGACTTGATCTATTTGTGTGTAGGGGAAGATGTTGGAAAAATCGTGACTTTTATATGACTTCAAGTTTATAGTTTAAGGTATTCCTATACTTTTCCATTTGGAACCTATGTACAATTTATCGTGCGGCAGTCAGTGCCACGCCCACACTTTGCTTACGTACTAATTTAGTATTTATTACGCTATTCATTCTTTCAGTTTTCACGCTTTTTTAACTGCTTAAAATATAACTAAACATTTATTTCTTGTCCCTTAACTGGAACTAAAGTATTTAATTTTCCTTCGTTTTTCTCCTAAGATTTATTTAAATATTTTACTCATTTATTTTTAAGTGTATGCTTTCCCACTCACAAGTATTTGCATTAATTTGAATGCAAAAAATTAAATACTTTTCATATAATTCAATATAATATTTTGTATCTAAGTTTATTACATACTTGATATGTAGTTTTCGTGTAAATTAGTGGAATAATTAAAATTTCACAAGGTCAGAAATGAATTTTTGTTGGTCCAGTTGGAGATGAGATAACAGAGTCTGGTTTTTATATTGGTTCATGTTGGAAAACTAATAAAAATAAAAAAATAAGATTTGTGTGTTTTTTGTGCTATTTATAATTAAGTTTTTCCTTGTTTGGCAGTCTGTAGATTGTCACCAAAATTAAAAGAAATTCGATTTGATTACCAGGGGGAAAAAGGAAGTTTTTCTTCAGCCAAATAATCAGGCATTTTAATATCTATATATCTTAAAGTTACATATTTAAAGCTTATACAAATCGTACATGTCTATGCTGCAAATTTAGTCAAATGTATATTTATAGATTCGCTACAAAAGTTTATTCACTATACATATGAAGCAGGAGCTCAATCGATCTTCGCGTGTGATTTTGGGGACTTCCCCGGCATCTCTGGTACAACCTCAGTGTGTTTGGGTCCAGTGCTCAATTAGCTGGATGTACAATTGTAGGGATCGTCAGTGCGGAAATTGGGATGATCCTCGAAGGGTTTCACCCCAGCTGCCTTTTTGTCATCCCTCATTTTCTCCACCTGCTGCATAACTCGCAGGAAATTTCCTCCAGCTAATTTCGTCAGCTCATCAATTGTCCAACCGCCTCCAAGAAGTTCAGCAAATAGAGTCGGATATGAAGATACATCCTCCAGTCCTTTGGGGGTACTAAAAAACAGATTCCAGGTTCGTAAAATATTAGCTGCTTTTCTGGGATCCATAAATAATTTGAATAATGTGTTATGCTTTCTCTCTCTTCACAACACATATTTCAAAAAATCTCTCCGCACAATTAAATTTAATTTCCGTGCACAACATACAAAATAAATTGAATAAGCAAACCAAAGGCGGAGCCGAAGGCAAAACAGCTCGTATGCAGGACCAAATTCTGAGCGTAATAAAGTCGCATGGAGTCAAGCAACACAGCCAAACAAATAAATAATAAATAGCACACAAAGGAAAATAAATAATAAATAAACATTTTGCTGGCCGAACGCTCAAGTGCTCGGTAATCATATTTTATGAACAGGCATTTGTACAAATAAATAATAATTTAGTTTTATATGTAGGCGTTTAGGCCAAACACAATTTAAATGACACGAACAGCAAAAATACGGGCCAGTGTATAGGTAAAGATAAATTTTATAGGGTGATGTTTCGTAATTTTAATTTAATAATTCTTAAATTAAGCTAAAAACTATTTAAAATAATATGTATCGTGATTATTTAAAATGTAAAATGGAACATTTCAATAAGAAAGAGATTAAAACTAAGGGAAGCTTTTGTCAAAAATATTGTAATAAAATATACAAAATTAATAACTGCTTCTAATTTCTGTAAATATTTTCTTTCAACCATCTTAATCTTAAACTCATGGAGTATCATCATTTTTGGACACCCTGTTTGGCCAATGTAAAATATTTCAAGCACTCTCGAAAAATAAACCATAACAACTGCGGCGAACAAAGCAATTTATGTCCTTTTCTCTTGGATTAGCATTTAGCCATTTCCAATTTCTCCATTCGAATGTGGGCTGAACTCGTTTTGAGTGCGTCTGTATGTGTTGCCAAATGAATAGCACTCATTTGTGGCTTTTGATGGCAAAAACTTAAAATTCAATTCCCAATATTTTGGCAAAATTAATGACAATTTAATTAAATAAAGAAGCCCCAAAAATAAGAGAAACCACCGAACCTTTAAAGTGAAAATTTGTTTTATTGGGTAACATACACTATGTGGTTTGACACGAACCGGAAACAAAACCATTTGAAATTTTGTAATTTCATAGAATTTTAGATTATTTATTGTGTCGTGTTCGTGTTTGTTTCGAATTTTGGACCCTGGCAATTGGCCCATAAATATTCATATATAACAATTTCAGTTTTCTTGTTTTCATTGGCCACCAATACCTCGAAAACATTTCTGTGGTCGCGTTGCCCAAAAACCAAAACAAAATGAAGTTCATTTCGGTGGAAATTGATTTACATGGCTATTTTTTGTTGTTATCTATGTTGTTATTTTTGGATGGAGCTCATATGCTCATTTTTGGTGATGTACTCAAAATATTTAATTCAAAAACAGCCAAGGGAGATGGAGATGGGCCTACCTGGGGCAGGTTTATCAAAATTTCGGCATGAACATTTTGTTTGTTTTTGCATTGTGTCCACGATGCAATGAAATGGAAATCTATGCAAATGCATTCTCCCCAACATCACGGGAATAATTACAGCGATAATGAAGACGAATGATGGTGTTGATTATGGCCATGGCGATGAGTGCGGTGAAAAAGGACATTCTGCCACTGGTCGACTCATTGAGGTAATGAACATTTTGGTCCTGCTAATGGGGACATGCTTTAAAAATGTTTAAAATCGAATGTCAGCCGGAAAATGTCCTGATTGAGGAATGATCTAATGGGCTCTCTAGCATTGCAGTAGAATTTAAGGAAAGTCAAAAAAGCTTACAAAGTTTTTTATCCCATGTTATTGCAGTTATATAATGATATCTTTGATTATTTACTCATATAAATTTGTTCTTATTTAAATTGAAACGTGGTTCTACCAAAATCTTCGAAATTGTTCTGTTAATTTTCATGTTGTCCCAATAAAGGCTTATTACTTTTTTCAACCACAACTTTTGAAATTTTATTTCAACAAAGTTATTGCATTCGTTAAATCCTTTTACGACTTCCATAAGTTCCCAATCCCAATCCGTTTGCTGATAATCTTTATCGCTTTCCCCCTTTTGTCCGATGAGGGCTCATTAAATTATCTTAAAAATCTCGTAAACAGATTGCACAAGTTGTTCGCGAAAACCCGCGAGTAAAAAAAAGAGTGGTAAAGTGGCCTTAATGAGCGGTATAATAATAATGGTCTATCGTACCGCTGGCAATATGCCAATGTTAAGTCCTCGGCCTTAAATATAATCAATTAATAACTTTAAAAACTCCAAGAAGAGGTAAATAAAGGAATGGAATCCACCTGGAGGACAACGTGCATATATCGACTATGGTGGGCGAGAGGAGAAATGTGAATTTAAGTGAAATAAATGACTTTTACTTACTAATTAATGCCGTCGTAGCCGGCGCCCAGTCCAACGTGATCGATGCCAGCGACTCGCTTAATGTGATTAATATGCGCTGTGTGGCAAAGTGTGTGTGTTTTGGGAGTGTGTTGGTCAGCGGAAGGATATCCGGTGGCAGGGTTGCCATTGCCATTGGTTGTCAAGTTCATTAAGGCGATTGTTGGAGGTCCACCGCCATTGTTGTTGTATTCGCCGTCATAAGTCAGCGTTATTAAAATTTGAGCGAATTTGAAATGTGTCCACGGCAGCCGAAAAAACAAAGGCATGAAAAGAAAGTGAAGGAGCAGACATTAGAGGACTTTATTATAAGACAAACACTTGAAAAAATTATATTTGCAAATTTACTAATTTTGACTTTTTTATAAGAGAGCTCAAAAATACATTTTGTTGGCTATGTTTTATTTTACTATAAACAAATTTCTCACATTTAAAATAATTCTTTTAACTTCATTTATTCCGAATTTGATAAATAGATGAGTTTAAAACCATTATAATATGTTGCCTTCTACATTTTTATTTATTAATTTTGTTTTTCATATTTTTTCTAAGTGCACACCTAAAAAAAGGGGGGACATCTGAGGTGGCTCAATGAAAGACAACGAATCCAGGAAGTGATTACGATAGCCATTTTGATGGCGCGTCAAAAGCAATGCCACAAAAATCAGAATAGAAATGGGACCAAGACGGGCAGTGTCAAGGGGGATAAATGGGGCTAAAAAGGAGAGGAGAGGCAATAATGAACTAACTGAAACAATAGCCTGACAATCAGGACCCCATGCAACAAAGGGCAACCGCGACAAAGTCAGTGACTTTGATTGATTTCGGATGGGGCGAAGTTTCCTTTGGGGCATTAATTTAACAAGGTATAAAAGAAATTACACTCATTTTTTTCTGCCGAATTGTCATTGGATATTGTTTATGAAAATTTGAACATTTTTGCTTATCACTCAAAAATGTGTTTAAAAAATGTACATTAAGTCTGGGTTTTAACTTTTGTATTGTTTAAGATTGTAAGACATCTAGCGATCATGTTGTTTCTGGTTTGTTTTTAAAAGACTATTATTTTTATATTTTTTAAACCACTTTAAGACCGTTTTTTAAATTAAAAATAATTATTCAAAAATAACCCCAACCACTTACCGACTGCGTCGTGCACGGTGGAGTTGTCGCTGCAGGAGAGGAACTTCGAGTAGAAGTTGACCATGACCAGGCCGCCGTTCTTGGCCAGTGACTGCAGGATGTCGTCCTGGACGTTGCGGCTAGTGTTGCAGAGCTCGTAGGCCGAGGAGTGTGAGAATATCACAGGTGCCTCGCTCACCTCCAGAGCGTCCCTCATCGTTCCCTTGGAGACGTGTGACAGGTCGACCATCATCCCCAGTCGATTCATTTCCCGGATGATTGTCTGCAGCGCATAGAAATATATGGAAATAGGTGGATTAATCAGAAAAGTGCATAAGTTACTTAGTTAGTGATTAGTGCTAAGATGATACCACTATCTCCCTCTGTTTGAATATACTTATGTTGGCTTTTCCCTAAAGGGAGATGCTAAGGACATAAAACCTGAGCCGCATGTCATAAAACATAAGTAATGACCACGAAGGCAAAGGACATCTTCAAACGGTTTTCATTATGCATGGGATTTTATTTAACCTTTGACTGCCACTTGACCCCTTAACCCGCCACCGCCCCAGTAAATTGATATTGCTGGCGGCCTGTGTAATTTGTATTTATGCGCGGATTTATGGGGATTCATTGGGCGAATCCGTGGTCGCGCGTGTGTGTGTGTTGGTGTTTGGCCCTTACATAATTGCTAATCTGATGCAAGTTGCCCCCCTCCCCTGAACTATTAGCCCCAAGGAGACGCACAAATTATGTGGGCTAAATTTATTACACTGTAGGACGTTAAATAACAGAACTGTGTTTAAACAATTCAATGGAGGAATGGCAGCTTTTGTTCTATCTTTTTGTTCTTATCTCGGGACAGATTTGTAGATTTATCTTTATGCTTGGCAGTACAGTGCGGCAAGCCAGTGTAATTGATATATTTATACATAAAACATTAATGTTTTCTATTATATAATTTGTTTATTGTAGCCTACTTTTTGGGATTAGAAATAGGGGACTTTAAAAGATTTTATAGCCATGGGACAACAATTTTTCTTGAAAATATACATTTTAAATATAAATTTAAATTTCAGAAAAATGTTTCCTTTAAAAACAAGTTTCCGTCAATTAAGATAATAAGCTTCCCCTTTGTGTCCTTATTTTTCTGCCCAATTTGCAGTGTATTTTATGTCCGATGCCGCTTCGCAGATAATTTTTAATTACATGCATATATAGTCGACATATCAGCATGTTGTTAAGTATATGTATGCTCACATATATACGCGTATATTTATATAACAACCGTATAGGCTTCTCAATTGGAGGCAGCGGCATTTCGGTGCCTCTCAAATTAGCCAGCAATTTGTTGTTGTTTGCTGCCGGTTTATATGGGTGTGTATGTGTGTGCGCCATTGGGCAGATTGTGTACTTAATGGGCGTGGCATTAAGGGCGAAGGCAAACACACACACACACACCAAAAATAATTGCAACTGTGTGGGTGGGAGAAAATGTGTATTAAATGCTTATTGTCGCTTAATTACGCACACAAAATGGCAAATAGAAAAGGGATAAGGGGGCGTGGCAGGACTCGATTTTGAGTGCTAGTAGGGCATTAAATCTTAATTAACGGTGCATAGGGACAAATTGGTTTTATGCACTTGATTGTATTTGTGCATGAAGGGAAAGAGGATGACGGCAGTAAATTTAAATTACCAAATTATTTGGTGATTAATTACTTAGCCAGGCAACCGGAAACAAATAATTTGTCAGGCAATATTTACTGATGTACATAAGCACATATTTATTGATATTTATGCCGCTTATTTGCATGAAACCCAGCACGAACAATCATTTGGCAGTTATAAAATATACATAAATATAATCAATTCAATTGAAATATGATTTTCTCTCGCGTTTGTGGGCGATTCCTTGTTTTCTGCTGGTTAGTCACATTTAATTGAATTTTTAATTGGAGGTTTTCGGTTTGTTTGTCAAAAATAAAATCAAAGAAATTTCCTAACATTTCCTTACCAAATTTATTTCCCTCACAGTAAACGGAAATTTCAAGATTTTTATGTGCAAATAGCTATAGGAAATGTCTCGACTTCTGCTTTTCCTTTGACACATTTCGGCCTGGGGCTGGATGCCCTGAAAAAAGGACATTCGAACAAAGCCTTGTGACCAACAATGCCCTGGTTGGACAAAATGTTCAACAATGACAATCGGGCATTTTTCTGTCGGTCAATTTCTATGGAAAGTTTTCATATTTACTCATTAATGTCAGCCGGATATCAGGCGTGGTTATTTTATTTATTATCATTTTGATATGTTTTCACAACAAAGCCGAGTTTTTGACAGTTTGGCATAAGCAGCAAATTTTTTGCGATTGTTATTAATTTTGTATCAATTACTTTTATGGTTTAAATAATTTTGTATAGATTAGCCCCCAAGCCTTGTAGATTTCTATTTTATGGCGGCTCTATTTTGAACTACCATCAATTAAATCCAAATTGTTCGCATCGATCCGGAATGCGTTCTCTAAAAATATTTAATATGCAATTTGTGAATTTTGGTAGCAAGGCCAAACATAAAAATTGCATTGGACATTGCACAGAGATTTAACAACTGCAGGGGCAATTAGTTTAATCCAACCAAGCAACAACAACCAAGTCGCGTTTAAATTGAATTTGTTTTCAAATTAATTTAAAATTTTCGCTGAAATCTGGGAAACAACAGAGGAAAATCTGCACAAGAGAAAAAGTACAGAAAAACTGTGCTCGAAATAATCGCTGTGAGAAGTAAATAAATAAACTCGACACGGAACAAATCCTAGCAAGTTGTTGGCCCTTTTCACAGGAGCATTAGGGTTCCATGCAAAAACTCATTAAAACTTTAAATTGAAATAAAATAAATGCATATCTACATAACTCATATGAATAAATGGAAAAAATGCATGTGCTTGTGTTTGTCTTTCTGCATTTTGCAAAGGGAAAAAATTGAAGAAGTAAACTTAAAAGTACCGTAAATAAATATTTTTAGTTTTCTTTTGATTTTCCTTATTTTAATATAAAATTATCTAAAAAATGTAAACAAATATTTTGGTAAAGTATTGCTTATACAATTTGAATAGTTCAAATCACAAGAGCTTTATGTGGGTTAATAAAAAAATGTTTTTAATGCAACTTTAAAAGTTTTATTGCTGGCTCGGGAAATTGCACTTTGGTGTATTTTCCCTTTCATCGGCATAATGCGGATTTTCCTGACCCAGTTATCAATTATCAATTATCGCTTATGCAGGGCAAATATAAGAAAATATCAATTTGTAATTCCATTAGCCCGGGACCGATAATATTTGATTTATATGTGTGAGTGCGTAAATGTAAATGTAAATGTGCAAATGCATTCGGGACTAACGTTGGTATAGGAAAATGGGTAGGTTCTGTGGAAAGCCGCCATCGTCTTGGGTTCTCGGGGTTGTTTAAATATTTGAAAATCCATTAAGCATATTGACAATGCCGATGTGTCTGTCTGTGTTGGCATTGGCATGGGCATGGGTTTGTTTGTGTGTGGGAGTCTGCATCCCGGCTCTTATTTAAATATGGCCGCCTTAGGGTTTTCCTCCTTTTCCCTTTCGGATTTTTATTTTCCCCTTCCCCTTCCCCGTATCCCCCTACCCACTACACTGATTTGGCTCCTGCTGAATGGATCATTTGCGCAGCTAATGGCGCAGACAATAAATGGCGCGGCCACGCCTACAATTTGAATTTGAATATGAATTGAAATGGCAAAGGAGTACAGTGAATATAAACTTTTTCATATTTATATTGTCCAAAGTTTTACAAGATTTTTTTTACTGTTGAAATTCTTATGCTTAAATTGTTCCCGAAATCATCTGATTTACTTATAAAAAATCTTATAGTTTATTAAAAGAATTATTTAAGAATCATAGTAGCCTTACGTATTTCACTGAATGATGATTACTCTCGTAGCCTTTTACTGAGATTCTTTTTTAATTCCCCTAATATTCAAATATTTTTCCGCAGTGTTTCAGCTGAGTGTATTGAAATGTGGAAAGGAAAAAGGAGGCCTTGTCTGAGGGGCTTACCACAAACAGACGCCGCTGGCATTTCCGTCCAAGCGATTGGAGTCGTCGAATGAAGGCGGCGCCAGGACCAAGACATAAAACGGATTTATTAGGTCATTGCTGGTTTTGGTTGTCAGAGGGAATAAAGTTCAGGACAAGAGAGGAAAAGGGCTGGAAAACGGAAGGCACGGGAAAGCCAAACCCTGGGAAATGAAGTGTGGACATGCCACTGGTTTCGGGGCGTGGAGTCTCATTATTTTGGCTAATAATTTTTGGAAACTGCCAAACAACTTTGTGCTGACACTGAACTTTTTATTTTTAAATTGAAAAGGGAAAAACAAATATCATTTAAAGCAGCTAGAAATATATGGAAATTGACTCTTAAAAAGATACATTTATCAAAAATATTTTAAAAGGTCGAATAGAAACCTAGGAGAGGAACAGTTAAATGATGATTTCGAAGTGCAAGTGAAAGTTTTCTTTCTTATATATATTTAAGAAATTTATTTCACACAAAATTTGTAGCCAATTGTAACCGGAATTGTAAAACAATGAATGCTGGCCTTAAGATAGATAGTTAAATCTGATCTGACAACTCCTTAATCTTCTCTCTTGCTATCCTTGATCCCCGCAGGAATATTTTGCCAATGATTACCAATCAGATGCCAAATTGCAGCGAAGCACACTATTTACCCAAAGCTCAATTGCAGGTCATGCAGCTAAGCTTGCTTCGGGATACTTAGAACCCAACCCATAATATGCTCTGGCAAAATCCTTGCCCCACATTTTCCTCACTTTCCACGGCTGTAATAGCTGAAAAATGTTCGCCCTTTTTCGTCAGTTGCGTTTTGTTCGCATTTCCCGGTCTGGCTGTCTATCTTTCTGTCTGAGTCTATAATTGAGGCGCTTACTTTAGAGTCGAGGAGTGCGGAAAATGGAAGCGAACAATCAAAGAGCGTGGAAAGAGCTGGGGAAAACTGCAACTGAAAAAGCAGCCCGGAGGCACTAGGTGCAGAAAGCAGATGCTATGGAAAAGGACCAAGAATCCGGCCAAGATAAGCAGGGAAAATGAGATATAGAAGATGCGATGAGCCAAAGCAAACATCAAGGCAGTGAAAATATGCGAAGAGCGCTATGAAAATGTTGCAATAAGTTCCTTGGCAACCAAGGTAGAAATTAATTGGATAAATATTTTGGTAATGCCACAAGCCCCAACCCAGAGAAAGTTAATTACAAGTTAAGCTGAAATTTTTAAATAAGTTTTCTCTTAAAGTTTGCAGTATACGTCTTGCTTAAATTGTAAGCTCAACTTTATTACAATCTCAATTCTACTGGGCAAACATTTTACCTAAGAATATTAATATTCGTTTGTTGTTAAGCAATAACTTAATAAGTACATTTTCAAAAAATGTTGGCTTACATGTTAAATGAACGAAATCGCATTTAAATTTCATTCAGCTTTAAAAAAGTTAATGTGAAGAACCAACAAATTCGCAACTTTTTATATATTTTTTTTTCTGTATTAACGTTTGATTTTCTGATAAAAGTCATTTTGGTTCAGAGAATAACGCTCCATATGAGTATTTCTCTGCAGTTGGGTTGCACTTACAATAAAATATTTATCTTATTATTCGGCGAACTCTGCCCTTTCTCTGAACCTTTCATTCTAGCCCTTTTTCCACATATCCAGCAAGCAGAAAATTCCAAATTTGCATTGCAAATTTGATAAGGATGTTATATCCTCTCTTCTGCACGGATAAAAAAAAACTCTTCATACGCCTGGTTAGCTCTTCCACCTCCCACTTATCCGACTGTCTGACCTTCTGCGAGAGCTGACATTAAAAAGTCAAAAGTGGCAGCTCAGACTTCCCAGGGCAAAAAAAAAAAACAGCAGAATCACTGTGTTTTATACTGTTACGGATATGTCAACATTTGGCTGGCGACATTGCGCATACGACGAGTTGAACACTAGTGCCACGTTATTTAATGCATTTTTCAACTAACGTTGACTTCGATTAGCTTGCTAAAAAATTCATTAAAAACTTTTAGCTGCCAAGACAGCGGCAACACATTCAACTAGCAGCCGACTCTGGCAGGCGGGTTGAATATTTTATAAAGTGTCGTTAGTGAATACACACCTTTCTCCACTCTCCTTCCCCAAGCAGAGCACACAATTTGTTGCAACCAAGTAAAAATCGAGCAAAAAACAACTGGCTAAACGTGCTGCAATGGAAAAAAGAATAGAAAAAATCCAGGATCTGCAGTTGGCCAAGATTGAGACTGGGAAATGGATGCTCCTGTTGATGGCGACGTCTGAACCCGCCGTGAAAATTGGTGGCAGCAGCAGGAGCGGGAAAGGAGCTGAAATAGCAAAGGCAACTAATAGACAGCGTCGTGGCTGTTTGGGATCTTGGCCCAAGATGGATGACAAAATGTTTGGCCAAAGCATTTACTTGGGGAGGTCGGGAGTTGAGAGGTCAGCCAGTTGCAGTTGTCAGGTGAAAACGTGAATTCGCTTAGAAAATTGCCAATGTGGAAATCAATTTCATCAATTTTCCCCAGCTATTCGCTCTTGCTAGTGGGCGACCATAAAGTCGCTTCGTTTTTCTTTTCTAAAAGCTTTGAAGTTTGAATGGATTAGGTAACTGGATCCCATATCTCAACCAAATGCGATTTATGTGAGCGATTATCGAACTGGAAAGTGACAAAAATAATTTTAAGCGAATCGAAATGAAAACTAAGCGATGTAGAAGTAAACAAAATAATTCAAAGGAGTTTGGAATGAATTTTACAGTTAAACGGATTCAATAAATTAAATAGGATAAATTGTATTTTATGGCAGTAGTTTTTCTTACAAAATTTAAATTATCGTTTAAAAGAGATTGCTTTTGATGATTTTAAAAAAGACTAATCCAAACTAAAGCCAATATAAGCTTTTGGGTCCACAAGTTTTGTTCTCATATTTTGTAAAACGAATTGTCACACCTTTTGTCATCTCCAGGGTATTCCAGGCACCATACTTAATCATTTCGACCCGAAAGAGATTGCCTCCGCCCAACCGGGAATTCCTTGCCCAGCTGATTGAAAATGAGGAAATTGCTAAATGGATTTCGGCTGCTCTGGGCCGACTTTTTTGGGCTCACATCAAAGGGGGCGCACAAATCTTTTCCAGCAGACTGAAATTGTGTCTTAAGCTCGACTCAACATGCATTAGGAACACGCTAGGCCCATCGCAGTGTTAACAACGAGGGGGTCAAAGGGCGAGGGTTCGCAGGTGAGGGGTTAAAGGTTGCTCAGCCTGCCGACTAGACAAACAAAAGCCGCTTTTGCAGTTGTTGTTACAGTTGAATTCAGCATCAAAAAAAAAAAAAGCGAGGAAGGATGCTGAAAGAACGGAAAAAAAGAAGACAAAGCCGTTACACATGTGTCAAGGTAATAACGTTGCCTGAGCCCCAACCGGGAATTGCCGAGGGGGTTGGGGAAGATATGCTACTCACCCCTTCCGTCTATTCCCAAAGCAGCCTACAGGTGAGGTCAAAATTCTAAAAAAAAAAGGGATAAGGTCTTACCTCAACTCAAAATTAATAAAAATATTGTTTAATTGTAAGATGTTTATAATGAATTTAAAGACGGAGTAAACATTCAAAGGTATATTTTAAATAATGTTCTCTGAATTATTTTCAAATAAAATAAATCAAAATTTGTACAATTTCCCTTGGGAAATTTACCTAAATAAATTATTTTATTATAGTATTATATTATAGTTTCCAAAACGAAATATTTTTAATTTCTGCTATTAATTTTATAAGGGTATATTAACATTATTAATGTGCTCTTTAATTATTCTACATTTTACATAGCGTATATTGAAATTTCTTTAATACTTTTTAAGACAAAAACATGGTCCTATTTTTCCGTTCGCGACTGTATTATTGCCATCTTTGTCTGTCGACAGGTGTGCACAATTTCCAGTTGAATCTCGGCCAGCTTTGGAATTGCCGGATTGGGCTCGGGGTGGCATGTTGGATGGTTGGGATGTTGGGAGGTGGAAAACTAGGGGAGACACCTAAGCCAGAGCTGCCCATTTCCCATTCCCCGAGTGTCACATTTTTAGCCCTTTCATACGTGCCCAGACAATGGCAAAAGGGTCAACACTATTTCGGGACTCCGCCCCTCCTGTGGGGTTTCCCTTTTCTCACTACTCCACTCTGGTGGCCCCGACTCAGATTTGAGCGCATGTTATTGGCCGGACGAAAGCTGTGTAAATAGCATTTAAATCCCAGGTATACTCCACTCCTTTTCTGGTATTTGGTCGTCTTTGGCTTGTTGGGAATTTCAAAGCCAGGGCAACAAAAGTGCTTGTGATATAAATGCGAATTAAATGTGTGGGGCCAGCAATTCGAAATTGAAGATTATTTGACAAACAAGAGTGCCAACGTACTCTGGAATAATTTACAAATGGTTTCCCCAAACTTGCAACTTGATGAGCTACAACGAAATGTTATAAAGGCCATACCGGCGAATATTCCACAAAAATATTTCTCACATTTCCTGCAGGATGTGGTAGAAAATTCCAAATTCGAAATGCACTCGATTATGCAACAATTTGCATCGACCAGAAACGTTCAAGCCTACCTGTGTTGGATAACAATTAAATCGACACAAGGGACATCACATCGTTGGCCAAATGTGGGCAACATTTTTAATTGAAAATATTTCTCCATTTGACACTGCCATCGACCGCAGAGCCCTGTCCGAAATATCAATTTAAGCAACACAAAAAAAAGGGTAAAGAAACGACATTCCGACAAAATAAATGGAGAGCTGAATTTCTTTAGGGAGCAGACACACAGTTTATTGATTGCGCATTTAAATATTTTATTGCATTCTACAAAAAACCGCAAACTAAGTTGAAAATAGATGCCCAAATATTTTACCATATTTTATAGCATTCTCAGCCATCTAGTTTGTCTTGCATTTATAAAGTGGACAGTGTCAGAACTTTGAAGCAATAATTTGTTGCCGTTTATCTGTGCAGATGTTTGTGCCTGGTTTAATTAAAATTCCTATTCACCTAGATCACGCTAGCCGAAGATTTTCGTTAGCCAGCTTCTTTGTGTTTTATTTGCCAAAATAATCCAATTTTGCTGCATACAAAATTCTGCAAATTGTTTTTATTGTCTCAAATTCCTTTTAAAAAGATAAAATGTGACGCCAAAAGCAAATGCAAAAAACACTAAAATCTTTTAATGAAAAATGTTAATAATGTTGAAAGTTTAGTACATTGTGGTTTTCACAGGTTGTATACGTAATATGCATCACCGATAACACGTATACACACCAAAGTTATAAGCTGATGCAGGATGTTTTGAAATATATAAAAATGAAAATCCTTTTTTCATTTTTGGTGCTAAAAATTCGTATAAAAAATGTGTAAAGTTCAGTACTGTAAAAAATTTTTTTGTAATCTTTTTAGACAAAATTAAAGAAGCTGCCATTTTGGGTAAATTATTAATTTTATATATTTGTGTTTATGTTGGTGTAATCAAAATCATTTTATGCACGCTCTGCTAACATATAAATACAGATTAAATGTTCTTTTTAATTTTACAAACAAAAAAAGTAAAGATTCTGTTTTAATAAATTAAAAATACTCGTATTTTTCTGAAAAGCTATTCCACATCTTTTTAGGTGAGTTCATTATTTCCGTTCAAAAAATACTTCATCAGTTGAAATTACATGTGAGTTATTTTTAACCTTTCACCAAAATAAAAGCGCCCAAAAGCCGACAAAAATGTTTTCCGCTCGGGCAGACCTTTAAGGTGGGCGTGGTACATCCTGCACCGCCCCTTGCCAACTTGGCAATTAATTAATGCTCATTAGTGGCGGGGCAGAGTCCCTGACAGGACGAGAGTCACACGGACACAGAAACAGACACAAAGGGACGACGCATAAAATTTGATAAGCATTTAAGCATGTAACTCTGCACTTCCGGTTCTGTGTGTGTCAGTGTGTGTGCGTGGGTGTGATGGAGGGAGACAGATAGACCGAGGAGACAGTCAACTAATGCACAGGCTGCAATGATTTATTATTAGGTAGCTAAATTATTCACGCGCCTGGTTTTTGATGGTGAAAGGGAAACGGTGGTCGGGGGGCGCAAATAAAGATTAATGACGGCGTTGCTGAATTTTTGCACGCCCCAACCAACCTGTCAGCCCTGTCTATTTAACTGTCTAACCCAACCGAATCTCTAAATACACCGACAAAAAATAATCCATTCGGAACCAGTTTAAATTAAATAGAATATTATGTAATAATGTGTAATAATAGGATAATAACCATTTTTATCTAAATGAATCAAAAAATCATAAAATGTCTACCTTGAGAAAAAAGTTTAATTTTTATCTTAAACTATGTTTTGTTAAGATCTTACATTTAAAAAATCTTAACAAATTGCACTAAATAAATAAATAATAATAATATATATTCATTATTTTTTCACTTTTTATATTGGTTTATTTTTACATTAAATTGAATATGTAAAATAATATAAAAATTGAAAGAAAATCACGAGTTGAAGCAACTTTTTTATAGGAACTGAAATTAATTTGAGTTTTCTTCCAGTGTAGCCATCTCTCTCTAACGCTCTCTGTTGTTTTTGAACACTCCTTTGTGCAGATTTCCGCATCCATCGTGGAACATATTACATTACATACAAGGCAAGCCCCGTCATCATTCGCATCGTAATTCAGTTGTGCGTGAAATTTATGCATACGTGTGTTTGCTTATGTATGCGTTCCTATATGTATTTCGTTACCCAAGTGTGCGTGTGCGGAGCTTTTCCATCTGGTTTTTCACAGTTGGTTTTTTGATTCACGATATGTTTCATTTACATTTTTCCCGCAAACTCTCTGTTGCATCACCTTTGACGTTTTTAGTCGCGGTTCGTAATTCCCAATTCGCAAATCAGGTTGTGGAACCTGAGGCCCCCTTTTTAGTTTTCAGATGCAGTTTTATTTCCCTTCAAATGCTAAAATAGCTTTGCCTTTTAAGTTGCAGTTAAAAAATCTTAAATTATCAATGGAATACATTTTAAAGTTCAATGAAAGTTTAAAGTTCTTAAAGTTTATTTGTTTTTAAAATAAACAAGCTACAAACATAGCGATTCTAAATTATTGTTTAAAGTTACTTCTGTTCATTTTTTCAACAAAATTAAACAAAAAATGTTTTGTCCTAAATAGATTTTAATATGAAATATGGATAAAATTCCAAGCCTGCAAATATCCCCAAATATGTATTACTTTACTTTGTGCCAAACATGTCTAAATAAACCTTCGGCTTTACTTCCCATTGAATTCTAAAATTGTTGGCTTAATTTCCTACTGTTCATTTGGTCTAATGAGTTCTTCATTCTCGAATTTGAAGTCGTACGTCAAATATGCTGATAGCTTACCTCTGCACCCAATGATAACAAACAATAATGGAGCAACAAAGATGCATTTTCAATGGCAATGTGTAAACAATACTTAATACAATTGCAGCTTATTACTGGCAGCCCCAACTTTGATTTGATTAACAGGAATCATCGAACGTCTGGGGACCATACCAAAAGTCGACCAACTGCTTAGTAATCGATGCTGGACCAGTGTACCTCGCCCCAAAAGACAAATACAATAATTTTCAATTAAATTCGAAAATTGTTTTCCATATCCTTAACCAGCTATCAGCAATAATAACAATAACTGAAGCTGGCATGTTGGCAGCTTGCAATACGACTTGCTTTCTGACAGCAGCCGCCTTGTGGCTTGTGCCTTGTAATTTTAATTAGGAGAGCCAACCGAATCTCCCAGCTCCTTGAGTTCCTGGCTTAAATATTCATGCAGCTGGCCAGCTGGCTGATGATGATGGATAGCGTAAACTGACACTGGGCCAGGATTTGTTGGTTGTGTGATAGGCTGAGATTTCTCAGCTAAGTCACAGCTCAAAAATGATTTCTAGTTGATACACAGCCAATTAATTAGAAAAGTTCAGAATTGCTTTAGTGAATTTTAGTCTAAGCACATTACCAATTTTAGATAGTCACTGCTTAAGGATTTAATTATTTTTACTTTTGAAGCCAAAATGTACACTTAATAACGCTACTATTTTCTTGGCCCTACAAACAGCTCGAGTTGAATTTAATTAAACGCCTGAGAGGCGTACTGCAGTCAACACTTCTTCGCCAAACAAAGAATCTTTTGTTTCGCAGTTAATTTCGAGCTGCAAAGTACAAATTTCGGATGCATTTCCACAACTGCTGAACAAAAAAGGAACAAGCCACTGCTGTTGTTGTTCACTCATAATGAGCTTCCGCTGCTCGGTGGTTGAACAAATTTCGTAGAGCCTTTTTTGTGAGCCCTATATGTGCATAACATAGCCCACCCATATGAGACACATTTGATATGCAACGAACTCCGCCCGACTCAAAACTCAGCCCGCTGTTTATATTTTGTTTGGCTCTTGTTCATTATGTATTTAATTACGCTTTTGTGCATTATACAACGCACATGCACTCACTAAGCCGCAAAAAAGTTTGGCCGGAGCATGAAAAAGTTGTCCTGCCCCCAGAACCCTTTTTGTCTACCTAAATGTCATTAACAATTTTCGCAACGCCCCAACAACTTGAAAACTTTACGTGTAAAATAATTAAATTATAGTTTAATATTTAATTTAAAAATTTGGAAGCTTAGTGTGTAGTGTTTTCGCAAATTGTAGCTAAGCAAAACGACAATCATTAATGGGAAGTTATGCGTAAAACTTTGAAATTGAGTTATATATAATCATGTCGAGTTTTTAAACGAATGTAGAAGAATGGTTTAGTGATAATAAGAAATTCATTACAGGAAAATAAAAAATAACAAAGCATTTATAATTAAATTGCTCACTTTTGGTTATGAATGTAATTTAGAAATCTCTCCGCCCATTTGCAATCATTTAAAATATTTTATGCGGCTTTCACATTACATAATCATTAGCTAGCAGGGTACAATATGCTGGTACATTTGATATTATTGACGGTGGATATGGCAGATGCCATTAGGCAAATCAATAAATATTTGATTATAATTGTTGATTTGCAGTTATTTGGTTAAATGTAATGAATAAATTACAAATCGCCAATCAATTCGTTCAACCAGAAATTTGAATTAAATATATGAAAAATAATGGGAGACTAGGTTTTCAATTGGTGAAATTAGCCATTGAATTTAAAATGATTTATTTGTTTTTTTTCACTGCGGGTTCAATTGACAAAACGTGAATAATTTATTGATTAATGGAGGAACTCTGTTGTGGTTTTTAATTCTTTAATGATATTTATTTTATTTTACATTTAAATTGTATATGAATGTAAAAGTCAGTTACCAGCTACATTAAAATATCTTCGAACATTAATGTTAAAAGCAAACGTTTTAAAGCAGAAAAATAAATAATGGCTTCTATATACAAATACAAATGAGAAAATGTTAGTACTTATTGGATTTATTTCTTTTAAGAACGCAGTTTATTTGCAAACATTTATCAAAGAACCATTAATGACCTTTAAATTGTCTGATATTCTTTAAAATCTTGATTTTGTTTTATACTAAGTTTTGATTTCCCTTCCGGAAAACTGTGCTAATTTCCCTTGGAGCCTTGAAAAATATTTGTTTTCCGATCCCCAGTAGAGTGCAATTCTTTGTAAACTGTCTGGCATATCGTTGGAAAATTTCACTCTATTTGTTATGCCGTCTATTCCCCAAAGTTGCTGGCAATTTCCGCAGCAGCCACTTTGAGTTTCCCGTCGCCCGGCAATTGCAGATTGCATTATTAGCCATTGTTTGAGGCGTTTCTGGCCCGTTTTGCTGCCATGGTTCTGGGCTCGTTGCTCGGCTAATTCAATTATGCACCGTCTACGTGTGTTTGCATTGCTTCCCTCACTTGGAGTGCAATTGCAATGATGCCCATTACACACCTGTATGCACACACTTCTCGGCACTCAGTCACGCATGCGACCACGGCAGCGAATCGAGTTTATAATAAGAATAATAATAATATGTTGGCAGCATAATGCAAAAACATTTTGCCATTTATTTACGCCTGGCAAAGGGAAAGCGAAGCCGGAGAAAAGCCAGCCCACGGGTCGGGCACGTAATGGAAATGAGTTAAAAAGTGTTGGCCTTTGGCCTTTCACATATGCAGGCAATGGGGGAAAAAGGTGGGCCTTTACACGTTCCACGTGCTTCGAGTGAAAATGTGTGGCACTTATTTGAAGTGACATGAAATTAAATTTAAATAATTAAACAAATGCCTTTTGTGCTTCTACTTATTGCTCTGGGCTTCCTTTTTCATCGCACCGACTCGTTTTCAATTAATTTACAAAAAAAGGCAGCTCTAGGCAGGTTTCAACAATCGAACAAAAGACATTGCTTGGCCTGGGGAAAATATTAATAGAATAAATATATAACAAAAATCATGAAAGGGGCAATTAATACGAAATGGACAAGACTAACATGCATAAATATTCAAAACTTATTTCAGGCTTAAAAAATTACAGTGAATGTTAAGTAAATACCATACAAATTTGTGCAATGAAATTAAACCTATTTTCCATTTAACTTTCTTAACTATTTAAAATAAAATCATAAATGCACACGCCTCGAGGCAAATCAGCTCACTTCATTTAAATGTATACAAATAAAGCAACACTTGTCGGTGGGAGCATTCAAAACAATTATGCGAATAATAAAACACTTGTGTGTTTTTCCCCTCGGGGGCTTAGCATACTTTTCAGCGTGCCAATGGATCGGTGACAATTTGCAATTAAAACAAAAGCCCATAAATGCGTATTTACTTAATGTGCTGTTCAATATTTAAATAGCTGCGACAAATATGTGGCCGAGGAATTCCCTGGTTAATGAAAAATGTCGAATCAAAACCAATAATTCAATGGGCAGGCCAAAGACAATGGCAGTGGGAAGTGCAGTATTGTGCATGTCAGGCTATAGATTTAATTAATGTTAACACGACGACTTTGACAAGCACACAATACAAATAGTTGGAGCACACATACACACACACACATACAAGGACGCTCATATAGGCACACATACACACACAAAGAGACTGCACTTGGTCCTGCTGATGACTGACAAATTGAAATGCTCGCTCCTGGCCGCCTAAGTGACTGACTTTGCCTCAGAATATAAAGCCATATGCGTGTATATAGCCGGAAAGTGTGCGTGTGTGCTTGTATGTTGCATTTGCTAAATGTCCATTGTCCTGCACACACACACACACCCACACACAAAGGCGCCCAAAGAGCCTTGGCTGTATGGGTGAGCTTGACATGTCTGGTCTTTGCAGCTGCCATTTGGTTTGTTGGCACTCAAGTTGACTGGCCGGGTTTATTGTAAACATGTGTGCTAACAACTCAGAATGTTTAGGACAACAAACACACACACACACTCGCACACCCACTGGCAGCCATTAAAAACTGTGATTTACTATGTCTAAGTTAAAGTGTGACCAACCGGGAAACCTCATCAAAGTATCCTGGCAAACCCAGATTTTTCGTCAACTCAGAAACTAATCAATCAATTTATAAAACTGTTAGCTTTTCCGCACTCGACAAAAAGTTGAACACCAAACATAAGAAAAATGTAGACGGTTTTATTGTTTCGAAATATGTTTTTCTTTTATTCGTTAATAATTAAAAACCATTGATATTCTCCAAAATCATATCGATTATTTGACTACTTCTTTCAAATATTAATTTGATTCTTATCATATCTGTTTTTTTTTTATATAAAATCGTATAATTTTTTTGTTGTGTGTATAATACAAATGGAAAATGTTGTTTTGGTAAAGGAAACATAATTCTTATTCCTTATCTGATTCTATGTTTTGTTTGCGCATATTCTAATTTTTTATATTCGTTGTAGTAATAAATAAGTTAAAAAATGTAACTTATAAATATTTAAGATCTGTTTTTGAAATGTTCTAAGCTTCCCTTTTTTATTGCTACTATTTTATAATATCCAATTTAATTTATACTGCGGACGTCAGTTAGCCCACTAAAGTTTCTACCAACTTCCCTCCATAAAAATTCCAATTTGGCCAATCCACTTTGATTCACTTTCATAACTTTATGTGCTCGCCATAAATTTCCGGGCAGATCCCCCAAATTAATTGCCACTGACTTTTTAATTAACTAAAACTAAATTTCAACCCCTCCCAGCCCGCCTGCAATTTGTTTGGCCACGTGCTGGCCTTTGTATTAATAGCTCGTAAAGATAAATTTCCAAAAACCTAATTGGTTTATTTGTCTGGCATAAAATTTGGCCCCAGCCATGGCAACAATTTTCCGCGCTGCATGAGTGCCACAATTAAAGCGGCGAAAACAATGCCAAAAATCCATCGAGAATAAAGAATAACTGTATAAATAAAATGGAACGCTTTCTGCCAGTCAGGTTGATTTTCGTTTTGGCTTAAATCGCTCCGGTTGGATTTTTACACAATTTTTCAATTTCATATTGTGGACTTTTCTCGTTTCCCGATTTTCCGCTGATGTCATTGCGCGCTACGAAGTTTTACTATTATGGCCGTTGGTTTTATTGGCGACTAAAGCAAAGTGTGTTGTCATTTATCGATTTTATAGAGACCGCACACGGTTCCCCCTCACTCCTTCACCCCTTACCTCATCGCTTACCCGACGTGTTCCGTGCCCTATCGAATGGCCATATCTATATGGACAACGCCTCTGTTTGATTTGCACGCATTAAACTGTAATCTGGTCAAGGTTTATATACACTGTTGCCCTACTTCTCCCTGCGGGATCGCTAAATGTTTTGTTTATATCCATTTGCCAATTCATCTGGAACCACTCTGCCCAGAAATGATCTCAGCCTCAAAGGCGAAAGGCAAATATTTTGATTGATATTCCGATTTTATGACTAAGTTTGAGGAATGCAAGAGTTTATGGGCGCAGATGGATTTGTTTTAGAAATGTAGGCCATTCGTATAAAGAGAAATATTTCGATAAATTTCAATAGAATTGGCCTTTCAAAAAATATTTATGTTAACTTAAGGATCCCAGTAAGTGCTGTTTTTATTTGAATAAATAGTTGAAAATGAGTTGATTCTTGAGTCCTACAAATAAGTGCAACCTGATAAATGGTATACAATTGTATTTTTAATAAATAATTTTCATATTGCCCTGAACAAACAACAAATAATTTGAAATTGGTTTTAAGTAGACAAATATCCACATATTTTAAACTCCCTTAATTATCTGAAAAAAGGCAACCTTAACCCAATATGAATAAAAACACACACATTTGAAGTTTGATTCGTATCATTTTTTCTTTGCTTCATTTTTCATTTTGTTGGCCTAATCCAATACGATTTTTGTGCTAATTGTTTACACATGTAGATTGGTTTATACAAAGGATAAAATGGACATACGCACATTTATACACAATTTAAAAATTAAGTTAATTAGAGTTACAACAATATAAGTAGGTAGGTTTGTGTGTCGAATGCATAAATGCGAAAATACAGGAAAATCATGATGCAATTAAAAAACTATGTTTTCTTGTTTGAGTGTTCCGTGTAATTTGTGTGATCCCTACAAATAAAAACAAATATATAAAGTTTGTTTACTTCAATACGTTGAAGTATACCCATTTGGGTGGTTCAATAAATATTTGTTCTTTTAACATGAATAAAAAATAAAGTTTTTTCAACAGTTATGGAAAAAACATTGCGATTTTCCATTTACAACAGTACATAACATTTATATATATATTTATGTATAAATAGATTCATAATAGGTATATGTAGTTAGATATATATCAACAATTGCCCAGGTAGCAAGTTTTAGGAGTAAACGTAATAATAACTACAGATAAAAATATAAATTTTAATGGTAATAGTTATCTTTCCTATCATTTCTTTACTTCCTTCTATACCCATAATCCCCATCACACTTTTCATATCCTTCTGTTTATAACAACAACAACTAGGGTTACAAATGGCACATACATTTCAGATCAAAAAGCTTATACAGTGTATACAGTATAGTAGTATCATTGTTTTATGCTCAAAAAACAATTAAAAAGTATCTCTTCAGTGGCGTGTGAAATTACATTTCGACGCTCGTAACAAATATGTTTTTCCCCCTTCTCTGGCTTTTGTGGACAACAAAAATACTCAGTATTATTGCTTTAAGGCGGTGCCTGGAATTATAAAAACAAAACCCAGGCATCATCAAATGTGTGTGGACCACAAGTATTTCCGATCATTGTTAACCATTGAAGCATGAGGCTCCAGAAAAAGTATCGATTAAATTCCAAAAAAAATTCCAAAATAATTGCCAGGCCCCACAGCTCCTCACTCCTTTTTGTTGAGAAAGTGGAGGACATAGTGGAGCACCAGGTCGTAGCAGTACTTGTACTCGGTCATATTCTCCACTAGCTGAGGACGATGCCGGCGCACAGTCTTCACCGCCTGGAAGACATCGACCTCGCCGTGCTGGATGACCTGCTCGATGCACGCATTCGCGGCACAGTAAACACCGGCACGACTGCGACCATCGGGCGAGACAACGCACACGGGTCCGTAGTCGACCTTGTTCCGCCAGATCTCGACCATGTTCATCAGATACACCAGCGAGTTGGTCGAGCTGGGCACCTTGTGGCCCATGGGCCAGCAGGTCAGCTGGAATAGTTGGACGGTTCGCGTGGGGGCCTTCACTCCGGCCATCATCTCGGTCAGCGAGACGATCTTCTTGTTGATCTTGAACTCCCACTGCTTGATGTTCGTGTAGCTCTTGGACATCACATAGTGCACGGAGAACACCGGGCCGTACTTCTCCATCTTCGATTTGTTGGGCCAGAAGGAGGGATACTGCTGCGATTGCGCCGGCGGCTGGCACAGCACCACCACAGCCGAGCACTCCTGATCGTAGACCAGTGACCAGAACTCACCCAGTGTGTGCTTCATGGGCCACTCGGTGACTATGTACTCCCTCGGCTTGGTATACCCGTCCACGAACACCGAGTTTATGTAGTCCGTGAAGGCATTGCCCTGGAAGGAGGTCAGGTAGGGCCGGAAATTATCGGGTGGAACGCACAGGACATCCCTGTTCTTCTCCCTGTTATCCGCCCTGTGGCCACCGGCACAGTCGCCAATGGTGAATCGGGGTGTCTGCTTACATATCTGATCGTACTCCGCCTGGTACTCGTTCATTTTGGTACCCGAATTCCTCCTGGCCTTGGCCTTCAACCGATCCGATAGCTCCGAGACGGGAAACCAGGTCTTGCCGCAGATGATGTGCTCCTCCAGGGTGTCGTATATGAACTTGTACTGCTCCACATTCTCGACGAGACCCTTGCGGGATTGCCGCAGCTTCTTGAGGTAGCCAAAGACATTGAAGCACTCCTCCTCCTCGGCCAGCTCCAAGTTGGCATCGATGGACATGTAGACGCCCGATCTGCCGCCGCCGTCGCTGCAGTGCACCAGAATGGGACCCCGCATGTCGTCCTCGTCCTTGATGATGTTGCCCACCACCAGACGCACCCGCCGTCGAAACTCGAGCAGGGCATTGGAGAAGGGACACGAGTGTGAGTACCATTCGGTGTAGTGGAACTGCAGGATCAGTCTCTCGTCCGTCACCTCCTGTTTCTCGTTCATCTTGTACAGCCTGAAGGTGCGTATGTGAAAGTTGGCCAGCTGCTCCTCCCTCACAATGTTGATGAAGATGTCGCCGTACTGCTCGTGCACCTCCATGTTGGGCGGCCAATACTGGTGGCACATGACCTTGGCGAAATCGAAGGTTTTCGTGAGCATCACGATGGCGCTGATGTTCTCCTGCCAGACCATTCGCCAATACGCCTGCACCGTCTCCTCGACAGGACCCTGGGTCACGATATACGCATTGGGCTTGAGCAGACTGTCCACATAGGAGGCATTGACGTAGTCCGAGTCCTGCAGGCCACCCACTTTCTCCAGCACCACGCGATTGTAGTCGTAGGGAATGCACTTGGGGTTCTGGTTCTTCTCCAGGTTGTTCTTCTTCATCGCATGCCGACAGGTGTTGCTCTCCACCTTGGCGGCCGTTTGGAACTCCAGTTTGTAGAGCACGGGGAATTTTCGGCGCAGATCGCAGAGTTTCAGAAAGTGACGGATATCTATGGGTCCATTTGGTATCGTCTTCGACAGGGAGTTATTCTCGTCGCGGGCCTCGAGCTTTATCCTTTCGAAGGATAGCAAACCGCTGTTGAGCATACTCAGTTTAATGGTGTTCGGTATGGAGACTATGGCTCGGCTTTTGCGCTGCTGCTTTTCCACATCGTCGTAGCGGGCGGATGACCTCGACCTGTGCTTTCCAGCCTTTCCACCCGCACCCCCACTACTACCACCCCCAGTGGCCGCCGTCATATCTCCTCCTCCTTTTCCTGCTGCTGCTGCTGCTCCTGCTGCTGGTGACTTTTCCTCGTTTTCCGCTGCTTCTTCTGGCTTTCCCACAAGCTGCTGCGTTGTCATCATCAAATCACGATGCCAGAATGTGCCGTCGTCGTTGTCGTTGTTGGGTTTTTTTTTTGTCGTTTCGTATAGAGGAGGAAGTAGTCGATTAGTCCACTTGGCTCTGCATTTTCAGCGTTTTTTTTCTTTTCTCATTCGGTTAGTATAATACATTGCATTCCAAAAACATGGGGTGTTAGTACTCGAATTTGTTAGCTAATTTGTTCACCTTTTTGTGGCTTTATGTGCGTTGCGTTGCGCGTTTGGTTCGTTATAAAAAGAATTTCGTGTATATTTTGTGTATATTCGTATTTTCTTGCTTTTCCGTTTTCCTCCCTCTCGTTCCCTCGATTCCATTCACTACACAAAACGCGACGAGTCGATGATTTTCAGCAGCTGCCTCCTCGTTGTTGGGGCGAAAATCGTTCGGCGACTGAAACCGCGGCGCCCCAAAGAACCGAATCGCGTCGAAAACTAGCCATTTCCTACCACACTCAGAACCGATGGGAAATTCGTGGCGAGAGCGAGGAAAAGCCAGCGAGAGAGCCGCTGAGCGGGAAAATGCCGAGCGGAGAGCCCGTTTTCACCATGGCCCATGTGACTGGCGCCACTTGATGGGCGCAACAGCGGTGGGGCGGGTATTTTTAGACAGTGCGGGCGGACAGCGCTAAGTGGCCACCGTGGGCAGAACGATAATCAAAATTGAGTAATCGGTTTTTCCATTAATTTCTGAGAGGGAAAAAACACTTAAAAAAGATTGTAACTTGGCTTCCAAATACATGTTATAAAACTCGGAATAAAACATATAATTACAAACTATAAATAATGTTTTCAAGAGGAGAAAAAAGTATAAAAACATGTTTCAAAGTAAAACAAAACACCTTAAAATGTATAAGCATAACAAAAATGTTTTGACCAAATTATTGCACTTAAAACTTTTTCTATTACTTTTTTAATGTAATATTTTTCTTCCCACAGTTTTTCACTTTCGAACTTTTGCGTACTTTCATTATATTTTTTAGGATCGTAGCGGGATAGTTTACCTTTCACAGTTTTTATTTCTCATTCAGCAACGAACTTAGTTATTTATCGCATATTTCCATCACTGTGCAATTCACCTTATAGTATGAATGAAAATTTCGATTTTCCCATTGTCTGCTCATTTCAGCTTCGTCTAAAATTTTCCACTTACAATTACCACGGCAAGTTTTTCGCTCTTTCTGGCTATTTCCCGCATTTCTCTGCCTACGCTGGGAAATTCTCATGGCGCCTGCGCCCTGGATGAATTTTTCACTTTTCATTTTCGTATTTTGTTCGTTATCTATTGTTTTGAGATGTGTAATTGAAAATTCCGCAGGTTAAATGAGGAAGTGACGCTGGTATTCGTTGGCATTTTGTTTTCCATATTTAATTGGCAGGGCGCTGGTCGGTGGAAAATCGAAACCAAACACACAGAAATATATCATTTTTATGCATAAATAATTCGAGAATATATTCTGTTCTCAGTAATTTACATTTCCTGTTCGCAAGCAGCCAGCTGTGATGGTTTGTTGATATTTTCGCTGCCATTGTTATTATTGTTATTCATTTTTTTTTCGTTGCCTCTATTTGTTTGGGTGCACATTTTTGCACATTTTATTTCCGCATGCACTTTGTCCGACCCGGCGGACCACTGTAAATAGCATTTGGCACTAGCCCACGGAAAAAGAGGAAGCGGAGGCCCGCCAAGAGTAGCCATCAAGAACAAACAGCCCCAACAAATTGCCATTTCGCTATAATCGTGTTTGAACCTCATCAGTGGGGTTCGAGGTGCTTGAAAAAATTTCGAATTTCAAAATAATTACACGCGAATCCGACACGAGCTGAAAACAGCTAAAAGAAACACAAGTAAAAATGCAAGGGATTTATATTTAAATGAGTGCCTGTGTGCACTGACTGACTAAGAAGGCGAATTTTGATTAAAATGTGATTGTCATATGGCCTTGATGCTTGACAGCATCAAGTTTGATGACCTCATGCTGATTAAGAGCCCAGAAATATTGATAGAATTTCAAGTTCAGATGACTTTTCATCGAGAATTATGATTGGCAGAATTGCATTCGGGAAAATACAGCAATAATAAATGCGTAAAGCTCTATTTTTTTAAATTAGTCAATTTCGTTTCGATGTCAAAACGAATTATTATACAGATACAAATCTTCCAAGAAATAAGTGACATTAAATGAAAATAGCAATGATTTATTAAAGTATGCATAACTTGCCAAATCTGCTATAAAAAAATAAACGAGCTCCAAATTTATTCTTTATTATATGATTATAATGCCAATCAGATATTTAGGAAAATTAAAAAATTGTCTAATAAAAAGCATAGTTTTAAAATCAATGAAAATAAATTTCAGTCCTTCGGTACAGAAACCTTTAACATTTTACGTACATGCATTTTTTACGGCTTCCAGTAGTTAGTTCAAAAATATATATTTAGGTCACATTTTACAGCATGCTTTAATGTCGTTTATAAATTATTGTTTGGCTCCCAGTAGTTTAGTTATATATCTTTAACCTTGTTAAACTTCAGTGGTTTCGTATGAATATCTTGTTGGCCAACCGTGAACACTCTGCCAGCTGTTCCCATCTTGCACGGTTTATTTGGTAAGCTTATTTGCATATACCCAATTAGCAGCTAACCATGAAATCGATGCCCTCGACAGATTCTGTTTGGCGCCAATCCATAATGTATTCCAGTATTCGAGCAGCCGCAGCCACCGCCGCTTATGCCCCATTAAGTCTTGAAGCCGGCCACAGGAATCGGATCACTTCTGAGGAGGATTGCGTGGGCCTAATTTAATATATATGATCCGGTTGGCCGGGTCACACGAAAATCCCGCAGCAAAGCCGCTTGGCAATTGTAAACTGTAGTAGGCACCTAATTTGCGAACTGTTGAGCCATTAGAGGGCACAAGGTGCCAGCAGATCCTTCCTTCGCGCCGGACCTCCACAGTCCCCCAAAAAGCCCCCCAAAAAGAGCCCTTGAGTACACGACCACCCTTATTCAACCTCTGCGCGATTTTGTATCACACAAAGAAAAACAGGAATTATCAGAATATTTGTTTTGAACAACAGTTTGAGGCATAAGTATAAGTATAAACTTTAAAGTGTATTTAGTATTTAAGAAATTACATATTTTTGGAAAGAATTTGTATACTACTTTGTCTTAAAAAAAGAGAGGGATTTTATTTTGTCTGGCTAGGGAAATTGAAAATGGTTGAACGATGTCTAAGATAATGTGCTTCCAGTCTTAATATTATGTTCAAATAGAAAAACTAGTTTAGTTTATAATAATTTTCTTGAAAGTCTTGTTTAGCATTGTCTAGTTCTTATTTATGTATTGTTATCTATTGATCTCATTTAAAGTATTTATTTGTCAAATTCTTTAATTGATTCCAGAACAATGAATCGCTTCGTAGGCAAAGTTTTAGTTATAATAACATATAAAATGATAATTTGTTATAAGTGATTACTTTGAAATGTTTGGTAATGGATTTGTTTTCCTCAGTGCACCATTTCCCCCCTCCCATTGTCCCACTGCACATGTTTATGGCTAAGCCCACAAAGCGTTGACTGCGGTTGACCCCAGTAACTCGAACAATGAAGTTGGTGGCGGCAAAAGGCCGGGAATAAGGGGGACGGACAGAAAGGACGCCTCATCAGCGACCAAATCCCCGTGTAAGCTCCACAAAGGACAGCAACCCACGAACGAGGACCAAGGACCGTTCAACTAATTAGCATTAAATCAGCTGTAACAGCAAATAAAGGGAGGAGGACTTACCTTGCCGAATATGGTGAGGCCGCCGTGTTTCATGTTGAAGGTCGGCGCGTCCGCATAACTCGAGTCCGCCCAGGGGGTGTGGCAGGTGGAGGTCAGCGTCATATATCGAACCCCGATGGCATACAGGGTGCGCAGTACCGCCAGGGAGCCGCCCAGGGAATGACCACCCTCCACGCCGGTCAAGGAGCACAATTGCTGGTTCTTGTGGGCATCTATAATGTCTGTATATCGATTAAGAGATAAAAAGATATAGATAAATAAGTAGGTATCTTTGCAGTGGATCGATCATTAAATGATTTGTAAACGTTTGCTTATCAATCAAACAATCGAAGGGTAAAAAGTGGAGGATAATATAATCATAACTTGAGCGATGGCTTTTTGAATTAGTTTTTCTTATATAAATATTTTTCTCAATAAATTAATTAGCCTAAAATCCCTTCAAACTGAAATACTTGTATTTTTATTTATTTTAATAAAATAATCTTTTAAATTAACTACAATAAAAGTCCTGAGGGCCTCTTTATACATTTTAATTTTATATATAAGATTTTGACTGATTTTTGCTCAAAAGGTGTAAACACTTGTCAGATTGTGTGATTTTTTTTATTGTTTGAAAATCAGAACTGATCTCATAGCTGTTAAATAAAATGTATATAAACATTTCAATGAAATACCTAAAAACCTGCTTGTACGTTACATAAAAATTAAATATACTTTTTAATTTAAGTCCTATGTAATTTTGCCTTCACTGCACCTAAACAGATGTGTGGCTAAATGTTTTTGGGGTTTTTGTGGCCGGACGTAACTTAAACTTTAAACTTGGCTCGGCTCTGTTTTTTTGGCCATGAGTAACATTTGTTGTTCTGTGGCCTGTCATTTGCTCGGCTGCCCCCATTGAGCACTCAGTGCATTGTGGCTGGTCCTGGATTCTGGGTCCTGGGAGCTAGTTCACCTCCCGCCTGCCCTTCAAGTGCCAGCTTATCCCTGGCCAACAAAACATTTCGCTGGGCCATGCAATATTCACGCCTGTCTTGGTTCGGTCAGCTTTGATCTGTTTCTTGACATTTTATTTTGCTGCCAACGAGCACTTGTCAAAATACTTGTGCCCTGTTCATTCATTCGTTTTCATTGTTTTAAGCCAACCAGGCTGGAGTCATGTTTGCTTAAAGTTTTCGGCCAAGTTTACTTTGAGTGCTAGTAAGTACATATTTTGTGGACTGGAGTGAAGTGGAGATTTCGCAAATTCTTGACTAAATGGTCAGTGGTAAAGTTTAAATAATTTAAAATAATAATTTTGGCTTGTAAATTTCTGAAGGGGTTCAAGGGCTTAAAAGAATTGGTTATTCACTTCAAGTTTCTTAAGAAAAATTTTACAATAGTATACAATTTTTAAAAGGCAAAAGAATTGACCAAAAACAGTATCACTACAACTATTTATTAGTTGATGCTTATCAGCAAGCCCCTTATTACTTCAATGACAAATAACATTTGATTTCCTTCAAAGGGTTAAAATGTGTCATTGATGGATATGAAAATTATTTCCATGTTAATGGATTTGTCAATCAATAAATGGCCCCTTTCGATTTATGTTGAACTAATTGGGGAAACATGTTCTCGAAACCTTTTCCATTTGGACCCTGAAATTTGTGGTTTCCAGCTATTCAAATCAAGCATTTTGTGTGCCCAATTTTGATAACATTTCGAATGTATCGCCCACATTCACAAGTACAGAAAAGGTAAACGGAAAGCGGGTTAATAAATTTTGCCACATAACGAAGGCCAAAAGGTATTATTTTCCTGCCGAGGACGAGAAACTGGAAACAGGAAAAGGACTCAAGACACAGGACTGGCAAAGTTTTCATGGCTATAAGCAAATAAGCTGTGCAAAATCAAAAGCAACGGCAGGTGGAAGGAAATGGGAAATGTTCTCGATGCTGTTTTCTATTGCATGCACTGGAAAAAACAAACCAAAAATCAAAGATAAAATCATGAAAAAATGTTATACACAAAACCTCAAATTCAAAGGGTATAATTATTAACTACTATAACCTAATATAGGCTTAAAATAAATATTTTTTTCTATTTTAAAATCATTATATTAAAAAGAAAATGAATTATTAAAATAATATTAAAAAAATAAAATATTAAATAATACACAAAAAGTGTATGAAAACAAACACTTTTATATAGCAAGTTCGGACTAGTGTTGAATTTATTTTTCTGTGTGGTTTTCATCGACATTGCCTGCTATTTTCCTTCAATCCTCTCTTTGTATTGTGGGAAGAAGCCGAAATACCTGCCACAAGAACCTGGTCGAAGTCGGAAACGTCGTAAAACCCTAAAATATGGAGGAAATAAACAAATGTACCGGGGCCAATACCAAAACCAATACTGGCGAATCCTTCTCCTGTCGAAGAGGCACTAAAACGCGCCACGTGAGCTGAAGTTCAATTTTGTAGCCAGGACTTTGACTTTGGGTCTGCATGTAATTGTCTGTGACTGGGACTGTGACTGTGACTGCTACTGTTTTCGATTTCTGGTGACCAGGTCCGTAATGTATAATAGATGGCCCCCGTATCGGATGCGAATTGAGGCAGTGCTCGTGGAGCACTCTGTCGCACACGGGAAATGCTCCAATACATTTCAAAATGAAAATCCCAACCAAATGCCACTTGACGCTATAAACCAAAAGCAATGGCAACAGCAGCTCCACAAAGGGGAACAATGAGGGCTGAAAAATACAGCTGGTGGAAGCATAGATACCCTAAGGGGTCAACGTCAAACAAATTGAGATGCACTTGCATCTTTGCGACAAGTTAGGTTTCTAACATTTTTCTCTAGACCATAATCATAATCTTTTTGTTAAAAATTATTTAAAAACATATTTTGCTTTGCCCAGTCGTTGATATGCTATTTATCCATATCTTTCTTTCATAAAATAATTATTTTCTTTTGAAATTCCAATGTTTTAATTACTAATCCACTGTTGCATTCTCGTTTGATATGCTTTTTATGTATTTCTTCCTAACATAAAATCATAATTATAAAACTTCAATACTTTCCATATAATTTTGTTCTTCTCTGTTATTTTTAAATTCTGTGTTCTGGGACCTTATAATTTTTGCATTTTATAAAATTATAATAGCTATTTAACCTTTATATGGTTGATTTGATTTTTTCAGTATTTGTTTTTATATTTTTCCTACTGCTTTTTATTTATTTCTAGGGAATATACCC
The DNA here is from genome assembly GCA_018153305.1 of Drosophila kurseongensis. Taxonomy (NCBI): domain Eukaryota; kingdom Metazoa; phylum Arthropoda; class Insecta; order Diptera; family Drosophilidae; genus Drosophila; species Drosophila kurseongensis. The sequence continues at coordinate 9,774,654 of JAECXX010000210.1, read as the reverse complement.
TATTTTTTAACAAAAGCCAAATGCTTCATTCGATTCTTATTTTTCTTTCTGCTGCAGCAGAATGCAATTTTCTCAATATCCTTTTCCTCGAGCTGCTGCTCCTGCTGTTCGGATTGTGGCGCTGGAGCAGTGTAAATTGAAGTTTACACTTTTGAAGGTGAAAATTGAAAACTGCAAATAAAAACGATTCGCACTTGGGGAGAGCCAAATGTAAAGTAGCTGGATACTGGCAGGTGACAGGCGAGATGGACGATGCCAAAGGATATACCGGGATATACATATCCTAAGGGCCCTTTGTATTTGGTTGTCGTACTTATGCAGTGGTCATTTGTTTAGTTGGAAAGACAGGTACAGAAATCTAAGCTTTTCTTGTAAAAATGCAATATCAGCTGTTGTTCTTTTTCATACATAATAAACTAGGTAAGTTATTTTACACCTTCTTTAAAGTTTAGTCGAAAAAATCTAAAGCAATACATTCTTGTTTGTCTTAAATTTTTAATACTAAGAATACTATTTTGTATTCTCGAGCTTATTTATTTATTATACACTGTCGACAAAAGTAGACTTTAGCTGGATTTTAAATATATTTAAAAGTTTACTTTTTTACTAATATTAAAATCTCTGGCGTCGATTTTATTTATAATAATTAGAGCATCCTTTAGTAATTGTATCTTAATTTATATGATGTGCAATCAAAATCATATTGAGGGTACAAAGTATTTAGATCCAAGCTAAATTCTCAGAGTTAAGCCTTTTTGGTTAATAAAATACGTATTGTGTTTAAGAAAACTTAAAATAATTTTCTTCTGTAAATGAATTTTTCTTGGTGAAGGATTCCAGCTTGGACTGCACTTCAAATTCCACTTGTACACGAACATGGACTTGGACTTGGATTTGGTTGCGAATTCCGGAGCGGACTGACTGACGTGGCCCGTCACTCGACGCGTCGTGTTTCGGTTCGTTAGGTTTGCATTTTTTACAATCACTTTGGCAGTAGTTCCTCCAGAACGGGGCAGAAAAGTACCGACCGGAGGGGCGAATCCTGGGGATCGGAGTGGGAAAAGCACGCCCTGCTGCACTTGCTCAATAGTCACTTGGATTCGCATTTTATTTACACGACATGTGAGCGAGAGCGGACAACAATTTCGACTGAATTTATTTGCAGTAGTTAAAATAAAATGCTCGGTTTTATTTTATGCAGCGGCAGCTGGGGTTCACAAAAAAAGCTAAGGGTCGGAGCGGAGGCGAGGTTGTTTATTTTGATTCCCTTTTTATTTTGGTACTTTGCAGTGTGCCAAGCAAGGTAGGTCAGTTTTTTTGTTGCTGGGAGAATCGGTTTGATTTCTGCGCTTGGGCCTTTGATTCGCAGCTTGTTTACAGCCAGCTCAAAGGGGATTTCGTTTGATTATATGGAAATGTGGCGGGGATTTGCTTCGCAAGTAATTGAGATTTTTTTTTGCGATATAAATCTGACTGCATATTATTATTCTGCAAATCGCAGTGGGTTAAGAGTTACGGGTTTTTGCGAGTGTAAATCGCTTTACGGGAGTTTGATCGGTAAATAATTTTTAAATTGGAGCTTGCGGACTGGGAGTGTATATCAAATAAAATATTGTATTGACATACGTTTATTTTTTTTCTTTTGAATCCTAAAAGTAAAGGCGGCATTTAAGAATTTATCCTGATGAAATATGTCGAAAAGGTAACCCTTTTATCAGAATATCGAAAATACTGCCGTCCAATATAAAATAATTTGACTTAGTTCATTTTCATACACTTACGAATATTTTCCTTATTATTTATCTTGTTTTTGTTATTCCCCTTTCCTGAGTTCTTTTATTATTCGATTTTTTCTATGCTCCAATTTTAATCAAATTGGATGCTCAATTTGCCACTTCACTCGCTTCACTCAATCCAATTTCCTTGGCACAAAAAAAAAACGCACCAATTAAAAGACAAATTTTACTGCTGACTCGGACAGAAAAATGAGAAAAAATACAGAGACCATCAAGGAGATTGGCAAATTGCTCAGTCCGATGTTTCCGTTTGATTTCCATACAGCTGTCCATATGTGCTTCCATTCAAAGTTTTCTTTGGACAGTTCACCTGTCAAAAAATATGCATGGGCTTCTAAAAAAAAACAAAATTAATCCATTCCTCACCCATCGAGTGCATGCGATTGTGCAGTAATATTTCACTGCTAAAAGTTTTCCTGTTTCATATTTCTTGTTATTTCGTAGATGATTTCTCGGAGTCATGATTTATTGACATTTCCATTTACGGCTACATAAATGTTTCAACGCAAATGCCGGAAGCGATTTGTTGGTTTTTCCAGCATTTTTTCTCAGCCATTTTCCAAGAGTTTGTGTGTGTGCAGCTGCAGTCTCAGCTGCAGCTCTAAAATATTGCCAAGACCCCAGAACCGAGTGAGTGCAAATCAAAATGCAAAACGGAAAACCAACAAGGAAACACAAATGCTGGCCGGGGAGTCGGAGCATAAGTCAAAAGTTGCTTCTTGCTACTCTGCTCTTTGCTGTTTTCATACACTGCAATCTTAGGAATTAAATTTATAAAATACAATATTCATATATGTATACTTTAAAAAATAATAAGTAAGGATCATGGACAAAATATAGCCAAAATAAACAAAAGCATATCTGATACACATTGGTGGTAATCAAAATATATTTTAAGAAAACAAAATGTAAACTAATCTTCAAACCTATTTTGCTTGTTAAATGCAATTAAATAAACATTTAAATGCAAAAGGCTAAATATAAAAGTGAAACTAGTCAAAAAATGTAATGTATAAGTTTCTATCATAGAATAATGGGTAATGGTTAGGTAATCCAATCCCTAACTAAAAAGGTGATTTTTCTGAGTGCATGGTTTGTTTGCTATTTGGTAAGTGGAAGTCTGCCGACTGCCACGCCTTTTCCCATTCTCCATTTTCCCTCTGACCCCCAATCCCCGCCTACACAAAGAAATATGAACTGTTTTCCTTTCGCTTAAACGAGGCCTCTCCGGTCGGCAACTAGGTGAGTGAGCAGCGTATCAAAGGAAATGGTGCAAAAATATGGCACGCGGTAAGCAGCAGCCCCAAAAGCCGCCTCAAGGGCCGCCATCTACTCCGACAAACTGCTTTTTGGTAGCTGGCCAAGATACTTTTCAACAACTTTTGCCCAAGACTCGCGAGTCAAAGTTTTCCGGCGAAGCTGGCACACACAAAAAAAAATAGCGAACAAAAAAAAACTAGTGGAAGAAGGTCCTGGAACAGTCGAATGCCCGTCTGGCATTTTTGCAGTTCCCGAAATACTTTCCGTTTTTCGCCGGTTGAAGGAATGCTTCTGGCCCATGCGGCGTATGTGCGATATTTTGGTTAACTTACCCTGAGCGGAGGTGCAAGTGGTTAGCTGCGGCGAATAGCGGTCCGTCAGCCGCTTAATCACATCGATCTGCTCCAGAGTGAGCTGCACTGCATCGCGATGTTGTGCTTCACAGGGAACGTAGGCGGCCCAGAACTGAAAAACAAAAATTGCAATAAATAACTATTTAATATCAAGGTGATTGAAACATAGAGGAAACTAGTGCACAAAAAAGACACATATTATTGGAATTATTAATCTTAAAATAATAATTCCTATGTGAAATGTTAAGGCTAGTTAATATTTTCGCAAATGTTTCCTTTTGATTTATCCCCACTAATCATTATAACCATTAAATAAACTATTAATATTTTCCTTTCATTGTAAATAAACCTTGTTGTAAATAACTTTAATAATTATCGTTTGAGCTCACTAAATATTAATTAAAAATGTTTATAAAGTACAATAACTTCAAGGTAGCCCATAAAAACTTTTTTTACCTTTTAAAAAGTATTTTAACAAGATAGGAAAGCTAACTACGGGCGGAGCCGAAGTTGATATACCCTTGCAGAATATTCTGTAAATTAAATTGGTTGGTCAAAAATAAAACCCATACAAATTCAAACTTCCTAACTTTACAAACACCAAAGTTGTGGCATTTCCGATCGCTCAGTTATATGGCAGCTATAGGATATAGTCGGCCGATCCCGGCCGATCCCGGCTGTTCCGTTTTATATACTGCGTGCAAAGAGAAGAAGGGTGTGTGCAAAGTTTTAATTCGATATATTTAAAACTGAGAGATTAGTTTGCGTAACAACAGACAGACGGACAGACAGGCGGACATGCTTATTTCAACTCAGGACGCGATCCTAATCAAGAATATATATACTTTATAGGGTCGGAGATGTCTCCTTCACTGCGTTGCACACTTTTGACCAAAATTATAATACCCTCTGCAAGGGTATAAAAAGGGCGTTGCCAGTGTAGTTAACCCTATTCCTACCGAAAAAAAGTTTACAAAACTTAAAAATTATTATATACCATTTCAAAGTTTTCTTCTTAAGTCTTCACGATTTATTGTCATTTTTTCAGCATCTGAAAGTTTTGTGTTAATTGCACATTATTACGAAGGGTGATATACAACCTCCTATAAACAGGAACTCCTCAAGAGAGTGCCCTATAAGGAGCAGACAAGAAAAAGTGAGCAAAACAGTTTCATCACGTTATATCATTAAAGGAAAATAAAAGCTCGTACGTGTCTCCGTGGAACAGAAACCAGAATGAGGAACGAGCTGGAAAGTGGCAAAAAGCGATTCGGAAAAAAGAGCAATTAAAAAGTTTTGGCTTTTTGCTCCGCACACTCGCACAAAAGCGAAAACTGAAGGAAGTCCCGTAATAAATAATTTTTAATATAAATTCGTGAGAGGCCCGAACCAGAAACCCGGAAGAACAAACCAGGGAAACATACCCTATTTCTCCTCCACTTTTTTCCCCCGTGCTAAGCACGTAGTTTTAAACCATTTCTCTGGGCCGAGGCAGTAAATTAAAACCATAACAAGCAACACTCTAAATGTTCATTTGTTCCGTTTCTCTGCTGTTCTGTTTCTGCAGCTGCTGACGATGACGATGATGATGATGATGATGGTGATAAAGTTTGGCGTAATTCATGGAGCTAAATTCGGTTTGCTCCCAGGTTGGCCGAATTGCATATGAAATATGTAAAACTTTTCAATAAACGAGTCACAGAAAAACAATTACGACCAGAGATGGACTGCTGTGTGTGGTGTTAGTTGTGCAATTGGATTTGTGCTCTCCGACTCTGGGGGGACTTGGGTCAACTCGGTTGTTGGCTCTGCATTTGTGCAATTTTAATTGCACAACAGACGAGGAAATTTGTGGATTTCCAAGCACCTGCTTTGCTCTGCTCTGCGCTGCCTTCTCTCCCATTTGGCCAAATAAACACTGAACAATAACAGGGACAGCTGAAAATTCCGGTTGGGAGGCATAAAGTTTATCCACCTGAACCTGGGGAAAACCCATTTCCCAGTGTTGATTTTTAGTTAAGCTTCCCGGGCAACTCACTTATGCATACCAGCCCCGAAAAACCCCAGCAACGGTCGTGGGGTTCCGGGGCTGAGGGGCTTATCGGATGACCAGAGAACAGGGCATTAGTTCAATTCGGGTTAATTGTATGGACCATGCCGCACTAACTCTGTTCATTACCATTTGCGTTCATTTGCGCTCCTGGATTTGGGACTCGGAATTCGAGGTGTTTCTGTGCTTATGTTTTCCGGGTGAAATAATGAAACGCCGGGATAAATGATACTCGTGCTAATGGTTGTGTCTGGGTTCCGGCTCCAAAAACCTGTGGAAAATCTGGTTGCAGTGAACATGCGGTACATTTGTCTATATCGGGTAATTAGTTAAATTAGGAGGAATAAACCCAAAGCTAAAAAGTATCTTTCCAAAGGATGTACTTCTATTTTTAAAAACAAAAAAAAATTAACTTAGAAAAAAAATGCTTTTTAATTCCCTTCTGTGAATACATTTATGCCTCTTACCCTTTCCCATTTATCGATTTAATAAGAACTCTTTTTTTGCTGCTTCTTTCACATTAAAAACCAAATAAAGAAATTTACATTAAATTCTCTTTTTTTGGGGCTTGGCGTTGAACATTTCCAGGTAGATAAGAAAAATGCCCCGACATAACCGCAGACAGAGAGCTCGGAAGTATGGGGTGAAAACTCATTTTTTCATCCGTTTTCCCGCCGCTTTGTTCGCGTTATTTTCCACGCGTACTTTGAATTTCTCTGCTCAGCATGTGTCCCTTTTTTGTTAGCGCCGTGCTCCTTAATTTTTTCTGTGCAAATCCTCTTAAAACATTTTGGTGGGCATTCAAACGGGTTTTTAGGACTGCGATGGTGTGAAATGTCTGTCTGGGCTTTTTGATTGAAGGCAACAGGTACAATGCGGCGTATGAACAATTTTTAACGCTGAAACCATGTTTCTCGTGGGACGATTGCGGTGCTCCGGTATTCTTTTATATTTTTCTAAGCTTCTATACTAAGAAAAAATACTTTTTCATATTAAAATATGAGCTATAAATATACAACAAAATTGTATTGTAACATGATATGTTAATATACTGACTTACGTAGATATCATTTCTATTTCAAGGGGTATATCCTTATTTTAAAATAATTGTTTACCAACGCTTGTCTTATTTTTCTCGCAGTTGTTATTATTTGTTTTTCTCGCTATTTTTCTCGGTATTTTTCTCTCAATTCCCAGCTATATTCAGCACTTGCCTGTTGGCATATTCAATGCAAGTTGGCATTCTTTGCTTTCTCTTAGCGAGCAAAATATTTCATTTATGTTGGGGTCTCCTGCGGCACCTGTTGATGGTTGTATTATACCATTTTAGCCCACAGCCTTTCCCCGTGTTTTACATATATGACTTTACAATGGCCAAGTACCTTAGTTTGTCGGGCTGGGTTGGATGCTTCTGGTCGGAAGTGGAACTTGGGGTTGGCTTTTGTGTACTCGGCTTTCTGGGGCGCCTTCGAGTGTGTTTAAGAACGGCACTTTGCCATTATCCCACTGCCCCGCCCACGCCAAAATACACCTGTTTGTCGCCCCTGCAGTGCCATCGTTATCCTCATCATCGTGGCCAAAGTGTCGTCAGCGTCTCGATGGCGTCGCCTTTGGTGTTTTGCTGTCCTCGCAACCGTAGTCATCAGGCTCATCATCGCCTCCATTCCCCAGTTTCCAGTTCCCAGCTCCCAGTCCCATTTTCACCCCCACATCCTGGGCACAAAGCATATTAATATTTAAACTTGTTTGGCGGCAGCAACAAGAACAACAGCAGCCAACTCCCTTAAGGACAACATTTTGGCTTGAAGTTAATTGTGAATCTGACAATGTTGTTGTTGTGGTGGCGTTGGCCATATGCGTGATTTGTTGTCGATGGGCGGCACGTGTGAATGTGTTTGCCCTATATGGCTGTATGTGTGTGGGCTTCTGCAGGCAAAAAAAATGGTTCTAAAAATACCCCTAAACCCCTATGTTTAGGGATAAGGCATTAGCCCTGGAGTATAAAAAACCCAATTGAATGGAACTCTTAAGGTTCAAATTCGAAAGTATAATTTCGTTTTAATAGATTTATTAAATGAAAATAGACAAAATAATTTTGTGAGCAGATATTGTAAAATACAATGGAATATCGATGATTTAAAAGATATTTTAGGCAGAAACCAAATATATATGTAAATAGTTTAATTTCTTAGAAGTACTTCAAGCATACTGGAAACATTTTAGTGATATGGATCACTACGAATTTTCGCTCCGTGCAAATTTGTGTGTCTCTCTGCGGTTACTTGTGCAACCTTGTTGCTATTATTGTTAGAGCATTCATATATTAAAGTCAGCAGAATACACAATAACAAATGCAGCGCCAGCTGGGACCGGAGGTTGCCCAGAGCGTTCAGATTTATGTGTGCATACACTTATAGACACATATATATTTGAATTCAAGGTCCTGCTTTAATTTTTGGACGAATTTCAATTGCAAAGCCAGCATTAAATAAATAATTTAAATGCTTTGTATTTATGGTTTTGAGCAGGCCTCTTAATTAGAATTTACCACGGCAATATAATAAATATATTCATATTTGTAAAAGCATTTAATCAACATTTCAGAGCCGGAACTCGAGGCTTTTTGGTGTCACTTTTGTGCCCAGCAGAATGCGATGAATGTGTTCGTTATGCATTTAAAATTATTTCCGCCCTTGGGCATTTCTGCCTTGGATAGCCTTGCGGCTTTGCAATGCATACCATAATTACAGGCAAAAGGATAGAGTAGTAAGGGAAATGGCCTGGACGGGAATGCGAAGCCCTCCAGCTTGCGGTGAGCAACAAAAACCGCAGGTCCAACACCTTTACAATCCCACAAGAATGTAACAAGCCCGCAAAACAAATCCCCTCAAAACCAGAATCATTCCAGCAAGAATAAAAATTGTATGGAGTTCTCTGTGAGTCAGGTTCTCGTCTAGTTTTTTCATTTTGGACTGAGGTGAGCGGCTACTTCCGTTTCTATCTCTGCGTCTGAAGTCTGACCAACACTAAATACTTTCTGAAAGTAAATATAAATTTCAGGCCACCGTTGCAGCAAGATAAGCGTTTTTTGCAATAAAGAAAAAACTTAAGAGAAACTCAAGGAACGAAACGAATTTTAAAACACACATAAATTAAAAAATTGTTCAGTTAAGTATGACATAATTAAACCATTTTAAAAGTCTTAAATTGTATTTGTTATGCTCTTGGACTAATAAATATACAAAATAAGTTTTAAAGGTAGTTATTCTTATTGAATTGAGAAAAATAAGTATTAAGTTGTTAAAGCAAAGTTGATGTCTGGTTTTCAAAGTAATATTAATAAGTTGTTAAAAAACACTTATACCCACTTCAAGGGTACCAAAAACAGAGGCACAGAATAGTCGTGTAACGATTGCGTGTCCTCCATGTCCTGCATGCCCTGAATGTCCTGGAAGTCCTGGCCCAGATTACAGCTTCGTCGTAGTCGACTCTTCGCTGTGGCCACTTCCGCTCCAAACGCGTCCTTCGTCCTTGTTTCAGCTACTGTTTCGATGTGTGTGCACTTTCCATTAGGCTGACTCTCTCTTTATGTGTGGGTGTGCGAAGGAAGAGAACCAAAGAGGATACAAGGAGTAAAGGAAGAATGCAGGCGGCCATGCAACCGGACAAGCGTAACACGACGTTTCCGTGTCCCGGCCCCAAAAACAGTAGCCAACTTTTTGGGTCCTCATGATGTTTCAACATTGTTGCTACCTGTTTCTGGTCTTCTCTTCATTTACACAGCAAGGAGTTCAAAATTCTACGGATTTTGACATCCAGATCCCAAATTTATAAGCTTTGTAAAAAAGGATTATCATTAAATTGATCAGAGAACTTAGCTTGAAATATATTTCTTTTGTTTTCAAGATAAATTAAAAAACCTTTCTTTTTAAAACCAATATCAGGATTTTCTTTAAAAACGTATTTCTTTAATATTTGTCTTTATCTGCTTAAAAAATGCACAACATACTATTATTACACTCTTTTTTCTTCAAGTATTTATCCCGATCTTTTCTATTTCTCATCATGGCGTATCCTTGGGCACAGATGTTGGCTTATGGAGGAAAAAGGATGAGCCGCTGAAAACTCATGGCCAACCTACAAGATTTTGAGTACTTGATGGTTTAAACGTGATTTTCCAGCAAGTCTATTAAACTTTTTTTCTCCCATATCTTTTCTGTTTTTTTGGGGATTTTCCCTACGGTTTTCAGAGGCGCATTCATTGCACGTTTGGCATTTTGGGTAGCAATTGTTGAAACATGTTGTCAACTAGTTAGTCGCCACGTTGTTGACTTGTTGTTATGGCTGTTTTCCTCATTCCAGTTTTGTTGTTAGTCAGTGGAGAGCGGGTTTATTGAGTTAACTTGTTTTGCCGGGAATCGAGTGTTGCTAAAGTTTTCAAATCGCAGAGCTATAAAAAACTATTCAGATGACAGGCGCACGTTTATGAGTCCAGTATAAAGTAAGGACAAAAAAAGGGGCTTCCCAGGAGAAGGTTTATTTTACAATTACTAAACTATATATTTGTTTTTATTCCCTACTACTTTAAATCTAAAGACCCAAAGATTAAATTTCAACCCTCTGTATGGCCATAAACTGCAGTTTCAGAAATTGCATAATATTTTTCACAAGGAAACCGTCGTCTAAAGGAGTTACTCAAAGGAAGCCGCGTCAACAAGTTCAATTAGTTAACCGAAGAAACCAGAAATTGCCGCAATAACTTGGCACGCCCATCGAACACGAAATCAAGAAGTTTTCCCTTGCTCACATGTGCGAGGTTTCCCCAGATGGAAAATGAATGGAAAATGGGTGTGAGGTGCTATTAATTTGAGTCGTATCGCGGCTGTGGAAAGTGTTAAGTTTTAATAAGCATCGCGTTTAGTGCACCATAAAAGCCAGCCCTCAGGAAAGACTCAAGCTTTACAGAGAAATAAATTTTGCAGCCTTTCGCGACATTTGTTATAAAATGTTTATAATTTATAATGTTCTAATTTTATAATTTTTGAATGTTCTAATATAAATGTCATGAATAAGTAAGTTTAATAATGGGGCAATTCTTATAGCTAAACCATTTTTGAAGTTTCAGTTTTCCTCGACAAATTTGTATCCGTGTATCAATTTACTACACACTCCCTATTTCTGTGATTACATGAGTCAGGGCTTGAGCCATTTGGCTGGGTAATTAAATTGAGTGCTGCATAATTTTACTTTGCGGCTGCCAACTTTGCTTGTAGTTGGCCAACTGCAATTACCTGTTAGCCCTCAACACAAACACAAAATGCATCCGAATTTATGGCTCTGAAGGGAGCCAATGTAAAATGCAATGGAAAAGTTAATTTTCATTATGGCCTAAGCAGGTGGAAATTCCCGCTTTCGCTTTTCCTCCATTACCTTTCGCTGGCACATTTCTCTTTCTCTCGCGGCGAAACGTGAAAAATCGTCTTTGCGGTTGGGTTAAGGAAAATGCAAAGGGAAAAAGGGCAGTGGAAAATTCTCTGGACAATTTGAAATATTCAAGTGGTTTTCGGTCTCCCATTGATTTATGAACTTTACCCAGGTTAATCGTTTCCTACTTTTGGTATTTTCTGGCCAGTTTGCCTCATTAATCTTGGTTGCTCTGGCCACGTCAATCATTAGGAATTCCCTCTCCATTCCCAATTAGTTGAGCAATTTCAGCAGTTAAAACGTGAGCCATATCATTTGATCTGTTTACTCATTCTCCGCGAAGGCACTTTAAATAAGGCCCACAGATTTTGCTGGCCTGCAATCGAACCATAAGCGAATCAATAACGACGTCAAGTGGATATCCGTCCACTCTTGGCCGGTAGCTTGGCAAAAAATAATTAAGAACCTCATCATCGGCAGCAGCAGGAGCAGCTTCAGGAGCATCCTGCTCCTGATCTCCGTGAGTGGCTCATAATTAATGTTTTTCGTGCCTTATTCCGCAGACTGAGAGCCAAAGTCGCCTGTTGCCTGGACAACGACTTGCCGGCAGATAAAATATTAAAAGATATTTTTCCGTGTGGCAGTCAAGAAGATGGGATGCTCTTATAGAGACCATAAGTCTAGAGATATTTTTAGAAAACGAAGGAAAAAAGGTAATCTATTAAAAAAGCATCCAATGCTTACTGCTTAAATTATTTATTTATTTTTCCTTTTACGTAAACCCTTTTTTTGTTTAGTCTTTTATATTTTCGGTCTAATATTAATATAATATGTTAGAAAAAATAGGAATAAGGATTATTTCTTCCTCATCTATTTATATTATAAATACCCAACTAAAAATGTAATATGAGCAAACCTTAATTCGCTTGAAATATAAAATTATATTTACCAAGAATGACAATAAATAAATAAATAGTTAAAACTCAATTCAAAATCATTGAATAAAAGCCATTGAATATTTTTGTGGCTTGTGGAGTTTTATTCAAATAGTATTTGAATTAGCTACTATTGAATGCCTGCAATAAACGAAAGTACCCAACTTTAAGCCCTGACTAGAGTATCAAACTGCCAAGTTCAGTTTAAGCTTCGTGCAATAATAATTCCAGGTGCGCGACTAGAGGTGTCCTGAAAGGAAGAGCGGCCACTTACCTGTGCTGATATGCGTCCCTTCTTCAGTCGCGTGAGGTCCGTGTGACTCCAATGGCTGCGACCCCAGGGCATTACATTGCGCAAATCCTCATCAAAACTGCGGACGCCGGGCGATGGGTGGAGATAATAACACAAATTGGTATTAAATTTTAATTGCATTTCTATGTGATGGATACTCATACTTGAAGTCATTGAGTTTGTTGTGCAGGAACTTGCGAATATTCCAGGGTAAATCGTTATGCCCGTCGATTAAAGGCACTTGATCCAGCAGCTGAACAGCCACTCGCAAACGCTCCTCAAAAGGTGCACCTGTAAATGGGTTTGGCGAACAATAATGCTGATAATTGGAACAAATAATCCTCGTTCTCGGTTGTAATCTGTTTTTTTTATATTCCCTCCCTAATAATAATTTATATAATATAAGCACTTCAATTCGAACTTGATTTTAAAATATGTGAAGACATAATAGTACTTTTTAATTAAGCCTGATAAGTACTTCAATCAAAAAACTTACCAAAAATAATTAAAATTTTTCCTGTAATTTGAGGTAACAAATTTTTTTCTAATAATTTTTGATTGAAGTGAAAAAAGTAGAGTATACAATTTCGTTTACATTTAAAAATATATATTTATACCCTTGCAGAGGGTATTATAATTTCAGTCAAAAGTTTGCAAGCAGTGAAGGAGACATTTCCGACCCTATAAAGTATATATATTCTTGATCAGCATCACCAGGAGAGTCGATCAGCCATGTCCGTCTGTCCGTCCGTCTGTCCGTCCGTCTGTCCGTCTGTCCGTCTGTCCGTCTGTCCGTCCGTTTCTACGCAACACCCCAGTTTTAAAGCTATCTGCTTGAAACTTTCGCAAAACTTGTCTTTCTATTGCAGGTAGTATATAAGTCGGAACGAGCCGGATCGGGCGACTATATCATATGCTGCCATATAACTGAACGATCGGAAAAGCCAAACTTGGTGTTTTTAAAGATAAGAAGTTGGGATTTTCTATGGGTTTTATTTTTGGCCAATCAATCCGACATACCGAATTTCATAAGGATCGGCCGACTATTACTTATAGCTGCCATATAACTGATTGATCGGAAGTGCCATAACTTGGTGTTTGTAAAGTTAAGAAGTTGGGATTTTCTATGGGTTTTATTTTTGGCCAATCAATCCGACATACCAAATTTCATAAGGATCGGCCGACTATATCCTATAGCTGCCATATAACTGAATGATTGGAAATGCCATAACTTTGGTGTTTTTAAAGTTAGGAATGCATCATATGAATAATTTTGGAGAATATAATTTACAGAGTATTCTGCAAGGGTATATCAACTTCGGCTCCGCCCGAAGTTAGCTTTCCTTTCTTGTTTATAATAATTCGATTTTCTATGATGCTGCCTTTTCACAAAAATATTTTAAGTTAGAAAAAATGTTTGTGCTCATTAGTTTTTTTCGATTTATAAATTTCATATTTAAAGAAATAATAATAAATTCTTAAGTCATCTGCCATCTATTCTGATGTTACATTATAAACAGTCTTCTATCTGCGTGCAACAGCATCACTTGCTAACTAACTTAGAGGCCTGCCACTAAGGACACCCGCTTGCTGGACTTGCCACAGAGAGTTACTGCAGGGACCGGCCAACGTGTCGAATGCGTTAAGGTAATTGATTTATTGTCTATGGAGTATGGAGTGTCCGTGTCGGTGTCTCAGCTTTGGATCTGTGTTGGGATGCTGGGATGTTGGGACGTCGGGGCTTGGGGTTCCCCGCTCGGAATCGATTCGATGCGATACTCACTTGCTGCCACACGTAGCGCCAGTGGCACGGCCACACTGGCAGCGCCAATTATCAGTAGGATGGAGCTCACAGCCAGCCAGTGCTTGGCTGCATCGAAACCTGCAAGTTTCCAGGACAAGAAGATATTACAGGAGGTGGGGTCATCAGCATTCATGATGGCCAAGTGTTCCACATCGATTGTTGTCGTTGTTATTGGCAGTTCAATGCCAAGTCGTTTGCAGCATCGTTGTCATCATCATCATCATCATCGAGATGGTGGTTCATTGTTCATTGTTCGTTGTTGTGTTGCATTTTGTGTGTGTGCAAATTGCCGTGACAGTGGCATTGATTACAGCAGCAACAACAGCAATGGCAGAAAAGCATCAGAAAAATCAGGAAAAAAGCATCAGTGCAGGAAAGCACAGTGGCATCATCATCCACATCAACATCAAGTTGCGGCGGTCGAGAAGGAAGCAAAAAGAAAGGATAATAAGGAAATATGGTTAGTTAAACGTTTAAAATTGAGTTGCTTTGTTGGTTTTTGGTTACACAAAACTAGTAAGGGGCAAGAAAAAACATCTTCAAGTTGTTTTTTTGCCCTCGAGATCCCAATAAAGTTAAGTCCAGTTCGATCAAGCAGAACAACTTGTTGGATATGTGCTGAAATTAGCTCACAAGGAGGACTCGGATTTTGTAATTCAAGAAATGTTTCCCTTGCTGGGAAATGTTTTTCTTTTGATTTGGAAAAGTACTTTGGACGAATAACATACAATTTGCAAATATATGTTATTATCTTGTATTTATAGGCCCTTAAATAAAACTAACATTTAATAAAAAAATTCGAATTAAATAATAAGTAAGAAGGACACTGTATTTCACTTGTCTCTCGATAAACTTAAATTAATATCTATGCCGAATTTTGCAACAAATATTATTAAGAAGCAAATTTTATTTGTTTAGTCATAATTTCGAATTTAAATGCAGCTTTAAAGCCTTTGTATCAACTGAAACATAACAATAAGACATTCAAATTTAATGCTAAATAATATGAGCTTCATATGTACCGCCTTTCGAACAAAAGCATGGGGAGTGTAATGACAAGACGATTCGACTGTAACTAATACTACTCAGATTCCGTATTGTTACTAATTACTTCATACATCGAATGACTTACAAGATATGTAGGAATACACCCCCCACTCATTGAAACTAAAGCAAAGCAGTTCGATGGAAATGCAAATCTCATTATACGATTTCACTTATGCCGACTATCAATGACGTCTGGTAATTTGTAATTGCAAACCAAATTTGATTATGCAACTAAATCCGATTGATAAGGGCGAATGTAGATGTGTGACTAACGCTGAAGCTAAGCAAATAAGCCAAGTGAGGCGAAAAACTAGCTGCTGCTCTGTAGATTTGGGTTTGAATTCGGGCTCGGACTCAGCCAGCAGAAAGAGCGATGGCTGCAATGTATCCATTTGATTACAGTGGCCGGCACTTGGGCGACTCCAAAGTGAATTACCGATAAGCAAGTGGCAAATGAAAGGCAATGTGCAACCTAGCGAGAATCGAGGGTACGCTGCTACATGAAATAGAAATGTGTGCACTGAGGCAAAAATTATATCTAAATTGTATGTATATATTTAATTAAGGATAAGCATATCAAGCTGTAAAAAATGATCAAATGCATCAATATTAACTACTTTTAATAAATAATGAATTTACTCATTGAAGCAAGTTTATTTAGGAATTTGATGGCGCTCTTTTTGTATGTTAGTGCAGATAACTAAAGCGAAGTATAATTTTTAAATGATGCATTGAATTAAGGAATCATTTTCTTTATTATTGCTATTAATTAAAAAATGTTTGGGGCTGATTTTTTAATGTCATGTTAAGGTTTTAGTTTGAAACCGTAAAAAGTTTATGTTAAGTAGAATGACCGAAAATTTCTTTGTCACTTTTGTTTTGCCTACAAACAAACTTTAATTAGTTAATAACATTTATTAAGAGTTTTCCGTTAGAAAAATCTTACATGATATGAAAAATAAATTTTTTTGAAAAACAGCAGTTTACCATGACATTGACAAATCAGTTTCAAATTTTCCGACTCAGATTATAATTAGATTCTTAGTTTTCTGCCAGTGTAAAGAGTCCGGTTGGCAGCGGCGGCACCAGCGATTTGCATAAATTTACGGGACAGGACATCGTCCGCAGTTACGCAGTTTTTGACTGCTAACGAATTGCAGTTGCCAGGAGACATGACGAGGATGGGAATAAGCTGGAGACTGATGATGATGACGGGGATGGTGATGGGATGGAGATGACGATGACGATGACGATGACTACGTTGCCGCCTGCTGATGTTTCTGCTGATGATGATGAGACCAAAGTCACACGGGCATTGGCAACGTTTAACATTTAGCAGCCATGTTACATGAAGCGCAATCAAACGGCTAACGACTAAATGGCAATGCCCCCAGGGGGCGTGGCACAGCATCAGCGAACGGGTAGCGGAATATTAAGTGCAATGTCATGTACAACGTCTGGCACAACTACCAGGCAAATACCGATGCATACAGTTCGCAAAGAGACAGCGAAACGTCATAAAATTCCGTCTTAAATGGGTATTTGAAATTGACCGTTCCGATGTAAAGGCTCTAAGCTGCAGTGGAATTTCGGTTTTTAATGCTATATAAAATCTTGGCAAAAATGTTAGGCCATACAGCAAAATTTGCGCCAAAAAAATATTAAGGCTTCGCACAATAAAATGCACAAATTAAAATTGGAAAGCGTCTTAAAGAAAGAAGGCAGATTAAATTAAAACAAGTCTAGGCATAAATTATAACTTATTAAAAAAAAATCCAAAAAACTTGTATTAATTGGATATTGAAATAAGAAAAATAATAAAACATAAAATTCAAATTATTAATTAAAACAAATATGGTCTTATTTAAACATCTATTTTATTTGTATTGCTCGATTTCGATGATATCTTATATAACAAATCGCTGTGAAATAAAAATTTTTCCAGTTAGAATTTGGCCAAACAAAATTTGTATAGTTTTGTTGAAGCAGGTTGGTATGTTAAAAAGAACAACTTTTATAGTATTTGGACTTGTTTTGTCTATTACCACGACCAAACTGTGCTGCGTACGGTAATCCTTTTAAAAACAGTACGCCCGAAAACACAATCCGCAATCCCCTGTACTTACGGAACGAATTCGTGCCGGAGCTGGAGGATCCCCGGCTGGGACACTGGCGATGCTTCCACGGCATAATGCTCGTGACGCTCGAGTGGAGCTGGTGGTGTTTCTGCGGCGTAACCGAACCCGATCCGCCTGACCCGCCCACCGCAGCACCACCCACATGGGCGTGATAATGATGCGGATGCGGATGGGAGTGCGTATGCGGATGCGGATGGTGTAGAGATGTCTGGGATTCGCGTTCTTTGAGACCATGTCCGATATCGCTGTCGAAGGAGGTTAGCGTGAATGTGGATGAGGCTGCGAGGCCCAAGCCACCGTTTGCCATCGCACCACCCGCAACAGTATTTGCCGACATTTTCTGATACGGCACACGGCAGCCTCCATTACCACCGGATGAGCCATCGATGTTCACCAAATTGCCAAAGCTGCGACTATTAATTGGCAACGTCCAATCCATGCTGCTGGTGTGAAAGATTGCCGGTTGCTGTGGGGTCTTCTGATGTTGCTGTGGGGTCTGGTTTTGCTGTTGCGTCTGGTGTTGCTGTGGGGTCTGATGCTGTTGCTGTTGCTGCTGCTGCGGGAAATTCAGCAGCGATTGCGAGAAGCAGCGACATCGCTGCTGCTGAAAGTGCGCCATTTGTTGCTGGTGGTGTTGCTTCTGCAGGTAGCGACTGTAGTGGGCCAAATGTCTTGCATAATCGCTGCTCGGCCCTATGGTATTGTATTTCGAGGATGCATTACCACCTGGCAGGAAGCACAGGCTGGGATCCGATTTCTTCGAGTGTGGCGAGAATATCTCGTCCTCCTCGTGGGCGGCAAATGGGGTCGGGGGCGGGTTGGTGGGCGTGGCATTGTTGGGAAGCTTGTGCCTGTGATTATGGGCGTGTCCAGGTGGTTGGCAAAGGTCTGGCTTCACCTGATTGTTGTTATTTTGGCAAATGTTGCTCGCGTTGTTGCAATTATTGCTGGCATTGCTGTTGCAGTTGCTGTTGCTGCTGCTGTGATTACTGGTTATGGTGCACTTGAGCAATGTGGCAGTGCATTCATCTAATGCCGATTTAGTGCAATCCTGCAACAGATCACTGCTGCACAACTGCGACAAGTTGTTATTGTTGCTGCTCTGTTGCTGCAGCTGCTGTTGTTGCTGCTGCAGATGTTGCAACAATCGCAGGCTGCGCATGCTGCCGTTGCGTTTCATCGACGGCGGTGGCGGCACAGGCGGTATTACATCCACATCCGACAGGCTGGGCGTGTCGCTCTGGAAAGAGAAATATGGAAGTGAGTATCAAAGCTGTAGACAAAAGGGAAATCGCATTAAATCAATATGGACATGAGCAGCTTCCGGCGGAAGTAACTCCACAACGTGCCATCAAAAAGGATTCAACTGAGAATAAGTTTACTGTGAGCTGATCAAAAATTTGAAATGCTCTTCTGTTGAAAAAATTCCTAATAACATACAAATACAAATAAAATAATTTTGATTTACCAAGATCTTTGTTATATTTTTGTTAAAACATTTATTCTACTACACCACATGATTACTTTTTATTTTAGGCTTATTTCTGGGAAGTTCAGTTACTAGGTTTATAAATAAATGTTTTAAAAAGTTACATAGCTTACTCTAATGTTGAAAATAATAAAAATGTAATCTTATATATAATTTTATTTTTATAGAGATGACAACGCTATTAATCCTGTATTCTTGAAACTACCTGTAACCATTAAAGTTCTCCCCTGGAGAGGATAATAAAAACTGCCTTTCAATACTATAAAAACTTTGGCTCCACTCGTAACGAGCTCCAAAAAATGTGCAACGCACTCTTTTTGACGTTACTTGGCAAAAATTTGCCAGAAGGAGCCTGAGATTTACAATGATGGGGCAAAGTGTGGAAGAGTGAAGACGCTCCTTTGACCCCCTGGCTACATAAAATTTAATTATGCCATAGACACCGGGGCAGACTGAAAGACTCCCACACACACACACACACACACACACACAGAGTGCCATAAAAGACGTGCGAAAAAGGCCAAGAAAAAGGTTTATCCCCCGAATTCTCACAAAGTTTCCCAGAGTCGAGGCCATGCCAAGTGCCCTAATTGAATTTGCTACGGTCAGCATCAGCATTATCATCATCATCATCATCATCATCGTCATAATCATCGACAGGCGATGCTTAGGGACTTGAAATTGAATTTCAGTTACGGGAAATACATTTGCATTGATTTGCTTCCCATCACCATTTTTGCCTTTTTTTGGTGGAATTATTTTTATGCGTCTGGGCGAAACGAAACGCATTGCCATTAATAAAAATTTCCTTTGAATTTTGATTGCTTTATGCCCAGTCCCGAGGAATGTCTCGAACACCTCGCCCCTTGGCTCGTTATTGTTGTCTGTGTCTTTTCGTTGATTATTTTTTATTTACTTTGTCTTGTCCTTTTCAATGGCGGTGTCGTGTCCTGTCGCATCCTGTCCGCTGCTTAAGTGGAAATTGAAATTTTCATATTTTCATTTGATAATTTATATATTCTTTTGGCCCTCCGCCTGATGACAGCTCAAATAATTTATGCAAATATTTAGCGGTGGCGTGTGCTGCATATTTTAAGACAGGGCAATTTGTGTTCGTCTTTTTTTTGGATTTTCTTTTTCCATTTTGCATCTTTTGGTTTTGTACTTTGTGTGGAGAGGTTAATTGTTGTTGTCAGTTAAATCAAATCAAATCTGGAAATGGAAATTACCCTTGGGCTTTTTTAAATCAAAATATTTGACAGACATAAGACACAATTTCCAATATTAATTGGTAACTCAAGGCCAGTAAACCCATTGTTGCCATTATTTTGTTAAGTGAGAATTTAATAAATTCTTGTTTGAAAATAAGAAAACAAATTGAAATTCAATATGGATGTTTACTATCAAATAATTTTTAGTTTTCTTAATGATTTTTAGATCTCATTAAATTAAATTGAAATGCAAAGTATCTTTTTCATTTTGACAACAAAAAATTTCCAAATCGCTTTGTGAAAACGTTGCTATTTAATAATTGGCAGAGCTTATGTGGCTCTCTCAACTCTTTTTCTGTATTTTCCTTTTAAATCCTCCATACTCTGGAGCTTTGCACTCGTTACTTGCAGCTGCTGTGACGGCAAATCACTCTCTAATTAAAAGAGCGCTTTCTCTACTTCCCCTATTTTTAGTCCCTGAACTCTTTATCCACATACATATTTAAAAAGCAAATAAATTCGCAAAAATGTATGCAACAGTATATGGTTATTTGGCGTTTATGCCGCAAATTTGACGCAGAGTTTATGGGGTTGGAAAAGGTTTGGGAAAATATGAGGGAAAAAGGAAGGGCTTGAAGACTTGTGGTGAACCGCATCGCGTTGCGTTTTTAAGCATTAAATTGCTTGATATATCGCCTTAGTTTTTCCTCGCGACTTTTCTCCCGGCTTTTGCCCAGCCACTTTTTGCATGGACATTTTTTCAGGATCCCCTTTCGCGGGACTCATCTTAGCGCTCTCTTGAATTATGCTTTGCGTCTTTGTCTCGTTTTAAATTTCATAATGCACATTTTATAATAATTTTTCGTCTACTTTGCTGCAATTTTGTGCAATTTTTTACTATAATTTATGTTGCTATGTGAGTGTGTGTGTGTGAACACCCGTCTCTCTCAACTTTCTTGCTACAGTTACAACAATTTCGCCATGGAAAAAGGGCGATGGCGAGGGGCTTGTGTGTCGGGCGTAATGTTGAGTTATGGCAGTTTTGTAGTTTGCGAAAAACTTTTTTACGAACGTCTCTCTGTCTCACTTTTTCCTTCTGTTCGGGTATTTAGTTAAATGTTCGTAAAATTGAGTGTTGGTTATATTTTACTGGAACTTTGGCTGTCCTGTCCCTGAGCTGGGCTTTCCCTGCCCCGAAAATACAATCGCTTTTAATCGATTTGGCAAAAGCAATAAGCAAAAAACTTTTATAAATACTCAAGTTTGTTTTAGTTTTCCTGAAGTCCGAGAACTCTCCCTGCCAATTTGTAATTATCCATCAGAGCTTTTAACTTTACGACTTTATCAAGGGCCATTTCCGCTTTTGTTTTGGCTTTAAAAGCCAGCTGGCCGAAAAAGAAAAACTGACCAATTATTAGGGCTGTAAACGCGGCAAGTTTTGGCCATAAAAACTGCGAGTGAGGCTTATAGTGCCTGTTATATATGGCTTCTGTCCAGATTTAATTAGACGTATATCATTTTGCTATTGGCTTAACTTTTTATTAAAGTGCGGTGGTAATTATTTATTTACACAAATTGCGTATACGTCGCGTGGTCTGGACTTGTGGAAATTATTAAAATGTTTTTCCAAATATTATTTTAGGAGCTTCCGTTTTTGTTACAAATTGGTATTTATTTTTTGTAAGATTTTTTGCTTAATCGGTTTGAGTAAATGTCGAACATCCAATAAATTTATAAATATTTGTCTGTTGAAATTAATATAAGCCTCGCAGTGAAAAATAAATTTTTCTTTTTTTCATTCAGCCAGTCGGTCATCCATATATGAATCCATCAATCAATCTCTCCATCCTTTCTTTCAACTTGAGGATGATAAATTTAAAGCCCTACAGAGACTAACAACTAAATGGAGCTAAATGTAACGCATAGCGTAAATAAAAACCGAAAAACGATGATACTAAATTATGTTTGCCATTAAAACAGTGAGGCGGAGACACAGAGTTTAAGGGTGACTAAGGGACAGGGAGATGCAGAGAGATGGAAAATGGAAAAGCTCTCCCGGCAGTTGGAAAAGCGCCCACGCATGCCACCAAATTGCAGCCACAATTTGCTGCAACAAACTCAACTGAAAACTGAAAACCGAAAGTGGAGCAGGCCCATGGAAAGGCATACATCAAATGTGTCAAAGAGATTTGTTATGCATGACAGAGGCCTCTGCCAGTAAGCTCGCAAAAACTGGCAGGAGGAACTCTGAGTTTTTATAAGAAGTAGATACCTTTGGGATACCCTGCAGTTTGAATGTATCGAATCTGAAAAACCAACTGAAGTCAACAAGAAATAGTTATTCTTTAATTAAATTAAATCGGATTTGAAAAACCGGAAGTTCTCGTTTATTTAAAAAAAATTTAAAGTAGGGAATGTAAAGAATCTGAAAAAACAACTGAAGTCAACTAGTAAAGGTTATTCTTTAATTAAATTACAATCGTTTAAAAATACCTAATAAGGTAAAAAACAACAACCAAACACATGTATTCAAGGCGAGAATTTTATGGTTGTTCGGTCTCGAAAACGTTAAATAAGAAAAAGTCTTCGATCGCATTTGCAGTGCCGTGCTTTATTAAACCGAAGCATATCCAAACTTCTTCAAGATACTATACTGAGTGTGCGAGTTTATATGAAGTTAGGAGAGTGTGTGTCTGCCTGAAATGAGTAAATCTATGAAGTTAAGAAACAACGTCGTTTCCCCTAACAAAATGAGAAATTAATTTAAACAATAAGCGACTAGATCAAATTGGTTTTCTTCATAAGGTTAAGGAACTCATCCTTTTCAACCTCTCCATCCCCATTTATGTCGGCCTCATCGATCATTTCCTGCAGTTCCTCGTCGGTAAGTTGTTCGCCCAGCTCCTTGGCCACGCGTTTTAAATTTGCGAAAGAGATCTTTCCAGTGCGATCGTCATCGAAGAAGGAGAAGGCCTTCATCATGTCCTGCTTTGAGTCCTTTTCGGCCATTTTCTGGCGCATCAGATACAGGAAATCGTTGAAGGCAATCCTTCCCGTCTTGTCCTTATCGATTTCATCCATCATGCGCTTGATCTCCTCCTTTTTTGGCTCGAATCCTAGGGCGCGAATGGCAACGCGCAGCTCCTTGGTTTCGATAAAACCCGTACACTGGGTATCGAACAAATCGAAGGCCTTCTTAATGTCCACCTTTTGAGACAGCGAAAGGTCAAAGGTCGGCAGCTTAACCCTTTGTTTCCGCTTCGACTTGCTGGAGATCGATGCCGTCGATTGCATCACACTGGCGGTGGACAACATGCTGCCCAATCGTTTGCTGGACATGATGATTCGCTGCTCTCCTTTTTTTAGTATCGAAAAATCGACTTAATCTGGAAATCGGAACGGATATCGTTTCAACAAGATCAACGCTCTGTGAGTGTGAACGTATACTGTATAGAAATCGAGCGATCTGTTCAAACAGAGCGACAGTTCCGACCTCAACCTACTCGATTACGATAGTTTTTTTATTGTATCATTCAAACCTATAATATTCTTGCAAAATATAAAGGAAAAATAGACCTGTAAACATTATTTTTACCAGAAAATTAAGCTAATAGCAACCTTTGTTATTTCTTAAAGTATCATTTAATATGTAAAACCTAATAAGAGCTGGAAATATTTGACTTTTAAAGTCTCTAAGTAAAGTCAAAAATCCACTTTATATCCCGCTAAATATTTTATCGATTTCGAGTACTTCCATGCAGCATTTGCCACAACAATCAAAATTCATATGTGCCTTAATGCTCAGTGAACTTTAGCTCTCGACTCGGAGGCTCCAATCTCCCCTTGGAATTGGGAAACAGCTTGGAGGCGACCCGAGTCTCAGTGATTCAGTGGGTGTGGCAGATGTCAGTCAGTTGGCCCTTAGACTACAAACATCTACCCTCTACGTGCCACGCTCTGTTTGCTTATCGCATTTGCCTGTTGCAGGAGTTTCCCAAAACTCAGGTGGAAATCCAGGTGGTGGCACGTGCCGCTGGCTGCTCATGATTACAATTACAATTACACAAAGTGGAGCGGGGATTTCACTCACCTGGGGGTCCGCTGCTGCCGCACTGGTTCCTCCGCCCAATCCCGATCCCATTCCCATTCCCAGTCCCAATCCGATTCCCAATCCCGTTTCCAAGCCAGTCAGCGATAATTTACGATTACGCTCGCGCTCCAGTCTCATGAGTATCTGTGCGTTCTGCTCGCAAGAGTAGGTGTGCGTCTTACGCTTCCGTTCCAGACTGTACTCGTACAGCGGCCTGGCCGCATTTGGTTGCAAGTCGAGCTGTGCCTCATCGCCGGCATCGCAGCTGCACAGGGACTGGTTGGAGCGGCCCTTGCTTCGCTTCAGGGATCCCCGGTTCGACGACGATGGCGTGAGCCGCTGCTCGCTCACGAAATTCGAAAAGGTTACCACATTTCCAGAGGAACCTATAAAGCAGAAAGAATGTAAACGGTATTAATTTAATTTAACTTCAAAATAGTTATTTTTGTTTTGTAAGTGCAAATACAAATTCTTAGCTCTTGATTTAATCTAGCTTCGGCTAACCCAAATACTTGTTTTATAAAATCATTAATAGATTTAAGCTTAATATAATTATAATTTAATAAAAACAGTTTAAATTCGATTTTTCAGTATTTGGTTGTCCATACATTCCGATGTCTTCTCATCACAATATTATTTAAGAAGATTATAACCATTTTAAAACATTTGGCATTCGGATAAAATTCATTAAGGAATTGCCTTTAATATCAAATGTTTCATGTGATCTACATGTTGGATTAAAAATTGGATCTTAAAAATGTTTATTTTTTTGCTACAAAAAATTATATAGTAAAACAAGAAATCAAACGAAAAGTGCATTTGGGTATTTTAAAATATATTTGTTGATGTATAAAAAAATTAAAGAATTATGAATTTCTTCAAAGTTCGGCACTTATACTGAAACAAGAATATTTGTTATATGTATATGAATATTAAAATTCTTTAGTTAATTTGCCAGGTTTATAAAATGTAATATTTCCTTTGAAGAGCTAAGTATTTGATTGACATTGATGGGGGCAGGGAATTTTATTACCACCTCATTACAGTGCAACCCACCTGTTGTGGCTCCTTTTCGCTTCGAGGGCGAGACGTAGAAGATGTCGTGCTCATCGAACTCCACGCTCCGCTGAGAGGTGAGGGTGGCGACACCACCCAGACCAGCACCACCCAGTGCCGTGGTGGCCGTGGCCGTGCTGCTGCTCGTGGTGCTGGCCGCACTGTTGCCACCACTGCTCAGGTTGCAACCGTGATCCGCTAAAGCGTGCAGCATGGGATGCACCTGTCGATCTCTCAGGGAGTGCTGCTTATGCAGGCCATTAGCTCGTCGGAGCTCCGTCATCGTCCTGGTTTCACTCGCTTTTATTCCCGGAGCCGGCTTATTGTCATCATACTGCTCATGAAATATTCATGCCACACTCCGCCGCGGCGACGGCATTAGCATATCACTTTGATTTCCAAACTGGCTTGCTATATTTTTAATTTTAAATTTGGCCTCTTGCTGGCTAAGCCGGCTAACGATTTCCTTGTGTCAATACAGCTGATTCGCAATCCGATTTGCCAGCTAACTGTTTCAATTCTGGCCCGCGCCCCTTGTCGTCTTGGCCCTCTCATTGCCAGCTTTTCCGAATTTCTTTTTTTTTCCACACCGCTTACATTCTTTTGCTCTTCTCTGGATTTTTTGTTTAAGTGCTTCGTTTTCTGAGATTCAGCTTTCTTTGGCGGCCTGGCTTTGTTTGCCCTGTTAATAGACTTGGCTCAGTCGCCGCCGGTTGTTTGTCTATAATAACTGCAAAGAGACAGCCAAAGAGTGAGAGATGAGATTAGGCTTAGGCGATATGTGTGCTGAAAAGTCTATTCTAAATTGATTTCATTGTTTGCCAGAGTATTACAAGGAGTGTGTGCTTGTAAATATGTACAAATAATTTATGGAGGGAATTACTTACTTATTTATCAAGGAATTTTCCCAAGCAAGCTGAGCGAAAAATTTAGGGCAATAACTTTGGGTATCAATCAAATTTGGTTTTATAAATAACTGACCCAAATTTTATTGCAGTTTGCAAGGCTAACCAATTGACCAATTTATTAAATTTCAAAAAGTGTTGGTCGAAATGCTAAAGAAGCAATTTAGCCTTTAAAGAATCTGAATTATGGGCATTTTAAGATTGTTGGAATTTCAATTTATTTAAATATTTTTTATATAGGGATCCTATATCCCCTTATCTCTATTATCAAATTTTGTTAGTATAATTGTATTTAATTTTAAAAATCATTAAACGTCATTTTAAATTAAATGTAATTCCAGCAATGTACCTGTCGTTAAGTTAGCAAGTCACCTTTTGCCAATTAGTTGACCTTTGGTCCATTTATTTCTCGGAAAGCTTTTTTTCATTTTTGATTTCTTAGTCGATAAAGTTTTTTTTGCACCCTTCTCGCAATTTTAGGCCAAATTGAAACGCCTTAGCTAGGCAACCACATTTCCCCCGCCTATTTTTTAATATTTTGATGTCAAACTTTTCGTATAATCGAAGGCAACTTTTTAATAAGCAAAGCCCTAAGAAACGAAAACAAAAGCAAAAACAAATATAATAATCAAACAAGCAGGCGGCTAAGGCAAAAGGAATTTGTTCGAAAGCAAAATAATGGAATGGCATGACAGCTAAGCTCCCCAGAAAGTATGCAACGTAATAATAACGTTAAAAGATAATGAGAACAGGCTAAACAGCAACAACAAGTGGCTTTGGTGCGGAAATTTCTCCGATTTTGGTAATGGTATACACATATAAATATAAAATGGAAGGGCCAGAAAAGGGGGGCATAAATATAAAGAGAAACAAATAGGCAACTTGAGATAACTTTCAAGAGTCACAACAGCCTTCCCCCGTGTGCGTATATATATTTATATGTATGTATTTGCGATATTTATCGCTTCTTAAGTATTTTTAAGAAGTTTGCCATCGCCAAGTTTTGTCGACAGGCAACAGCAACAACCGAACAACCAACAACCAAACACCCAGCGCCAGCAAACATTTTTATCTTGGGCATATTTCGAGAGGCACTTCACTTGTCACAAGTCTCGCCAGGGAGCAAATTGTTAGGACTTTTTGTTTGGAGGAAGGGAGCCCATCTCGAACATTCTTTTCGACCAAAGTTTTGAAGGCTTTAATCAACTTGTGGCACTTAATGAGCGCCTGTAATGAGTTAATTGTTTCACAATGTTCCAGCACGCTTAAATGTTTCAGATAGTTGGGCATTTTGTGTGTCTTGTTTTTGACAACTGGTAAGTTTTGTAGGTGTTAGAACTAATAGTTAACAACTTAATATTTGTTTTCAAAAGCTTAAGAAAACATAAGCTAAACAATTTTTTTTTTTGTAAATAATAAAAAAATTATTTTATACGTTCCTTTTTTTGCCCTCAATTAACTTTAATTTAATTTTTGGCTTGAAGATTAGGGACTTATATAATTTCGAATTTAGTTTAATCGATTTTTCGACACATATGACACCTACATTTACTATTTTGTTTATGACACCTTCAACTTCGCTGGATTAATTAATTTCGGCATTGATTCAATCCCTCACTTTTGTGGCACATATCTTTAAAAGGGTTTTACGTTCAGGTCGTAAAGTGCTCGGCCTTTTGCACGATAACTAGCATGGGAATTGGAATGGGAAACCCCGAAAGGACAGCGCCAAACTCAAATGAAAATCTAATTTAGAGCAACACGCACCGTGAGTGCGAGGGAGAAGGAAAACGGAGGAGGGAGATGGCATCACAAGTGATACATGGGTTCATGGCAGGCAGTAAAAGCTTCGGCCTGCCTTTCATTTGCGTTTAAAGACCTCAAAAAGGACTTCCGCCTGCACTGGCCTACAAATTAACATGCCCCAATCTGTGACTGTCTCTGTGCATGTGTGTGGGTGCGCAGCGTGAGGGTGTGT
Organism: Drosophila kurseongensis; assembly: GCA_018153305.1. NCBI lineage: Eukaryota > Metazoa > Arthropoda > Insecta > Diptera > Drosophilidae > Drosophila > Drosophila kurseongensis. The sequence continues at coordinate 9,746,826 of JAECXX010000210.1, read as the reverse complement.
GTGTGTGGGTGGCATGAATTATGAGTAAAGCAGCTGCAGACTTAATGGAAAATGCTCGAGCCGGGCCAAGAGTTTTTGGCCAAGAGCACGCAAGGCGTAAATTAGAAGAATACCAGAAAAAAACTCGTAAAGTTAATTTTGGGAAGCCAAAGTTGATATACCCTTATAAATTATTTCATAATAAAACTGCCACTGTAATTGTTACGTTCAGAACCAATTCAGACTATTAAAAGCTATTTGGTATATTTTTTGGGAATATAACAATATAAAACAGCGATGGAACTGAAAGTAGGATTTGATAATAGTTACGGGCTGGTAGGTATTACCTTGTATAAACTTAAATCAAAATATCCTTTTGAAAGAGTATTCTAAACAAAAACAGAGCCCACGTAATCACGCATGTGTGTATTTACGAGTGTGATGTAATAAGTTGTTGTAATGCTCGCCTAACTCATAAATTAGACACGATCTATTACGGACGGATTTATATGCATGGGGAGTCAGAGACAACAGGCCAGAAATAAGCAGCATATAGCTTGATAAACTTGGCTGAAAACGAGTGGGTGTCATTTTTAATTTTTGACACGTAGTCTTAACCAAAAGGCTCGAACATGTGTTCTTGACATTGTAAAAAAAAATAAAAATAACAGAAACAAAAAGAACGGCACACGAGCGTTAAATGTAGAAGTATTTTAAAATTCCAATTCCGGGCAAGAGAGATCGTATAATGAGTTCTCTGGCGGCGGGCCATAAATACCATTTGGAGTGTATGCAGCGCCCATAGGTGGGCCATAAAAATTTGTTTAACACGCACACGTACGACTCGCACACACATACTCAGAAGCTTATGCATACAGGAGCAAATCAAATTTATTTTATTCAACTTTTTTTCTTTGCTTTCTGCGTTGCTGTCGTTTTTATGACAGCGCAGCAAATTAATGAAATTTACGCAATAAATCATTTCACCAGAGAAAACAGCAAAAATGTACTTAGAAAGAGACAGATAGGACAGAGTTAGAGCGAGAGGGAAACACTAGAAAATGTGTTAAACAAATGAAGGTACGGTTCAAACGCTGTAAAGTTAACCAAACATTGCAACAATGCGCAGGCAAAAAAGCATTTGCATTGTGGCAATGAAATCAAATGTTTGCTGCTCCGTCTAAAATTCATTTTGTTATACATATGTTAGCTATTTTTTAAACTGCAAAGCACTGCACTTAATTTATTTTCAGTAAATTTGAGCAATTAATAATTGTATCAATTATAATAATATAATAAATATGATAATTGTGCATTGTGCATATAGGTGTGAAAACATCTATTGGGGAAATTGATGAAATTATTGGTTTTTTAAAGGAGATACATATGTAACGATAAAACAATTAAAGTCAAATATGATATAACCGGAAATGAGGTGTTAACGATATTAAAATGAAAAAATCAAATGCCTAAGGCTAATATTTAATTGAAATGTATTCCATTTATCCTTTGTGAATATTTAATAATGATCCTTTAAAATGTTCAAGGGTAGCCTCCAATCAATTTCAACCAATTCCCGCCGCGTTTCGCCTCATTACGGAATTTATTTCCACAGCAAGATGCCTTCGGCTAAGCTGCCACATTTATTTAAACGAAAACTTTTGCAGTTTCAGCTTTGGATCCCCGCTTAAGCACCCCTCTGCTCCACTTTCTGCACATTTAGCAATCCCATTCGCAACTCATATTTTTAGACTTTGGTCCTAAGTGCGTTGACTGCACTTTTGGCGCTCGCATAAACTTTTTCGGGCTCACTGACCCCCCACAACACCCGGAATGTTCGCCACCCCACAAATAGTCATCTGGCTTTGTGCTGGCCTTCCAAACTCCGAACTCCCCGCGTTTCTATCTCGTGTAATTCAGCTCGCATCCGTTTCTAAAAAGTTACGCTGCTCCCGAAAATTCAAGTGGTTGGACCAAAGGCTTTTAGCTGACTTAACACCAGAAAAAGCGCATATACAAACATTCTCAGATCCACTTAGAAAAAATACTTACTATAGCAAATGACACTGACAACAGCACAATCTGTGATAACATTAAATCTTGTGTTATAAGTGCTAATGATTGTTTGCTAAGCTAGTTGCATGTCATTAAAAACTTGATATCATATATTTTTGCAAAATATTTTTTAAAATCATTTTTAAATTTTTACAAAAACACATTTTATTTTTATTTGTGGTTCTGTCCACTATATTTTGTTATTATAGTTTTTTTGCTTAGTAAGCTTTGTTGATCTTTTACAAACTATTCAAAGACATCCTAAACAAGAATCAAATATTTATCTTAACAAAACTAATTCCAAATATAAACAACTTCTTAAAATATATTTTATGACCAATATTAAAGATTTTTGTTTAGTGCTTTGGAAAGCACACACTAACACTTCGCTTATATATGGCTGCAACCCTTCCTGTGCTTTCACTTCCCCTTTTTAGTGGCCTCATAAAGCTTGAGCTTAAGCATGTCGCAAAGAAAGAGTTTCCTGCTTTTCCCAAAAATTTGCAAAAAGTCGCGCTTGGAAATTGTGCGTATATGTGTGATTTTGGTGGATGCTAAATAAAAAAGAATTTCACAATGGCGAGCGTGACTTAAAATAAAGAAATAACTTACAGCATAGTTCAAGTCAAACAATGCGCTACATTTTCTCGGAGAATTTAAGATGGGTGTACGCCCCTTTTCCCTTTGGATATATGAGGGCGTGGCAACAAAATCTTGGCCAGAGTTTTGAATTCTTTAGTGGTTCAAAAACCCCAAAGCTCGCTGTCCCTTCTCTTGCCCTCTTTTTGTGACACTCAGCTCTATAAGTTTAGCCCTATTGTCTTTGTCTTTGGAATATTTTGTGGATGGGGCTTAGAGTTAGAGCTGGTATTTGTTATTATTTTTATTTATGACTAAATACATTTATTTTAGTGCACTCTGATGTATTTACGTACCTTAAAACCAGTTTTTGTCTTGACTAAAAGTGACTGCAAAATAAGTTGCATTGACTTCTGGGAAATAGGCAGTTCTGAAATTATAGAAAAAATAAGTTTTACATTATTTCAAATTTATCAAAGTATATCTAAAAATCGTATTCTAAAAAAAAATGTTCATGATTTTCACACCATAATAATTATTTCTTCTCAACCAACTTTAATTTGACAATTTCCTCTTTTATTTCACATAGCTTTCTAATAGTATTTTCAGCTATTTTACTACTTGCTATTTTCCAAGTGCTCCCAGCCATAAAAACAACAACGAATTGGCTAAGATAGCCCACCAGCTCAGAGTGTAATTAAATTTAAATAATTTTTGTTTGTGCTTTGGTCACAATTGCTTCTGGCCTGTATCGTTGCATATTTGCATGATATTAATTTGCATAATTATGTTGGTCATAAAGAAATGCTGGCCAACAATTATAAAGGGCACAAGCACACGCTAAGGCACCGGGAAAAACAAACCAAATGCAGTTGCCAAACACACACTGTCATAACTAATACAGAGTTATTTATCCCCGGGGTCCGATTTATATTACTTCCCCGTTAGCCATGAAGTCCTCGCTTTTTCTAGAGGAGGTTAGTGCTACAAGGTCTTCACTGCTCCACTGCTACCGCTCTGCTCCGTAAATTTATCAGTGTCAAAAAATAATAGCGCGCCCGGTTTCGCTTTTAATAATTTCCCCTGCCGAGTCGAGCATTTGGAGCGGAAATTGCCGCTGCTCGAGTTTTGGGGCCGGGTCGTTTGGGGCCTTGAAAACAATGGTCAGATGCAGAGCTGCACTCAGGACATACCTCTCTAAATTATTTCAATTCCAAATGTGCCCGGAGAAAATTCGCTGGAGGGGAAAACAAAAATCACCACATTCTCAATCGTATTTGTTTGTTAGTGTCAGCATTAAAATGTTCATTAAATTAATGTAATTTTACTTCAACCTGCTCTTTCTGGCTCGGTTTGAAATGGATTTATTTGTTTGTATTACATGCAATATTGGCAGCTCTTGACATTTGGCATATAAATTCAATTATTCGCCTTTCTGTGTGCTCTGATTAATATTAATTGTTAATGGCTAAGGTTAATGGCTTTCCCTTCAATCTAATTGCTTTGGATATTTTATTAAACATTCCGGATCTTGGCATTAATTTGTGAATATTTAAATATGGAAAATATTGATTTTAAAAATTATTAACACAAATTCAATTAAATTAATTTAATTTAACATGTAAGCCTTATTTTAATTTTGTTTTACAAATATTGCCGATTTTCGATATTTATTCATTTAAGTGATTAATGGACTTTAATAAAATTAAATTAAAATTCGAAGGTGGAGTAAAAGACATATATTTCATTTTATCCTGTCAAAATCTAAAATAGTTTTCCCTTGCCCGGCCGTCCATTAAGATTTCAAAATGAGGTTCAGCCCCTTTGTTAAACTGTCCGCACATTAAGCAGCCGAAACTTTGGACATAAATTCCAGACCTTACTCCCATAAATATTGCCCACTAACATCGATGGGAGCTAGCATAAAATATGCAGCATCGAAAAGTTTTGTTGTTTTCCCTTTGGCTTTTGTTGGACTGAGCTATTGACTAAATACTTTGGCAAATTCATAAATTAAAGCACAACGTAATAACATAAATATTTTAAAAATGCCAAAAACCAGAAGAACAAAAACTGTGGCAGAGCAAAATTGAGTTGGAAAGTTTGCCTCAAGGGGAAGGGGCATATGTTCCTTCCCCAAAACTTTATTGGCTTGATTTTTTTAACATCATAAAAGTGAGGAGGCCAGCAACTTGTGCAGCTTCTTTCTTATTCATGGGTATGGCTCATCAAAGCCTACTTAATGCCCAATATTGGCCATGGCTTAAACAGTTTTGACCATTTCATAAGCTTAACTTTTTCGGGCAAAAGTTTTTCTTTTCTCACTTTTTTTTTGGGGATATTCATAAGGCTGCCGGTGTATCCACATTTATATTAAATAGCGACGGGCAGCAGAAAATGCAGGCATTAATATTCAGTGGCGAACTCGACTTAAATGGCTCGGTAAAACCACTAGACAGGTGGAAAGGTGCACAGGAAAAGAAGTTGATTTAAGAAGATTATTCGATCGAAAATTGTATTTTTTTATGGTTTCAAATAATTAAACAATTTTTCTTGTATTGTTAATAAGTTTTCACAAATGTAATTATTTTATTATTAAAAACTTTATTGAATTTAATATCCAAATGGTTAATGGTTAAGACATATGTATGCATAAAGTATAAAGTAACATGTTTGACCAACTTTCTTACAGTGTAGGCGGCCTGAATGGTTCATATCCTGTCGGAGGTGTTGTTTGACTCCATTATCACAAGCACACACAGTGCCGTGGAGCATTAGACTTTAATAAGCCAATAAGTTTGCTTTCAGGTATCTCGAGCAGTGCTCAAGACATCCTTATCCTTATCCCCAACCTTAGGGAGTGCATTAATATTTATGATTATACAACGCTCAGGACTTCTTGTTCTCTGACCATGCGTGCGTTATAAATAAAATTAAATGTATCAGTTAAGTTGAATTTTCGGTTTGGTATCCAAAAAGGAGTTCGGCGTCGATAATTCGACTTGGTTTTTCGGATAATGAGATTGTGGGGGTTGAGTCGATTGGTTGGTTTTCCTGGAGAAATCCTACTTGGGTTAATGATGCAGTCGTTAGCGTGGAGACTCTACCTCCAGGGCTCGTTCTCTTTGAACGGAAATCTCCTTGGATGGGAAGTAATGTCTTATGACCGTAGCTGTAATTAGGTTTTTGGGCATAACTAAGTGGAAAGCTGCATGCCATCGGTGATTCAGGGTGAATTTATTATGTAGTGATTTCCTAAAAGAAAATCTCTTAATCAGGAACTTAAAGCGAAAATATAAATTCAATTTTCTAAGAGGAATTCTATTGCAAACTGACATTGGCAAATAATTATTTATATATCAATCAATAAATTATGCATAAAGCAACATAATTTTGAATTATTTTTTGTTTTTTTTTTAAATAACTAGTGATATATCCAGAACAATTTTTTTCAAGGAACTTACATCTTAAATATAAAATGTCTTTCCTCTCGCATAATTTGGCACTCGCAAAATTTGCGTTCCCTTGTCTGTTTAGATATTCACAGTTTACCGAACGTTGTCTCTTTGTCTATAAACTAAATTACTATTTATTTAGTTCCACATAGTTAACTAACTAGTTTTTAGTTGCCAGTTAACTTCTACTACTTATTTCTCACTTTATCCCGAAGCCCGCTTTCCCACCCTCGATTATTGCTGTTCTAAGTATGCAACACTTTTCGCTCCCACTTTTCCACGATTTTCCTCTAGTTTTTCCTGTGTTTTCGTGCAGGCACCTTATCTATTCAAGGATGTGTGCTTGTGGTATCAAATAACATCTTTATCAAACATTTTTGTGTAACATGCACGCGACTGAAATAAAAATAATGATCATGGCAAGAATTGAAAAGAGGGGGACGATTTGGGGAAAAGGGTGGCATATTCGTGGCTTTCCTACTAACAACGCGAAATAAGAACAATAACACCAACAACCTCAACAGTTCAAAGAATTAACTCACATGCCTGGCATAATAAACATAACAGCTTCAGCCTTCGCTGTTGTTTTAGATGCCGTTGATACCCAGGGAAAAGTAAAAGGGTATATTGCAATTTTAGCAGCTTATGTAACAAATATAAATATGAATTGTAGCAAACGGGAGATGAGTCTTTTAGACGAAAATATATAACATTGTTTATTAAATTGTTATTGTTATGTTATAGTAAATAAATTTTTATTTAACTTTCAGATTCTTATAAATGGAATTATGGCTTCAGATATGGGTGTTCAAATAAACAAATGATTTCATGGGGTACTTAATAGTCCTTAGCCAATTTTTATATTTTATTCCCAGCGTTAGCTTTATGTTTACTCTACCGTCGTTGTTTATTTATGGTGGTTCTCCTCGACTGCCTTCCTGCCTTCATTTGGATGGTTAACATGGTCTCCTTTTCCGCTATCTCCCACCCGGCAAACAGAATGCCTTGGGAGACGTGGAAAACATGTAGGGAAATGGTATAAACTTGTAGCCTTTTGGCCTCGCTCAAGAAGCTATCGAAAGCAGTGCACAAACAACATAATTAGTGGAGAGCTGAAGGGGAGTGTCCCGGGGAATCCCCAGGTCTTCAAAGACTCCTCTGCTAATTGAGCAGCTTGTACTGCACAATCGAATTAATTTATTCTGACTGGGAAAACTTCAATCAATTCGCCCCGCAAAAATTTCTCCAACGAAAATTATGACTTAATGCAGCCAAAGACGTTCTGCGTTTCATTGGTGAGCCAGAGTTGGAAAATTAATTTCCCAAGTGCATTATTTAGCGGGGGCGGTGGGAGAATATCCCTCAATCCCAGCAGCGCATAAATCGACGTAATGGCAAATTGTAGCCAGCGAAAAAAAACAAGGTACAAGCGCCACATAATGCGAGTATGATGAAAAATGAAAGCCAGCCGGGAATGTCAGAGTTCTCGAGGACTTCAGAGAAGACAAAATGTTCGACTTTTATGGATATAAAAAGCACATCTAAGAAAATCTGGGTGGGCTTAGGGTAGCAATCTAATCGAAAATATATGTACACCGTATGTATATTTCCAAAATTTCTTTAATTCATCTTTAACTATCATTTTCTTTCTAAAAAAATGTAGATAATTTATTCCAAGTCAGATGCTTATATAGCTTATAGGAATAACATTTTAATAGTATTTTAAGTTTTAAATTTTTTTAAAAATGTGTTCCCTTAAGCTTTACTAAGTACTGAGTGCATATGCACATGCATTTATTGATTATTTTAAGCGGTAAAATAGTAAGTATTTATTTTTCTTTGGGAAAAATGACATTTCTAAAAAAAATCAATAGATCTTCCTCAGACAGAACAATTTTTTATTCCCCCCTTGTCTCATTTTCTGCAATTACCTTCAGTCTTTTTTAACCATCTATCATATTCGTTCGTTACAAGTATGTGGAGAAAAAAGAGTATAACTTTAACGCTCATTTAGCCGGAGGCTTTAAAAAAGGTTCTCCGACAGCCGCCTTTGGTTGCCCACCCCCAGGTTTTCATGTCTGACTGTCTATCTGTCGCATTGTTGGCCTTTTTTCCGACTTTGCCTGACTGACTGAGTGTGGCAGCCATTTTGCCAACACACTGACTGGAAAAGTGGAAAGAGACGGAGAGTGTCGGGCAGAAAGAGCAAGAGATACAGGCTCCACTTACTCGGCTCTTGGCAGGCTCATAAAATTTTATGATTTCGATCAACTCGAGTGCGGAAATTATTAAGAGTCGAATCTGTTTCAGCATCCTGCCACTTCTATCTCTTTCTGCCACACAGTCCTTGTATCTGTCTCACTTTCTGTAGGCTCTGTTCTACATTTTTACTTCCACATGTATTGAGAACATACAGCGGGCGTCAAAACAGTAGTAGTCTTATAACAAGGAACTATAAAATATATTATTTTCACAAACGGCAAAAAAAAGCAGAATGAATTAGTCAATTGCATTTTGAGAAAGAATGCTAATAGATTTTTTCATATACTAACTATACTTATAAACACAAATTGATTGGAAAATACTTTAAAGTGATACATTTTTTTCTACGAAAGGCATAATTTAACTTAATAAATTTAACAAGGAAAAAAATATCAAAATAAGTTTAGTTAGAAGGCGAATATTTAACAAAAATATAAAACTGTTAAGTTAGGCTTATATAGTATTTCTACTAGAAAGCTATAGTCACTTTAAGGTGTACCAAAGTTATAAATATGTGAATGTATATCATATGGCAGCTGCCAAAGAGCAAAGTGCAAGAGTACTGATGTGGGAGGGAATGAGGATGCTGGGTGATTTCCCGTAAAGTGCGCGGCACATAAACTTCATTGGCCATGCCCCAAGCCCCCGACTCCCCAAGAGTGCTTGCCATTTTAATTTATATTGTAGCCGTGTTAAAGTTCAACAATAATAAAAAAACACACACACAGAAGTAAGGAAAAATGTTGCATGTGTTTTTCTTCAGTTTCCGCTACGCACATTTTCCACTTCCACCATCCACATTTTGCCTGTTACCTGGAAAGTGCGTTTTTATCTGTTTGGCAGTTGGAAATGGAAAGCAGCCAACAAGCAAAAACTTTTGGCCAATTTCTTAGCGTCTCGCACACATTTTTTTTTCCGTAAGAAAATACAGAAACAAATTTTTGTCCAAAGTTCCTAGTTTAAGGCTACAAAAATAATTGAAGAATATTTGTATATATTTTAAAACAAGTAAGAAACTTTAAAACGTTTCTTTTAGAGAATTTAAGCTAGTAAATTTTATTTCCATTAAAAAAAACAAGAGTTTTTAGGAATATTTCAAATATTTTAATAAACCAGATGTTATATAAATCTATATTGTGCCAAACACCAGGTGATTTATTTAGCACACCCCTATAATTAAAGCATTTAAAAACCTTTTAATAAATACAGACGCGTGAGGCCAAAAACACACTTGAAGCTCAAAGGCAAATAACTTATGCCCCGGCCACCTCATACCCACCCCACGCAGACTTCACCTTCATATCCCGAGTATTTTTATCCCTTATCCTTATTTTATCCTCACCCTAAAGGACCCCGAACCTCCGAACATTTAGTGAAATGACCGCAAAAGTTATTTTTAAAATCATTTCCAAACAAGCACACGCTCACTTGTAGAAACTTTGGACCAAAGATAAGCCAAGAGCAGCTGTAAAAAGCACATAAACATGCGTGTCGAGTTGGGTCGGTGTTTTTTTTTGGTCTGGCTTCAGTTCCGGGTCAGTGCAGAACAAGCTGCAGCCCCTCACCGATGAGGAACCCCCTTCCAGGACTCTTCCCCGCCCCTGTTTTTGGTACTTTTCACTTTGGAGGCGTGTTGTTTTGTTGTTTCTGGCGCTACTTTGAAGCTACTTAAGTCGTTTTGAATTTTTTATGATCCCATCCCTTTGGTCATAATGCTTTTTCGTGTATATTGATATAAATGTTTTTACATGCTCAGGTGTATGAAGAATAATGATTGTGAGGGGGGTCAAGGGCTCTCTCTTTAATCGGAAGGGAGTTTTATGAGAAAAGGGTTTAGATAAAGGCATGCTGGGCGCTTACATTAATCAATAAAGTAACTATGTTTTGAGTGCTTACAATTTAAAGGCTTTATGATTAGGAAATATTTTTAACTTTATTTATATGTTTAAGACCTTAGCAACTTTGGTTTAACAAAAAAACAGGCCTGTAAATACATATTACATATAGTATTACAATTTTAATAGATAAGATAAAAACAATTTATCTAACCGAGAAGCAAGTGCAAAAAGTAGTCTATTTCCTTGTACTGTTTATTACCCGACATTCCTTTCATGTCATGATAAATTGAATTGTTTGTCTGAAAGCCGCTTCTTTCCTGTCAAGCTTTTCATATTCCTTCTGCCTGAATTACATGCATGTTTGTATGGAATGGTGTCATCAAATATTCATATTGTATGGATTCTTTTAACGAGTTGGAAAACATGAAATACATTATTGATCGACTCAATCGCCAGGATCACCTGTCGATAACAAATAGGTTATTCTAATAATTTGTTTTACATATAAATAATATAAATGTTGAATCTTTATTGACAAAAACTTTTCCAAAATTTATTTCTCTTACATTTTTGTAATGGCTTGGTAAGCAGATTGATTATTTTGATATTTGTATATAATTTTTTATTTTTCATGGTAGACCCTACATTGCATAAATATTTCAATATTCCTGCCCTGTATTTTCGAGCTGTCCTCGTTTCATTTCGCGTTCGTTTTGAGTTATGTATTGTTTCGCACATTTGGTGCGTCGATTTATTTACGGCGCCCATAAATTTTGTGGGTGTGGTGACGGTGGTAATGTGTGGGTCCTGTACGCCGCACTCAGAATTCTGTGTCCTGTGGCAGGACCCTGTCACGTGTTGCATCACCCGCACAGCAGTTGGCATATTATTCATTTTTATTATATTTTGTCGCCTTAACGACCATAAATTGCATTAAAAATGCTGTCATTGAATATGCTTTTGCGTAATGGTCAGGTGGTGGAGCTACAGTAAAGCAGCACAGAAAAAAAACAGCTCTAACCGCTCTCTTTGGCCAGTGTAATTTATGGCCGAAAATTTAAATGCAAAATCGTGTATATAGGGCAAAAACCCATCAGCGCTGACAGCGGAAACGCTGCAAATTCATCCGTAAAATATTTAAAATTCATTTTACCCGGGAGCCGCCTTTTATTTTATTGTCGCCTTGGTCTTCGCCTCGATTTTTACGGCGCCCTGAATTGAATAACGGATAAGGGAGTTAAGTCTAGGCAATCCCTACATGTCCACCAGACGTCAGAAATATTTTAGAATGTATGCCAAAGCCAAAAAGTTGGCGCAGCAACAAAAAATCAGCGGATGTAGAGGAAAAAAAATGTGTAACTTAACCCGCATCAAGAATTTGTCACGATTTGTAGTCATCGTCCTCAGCTCATTCCATGTCCTTGCCAGCCATGAAAAATGACCGAATTCAACGCTTCGTATTCGTAATGCCCGCCAAGGAACTCACCCCTTAACCCATCAGAACCCGTGACAATTGTGTGGTTAGATTTTTTGTTCCCCCGTCTTAACGCTTCAGGATTTCTGAGCAGCAGCAGCAGCGACTCCTTCGCACATCGTTTGTCACATTGTTCGCCGCAGGATCTAAGATCCTTTTCCCCTGGTGTTTGATGTTGTTCTTGAGCCATAGTTGTTGCCAAAGGCAATGCCATTACTATTTGCCATTGTCAGTGTTTTGTTTGTTGTCGAATATTTGTTGTGATTTTTCATCTCAGTATAGTTTGCTTTTTGCACATTAGTGTGGGCGTGTCATGTGTAATCAATTTTCCTTTCCCTGGCAGCAGGTGTCTAAAGGATTCTGCCGTTGAGTGCTTTCGCTTTTCAGTTTTATATTCCCTCTTGCTGGTTTCGGGCTTAAAGTTTTGTGTTACTTAAAATTTATGCACAGGAGTTTCCCAGACATTTAGCGCTGTAAATGGAAATTTTACAAATTTAATTACCAGCAAAACTTTAGACGACAGACAAAAGCTGAGTGAAATTGGAAAATGCGCGAATCAGTTTGCATATATTTCATGGCACACAGTGCGTATGATTGACATTAAAACATTAATTATGCAAAGCGCAGCGAAACTTTTTTGTTGAGTTGTATTTGCTGTTAGAAGAGTTCTCTACTTTCCTCACGCCCATTTACAATTTATTTTACTTCGTTTCGTTTTCTGTGTTTAACTTCACTGATCAAAAAAATGTGAGGTCTTGGAAATTTTAGTGATTTTAAATTTATATATTTTGATAAAAAACCGTTTATGTTTCTCTTAGTTTTCCTTAGGTTTTTAATATTTTTGTACAAAAATTAATTTTTTTTTAATTGCTTACATGATTTTGTACTGATTGCACTTAATATTTATAAAATTAAATTAACTCAACTTAATTTGAACGGAAATTACTAAATATTTCTTAAAATAAATCAATGTTTTTTAATTAATTAAAGTCCCGACACGTTTTTTTGCAAGTGCTAACGGCAATGCTGCCGTGGAACCCGGAAAACTTTGAGCAAGTTCCTTCTGCTCTTTCTCTTGGGCCACATGTCGTATGCGCAATGTCAGCATTTCTTCCACAAAAGGGCGGCGTGAAACAAAGAAGGCGTGGCAGCGAAAGTCAAGTTTTTAATTGTTTTCGCGAATTGATTTAAAAAGCTTGTTGCTGCGGCAACTTGTTCGCCCTGAACTTCATTAATATGTCAGAGTTTCTGTGGCCCAGAGCCGAAAAACCCCGCCTGTCTGCTAAATGGCCTCAGCTTCCTGTAATCAAAAACAACAGTAGCAACACGGACTTTTCACGGAAAACCAAACTGCGACAGCAGCTGATGAAAAGTCTGATTGACGGACGAGGAGGAGGGGTCAGGACCACGTCGACCATGGCATTAAGACAAACTCTTTGGCGGCTCACTTCGGCGTATTTTATTTATGAGAAGACGCCGCGGCAAAGGACCAAAGACCAAGCTGATTGCGGCCTGTCCTTCTCCAGCGGCTTTCAATTAAATGCACAGATTTTTCAACCTGCCCCGCCCCATTTCTGTTTTTAATTATGTACTTTTTCGGGGCGGCCCAACATGCACCAGGCGTGGCATTTAATTGTCGACACAAGAGCGAAATAATTTTCATATCAGCTTAAGTTGTTTGCCCCGTCGTCCGCCCAATCGAGCATTCTTAAGAGCGGGAAATGGAGGGCGGAGAAAATTGAGAATGGCAATAGTATCAACTGTTTAATTAAGGGGCAAGGCAGCCGGGTATTTATATTTTCTTGGGGATGGTGCTCCGGCTCGGGACTCTCAGGTGTTTATTAATGAATTTTAAATCCTTTGTTGCGCTGGGGAATTTATCTTTTGAGCTGCGGTTTACAAAAAAACTTTGCTGGCTGAAAAATAGTTAAGACGAATAATGTTACATTTTCAATTTTTTTTTTTACAAAATTACTTTTAAGATAAGAATGTTATAAGTTTTGGGATCTGTGCTTTAAGCAAAAACACTTGTGCAATTTTTATAAAATTTTGGTTTGAAATTTAAATACAAACCTTGGCTTTATAAATTGCTAAAGACCTGTCTTAACTAACTATTTTATTTCAATTGTCCTTTTTTCTGTCACAATAACTTACGTTTTAAAATCCCCAACTTCTCAACCCGCAATTAGCTCAATTAAGTGCGGAAAACCTCATTCACTCGCACAATGACAGCTGACCTAAATTTTTGAAAACAAAGTTTTCTTGGTCTTATCTACGAACCCTTGACAACGCCCCCAAAAAGTTGACTTGACCGAAAAATTAAAATTGTGTAGAGCTTTTTGAGAGCATGAAATATTCATAAGTTGCAAATTAAAATTTCATAAGGTAAATGAAACAAGGAAAAGACATTTTACGTTCGCCATTCAAATTTTAATAAACTCAATTATGCAGAGAGCAAGAGCAAAACCGAGTAGAAAATCAATTTTTTTTTGCACTTTGCTGATTTCAATTAAAAGAACGGACAACCGAAGTTGTTGGCAACCCAATCAAAGTGTCAAAAGTTAATGCAGATTCCGACTACGATGGATTTCGACACGATGGCCACTTAAGCTGCCAAATGGAATAAAATGCAACTCAGAGCCTTCGTATTCTCATTCTCCATTTTGTAATAAATTTCAGAGAAATTTTTCACTGTCCGTGTTTGTTTCCGGCTTGGCACTTTTGTGCCATCCGCTTGTCACACACTTTAGCTCAGACTCGGCCAACTTTTGTTTATGATTTCCATGTGCCTGCCACTCCCTTAAATATTCCCTGTTTTTCCGTATTTTCCCTCCCACAACACTTTGCATAAATTGTTAGATGTCGTCCTTGGCAGCGAGGAATCAAAAATGAAACAAAAGCTGGCGAGGATGGAAAACCTCAGTCGTTGTTATTGCCGGAACATTTTTTATTTATCTTATAATTATGTAAATGAGAGCGACGAAAGAGGAGAAGAGCAATGTGTGTTTACCACCAACCACCAAATGTTGTTTTGCTTCTTTTTGCATCGACACTGAAACAAAATAATACCCAAATCTAAAGAATTCAATAAACAAAATGTATATGTTGATATCCTTAAAATTCTTTTGCCCGATTTCGACTGGTATTTTTCTTACTCAAATTTTGTTAAACAACATTAAATTACTTAATGTAAAAGAGGAAATGAAAAAGAAACCTACAAATCAATCTGATGAGGTTCTTTTTGGATTTCTTTGAAACTACGCTCCTGGTTTGCTTTTCAGTTTTCTTTTATATTCTGTTTGGCTTCTGTTTTGCTTGACCCAAAAAAAAATAAATTAAATTATTATGCCCAAACACAAATGTGGCTTTCCTCCAATTAACCGAATTTCCATTGCCCCCCAGCAATTGTCCGGGTCATGCATATGCATTAGCAAGTTAATTAGGGACAAGTCGCAGATCCTGATTAGTCAAGCTGGACAGGGCTTTTGTCAATCCAAACATTAACTGCCATCTGCCAAAAGGAAAGTCATTCAAATGGAATTTGAAATGCAAATGAAAAGAAACGAAAAGTGAACAACAAAGTCATTGGGGAAATCCAGTTCTGGAGATTGGTTCAATATGTTAGAGTCCGTGCCGTTGCCTAATATTTTGTCAGCTTTATTTTTTCCGATTTTTTCTAGCTTGATTTTTCTTTAAATTAGGACGAACCTTACCATTTTGCAGCTTCTCAGCCTTTGTGACATGTCGTGTTTATGGGATTTTGTTGCCTCTTCTTTTTCGATTTCAGTTTCGGTTCTTACTCTTTTGGTTCCAGCTTTTCATTTTATTTTATATAAGATATTTATTTGCTTCTTAGTTGCCTTTCTGGCTTGCCTTTTCCAAATTGACAAATAAATAGCCTCACGGTTTTTCTGGACTTTTCAAAGAAAAGTCAATTGTTGTTGCTCTGAGCAGAGCTTAGGCCTAGTCAGGGGTTTTCCCTTTGACTGACCACTTTTCCAGGGATTCGGGTTTCGGAAAATTAATTTTGCATAATAGCCAGAAGAGCCAAAAGGGAAATGCGACTCGAGGAAAGACAAAAAGTGTTTCTTGGAAAAGTTTGCAGTTGAAAAGGAAAAAATATTATTAGAGAAAATATATGATATAAGATAAATATAAGTTTTTTTGGAGTAAAAGCGAAATAAATCAAATGACTAAAAAGTTTTTATTTTTTAGCTTTTACAATTAAGCTAATCATAGAAAAAATTTACAATATATTTACTGAAAGACTCGTGAAATGCAACTTAAATCAAATTTTAGTTCAGCCAAAAACTCTTGCGAACTCTTTTCGCCCATATTTCATCCTTTTGAGTTTCGACTCCGCAATCTTACCCTCGCTTTATCATTTGCTGGCAGGCCTCTGTTAAAAATGCAATATTTTCACCCTCGAATTCGCGCTGCGCTCCAAATAATTATCGCTTAATGATGTGCAATGGCAACAGAAACTGAGTAAGGGAGCTCAGTATAAATTTTCCGTTTTTTGGCACTGCTCGACAGTTAAATCTCAGTTCAACGAACTCAGTTGGAAACTTGCATGCATTTATATGTTTATTTATTGCAATGGGGAAATTGAAATTGTTCGCGAATAAATTAAATTGCTCAAGTTGGGCTGCAGGATTTCGTCAGGCCAGAAAGCGTAATTGAAATGTGAATTATGGGCATTATTTAAGGCGGAGTGGAGTGGAGGGGCTGAAAAAACTCAATTAGAGCGCTAATTAATTTATTTGCTCAACAAGCCATGTTTGGCCGCAAACTCATTAACTTGTCACATGTAATCAGTGTCTAGTTTGTGCAGATCCAACTCCCCAAAAAAAGCGGTCGAACGCAAACTGCGAACTGAAAAACTAAAATTGAAACTAACTGACCAACGACGGGCAAGGACATGGGTTCCAGACACGGACATGGACATGGACACTGTGCAAACTTTGCAACGTTGCAAGCGCCCAACTTTTAAGTGAGTGACTTATTTTTTGCACCCCTTGCCACCCTCTCAATAAGGGTGAGCCTGAGATGGGAAACTTTTAAATCGATGCCCGGCAAAAGTGGCATCGTCATCGCATAGTCGCCCCTGACATCACAAACAAAGGGCTTTAACTTAATTGAGCTGGCCAATGCAGGCGGTTAAGCGAGGGTGGCTTGGCTTAAATGGAATATTGGCCTAAAAACAATGATAAACTAAAGAACACGGAATAAATTAACAATTTGTATAATAGACAAAGATTTAACTGCAAGAAACAAACTATCTTTCTCTGTTTGGATTCAGTACAAAATGTAATCATTTTAATAATATAAATTAAATTTAATTTAATTGCCAAAAAATATCCTTAACTTAAAAAAAATATTCTAAATTATTGTATTACTGAAAATAGTGTTCAATTTATCTGGATTTATATTTACATATTACTCATTTTTATAAATGTAATGTGAATTTAAATGAATGCATAAACTGTTTTTAAATAATATTTTTGTACCTTAATTTATTTCTTATTATGTGTAATATTTGTAGGACGTATCCCCAAAACTGTTCAACCTTATCTCCCCCGAGGAATGCGAAATTCGTTCCCATTTGCCATTATAATTAAAAACCTACAAGTTTTTAGTGGCATCGCATAAGTACTTTAGTGATGCCCAAATGCCGCCTGGCAACTGACACGTGTAAGCGGTGACTTCAGGGGTTCCGAGGGTTTGAGCGAGAGGCTGGGACAGAAAAGATTGCCTTGTCATCGACATCGAGTTCATCATCATCAGTGGAACAGTGCAGCTTCAGTGCCGGCATCGCATGACCACAAAATTTAACCCCGTCCAGGGATAATTTTGTCAAAATGCAACGTTCGATATTGAAGAGCATGCAGGGGGGTTAAAAATGGGGCGTGCGGGGGCGGTGAAAAAGGGGGCGGATGTGGTATAGTGGGCGTCTCGTGTATGTGACTATGTCCGTGTGTGCTGCATATTGATGGCGTGATTTGCATTTGAATATGCGGCCAGCATGGCGACGTGTTTTCCTTCCTTCTCCCACTTTTTCCACCCACTCACTCTTACTTGCCCCTCCTCAATTTTTCCAACCCCTCACCCACATAGCCTGCTCTTCCATCTCTTGTTATTATTGTTGTTGGCTGTGCATATTGCGCTTCGCAATTTTCACACGTTGATAAACTTGTTTCAACGTTGAACAGTCATAAGGACAGGAAAAAGCAAAAGTGCACTGCGAAAAAAGAGTCTTTGTACACCGAAGCAATGACCACAAATGGGCTACATTTGTTAAACAAAATACTATACCACATAATATTACTTCAAAAATTAGGGGATACATTTGTTAAACAAAATGCTGAACCACAAACCACATAGTATTACGGTTATTAAAGTTCACATAATATTTTTCTATTTATAGTTTTTTTGATTAATTAGTAGAAAAAAAAATTTTTTATCACATGATCCATATTACATATGTCTTAAGCCATTTTCTATAAAGAAAGATATCCCACTTTTTGTCAGTGCATCTGCAACAAATGAGGGAGCTGTTGTTGCACCTGCTCTCGAGCTTTTCGCTTATTTTTGTCTGTCGGTGGGTCCCATCGATGGCAGTGTGCATACTGCAGCCAGGATCCTGAATGCAGGATCCTGTGTCCTCTTCGCCTGCTCGAAATTTGTTTTTTATCAAATGCGTTTAATTGGCAAAGAAAAGGGGGCGGCAGTGGGCGGAAAGCGATAAAGAGACCGAGTCCGTTGTTACGCACCCAAGTATTGTTGCATAATTTCAGGGGGCTCCGTTCTATGAATGGCCGTGTCCTGGATAAATCGCCTAATTGCATTGCTTTGTTGTTTATGAGCATTATTTCGGAGATTGCTTATTGCCTTCGCTCTCTGTCTGTGCCAGTCTTGTCATCTCCCTCTAGCTTTGCTATTTGATTGCGAATTTTTTCGTGATGGCCGTTGATTAGAAAATGCTAAATTGGAAATCGGATCTCGAAAGCGATTTTCGCAAATATCGTTTATGCCGGTAATTTTGGATGATACCAGAGATGCAAATGAGTTGGCGCCTAATTGTTGCCTTTTGTGAGTAAAACAGGGAAGATTTATAATTGAATCTCTCTTTTAGAACTGATATTATAGGCGTTTAGACATTTTTATATTCGATTACTTATATATTAATTTAAAATATTATTATTTTAATATTAAGATATTATTATATCCTATATAGCACAATGGAAATGTCGTGTTTGTATTACCTTAGTGTCCAAGTGCTTCTGCTTTACCTTCTTAATTGAATGGTGGCAAGTAATCATATTCTAATTTGGATAATAAAAAAACTACTATCAATATTTCGATACGAAAAGGATATTTTTCTCTTACCCTCTTACCCTTCATAAAAGACAATACACGTATTTTCGTTAAACTCAAAACACCACAGACATAATACCTTTAATTGGGAGAGTATGACATAATTTGCGGGAAAACTTCACTTTCGAATTCCTATAATGGCTTGGCCATAAAGTCATTGCGATTCATCAGCCGCCAATAGTCAACAGCAATGAGTTCACAAAGGATCCTTTTCAACGCAGTCCCCTGCTGAGTGCCCTTATTGTCCTTTTACCGAGGTGGGACAGAGACGATTCTCCAGATTCAGGGACACTTGCATCCCGAAGTGCTTCAGTCACCCGTCGCGAATTTTCTTCCATTTATCCCGTCGCTGCTTGTTTTCAGCCCCACAGGTGAGGTGCCCAATAAACAGCATAATGACTATCGCTGACCGCAGGCCATATAATGGAGCCGGGGTCAAAGGTCGTCGACGCGGGAGCGGGAGGGGGCCTATGCCAGCTGGGTGCCATAACTCATGACAAAGAAATTACGGAGCGCGAGCAATAAAAAAGTTTCGGCCGGGTGACTGAGGCGCCATTATCATTGGGCATATTAAAACTTTTGATGTTGCTCAAATTATTTCGGGAAATTGATGCCCAAGGATTAACTTTTCCGTGAGACAGGAGACAGGGGAAAAAGTTAAAGAAATATAATAAAGGACACGGCGGCGGCCACATCAAACAGGAGACCACGGGACCCCCAAAGGACTTCATCCGCAACACCTCCGTATACGTGATATTTCAGATGACGATGGTCATCACAATGATGATGATGATAAGGGCGGCCTGATGATGAATTTCTTTGCCTGCTGCCTGCTGCCTTTTGCGGTTTGTGCGGTTTTCGGGCGATAAATTCAGCGATACCAACGCTTTTTGCGTTCACTTTCATGTCGACCAGTCTCCCACATAGTTTCCTACTCCCCAGCCAGAAACTCGACTACTCATCAGCTGCAAGCAATTCGCGTAACTTTTGCAACCAAAAAAATGTGGGGAAAACTCACATAAACTCAGGAAAGAAGAACAAGTTACCTAACTTTGATAAGCCGATGTTTGGATTCACTATCAAACTATTGTTAAATGTTCTGAAGAGAACAATGAAAATAGCGCTCAATAAAATCATTACTCACTATAAAATAAGCATTCATTTAGTTATTTATACATTTTTGATGATTTAATTTAAAAATTTGTCTAAAAGTAACAACAATGATATGTTTTCTTTCAGTTATCCTTTGACATTTTTTAATGTACATTTTTATACACTTTTTTAAGATATTCATGTAGCAGATGTCTTTAAAAAGTTATTTGCCATTCAAAAGGGTATACAAAGAAAGCAGACGGGAAGAGCAACAGAAACGAGAGATCCGTAAAGGCCGAGAGTCATTCACATTACAAAGAAGTTTTCATTTCCCAAAGCGGCCGCAGGACATTATTTCTTGGACGCACACCCTTCGTCTATTTTTTTCCGCCATCCCCTTTTTAGGCATCCTTATATGCCTGTCATTCTTCTGCCATGAATATGTCTCTATCTTCTCCCTGTGTGTTTGCCATTTTTTTCTTTGTGTGCATTTTGCTTTCTGCTTTTGAGTCCTTTTTTTTGGTTTCACTCCCTTTCCCTTTAAACACTTTTTCTTGCAATTGTCAGAAGTTGAAGATAAAGTTGTGATAAAACTTATGACAGGTTTCCCTCACTATCTTTCCCGCTCTCTCTTTTTCACCCCCGCAGAAAATGCAATTATTCATTTCGCCGAACTAATGACGCAATTAGTTGGGGCAACTGTACTCGCAGACAAATGAAAGCGATTACAGGTGAATATGAATGAAGTGCTGCCAACTTGATCTGCGAGTTCAGGGAGAAATAAATTACACAATTCAGTGATAATAAGGCTCGTTTTAGTAGTCCTAAGGGGAGGGAGAGGAAAATGAAGTGGGTGGTTGACGACCTGCTGTATAATAATATCTATAAAGTGTGCCAGTGCTTAAGTAAGGGATTTCCCCCAACAAATGTAGATTAATTTTCAGAAGAAGTATTTTTCTTGGAATTCCAAAATTTATATTACCGGAATAATAATAAATAATTACAACAATTATAAGTAAATGGGCAAAGAATACAAAGTGAAAAGAAAAACTCCGAAGAATTTTGTTAAATACAGGACCTTTAAGTTGGGATTCATAAAAATATATTGGTATTAAATACTTTAATTAAATTCAAGGTTCGCTTTTAAAATTATTTATGTAAAGGTCAAAACAAGTGGAATATTTATCTGTCGGCTTAATTGACAGTAGGTAGATGCACCCACTTTATGATTATCCCCCGACAATTATTTAATCCCTCTGATATCTATGCTCAGTTTTATAGCAGGACACTCATTGTTAATCTTTTAGGCCATCATATTTATTCGTTTTCTCATTCGTTCTGGTCTCTTGACCATTTTTATTGTTCCTTTCCCGAACAATTCTTCCCTGGGTTGGCTTTTCTTTTTTTTCTCAGCTTGCTGATCTGTTTTTATAGCTCGATGCCACGCCCACAGTGGCCACTTGTGACTTTTGGCCCTCTTTTTGCCCTCCTTTGTTTCAGATTCTCTTGGTTACGAGGTGCTAAATCAAGTTAACGTTTAAGTGGCCGTTTAGTGCCTACGCCTGGACCTGTATCTGTATCTGCATCCGTATTTGTATCCGTACCCTTATCCCTCTCAGTGTTCGTATCTGTATCCATGTTTGATCCCGAACTCCTTCCTGAATCCCGCTTCGGTTTATTATTACTTCGCCTTTTGTCATAAAGAGTTTTCTTTTAGCGTCCCGCCTTTTGGCGCTTTTTATTGACTGTAAAGTTTATATTTTTTAATATTTTCTTTATGCCTTCTTTCGACGGCGCTTGTAATTGTTTTTTAAACAAAGTTTATAACTTTTTGTTGCCCCGTCACGGTTGTTCTTATTGTTGATTCTCATTGTTGTTGCTGCTGTTTTGTTTTCCGATTTTTCCCTTTCACCCCGTTGTTGTTTTGTGTGCATTTTAATTTGCTTGTCTGCCTTTTAATGGCAGTTGTTATGCAATTTTTGCCGGTAGAAGGGACTCCAAAAGGCAGCAATGCAATTTCCCTCCCCAATTTTCCCCTTTGCAATATTTCTTGTTATTTTTTCCTTGGGCAAAGGCAAACAACTAATTAAAAAGATGTTTACTGATGATAATGACGGGGCTGTTGCTGTCATTAAAGTTGGACCGTGAATGTCTAACGCATAAAGAGAGGCAAATGACGGTACGCAAATAAAGTGGGGCCGTGAAAATGCTTTGAGTAATTTTAGATAGGCTTCATTTGAAACTGCCATTTGGTATGGGTCTATTAGAGACTAGGTCCTTGGAGGTGATGCAATAAAGAGGAGCGTTTTTGAGTTGGCACTGTGTGATGGCGATTTTAAGGTCAAGTCTTAAGGGGGTCTTCTAGTCTAGAGGCTCGAATTTCGACCTTTTTCTAACAATTAATAAAAAAAAAAGCAATAGAAATCATTACCATCCGTTTTTTTATCATTTATTTATTAAACCTAAAGGAGTACATAAAATAAATTTCAAAAAAAAAATTAGTTTTCATTGAGTTATTCCTTCTTGAAGAAGGGGGAAAAAAAGGCCGTGTCCGCGTCGCCATGATATCTATGCTTGTCGTTGTCTCAAAAATAAAACAATGATAGATTCTTAATGAGTACGAATGTCGCTATGGCATGAACCACCAAAAAAAATATCTATTTTTTCATGAAATGGCGGCTACTCAAAGAAAAAGTCGATTTTTTCAGTAATTTTTCCACTTTGTCGAATTTTTAAAAATATTATAAATTTAAAATTTTTATTTTTGTTGGTTCATGCGATAGCGATATATTTAAAGAATATTCATTCCAAATTTCAAGTAAATCGACTGATTAGAACTTGAGTTAGAGTGGCGACCGCATCAAAAAAAGTAGTTTCGAGAAAAACGCGTTTAAAGTTCCAGTCGTTCGCTCAACCGGTATAGTTGCCACGTCACTAAAACGGCTATTACTTTGAAAATAATTAGAGTTTTGAAAAATCCTTTTAGGGAGATATTTGTGAATATAAAAACTATCGAATTATGAAAAAAATTTTTTTCGATTTTCTCAAATTTCTAGACTAGAAGACCCCCTTAATATTAAAAGTCCCTGACGCCAGATTACGTCTTGAAAATTCAATAATAAACAAAATAAATAGAGAATTGTTCCTAAAAGAATACTGTTTTTTACTTTGGCAGCATTATGTTTTCTTTAAAATCAACTTTTTATGTTTTCCGAAAACATTCCAAGAGCACTTTCTGGGATTTCTGTTTAACAGAGCCATACTTCACTTCCAAGCACTCAAAACATTTCAATTGTGATTTTCACCAGATTTCCAACACATTCTTGTACTTCACTAGTGAAAGTGCTTGCCCCACTCCCACCTAAGGTCACATATAGATCACCCCAAATGTAAGGAAACTGATGGGTGGGACAAAAGCCTTTAGCCATTTGCAATTTTCAATTTCCATTGCCGAGCATTGGTACATTTCAATTGCGTTTCTGTAGTCGACGAACAAGTGGCACCCTTCACACACACTCATGCACTGGGAAAAAATATGATTAATTTTTCGTAGAGTTTTTTGGACTTAAACGAAAAACCAACATTCAATTATGTAATAATCTAAAATAAATTGTATTGGAAGGCCTAAAGTAAAATACAAATAAAATATTGTTTCAGCGAACTTAAATTTTTGACATATATTCCACAAATTTGTATGATGATTTTTAAACGAAACCAACGAGGTTACATTAAAGTAATAACTTACAGTTAGTTAAAAATTAAGAAATGGCATGAAATTTGTTTGGCGTGTTTTGTAATTATGCATTCGTCATTTGAATGTATTTCTCTCAGTGTAGCCCACACATATCAAGGCAAAATTCCTCGTCTCCTTGCATTATTGATGCTACCACCGCTCGTTGTTTTTACCGCTACTTGTGTGCGTGTGTACGTTTTTTTCTGCTGTTTTGTTTGTTGAGTTGAATGAACATATTTTGCCTTGACATACATTGCATTGTTAGCAAACAAGAGTGTCAGGACCTAGTTGCCCACGCCCCCGAAATCCTTCAGACCGCCCCAGCCCACACCGCCCTCTCCGCCCACTTGAAAGTGCAGCCACAGAATTTCTCGAGCTGCTCGACATGTTCATCTTGGGTGTGGGTGAGCGGTGTGTGTGCATAGTTTTTGTTCAAACAACACGCAGCTTGTACAAGAAAGCCAACAGCGGCAGCATCGGCAACACTAACAGCAATAGCAACAATAATGACGTTTTGACTGACAGACAGCAAGAGTAACAAGTACACAAGCCCATAAGACAGTTGGACAGCGGCTGTGGCGAAAAGCTGGGGAAATGGAGAAAAGAGTGCGACTTTCACTGGAGAAGGGACAAAAAAGTTTATTGCTTACAATAGCAACAGCAACGCTAACAGCAGCAACTGGAACAAGGCAAAGCCCAGTGTTGTTCACAAACTTGCTGTCCGTGTTGCTTGTTTGCTTAGGCTGTTGCTGTTGCTGCTGTTGCTGCTGTTGCTGTTGCTGCTGTCTGGTTGCTGTTGCTGCAGGGATATTGCTGCTGTTGTTGCTGAAAAAGTTGCTGCTGTTAGGTTGCCGATGTATTGCAATTCCCAAACTAAAGTTGTTGTCCCTAAATTTGTGGAGTTTTGCTGCTGTGCTGTTGATGTTGCTGCGGGGTTGTTAATGCTGTTGTTGTTACTAATGCAGCTGATTTGCTGCGGTGTTACTGCTGCAAGTGCTGCCAAGTTGCTACCGTATTGTTGCTTATGTTGCTGATTAGTTTCAATGGTTTTGCTGTTGTTGTTGCTATGAGATTTCTGCAGTTGTTGCTTATGTGTGGCTAATATACTGCCGCTGTTGTTGCCTTAAGGTAAGTGCTGTACTTGCCGACAGCAGCTATGTTCAAGTCGGGTTGAAGTTGTGTTGTTTGCAAATACTTATCATCGCACGCCTCGCCATTCTCATGGACTTGTAGTTGCTGTAACACTGTTGTTACTGCAATTAGGATGTGGGCGAAAATGATGGCATGCTGGTAAACTTCAAAAAAGGTTGTTCATGGGGTGATAGTTTGTATAAGAATTGTTGTGGGTAGTCTAAAGTGTTAAGTGTCAAAAACCACCTTCTAAATTGGCTCTACTTAAATCTCTCCCGTATGCAACAATCTATGCAGAAAATGCGAATGCACTGCCTTTTTTCAAAGAAAATTCTTGCCAGGGAAATTAAATTTTTTAATACAAAGATATTTAACAGTTTGTGATAACTTTAAATTTAATACACAAGTCAGAAAATAAGTTTTCTTTCTAAGAGCCCATCGATTGATCAACTGCAAGAGACATTTGATAACTTCTCCAAGCCTTTTTATCTTTACTTTTTTTTAATAACTTAAGAATCTAACCAATTTCTGTGCAGCTAATTGCATAAAAATGGTTTGAAAAACATTTGTACCTCTTTTTAGTTCGAGCTGCTAATTGCAGCATCAATAAAAGGCACAAAAGTCCAAAGTGCATGTCATTTGAATTCCCACACAATTGTGTGCATTTCAAAACGATATATGACAAATATGTTACGGTCAATTGCCGAATGCAATCAACTCTAAAGTTCTTTATGGAGCAAAGCCTCGTGTCGGAAAAAGAGAATGCCATTGAGGTTGACTGACAGCTGCACTCATTGAGGCAATTTGCTTAAGTTACAAATTGAAATATTTGCATTTTATCTTAGAAATGCAAATGCTCTTTCTGCGAGATTTTCCGCAACTCCTCCACCCGCCTCCTGTAGCAAGAGTATCTGGGCAAACAATGCCAAACAAATTGGCTATTCAAATCCGCAGACGCCATACGAGCAGAAGCAGGAGCAGGAGCTGTCTAAGAAAGGCCAGGAG
This sequence comes from Drosophila kurseongensis, assembly GCA_018153305.1. Lineage (NCBI taxonomy): Eukaryota > Metazoa > Arthropoda > Insecta > Diptera > Drosophilidae > Drosophila > Drosophila kurseongensis. Next base: position 9,720,846 of record JAECXX010000210.1, on the reverse strand, counting down.
TTTCGTTGGGGTTACAATTTATGCGTTTGGCCCCCGGAACGTTGAATGCATTTTGCAATTTTCATGGCCTGCCCAGACTTTTTTCTACCCTTTTTGCTGCAACCGCATCCAGCTCCTGCTTCGCCAGCAACAAAAAAGCCATTAAGATTACTTTCTATGGGCCAGATTTAAGAGAAGTCTGGTTGGTTGTGGGATCTTTCGTGGGTGGGGCTGTAGTAAAATGACGAGCCTCTTGCAAACGACAGACGAAGCCGAGCCAGAAGAAATTGCCCCCCAGTACTCTTGTAAATACGCATGCAGGCAGGAAAAGGACTTAGAGCCCCAGGCGAAGGTGTACAGTGAGAAAAGGGGCTTTGAAATCCTACAAAAATTATTCAGACAAAAAAATATAAAAATTTCAGGATTTTAAATAAAACAATACATTTATTTAAGCTTTGAATTACCACAATTATTTAAGTTTAATATATAACTAACAGGCTTACCGCTGATGAAATTCACTCCTAATTTTTAACAGTTTTTTTTTCCAGCGTTTAGGGAATATTGTGCTGCTGCTACATGGGACATACAAAAGCCTTGGCAAGCAGCTTCAATAAATGCCAAGCCTTTCCACCATAAAGTAAACGATTGATGAGGTTAGAAGACTGAACAACACTTCAACACAATGCCACGCCCACACTGTATAGGGGGATTTTCGCCCACTTTGTTGGTTCATTTAACTGCAATGGCAGCAAATTTTTTACTCACAAATTGTTCTACGAGCTATGCAAACTACTTGAAAGGAAGAGATACTGATATGGTTATATGGTAGAGAGTTGTAGGGATGTTGAAAAGGATACCAGATAACCGGTCTCGGGATTGGCAGATTAATGCAATTAGGAGTAGCTTATGAGCTGATTAGAGATTAGCAAACAGTATTTAAGATTTCCGTTATGGCTATCTTATGTGCAGCAGGAAAATCTCAGCCGGGTTTAATATGTTATTTAGGCTTAAAGAAAATACATGGCAAAAACATTGAGATTACAATTAAAATTTTTTTGGCCGTATCATGGCCAAATTCTTGGATAAAATATCATATTTTTTAAGCTGTTAAGTCTGTGTTTTAAGTTGGAGCTTCTTGAGGCATTTAATAATAAAATGTCTATAAGCTTCAATAAATATAAGTTAGTATTTCTTAAGAAAACTTTAAATTTTCCTGCGGCTGTTTAAGCATACCACTTTACATTCCAAACGCAATTTCTACGTTTGCAACCACCCATTGATGATTTTTTGGTTTTGTAATTTTAAGAAAATTTCCTTTAATGGCTTTCTTTGGTTAGCCGCAACGGAAACAAAAGACCAAACGCCAAAACCACAAAAGGAGAGAAAATTCCAATTCAAAAGCAAATTGTCTTTTATTTCAAGCTCATTAGCTTTTAATGCAATTTTATGCGGCCCAATGCGTCTAAATTTTTGCCACGTGCCAGGGAAATCTAAAAATGAATGGAAAGAAAAAACACAGAGGTGGGAAAGTGGGGGCATCCGCACATCGTTTGCATTTTCATTTCGCAAATACATATGCGTTGTGGCTTCTTTGCACCATATGTTTTGTGGATTTACAAAATTGACTTTTGTCGTCATGAATTAATTTTTATTTTGTGTTCGCCGCTTGTCTGACGCATTTTCTGTGGCTCATCTTGTTCCTGGAATTTTTGCGCCTTTAACATTTTATGTAAATTTTGTAAAATATTTATGGAAATGTAGCAGATTGTGACTGGCGACTGCCTCAAAATGACGGCAGACAAGTAAATACATTTACATAAGCACACATGAGAGTGGCTGTCTCTTTCTCTGCACCTGTGTCCCTCTCTTTCGGTGAGTGTCATTTGTGGGCCCACAGACAGTCGGAGACATCAGCATAAATTTAAAATAAATGCCAAAGAAAGGGAATAATAAATGTTGTTTTTGGTAGATCTCTCATTGCCTAATATTTTATTCCTGCAGAATCTTGGGACTCGGTATTTTTCTGGGACAGTTGAAAGGTTAAACCAATTTAAGCTGTGGAACCTGTACCAGAAACAAGAGTTCACTCTACTCACTGGAGACCTTTTGTTGTTGTCGATGACGTTTGCATTTTCTTTTTAAGATGTTTTTTTTTGTTTTGTTTTTTTTTTGGGTGCGGAAAAGCCTGGCTAGAACTCAAATATATAAATGAATATTTTGCACATTTGAATAAAGAAAAGCGATGGAGAGTCTGGCTATCACTTTATTTTCCCGCTGATGTTGCACTTTTCCTTTGTACAATGTGATAGGGAGAAAGGAAAGCAGAGGAAAACTGGGAAAAAGAGAGCATATGTAAATGCGTTTGCCAAGTGGCAAGGCGACAGTTTTATTGAGCTTATCTTGGCTTTCGCATTGTTGAAGAGCTCCCGCCACCAAACGACTGACAGACAATTGCTGAAAGCTTTGATAAAACCGAGGGGAAATATATATAGGAAACAAAAAAGCTTCCCATAGAAATTTAGATTACATTTTGAAGTCATAAATTACAGGACACCTTTGCTTTGGCTCAATATTGAAGATAAATAATGTTGGCTTTAAATGGGTTTAGAGTATGTCATAAGAAATTAAATTAATATGCTATTTTATAATATAAACTGATATTAAACCTAAATGTACGTATATGTACCAATGTTTTTTTTAACTAAATAATTACATCAAAAACCGATTTTTGTATAAAATTTTGCTTAGTTTAAATATATAACATATTTTTCGTTTCTGTGTTTAAATAATTTTTTAGAATAGTTTACAAAATTGACAACAAAATACCTACATAAGAAACCCCCATTGAGGCAAGACATGGTCTCTTGTTCTCTTACTTTAGCAGAGTGGACTTATTTTGCAACTATCCTTTGTTTTCCATTATTCTCCTCTTTTTTCTATGTATTATTCCAATTGTCTGGCTTCTTTCTCCATTTGAAAAGTCTTGACTTCGAAAGAAGTTCCATTGTCGTGGCTGCATTTAGAATGCATTTTAATTTAGCATCAACAACTTTGCCATTTCACTGCCTTTAGTGCTTCGTGTCGATTTGCATAGCTGTTGTTCCCAGGAGAACTTTTCCCAACCCCTCTACATATACATATACACAGTGAGCCATGTTAATATTTCTCACATCTAATAAAGTTTTCTCGTCTCTCTATCGCTGGCGCTGTGCCATCAAAAGTTTCACTATCAAGTGGAGCATTACCTGCAGGGATATTTTCCCTCCATCACTGCCATTTTCCTTACATTTTCCCTTCATCTAATACGCTTAATCAAATGTTTATCTTTGCAGAGTGAGAGGGGACGGCGCTTGTGATTTTTCTCATTTATTTTCGTGCGCATAGATTATGTAAATTTTACTACTTTCACTTCGACATTTTCATTATGTTGAACCCATAGACAGAGTCACCTCCTTTGCCATTTTCCTTCGGGCCAAGCTGGTGAAAAATTGCGCGCTCACTTTGAGCGGAACAAAAAGAAAGACAGCTGGCGAAAAAATGCTCAGTGAACGTATTTAAAATACTTGCACATAATTTATTTTCGCGCGAATACAAATCATTTCATTTTCGTGCCAGTCACGGTGCTGGAAAATTGTAGCATATCTTGGGGCGCCTGGCCATTAAAGCCGAGGAAACCCTGATGATGGTTATATTACATTAACTGCAGGCGGAGGCTGAGGCAGCCACTCCAACAAATAGTGACTCCGTGTGCCAAAAGTAAAATGAAAATAAAGTGTAGCCTAAAAAAGGGGACGTACTCATGCAGAAGCACCCACAGACAACAACGCAATGAATATGTAAAAAGTGGAATGTGAAGAGGTTGAGCATACTCGAATTCGGAGTGAGCTCTGCTTAGGGGAGAAATTTATTCCAAGGAAACTGGTAAGGAAAATAAATGGTAAAAGGTTAGAAAGTGTCAGCATACTTTGTTATATGTAACAAAAATTAATGGTGGTTAAAATAATACTACCACGACACTTTAGGCATATTCTTTGATGACATTGAAATGATTACATATCGGAAACAAACAAAGCAAATAAAATTGACAAATATCATTCTAACTCTTTGACTGCTTGAAGAGATTTTTCGATTAAATCGCGAATTTAAGTCGAATCTCTAGAGTAGTTTATATATTAATATCACAAGCCCAAATTAATTGGTCTTTACAGTGGCAATTCAACCGAAATCGTTTTAACAATTAATTAATTAGTTCATTTTCTTTTTCCTGGAAAATTATTGTGAATGAAATACCAAAAAGTGTCAGCTATTCCCTTTTTACACAATTTTACTGAAGGAAAATTTTCCAGGAATTCACGCTGATTTGAAATAAATGCCTAAATTACATGCAAGCTTTTGTCAGACATAATATCCATACCCTTAAGCCCCAAAACATCCTACATATCCCATATTCCCCTCAGCTACCCTGTGACTCCTTTAAACGGTTTTTCGTGTGTATCTGTGTGGGTTTCTCGGCACTGCTCATTAGGATAGTGCAAGTAATGTGAAGAGTTTACCTAGAAATGCCCGGGCTTACTGAGCGTATGCGTAATTAAATTTCATGTGCAAAAAAAGCAACACGGAGTGTGTCACAAACGAAACCAGGTTGTCTGCGAGGTGTAAATAAAGCTCGAGGATATATGTGTCGGGCACATTTACATTTCATTTAATAGGATCTTTAAGATTGAAGCTGTGAAATGTTAAGTGATTGGAAAATCTCAGATAGCAGGTCAAAGTTCAAGCGTGCAGACACACGGGACATGCATATTTGGGCACACAAATCAAAGTCAAACGCAGTGTCTGTAATAATACCTTTATATGTTATCTTATCAACCCATGGGTAGGACTCCCATCCTCCGATTTTTGTTGAACAAGCTTCAACAAATGTCTGCCAGTTGGACAGGCGGCTGTGACACTAATTGCTTGACCTTTTTTCCATTGTTGCCCGCCTTTGTTGACCTTTGAACGCGGCTCGAATTTGCATAGAACCCTGGAACCACCGAGACCACTGACCCACCAACATTGACAAGGCAGCCGTGTTGACATGGATAAACCACTTCAAGTCAAGTGCACACAAGCCAAAGTCGAAGGCCCAGGCCAATCATTCTGCCCCCTTTTTATTTCCCCTCTCCAAAAAAAATAGGAAAATCCATTAGAAATTTGCGATAAATAAAATACGACAAGAGTGGAGTAGGAAAAGTCATAGTTGATATAAAGTTGAAATAAATGTTGTTGTAACCGCTGAGTCTGCGGTGGGTGGAAACTTTTGTGGCTTGGCTAACAAGAATACGGTATGAAGTTTGAATTGTGCTTAATAAGTAATTGGTAATTTTTAAATCTAATAGAAATGCGACATAACACTAAAGTTAAGTGCTCGTTGGAAAGAAACTAGATGCATGGAATTGTTGTACAGAAACTCGGTACTATAAATAATGTTTAAGCCAATAAGTTATTCTTCAAAATTGAATGAACAATGTGGATAATGTTTTTGATGGTAAAAACTTTTGCATTTAAACTATTATAAATATGAAAATTAAATTAGCTTGTCTGTAAAATCTGTAAAAAAAAAGAAGGTAGCTAGTAGCTTATACAAAATATTCTAGGCTCGGTGTTTTCTTCCTGTGTTTAGTTTTATTTTCTCGAGAGTATTTCAAACGTCACTGGGGGACTTATGAACTTTTTTCCGCTTCCCAACTGTCTCGACCTCCTTCACTTCTTATCCAGCGATGCTAATCCTAATAAGCCAAGTTGGTCTGCCAGCTAACTTGCATTCGCAATCTCTTAACCCTCTTCTGCCCCCAAAGCTGCGCAGAGTCAGCTGCTGGCGACAATATGCATGGCACTTATTGCCACTTCAGTTGGCATGCGAACCAGGCTAATAGCAGGGGCCATGCCCCCTCCGCCCCTGCCCCTTGTATACCATGCTCACCTCAGAAAACCGCTCCAGGAACACCTGCAGAGCTTCGAAAAATTTTATTTGCTCAAGCTGAAGCAAAGTTCTGCCCAAGGAGCAACAGAAGCTGAAGATTCCTTGTCGTCCCGGTGACACTTTTTGGTTTTTTATGCAGCACAGAGATCCCTCTCTTCCTCACTGATTTTACTACACAGTAAAATAAAAAAAGGAGTTTCTGTGTACAGATATAGAAATCCCTTCAGTAAAATGAGCACGTGATAGTTTAAAATAGAGCTTACATGATAAAACTTATACAAAAATTTGTATATCTAAAAAAATAACGGAAAAGAAAATATATAAATTACTAAACCACTGCATTGTTTTCCCAGTGTGCACTGTTGGCCCCCGGAAATCTCGACTTGTGAATGCAAAAAAGGAGTGTAAAAAAGCCAAGAAGTATAAAAAGAGTGGAAGTAAGCGGGAGTGGGAGCCCAGAAAGTGTGGCCACAACTTGGTGGGAAATGTAAGGGAAAGGGGGAAATGCATCCAAGTCCAAAAATCACGGCAGGTGTGGCACATATGCACGTGTTGCACCATTGCAGTTCCACAAGCTGTTTCATTGCCTAGTGCAACGGGCATATTAAATTTACCATATTCCTAGGGATGTAGTTGTTGCTGCTTAAGAGCATCATAACCCCAAAGAATCCGCTTGAAATTTATGCACTTGTGGGATTTTTATACTGCACTTTTCCCGACCTCCTTCTGTCTTTTCTCATTTTTGTTGCCCGCATAAAAATTATGTGGCACCTTGATCTATGAATATGTTTGCCATGCTTTTATTAGATTTATTTTCGCACAGCAGCATAAATTGGAGGGGAGGCCAAGGATAAACAGATGCAGATGTGGAAAGCGTCTTAGGAGTGAGACATAAACATAAAATGGGGATTATTACTATTAGTGCATACGGGAACTAAGGAGTATGTAGAATACCCTGATATCTAAATCATATCTTTAAGCCAGTATTATTTTGAACGTAAATATTACGTTACTCACGGAGTAGTTTTCTTATGAAAGTTATTTGAAAAGAATTACTGGCCTTATCCGCCCAGTTGGCACATTGGCATCTAGGCTTTAGCCTTCGTAGCTTTATACACATTTTTAATAGCTTGTAGCGTTTCGCAGACGATTGTTCTGCAATTGCTTGACCCAATTCGCACCACAAACAATAAAGTGTATTTAAATTTACATATAAACGTGGTCATACAAGTGTGCATCATATGCGAAAGAATACACAGTTCTGGCCCTTAACTGTTGAAATTTTAAACAAATTTTTGCACAATTCCTGTTTGCCATTGCCTTTATTGTTCTTGTTGCACTTGCAGCTTGACACAGTTTTCAGTCACACCCATTTATTTACAATGTCAACGAGAAAAAGAGCAGGAGGAAAGTGTGAAAACCCTGGCAGGCTCAGCTTTTGTTGCTCTCCGAAAAGCCTTGTATGAAAGCCCCCAGGCCATGAAATTTGCATGCAATTTTCAGCACAAAGAAAATAGAGAAAAGAGTAAGGTAAAATGGGGTGCAAATAAGCTTAATTGTAGCGGAAGGTTGGGGAGACCTATCGGTTAGCAACTGACCTTGTCGAAGGACCTTGAACTGTCCTAACAAAGGACCCAGACAATCCCAATCCCCGAATTCCCACGCCCATTTGCTGTTTCTCAGTAACCGAGTAATTTCTGTGGCTAATTAGTACGCAATTTGGAGAATGAAGAAGGAAGAGTTCGGGGTTGTACGGGGAATTAACTACCAATCAAATTTACAGTCCGCACGAAATTGTATTTCAAGTTACAGGGGTCAAACGAAAGCGGAGACTATTTCGTCTGTTAATATGAAAAAGTTTTTTAATACTTAACAGAAAATTGCGTTTTTTTTTCAATTTAATTCAAACTATTCTAACTTATTTTCCAAAATATATTAAAATAACATGTAACTAAAGGCATCTACGAAGTACTTTTAAAATTTTTAAAGATTTTTAAAAACTGAATATTTTTTTTAAACTTTCTTAAAATATTTCAAATTAAGCTTTTATTTGTTTTAACGTCTTAAGGACTTTATACAATTTCTAAAGAAAAAAGCTTTTGTCATTGTTTAAATTAATTCACAACAGCAATGGTCCACTGTAATTGAAGTTTCTCAGCTGTAAAGTTCCACTGGGTTAGGTACTTTGTGCTTTATTGAATTTTAATTTGCACTTTGTGGTTTGCGGTCAATATTGGCCACGCCCATTTTTTCCCCAGCCACGCCCTTTTGCTTGGACTTCCACTTAAGGCTTCGCTTCGCTTTGATTTCTTTTGGGTTTTTCTTTCCGCCTTTCTCGCCCTCTGTAGGTTTTCCTGCTGGGCTTCTCGTTTGCCGAAAACCGCAGAGCGTGTGTGAAAATTGAAATGTCACCAGTTCAGTGTCGAGTGTGGAGTTTTCCACCGCCCTTGATACCCAACTGCAATGTCGTGCTTCGCTTTTCTGCTTGTCTGCCGCTGACAGTCATTGACAACTCTGCACTTCCCCGATAAGGGGCGAGCTCGAAGGGAAAATGTTGTGGAAATGGGTTAGGAAAAGTGGAGGGAAAAGGCAGTTAAAAGAGGAGGAGGGGAAGGGGGTAGGGGCACAGCTGCATTGCACGGATGCAATGTTGCATGCCGGTCGCACTAAGTGCTGACTCAACGCAATATAAGTTCTTATTTGCCAACAGACTTCACTTAGAGGATTTGTAATGGGGAATCCCCGATATTTTGTACTCTACTTTGATTAAAGCGGACTGCTCAGTAAATTTTAAACTCAATTACAGGAATAAGTCAAGTAACCAGGAACTTCTTGAAATTATATGCTGAAGAGTTTATTTTTATGTATGTAAGATGCAGTATGTAAGATTTAATTTTAGAAATCTTTTAGAAGGCGTTCTAAATAAATGCAAAATTACATTTTGCTGATGTAGATAGCTATTTAAAATTGATCAACAATAATTTTCTTGACTACATATAGTTTATAACATTATTTGAAAAGTGATAATTTCCATGTCGTATAATTGGATTAATACTTTGAAATTATAAATCCCTAGAAAAACTTGTTAAATACTGGTCTTAATCGAATAGCTTAGAGTTCATTATTGAGGACCAAAAACGGGTTGCTATGTTTGCGGACGCTAACCGAGAAAACTGATGTCATTTACATTCGTTATGGCCGAACCACATATTTTGGATTTTTTGAAGTCAGCCACTTGCATTAGCCTTTGCTCTGGTCCAACTCCCGCTGACTTTCACATTTTGCACTTCTTTTTAGCACAAATCCTTTTTATTTCTTTTCTTCGGGAGTTTAAAACGTTTTCGACAGGATTTAGTTGCATGACTTTTTGCTTTTAGCATTTAGCCGGTCAAACCTCAAAGCTCTCCACGACCCCCCTCCCCGATTTTCTAACTAACTGGACTGTAACTGCCCGGGGGTGGATATCTGTTTTGCAGCTCCTCGATTCCCAGGACCAAACACGTACCCCCGTGGCCAAACGTGCACAGAATTTCCAAATACAAAAACTAAACATGGCCGCATTTTTTAGCCAAACTCCCCAGGCTTCCACCATCCCCCTACGAATTCCGTTTTAGTTTATTTCTTATTGTAGTTCGAAATATTTTGGATTGGTTACAATTTGTTTTGGCAGTAGATTCCAGCCCAAATGGAAAATATTTTGTTTGAGCTGAAAATTTAAATTGATATTGAAATTATTTGCTGCCGATAGTTGTGGAACAACATTTTTTGATTGAAAAGGCTTTTAAAAATATTTGAAAGGTAATAAAATATTTAATCTCAGCTCGAAATATTTGTGCATCTATTTTTTCTTTGTATTAAACAAATTTTAAGATTTACCTTTTTTAAAATTTTGCTTCTCAAATACTAAATAATTTTTATAGGAATTTCACGCATTTTTCTATTCATTCTGTAAAGAGAGTTTTGTGAGAAATATTCTTAAAAATTAAATTTGCATAAAATTGATAATTATTAATTTTCTGTTTAAAATTAGAATTTAGCTTTAGGCTAAGTTTACTTTAAGCAGCAAAATGTACGCATAAATTACTCCACTTCGCTGTCTACCATTAGTTTGGTGTTAGTAATAAGTTTCCCATCTGGGCGGTGTTCCCATTTTGGGTTACCAAGACATGTTGACACTTCGCAGGACAGGTTCAAGTAACCCACTTACAGGACGAACGAAAGAGAGGGGGATGGGGAGTGTGAAAAAGAAGGAACGATTGCTCACCACCGCCATTTGCTCGCCTTTGTTTGCGGTGAAACTTTTGCAGCAGCTTTTGTTAATTCGGTCAATATTTGCGGACGCACGAAATAAAAACGAAAACTCAGCAAAAAAAACTTTTGGCCAAAGTACAAGAGGACAGCGAAAAAAGAGAAGAAGAACAGTTCCTATTTAACCCCTTAATGGCAGTTGGGTTAAAGTTCTCCCACTGGATATGTGGTTGTTAAAATAAACTTATTGCCAGTTTGTCAGCTACAAAAAATTCGAAAATATGTATGCCTGGAGCAACAATTGCATTTGTGTACACCTGGATCATGCATTATTCATGGAAAACGCAAATTCCATTACGCGTATTTCATTAAGGTAACCCCAAAAGCCGAATATTTTTTTCTTTGCATGTTGCAAGTGCTTTAGAGTCTTTATGCAAATGGTAACTGGTTATAAAATACCGTAAATGGTAAAGAAAAAATGTCCAATTGGTACGGAAATATTTCGGCGGAATTCCTGTATTCTTTCCCTTTGCCGTTAATTGCGATTCGAGTTGTTTACCCAACTTACCTACTGTTTAGTTTGGCCTCACGCTCCAGTTATCCAGTTCTCCGGTTCTCTTCCCAATTTCTCCTTTCTCTGCCGGGTTAAATCTAAAAGCAACAACAGGGTAAAGTTTTTTTTGGCGTTAGTTAAATTTGTTGAAAATTATTTGCTTTTCTTGTTGTTCATGGAGGGGGAATTCTGGAATGGTCTGGTTTTGCTTTGGTTTTGCTTTCTCGAGAAGTCTTTAGTTAATTAGTTGAATTTGTGTTGAAGAGTTTTTTGTGTGAGCTGGGGAATTTTTCGTAGTTTAATTTAGTGGATGCAAAACTTGTGTCTAGCTGGGGAAACGAAAGCAAATGATGGACGAAGAATGTTAGACGGAATTCTCCCAAGGAATTGGGGTAGAAAAAGATTTGTTTGGAACTAAGATTAACTTGAAATGGGATTTCACAAATTAATGCACGTTTTTATACTGAAATACAAGCCATTGAATGGAACATACAATTTGGAAATATATTTTCCCATAATTTTGTTAATATTTGCAGTTCGACTTATGCATATATTTCTATCCTGTTGGGGCATGTTTTTATTGAAAACAACTTTATTTATTATCTAAGCTTCCATCAGAAATTTGTAGTTATTTTAAGTGAATGCGAATTCAGAGCGAGATATTTTTATTGAATATAATTTTCCATATTTCCACAACATTTCTGCCTCAACTTTTGTGGGCGAAACCTAGAAATTTACATAAATCAACTCTCTTGGTCAGCGCTTGCTATCTGTTTACGCTTTTCCTTGGCTCTTTCCTCCGCGTTTGCTGGCTTGTTTTGTTAGCCAATTTTCAATGTTGGCTTCTGGCTTGCTGGCCACAACAAACAACTGACCATAAATAATCAAATCTTATACACAATCTGCAAACAGATTTTGCGTTTCTAATAAATTTCACTTTGCCAGCACACAGCAAAAAATAAAAACCCCAAAAGGATCCAAGAAGTGGGCGAGGCAAACACTTTTTTGCGTCAACAGACAGAAAAAATATGTATAAAAATATATATTTATGCCGGGCCGGGTTATATACGTCGGGCACATATAATAAAAAGTATATATATTTATGTATGTTTATTCATATTTATCTATAGTCTGTTTTGTCCTTGTATTGGAAATAGAGATAGGCCCCAAAAACTATAAAGAAGAGAGAGGGCTACAACACATTATTGTTCATAGAGTTTTCTAAACGTTTTTTCTTTTATTCTTAGTTATCTCCTAATATTTATCTGCCCCGTGCTTTGTCCTTTATTTCAAGGACACATTTATGCGGTGTGAAAATGTGGTTAGAAGTCAATAACATAATAAAAACGTTGGCATTGAAGGTCGTGAGGCATGGCTGCGATAGACACATAAAACCGCAAGGCGTGAAGGTCCGGGAAAAATTATGAAAATTGTTTGGACTGACGCTCTTGAGAGCCAAGGGAAAAACCCATCCGAAATTGAGGTTAAGGGAGTTTCTGTTGGCGAACAAACTTTCATTGCATAACAATAGGCGCAATGGCGAACCGCAAGCCGCATTTAAATATAAATACCTGCAGCCAGAGCCGCAGGCCAGAACAAAAAACAGAAACCCAAAATAAAACAACAGCGAGAAAAAAACGGGAGAACAAGTGAAAAGTTTTCTGCGTTTTCTGGCCATGTAATGAAAGTCCAAGCATTTTCCATCCCGTTTTCCTGGAAAAGTGGCTCGTGGTCGCTGGCACGTGAAAGAAAAAGTGCAGGTGGCTTTCGTTCCCGCTCCCCACACCACTTCGTCTACACCCACAGCAGAATAAATAAACTTCAACTTTTTGCTGGCCACAATTTTGGTTTCTGCTTCTTTTTCCTTTGAAAGAAGAGAAATATCTAAAATTGCGGCAGTGCGAAAGCGTAAAACAACAGTAACAAATGGCACAGAAATAGGCTAAAGCGAAATAAGCCACAGAAATGAAAATAAGAGCTGAACATTTTCGCTTTTTCTTCCTTATTTCAAATATATGTATAAATTTATATTATTTTCCGCAGTCAAGTGGGTGGAAAAATGCTGTTAAGCTTTAAAAATGTTGACGGCCTCAAGATGCGAGAGTAATTGAGAACAAATAAATACAAGTGGCCTGTGGAAGAAGGAAAAGTCGAGGAAAAATTGGCAAAATAAAGATAAAAGCAAACAGGCATAGCTGAATAATACGGGGAAATCAAACGAAATATGAGAGCATGAGTAATGAAATGAACGCATTAAAAAAGAAATTCTTTTAAAGAAGAAAAGAAATAAATCAATGATATTCCACAACAAAAAACTTTTATTTCAATCATACACTGGGAAAAAAACAAAAATATCATCGTAGTTGGATTAAAATTGAAATAAAAGAACAAAGTAAACTTGAAATTAAATTTAAATTTATGTTAAACAAAATTAATATTATGTTGAACAAAAAAATATCTTCAATTTATTGCTAAGTCGTATGACTAGCTTTTTTCTTAAAGTAGGAAAACCTTTTAATAATTTGTTGTTTGTTTATTTATTGGTTTGGCTTAACCGAATTATTACAATTAAAATATTTTAAAGACAAAATATTTCTTTATATTTTCTTATCTATTAGAGGATCAAGTCACCTGAGAATCGACAATGTTTCAAGTCTTGCTTGATAACTTATTCAGCACAAATTAAAGTTTTATTTTTCCGCTAAGGGGAAATTTTAGAAAAGGTTGTCTATTAGCTGGGTCACTTGACTCCCCTTCGTTGTCAGATTCTTTTTTTAAGTTTTTCTTCAATCAAATTAAGTAGAGCAACTTCTGAGAGCCACAGATTTATTTGCATGTTTGCTTTTCACCAGTTTATCCGTTTTCCCATTTTCCATTTCCATCCTGAAGCTACAGGCTCTGATAAGGTTTACAATTTGCTTGCCATTTGCTTTTCTACTTTTCCCAACTCACATATATACCCACATTAAAATAGACTGGAGCCTGCTGCTCAATTTCATTTTTACGCTCTCAGATTTTAGCTTTCCTTCGCTTTTCAGTGCTGTTTTTCTTCTATTGCGTTTTTCGATTTTATTTACTTTCTTTTTCGGGCTTATAGTTGGTTCATTGTTGTCCTCTTTCTATTTTTCTCATTCCGTCTCTAACTGTTTTAGGTGGGTGATGATGCTGACATAAATCTGTGATATATTGCCTTTCTGCTGTTGGAGCGATAAATTTTCAGCTCGACTCTTGACGCTTAGTTTTATGCATTAAAATCCTTTCATTTTCCCTCGCTTTCTGCGTTTTAAAGCTGCTACGATTCTAAATCAAATGAAAGGCCTGATGTCCCCCTTTTTTTGAGGGCGTGTCGTCTGATGGTACAAAAGTCATTATGAAACAAGTGTTGGCCGCTTTCCCAGCGGACGCTTGAGCATAATTAATGCGATGCCACGCCCACAGCCCGCCGCCAAAACAGGAAATGGCAACCGGAATAGATCCTCCCGCCAAGGGATTTTCATCTCCCATTTTCCCTCGTATTTTTCCCACTCAAATGAGACTCGACAATTGCGCTCCCAAATTAATTTGTATAATTTTACAGTCGCATTCGGATGACGAAGGGAAGTTCAGGGAAGTTTGGGAAACACAAACGGCGGGCAAGGAAACCGAAACTTATTCCCATGGGTTTAGAAACCTCGGAGTATTCAAATGATGTTTGGTGGCACCGAAAAGTAGGCAATTATTTTGTAGGCCAAAAACGAAAATGAGAAAAGGGAGGCTGAGGAAGAAAATTGTGAGCAGGTAAAATAAAAAAGTCAAACCTGAAACTAGAGTCAAAGTTAAACTAGATAACAAATATTGTTTATGGATGTATTCAAAAATGTTTAAGTTTGGTTGAGCATGATATTAAAAATGATATGATATAATATTTAAAATAACGAATGTTTGTTAAGCCATAGTATAAAAATGTCGAAGTCTGAACATGAAATTAAACTATATTAAAGCGGTTTCCGAACATATATCAGTCCATTAATCTTTCCAATTAATTACTGAAGTATTTCCATTATCAATCGATTTCAGCAGATTCTCCATCGTCCACTTTCAGCGTGATTAATATTTAATAGGAAATGCCAGGCACTTTTAACTATCTCCTGCTGCACTCGACTTACCCAGCCAACCACCTATCAATTGCAATCAAGATGTAAATGTTGTTACTGTGAAACTCCGGGAGAAAGTTGCAAGTGGCAAAGGGGCAGCGGATAGAGATTCGATGTTGCAACACTTGATTGACTTTCACAGCGCATTTATTTTGAAGCCTTCCGGCTGCCGTTAGCCGCAAAGCCAACTTTTCAACGACTTGGCTTAAGTTTAAACTCCAGCAATGGCTAAAAATAAAGAAATTCGTGGCTTACACACACTTCTGAAACTTTCGCCCGTGCTGAAAGTAAAGTTTCCCACCCAGAAGGCCATAAACTGAGGAGAAGATGGAGCTAAGTTATTTAGTGCAGGTCTAGGCACCTGACTACCCATAGAAAAGGAGTTCAGCTTCCAAAAAAAATAGGAAAATATATATAACCGCATGGCAATAAAATGTAATTTCCTGCGATTTCTCTTTTGTCTGGTTGCGCTACTTGCAACTGCAAATTGATAAATACATTTACTGCGGCAAAATGGAGTAGTTTTATATATCTGTACTTTTATCAGATGTGCTGATTATCCACTGGGAAAATAATAAATATGTCACAAATATAATAAACAACTTTGGAGCTGTTCTTTATTTTACATATAATTTATTAAATAATATAATATTACATTGTAAGTCGTTACACATAAAACTTATAAAATGTACTAATAAGTCCATTAAACTTAGTTCTTGATCTTACAGCCATAAATACTTTTAAACTAAACAACTTATTGAGTTTTGATTCTTAATAGACTTATAAACGATGAGGGGTACACAATAATAAAATATAATTTATTTGATTAATAAAATATTATTTAAATGTATTCTTATTTAATTGCAATAGTTATTTAAATTTTCTCACTGTAAATAAATCCTATCAGCTTTGTACGTATAAAGTGTGAGCACGTTTTACCCTCATGATTTGGTATGCTTCAGCGATTTGTTTCGCTGTGGGTGAGTTACACTTTGGTTGAAGGTTTTTCCGCTTTTCCGCAGCGCCCTCGACATTTTCCCCTTTTTTCCCGCTGACCTAATTTACGGCGCTTTCGATCGGGGCGCGACACATGTGGCTTAGTTGCTGTTTCTCTGTGTTTTTCCCAGAGTTCGTATCCCTTATAGGCAGGCTCCTTTATCCTTGGCCCTGCCGTCAATTTTTATTGCTGCGGCTTGGCCTTTTCCCCTCGATATCCCCGCACCCCCTCGGCAGTTGTTTTTGAAGTTTTGCATAGCATAGTTTCGGATTTTCCGGCACTGTCTCGCTCGTTTCTATGGGCAACTTTCGGAGAACATAAATCACCAGAGCATAGTTTTCATTTCAGGTTTTATTTTTGTGGTGTTTCGGTTTTTTCTTCTCCGAGTTCCTAACTAATTGTGTCGGCATGTGTGCTGGGGGATAATTTGTTGCTCTCACTTCGGACTGGCTTTAAATTTATTGTTTGCCCCGAGGAAAGTGTCAAATGCAGAAGATTTTCACAATCGGATGATAAATGAGAGCCTCACAGCCCTTTTACTCACCACTGCAATTCCTACACAAACTGCACTTTGGCCACTAATAATGTCCGTTCATTATTAACCCTGATGTCAGGGAACAACAGGGAAAGTCATACTTGACATTCAAGAAAAAGGGAAAGGGCAAGGAATAGCGAGATCGCAATGGAAAAATAACCAAGGTGAGAATAAATTTTACTCACTTAGGCAAATTTGACAGACAGGTTTTCCATTAGCAAACATGCTTTTGTCATTTGCGCAAATTAATGCATGACAGGAGAGGGAGAGGGACGTGGAAAAGGCGGCATACAAAAAGCATCTGCTGCTTTTTAAGGTATTCACTTGGGCAGCTCTTAGGGAAGGTCAACTGTATGTGTTAACCTCGCTCTTACTTAATTTACCATGTCCGAAAAAGAAAGCAGAGATTTAATACTTTTGCGACCTGACAGATAGTTAAAGAAAGTATAACATTTCTGAATAAAACCAGAAGGGAATTAGCTTCGGCGAGCCAAAAAAGGTCAAGTAATTTTTAATAAAATAGCTCATATATGCAATGCTATATCTGAATTTTCAGTTGGTTGACCTCTCCATGACTTAATTTTGCAACATTCTTTGAAACATTGAAATCTTAAGTAAATATATCTTTCAACTTTAACCCCCAAATCAAACCACGCTATCAACCAATTTCATAATAAGTCGCCGTCTTTGATTTTGGTTTTCGATGCCCACATTAGACATTCAATTATCAATCAACCATAAACCATAATTGAAAGATCAAACGCACAACACACATGTCAAATGCACACACACCCAGACTGGTGAAGAACTGTATATGTGTGTGCGTGTGTGTTTGAATGGGTGTGGGGGGATTTTCCAGCTTGCCACATTTGTCGCAACTGATAAAAGTCCCACACGCACAATACAAATGGACAAAAGGCAAAAACTGAGCGAAGGCGTAAGCGAAAAATGTGCAGAGCGTAAATAAATTACAACAATAATGACGCCAAACATGATAACAACAAATGGGAATTGGGGGCTAAAGGGATTTCCAGGGGCGGAACGGGAGGGGCTTTAGCTTAGAGCTGCAGGGGACAGGCGATTGTTATTGATCATCGCAATATTTTGCGCATTAAGCAGACGCAAGTCAAACCAAACATATGCAGCAGTCACTGACGGAATTGAAGGAGGGCTAAAAGTATAAAAAGAAAGGGGGTAAAAGCAATACTGTTAAAAATTATTAATACTTATAGTTCTGTATATTTTTTCTTATAACAATTCACGAGTTTATATTTAATTTTATAAGGCACTTCAACCTGCTTTTATGATCGGAATTTTTGCAACTGTGTTTATTTTGCTAGATTCAAAAATAATTTCTGAACTTTGTAAAATTTTTTTAAACAAAAATTATTACACATTGCATAGTTTAGAATGTAAGATATTTTAGATATTAAGCACAATGAAAATTTAAGAGAAACCGCAGTCAAACCCTGTTTTTTACAGTGTTCTACTGTTTGTCATGGCTTTTTATCCAACCGACTTGTTTACGCCGAAAGCCAAGAGACACACAGGCTGAAGAAAAGGATAACATTGTGAGGGCAGCCATTCAAAGTCCTGAAAGTCCTAAGCCATTAAAGCATATTAGTTTTTACGTTGGCATATTGTGTGTCTGTAGGGGTGTTTCTGTCTCCGTCTCCGTCTCGTCCTTGTATTTGTATTTATTTTAGGGCCATTTTTGTTTATGCTCGACTGCACAATAAAAGTTTTTAAAAAGGGATTGACATTGTTGTTGCACGCTGCTGTTTTTGTAGTTGACGCCATTTTGGATTTGCATTGCCATTTGTTGGCCGTTTTTGTTGCTGCTTGGCTTTTGCGGTTTTACGACACGAAAACCCGTTCGGCATGCAACAGTTTTGCACGCTAAGCGGCTCACATCGCGTATACGCAATATATTTCGGAGCTTACACTAAATCAATTTAAATGGGTTGGAACGGGTGAAGATTGCCAGTTAAAGAACTTGAAAGCATTTAATTAAATTGTGCAATATTTTGTAAGAATAATACTAACGAAATCTTTAAATTTTTTAATTTGCGAATAAAAAAAGAAAAAACATTATTGAACTTAAAATCGATTAATTAAAAAAAGTTACAGAAATCAAAGCCCAAATCCTTTTTCCCTCTTTAGAATTTACTATAAGAATTCTATTTAATTAATCTTAATAATGGATATTTATTCCTGGTACAATTCCCTTGAAGTTCTTCATTATAGTTGCTTAGTACCCGAAATTAATTCCCATTACGTATACGCGACATTAACCCAAGGATAATCAGCTAAATAAGCCATCGTTTCCAGTTTGCCACATTTCTGGGCCATTGAACCTTACTTAACTAATTAATATTTGCCTGTTTCGGGTTCATTTTTCATCCTTCATTTATTCTTTTTAGCATTCATTGTAATTTTTTGCGTGGGAATTTAAATAAATATTTAAGGGACTTATCTCACCCACTTCAACTATACAAGCAATTTGACAAAGAAGCGCTAAAAATGATAAATAAAGAAAAGGCAGCGAAAGGAATGCAATTTATTTCGTAATAAAAATGCATTTTTATTACAAAATCATAGCCATGAAATCTAGCGCACGGAGCCAGCGGATTTATGTGGCATTCATTATGCTGCCGGCGCTCCCTATTTTCCATTTATATGTATGCAGATAGATGTGTATATAGGTGAGGGTAAAATAAGAAAGGGAAAAGCTTGTTTTGGCCAGGCCAAAAAATGTGTATTAAGCTATTTGCATTTGGTTTCAGTTTTCGTTCGTTTGCGTGTTTGCCAGTTTGTTTTTGTGTGCAGCTGCTGCACCTGCAACAACGCAACGTGGCTCAGAATTTATGTATAAAATATAGAGCGCCAATAAATGCGATAAACTGACCCGGTAGCCAGTTTTTCCTCTGCATTCCACACTCCCAAGCCATTTTCCCATCGAATTTTATCCATTTAACCATGGCCATAGGCACATCTCCGCGCTTTTTTTTTGCCAGGGCGTGTTTGCATTTAATCTCCATGACCCATAATAATTTGTGCAAATTTATTTGCGAGTGCTTAGTGGCAGGGAAAGGAGGTGGCTTTCCATCTGGCCACTGGCAGATATCGTGTAAATAAAACAAATTGCCATAAATAACCCTGCTGGCTGCCATAAATCTCTGTTAAATGGACATTTTTGCATCTTCAAATCGTCGAGTGGCGAAGGACACGAGGATACGCAGGAAACAAGATACAGGACACTGAGTGAAATACATCTCTGCTGGTACTTGAAATCAGCTGAATGATAAAATGCCTCTAGACAACTAAATGACACGGATGGGGCGTCTTTTACGAAGTGGGAAAAAAGTCAAGGTCGTGACAGGGATAAACTAAAATTGGCTTGGAACAAAGGCTAACAATGTCATATTTCTTTTGTCTTTTTTTAAGTAGAGTTGAATTATTTAATTAAGGTTGCCTTCGTTAAGTTTATTTCTTAATTTCCGTTGCTTTGACCATGTGTTCAATGAATGTAACGATTAAAAAATATTTTTCTATTTATTCAATAGACATATATTTGTAAGCCAATATCTTAGACCACTGTTTAGTGTAGAGAATTAAACAATTTCCTTTGCCCGAACCGTTTGCACTTTCCCCTTTATTGCTACTCTTAAAATCTCCATACAATCCTCCTAATCGAAGCCTTTTAGGACTTTTCTTATTTTGTCATTTAATCCCCCCACTTAGGTCTTGTCATAACATTGTCAAACCATCAATATGCACATAAAATGCACTTAGCAATCAAATTCGAATTCCGGATCATATATTAAACAAATCCGATTTGGTTAACGTGCATTCAAGCGCACTTTCAATCCGTTCCCCGATTTCCCTTGATCTTTGCCGTTACTAACGATATGCGAATTCAATCTGAAAATAATAAAAATATCTATTCAACTTAGGGCAGCTTCTTCTTTTTCCTGCGACTGACTATGATTCCTGATTATGATTATGACTTCAGTGTGTCTAGCGGGTGGAGAATTCCCCGCTTGACTCCTTTCCATCCTGGCTGTGTTTTGATGTCGTTACCAGACATTGAACCGCATTAAACTATGCATAAATACACATTGCGTTGACGATGTCGACACATATGGAGACCCCATATCCCTCTCTAGGGAAAAATGGGGGAAATAGAGTGGGAAATGGGGGCGGTTGCGAAAAGTGGGCGGGACTGAGAGTTAGCGACGTGCCAGAGGCGTTGGGCAAATGCAATTTGATGCAGACATTACGACTACATGACGATTTTATCGTCGAGTGTAGTGCACAGACATAAACATATATCTACATATGGCTTACGGACTAGGTAGGGGGGGCTTCCCCCTCTCCTTTCACCCACACACACTCACACTCAGAGGGCATTATTGCACACGCAAACACACACACTTGCACCGCGTTGAGTGGAATGAATCTTGCACTCGCCGTGCCTTCGATGATGCTCTTAAATATTTGCATAAAAAACTACGTTTGCTCCGAGTCGTGGAATATGGTAAATGGTGTAGAAGTTTTCTCCCCCCTGCACTTCCCCACTACCATTAACCGCAACGAGAAAGCAAAAGAAGATGTTGCTGCAACAATAATAATAACAAACACGCACCATAAT
The DNA here is from genome assembly GCA_018153305.1 of Drosophila kurseongensis. Classification (NCBI taxonomy): domain Eukaryota; kingdom Metazoa; phylum Arthropoda; class Insecta; order Diptera; family Drosophilidae; genus Drosophila; species Drosophila kurseongensis. The sequence goes on along the minus strand of JAECXX010000210.1, from coordinate 9,699,782 downwards.
CAACACGTACTTAAGTCCTGCCACCATTATGGCCAGGATTTACTATGGCTGACTCTCATGGTGCAGACTTTGCAGTTTTTTAGTTAGGTTCTTAAAACGAATAAAGCTTTACAAAATGGAAGACTTTTTATCATATCATGTATATTATATTATTTATATATTTATAACCTTTTTGTACCATAAGTACGTAAAACTTTTCCTAATTTCCAATAAAGCTCTTAACAAAGATTTCCATACAAAAAATTGTCTTTTAAATCCTAGCCTGACTTTCATTTACCTTTTGTAATTAATATATATTTTTTTTAACCTGTATTCAGTGCACATAATCGCACTTGTCTTACAATTAACTTATTTGAAATTTATGTTATTTTAATTGGTGCAAAACACATTGCAAAATTATCGCATTTTTTGGCTTATACCATTTCTTACTCAATTAACAAATCAATTCAATAAGTTTTTTACTTTTTCTATCTTTTCTTTCCTACATCGATTTTAATTTGCAGATAACTCAACCACAATTAATTTGATCAATTTATTTATTTTTAACAAAAATACTTAAATATTGAGAAAAGGACGATAAATTAATATGAAAATAAATTTTCACATCAAAATCAGACAACGAAGAATATGGAAAATCGAATTGGATATTCATTGAATTAACACATAGAATTTAGCAATATTTCGCCTAATATTTTGTGCACTTTTCGCCATTCCCTCGAACAATTGAAATCATTTCGATTGTCAAACGGACGGCAGCATTTTGATTTGCCTTCGAGAGCACACTTCATTTTAGCAATCAACGCATGCAAATTGACAAGGCACCCGAGAATAATATTTCATTTCAATAAACAATAAACTATTTGACGCAACGAATAATATAAATATACCGCTGAAGGATGGTCCGGTTTTCAGAGCCATCATCAATAACCAGGCTTGACTCGAACCGAATCGAATGTCCAGAACAGGACGCAGCTAGGATTCTATTGGCACTCGATAAGTGAGGCTAAAACAATTGATTATTGTGTGTCATAAGCACACAATTTGCACTCGAGCAAAGGGCCGAGGGAAATTGGAGTAGAAATGGAAAGAAAACGTACCGCAGCCCAAGCCAGACTCAACTGTCAGTGGCACATACGCCGAAAGCAAATTTAAATGTTAATCAAATGCCGCTACTGAGGAATATACATAAGTACAATATGGGCGGAAAAAGTCGGAAAAAGATGAAGCCGAAAATACGAGAATCGAAGGAAAATTTCGCATGCATGCACAGGAAAATGAGTTTGATGTGGGGGATTCGTGGAAGAGGGGTTCACAAATGTAATTGACAGTTCAAGTGACAAGCGGTGTAGTGGGGAAAGGTAAAGGATTCTTTTCGTCCCAATAAAAGGAAATCCACAATAAAAATTCACAGCAACACATCCTCTGTCCACTTTTCAAAAATGCAAAATGCGCGCCACAAACAATTTTTAATTAAAAAAACGAGAGGAAAAACTGGGACAATGTTTTCATTTTTCTTTTTTGCCGGACTGTTGTGATGCATTAAAATTAATGTCATTTTTCAGCCATTTTTCAGTTACTTTTTTACGCCACCCATCTCACTTTTTCGTTTTCCCTGTGCTGCCATACGTTTCAGGGTATCCGTTTTACTTTCCCATTTTGCGGTCGAATCGCTGTCCGGCTTCACAATAAAAGGCTAAGCGAATAATTGAGATACGAGTGTCAAAAACTACACCCAAACATTTCATTATATTTATTGAACGAGTATTTTCTTGTCTCTGCTTTAAAATAACTTGCAATATGTACTCCATTTATACATTTTTCCAATTTTGTGAACCGGCCTAGGCGTTCTCCCTCATGAAACGGAATAAAGCATCATCCTTGCCATCTTCGATGCCAATGAGACGACCCCATATTACTCCTTTGCGCTCCAAGTCCCCGATTTTCCTCAACACACGCTGCTTTACATCGCGATAATTCTTCAAATCTAGTCCCGAATTCCAGTCGAACGATTCACTAACAAATAAGTTATTTTATGAGCAAATTTGTAGTGCTAATTTGGTTTTTTCTACTTACAACATTCTGATAGTTTTTGTAAAAGTAAAATAAAAATTGAAAGTTAGATGTTTCCTTGTGAAGTTTTGTGGGTTAACTAAATATTTGTTAGAAAAGCCTGAACATTGACTGGAATTTTCCTTTTGTGCCTACTTTGTTTGAAAAAATTGTTAATTTTGGTAAATACGTTATAATTTTGAGGTGTTGTAATAAAATTTTAAAATTTTCCTGTGAAACCGTATTTTTGCCTTTTCTTAAATTCAAAAGTTTCTAATTTATTTATTCAAATATTTATAAATAATAAAATATAGTTTTTAAGTAGGTTGAAAACCAATAGCAAATCCAGCTATATTTTTGTAACTTTACGGTATATGTCACTTATCTTCATTTGATTGTCATTAAACCCATGTGTTAGGTAACCCAAAAAACGTTGATGGCATAAAACACTTGCCAAAAACAACGTCTTCTACTCTGATCGCTTTCCCCAGTCACTCGTAATTCATTGTTAGCTGCATCATTATTTACACTTTAATTGCAACCATTTCCTGATTTGATGCCCAGGGAAACGGCCGAACTGCCGTGCAAGCTTTTCCCGCTTTTCCCGCTTTTCCCACTTTTTCTCCTGCGATATGTGGGCGGTCATAAAAGCATTCATGCCACATAAAGTGAGCCGCAGTGGCAACAATGATGGCTTCGTGCACCGAAAGACGAGTGCTCCGGCCATATGATGTTACACTTTTATGTTCCCAGTCGCCAAAAACAAACCCCGGGCACCAAAAAAAGAAATGAGGAAACGCACACCCACTCCCAGAAAAACCATACCCATCATCGCTTTTACCAGTTGCCGCCGCCAGTCAAATCAATTGGCTGCAAATAAAACACAAACATAGTGAGCGGAAAAGACTCTGCAAATACAAATAAATCGCAGCATTTCCGCAACGGTCATGCTCTCCCGCTTTTATGATTATTATATAAATTTTCCCTTGAAATGTCATAAAAAGCCAGCGCAAATAAAAAGCATCGAGGAGTGGTCTCTCATCTTCCTCTTCATTTTTTTTCCAACTTCTGATGATATAGCAGGAAAAAATGTGCACGTCATGAGGTGGAAGCCGGGGTAAATTTGGCTGAGGAAAACAGAAATGTTAGACACATGTCCCGTCTCTGGGCCAATATTCAAATTTGGTTGGTTGGACCGGCGTTTCCCAACTTATTAAGTTGTTAAAACATGATTTGTGGCATTCGCACGGATCTCATACCACACTTGGCCCCCTATAAAGTGTAAATCCGAGTGCTGCCCCGTGAGCTTAGTAGATTTTCTCAGCCGGCAGTTTATGCCTGCAGCTTATGAATTATGAAAGTTTCTTTTTTCGGTGGGCTGTGCGGGCTTCAATGTGTTGGCCACGCGTGTTGGCCATAAATGCCCCGCTTTATGGGCCGCAGAGCCTGGCAAATTGAAAGTGAAAAGTTAAGTTGAGTTGGGCCGAGTGGCTGGGGGAAAAGCCCCATTGGGATCGCGTTATGGGGCATGAAAAGCAGGCCATCATAGTGCGGGAAAAGCTGGAAAATGGGGGAAAGTGTATGAAAAGTACGGCAATTACCCACTTTCAAAGTAAGCCTCATAAATCACCGGAACCAATTCTCACGTAGGATTTCACTTAATTTTAAACTGTGGGTTTTTATAAATACAAACTAATCATACGATTAAGGTAAAAAGAAAAAATTATTTAATTTTAAAGCATTACAATTTGCGAAAGCTTGTATAAAATAAAGTAGAGCTCTGACGCCAAAAATATTCCTCTTTTGGGTCTTCCATCTTGAATCTTCAATTTACAAATTACTTTTATGTAGCATTTTTTTCTGTTTTTACTCAGTCATTTTCTTGGGGGTTCCAATTCATTAGAGCAGCGCTAGGAGCTCGAGGAAAATGTTAATGATTTCCGTAAACATGGCCAAACAAATAACGAGGCGTTGGGCGACAGAAAGCTCGTTGATTTTTGTTTTTTATAGCTCACTTAAAAGGAAGCGGAAATAGTGAAAAGAGGAGGGCATGGCGGACAAGTGGACGGCGAATTTTTAACGTGTTAATGCCAAGGCGGCTGCTAACAAGTAGACAAACAAAGCGGGCAAAAAAAGAGGAAATAGCTCGAAAAAGTGACGGCCAATGGAAGGGGATGTCAAAATAAAGGGCCAGAAGGGCGGAGGTCCAGATGAGAAATGAAATCAACGCCGTTATTATTTGTTTTTTTTTCCCTCCGCTTTTCCTGACAGGCATTTTCTCCCCCTTTTTTCGGCAACTTCTTTCACAGCAATTGCTTCTTGCTGTTTTTCTCTCTGGCACTTCCATTTGTGTGTATGTGGGTGTTTCCACAAATGAAATTTAATTGCAAAAATAATAAAAACAAAGATAGAACTGTAACAGCCAGAGGAACAACTTCATTTGCATTGCGGATACAAAGAAATAAATACAAATGACTCGGGGATGTTGTTGGTATGGCAGCGAGGTAATAATGTGGTTTTGATTTTATTTCGCAAAGTAGATGAGGGGAATGCTGATCAAAGAATGATATGATGGTTGTTTAAAAAATGTACAAATGACAAGAGTTGCAAAAAAAAAAAGGGAAATGTTCAATAACCACTGCTTACAGATAATAAAATAAATTTAAATTTATTTAAAAGGGTTAACCATTTGATTTTCTAAATATAATACCAAACCGAATTACATTAGTCATCGATATTAAAGTGTTAATATTTCCATTAAACTTGCTTATCTGTCTCTTTAAAAACACGCTTGCATTCAAAACCAATTTCAGAATGAAGACCTTCTTCTTAGTGTGTGCATTCTTTTTTTTTGGTTTCGTACTGGGCACAAAAAGTATGTGTTGTTCACAAAAACTGAATACTATCGTTGACATATCTGTTTCTTTTAGGAAAATGTGAACTTTTTGTGGAATATATGGGTGTATGCAGTAGAATAGATAAGGGATACACCTACGATCTTGGTAAAAATAGATGCCATCAGACCATCGGAAAGTGCAGAGGAATTAAGAACTTTTTCAAGACTCTCAAAGAATGCGAGGAACTATGCAAAGAAAACTCTTATGAATGGTTTTAAAGAATGATATCATATGGAAATTATATCACGAGGAAGATAAAGAGTGTGTAAGCATTGAGAAAAATAAAATTTAAACCGTTTACCAGGAACGAATCATGAAATAAGTTTGATCTAAAAAATCATGAATATAAAAGACTTCATGAGGCTAGACGACTATGCTAAGTTTATTAAATATTGAAAAAGCTATATTTAAAGCCCCTATTATCTTAAGCATAATAAAGCATTTTCGTTTGAAAACTTAATTAATTTGGAACATTGTTTTATAATCGCTTTACTCTCATCTAAATGCTATTTTTCACATAATACGTTTTCTAACCAAATTTCATTTAACTATTCCAATCTCAGCTAGAGATACGAATTTTCAACTCCATTTCTAATTTTCTCAAACCATTAAAAACCAAAACTGACCCACATAATACGCAATTCAATTAGCCGACTGATTAAATTTTAATTGGCCACCATTAAATAGCAACTGCACAGATACAGGAAAACAAAACATCAGAAAGTGAGCAGCCTGTTCGCAAATATCGAAAAATGCCCGATGGCACATTGTTTGCTATGCTCACGTGGGCCACTTCAAAGCGAAGTTAGCAAAGCAACACATTACGCATACGCCCCGTTAGCCAGCCAGCGCAAAATAATTTGGCCTTTGGCCAAATAAGTGCCAGAAAAGGCGAGGGCGTTGAACATATTTGAAACAGCAAACAATGTTCAAATTAGTAGAGAGTTGCAAAATGGAAACACCCTTCAACCGCGTACCGCAGAAATTCAATGCGCAGTAGACATTTATGGAATTTCTATTGCCAAAAATGTGAAAAAAACCCGAGTTCGAAAAAGTTGTTAGTTTATTTTATATATTCTGTGTGTGAACGTTTGTTTGTTTGTTGAGTGAAAATAAAACGACGGCTGTAAAATTTTATGTCGATTGAAATGCACGCGAAAGCATATTTCCTTTATGGCTATATTTTATTTACCTACTGCTGAATCCTTTTGGGTCCTAGCAGCCTGCATTTCCGCATCGCGCGCCAAGGACATTATTCATTGTCTCCCTCTCTTTTTCATTGGGGGCCACTTGAAAGTGCAAGAGCAGATAATAATTCTTACATGTCGCAGCAAGTTGCAATTCCTGGTCCTTTAACTTGGGCCCCCTGCCCGGTTAGTTCCTATTGCTTTTCCCTATCTCATGTTTTTTATTTTCTTGTTAGCCACTGCCTTTGTCTTTTGGCGTCTTTTGTCTTTCACTTATGCATGTGCGTTGGCCCAGCTTCCGTTTTCTGCGATTTCCACTCACTGTGGTGGCTGCACTGAGAGAAAAAAAGGGTCTTCAAATTATTATTAAGTATTCAAATATATGGTTTTTATTTGTAAATAAAAAAATTATATTTTTAAACGGTATAAAAAGATATTATACCATTTTGAGTATAAAAAAACTTTGGCCACCAACCGTTTTTACCAGAAGTATTTATGCATAATTTAAAACAATACATTTTTGTAAATTTAACTTTTAAAGCAGATGTTTTGTTTTAAAGCTTGCACTACTCACTCGCAGTGTTTTGGTGTGGGATTTTATGACGAGTCGAGCCTGCCACATGAGCCCCCGAGGCATTTGGCAAGCAGGACAGCGACAACGACAACGATGTCCCATAAAGTGCGAAAACTTAGGAGCAGTCAAAGCTCAAGATGAAGCCGGCGCAGAAGCTAAAACTGAGTCTGTATCTGAGTCTGGAGCGCTGCTCCTCTAATACTTTGATAATCCTTGGCTCCAGTCGAACACACTGTGACACAGGCACAATAACTTTTGATACGCCGGAATTCCCTTTCCCGAAAATTCGGCGTCCTGCGATGGAGACAGCCATTCAACTTTGTTACTCGAGCTTTATCGCAGTTTCGCATGTGTTTGTCTCTACATCTCGATATGTGTGTGTGTGAGTGTGTGCGGGCAAATTATATAAGCATGATAATATTGTATAACACATCGGTCCCCAATCCCCCCTCGAATTCCCACATGGCACAATGGCAACTGTGGCTCCCTGCCAATTCACTTTGTCTAGTTTCAATTTCAATTTGATTTCGTGCCACTCGTTGGCATCATTTTGATTTGCTTATTTGTCCGACTCTTGTTTATTTCCCTTTTCTCCACTTTTCAAATTTATCTTTCGGATTTTTCCTCTTTTAAAGTTACAATGTCTTGTTAGAAACTTGTAAAATTTATCACAATGCTGAAAGCACTTTCTTATCAAGGAATGAGAAGATATTTTTTTCGTTGTACCGTTCTCTTTGCTGCTATTAAATTTAGAGTTTTCGGGGACTTAAGTGAGGTTTTAGTTAGTTAGGTAAGGTTCGCTTTTATGTGAAATTGATTTATTATACACCTTTTAAATTTTAAGAACTAAAAAAAAATTACTGATAAATTGTGCAAATCTTTTATTTAAAATTTAAATATTTTTATTAAGTTTAATATGTAGGTATGATAAATGATAATTATTTTATAAGCCTTTTTTATTTTTTCCAGCATTTCCCGCCAATTATTTCCTAGGGTATTATTTCCTGTTGCTGCAGTTGCATTTTCAACGAGCTGCGGGGGTGTTGGAAAACAACCGCAACAGCCGCTCTCAACCGCAAACGCTTTTTCATGCCAAGCCAACACTTTCCACGCAAAAACAGCAGGAGGGAGTAAAACACAATGGAAAGAGTATCTGTTTAAAGAGAGGCAGGTAGAAAAGTGGAAATTCCATCGCTGCATAGAGCCAAAAGCCCAACAGGGCCTTCATAATTACAAATTGATAACAATTTGAACGTTAATCAGTTATGGGAAATATATGCCCTGCCGAATCGACGGAGCGGATGAAACAAAGAGATGGGTTGGGGCACACACATTACACATTCACTCCGGAAGTGCACAATTTGTGCTTTATTTGCTAGATCAATTGGCCACTGATAGATATGGTTATGCACACACACATAGGTGCTTATGCAGTTGCCTGGGAAACTGGGGATTAACTGTACCAATAAATAGGTTTATAGATCGATGACTGAGTTAAACTTTTTAGTCCCATATCAGAAATCTGAAAAAATACATTTGAATGTAATTACTAAATAATTTTTAATTTATTTAAATTTAACAAAAATTAGGAAATTTGTGTAGTGAAAAAAAAATATTTTATGAAAAAAAAATTAATTCAATAAAAAAAATAAACTCTTTTGCCATTTAAAGCTTCCAATTAGTGAACTTCTAAAGAATTTTAACTGAGATTTTAATATTTTCCGAAGACAAACAAATAGAAAAAAGCTCAGATTAATTTCATAAGCATTTTGTGCAAATATATGTAAGATTCAAATCGTATTATGAAATAAATGCAATAAAATGTGAATCATGTTTAGAAATGTAAATTTGTTAAATTAATAAAGCAAATAAAAGGTTGGATTGGCAAAATATATAATTATAATTTGCTTTTGCTTTGGTATCTTTCTGTCCGTTTCAATGTCCATGCAGGTTAAATGTTTTCAAGCGATTTAATTTACAATATTTTCGATTGCTATACAAACACACAGAGATGCCAAACATGTTAGATATTCTCATTAGACAGCTAGAGGCGATTTAGGCCCACTGGGCTCATAAATTTAATTGATAATGTTGTTGACAGGTGTGGAGTGTTTGATGGTTAAGGCTTAGCCGGCGCCAAAAGCCGGTCACAAATATTTGCTTATTTGCGGGGCAAATATCCTACGATATGGCCACTACGGCCGATGTGTGTTTGCACATTAAACATTTGCGTTTGACTTATAAATTTTTTATCGCATTGCAGTTGCAAATTTATGTTTAATGCGCTGCTACATGTATGAATGTCTGAATACCCCTCGAAATCCACTCACATTATGCACAACGCATGCAGAGAGCTCGGCCCTAGAACCTTTGGCAAGAAGAGGAAGCACAAGTGGGCGGTTGAGGGGGCGTGTCGGCCAAAGAAGATGGAGAAGCAGCAGCAATGATGTTGTATAACTTTACATAGACAATTATTTACAAGTGCGCAGTTAGCAAGCCAAAAACCGAAATGGAGGCAAAAGGGACAGGTGGTTTCGGTCGAAACTTTTCACACTCAGGAAAACCATTAAAAAACCATTATTAATGGGGAATTCCCTAAAAAAAGAAAGTGTAAATATTTAATCTTGCTTGGGATGTGTTCATAAATTATTATCTTATTGTTATTACTTAAATTATATATCGGTAACTTACAATTTAAATTAGTTTGAAAATGATTTCTAATCAATAAATGAAATGATTGTTTAAGAAATTCATTAATTATACACAATCTAATACATATTAAAATATTTGTCACCTAAATTTGGAGTATACTTTCGTGTTTAAAATATCAATTCTTTAACAAAACAAAGCATAAATAGCCTGATAAATCTCACATAATTTGACCCCTCACATTTCTATAAAACACCAATTTCCAGCCACATTAAGGGTACCCCAAAGGAGCGTACAGAAACATTTTCGCTATCCATCTCCCTTGGCATCCATCTGCATGTGCGAGTGCCAAAGTCTCGGTCTTAAGTGACACTAACCACTCGGGGAGAGTTGGGCGGAAAAGTGGGGAGTTGGGAGCCGGGAAACCCATTCCAAAATAACCCCAAAAGCACTCCGTACTCTCCTCCTCAAGTTGGTGTTATGTTTTGGCTGCTGGTGCTGCTGCCGCCTTTGGAGAGCAACTCAATCTAAATGCGGTACAATGACATCTAAAGTGTTTGGGCTAGCTTTTTTCCATGATGCCAACTTGTCAAGCCAGAACCCCTTAAACTACCCCAGTGCCCCTACTTTTCCGGCATATATATCTCTGAAGCTCAGTGACATTAGTTTTGCTTTCTTAGAAATGTGTCACGTAATTTCCAAGAAGAGCTGCTCTGAGGATTGTATATGGCTGGCATTTAACTTAAATGTATGTAGAACATTTTGGCATTACGCATGGCACACTGAACCATGCCCCGTCTCTTTCTGGCGACTCTTTCGCACTCTTTCCCCCGCACACATCATTGGAGAATGTATGTCAGTTGACGTTTAAAGATCGTTAACAGTTTCCACAAGGTGCCGACTGAGTTCGAGGGAGAACTCCCAGATAAGTCGTAACAAATGCTGACTTGTTTAACAAATGGTGGCCCTGAAACTCGTTGGCTTTTCGAATCCAATTAACCGAAAAGCACAGAGAAAAGTTTTTGAAACAGGTACGTCTATATAGTTTCCTTAAAGTATTGAAAATTAAGACTTGAAGTTTTACTAAAACTATATTTTAAGAATTTTTAGAGATGAACGATTTTTTTCCAACATATGGCCCATTATACAATACCTTAAAATATATTTTAATAATGGAACGGAGCCGAATGCCTTTTTTTAATTTGCACATTTCGACACACAAAAAATATTAAATATTGAAAAAAATTTTTTTTTTGCTGTGCGGTAATTTTAAACTTATTTCCTCCGCCGTAATCTGCTGCACAACCAATACTGGTTTTAATGATTTTCCATGGCTATAATAACTCGGCAGAAATGCCCATGTAAATTGTTAAATATACATATCTGCGTAAATACCTTCAATCGAAGAGCCCTGATTAAACCAATCGACCGCAGTGGTTAAGAGGGGCTCGGAATAAAAAAAAGTTAAGGCAACTCTCTCATGTTGCCGAACAAATCAGCACTTAACGTTAATTACGATTTTTTACGCTGATATGGCATTTAAAATGATTTGCTCCTTGTATTAACGGCATGTTGAATAATGGGGGAAAAATAAAACCAAGGAGAGATTAATGAAATGCACGTCCGTTGTTGGGGAACAAAACTTTTGTTGGCAATTGACTGCAGACAAGAGGGAAATACACCGACACACATGGGGCAAACCGTATGCAGTTGACATTAACTGTACTGCGCAGCTCGGGGTTTCCCCTTGTTATAAAAAATGTCGCTCCAATTTGCTGCTAGTCCTGCTCCTGTTGCGGGTTGGATGTTTCATATGCAAATTAGTGCTAGAGAGCGAAAGAACGGAAACAAAAAGGACCCCGAAAGTCGAGTCCTGGCTGCTGTTGTTGACTTAATTGTGCGCGCATTAAATTGCTTAACCAAAGGGCCCTTGAAGTGGGCTAACCCTTAAGGTAAACCCAATTCCTTCTGCTCCCTTTGACTAAACTAATTTTATGTAAGCCAAAGTTGTCAATAGGGCATTTAACCTTTTTGTACAATCGCTTTACTTTAATAATATTCTTAGCCCCACCAAATGTGTAATACGATAGGCTAAAAATATATATCAAAATTATTATTTCGTACACCATAACTCATGGCTTACGATTCTATAAATCTACAGCATTTTTGAATGGTCTATTGTAAATTAATATTTCTTCTGTTACTTATTTGTTAATATTATTTCTGTAATAATCTTTATTTTCTTATGTAAATGTGTATTTGTTTTACATGTGTTCTGTAATTAAGGGCTCAGACCCCCATCTTGTTGTGATTTGTCGAACTTCTTCCGCTGCCGAACAAAAGACAACAACAGTCTACATACTCACATATTTAAGTTACATTTAAAAACAAACAGTATATACACTTGTGCACATATATACCCTCCCTCCAGTAAACATAATCCCCTGCCCCATTTCCATTGTTGTTTCCACGCAGTTTACCATTGTTATTTGTTACACTTCCAGTTTACATCAAAACTGCTGTCTAGGCCTGCCATTTTCTCACTTTCTCCTTCCAATTTCTGTGTGTTCCTAGATGTCCCTGCCACGCCCCCTTGAGCCCGGGGGCCGCCCACTCATCATTACATTTCATTAAGCCTGGGACAAAAAAAGGGGGCTACAGCCACAGTCAAGATTCGCTTTCGGGCCTAAGTTTCAGTTTCTGCTGCTGTTGCTTTTGTGTTTATTAAACGCTTTTCGGGGCGCGTGTTCATTCAATTTGTTTCTGCTTGAGTCAGAGTTCTGTGCTCCTTGTTCCTGTTCCTGGACTGAACGTTATGTCTACATGCCTGCGTCTAAATAAACAGCAGCAACAAAGACCGAGCGTGTGTGTATGTGCGCTCGCAAAATCGTTTTAATTGTTGTGTTTAAATAACAGACGAGCCTGAAGCTCGAGAGAGAAATTGGGGCCAGGGCACGGATCTTTTGCCGCGTGGGCGTATGCTTAATATGACGCATACGCCGCGTGTTCGGTGTGTTTGATGTCGTCCGACCGCGTCACATGAAAGGGGACGAATGAAATATAGTTGCTTAGCGAAACTCTAAGTCCTTTTACCAAGAATCAAAAACGAATCCCTTAACAAAAAGAAATCAATTGGAAATATTACTGATTTTCAGGTCATAAATTAATCTATTTTCCGAGAAGCATTAATAATGTGGCTTCAAACAAATCATTACGAAGAATAATTTTGCCATATATAAAACCATTAGTTTTATGTAGGATGACTCAATATTTTTATTCACAAGTCCTTTTAAGAAATTATAATTCGCCAAAAAAATTTTGGTTAAAAAATTAAAATATGAAACATGAAAAAAATAATATATTTTATTTTCTTAAATGTTTGTTTAAAATAAATGTTTTACCAAGTCCAAGGACTTTTTTTATTTTTCGTTGCTCCAAGAAATTGTTACTTAAGTTTAAAACCTTCTATTCTTTTTTATCGTTCAGTCTAAACTTTGACCTTCTGCAGCTAGGCCAAGTGCAAAAGTTGTCTGAGTTTTTATTAATTCCACGAGCATAGGAAAATTTATTGAAAATGCCTGTTGGCAGGACACGTAGCAAAGAAAACTTTTGCCAGCAAACGCATTTCTTTTTGGTTTTTTTTCTTTTTTATTTTATTTTGTACGTGATCTCAGTGGAAAAAACAGCGTAATTAAAAACGAGAAGTCGTTGGCGCTTGATATGTGTTTCTGAAAAGGTGGAGGCAGTTTCGCCGTGGATAAATTTAGACAACGTTTGCCATCTGATATGATAAATCTACTTAATCCAATAAACAAACAGCGGGGGAGCGGACCAAATTGAAGCGTTGCGTTGCGATGCGAGAATGCGAATGCGAATCGTGCGTGCGCAGCAAGCGAGGGAAAGTGCCAAGTTTTAATTGTGAAAGTTTAGCTGGGGAAAACCTAGATTTGCGGGTGGAAAGCCGGGAGTGGGAAGCTGCCGCATAGACACACACTCCCAGCAGGTGTGGCAAATTGCTGCCCGCACTGGGACATCGAAGCCCGCATGCGACAAGCCATGAATTCAAGTTGTTCTCTACCTAAACCCAAGGATCTACAGGGTGAAAAATCCATCTGCAAAACTTTTTTACTAAAATCTTAAAAATAAGACAAAAAGGAAACCCAGAAAATTCCAATCTAATTGCACAAATATTTTTTTAAGTGCCTTCCGTTTTAAATTCCATTATAATAAAATATAAATACAAAATTGTGGGGAAAACATTTGCGTTATTTCTCGCAGTGGAAGGATGTTAGTCCTGCCATTCTGCCAGCCGACTGTGCTGTCATTTTGCGTTACTTGTCATCAGCTTCATGCGTTTTGACATTTTTATTAGTTGAATACTCCTTAGCAGCACGCTCCATTGCCTGGGGTCCCTGTCCGGAACTCTGAGTTCCGAGTCCTGGGACTCGTCCTCGCCCTGTAACGTCTAATAAGTGTTTACTACGTCATGAAGCGGTGGTAGTGCTTTAAAGGATCCATTTTGGTTGAAGGGAGAGATTTCAGTTCAAGTGAGCCACAGCGTGTCGATTTACAAAAAACACACCAGGGGCCTTATCAATTCCCAGTCGATAAATATCGAACTAAGTGTAAGCGTTTTTTTTCATTGGGTTTGTTTAATTCGTTTAACTTTGTTATAAACTGTATTTTTGTATTGTCTATTTAAAAAATGTTTACGGTTTAATTAATAATCTGTTAAAAAGTAGCCTTGTTAGGATTGACAAAACAAAATGTATATGTAGCCTTTATTTTTGGTTCTTGGCTGCGACACTTTTTGATTTAGTAAAAAATGCAATTTACATATTTTCGTTATTATAACTACAAGAATCATTTATAAAATAACATTTCCTGTGAATAAAACAGAAATTGACATTACAATTTCATGCATGACATTTTCCAATATAAAATTAACCTTATGGTAAATAAACAGTTTCCTTCCTTGCAATGACTTGCTCTCTTCGATGTCAGAAAATTGAAATTATAACAATTGAATTATTTAAATTCAATTATTTAATATAATCATCCCACATTAAATGCTAAACAAATGCTTGATATATTTGCTCAGCTTTTCATGTCAAACAAACACCTAAAGTACAGCAATGCCAATCGTGGCTTTAAATTATGCCATTAAACAGTTTAATTAGTCACGCAACAGTAGAGGTAACAACAAATAGTGAAACAACAGATGTTAAATAAATATTTGGATCAAGTGCAGCTGAGATGCGAGTAAAAAACGCAGTTGTACAATTTATTGTGTGCTGTTTATTTCGCGCAAACCGAAAAACCAATTTAACTAAAGCCAAATGGAAAAACAGCAGAAATTCCTTGAATCGCAATTACAGAATTAAAATAACTTTAATTATTACAATGCAGGGAGTACGTACACAAAATAGTTCAGGTAAATCACAAACTTTGATCTCGAAAGTAAGTTCCGACATTTTCCTTTCAGCGCCAGGACGCACAACAATTTTCCCAACTTCAAAAGAAGGCACATTAAAATTGTCCACAGCAGGAGGCGAGTTTGCCTCACCAATGCTAATAGAGTGTCCGAGGACTGGGGAGAAATTGCCAGCGATATTTATGATGGAGAAAATACCCAAAGTCATACAACGACCTCAATGTCCATTTGCTAAAGTTGCCATAAAAGAAAGGCCCCATGCCATTCCCCGGTAGAGAAAGTTTTAAGCATCTGGCGTAGGTCCAAATGAAGGCAAAAGGCAGCGAGAGCGAAACTTTGAAATGAAATTTTTGTGTTAAAGTTTTGTCAGGTGAGGCCACAGGTAAGCAGCCACGCAATGCGACAACAGCAAGCTGGCTTAGGGTCAGCGGAGCGACCAAGGAGCCACCGTAAGCACCTGGAAACCACCCACTTCATGAGCCACCGCACCACCGCAGCGGTCCACCGCAGTCGCACACCATCGCCCAGCGAACGGAGGACACAAAGTTGCAGCTGTATTGTCACGTAAAACGGTGACAGATTCCAAAGACGGCGATGGCAGCCAGGCAAATAACATTAAAGCAACCAACAACAATGGGCCATTCCGGCAGCAGGGGGTGGCATTCGGTCTCATCATCATTACACCTGGGAAAAATCTGCCATCCAATCCCTGGCATAATGGTATTTTCCCAAGTGTAAGTGCGTAAACGGGTTAAAAGTTCTAAAGAAGTTATTCTTTCAATGTGGCCAAGTCCCTGATTTATTTTTTAGAGTCACCATTCCCAAATAATGATTCTTCGTTGGACTTTAACTCTATTAACTATTATTTTGTTTACTGCAAACAACAATCGCAAAAGTTTCTGGAACACTGAATAATTATCAATTTTTGAAAGAAAAGAGAGACATTTTTAGCTTACACGGATTCATAATATGTTACATTTTATATAACCTAATGGACGTACTATATTATTATAACATAAAAAATAGTTGTTTCCCTATTTACAGAAACAATTTGCATACAAAAATAAAATGGGGCTCACATGGAATAAGAAAATATTGTTAAATACTTAAAAAATCTGTTAGTCAAGCTCCAAAAAAAATGTTGACAATGCAGATGGTTTTTATGGATCCGAACGCACTTTTTGCAAGTGTCCTTTATGTCAGGTGGATGTGGAAATACCGGGATCTCCCTGAGCCCTGGACGTGAATGAAAGTTTCGTTCTGTGACTCCTCTGACTTAATGGCAGTGGTCGTGCGCTTACCAGCAAAGTCCACCCACTGTGACTTTGTTCCTCTGTCCGCAAAATGAAATTAGCAACACATGCCGGCCCGGGACACCGACCGAAAAAAGAAAAGGCTCCATTCAGCAACAGACGAGAACAGCGCAGCGCGTTCGTTTGCATTTAAAGTAATTACAAGAATATTCCCTTCATATGTGGCTGTGTGTGTGAAGGATATTTGCGCTCTTTATGGTGCCTAATGCTCGGTTGGAATTATGACAGCCTCGGCTGCCTAAGCGGCCCAAAGAGCTAATGCGTTTTTAAATATGCTGCAGCGGAAACTCGGTTGGCATTAATTAACAGTCGAGTGCAGGCCACGGAGTTGCTGTGGCTTAGGATTTGGTGGATACCGAAAAGGGTTTCCTAAATGACTTTCAGACATTGCGGCGGATTGTGCGAAAGCCTTGTGAAAAGTACGAGACCGGGAAATTGCTGCATATTTTATGTGGCATTACAAAAATGCGAATGTATCAAGCAGATACGAAGGAGAACTTTAATTCGGTATGAAAAGGAAGTATATACAAAGTGCACAAGTTAATGTGTTTGCTTTATATTCTAGGAAGCAGAAATCAAATATGTGTGGTTTCGTAAATAAAATATTTCTGTGTTAACTGTCAAATTGAAATTGAACTTCTTTTTTACATCCCCTGTGAGTTTCCCTTTAGCCTCTTATACGTGTTGCAAATGTGTCTTAGCTAATAAATACAGGACAGAATCCAAAAACCATTAACATCTAAGAAAAAGAGCCTGTGTGTGGACAGATAAGATGGAATCTTGCACATACCTGTTGCTTTCGTCCGTAGTTTTCTCAAGGCTGGGCGTATACTCGATATTTGGCTTTCAGTGTACAAACACTCACAGGCACTAGCACATGATATTTATTAAGTCGGCACACACACACTCGCGACACTTAATTCCTTCTTTAATTTCAATTTCTAGCACGCTTATATGTTTGCTTAGCTATTCCCGGGCACAGGATCCAGAAACGGAGGCCCGAAAAAAATCCTTGGTGGTAATCATGCAATAAGCCGCACTTGTAGCACACACACACACTCCGGGGTCAGCCCTCTTCGGGGGTCCCGGCGGTCCTGGAGGTCCTGTCTCGCCTTTGTTGGCCAAGGGAAACAGCTTGAAATGCTATTAAAATATAATCTTCTGATAATCTGCACTTAATTTCGTGCTCTAGCCCAAGGGAAAAGAAAGACGTTTATATGTCCTGGCCGTCAGCTGGTTCGTCCTTGTTGTTCGCTCTCCTTTTTTCTGGCTTACTCTTTTTTTTCTTGCGCCCCAGTGAAATCTTTTAATTTTTTCCACTAAAAATTGTTCTTTCACTTCGTTACTCTGTTGTATTTGTATTTTTATTTGTAGTGTAGCTTTGTATTTTTTCGTCCTCTTTGTTCACGTGGGATTCTGGATTTTTTTTTCAAGCTTTGTGTAAGTTTTACGCTCCGCTGATTTTTAATGTTTTGCTGTACCCTTGCAACAGAACTCGTTCATGTGCGTGCGTGTTGATTTCCTTTGCTGCTACCTTTTTGATAGACCCGCACTCTATTTTCCTTTCGCACTCGTCTATTGCCTTCTCTCGAATTTATCAAATTTTTCTCTGTTCTCCCTTCAATTCTTTTACTTTGGCCTCCCTTCTCTCCTTTTTTTAATCAAATTTCCACTTGATTGGAGTGACGACAATTTAGTTGATTTCCGGTTGATGTTGATGCTTCTGTTGTGGTGTAGCAAAATGGAACGTGAAAATGGGTGGAGAGAAGAGAAAGAAAAATTGAATTAGTAAAATACATTTGGCATGTGGGTTTTTATAAAATGGTAAAGTTTTTTATAAAGTTTGTATGGTATTGTTATTGACAGGAAGAGTCCGTCCAAAACTGTATATATGGTATATTATAGGACTGTATTTAAAGGTTCAAGAAATGAGAAAAAATAATTTTAATATTGTTTATTTTGTGTAAGGTAGGTTTTTTTTTTAAAGGGGCATTTATCTTAAACATTTTAACTGACTAAGAAATTAGATTTTTAATGCGCTTTGTGGATAATAACTAAAATCATCGTTTGCCTTTTAGTCCTGATTCCTTTCATTTGATAACGCTTTAATTTCCTTTTTAATTTAATTCGAAGCTCTTTGCGCCTCGCATATTACTTAATTTCCACGCTTCCGCCTTTCAGTTTCTCACTCTCCGCCCGCCATTTCCTCATGCTCTTCCGCCTTTTAAACTGATCCTCTTAACAGGACATTGCCTGGTGTATTTGGAAACATTCTCACAGAACAAAAATGCAACATTCTCACGCCCGCAAAAAATGTGAAAATGTTTTCCATTTTCCCTGATTTTATTCCAAGTATTTTCTTCCTGCTGTCGCCTGCATGAAATTATAATTGTGTTCTCATCTCTCGCCGCAGACAGTAAAACATTTAATTTCCTCTTCGCAAATGCCCGCGTTAGAAAGAGGCGGGGCGCAGGCAGAGTGAGAGAGACGGCTGGCAAGGCCTGCTATAATTCCTTCCGGTTATTTTTGCCGCCAAATGGCGTTTCGTGTTTCTAATTCCTCGCAAAACCTATTTACTCTCTCCCCAAAAATTCCGCCATACTTCCCCGGTGTTTGTCGCTGGGAGATTTACAAAATAAACAAGAGAGAACGCTATAGTCGGGTGCCCCGACTATCAGATACCCGTTACACAGGTAAAGGGAGTGCAGGAGATGGAGAAGAAACTTGATCACGCATAACTTTTTAACGAATGGTCCGATTTGAAAAATTTCTTCTACATTTCGATAGGTATTGATAAACACAATAAAACTGCATTTTTACTTTTCCGAAATATTTTCCGAAATCGTATATAAGCGATTGTGGGCGTTAAAGGGGCGTGGCACCTTTTGAAACAAACTTGCGCTGCGTAGGAACTCCTAGAATCTGCATGCAAAATGCCAATCTTCTAGCTTTTATAGTTTCCGAGATCTCAGCGTTCATACGGACAGACAGACAGACGGACAGACAGACGGACAGACGGACAGACGGACATGGCTAGATCGACTCGGCTAGTGATCCTGAACAAGAATATATATACTTTATAGGGTCGGAAACGCTTCCTTCTACCTGTTACATACTTTTGCACGAATACAATATACCCTTTTACTCTACGAGTAACGGGTATAAAAAAGGAACCATAAAGAAAATTACAGAAAAATTAAATCACTTCGCCCCTTCACATTCCTCAGTCTCAATGAATTTTCTTCACTTTTTTTGTGTGTGCTCTTGGCATTTATGCTTCATTTATTTTTGATGGTTTTTTGCCAACGCAAAACGTAAATGGTTTATTTCGAAATTGCGCGACGCAAAAATATTACATGCACTTGTGTTCCTTTATGGCCTGGAATAACGTAAAATGTAATGGGGATTTAACAGAAAACGTTGTACTTAAATTCAATATTTGCTTGGAAATTTTCAAGCCCAACAAATTAATACTGTGCACAAATAAATCAATTTGTGGTCTTTATATCAATGAATTTATTGAGGAATAATATTTCAGAATCAAAGTCAACCTGCTGGCAATTAGTTGCAGTTAAGTCTCAATCAAATAATAATTTCCCAGTCAAACAGTTTGCGCAAAAGCATTATTTATGAGAATTGGTCACTTTAAGAGCTATATTTTAACTATACGTATAATATCGCACACACAAGCAGCTTAAAATTAATCAGGCAATACTTGAATCGGCTATTGAGCTTCTGCACTGGCGGCTCAGCTAATGAGGCTCTACATTTTGTTGCCCTTTCAGAACCGGTGACATATTTTTGAGCGCGCTAATTAATCAAATTGTATTAAATACCTGTGGACCGAGGGGGTGCCCATAAAAAATAATGATAATAAAAATTCATCAACTGTCGTTTTATGATTTCGCGCTTTAAAAATGCGGCTGCGGCCCAAGAGCTGCACAAACACAAAATGTTCACAGTCTGTGGTCTCATTTTCGAACGCATTTTAATGAGGTTTCAACTGGAGAGGGGCTTCTGCTGCACAGACTGTATTAATTAAAAAAGGGTTTCCATGAACTCTGCGCCGGGCTAAAATGTCAACCAGGCGTTGACCCAGAAAGGCGAAAATCTGAATCTCTGCCTGGCGTTTAAGGCTCGCTTTAAGGTCCTTTTTTTTCTTTGCAGAAAGTGTTACACGTGTCCTTTCCCTGTGTGTTTGTGTGCGTTTGTATATGGCTGATGGCTCGAGGCTTTGAGGAACACAATTTCAATTTGTGCAGTGTGGGTAAAATCGCCCAACGGCCTTTTGCTTTTACTGCCTTGTAAAGCACACTTAAAAAATCATATATCAATTTCCACTTTGAGAATTGAATTTCAGAGCTTACATTTTTCTTCACTTGATAACCAGATTTGATTTTTGTTGGGCAAAATAATTTTCCTTTCAAATAAAACTCAATAAAACAAAAAACAAAACATTTACAAAATATTTTTTAGAGACTTGATTTGATAAAGTACACCATTGTTAGCCTTATCTCCTTTTAAGTTTATTGATGTAATATTTTATATAATACATTTAATTTCAATTCTTTTCCAATTTTGTTTATGACGTTTTGTTAGAAGCTTTTGCATTTATCAATGCAATATTTATTATTTTAAACTGGATATATTTTAAACGACAAGTTTTTATTTTAAGAAATCCCTTAGACTTGCTACAAAAATAAGAAATGTTGTCTTTAAAAATGTACCAAAAGCGTGCGGCAATTTCACAGACTTTCTTTCTGTGCAGTTGCTTAAATTTCCGCTTGAATGCAAAGCAAAGGTTTTTTGGCAGCAACAAAAAAGGTTCGCCCTTCGCATGTTGACTTGTCTTGTGAGTCAGAGCCAGACTTTGGAGGCCATAACAATAACAGAAAACAAAGGGCAACCGAACCGAACCGCCCCGTAACTCGAGGCGCAATCTTTTGTGGCGACTTCGCAGGCCGAACAGAAGAAACCTTTTCAACTTGATTAATTTCCCACAATTTAAGTTGATGAGAGACCATGCCCGAGAATTTTCAGAGCCCAGTCCAAATATCCTGCAGGGCGTCTGCTGTCTGCTGGCCACTTTGTGATTCTGGGGCCAGATGGCTTTGCGAATGTGTTGCGATTAGGTAAACGAACCTGCAACTTGATTTATCCCTGGAGATTGGCCAGAGAAAATAAGTTTTCTTCTCCCAAAAACTAAGCCATCTTGGTACACATCACTTTCAGCACACAGAAATTAATGCAAATTTTACAGAACTTAGTTTCTTACAAACACAAATATATTTCGGATCTAAAACAACATTGCGTATACGTCATGCTGTCCGGCCATATTCCAAAACTAATTCCTATGACTTCCTCAACTTTTGCTGCTCACATTCCCGTTTACAAAAATATATAAAACAAAAAGTTTCGTTTTCTTCACAAGTTTCCCTACTGCTTTTTCTCAATGATTTATTGGGCGAAATGGTTTTTGTTTGCCAGTTTGTTTGTTTGTTTGCCTGTTTGTGTGCTGTTGTTTTGGGTCTTGCACTGGGCCAAAGGTAAAAGAACTTTGGAGAGTTTGAAATGTTGCCAATATGTTTTTATGGCCTTCGCTCGGCATTTAGAGCAAAAACTATGCCAACTATTCGGTTACTTGAAAATCGAACACAAGTCAGTACTGGAGAAAGATTTCTCTCAATTTATCAATAAAATCCTGCACCAAAGACCGGAAAGTTTATTGGGGAAAATTCAAACTTTATGTTTTTTGTTGTTGTGAACATTACTTTTCCATGCTTAATTTGAATTTTGTTTACTGATTTAGATTTGTGGTCTGATTTTGTTGTTCAAAAAAATGAAAACAATATAGAATGGTTTATTTAATGTTTTCAATGCTTTCCGGTATTTCTGTACATTTTATAGGTTTCATCTTTTCAGAGTTCAAAACTTAAAAGGTTTATATTCTTTGGCAGGCTTCGTTTTTTCCTTAGTTTTTAACGCGTTTTGTTTTAACAGTGTTTGGATTTCAAATAGAATAAAAATATATTTTGTTTTTTTTATTTTGTAACGGGTTTTTTTTAATTTTGAGGAACACTTTTTTTCATATTTTTTGTAGTATAAAAATTTAGTATTTTCTAGATGCTTTGATTGCTTTTGGCAACACAAAATACCTGAGCTTACATTTTTGGCTTTGGTTTTTGCTTATAACTTTGGATAACTTTCAATGTTTTTTAGGGTTTTTCTCCAGTTTGTGCACTTTTACTTTGGTATTGGCCTTGTTTATTTAATCCGCAACCCGTTTTTCGCCACGCGTAACCGACTTTTCGTTGTTTACCCAACAACTTTAAGGTCCACCGGTTCGTTTTCGGCCTCCTTTAGTGCCACCAAAAATCGCTCATACGCACTGTTCACCCACTGACACACACAGACAACCGACCGAACGCGTTGCTCGTCTCTGGGATTTTTTGGAGAGCGTAGCAGCATCGGGCCGCCTCAGTGAACGGATGCTGGAGCTTGACTGAAACGCCGTGGTTAACTAGCCAGCCTTTCGACGGTGGCCGGACCTACTACAACATCAGGCCAAGAACGACGAGGCCAGGACGAAAAAATCGAGGAGCGAACGAATCAGTCCGGAATGGCAGCAGAGATCCGAGGATGTTGGCAGCGAACTTCTGCCTATTACAGCATCCCTGCGAGAGCTTTCCGGCGAAAGCTTTTGTTTTAAGAGAAAGCGGTAAGGGAAGAGAAAGTCCCAGAGCTTTGGATCCACATTCAGCAAGCTGAAAAGGACACTTTTCGGGAGCGAGCTTTTTCGAGCTTTCGACTATATTTTGTTTACCATTTGTAATGTTTTGGTTTAAATACTAAGACCAACGGTTACATATTGGCAAATGTTACTAGATAATTATTGCAGTTTAGCTTACTTTTACAAAATACAAAGATCTAAAGGTTTAATTTCAGAAATAAAATTTGATTAAATTTGTTTTTAATACTTGTTGGTTTTAATCCTATTTCTTAGAAAAGAGGTAAGTTATTAGAGTCACTACTTTTTAAATGTCGCATAAAAAAAAGACTTTCTGCATCAGGAATTTTTTTCTAATCCCATTACTTAATCTATTTGTTTTTTTTTTAATTTTAGTTTCAAAACTATTTAAAAATTGGAAATTTTAATATTTGCTTCTATTAAAATTATTTTAAATTGCCTAAGAACTTTAATATTTTCACCATACATACGAAACCAGCTCATTTCTGTAAGAGAAAAAAACCAAAATACTACGGATAAACCAAGATAAAGTTAGTTGTCCAATTTGGAAGAGCACCAAATGCCTAATCACAGTTGCTTTGAAAGCCAATCAATGAAGTCGAAGCCTGAACCTCGAACGGTTTGCAGGGCAAATGAAAAGCTGGCCTAAACGATCAACGGTGGCCAATGTACAAATTTGTCCACATGGTTGACTGGCAGACAGCGCTAATTAAACCACACGGATGGCAACCATGGCAGCGAGCAGTGGCCAAAAAGCAGGACATTAAAACTGATATAGGGCCCTGGAAAATCAGTGGAGCGGGCCCGAAACACCACACACACTAGCGTTGTTTCAACTTGCCAGCCATTAACTGCTTTGTTTGCCGGAGAAAATCGGGGGAGGAAAATGGCAGGAAAAATTGGGAGGTGGCACCTTGATTGTATAATGGAAGGACGCTGCCTAAATGCAGCCCCCGTGTCCTGTAAGTGACACGTAGAGACAATCGGATTGTGATTTGTCAGTGGGACGGGGAAGGAGAGAGACTGGGCCGCTCCGTGTCCATGGAGCACTCTGTCAAAGTGGCAGGACCATCCAGAAGTCGAGCCGTCGGCTGCTCCACTTCCTTCGTCTGCTTTTGGCCATTAAGTGGCGCACATGTTTGGCTCACACCACTCCACTGCCCTCAGTTCACTCCGCTCCACTCGATTCGGAGTTGGCCAAAAAGGTGGCAGCCAACGCACAGGTGTCTTTAGTCTACACGGCGCAAAATCAAGCGTATGTTTTTCTGGAATTTTTAATACCCCATACTGTCACAAATAACGGGCTTGTTCTTTTCAAAGGAATATTTACAAGTCGGAACATAAAAACTGGATTATAAATATAGGCAACGTTTTTATATAAACCATTTAATTCCTTTAAAAAAAAAAATAATAATATTATTAAAAAAAAAAAAGTATTTTTTTTTTTTTTTAAAAATTTATTTTAAATTTTTTTTTTTTTTTTTTTTTTTTTTTTTTCTTTATTTTTTTTTTTTTTTTTTTTTTTTAAACCCAAATTTATTTTTTTATTTTGGGGGGTTTTTTTCCCCTTTTTCCCTCCCCCCCGGGCGATAAAAACCCCCCCCCTTTAATTCTTCCCCCCCCCCCTTTTTTTTTTTTTTTTTTTTTTTGGGGGGGGGGGGTGGGGGGGGGTTTAATAATGGGGGGGGGGTTGGGTTCCCCCCTCCCCCAAAAAAAAACTCCTCTTCCTCCCCCCCCCCCCCCCCATTTTTTTTTTTATAATATAATTTTTTTTTTTTTATTTTTTTTAAGTCTATTTAAATAAAAAAAAAAAAATTTAATTCCTTTAATTACAAAATGTAATATCTCAGCTTATTGTCTATTTTTTATATATTCCGGATAAAATGTAAAGCTCCACTTTATAAACCCTAAGAAACAAAATAATAACATTAGTTTGGTACATATACAAAATGCTTTAAGTTCCAGCCGTAAATATAGTTCAAAATATTTACAAAAAAACTACGACTTACATTTATATTGTTTGTAACCAACATTGAACAAATGCCATAAAAAGGGGGCATTATAATGTACGATACACTACATAGCCATCGACTGAACTCATTAATTTAATCTCCTTATCATTTTATAAAGCAAATCTAGTGAAAGTTATGATGAATTAAACGCGTTGGGCAATAAAATAAGACTGAAGGCGACAAGCTTGTCAAAATAATTATCCAGGCAGTCATATGGAAACCTTGTTCGTATTCGAGGCAAAGATACACTCTTACTTTTGGGTGCACTTTTGTGAGTCACTAAAAGAAACTTTACTCGATTTCCCACTTTTTGTTTGCGAGGGCCAACTACCAAAGGAAGTTGGCCTGTTAATTTTGTATGGTGCCGTCATAAAAGAAAATCGGGAAGATTTGTAAAAAAAGATACCACAAAATAAGAGCGAGCAACAACTGTGACAATCTACATAAAAGGGCGACTCGCAGACTTCCTCAACATTTTTCCGCCCCGATATCGTCGTCATTTTTCGCCATCTCTATTCTTGGGTGGCAGAAACTTTTTGTGTGTGCACCAAATGAAATAAAAGCTGAAAGTAAGGACGAACAAATCCTCACGGCTGTCCTGGCAACTGACGCACATTTCTCTCTGTCATATATCATAGATTTGTGCGGGGGTTTTCCCAGTCAGCCACCCAGTGGTCAGTGTTGTGTCTCCTTTTTACCAGTTTTTTCTTCATGGGGGAGTTTTTCTTACTGTTGTCTTTTATCCGAGTAATAAACTTAAATTGTTATTTTACCTTGAAAGCGCCACAAAAAGATTTACGGTCGTCTTGGCACCTACTCACAACCCCCTCACCTTTTCTTCTTTGTGGTTCTGTTAGCATTTTTATGCTCATTACTTCGCATTTGAGCTCCCTATTTTCCCGCCCTCTCCTCGCCACAATTTACAACAATCCCCGACTTTAAGCTGGTCCTCTTCCTCTTTCTGGCCAAAAGCTTTTTTTTGATTTCCATTTGTTTGTTTGTTGTTGTCGCATATTTATTAGGCTTTATATTGTGATGTCTAGAAAATGTCCAGACAATTTATGCCTTCCTATGGGCGAGGAAAGGAGAGATAAAAGCCGAATTGGGAGTCGTAGAGTAGGTAATAGAAATTCGGTATTTAGGCCTAAAGCAATTGAGTTCTTATTGAGGTAGGCTGGTTCTGAGAATCTTTAAAAGCAATAGCTGACTCTCAAATTTTTTTTTGGTGTCACTGCAGGACCTAAAAATTACCAACTTATTTAGTAGTTTTATTTACTTTTTGATATTTGATATTTGAGATATTTGAGGTACTTCTTATGTTTGATAAGAACAATTAATTATTAGATATTTCCATACCCCCAGAATGTATTTTAAAATAATGATTAAATAATAGGATTTAGCTTGTGATTAAGCAAATAAAGTGATTTACTTTAGGTCTTATTTAAATTTGTATGATAAGCTGATAGCTGGGTTAAAAGTTGTACATTTTGAAAAGATTTAAGTGACAACTTCCACAATCTTCGCCTATTTATATTCACATTTAATCTGATAAGCGGTTTAATACAATTGTGATATTTATTGTTTTTATCTCTTGACCTTTTACAATTAGCCTGCAGTCCAATAAATTAATTTAAATCTACTTCGCAACCCCACTTCGGTCGATGCCTCATTATTATCGCATTACTCGCAACAAAGTTGGACCAACTTCGCTGCATACTTTTGTGGCCACGGCTGTCAACGCGGCTTCGTTGCTCGCATTATTAATTAAATGCAAAATGTTTACACTAATAATTTCAGCATGAATTTCCCACCCTCGAGAAGCGGGGAAATCGCAAACGGAAGGAGCCATAAATTTCGCCTTTGGTTGCCGCGTTGTCGCGTTGCAAGATGTGCGTTGCAACTCGCGAGTTGCAGTGGCCACAAATTGTGAGTTATCTTGGGGCCCCAGAACGGCATCCTTCTCGGTGGTTAAGGTTGTTCTTGTTGTCGCTGCATGCAAACACATTAAATTAAATTATTGTCACTGGGCGGCTGCATCCTTGCATCCTTGCTGCTCCGATGTCCTTGTCGCTGTCGTTATTGTCCTCGCCTTAGTTTAGCTTGTCGTCTGGCTTGTAGGGCTTCTCCTTGCAACATCGGCGGGAAGTGTGGGAGGTCCTATGCTAAACGGCACAACTTCTCGCTTTTCGGCTGGGACGCGTTTCATTAGGCATTTACGCATTAGGAAGGACACGAACAAGGACAAGACGAATTGTTCCGCAGGGAGGTATTACAAACTATCTTATTGCAATTCTTTTCCTATTCCTAGATAAAAGCTCCAGGCTGGTCAAGTGTAATGGCATTGTAATTTTGTAATAAAACAAGAGAGAACGCTATAGTCGGGTGCCCTGACTATCAGATACCCGTTACACAGGTAAAGGGAGGCGGGGGAGATGGAGATAGAAACTTTAATCACGCATAACTTTTTAACGAATGGTCCGATTTGAAAAATTTCTTCTACATTTCGATAGGTATTGATAAACACAATAAAACTGCATTTTTACTTTTCCGAAATATTTTCCGAAATCGTATATAAGCGATTGTGGGCGTTAAAGGGGCGTGGCACCTTTTGAAACAAACTTGCGCTGCGTAGGAACTCCTAGAATCTGCATGCAAAATGCCAATCTTCTAGCTTTTATAGTTTCCGAGATCTCAGCGTTCATACGGACAGACAGACCGACGGACAGACAGACGGACAGACGGACAGACGGACATGGCTAGATCGACTCGGCTAGTGATCCTGAACAAGAATATATATACTTTATAGGGTCGGAAACGCTTCCTTCTACCTGTTACATACTTTTGCACGAATACAATATACCCTTTTACTCTACGAGTAACGGGTATAAAAAAGACATGGTAAAATTTCAAAAGTAAAAGAACTATACTTAGCTTTTTTAAGTTTTACGGTTAATCGATGTTACAGCTTTAGTTTTATAAAATATTTAATCACTTATAATAATATAACAAATAAATATATGTTTTACCATAAGTAAAAAAGTTTTATTATTATATTTTAATTTAAGTGTTTTTTATTCAAATTTTACAATCTGCTTTTCTAACAAAACCATTTTTTTAACTAAATAATAAGTCATCTGAATTTATGAATAAATCAATAAAAATAGCTTCATAAATTTCATACATTTTTAAAAACATTTTGTTATTTTAGTTAATTTACTGGTAAACTTTTAACCGCATATTCACTTAACGCTGTCAAGTTTTTTGTGTGTGCTAATTATCTGTGGCTGGCAACATTCAACATTTTTAATAGCCGCTAAATGCAGGAGCTAACAAAGACACACACACACTAAATTTTTCGTTGTACTTTTTATGGCCAATGTAATTTGGTTGGCGTTCAGTCGTGCGATTCGCTGACTTTGTTCACTCCTTTACTTGGACTTGCAAAGAGAAAATTTGTGGCAAGCTTTTGACGGGGCAACGCATTACCAACTTTTACCAGCTTTTCATGCGTTTAAGGGCGCACCATTAGCAACTTGACTTTGGCGACTCAAAAGCATTTTAATGAGCCACCAGTTGAGGCAAGAGTTTTTCTTGTTTTTTTTTTTACCGTTCATGTTCATGCCAAACAGCAATTTCGGTAGGAAAAATGTAAATTTTTCTTGAGTGACCGGCTAAAAGTTGCATATTCATGGTGCAGAAATATAAAGCCCTAATGCATTTGCGTGCAGGAATTCCTTTGCATATTGCAAGATGACCGAACCAGCTGTAAAGCAGAAATTTGTGAAACATAAATTCACTTAACATAGAAATGCACTTTCCTAGGGGTGTGAAGAAAAATGCATCAAAGGACTTCAAACTGGACTAAATCTTGTACAAGCTGGATGGAAACTAAACAAAAGTTGGCCAATTGGCTGGGAACCTTTCGAAACAAACCCAAGAAAGTTGAGAAAAAAAATAGTAAAAACACTCTCCATAAAACGGAATGAAAATTGTACAACTGCAGACGCAGCTAAGAAAACATTGGATGGCAGAAGTGGGTTAATTTGCCAAAGGATATAGGGTCATATGTGTGTGTATTGGCCCACTCACATAATTGCCAAAGCGTGCAAAGTTTCATTGTTATGAGCTGCCTTCTGCTGGCAAAGTTTCCCTTCGGAGGGAAATGGAAAGCCGAGCAACTGAAGGCGAAAGCTTTTTGCAGTTTAAAGCATTCTGTTCTGCATCAGCTTCCCATATCCCGGCTAAACACAATACAATCGCAAGAAGTACGCTTTGACCCGGGACAGGACATTCCGGCGCCGGCAGATCTGAAAAAGGACTAAAGGAATATGTGGGATATCACCATGGGAGGGTAAGGCAAAAGTTATTAACAGCTTTCTCGTTTTGTTGAATTTGAAATTCACCAAGGTAATAATTGATTTTACTTAGCAAACTATTTTCAGTTAAAGTACAAATTTGTACTCTTTTAAAAAACATATTTCCTAATCAAAAAGTTCTAAAACTTAAAACAATCAATTCAACTTTTCAACGCATGCAGATGTGGACTTGAAAGCTATATTCTTTTACCAAAAGGGTCATCATTTTCCAGCCCAAAAGTGCCTCAATTCTGATTTTCCCTGTTCCATTTTCTATATGGCAGCGTTTCCTTGAGGCATCTGCAAGCTAATTAGTAATTTATTTTTAGCATTTCCCGCATATTAAATTTTTGCACAAAACTCAATTCACGATGGCAGCGGCGGCAGCTGAGAGTCTCGAGTGCTGGAAATGGCCGCCAACATGCAATTAATTGTGTCATTGTAGCCATTAACCAGACAGTTGAGCAGTAACCCAATTTGTTCGCTTGATTGTTGGCGGGTGGGGGGATGGAAAAGGGGGGGCGTGGTGGCCACTTGACCGCCCCTAATGGCCATGGTCGGAAGGCAATATTAGAGGCGACTGCCAAGGCAACGCGAATGGGTTCATGGTGTGCCAGTTTGCAATTAAAACGCCCCCTAAAATGAAAGAATGTATGTGTGCGAGAGCGACGATGGAAATTCAGGGCAGTCGGGTGTTAAGGTACTACCATATGTCTTGATATGTCAGTTGTCATGCATAATGAACGAGTCCCCCGTTCCTTTTCTTGTGTGCTCACAACTTGCATTCTTAATGGGATTGCTTTCAAGATGAAAGGTTAAGAAGTCGAGTGGGGAAAAAACGTACCCAAAAAGACACAACGAAGCTTTTGTGATAAAATGGAATCACAAATTAGCTACTAAAGTATATTTTAGGCAGTATGTGAATAAAATTATGAGCCTGTAATCCAGTTGGCAACTGATTGTTAGTGTATTTAAATAAATTTAAATAGCTTTTTTTAAATAAGCAACAAATCTATGAGGCTCGACTGCCACAAAGGATTTTCTTATTTAAGACTAATAAAGGCAAACATATGTCCAAACGACCCGGTTACTTACTCGTTAACAGTCTAGCCTTACAAATATTTGGCTTTGCTGCTGAACCTCTTCAGTAAATTTCCGTAGTTAAATTCCATATACCTAAGCCTTTGAGAAACTTAAGCAGTATAGACATAATCCTCTTTCATTGACTTTCGACCGCAAACAGGTGCCCTTTGTTTGTCGATAATGCAACCGACATAATCCTATTCGAATGCCACATTCGAAGCACAAGAAAAGTAATTACTTTGTTATGGTTTTCAAACGCTAATAATGGCCCACTTAAATGAAGGAAAGGGAGGATTTTGATTACCTGACAAACAAAAAAGGTTTGGTTTCATAATTTAAATAAACCAGATGCATGTGAAAGCTTTTAGTTTTTGCATCTCCTAAATGCCATTTCCCACAGAGCCTCACAACCCAATCTAACTACATATGTTGTTTTGCTTTCTGTTGTTGTCATCAGTTCTATTCAAACTTTTCCAAAAACTGAGATTTATCTTTACGTATTCATGTATTTATTCCTGTCCCTTACCATCCCCTTTTCACCCGATGCGCTTTGTGGAAGGAACCTGTATTTAGTTATCGTTATAGTTTGTCTTATAGTTTCTTCTACATGGAGAAAATTTCCCAAGAACTTGGTCGTTTTTATTTTAAAATATCTTTTTTTGGGGAGTTTTAATTATTATAGTTTCTAATTTACGAACGAATATTTTACAAAATGTATTATTGCAAGCAAAATAAAAATGTTTATAGTTTTTACAATATATTTTTTTTTACAGTGCTCTGTGCTAAGTTATCGAATTTCATTTGTGTGACTTTTCCATTAATATTTTGTCAAAAGACGCCATCGTTTGTTTTTGCAAAACACATGCTCTGCTGGATTTTGTTTATTTCAATTTTCAATTTGTGGAAAATAAATTTGATCTGTGTTAAAGGCGATTACTTAGCTCTAATCTTTTACTTATGCTGGATGTAAATGGATTTTACGGATTTTAAATACCATACTGGCAGTTGAAGATGCAACGATAAAGGTTGTGGGGGAAACTTTAAATACATTTGTCACCCCGTTTTTTCCCCTCTCATTAAGCTGCCAAAGGAGATTTTTGTGCTGAAGGACGATGACAGCTGGCGCCATGGCACAAATGGATAGGACATTATCTGCCGGGGATATCTGCCTGCAATTGTGACTTCTCTCTTTTGGGCGGTGGCAACTCCTTCTCGGCCATAATTTGATCGTTAAAATGGCCAACGACGCCTTTGCATCGTTTGGCAGCTGCAATTAAATGTCTTTTTTTACGATTGTGCAGCCTTTGCATTCGGTGTAATGAAATTAACAGCGGCTTTTCTTTTGCATTTCCTCTGGCACTGATAAACGATCGTTTGCCCTCCCTCCTCCGGCGTTTTCCTTTCGGGCCTTAAACCGCCACTTAAGTGTAAAGTAGAGCTGCCCATAAAGCGCGTTAAATTGCCAAGAAATAAGCATACATGTGAAGTCCTTCTTTTTTGGTGGGAATTTCCCTGGATGGATTCCTCGCATGACAGGAACAAGGACTACGATGAAGTCCTTAAGCGGTTCGTGTGTGTGCCCATTTTTGGGCGGGTCCGTCATCCAAAGTGAATATGGATGGAGTGACATTTTTAATACCCTCAAAGGGGGATTAAAATTAAAGTGGTTCCTGACGAACAAATTTAATAAAAAGGCAAGCTTGGAAACTTTCATTCAAATTATGATACCGTTGGCATCATAATGCCATTGAAATGTGGAATAATATCTAAGGAATTTAAATTTAGTTCTGACTTGAAATTTATTTAAATATTTTTAAAATTTATTTACAATTGAACATGTTAAATTATAAAAAAAAAATGTTTAATTATTATTTAAAGATCAGTCTATCAATGTTCTTTGCTGAGATATTATAACATTTTAAGTTCAGACCATTTATCGGCAGGTTTTGACGTGCTTAAGTTAGGCTTTAAAGATCCTGATTCATTACACAAAAAAACTTTGGCAAATCTTTTTACTTGTGTTTAAAGCTTTTCAATACCTCGATTTTTCTGTGGCCTTTTCCTTTGCTATAATCACTTATGTACCTGCATTGTTGGGGCACTTGACTGGCCACAGGTGGCGCGCTTTAATTTGCACCTTTCAGCGGCACCGGGGAGCGCTGTCATCGCTGCCGGCCTCGCCCAAAAAGTCACACAGGGATGCACCTCGAAGGCTAAGTGAGCCACTGTGTCAGTGGGGCCCCCGGGAGTACAGCGGGCACACGAGGGTTAAGGGACGGGGTGGTTCAGGAGACGCTGGGACGCCGGGGAGTAATTAACACTGCGACGCTGGCTGGCGCTAAGTAAACAATGGCAAACGGTTGCCGCAGTTGTTAATTACGCCAACAATGCGCTGCAGCGAGGGGCGGACAAAGAAAGGGGCGTGGCAAATGGTAAAGCCAAGCCCAAGGAGCTGGAAAAAAATTAAGCACAGGAAGTGCAAATTGCCGTTAGAAGGAAGCAGACACAAGGAGCAGCTAAATGAGGAAGAGACCTCTTAGTCAGCTAAAGTAACAAAGATTCCTTATCTTCAAATTGTACTTTTCAAGGTCTCTTATTACATAAAATAATAATAATAATGCAATTATAAAAGTTTCAAACCTTTTACAAAATTGCAACTTTAACAATTATTTTTAATTTCTTATAATTTATATTAAATATTATAAACAAATTGTCCTAAAGTACTTCCAATAAAAATCCTTATCGCAAAAAAGACGTATTATACACAGATACCATATTTAAACTAAACTTTTTATAGATTATATTCTTAAATATTACTCCAACTTAAGGTATTCCCATAGATTTCCTTAGTGACAGCTCCAAAAACCAGATGGGAAAGCAGCCTAAAAGCATTTCCAAAACTTATAGAACGTCCCATTCGTGTGGAAAATACTTCTCACCATCAAGACCTGTAGCAGGCCTACAAAGATCATTGACAAAAACTGAGCCCACGACCAATTGTTAACCATGGCATAAGTGGATTCGGCCACATTGCGATCTCTGGCCTCGAGTGCTCGAATAAAATCCTGAGTTTGTCGGGACCTCATCAGATTCACCTGAATCTTTCCCATGTAATTGTCGATACCGGTGTAGGCCAATTCGAATTGGTAATCGGTTAACATTTCCCGGCGGAGGTTTCGCAGTTCTTGCGCCTCTCGGTCCGCAGCAGTTACTTCCAGGGTAAAGGATACGATCTTTTGATTAAAAGAACTGATGGTATTATCGAAACAAATCTTATAGGATCCTGTTTCATTTGCCACCAAGTTATGTTTTCCCTTTTCCTCTTTTATTTCGTTGATTAGAAGGCGTCGACTGGGATCCATAAAGTTAAAATTGATATGAATTTCGCCGAGACCTCCATGTATCACCTGATAATCGATTTTAATATTCTCAGAGTTGGCAATCGGCTGATAAAAGCACTCCTGACGCCCAGCTTCGACAAATATGGTCAGCTGTTTGTTATGGTGTTCGGCACTGGAAAAGCCCAAGTCCTTCAGCAGGACCAGCAGCAAAATGTAACAAATGATTTGGAACATTTTTTCGGTGGTTTTTCGATTCAAATCGTTCGACTGATATTTGAATGTTTGTCTGTTTTACAGTCTGTGTGGACTTAAGAAAGTGAAACGATAAGCCTGCTCTTGGAAAGACGGCAAAGTTAGGAGTTCTATGTCAAAAAGTTTATTTTAATTTTAATTTCATTTGAAAAATAATCCAACATTTTGAAGGAATAAATTTAATTATTAATGCCTATTAATATATTTTATTTTTGGATCGTTTTCTAAATTTGATTTATCATACTTTTACAATTTGGATTCGCCACTAATGATAAGTAATTTCTACGGATACATTTTCAAAATTTTTAACAAAAAATGTCAGAAAAGATATTGAATATGGTTAAATTAATATGTCTAAAACTAAATTGATAAAGTCTTAAATACTTTTTCGTAAATTAATACAATTTCTGGATTGTTTTCTGTGCAGTGCATTCCCATATGGCGTTTAGAGAGACATAGTGTGAGCGCATAGTGCTAAATGCAGCTTTTAATAGCCAGCAGCAATTGCTACGGCACTGCAAAAAAGTCCCGCCCTCTTTGCAATCCCATACCGCCCGCATCCCCGCATCCCCGCATCCCCGCATCCCATCATCCCATCCGCCTGGCAAAACTAAAAGCAACAGCATCAAAAGGAATATGAATTGAGGTCGATGTGTAAATATTTGTCAACGGTAATGGAAATTTATGCTACCGTTGCTGCTGCTGCTGCCAATGGTGGGCGGGAGCTGGTAGGAGTGGCAGTGGCAGTGGGCGTGGCCCTTGAATGGGCAAACTGGCGAGTCGAGCGCTTTCATTTTTTTTAAAACGGTCGGCGACGCAGCGTGAGACAAAAAAATCAAAGAAATGGCGGAGAGTTACGAATGAAAGCAAATACTCTTAGAGTGCCTAAAAATACTATTTATAAAGATAATAATTTTAAGTTTAGAACAATTAAATTGTAAACTTGACGATAATGATATCGTTAAATCAGAGATAACATACTGCAACTTTAGAAAAATATATTTTTAATTTTAATTGAGTTCTCCAAAAAAAAGTTATTCGTTTATAATTAATTTTTTACATCTTTAAGCATATTTTAAAGGAGTGTTTTGGAATCGAAATTAAAAATTTAAAATACATTTTTAGAAAGAAATCTATCTTTTTTTGGCCCCAGTGATTGGATTTTGTACTATTTTAAATTTTTAGTCAAGCTTAGTATAAACTTTTTAGAAAGAGTGTGAATGAATCACCTCCTAGAGTTTGGTTTAAGCAAAAAGTGGTTAAAAAAGGAGTGAAACCAACAAATGCTTGCGTTTGGGAAAGGAAACTTTACAAATAGACACACACACCCACATTCGAGTACACACCGACCCACACTCATGAAAAAGGTATGCATGTTTAGTTGCATTTGTTTGCATACGAGTGCACTGCTTTTTTCGTTTTAAGTCTTTGCTCAGCTTCCTCCTATTTTCCGCTCATTCTAAGCTATACCATTTTCTCAAAAGCATTTTTTTCGTTTTTCTCTGTGCACACAAAAGCCAAATATACATAAACTTATATTTGATTAAACAATTTTAAATAAACATCTCTAAAATCCTGGTCCCATTATATAGTTTGAAAAGATTTTATTGATAATATAACTTCTTAAAAACGATCCCAACATTTGTTTACACCAAGACAATATTAGGCTCTCATTTTATTTATATATACATTACCTTAGACAATTTATTCTTTTTTTTTTTCATCGCTTTGCGTTGTGCCTAAAATTTAAACTTCCATTCGGCACTTTTTTTGGTTGTTCACTTTAAAAAGGTGCGATGAACACCCAGTAACCTGCGAGACCAAACCCTTTCTACCCACCCAAACAATATTTTTTTAGAGAAAAATTGCATTCGCGACGTCGTTGAAATGCCGGCGGCTGGAATACACAGTCGAAGCATGAAAGCTGCAAATAGGACGCATAAAAAATGTTACCCGGGGTCGTCTGCAGGTGATGGCAGTTAGAAAAAGCGGGTTGGGAGTAATAGGAAGCAAATTACACAACAAAATAATTAAGCTCTTATGTGGAAAATAAAAATGTTTTAACATTAAATTACATTAATTGACAGTAATACATAAATTTAATTTTGAGCATGCAGCGCTGTCTCAAAGAAACCATTTTCTAAAAATACATTTTAGTATTTTTCTATACACTAATTAAATTTGCTTAATCTTTCTTAGATTTTTCGTGAATGTTACTTTAAATTAGGTTTTTGAGTTTTATGGGTACACAGTTGTATGCGAACATTTCATACCATGACTTTTAAACGCTTATAAAGATATTTTATGTTAATTAATTTAAAATATTTGCATTATTTTTGCCCAATACGAAATTTGTTGTTCAGTGTAGATTTTGTGGGGTGTCTTACAGCGTGAAATGTAGAAGGCGTTGGCAGCTGCAAAGTAGCCGACACCGGAGTCTGAATCATTGGAGCGCACTTGTGTGCGTTCGCTTGTGCTTGTATGTGTGGTGGTATGTGTTTCAATGTGTGTATGCGTGCTGCTCTAGTTGATTGTTTGCTGGGGGCGCGCCAGGTGTGCGGGCGTGGCAACGGGCGTGGCAGGTGCCCGGAGATCAAAAACCAAGCTGTCGGCGAAGCCAATTTAATTTGATGAAATTAAGATGGCCATAAAAAGATGAGAGGGGTGAAAGGTTAACGATTTCTTTTCGCGCTTAAGATTCAGAATGAAAAATCTTTAATATTTATCAGTGACAATTTTTTTAATTTAAATGCTATTTTATCAGAATCTAGGTCCACGAGTCGATATATTATAAATTAATGAACTGGCACAACTGGTGCTTAACAAATTATCTAATTACATAAAAATAGTCAATATTTAAATAGTTTCTTTTAAAAACAATAACTGTCAGACTAAATTTAAAAGTACTTTAAAAAGTATAATCTCAAGCTTATTCTGAACTACAATAATAAAAATATACGAAATATATTCTCCCCACCCATATTTTCATTCCCACTTGTCCTTTGTCCATGACATCAAATCAGAGTAAGCCCTTGACAAATGCCACACCTACACAGAATTATGGGCTCGACTTGCAGTCTGTCTGGTAATCAGCTCTTGGACAACTTTGGCTGATGGATGACTTGGGGAGTGATGGCTCGGCTTCTGGGCCAGAATAAATTGACCCCAAAAATTGAGAAGGTCAGCCACAGAGATGGCTCATGAATTATTAAAGACAGAACAACAGCCAGTTGACCCTAATCCTCAAAACGGCTGCTGCCAATGATTGCAAAATGCTTAGTCAAATGGAACAAAATTTTGTGTGAGAAACTTTGTGCGGCCCGTAAAATTTCGCCCGAAAGAAAACCAAACCACAAATTTGGCCAGAAAGATGTTTTGGCAATTTCCAGGGCGAGGGGAAAATTCCTTGACCAACTCCATTGAGTATTTCTAGGCTCTTCTGCAAGTAGCACTTTAAATTAATGAACTGAGATTAAGCAAGACAAATTGTTGTGGAGCTCTGGGCTTCCGAAAATTTTCTTTGGAGGCAAATTGTTTTTCGTTCTTGAAAATATATTAATTTGTATTTTGTGTTTGCCTCCTTTCGCTGCGCTCCAACCTCCAATAAATCTACAATTTATTGTTATTGATATTTGTGTAAACAATTTTCACCGAACCTCTTCCGCCCTGCAATTAAGAATTTAAGGGCAGAAAATTGAATGAATTTTCGAAGAAGAAAAGCAGTTGACAAGTTTAGAAAATTTATAGTACCTGCAGCAATCCATGCAAAAAATATGCAGCCACTTTCACTTGTGGCCCAGGGGAAAACTCCAAATCTCATGTGGAAAATGCAGTCAATAAAATGGTTTCCCCATCTATCTGTGTTCTCGTTTGGTCGGTAGCCAAGAAAATATTCATTGAATTTTGTAGTAACAAACGACAAGTTGTCAGTCAGTCGGTGCAGTGGAAAAACAGAGCCATTTCCAGGGAAAATTTATTGCCCCAGTGTGTCGGGCAGGGAAACTCATCAGGTTCGAGTGAGACAGGCCGGGAATTATGCCATTAGATGTTTGATTTCCTTTTTTCCTTGTTTAGTTTGGTTTTGTTGGCCAAGCGAGCAGTTCAAATAAATAAGCAATTTCCGACGACAACTTGAACAAGCATAAAATGCAATGAAGCAACAATTTTCCACAGGAGGTGGGAAAACCGAAGGCAAGGACATTGGTGCAGCTTTGGGAAAAGCTCTTCAAAGTGCTTCTTAACTAAGCTTAAAAGCAATGCCACCGGCAACAGCAGCAACTTCGATTTGGTGTGGAAATTGCAGTTCACTCTTGGACTTACCCCTCCCCCTCCCTTCTTTTCCTTGACAACTTTTCAGCTGTTATTTGTTTTTATTGCTGTTGTGGCCCATTGAAGTGTGACAAAGTCGCCATCGTTGCGGCTATTAGTTGGCTCCAAAGGTGGCCTGAAGGTTGCAGGAAGTGGATGAAAGGGCGCCCAGGAAAATGCAGTTAAAGCTGGGTTTATACCGAGCTGGAGAAACGAATTAAAAATGCAGTAGAAGCTGGGTTGAAGAAGGGAATACGGTCTTAGCTTTTCGATCTACTGTTAAGGATTGGATAACAACTATTTGGCTTAACTGACCTTAAACAATTAGATTGTACCAAATCCCAACCGTATAAAAAAATTAAAAAAGTGCAAAAGTGCAAATTAATAAAAACCTGAACAGAAATTAAAAACTCACAGTCGGAATATTTCCTTTTAAATACTCTTCCCAGAAACCGTAACTAAGATTTATACATCCATTTCCTCCACAAAAACCAGCTTAAGTTTGACACCACTTCTGATACCTGATGTTAATTCAATGAGAACCCAAACATTAGCAATCAGGACATTTTGTTAAGCTCCAAAACACCTCCAGACTCATCGCATAAACGGGGCTGGATAAAGTCCGGGAGAAGGAAAATGAGCACGAGGGGAAACATCAACTAAGCTCATTTGTGGCCGCAGTTCTCCGCAAGTAGCTGTCCAGGAAGCCACTAAAATCCTTGGCCAACCAAGCGCAACAAAGCCGCGACATCCTTTTCACCTGCTTGCGACTTCGATGGGCGAAAGTTACACATTTCTCGGCACTGTCCCCATTTGTGGTTAATTTTGTCCCGCAGCCTGCGCTTATCCTTTGCCAACTGTCACAACTTGGCGACAGGAGGAGAGCAAAAAGTTGCAGTTCGAGCTTCAAGGAGTCGCTTAAGGATGCACTGAGAATAAAATAAGATAATAAATATCTTATTTATTAAGACATAACGAAATTATATATTATTCACTCATTATTATCATCTTCTTTATCCTTTTGGTATTTTATTAAGCAAAATATACTTTAATTATTTCAATAAAAAATGGTGAGCTACTTAAAGGTTTTAATGTTAGGCCACTGTATTTAAAAACTATTTTTTCCCGTGTCTTAGCAACATTCCTATTATCCAGAAACGAGTAATGGGGAGGGATTCAAGGGGATACTGCACTGTCGCCGTGCTCCTTTTATTCGCCTAATTTCCGTCGCTTTTCCCCGTTTTCCCCGATTTTCCCTTACGCTAATTGGGGACACCGAAAATCTATAAACAGTCCTGGCAGTTCCGCAGTCCTTATCGCTGTCCTTGTACTTGGTCTTTCGGCTCTCAGACTGAGTCCCTCTGCCCCGTTTAATGTGCGTCCTTAAGCACAATAAATCTGTTTATCTCTGGCAAATGTCCTGCGCTCTTCTCGAATTGGGAGTCCTTGTTGGCCTGCTTAAAAGTTAACCTGGCCGACGATAAAAAGTTTCCCTTTGCAGCTTTTTGTGGTTTTCTCTCCGTTGTCCTCGCTGTGTTGGCAGGCAAAATTTGTTAGCTATTTGTGCGGCATTATCCTTGTGGCATGGAGTGGGGAAAGGAATGGACACTGAAGAGTGAAGCCTCCACATGGTAGCATCAATCATCGGCGGGGAAATTAAATTGCACTTCGGCTTACCTCAGGCTGAGACTCGGTAACAACAGCCAAGCAAAAGATACAGGAAAGAAAAGGTAGTTTTTTGGGTTTATTTCAAGGGAATCAACAGTTATATACCCTTTTGTAAATATATATTCATTCGAAAACATCTAACAAAAAAAACGTTTATTATCGTCTAAATAATAATTAGAAATATAGTTTTGTTAGGAGTATGTTCGAAGTTAGAATAAATATTAATTTGTACTTTGCTTAAAAACATGGATAGAAATAATAAATGGTTAAAATAAGAACTAAACAGTTTTTAGTTTTGAATTTCGAATAAACCAACGAAATCAAGGGTATAAACTCGACTGAAGCATTAGCAATGACAAAGTCTAACAAAGGGGAGTAGGTCCAAAAAGAACAGGACACGTGGTCCAAACGAAAGCCAAAGAAGTGCCTTGGCCATTGGCCATTGGCCATTTTCCATGGGCTTACCTTTCTGTTAGGAGAATAACCAGCTGCCGTCCGTTGCCAAAACGAGACTTTTGTAGGCTTTAAGACTGGCTCAGTTCTGAATTTGGCCCCTCCAAATTTCCGCTTCCCGTTCCCTGTTTTCAGCAGACTGCGGTCATTTGCGAAGCCCCACTACATTCTCCACCACCTGTGCCATCAATTGCAACCGCAAAATGGCAAAACAATCAACAAGCAACGCGACGGGAGTTTGGCCCAAACAAGATTTCGAGTGCCTAAACCAACCCCATCGACCCCCTCTCCAAAATCACCCACGGCACGCCTCTGCAAACCGCAACGTGTTGCGAGTGAGGTAAGCGAAATTGTTTGGCCGAAACTGCAAGACAAAGGATCCGACTGCGAGGATAAAGGCGTGAGGATGCACTAAGAAAAGGTATTTATATAAGGTAACAAAAAATTAAATATCTTGTATTTCTCAAATTAATAAACAGATGGTTTGAAATATCTGAAATATCCTTGCATTTTAAAATTAATATATTTTTATAAAATTTAGCAAGAGATCAATATGTTTTTATCCAAAGATTTTATAATTTCTTCCCCAAAAAAAAATTATATAAAATACTAATTTGCATTGTTTTTTGTTTGGCTAAATTACCTGTTTACTAAAAAATACATTTAGAAGACGAAACGAAAAACATTTGTTCCACAAATTCCATTTACCAGCACTAATTTCGAGAACCTTTTAAAACCCGAATCATTACGCAACAATTTAATGTCTTAGTAGTTTTCAACGTCCAAGCGGTATGACTGTTAAAAGCATTTTAAACATTATTGGTAAATTTTGGTGAATTAAATTAGTACTCCCAAATTTGAAACATTGGTTTTCGTCTTCTAGTGATCACAATGCTGGCAGCGGCAACAACTAATTCTCCGAAGTGCAATCCGTTAACTTGTTTGCATCAGGGATAACTAAACAAATAAATGTCGTAACAATTTTGTCTTTTTTATAGATTTTTTTTTGTTCCATAGCCGTTTTTAGTTTATATATAAAGGGAGCTAGGACTCTTTTTTTAGCAGGAATCAAATATGAGTTAATTTAAAGACCTAGTTTTCTTGCTTCGAGCATAAAACCAATTCTGCAGCGAAATCTATTTATTTCTTCGATTATGAAAAAATATAACAATATTTAGTTTCTTTCAATGTAAGTTATCCACAATAATTTTATTGTGCGAAAATATTTTTTTGAGTGAAGTGTCTTCATTGAAGAGGAGGCAAGTGATACAGTCGGGCAATTGCTTAGATGGGTGGCAGTCGAAATTGGATAGTTGGTCAAATGAAATATGACTGGCCATCACACAAAGCAGCAGCAGGTACAAGTTACCTCATATGGTGAAGAGAAAGCCTTAAATATTTAAGAGATCTCTAGATTTTTGTGGTTCTTAGTTGATTAGTTGAGAAAGTCAAAAAATAGAAACAACATTTAATTACTGGTTGTGCATTGACATAGCACTGATTATAACAAAACGGAGTCATAAATTAAAATGGATAAGTCTTCGAGTAAAAGAGTAGAATATATATACATTGTCAAAATTTGTATAGAGAAATACTAAACCAAAAAGCAAAAAAGTATGCCTATAATGCATAATAATTTAATTGGACACGAACAATTTATTAATTTATTATATTTATTAATATTTATTAATATTTAATAAGTTAAATTCTTATTACTATTTTGTAGATATTTTTTTTATCAAAAAAACAATAACTATATTTAATTTTGTTAAGAAAATTATAAAATCTCTGCTTATCTTAAAAAGTTACAAAAATAGGTAATTTCGTTACGGTCTCAAACGATTTCGCTTATAACAGTCTCATTACCTTGGCATTTGCAACAACCGAAATACCGAAACCTATTTGTACACGGCAATCTAAGCAAATCGTTTTGTCGAGCTTAATTTGCAGTTTGCCACCGGAACGAGTGTCTAACCTGGATCCCGCCAAAGTCTTTCGCACTCTGGTCCTCTTAGCCATCAAGCTAATCCCAACTGACTTGGCTGGAAAAGTTTCCGTTTGGCGCTTGCCTCGGCGGAAGGCGCCAAGGAAATTCGGTCAAAGGGAGTTTCGCCTGATGAAGAAGTTGTTGTCGGTTGGCGATGGGATTCACACCCCCTCCACATCCTTCGGTGGGCGGAAGGGGATGCAGCCAAGTGTTGTTCTGCATTGTGTTTTGGCCATTCGAGAATTCCCGGGAGCAACTCTCTTTGGGCCCGAGCACAATTGACAATAGTTTTGCACAAACTTCGAAAAGGCTAGTTGCACTTGACTGCCGGCAATGAATAAACAGTTGGTTCTGGGGCCGGAAAAGCGTGGGCCGAAGAGCGAGGAAAGTCCAAAGGAAAACAGCGCCAAGGAAAGCATTGGGTAATTGTAATTCCTGCTCTCAAATGCCAGTTAACCAGTTTGCCTTGTTGGGCAATTAGTTCGAGCGCAGTACCTTTTCCTATTCCAGAAACTTTCGTAATGAGTAAACACATTCAATTCCCATTTATATTTTCGACTACCAAATTACTTTCTAAAGAGGCAATTTTAGCTGCCAGCGCCACAATTGATTTATACAAATTTAATCAGCAATCAATGCACTGTGAAAAAAATGTAAATTACACTTTGAGATGCTATTTTGGATGTGTTCTTAGTTAAACCAGTCTCCAGCCATATTCGAAGTTAACAGAACAATCCCAAATCAGTAATAATTAAGTTAGGGAATACTATTTGTTATATGTTGTCTGCGGTAGTTTTTAAATAGTATACATTTCTTAATCAATTTTTTCAATCATAGATAATTAGGCAACCAATGTTTTTAAGGCAAGACCAAAAGTAATGTGTTCTCCATGTTTAGAAGTCACATATAGCATTCCCAGACCTTAGTGTCCTGTTCCTTAAGTTAGGTACAGGGGTGCTGGGAATGTGGAGGGCACTGTGGCTTCTTTGTCGACGTCTGCATAATGATCAATACTAAGAAAAATAAGAATTATCATTATTTTAGTTACTTTTAAACAAGTTTTCAATATCTTAAAATATCTGAAAATTTTAAATTTATGGTTCTGACACACAAAACAATACATTTTATTTGTAATTTTAAGCTTAAAACTAAAAATTAGTTCCCACATATATTTAAATTTGTTATGAAAAAAAATGTAATATATATTAAAGAGCGTTTCATTGTAGGATAAAATACTTTTATCTGAATTAACTCTTGTCAATTGTTTTAAAGTTTTAGCAAAACGATTTTTTAATATATATCTAGGGGGAAAACTTTCCTTCTGGTAGCGAAAACTTATAAATTAACTTAATTTTCCAAAACTCTGCCACCAAGAAAATTAAAGAAGACAAGGATCATATTTTCCCAGTTTTATAAAAAAACAAATGTCTTTTAAATAATCTAAATTAGAGTCGTAACTTTTCCCGTGTCCAGACTTAACAGATAGCATTCCCATGATGACAGTTGCCATTTGAGATGTTATTTTAGATGTGTTCTTAGTTAAACAGTCTTTGGCCATATTTGAAGTTCACAAAGCCGGCAATCCCAAATTATATAAAAACCAAATTTAGGAATACTATTTATTTTATATTGTCTGCGGTAGTTTTTAAAAAGTATACATTTCTTAATCAATTTTTTCAATCATAGATAATTTAAGCAACCAATGTTTTAGAGGCAAGACCAAAAGTAATGTGTTCGCCATGTTGAGAACACATATAGTATTCCAAGTTCCTGTTCCTTAAGTTAGGTACAGGGGTGCATGGAATGTGGAGGGCATTGTGGCTTCCTTGTCGACGCCTGCATAATGATCAATACTAAGAAAAATAAAAATTATAATTATTTTAGTTTTAAACAAGTTTTCAATATCTTACGGCAAATGTTAAAGATGATGGCAAGGCTCATAATGTTTGGATCTTGAGATACTTCCTTAGATTGAATAAATGTAGTTAAATTCGAGCTATTTATAGATCGAACCATTAGAACCGGAAAATTGGAAATTTATGGTTCTGTCACACAAAAAAATTATGTTAATACGATTAAACAAGAATGTTAAATGTCAGTTTAATTGTTCTAGGACACCGTAAGAACAAGCTATATTTTTTCTTATTCTTATTTGCAATTTAAGGTTACAAATAAAAAATGAATTCCCAAATATATTTAAGTTTGTTATGAAAAAATAAAGAATATATATAAAAGTGCGTTTAATTGTAGAATAAAATACTTTTATCTGCATTAACTCTTGTCAATTGTTTTACATTTTTATCGAAACGATATTTTAATATATTCATTGGGCAAACTTTTCTTCCGGTAGCGCAAACTAATAAATGGCCTGAGTAAAGCTCTACTTTTGTA
Organism: Drosophila kurseongensis; assembly: GCA_018153305.1. NCBI lineage: Eukaryota > Metazoa > Arthropoda > Insecta > Diptera > Drosophilidae > Drosophila > Drosophila kurseongensis. Next base: position 9,655,081 of record JAECXX010000210.1, on the reverse strand, counting down.
ATAAAAATGGAGTGAGTTACAGGTAAAAAAAAGTGGGAGAGGCACTGGCAGTGCTAAAAAGTGGGCGGGGATTTAGAGGTAGTTTAGTTACGCCCACAATGTCAGCTGTTGCCGCGGGAAAACTTCGAGCATCAAGTGAAAAACAAGTGGACAGGCAGCTGATGTTGACACCGTCTTTTTTTGGGTGGGTGAAATTTACACTGAAAAGGGTGGACATTTTTAGGGTCGAGTCCTGTAACGGTAAATTGCATGGACCAAAACAACAACAACAACAATGGTATGAAATAGTCGCCGCTAGGTGGCGACACCGTACAGGCAATCAAACTCAACAAAGGCAACATCTGGTATAGATTTCCCAGGAACTTTTTCCGTATAAACCAAGACAAATGGAGTGGTGGGAGTGGCGAAATATGAATAGCTAGTAAGAGAGTCTGTTGCCATGAATATATGAGACTAAGAACGCTGAAAAGGGGCGTGATGAACAAGGTGTACTTTACTTAAAGTTACAATAGAGTTTGCGATACTTAAACAATTTAAGAAACACTTTAAAGTTACAAAAGTTTGTAAGCTGCAGCCAATATATTTTCTCCATTTATATTTATGTTAATAATTGTTATTTCTGTCCTGAAAGTATTAAAATAATTGATATATTTCTATATTCACAATGCCGTCTCTTGTTTTACTTTTCCCAAACATCAAAAGCTTTGCTTTAGTTGTCAAAATATGATTAGAAACACAAGTACATAGTTTTTTCCATTTAGTAACTCGTCATTTTTATAGCACAAAATTCGAACACAAAAACCCCCCGAATACATTCGAAATTATTGTGTTTACATCGCGGTTTAGCGCGCCATTTATAGCGCTATAACCCCGAAAACAGGCTTAACATCGACCTCAAAAATCAAAAAAAAAAAAATTGAAACACGATAAGCGGGATTGGAAGTTCTTGGTCAAGTTATCAAAGGAAAACATTTGTGTCCCGTTTGTTAAGACCCTGGACTGTTAATGGGTGGCGCAAATGTTTACCAAAATTCTAATTGATAAAATGGACAAGGAGACGCATCATCATCATGTTCAGCAGACGACAACTAAATCTCTTTATGCCATTAGGATGGGGGTCCAGGAAAAACCGTCGATTAATATGAGCGGTGCTATTCCGACCACAGAGTCGGCAAGGAAGAGTTCCTCAACCAATTATCACAGAAATCATCATTCCAACAAGCAACCAAATCCTGGAGATCGTGAGCTTGCATTTATGAATCGGTATTGTAATGACAGGCAAACTGTGATGGCCTCTGGTACTCAGCCCTCCCTTGCTGGGCTTCATTATCAGCAACAGCAACAGCAAGTCCTGACCCAACAGGTGCCCAAAACCACTGTAGATCTCTCGGAAAAACTAGCCAAAATCAATCGTCGCAACGCCATCAAGGAACTGTCTGCCATGCAGACAAAAAATATGCAATCCGTCGATAAGAACGAAGAGGCTTTGAAGGAATTGCAGGAGAGCATTCCGGAAATAAGCAAAATCTTTGATGTGCATTGTCGCATTGGTAGTGGAACCTTTAGTTCGGTTCTTTTGGGAACCCTTCAGCGAGAACGATGTTACGTCGAAACCCAGAGGCGGAGATTCGCCATCAAACATCATAATCCCACAAATCACCCGGAGAGAATTCTCAGGGAATTGGAGTGCATGTTTCGCATTGGCGGAGTGGACAATGTCATCGGCATTAATTGTTGCATAAGGTACAATGATAATGTGGCCTTTGTGATGCCCTACATGACGCACGATCGATTTCATGACATTTACAGGAGCCTGAGTCTCCAAGAGATTCGGGATTATTTGAGGAACTTGCTCATCGCCCTGCGACATGTGCACAAGTTCAATGTGATTCACCGGGATGTGAAGCCGAGTAATATCTTATATAATCGTCGAACAGGAAAATTTTTACTCTGCGATTTCGGTTTGGCCCAAAGGATCGCCGATGATGGTAGTGTTGTGCAGAGTAATGAACTCAGTTCCCCGGAAGCTTTTAGTTTTCTAAGGGATATGGAAAGTGGTAGGAAGCTAATGCTGCCAGATGGTAATTCTGCCCAGGCCGAAGCCGAGGAGTATATGGCCTGTCGCAGGATGCGGGCTTTGGGTGGCGGCGGTGGAGTGGAACATGCCCTGGCAGGACCTCCAAATATCCAGAGATTTCGGGAGCAAGCTGGTGGGCATTTGACCAAAAAGGATGTGGCCAATCAAAAGGCTGATACCGTAAGGTTGCTCAATCGCCTGAGACTCGTCGGGCCCAATGTGGATCCCAATAACTATGTGATCTCCACGAACACGGCGAAAAAGGAAATGCACGCCTCTCGGGCCGGAACTCCAGGATATAGACCGCCAGAGGTCCTACTCCGATATCCCCATCAATCCACGGCGGTGGATGTGTGGGCCGCTGGTGTTATAATGCTCTCGTTGCTCTCGGCCTTACACCCATTTTTCAAGGCCCCCCACGATTGTGCTGCTTTGGCGGAAATAATCAATTTGTTTGGCGATATACCAGTGCGAAAGACGGCCTTCATGCTGGATCGATTGGTGTTGCTGGCCCAAAAAGTAAACACCTTGGATTTGCGGCGAGTATGCATGAGATTTCGTCATGCTGACTTTTTCCTGGCCCCCGAAATACACCGGAAATATCGAAGGCCCGATGGCAGCACCGAAATGTGCCGCAGTTGCGAGCAGCCCACATTTAATTGCCTGTGCCACAACAGTGCCCATCATTTGGAAATGTACGATGGGCTGGATGTATTTCCCGCCAACGCCTACGATCTCTTGACCCGTCTGCTGGAGGTGAATCCCCAGAAGCGAATCACCGCCGAGGAGGCCCTGAAGCATCCGTTTTTCAGCGATCAACATCGGATCGCAACGGGAATCCCTCTGCATCAGCAACAGCATATATTGCAACATCAGCAGCAGTTGAGGGCCAGGGAAACCCTTCCATCGGCGGCAGCCCGAACCCTAAAGGCTTTCGTACCCTATCCCATGGAACTGGCTACCACCGCTTCTCAGGCAGCGGGCAATATCTAATTCCAGGACCCAAGATATTTGTTGCGTTTCGATTTGAATCCTGGCCGCCAGAAGAAAAGGCAGAAGAGAAGGAAACCTTCACCTCAACCAGTTGTGTGGGCAACAAAAATTGTATTGTGCACAAAAAGACAAATTTAAAATGTGAACGATGGAAGATGTTCACGAAATTTAAATAGGAAATATAAAGTATATTTATGTTTTTGTTGAGTTTAAATTAATCAAGGCACCTACATATTTTGTGGTATCCTTCTTTTTCACTTATTGTTCTGGGATTCCATTGTTTTCATTGTTCCCTTTTCTACCTTTTGTTTCGGTTCATCGGAAACATGTGACGATCAAAATTGAAATACTTTTACTGAAGGTATTAAGAATGTGTTTCTAATGTTTAAGTTTAATAAAAGTAAATAAATTTTAAATTGACTTGTGTTTTTTTCTAATTTGACAAGTAAAATCTAAGCAATAAAAATAACTTTAGTTTTTGGCAAGAAATGGTTTTTGAAATAGTTCATTTTTTAAAAATGGTATTATTGAAATAGAGTATTATTATTTTTAAAGATAGAGTATCTTAAAGGCGATCACATATTCCTCCTCTTTGTTTTTCAATTATTCCCAATAATTGTTTTCTACCATTTTCTACCTTTGCTTTCTGCTTTGAAATTATCTTGTAAAAATCATGTTTCCATTTTTTGCTGTTAATATTTTACCCGACAGCCATTTTGCCAATTGGTTTTTGTGAGCCTTGCCCAAGAGAAATTTACCCCCTGCCTTATCAATTTGCATTATTGACGCTTACAACAAATTTTATTTTGTTGTTGCACACAGAAAGGTTATGGGAATTTCTCCTTTCAGTTGAACAATTTTTTCGTTTTGTAATTTGTTTTTGTGTGTCGGCAGCAAAGAATTCATGGCTCACTGCGAATTATGTTGACAATTTCATTCTGTACCCCCAGAAAAGAAATCAGATATTTATCTGCGTATATGTGTATAAAGAGGAATTTTCGGGTGCTGGCAAGTCACCAAGAAAGAAAGTTCCAGCTGTCGACGCTGCAAAATAGTTTATTAAAAAGTTCTTCCTCCCTCTTTTTATCAGAGTGAAACATTGTTGCGCCCAAAAGTATGCAGTGGGTTTTCATGCCAAATCCAAATTCAGCATATTTTATTGCCTGCTTTTAAGCCGCAGGCTAAATGGTTATAAACGTTTGTGTTACAGAGATTATACAAATATAACAAATTTAACATTTTTTTAGCAACGTCAATAATAAATTGGACTTATCTCAAAATTCTGTTTGTGAATCGAAAAAATAAGAGTACAGGATATTTGATTACACAATGATTGAAATCTAGGAACCAAGTAAAAACAAAGAGGAAGGCAGCCCAGCTTCGTTGTTCAACATCTTACGGCCTTTAGTTTCCACTGTTCATCATTGCACGGACAGAAGGCACAAAAGGCTTTTAGACGCTTCGTTGGGGATCAGCATGGCCAACTCGTTTGGCCAAAAACAACTGCGCCACGGCAGTCACACCCACATACTGACACGCACACTGCCACACCTATTCGTACAATCAGAAACACAAGTACACCCAGAGAAAAATTGTAAATGATTTATTATTTTTAATGGCTTATGAAATTATTTATTTAAATAGTTATGAATTATAGTTGTTATAACATAGGAAAATATGTATTTATTTTATCAACCCTAACCGTACCACTCAGTATTATTTTTATTTTGAATATTTTTTTTACGTTTTATGGTGTTATTTATAAGCTTCTAAGATTGCCTGCATTATCGGAACTTTCGGAACTTTTTTGTGTTTTAATAAATACTTGTATATTTTTTCCGTGCATTATCATACTCAAAGATACACCTAACACGCAGGCGAACACTGAGCCCGAGCTCCCCGCGGAGCCATAAACATTTCTAGCGCTGCACCGTCCACTCAGCCGCAAAAGCCGCGTGCGCAACTCACCGGACACAATGCGGCTTATCAACACGGCAAAAAGGAGGAAAGCGGGTAAAGCAGGAAAAACGGGAAAAACAGGATGAAAATGGCCGAGAATGGCGGGCAACTAAAGAGACAGCTCGTACGGCTCTCCTGTTGCAGCCGGCTCCCGTTTAGCGCTTTATGGCACATGATAGATTAGTCTGGCCACAGGTGTAACCAGTGCGGCTTTTTCGGTGGCTCCTGCTGGCTTCTCTACTGTCCGGCCTGCAATCCCCCATCCGGAATCCCCCGACCTGCCCCTTTACAACATCGGGTTTCCCAGCGATGGTGGAGCACGTAATTAAGTAATTAGAGGAGGCAGCCCAGCAAAAGCTGACCGGGATGATGTGTCGGATTTAAATTGTTGCAGTCGCTCAAAGTTTATTCTTTACGGCCAGCGGTGGTATTTTTATATACAAAGAGAGGTATTGTAATTATAGTTAAAGAGCCGGCGTTAAAGGATTTTGGCAAAAATAATTATTCTCAAAAAGCCCAGTAAATTGCTCTTAAAAATACAAATATTTTTGTATCTAGTCTGTTTGTAAGTAAAATGTAAGTAACTTTCATCCCCTTTTATGTCCCCCTTTTTTTGCCTGCATAAATGCGAATAATATTTTATTTACTATTTAAAAGTGTGATATTTTATATATGTATATATTTACCTTTTCCAGCTTTGTTTACCTTTGACTATTTTTCTTTCAGCTGCAATGTAGGCAACACTTTAAGGGCGAAAAATGGAGAGCAAATACCGCAGGGTGCAATGTCCTGGAACCGCAAGCTCCGTTTGACTGTTGACTTCGTGCGACGGGCTAGTGCTGCTTTGCACCACCCCCTTTCGGCACCACCCTCTTTCAGCACCCTCCCTTTTCTGTAGCACCCCCTCTATAACCTTCTGCATCACCATTCATCTGTCTCCGTGGCTGTCAGTTGGATGTTTGTTTGTCCGCCTGTCGCGTATTGTTTGTTTTCCGCATGCGTTGCACACATCCAGCTATCCCTGTCCCTTTTCCTATGACATCACAGCCGTCACACCACCCACAACCCACCACCCACTGCCCACATCCTCTTGAAAGTGGGCGGTAAGGTGCTGAAAATGGAGCCACATCGATGCTGATGATGATGCTAGAGCCAGGGCCAACAGCTGCTGACATCCTACGCTCGTGTCGGGTCACTAAATGAAGAATGATGGACACAAGGCGAGACAGAGATGGCACCGCAAGGAGCAAGCGGGATGGGTAGCGGTTAGAGGGAGAGAGAGAAAGCGCAGCGGAATTCCCAGAATATTTTGTCATCTTCAAATGGGATTTATGCTGCACGGCACACGACGGTGTCATTGTCATTCACCATGGAAAGCATTTCTTTGCCACTCCTTGAACTTTAAAGTTAATTGGAAATTTTTAGCAATTTCCCTGGCTCACCACCTACGATGTTGGCCAATCGTGAAATTTGCTGAACAAAATATGGATTTATGTCAGCAGCAAAAACAACAAGAGCAACAAAAGCCGGGAGTCACAACAATGGCATGCCAGCCACACTGCTGTCATTTCTCGCGCCCTTTTACACAAATAAAAATAAATATATTGAAAATCGACCAGGTGATGGAAATCAATGTTTTAAATAAAGATGAATGAACAACAACAAAAGCCACAATTTTGTTGTTATTTATGCATATTTTAGCTTTTGGATAGGAAACTATTTTATAAAATATGTATGCCACATTTAGAAATATAAAAAAATATTTGGTCTGTCTATCAATAGAGAAATATCTATCAAAGCTGAAAGTAAAGAAAAACATAATTCAAGACAGTTATTTCAATATTTATAATTCGTAAACGTCTTGACTTCTTGAAGTTAACATATCGTTTCAGCAACTTTAAAAAGAAAATTAAGAAATCGTTTTGTAATTAAATAGAATGTTCATTCGAGACAAATTCTTAAGAAACAAATCCTGCCAAACAGTTTTGGGTAAAATCGAATTCCGAGGTTAAGTTATTTGAAAACAATTATCGAGGTTTTGCACTGTTTAAAAATTCAAAATTAAATAATTTATTTGCTATGCATGTCCAGCCTACATCGTTTTAGATTGAGTCTTTAAGGACTATCTTTTATCTTTATTGGGTATATTTTTCGAGGTCGCTAATTATTTCTGAGTGTATACCTCTATTCCTCCTGCTACTGCTACTGCTCTTCACGGTTGTCAGCTGCTGGCTGTTGGCAATGCATCACTGATTATGAAAAGCTTGCTAAAAGCTGGACTCGTGATATATTGCTTTTGTTGTTGCCCCTCGCCATGTTGCACGTTGCTGTTGCTGTTGCTGTTGCTGTTGCTGTTGCTGTTGCTGTTGCTGTTGTTGCTGCTGCTGTTTTGCGGTATCATTGCTTCTGATGCGAATGCCAGATGTTAACGGCATTCTATTGCCATCATCGCACGTAAGCGACACGACACAATAATGAAGTTTTATGCTTTGCCACCTGCAATACGTATACCACTCAAGGGGGCGGTGGGTGGCAAAAGAATTATGGGTGGGGGTGTGGCATAAAGAGAGATACCAGCAACAACACCTGCAATCAACTGAAAACGCTGGCGATTTCTCTTGACTTTTATGTGTCCACGATAAGTACGAGCATGTGAGGGAGCTGAGCTGTCTGGGAGTTCGTTAAGGGAAACCTCATCAATAATACCTGCAACCAGTCGGCGGGATAGTATATCCAATGAAGAAGCAGAGCCAACAGAGAGATATCTCCAGATAATGAGAAATAATAGCCCGTGGGTGCAGCTGGTTATTTTAATCTCTCAGATGTACGAAAGTACTTTCCTTTAATTGCTGCGGCAACGGTAAATGTCATATTGCTTGGTGAAAAATATTGAAAACATTATTGAAAAAATATCACTTTTCATTGAGCTTACGAAGACGTATCTACATGCAAATTTCAATTGATAATGAACCGTTTTTGGAAATGAAAATTAAAATGATAAAAATCACAATGAAAACAGTATAAAAGAAAAACACGTTTTTGGGAAATGAAAATACAAATTCATAACAAACATTAAAAACAAATATGTTTATACATATTTTAAATGGTAATGGTATAATGGTAACATTTAAATGTTAATTAATCATTTAATTTATGTAATATGAAAGGTAATGCAATGCATTAACATCTGTCATTAAATAATTAAAAAATCACTTGGAATAAATATTCCAAAAATCATCACGCAATCCAGTGTCACTATTAAGGTCACTTGCGAGTTAATTTCCCAGCTATTATTAACTATTAACCCACATAACCTCCTCGGAGAATGTTCTTAATTAAACAATTGTGCCCGACCAAGCCCGATTCAATCCTCTGAACACCTCTTTTGAAAGGTGTGAGCTGACATGACGTCAGGTGGCATTAATGACAACAGAAGCAACACCAAGCCGCGCTAAGCCAGAAACTTCAGGTGACAAGTGACAAGATTAATTAACTGCCTGCAACAGACGAAAACGAAAAAAAAAAAAAAAAATAAAAATAAAGGACATAACGAAACGAGGACAACAGGACAATGAAACATAACTGAACGTGGCCATGAAACAGTTGTGAAATCACAAAACTGTCCAAGAATACACGGACACACACTCGCGTGTCGCAGTTGCCACGTCACATGTCCGGGATTGTGGCTCGAGTACGGCGCAACATACAAAATACAACCGGATCCGGATCCGGAGTCAGACAATCCCTGCGCCTAAATGACAATGGCAAAAGTTGCCGCTGCCAGGTTTCGCTTGCCTAATTTTAATTAGCCGCAACAGGAGACCACAACAAGTTGAGGCCAATCCCTTTGGAAGGGATCTAATTTTTGATACTCATTGATATGCCAATAGGTAGTGTTGACCAATTTTGTTTGGGCTTTAAGCTTTTTAAAAGTAAGTTTAATTGTAATAACATATAGACAACTCTAAAGTTTAATTTTTATTAATATTTCACACTTACGTACGAAAAAATAATAAAAGTATAATCTGGACAAAAATAAATCTTCCAAGCTTGCCAAATGAAGTTGTAAATTATTTCGAGTACTTTAAATACCACTCGAAATGCTTAATTATATTGATTACTATTTCAAAAACTTAAAAAACAGTTTCTATAAAAATTAAATGTCTTCACAGTAACTGTAAGTCCATCGAAATTAATATACTTTTGGTTTCCGTATAAAAAAAGATATATTTATAGATGTATACTTTATTTAGATGAACAAAAGCAACGAAATTCTGTCAAAAATTTCCACAATAGAGGGTATCTGGGGCGAAATTGTCCCCGCATTTGTTGCCACATGAGTTTGCCTCGGAGTAAGTGCCGGTGCAGGTGCGTGCAGCATTTATGAACTCGTTACACGTAATTAGGGTCAGTGTGTCTCTCCCGTTACGCGTTACCTCTATCTCTATCTCTTTATCTATCTCCATCTCTTTCTGCCCATTCCTATCTCCCTCTCAGGATCTCCTTGTGTTTGTGTGCGTGCGCGGAGTGACAATTAATTACTGAACTGCAGTTGGGATGAACTGCCCATTGGTCCTATTGATATATAAAACCGCGCTTTTTGTTGGGCGCAGCCAAAGTCATAAAGTTTCTTTTGGGTTGACTTTAATTATGGAAGAGTACACATAAAGAAACAGTGCTTACAATTTGCTTAGAAAAAGGTGACATTAAATAAATATTACAAACTATGTTAATCAAAGGAAAAGTATTGACTCCTGGGTCTCGTGGTCTACTTTGATAAGTAAGATTTCAACTACAAACACCTTAGAGAAGCTTTCTTTTTTGCATTAATGATTTAAATATGACCTTATTATATAACAAATCTTCTGTTGTTGCAAAAATGTGGTTTAACTATTCTTTTAAATATCAATATACCTACATTTAAAAATTTCTGAAATAATACCTGCATTGAAATGTTCTTTATGTTATAAAATACCAATTCGATGAACCAAACTTAAATATAGGCTTAAGTAACCTATCTTTATACTGAATCAAATTAGTAGCCTATTATTTAGCTATTTTTCCCTGTGCAAGGGAGCTCATGTAAATTAGGGGGAGTTCAGGTGCCACGCCCCGCCAACGAGCGAACTATTTATTATGAGAATTTCATGCATGTTGAGTGGGTGTGTCCTGGTCCTCTTGGCCACCTTAATTGGCAGTGGCCGGTCGGTTTTAATTAGTTTTCGCAACGCTTGAAGCCTGCTCCTGTTCGGCGTTACTGTACCCAGTTCCATGCGTGAATTATTATGCCCAACGTAATATATTTTATAAAACGGCGACTCCTGGCTGCGGGTAAAATTATGCAACAGCGAATATTTAAGCCACACTGTAGCCGTCGATGCCGCCGAACTTAATTGAGTTGCATGTGGCACTCGCAACTCCCTATTTCCATTCGCCCCTCTTGGAGTTTTCCCTCGTGGTTTTCGGGCTATGGATTTCGGCCCGGTTTGATTCAGTTGACCAGCAGCAAGTTAAGCTGTTAATAAAGCGAACCAACGCACCAACGTCCTCGGACCGGGCTCATTTGTCAATTGTGCCGGCCTGGTTTTTGGCTCTAATTACATGGCCACCAATGGTTTATTGTTTGGGAAAAATTTGCATTGCCTGGGAACCAAAGTGGAATGCAACTGGTATGGGAAAATGTGGGTAAATAGGTTTTAAAACGTAGAACAGGGAATAGAAATGAACCATAGCTGTGCTTATATTTTAAGCGATTTAATTTAAAGGTCTGTTCATTTATTTCACATTAAAATGTAAATCCACAACAAATTTGTGCTGTCCAAATTTAAATATTTCATAAGAACTAGATCCCAATTCAAGGAGTGACTTAAGGTGTGACTTACTCAGAAGTAGAGACAACTTGTAAAGTCAAAGGTGAGAAAAAAAACTTGATTTCAGATGTCTCTATTTGACCTGTGGGAAATTCATGCCAACAACTATCAATTAATTGAACACCAAATTACCAAGCAAACAAGAGAAAAGTCAGTTCAAAAAATCCCAGGCAAACCAAACGAAATAGTAAAAGAACCAACTCATGAAATTTAATGAAATTATTTCAAACTGCAGCCAGACGGAAGCTAGAATTACAAGGAACTTTCTATGGAAGAACCTAGCTCACTTGGCTGTGCATTCAATTAGAAATATTTCCGATGTCAAAATGATGTGGGAAAAATATATATTTTACAAACAAATCAAAGACGAAAAAGTCTTGGACTATTTTAATATGGAAATTGATATGAGGGGAACACTTTGCGTTCTGCTTTTCATTTTCTTTACTTTGCTTTGCTGTCGAGCTTATTTATGCATGAAGATGACTTTACATTCCATGGCAACGGCAACACTTTTACGGTTGTCCGTTTGCTCATCTGTTTGGTTACGGACTGTTGGACAGTGAAATGCAGAGGGATATGGGAGGTGGAGCAGGGGTACGAAGGGAGGGGGAGGGGGGGGGGGGACCTGAACGAGTTGTGTCTGTGAAAAAAATATTTATTTGACTACCTCGAAAGAAGACAGCTCAGCCTAGGGCAGACCCTGAAATCCCTCTGCAATTTATAATGCTACAGATGCACTTAGAAAAAAAATGTAAAATTTATTCTAGAAACACAGTTAAAATTAAACGAAGTTGGAGAATCATTTTTTTAGATTTAGATCAAATGAACTGTATTAAAAAAGTATAATTCATTTTTTTTAACCGACCGATATACACATTTTTTAATTTTAGTTTTCTTTTATTATTTATTTACTTAATCGTGATTATTCGCTCGACACGCATCCTTTTTTCAAAGTGCAAATATAAAAAATCTATATTAACTGCTATACAAAATTTAATATTTACTTATTTTAATTACTTAATTACTTCTGTGAAATTGTTTATTTTTAAAAGTTATCAGTTAATGTTAACTGCAAAGAAGATTTTTTGAAGTGTTGCTCCAAGTCTTTTCCCAAGCGTCTCTCCTCTCGAGTATCTGTATCTTTGGGAGCGTCGTCTTGACCTTTTTGTGGTCAAAGTGCACACAAGCATGAATCGAGGAGGTCTACCTGGAAATGTTTTTCTTCTCGGCCCAACCCTCGCTGTCTCGCTGTCTGTTTGCCCAGCGCTCGCATAACAGGTTTCCCGGTTTTCATTTGGGTTTTCTCCTCGACCCCTCAATTTTCCGACTGCTCACTTGATAGATGGTCGGCCGGACTTGAGCCCCCGCTCGCCGACATAAATATTGATTAATAATATAGTTTTACATTCGCTGGAATGCACTTTAAGGGCAGCTGTCGTTGGCTTTTCCCGGGATCATCATCAAAACAACTTCATTGTGTAATTGACTCACTCGGCTGACAATGGAATATCCTGGTCTAAGTAGCTCTTGGATACTAGCCTTTTCCGGGGGTTGTTCCATTCACTTACAGGTGTTGTTCCCTTCACACGGTTTCTTGAGGGTTTTCCTTTCTGGCCTACATCTTAATCGAGGGTGAAGTGTATTTATTACTCGATTCGGTTGCTAGCCAAATAATTGGCCCTGTCTTGAAGGCTCATCTTGTGGTTTGGCTTCTTAGGGAGTTTTCCGGCTTCGGTTCTAATGCACTTTGAAATGGATCTGGGTTTTTCTTTATGGTGGATTACTTAAGTGACCTTTTTGGTGGGGTTTCTAAGTCGTAAATAAGTGTGTTTTTTTGGAAATGAATTTCAACGAAATTGGGTAAAACATTATAGTGGTTATGCGAGCTAATTTTATTAGGTTTTAAGGTTTTTAAGAAGCAAACAAAAATGTATATTTATAAGAAATCAATAGATTTAACAAATATATTATCCTGAAAAAATTAAAAATATTTCACAAATTGTTCTCTTAAATTATTTTAGCACTCCAAAACCAAACGGTTTAAATTAACTGACTTTAAGGAGTACCAGTTTTGAGAAACTAACTAACTTCAATGAAAATGAAGAACTCCTCTGACCCTTAAAAATGCTGACTCATTGCTGGCCATTACCCAGTCCCAGTGGGACCTTAACCCCTCGCCTTAACCCCCTGATACCCCAATTGAGCTGTCCTTGTACCCTTCGGAATGGGTCGCAGCACTAAACAATTAGAGAACTTCTGCAGCCATGCATTAACACAAGAACAACAATTTAAATGAGCTGACTTTTGGGTAGGGAAAAGTGTCGGGGGGAAATCACAAGCTGCTGCTACGGCCATGCTGAAGTAACAATAAATTAATTAAAACTTTTTAGCCAATTCAATTTGTGTTGTGTTGTCGCCTGTCTGTCGACTCCTCGCTTTTCCTCCAGCCTCTATTGCGTTTTTATCTATTTTCCCTTTTTCCTGTTGCTCTGTCCCTTTGAATTATAAATGCACATAAATTGTTGCGTACTGGCCAGGATTTCTGCTCCTTCTATTTCCATTTTGTAAGTCCTTTTCTTTCCCACTCGCCGACACATGAATTTCAAAGTGATCTCGGCATTTAACAGATTTGAATAACAATCAAAGTTTGTTTATGTCCAAGTTAGTTTTAAATGGAATTGAATTAAATGATTTATTTCATAACGTAGCTGAGAATCGTACCCATAAGGGAATTAAAAGGATATGATCAAGTTATTATTATGTAATTATATCTGTAAATATATAAGGAAGTTTTATTTGGAGTTTTTAATTTGTGAACTTTACTACTGACTATTTCAGGGCACCTAAAGGAAAAATATTTCTGGGGCCTTAAAATTTAAATATTCCTAATCCAAACCCTTTTACAAAACATTTTAACTCGCCACCTAAGGAGTCCAGACAGCCTCCAATCGAAATAAAAATGCAATTGTCCAGACCCAAAAATAACCAACAAGAAAGAGTTTGCGGCAAGAAATGTTTGGCTTGCTGTGACATTTTTATTGAATTTTAATTTATACCCCTTCGAGTGTCCGCCGCTCAAACAAAACACAGAAAACACATCAAGTATTTGTTGTCTCAGCGAGAGGGACAGATCACCGAAAAAGTCAATAACCTGGGCCAGATATTCCCTCGGATGCTGCGTCAACAAAAACCAATTCCAGCTCTCGAAGCGTGACATCAAATGACAACGAAAAATAATTTCCATTGGACACGGGACATCCAGACTCTCAGAGAAAACCGATTCAACCTCTACCTGAGTGAATCCAAATAGATTATTGACATTCTGTCTCCCGTGGTGCAATAGTTTCCTCGGGGTTCATTCCCCCAAATATCTGAGATTGGAATAGATAGGGAAATTTATTGATACTCAGGGTCGGCACTTTGGACGGCTAGGATAAGAAATTATATTTATTTTCATTTGTCGTGTAATTATGTAAATTTACAAATCAAAAATGGTATGCAGGGCAAAGGAAAATTCAATTTTCACACTCTACTGGCCGGCTGAGCAAACATGTGGCATTGGCTAATAACCTAAGCAGCAAGTAAACAAGTGGCAAAAGTCGTTTGTCCTTCCCCTTATTGCTAAATCTGCTCCTTTCTCTCGTATCTCTCAACCCACTAACCAAAACCCAAAGTATGTCCAATGCACTTTATCCTGATCCGGTTGCTGACAAGAACAGAGGCGACTTACACTAGGGAAAATGAATTCCCAATCGGGATTTCGATTTTAATATTGAAACCAATTGATCTTTAAAACTTTCGTAGAGGCAATTAACGATCCTTGATGAATTTTAAAATATTTATTTTTATAACAACTTAATCCTAAAGTTTTTAAGATTTTTGTCAAGCTTATTTAATATTTAGAAATAAAATATATTTTACAGATTTTAATACATGTTTTAATTGATAAAATTGGAATTAAAAAAGTAAAAAAAGGTTTGGAAAAACATTATGTAGTAATTAAATATTGTTTAGTTTTTAATGGTTTATTTAAGCTATATCAATATTCGTTACTCGCAGAGAAAGTGGTATATGTAAGTTCGGGCCATAAAATTCTGTAAAATCTCAAAAATCTTTGATCTTACATGTATATTTTGTTTCCTTTTTATTATTGCATATATTCGTAGCAGTGCATTATCAGACAGGAGCAAAACTCATACGAAAAACTAATAAAGACAAGTGGCAAGTCAGCACCAGCAACAGGACACATTGCTCCCCAGACATCAGCCTTCCCTTTCCTGCGTTTTCCCTCTATCTCTAACAGTTTTCCCCTTTTCCCCAGCTTTTCCTCACCCCCTCGTGTGGCCAAAGCCTTTGTGCAAACAGATGACTCTCGGCCATGTCTCTGGGTTTCCCCCATTAGTGCCAAGCGCTAATCGCCATTGTCCACCCTTGTCAAAAAGAACCCGGTCTTCCAACTTTTCCTCCTCTAACCACACTGGGTGTCACAAAAATCGCAGTTGCCCAGCAAAAAAAAAAGAGGAATAAGCGAGTGTGGAAAATTTATCTCAGTGTGTGGTCGACTAAAAGCGCAAATAAATAATCAGCAACAGTTGCCAGATAGATCGGGACTTTTTCCCCCAATGATGTGCCATTTTTTTTGGGGGCGTTACTTACTGGCGCGACTTGCCCGGGCGGTTTGTCACCATCTAATCCGTGTTGCCCCAAGACATTAGCCACCATCCCGACATACCCACATCCCGACATCCCACTAACAATAAATCGCCAAAGATTATTGTCAGCAAGATTGCAGGAGCAACCCTCGCATTTGTCACACTTCTTATGTGGGTGTAATCTCTGTGTTGCATGCACACGCCGAACTTAAACTATATATTGAAACAGATGTAAATCGTCGATAGGAATGAAACCACTTAAGGCAAGCCAATGGTCCATGAGTGGTTGCTTCGACTGGATATGTATTTTGTATGGCTTTGATAATTGTTTTGGTAGCAAACGAAACCCCATAATTGAATAAACCCCAAACGCAAATCAAACAATATTTTTATTGATTTTTCGTGAGAAATCAAAGCAAAACAGCTTTGGTGGCTGAAATATTTTTTAGAGTACCCAGAGGATTTACTGTAAATATGATTAACGACCAATGCGATAACAGAATTTGGTCGAAAAATGTTAATGAAATTTAGATGGAAAAAAACATATGGGACTTATAGAATATTTTCTTCATAAAAGCATGATATATTAAAATTTTAGGAATTTGTATTTCCTTATCAAGAAAACGTTTTGCCTCTGGAAAATGTTTTTGGTCTCTTGGATACATTACAAAGATATTTTTTATGAAACAATCAAAGTAGACCATAGTAAACCAATAAAACCAACAAAATCTTTCTCTACACTTAGTTTTTAGCAATCTTTTCAAATATTCCAACTGGAAAAATAATGTTCATTTTATGCAGACGAAAAGTTTACGCCCTTAATACATATCATATTGTCCAGGAAAACTTTTTCATCTCCTTCCCTATGAAACTTCAGCTACTCTGGGAACTTTCGCTTAACATAAAACTGGAAGCCAAAGGCAAACATAGTTGGCTAATGTATTGCCCCCGGATCAGAGGCTCCCGGAGCTGACCATTGGATATTGGCCAAACCCCAAATTCCACCACACTCTCTGCCCCAAGTAGTTGCAACTTTTAATTGCGCTCACGGATTTGCTGGCAAAACTCCGGACAAGACAATGGATAAAGCTGAGGCCTTCGGCTCAACTTCAACCCCAACTTCTACTGCGCGTAGACGAAACTACTAAATGTCAAAAGTGTCAAAATTTCTTAGAATTATGTCTAGCGAACATCAAAAGTTGCCCGGGAAAAGTGCTCCATGTTGCTGCTACTAGCCGGCAAAAGTTGCGGTTGTTGATGCAGAGCAAGAAAAATAATAAACAAAGCTAAATATTTTAATATGTAAATTATAAATTATTTCATATGAATGTAAACAATAAACAATAAGAAAATTGAGGTTTTCGAGTAGTAATATATATTATTCTATAACTTTTTGGCATTTAAAATATAATAGAATATTTAATTCACAGAAATCTGGATTAAATTCGTACAAAGTATATAAATAAATTTAAGTTTTATAATTATACATTTAGCAAATCAGGCTTAAAAAGATTTTAATTTAAATGTTCCTTTAATGTTTAAAATCCAAAATGTTTTAAGTCAAATGTTCCCAAACTTATAATTAGATATTTATTCCTTAATATGGCATAGTGAAGAATTTTTAGAAGTGCTATTTCTGTTGCTATTTTGGTGTTGCTGCCGTTGAGTTGTGGAGCTTACAAGCCACATGTTTCTGCTGGTAACATTTTCGACACATTAACAGAGTCTGGCAGGAGCCGAGCAGCGGATTGGGTTTGGGAACAGGGTCGAAATCGAGTCAGAGCCAGAAGCAACACGGCATATAGCACATATAGCATATAGCGCATATGGCAGGTAGCGACTTGAATTTTTAGCCGCATGAAAACTGGGAAACCGCTCTGCAAGAGGGTGCTTCAGTGTTTTGTGTGGCAAAGAGACGCTTGTGCTAGTTGGCCATGCGATATGTGAAATTGAGAACAGTAATGACGTTGTCAACGGGCAACATTGCTGGCGGGTCGGCCAAGACAGCAGCAGCAGCAGCACCGGAGCAACAGCAACACATCGCATCACGTACGCCGAGCAGAACCAAAAACAAAAGTCGGAGCCCACAGCAAATGGAGAATGGTAAATGGCAATGGCAACATGACAACTTGCCTGGTTTCAGCTGGCTCTTTGCAACTGCCGGCTGTTTCAATTACTCCGTAGCGAATCGAACAAGAAGCCAACTTTAAAGTCGCGCCCATGACGATTTTAAAATGTGGCCAGCAATAGGCGCAACAGAAACTTTGTGGCTAGAACGGGAAAAATCGAAGTGTGTCAATGAGAAAATTCTGACAATATTATTGGCAGCTTTAAAGCCGCATGCAAAAAGATTTCTTATACAAACTACAATTGTTAGCTTGCTTAAAAATACACCAATAAATAAATGACAACAAACATTCCCACTTCATAGCTTAAGTTTGCAGTGTTAATAATGTCCATGTTCATCACAAGTCTAAATTTATAATAATAATAAAATTTCAGAAGTTTTCAAAAAAGTACAACTACTAAGTTAGAAAGTTTAAAGGGCGGCGTAATCACTTAATATATCTTAAAGTAAATTAATTGTTAAGTAAAGATATATCCAAACCTAAGAGATTTATAAATGTCTACTTCTACATCAAAAATTAGCTGACAGAATAATATATTTTTCCCTACCAGCAGCACATTCTGCCACCAACCTAAACCAGAAACCTACGCCACTAAATAATTCCCCTGAAAAAAGTTCGTTATCTCAAAAACATATTTTATTTTTGCACCATTTACGCCAGCAACACGCACAGCAGCAACATTGGGCAGCAGCAACCCTCCACCAGCAACATGTGCGTACCCACCGGCAACATTCAGCGAGAGTGGGTGGCGGTGGCCTTTTCTTTTCTTAATTTTTGTAACATTTTGTAAATGTGGCAATAAACGCCACAGGCAACACCGAAAACGAGACACCTACGGTGCGGCAGCGAAGTAATTTCGAGGAGAAAAGAAAGGGGGGAGCACGCTGCGGACCAGGTTTGTTTAGTTTGGGCCAGGCCAAAAATACAAAAGTAAAAAAAAACGAAGCCGAGCTGAAACGCATTGAAAGCGAAGCTTTAAGAACCAGCGGGAGATGCGAGAGAAAGATGACTCGAAGATGGAGTTCGAAGTAGAGAACTGGGTGCGACTTGCAACAGTAGACGCCTGTGGTATACTATATGGTACATGGTAGTGGGGGAAACCTGTTCCACACAGACGAGGGTCCCTCGGGGGGAGCACAAGACTTTTAGTGACGACACAAACGGGTTTTCGGAGGGGCAGATATGGGGGTCCAAAGTAAACTTCACACTGCCTTCGCCTTCTTATTGTTATGTTTTATAATATTTTAGAGACAAAAGACAGAAACGCAGACTTTTGGAGTTTTGGTTAAGGAGTAGCAGTTGCTACACCGAGAAAAATCAACAAAAAAATATTTTAAAAACTACTCTAAGGCCTTGTTGGGTTAAATAGCTTAAACAAACCTTTGTTGTTAATAAAAGTAAAACAATTCAAAGGCGCTAGTATCGTAGTTGGACCTTTCGTAAATAACTAAACCTTTAAAGACTTGGTTTAAATTGTTGCCTCATACAAAAATTTTAAATAAAAAAAATAAATACAAATTTGCAAATGAAAAATACTTATCTTTCCAAATAATTTTATAGGCAGTGAAAATTACGATAAAATCTTGACCAATCATTCTTAAAGGGACTCAAAAACTCTTGAATAACACTGCTCCGAATTCTAAAAAATATCCTTGATTTAAAAGTGATTTTATCGCAGTGAAATGTCGTTGAAGTCCGAGTCTCTGAGGCGACACTTTAGTTATTTTCCACTTCTTGCTGCACTCCACTTCACTTTTCAAAGGCCGCATTAAAATGCATGATAAAAACGAGCCCATGAGCCACATGAGTTGGATGAAAATGATGACGCCCAAGGAGACGATGATGATGACGATGATGATGATGGGCATGCTGAAGAAGGTGGGCAGATGGAGGAGTACGATGATAATTCTCGCACTGATGAGGCTGAAGTTTCCCCGAGGCTGCTGCAACTGGTTGGATGCATCCATGTCAGGATTGTTGTGGGTGCAGCATATATAAAACATTTTACATGTGATGTGCCCAGCTCCTTTCCCCGCCCTCCCCCTAACTTTTTCCCCTTCTCCCCGACGCCCTCATTTTCCGCTGGTCTGTGTGGGCGTGTTCCCTGGGCAATTGTTGAGCTTGAGCCTGAATTCGTGGCTGAACCGGAGTCTGGCGTTGGCGGGTTAATGTCAGTGTCGGGTTTTGGGCTCAGGTTCCTGACTCCTATCTGCCAGCCATCTCCTGCAGCCTGGCTCGCTCGAAAGGTTAAGTAGTTGGAACAGACGACGCCGTCAACTCTATGCCCCACCCTTGTTTAACTCTTTACTTTTACACAGTTCAAAAAATTAATGTGTTTTTATAGTTTTTCGTGCAGCTAAGTCCAATAACATTGAAGTACAACTTACATCGATCAGTAGTATCTTATTTAAATACAAATACATTTTGTAATACTTTAAAGCGACGAATTAGTCAAACTAGATGTACTTACTAATTTTCAAGTAACCAGTTAAGGACAATTTTTAAATTTAATCTAACTTTAAAAATATTGATAATTTATAACATAATGTCATTCAAGCATACAATTTAATTTTAACCCAAAGTTTTGCACATCAATATAGAACTGTATTGTTAAAAAAAAGTATTTAATGTTTTTAAAAGAAAAAGTATCTTAAAAATAGGAATAAGTATGATCAAATTTAATTTTAAAATATAAAATATATATTTTTTATTTAAGTGTATTTACCCTTAGCCTTGAATCAACACTGCAGTCGCTTTGAGCCAGTAGTTAGCTCAAGATCTGGCTGTTGCTTTCATGTCTTACGTATAATTATTAGATTGCATTTTAATGCTGAATGCTTCAACGGGTAGTAGCCATAGGGTTTGACCTTTTGTAGAACAAACAACATGTTAGCAGCCTCCTTCTCCATTTTGATCGCTTCTCCCCCTTGGAAACGAAAAGCAGCTTGTCGAATCTGTATCTTTGTATCCGTATCTTTTGTATGTGCATCTGTATCTAATCTAGCGTGGCGACCAGAAAAGAGAGACAAAGCTCGAGAAACGTTGCACGTAGCTGCTGAAAAGGAGAGTAAACTTGCCAGAAAACAGTGAATAAATAAAAGACCAAGTCACAATTTGGTTTCAGCTCTATCCCCGTCTCCTTCTTGCCCTCTGTGGATCTCTTTCTCTTTTAAAGTTTGACCGTTTGCTGGTTTTTGGTTAAAAAGAAAATGTGGTCTGGCTAAAAAAAAGAAGTGAGGCAAATGGTAGCAGCCAGGGCAAACAAACAAACAAACAAAAGATACGGATACAAAGATACAGCTAACACAGATACACCGCACACACACACACATATAGATGACGAGGCAAAAGCGCGCGTAAAGAGCATTCGAAAAAAAGCCAGGGAAATAACAATAACAACAAATCCAAACCAACAACAGGTACAAAAGGTACAGTCACAAATGACGTCGACATTTGACGCCGGCAGCGCTGTCGGCGCTGGCAGAGATGCTTAACATTCAGTTAACAGTTAAGGTAAAAATAACATCTATTTCTATGAAAAGGTGGGTAACAGGAACAAATATTCTAGTTTTTATTTTCTTGTATTTCTTACATTTAGTTAATATAATTGAAATAATATAATGAGTCCCCATTTAGCTGGTACTCTCAGTAAACAATAAGTACATTTTTTATAATCACAAATAAACTGCGTTTAATGACGAGCGAGTCAAAAAACTAAAAATGAATATAACATCAGTGGAAATTATTAGTAGTGAAATTGATAATATACATATGTAAGTGTTGTGTTGAATGAATATAATATTGTCCCAATTTAATTTGAACAGACAGAAATCTGAAATATATATCTACCTAATTTTTACGGTCATTTAAGAGAGCTGCAAACTAAGTTAAGAAAGTACAACAAAAATGTAAATACAAATTTTAACAAATTTTACTACATTATTTATTCTATTATTGAAATTGAAAATAATACAATTATTAGTTAGTAATAATTCTTACAGAAAACGGCTTATGTTAGATACCAGAATTCTGTTGATTCCCTGTAGCCAACATTAAAAGTTCCTTTACATTATGTGTCTAAAACTAATACACAAAGAAAAAAAAGAGAACAGAAGAGAGCAACATGGAACGATTTGGTAGTGAAATCAGCAACATGCTGCCAGAGATCACTGAAAGTTGCTAAGCATCAGACTGCCGCATTTGGGAATGTCTGGAATAGAGACACTTTACTGGCAACAAATGTTGCATGCAATAATATTGTTTATATGTTCAAATAAGATCTTTTAAAAAAAATATTTTAAAACAAAAAAATAAATATTTCTACAAATATTTGAGAGAGATAAATACATTTATTTTTTAGGTAAACAAAAATTAATTATTGTTCGATGTAAATACAAGGTATTGATATACATTTATATGATAACAAATACACTTTATAAAATTTTTCGTGTTCACTCAAATGCCTCTAAAATGTTTTCATTCCTTCTCTTTGAATTTAAAAGATTTTTAATTTAATAATACATTTTCTTTTTAGCGTGGTTTTAGCCTTTAAATATGCATTTATATCCATGATAAAGAGACTCCCAGCCAAGTACTTATGCACTGCCAAAACTCCCTTAACCCTTGGCCGAGAACTTTGCCATCGTGCTTATCATCGCACTCCTGGCTCCCTTAACCCCCTATTTTCCCCACCACCTTGGGTCTAATGTAGCAGTGCCAAAAGGCGACAAGTTGGCAAAGTTTTTTAACCACAGCTGGAAACTGTTAACCCATTGCCAGTTGCCATTGCCCATTTCCCATTTTCCCAGACGGTCACCAGGCCACACTCACTGAAAGAAAATGATGGGGTTAAGGGGGTAAAAGGGGTAGAGGGGGGCAGGGAATTGGAGACACTCACAGAAACACAATTGGCTGAGGTTGTGCAACTTTCGCACACATAAATCTCAATTTGTAGCAACACTGAGAGTGCGAATAGTTTGCAGTTTGCTGCTTGCCGCGGGAAAAGGGACTTTTGGGGCTAAGGCGGGTGGAAGGCGGAACGGTAAAGTGGGCTGTGTAATGGGTGCACCGGCAAGGACAACTCATAAGCTCTCTTCGGCGGAGGACGGCGTCTCTTTTTAATTTATGCTCACTCGAATCCCAATTGCACGCAGCCGACCGCAACATGTTGCACTGCATCAGCAAACTTTTGTTTCAAATGTGCTGCATTGTGAGAAATATTGTGACTATACTCGGGGAAAATACCTTTAAGCTAAAGAATAAAAATGTTTATATTTTTCCGAATTTATTTAATACTCAATGACGTTGAACTTTAATACTTGTATTTACATAATAAAAATATTCTTAAAACATGTTATTGAACTAATGTAATATTGCAATATAAAGTAAGGTTTTAGTTGAATATTTAAATGATGTTAATGCACCTTAAATTCAATTTCTGGGCTATATTTGTTATTTCAAATCTTAAAAATCCCAAAAGTTCATAAAAACATTGTTTGAATGTCATGTCATTTTCTTTACAGAAGCATACAACTTTTCTTCTTAAAAAAATCGTATATTATGCTCAGTGTTAGAATGGTATTGGTTGTTTTTGGGTGGCTATTTCATTCCACTGACTTATGTACACCATTTTTTCCAGTGCACTTGTAGTCCTGTAGGATATAAAAACCATTCTATATTACATTTTTTCTTCTGTTGAGAGTGACATAAAATCCAAGCTTTTGACCCGATACCTTTACACACACTCAGCTCGCACAACAAAAGATGTGTGGGTAGAGAAGCGGTGGCAGGAAAAAGAGCTGACTTTAATGCAAATTGCCAGAGGCTCAATGCTTTCAGCCACCCACCCACCGCACCACCCCCCTCATGCTGCACCACCCAAAGGATCGCCCACAGTGAGTTGCCTCCTCATCAGCATCAACATCATCAGCGAGGTGGAGAACAGAAATTCTCATTACAAGCACAGTTTAATCTGTAGCCCAGGGGCTAGTGGGTAGGGAGGGGGAGGGGGAGTGTGAGTGGGTGTGTGTTGGGTGGGTGGTGTGGTGGGTTGGTTCGTAGGAGCGATGTGGTGCTAAAGTTGTTGCACGGAACGAGTCGAAACGAGTCAAATGTGTTAAGCTGGCTGTGAGTGACCCAGCTCCAGTATTTCATTCTTTTGCTGCCCCAACTGCAGTTAGTAGCCTATTTTCACTAGCTTTCCACCCACTTTTCCTATATTTTCCAGACCTAAGCCCCGTCTTCCCCTCTTTTTAACTCACATTTCCCTTCACTTTTTTGCTTGGTGTTTATGTAAAAGCAGAAACATAACTCAACTCAACAAAAAAAAACTGTAAAACGAGGAGTACGAATATAAATTCATTGTTTCGCACAATATGAACATGGGTCTCCTACAAACAACTGAAAACTGTTCCTTCCCTTTAAAAAAACCCCCTGTTTTCCACACTAGCCACTGCAATAAGGGCAACAGAACTGAATCTGTAACTCAATTGTAATGCAAGGTCTTACTCGCTCATCCGCATTCACCAACAATTTTCCACCTCCACCCCCGGATGCTTAATTTACATGTTTTCGGGTAACTTCATATAGAAAAGCTCCCTTGGCTCTTTGGCTTTACATGTTTTCCATAACGCCCACACCTTGCGACCCCCTCATTTTCCATGTTTGGACTTCTAGGCGCTTCTCATTTCATTATATTGTTTTTGGTTTGGTTCGGTTTTTGTTGGTTTTTTTTTTTTTGATAGAAAATGTCATGGAAATGACTTGCAATGATAACAAAATGAGTTTCACTTGCCGTTTGACAGCGTGAGAGATATTAAAAAGTAATGTATATAATGTATACCTCGGGCTGATAAAAGTTAATTTTGAAAGTGGAGTTTTTTAGTAAGGTGGAGTTTTAATATTTCATAATCAGTAATAAATCATGTCGATTTTTTACATTTTGGAAACAGTATTCTTTACCATTTTAAACGATTTAGTTCAAGGCACATTTTCAAAAACATTTTTGGCCGTTTTTACGCAAACTAGTTCCTCAGCTTAAAAGCTATTTGCCTGAACCTTAGCAAAAAGAATTATTTCTATACCAGGTAGTACATAAAATAGGGTATAGAAGCTTCATCTTGCCGAAATCTTCTTCTTTTCTTGTTTATAATGAAAAGGGTCTATAACTTGATTTTAAGATAAAAAACAATACTTTTTGTTCTTTTCGTTACAACAATTATATAAACTGTTTATTTAATTAAAATGTAAATGCACCGATTGAAACTTGTATGTTTCCTAAATAAAAAACATCTTTTGGACAAAACGACTGTCGATTAAAGACCCAAAAAATCGCCTTAAACAGTCTTTCAAACTGTGTCAAAAATTGAGGAACTCAACTGTGTGAAATGGTATGCAAAGCGAAAATTGAAAGCAAGCCTCAAAAATGGTCTAAGTATGTTGCAGGCTGTTGGGGGGCCATTGATGTTGTTGATGCAGGCAGCACACATATGGAAAATAGAGTTGCCTGAGCGGTAGAGGAAAAACTGAGAAGCAGAAAATGGGCAATGTGAAGAGAAAGATTCGGAGGTGTTGCTGGAGCAGCAGGAAAATGGCAAAGCCAAGGAGATGCCACTGGCAGGCAGAGGGACGCCAGTTTGTTTTTGCCGTCTGCTTGCTGCTTTTCTGGATGCTTTTCCGGGGCTTTACACGCCGCACTCGAAACTACGGAAAAGCTACGCCCCCTGCCCCTTCCACACCCTTCTGACCATTACACATTACGTATAATCATCATTTTGTGCTGGCAATAAACACATGCTGTCTGCTCTCAGCAGCTTGGTCCACAGCCGGCTGTACCGCGCCCCCTCCCCCTGGTTATCAGCCCATCCCTCCTACAAAGCCGCCCATGGACACTGGCACATAACAGGCATTTACAATTTCCAGTACTCTGCACCCTGAACACACATACTTTATAGCATGCGATATTTCTATTGCATGCAAAATGCAAAACTAACTAAAAAAATATAGGTAGTTGAAAAGCCGGAACAAAATAATGGGGGTAGTAAACCAAATACGACTTTCAAAATGCTCTTAAAGCCAGGAAAATATTTGCTATGAAACTTAATTCTCAGGCTAATCTAATTCAAATTCAGCAATAATAGTTATTAGTGCAATAGTTTAATTAATTGCGTATCGTAGACCGACAAACAAAAAGTTTTGTGTATGCATATTAATTTAGGTTATGCATATCCACAACTATTTTTATTGTAAAACCCAAAAACACTTGCTTAATTATTTAGAATAGAAATCTATCCAAGTTCCCACAACCCCACGGCAAATAGAGTATTCAATTTCAATGCGTTTGCCATCGTATACCTTTTCATTGCCAAAATATGGCCGAGAGCTTATTGAATGTGTGTGCTTTGATTAAATTTAAAATGTTTGATAATACTATTTGCTGCCCGGTTTTCGAGGGGCAGTCCCTCAGCCTCTGCAGGTTGGCAAGTTTAATAAGGCAGAAGTAAATACATTATGGGCAATGAATCGAAAGTTAGAACAGGGTGAGAGGGTCGAAATGCATACGGGCCACTTTAAATATTCCCCAGTTGATAGTTATTCGGTGATGTGACGTTTTGGGGATCCACAGTTACAGTAAGGATGTCATTAAAAATGTTTAATAATAAATAAATAAATAGCTGCAAAATATAATTCATTTCAAACCGTAATAGGAGCTCATTCTACATTTATCAGGTAAAAACCTAGTAAAATATTGACACTATGTCACACATATTCTCTATTAGATAGCCTTTATTAATTTCCGCCACTTGACACAAACATGAAGCACCAATGTTTACTATTTTCGCCATAAATCGAACACTGCACTTATGTACATCATTGTAATCATAGTGGGTCGGGTCAGAGTCCCAATTCGGGCGATTCTGGAGATCTGGGACAATGGCAAACACAGCGGGCAGCTTTCAATATTTGCGACAGAGGCCGGGAATCTGGGAATCAGCCACCAGAACGAGGAGCCACTGTGCCAAAGATTCGCTCTCGGTCGGAATTTGTATGTGTGCCAATCGACAACACCAGACAGGCAAACAAAAGAGACCAAGGGATGGGGAAATCCAAGGGGGAAAACCATGGGGCGGCTGGAAAGGGGTAGATTATCAAACGACAAATAGACAGAAATCCGGCAGTTGCAGCAGCATCGGCGACAGCCTGAAAGCAAACTTGGCCAAATCAACAACAACAACAACAATGGCAACAACTACAACAGCAATACACAAGAGCCAAACAAATTCAAATCAAACTAAACAACAATAACAGCAACGACAACGAATAATCATAGTTAGAACTGGCTGATACCCGTTGCTGGAATGGCCTATTTTAATTTTATTTGTTGCTCTTTTATTTTGTTTACTTGCAATTACTTGTCCGTGGTCAATTTATTTATATTTTTTGAATTAGCTCACACTAAATGGGTTAAACAAATCCATATAACATGAATTTGTGACTTATATTAATCGAACGATTTGTAAGATTCAGCTTTTTATTTTACACATATGATATTTTTTATTATTTATATTTATTTAATTATTTTATTGTACAGTTCTGATAAACATTTCTGGGTTGCCTAAAGGCACAAATCAGTAGAACCATATTTAACGACATTGACATCATTTAACAAATAATATTTCAAAAAAGTATTCTTTTGAAAAAAAAATGGTTCTCTTGTAATGACTGGCTTGTTATAAAATGTAATTAACACACTGTTAAGAGAGGTGCACAGCTAATAAAACATTTAAAAAAATGTTTAATTAACATAAATGTCTAATCAAATAACTAAATATTTTAAAGCGACGAATTTAAGGCGCATTTTGACCCGAAAAACGGTTACAAAAATAATAATAATAATAATAAATAAAGTAATTCTTATTTTTTCCGTGTAGTCAACTCCTTTATCAGCCGATATACCCTCCAATTTATTAGTACCCCGCAAAAGAAGTCGTTGCATAGCGTAAACTAGAACAAGCACCGGGCAACATTCACGCCAGCAACATGCAATGCTGCTAGCTCGTCGCGCATGTGGCAGCAGCAACATCAGCGACAGCAGCAACATGCAGCAGCAACATTGGGCGGCAGCAGCAATATACGAACAGCAGCAACATATAGCAGCAGCATGCAACCATCGGACAGCGCAGTCGACGACGACTGCATATGTAAAAACGCATACGCCTGGTGTTCGCATGAGGGCTCTGTCGCTGCCGACGTCGGCGTCGGCGTCGCTGCTGCCGCGCTGCCCATGTTCCACGGGCGGTTGGCAACTTCATAAACACGGAGCGGATTCAGTCGTTTGGTAACTGTTGCATTCGGCACTTCGTTCGCTCGTTGCCCTCAGTCGCTTTTGAATTCCGTGTGGGTGGGCATAGCACAGCACATCGTTCGTCATTCGTCGTTCGGCTTTCTTGGGTTCGGCATTTCGTGATTCGGGTCGGAATCGTATTAACTAAACCTGCGTCCGTGTGCGTTAGGTTAGCCGGCCATTCAGCACTACCACAGCCGAGGGCAGCGCGTCCGTGTGTGTTTATCACAGTGGCATATTCTTCGATTAGCTAGCTGGCAGCAAACCCTACCGATCGGATATACCCCTCAAATAAATAGTAAAAATAATACCAACGAAAATTGAAACAAAACATACACAATACACTCCCCAAAACACACTCTTACACACAACACACAAAAAATATAAACCAGAGCCTCAGCGGCCATAAAGTGTCACCAAAAAGTACTTACTTTTATGCATGAAAAGCTAAAGAAAGTGCAACCTAAAGCCGGAGTGACATCAAAAAATATATACATATAAAGAAAAACAAAAAAAAAATAAACAGGGGATAACAGCACACACACAGAGAGAGCAAATAAAGGAAGCCAAAGGAAGTCAGCAGCAAAATCATGTCACGGATCGTTTTTATATGTCTCGCAGCCATCTTAACAGGTAAGAATAAACAACAGCCAAGAGAAAAAGTAAAGCTAAAGTCCCGCTCATGAGATGATATCACGCGCTCGTTTAAGACCCGCGCAAATGTGTGAAAAAGCTTAGCTTACTTACTGCGAGATGCAAAGACATAAATATATAAAAATAAGATGATGCCCCTAAAACGTGTTCTCACCTCAAGCTCAATGATAATATCATAGTTGAGCGGTAAACTTGATTGATGAGACACGACATTATGCCGCGGGGCGGGGGAAAGTGTTGGCCATATGAAAGTGATGATTGAGTGAAAAGTTTCCTGTCATAATATCCATGAAATTGATAGTTATCCCTCATTTTGGCGGTTGACCCCGTTTGGTCCATAATTCCGATTGCGCATGCTCAGAGTGTGACCGAAGCTGTGTTCAACCTGTGCCCGCGTCAAGTGTGACCTTTCTCGTTTTGGGTACAGCTGGCTTTTGACATGCGCCAACACACACAGTTGGAAAGGTCAACCACACTTTGGTAATTCAGCATCTACTGGAGTGATTCAAACGGATTTGGGCTTGTCCCAAAGATCTTGGCCAGCAGCTGATTCACGGGTGGTAATTACTTTATTGTAGATGTTTTAATGGATTTTTATTGAGCTCTGTGTTTATACGTGTGCAGGTTTTACAGCTTTGTGTGCCTATAAAATGTTTGATTGTTTTATGGGGGTATTAGACTATTTTATAGTTGGTTTTCGTTGGAATCCATATAGTAGCATTTGTTTTTTTTTCGACATTTAGCTTAAATTCAAATATCCAGTCGATGTTTTACAATATTATGTAATATTTTGAATACTTCACGCTCTCAAAATATATTCCTTAAAATTTTCTAAATTAAAGTAAATTAAATATAAATTAAATTTTCTTGTCTATAATTAGTCTTTAGTAAGCCCCCCTTTTCTAATTTTTTTAAAACAATACCTGTACTTGTGTTACCATGCATCCTTGAAATTAAGGAATAGCATCATCATCCACACTTGAGCATTACTTTCATCTCTTTGTACCGCGCACAAATGCGGAAATAAATTCTATGCTATCATCAAGGCCCAAAAAACGCTGTCGGTTCTATTTAATTAAAATCCTTCAATGTTTCAGTCCGTGCTTATTACTTTGTACCCTCTTATTACGCCTGCGAAGAGCGAGAACGAGATATGGAGGGTTCGCTGGGGAACTGAGACAGATTTCTCATTAGCTGAAAAGAAGATGCTGGTTTATGCTAAAGCCTAACAACATTAACACAACACACGGCACATTGAGCTGTTGCTTTTGCTTTTGCAGCTGTCTCATTACTGCCACAACCCCTCGGCAGTTCCCCTATAGAACCCGCCCCATGGAACCACCCACATAACGTGACTTTAAGACAGCACCATTTTATTCAGTCGCTAAGCCTGCACTGCAAACCTTTCAAAGGTTTACGAAAATGTAAATGCAAAAACTGCACACAAAAACCAAAAAATAAAGCAGGAAATCCACTGCAGGTTCAGCTTTTCTCCCTATCTCTCTCCGCCGCCCAGTTGCCGTCTTTTTCTAGCAGGGCTTTGCCACTTCACACTGAATACTTTTACATTTTTATAGGACTGACGCATCGCAGACATCGCATCAGTTGACTGTCTGCTGGCTGTTGTCTTGCAATTATAAATGTTTAATGCGGCTCTGGCCATGGGTTCCTGGACCTTTTTTCAGTTGGGAATGGGCCGGAAATTCCACTAGCCGATCCAAAGGATACGCTAAAAAAATAACAAAATGTTCAAGGGATAAAAAACTAAGTTAAAAATTATTTATATAGTCTTTTATGGGTAAACTTTGATCAGGAAAGGTACTTATGGGATATCATTATTAAAGAAGAAAAAATTCTTTCTTGGAAATTGTTTTATTTTTTTTGTTAAAAAATAAACTTTATTTGGCACACTCTACTATTTCTATAATTCCACTGAGCAGAACTCACATAAAATTCACCCACAATTTCCTTTGCAAACTTCCCATTCCATTTTATGGATACCCTTTGTGCAAAGATATATAAAAAGGGACGAAGGAGGCACGAGCTGCAACATGTGCAGCATGTAAATAAGTCATTGCATCCAAAAACCATTCACTGTAATTCAAATGGCCAAAAGGAACTCCAGTCGTGACGTATTTAGTTATGACTGCCTCATCTAGGGGCGAACAAAAAGCGGTTCAGCATTTATGCATTTTAATGGCCACCAATTGAGGCATGTTCTATGCAATATTTGTATATATATGGCAGCTGGCAACAAAAAAGATCCAGGCATTGAATTAAATACGTGCAGTGTTTGCCCAGTTTGCTAGCTCTAAATGTGACTCGGCCAGTGACTGTTACTGCAAAACTGTGACTGCATCTATATCTCTTTTTTGGCAATCCAATCCTAGCCATTCCACCCCACCCATGACATACATAATTTTCAACTCTTTTTCTACCTATGGTAATTGCAATGGGAATCGCAGAGAAGGGCAAGCTCCTCCGTTTCTCATTCATATTCATAACATCGTTTCATTTTGGCTTTTTGCTTTGCTACCTGGTCAACAAAAAAGCGTTCGGGCGACCAACTGAAAATTTTGCAGTAACTGAAACGTTGCGAAAAAGGACTGGCCAGAGGACACAAAAGTTTTATCGCGCTGGGGGCTTTAGTTTTCCGA
Source organism: Drosophila kurseongensis (assembly GCA_018153305.1). Classification (NCBI taxonomy): domain Eukaryota; kingdom Metazoa; phylum Arthropoda; class Insecta; order Diptera; family Drosophilidae; genus Drosophila; species Drosophila kurseongensis. Next base: position 9,623,748 of record JAECXX010000210.1, on the reverse strand, counting down.
GAGGTATTCCCTTAATGAAAAGCGGGAGTTTTCCTCAATTGGAGGTGAGGAAGGAAAAGGCGGTGAATTGCCAACGGGTTTCGTTCAAATGCTTTTCTTCCGCTTTTTAATTGTTTGCTTTTACTGTAGTCTCTAATCAATCTATGATTTATGAAAGAGCATATAAAGTATTAGGCATCAATAAACATTTAAGGTGATTTAAATATAAATATTTCATTAGAAAAGGTTTTATCAAAAGTATCTTACCATGAAACATGTATATATTTATTTATATTCTGCTTTATATAGTGAGTATAGTGGAAATATATAAAAACATCAATGCTTAAAGCCAAGTTTAAAACTCAATTGTCAACGATTTTATCCCCTTTTAAATTGATTTGTTCCCTAAAATAAGCTGTATCACTTTTCAATTCAATTTTAGCCATTTTCCATATTCACACTTATATGTTGCAAAATAATCTATGGCGACAATTTTTATTTACAAATTTTGCAATTTGTGGCGAGAGACAAATAGAAATGCACAATTTCATGACTAATTTGCTGAAAAATGACTGAACAATGTCAACAACAACTTTTTGCATGCATCCTTTTGTATATATATAAATGCGCTTATATTTGTGTGTGTTGTCTGTCTTATTGTGAGCGTGTGTGCGTGCCCAGGAAGTTGGCAATGCTTTGGGCCATGCTGGAATTTTCGGGCCAAAAAGAGATGGGAGAAGTGCGATATTGACAAAGCGTATGCTAGGCAAATTAAATATAATGGGGATCTACCCTATTTATTCTGCTCCTCTGCCGCTCGACAAAACAGTTGAAAAGACAATAAAGAAAGGAAAGCGGGAAGCCGGCAAAAAGTTGCACAGCTTATGGAAAAGTTTCCCGCTTTTCGCTGCTGTTTTTCGGGCTGCAACTGCAAACAAGTGTGTGGGTCTCGAGCACAATGAAGCGAACTTTTGATCGATTTGGAGGCACTGAATTGTCTTTATGGGCACGTACCACGAGCGTGAAAACGTGGCCAAAAGAAGAGGAGCCAACAAATTTTTAAATGGCCAAAGGAGGGAGTTCCAAAAAGGTCACTTTTAAGGTGTTTTGTGTTCAAAGAGACAAAGTTATAAGGGATGGAGTCTTAAAATAGCTTTTTCATGAAAAAATTGTATTGTTAATGTTTAAGAGCAATGTTGATTTAAATTAGACGAAATTAAATTATAGCTAAAAAAAGCTTTATATTTGTACAGTAGACTCAGTAACTTAAGGGATTTTTTATGAATGAATCCCAGCCTGTGCTTCCTTTAAAATATCTGTGCTAAATTTGTTGTGGTTATCAGCACGTCCCATTGTGAAACCTTTTTATTACACAATCCATTTATAATGTCAAAGCTATTTATGTCCAAGCGTACAACTGCGATGATAATTTCAATTATTGTTTTTCTTCATTTTCAATGAAAATTATTTATTCTGCGACTGTTGGTGATTCATAAGCTTCGCCAGTTACTCATGCAGCTGGCGTACAAAAACAGTAATCGACTAATTTGACGTGAGTAGAACCTCGCTTGATTGACTTTCCCATATCCCCGCTCTCTCTTTTCCTACTTCTCTTTATGTTAGTCAATCTCGGGGAATTGTGTCAGGTTTGTTTGGCTATTACACATTTTCATTGCTTCTTTTCATTTGCGCTCAATGCAGTTGGTTTTGATTTGGGTCACGATTCGGGCTATTGATAAGGGAAAAAACACACTGACCAAAATGTCACACTAATGGCGTACTCAGATTGGATCCTTACCAAAAGATATAATAAAAATCATGAGGAATTAAAATCACATTAAATCTTAAATTCTATACCTAAAGATACTTTAAAAGAATACCTCTTTTCTTTCAAAAATCCGTTGAAAAACTCTTTTCATAATAGTTATCACTATTTTTTTCTGTGTAAATCACCTGCAACAGTTTCACCTGCAATTTTAGTTGCATGATATACATCCAGAAGTTGCTCTGGTTCTGTTTTTGTTTGGGTTTCGGTCGCATGGGGGAAATGTGGACGATTAGATAAGGTTAATGTGGGTTGTACCGCAGGGATGGTGAAGGGAAATAAATAACGTGCTTCTTATCAGCTGACAAACACACGCACAAACTAAATGTTGATAATAGTTATAAGAGTCTTATAGGGTCAGTATTGTATTGTAAGAAATACAAATGTGGCGAATACGATTCGAATCGCGAAAAATTCATCAAAATAATTTTAATGTGTTAATTATATAAAAAATATATTTGTTCTTATCATTTAAAATATTTTATGTAATTATGCTCGCCACTCGACGCCATACTTGCAGTTCCCCATTGAACATTACCTAATTGGAAATGTAAAATTATTTTGCCACACACAATCTGGGCCATAATATGATCTTTGGGCTTATGGCCACACACATATATTTCCACATTTCTGGCCATAAATTCAATTAAAATTTCATCAATATCAAAATTCCCAAACAGATGCACTTATTACGCTTTCAATTCATTTGGCACTCCCTCTCCATCTCTTCAGAAAATTTAATCAATATTTGAACATGTTTTTTCTATTCTGTTTTGTCTCGCCATAAAGCGACCTATTGAAGGAACACCCGAAATGCTCTGTAATTGCTGCATTAAATCATAATCTGTAATAAGGGGCATGGGTGTGGTTTTCGGATTTCTGTATTCTAATTAAATGTGCAGCTCTAATTAAATTTACATGACTGTCTAAATTGAATGGACTGATGCGTCGGACTGACTGACTTATTGCCTCGGTTTTGGCTGCTGGGATTGAGGTTTTGGGCTGACCTCGAAAGTGCAAAATAATTGAAAATAATTTTTCCCCGGGCTTTATAATTATTAATTATATAAAATCATAATGCATTTGAATAAAAACAGCCGCCCGGCAAATATTACTGATGGCGAAAAAAGATATGCCATTAATTAACATATTTAGACTAGGTGAAAAAAAAACAGCTTAAATAATATGAAACCCACACCTTAAATAAAGTAATCAAGCTGCATTCACATATGAATAAACAGTCAATCAAATAAAATGAGATTGGCGGCGAAAAGAAATGAAAAGTTTTTGCAGATGTCCATGGAAATTGAACAAAGAAATGGTGGGAAAAGAAATTAAAACAGAAATAATACGTGAGTAAAAACCATTTATAAGAAGTAATGAAACAGATTGTTGTGAATAAAAACATGCCTTGATGAATGCGATAATTGGATTCATTTAAGATTCACAATGAGCTTTAATTGGTTTTAAGTGTAAAGCTAGATGCAACGCGATACCGGTTTTAAAGTTTAATAAAGTTGGGCTTAAATGTGAATATATACAAAATACCATATCATGACATACTGATTACAATATGAATACCGCATTATTTATGATAAAATGATGTAATCCATTATAATATTCATAAAAAGAAAAAAGACTTAACCCCCACTCTTAATTCTAGAACCCGGCAACAGGTTATAGCTCTATGCCCCGAAATCTCCATCTCAGAGTTCAGAGCCTCGTCCCAGCGGAGCCATTCATTGGCCTTATAACAATTTCTTGGTATTAACTCCCCTCACACCTCTCCTTGTTCATCAGTGGGCTCGGAACAAAAGCTTCGAACAAAACGCAATCTTTTACCATACATCTCAGAAAATGCTAACATTTTTTTTGCTCCTCTCTCACTCTGCGTTTGGATTTTTAATTTCGTACTTCAGTATCTCACGGATACACAGCTCTAGTAGCTCATGAACCGGTTTTAGTGCTGTTTTCTGTTTTATTTTATTTGACTTTTCGTGCTGTCGGGTAGCTGTTCCAACTAGTTTCCATTTTTGTTCATTATTACTTGGTGTTTTTATTTCCCAACATTTCTACAAGTATTTTCAACGTTTTTCTTTTTTTTTTTATTTGCCACAAAATGCAATGCTCTGTCGGTCGTTTTTCTTTCAAGCGTAAAAACCAAAGCACGCACACATGCGCAATGATTGCCGTATCTGTGTGTGTGTGTGTTAATATTTTTAACTGTTATTATTGTTGGGTTTTTTGTCCGTTCTACATTATTGCCTTTTATTTGGTTCTGTTGTTGCTCACTTCTGGCTTTTACGTTATTTTTTTGTTTATTCAATGGGTGTTGGCAGTAAAGAGAGAAAAGAGAGGGCGAGTGTGAGAGAATTGTTAAAGTTAATTATTTTATATTTGTATTGCCTGCACGTTGTATTTGCTCAACTTTTTTGTTCGCTTCTTGGTGTTTGACTTCTTCGAAAAAAAAACACAAGAAAATACAAAAAGGCGGGCTGTATGTATCCCCCTTGTTGGCACCTCCCCCTCACCCTGTCCCTTCATGGGAGCCACCAATTTGACAGTTTCGTTTCAGGTTTCAGTTTTAACCCATTTAATTTTATTTACTTTTTTTTTGGGTCGGTCTTGGGCGTGGTTCCTGAACTCAGATCTTGAACGAGTCGAGCTTGTTGTGCACAGACAAAAAAATTATAAAGGAAATGGGGAATATTATTAAGCAATTAACAGTTAAAGGCTTATATCCCAAGTTGATTTATTGAACAATTCAAGCTTATTGTGCACAACAATTGTTTTTTTTTTAATCAATGTTATTAAAACTTAAAAAATGTCTGATAGCATTTATTTAAAAAAAAATTGTATTATAATTAATTGTATAAAAAATCAGGAAACTAAGCTATATAAAACTATCCAAAAACAAGGGCATTAAAAAATTTTTTTTTATATTTTCCATTATTGGTTTTCTACTACATTTATTTTAGTTTAATTCTTCCTGTTATTTATTATTTTTGTCCCTAATTTATGAGTGCGTTATGCCAAGCCATAATTATTATTTACACACACCACACACATTATTAAAACAGTTTGCATCTTCCGATTTTTCATCTGCTAATGATTGTTCCGGACAGAGCTAAACAAAAATGTCTAAATTTGTTTGGCTGGCAATTAAAGCGGTTGGACAGTGCCAATTTGAAGAGTGGAGATGAGATGACATGTCCTGGGCTCGTTATACCTCTATTGTTCGGCTTAACTCTCATTTCACAGGGGGGATTGCGGGTTAAGGGGGTGAAATCCACACCTTGGCCACACAAACAAGTGTTCCCTCTATTCCTGTGTGCTTGCAATCTCAGCCATCTCCCTGAAAACTCTGTTTAATTTGATAAATGTCTGACGTTCGTGCAACAAAACAGTTGTCAGCTGGCTGGTTGGGCACTGTAACTGTTACAGTGAAAAAAAATTCAAAAAAGACTATATTGAGAAGCTGAAATATTGAGAGGAGCAATAATATTTGCAAGATGAAAATAAAACAAGAAATAGGGAAAAATAATTGTTTTTCTTTTAAAGTCAGAATAACTAGAACCTTTGAAAATCGAAATATCTTCATGTGTACCGCTACTGGATTTCCAGATTTACTGGTGTCTTTACTGCCGTATACAAGCGTGGGTGTGTGTGTGCCTGTCATTTACTCATTTAGTGGCCAGACAATGGTCACCACCGAACATAAAGATTGACAGACAGACTCGACCGAGATTGGGATTGATGTTAGCATATTAACATGTCAATTCAAACGGTTGGGGAAATTACTGCAGGTACATTTTAGCTTTACTAACTCTAAATTCGATTTTATTAGATAGGCAGGTAAAGGGTTTGCCGACTTTCTTTCATGTCTCTATAATGTTTTCATTATGGCCTAATGGCTTGCGTGACTAGGCCGTAAAAAAGTGAAAAGCTTTTCACATAAAAGAGGTTGCAATTTCGGCAGAAAAACACATAGAACTTAAATTAAATTTAAATAAATTTCACAACTCACGCACTCCTTCTGGGGATTACCCCATCTACCTTCCATTTTTTGTCCATATTTTTTAGGTAATTACTTTCTAAGTGAGCGTGTGAGTGCGTGAGTCAGGCGGCCAGGAAAGTTTTTCACTTTATGGCATTTAATTTATAAAACTTGCGGAAAAGGGCTTGCCAAGACAAAATAACTATAAAAAAAGAAATATATAGTGGAGAGAGCAAAATTCCAGCTAAAAGTTTCTCTGTCTTTTTTTCTTAACTAGCTTTGGGCTTAGTCACGCCTGTTAACTTATCGCTCGGAATGAATATTCCCATTTATTCTCCTTTTTTTGTTGTTTGGGTCTAGCCAACGTTGATAGTGTTTACTTTGTGTGTGTACGCGTAGTATTTGCGGGATTTATCAGTCAGCGACTTGGCTTTATATAAATTCTATTTTTTATTCGCCACTTTTGGCCCCGGCAACCAACTAAATGAAAACTTCTTGGCGGCAGAAATGATAAACAAAAGGAATGGCAAGAAAAAGTTCAGGTTTGTCGCGGCGGACTATGGTGGAAACTCTGAAAAAGTTCAGATGATGGATGAGCAATAAGGGGAGGGGGCATGTCTTGTGGGCAAATAGTGGCAATTAAATATTAATGCAATGTTATGTCAGAAGATTCAGATAATTTAATTTCCTGATGGTATTTTCTTGCTCTTTTGATAAGATATGGTTGATATTGATAATGAAATTCATTTTTATATAGTTAGGTGTTGAAATAAGAACTTAAAATAGCCTTTCAACTTGTTATATTATACCAAAAGTTCTCACAATATCATTCAACCATACACAATTTCATTTTCGACGCCCTTCAAAACCCAACCGAAAACTTTCACCTACCAGAATCATGTTCGTAATAAAAATCACCTAAAATGAAATAAAACGTTCTCATATTTAACACAGACAAGCATTTCTTTCTCCATTTTTCTAATTTCCGCATTTAATTCAGTAATTAAATGCCGCAGAGCACACACACACACAACACAGAAAACTCTTTTACAACCGAGAAGTAGAAACAACTTTCACCTTGAAAACAGACAGTAGAAACAGTCACTAGCATTTACAGTGCCAATAAAAAGTTTGCGGCAATCATAACGCCCTATGCGAGAAAAAACACGGAATTAAAGCCATAATAAACTTAGCAAAAAGAGAGCAATTCAGCCGGCCGAAAACTGAATTTTCCTCCCACCAACTAAGAGTAATTAAAATGTTTGCAAACTAAATAAATGCAATGGAATATAAAGTGATGGGCAGTGAAAAATTGTATAATTCCGCGTATTTAAGCTGAATTGATTATGATTTTTATTTGTTCTATTAACTGGCACTGTCTGGTCAAATTTGATTGTTGTAATTATGCCTGTAATATGATAAATTTATAAAATCCCAGAGCTCCCACTTTGTGCATATGTTTAAACATTATATAAGTGTGTTTAAGTGAAAAATTATTTTCATAATCTTATTATTATGGCAATTATTTTAGGCCACAGCCTCCGTGCATTGTTCAGCGCAAATTTTGCTAGAATCATTTCTAATTTAACTCGATAATTTGTATATTTATGTTGTTTTTTTGTGCAGAATCATGGCAATATGATTATGAAAAATTGAGATTTTTCGCTAAATTTAAATATGAATAAAATCAACGCTGCGTTGAAATAATACCACTTTATTTTGAAGAGCCATGGAGCTAAAACATATTTTCAAATATTTTTGTTTAATCAACAGATATTTTTCATTACAGCTATGCAATTAGTTGCAACCGCTCAACTTGATTAAAGCTTGTTTGCAGCAGTCTCAAGGTTGATCAGCATTATTTAGAACTAGTTTTTGCATCTTTTAAAATATCTTGTTTGCCTTAACTTGTTCTGCAATCTGCGCACTCCACAAGTTGTCTTTTTTTCCTCTTTTTGTTATACAGCGGAAGTCTCGTAAATGGCTTACAACTTTGTCGCCTAACTAACTAAGAGCCGGCTAAAGTAAAAGGCCAAAAGGGGATGGCCAAGGGATTGCAGCTGACCCGGCAGTAAAACGTCATTAAGTGTCCCAATTCAATTTGCTTGCACTTAAACGATTGCAGTAGTAGCAAAAGAAGGCTTAGAAGCTGCGACAAAACGAGAGAGTATTAGAGTAAGACTAGAAGCAACCACAGCCAAATCAAGGCCAACAACAGTTGAACCTTTAAGCAGCAACTTGAAAATCTGCAATAGCAGCAACACTAGCAAATACAGCAAAAAAATTGCTTATGGAACAGCAGCAACATCGGTTGTTCAAGCACCAGCAACATAGCTGCCAACAGCAGCAACATCGAATACAAACCAGCAGCAACTTTAGCTACAGCAGCAACACCAGCAGCTGCAGTAGTAACAAATCTACACAAGAAAAAAATATTGGTTTAATATTTTTGACTGTTTTTATTTAATTTAACTTTATTTAAAAATGAAAACTATGGTTTTCCTTCTCAACCTGGGCTTCAGTTTTTTAATGGGAACATAAAACATTTAATTTTGGTATAGACAAACAGAAACAATTCAACAATACTTAAATATTTAAGTCTGTAATATTTGAATTTAAGAATTCAATTTTGATTTTATTATTAAATCATTATTAAATATTTGTTTTGATCAATTTCATAGAATTTTCCAAATGTCTTGGGACACGGTTTTTTTTTGCAGTACAGTAACAACATAAGCCAACAAATCTCCGCTCTAGAGAGAGCTACTACTCCGGCAAGTTTGCCTCTGCTAAAGCAAAGCAAATCGACCCAGTTTTGTGGGCCCAACCCGAAGCCGAATGCTCCGCACTTGACTGGGTCAAGTAAAACCTTTTTTGTCAGCGATAAACAGCGGCTGCAACCAAGACCAATTTAACGGTCGACCATAAACTGAGCGAATGGCTTGACAGCGGCCCAACAAAAGCCACCAATTTTGGCCAAGTGGTTCTAGTTTGCTATCGGGTTTGGGCTATTTTTTTCTATTTTTCTGCGGTACCCATAAAAAAAATCATAAATAAATTCGGTCGTTAGCAATGAAACATTTTTTTGGGCTCCCTCCAAATTAGCGGTTTTGGTTGTAATTATTGCCACTGTTTTGAGTTATGCAAAAACTACAGCAAAACCACGAAACAAAGAAATGGGAAATGACGAATGACATAAGACCCTGTGACGTTCATAAGTGAGAAATAATTGCCTTTCGGCGATTCGTAGTACTCGTATAATTTTTTCCTTTCATTTCGCTGACATTGAACATTTTTATGAATGGAGGCTGACTCACCAGCCGCCGCCTCAATTGCACTAATTGAAAATGATTCACGTAGTGGTCGTGAGTGTGAGTGGCTCTAATCAAACTGCTGCCAGCCCCATTTTCGGTTTTCACAATTTTCCCCTTGCGGAAAAATCGCAGCTGCACTTTGTGGGTCTCGTTTTAGCCGAGATTTCCACCCGACCAGCAATAGTCTGGCTATAAAACGTGTTCTTAGCCATCGGGCGAAATACGGAACAGGCCTGTGTGTGACGATGGATTTCGCCCAGAAAATTTCTGTATTGCATTTTTGGGGGAAATGTCTATAAATTGGGCATGCGACTGAGCTGGGTGAAACGAAATGAAATTTTGTTGGCGCCAGGAACGCAAAGGAAATTCAATGCAGTTCACCAAATGCTGACCAACTGATAGATGAGTGACAGATATTTTTAGTGAATTTCGGGGAGCAGAACAATTTGCTACAAAAAAAAAACAATCAATCCCATTAAAAAACAAGTGCATGAGTTGGGATCTCTTTTTCTTTGAGTTGTATTTTCAGATGGATTTTTCAATCCAAACTCCAATTTGGCTTTAATTGAAACTGGTATAACTTTTGTGAGAATCAACTGTTAAGGAACAAAATCTGGATTTCAATATGTGTGACATCTGCTTTAAAATTTATAATAGAATATTATTTTAAGAAGATCAATTTTTGAGTTGGTCCAAATTAATGTAGACCTAAGTTTTCTTACCATTCCCTACTTATTTTCTAAATTTGTTCTTTTCTTTTTCTAGGTAAGCAAAAAATTCCTATTGGTTTCATCCAACCTCACTGATCTCACGTAAGTCGATCCCTAATTTATGTATCTGAAGCGAAAGTTCTGCGGGTAAGTTTGGGATGCCAGACACGTTCACAATAAATGTCACTTGCTGGCGGCTGGCTGCCGGAAAAACTATTAAAAAAGAATTATCACCTTCTCGAAAATGTCATCAACACGAGACACGAACCGTGAAAAAGGAAAATAAACGAGGAGAAAAAGAAAGTTGCTGTCACAATTGGTAAACAGAAAACCTACTCAAAAGCGGAAGCAAATTGTAAACAAAAGCCGACAAAACGTTGGCTTCTTCAACACTTTTTTTTGTTTTTAGAAATTTTGGAGTTAAATTTTTAAATGTTCGGCTGCTGACAGCTGTTTCATCGAGCCGAAACGCCTGAAAATTTAAGGCTCTTCGGTTTTGGTTTAAGAAACCCAATTGTTTACGTTTTCGCTAAGGAGAAGTTCGACCCAAGTGCGAGAAATGTAAACAAACTGGGAGGGAAAACAAACGAACACGCCCATAATTAAAGCAAAACAAAAGGCGTGAGGCACACGCACATGAGGGCAGGTCATAAATATCTTTTAACCAAAGTCGGGAAATCTTTTTTGTTCTCTTGCACAAGAGGTTTTCATTAACAGGAAGGTTGCGGCTATTAACACGTCCCGCTGGGAGTTTTCAAGAACTTCAACTCTACAAATCTACAAATAGCAATTGGAATTGGTAACTGGTAATGTTCGTTTGCCCTTTACACTGCGGTAAAATAATTTTATCAGCATTTTTAATTTTATGCTATATTTTAATAATTATGAACAATGTTATTAAAACTTCAAACTGTTTTTTATAGGGGCTTTATTTTAAAAAGCTATGTAAAAATAAATATTTGTTAAAATAATATGAGAAATTTAAAAGCAATCATTATCTGTTTTATTTTTCTTTTGTTTTTAAGTCCTGAAAAAATTAAAAACCATTCCAATATGAAAACTCTATCTTTATTAAGGTGTACAAATTTGCTTTGAGTGTTCTTGCCCCCCAGAACTAATTTGTGGGCCCAACAACATTTTTTTCCAGTGCAGGCCTCAATTAGTTTCAGCACGTGTTTGTAACAAGTGCAGGCAATTGCAATCCGATTACGATTACGAATCAACTGCAATCAAGTGCAGCAACTGCAAATGTCATTGGCCCCGTTTGAACTTCACTCGGCTCGCTGTGAGTGTTACCTTTCTATTTTTCCCCTCTGTTTTTCCAACTCCCCTCTTTATTCAGCAAGAGTTTCCCGGTACGCTTTCATCAAATTGTTTTCCGGCTTTTGTTTTCGTTCGCTCCCTTGGCTGCCAATTTTTTCTCCCACGTTCTGCGGTTTTTCGTGATTTTTGCCTTGTGATATCGTTTAAGTACATTTTGTTTGGGGGCGTGGCAGAACCAAAAACTTTAACATCAATTTTATGCAATTTCATTCGGAGAAAATACAAAAAAAAAAAAAATAAAAGCGAACCAAAATTCAATTAAAGTTTTTGGGTCCCGAAAAATAACGTAACAAACTGAAGTCAACTCTAATTGAATTTCAAACGTTCACCATTTGCGGTTATAGAATTTTGGCTATTCGGATGGCTCACGACAAATCAATTGACTTGCAACCGAATGAAATCAAATGTTTTGCGGCCCCAAAACCAAAATCCGCAAATGTTTTCAATGTTGTGCGGAAGCTTTTTTTAATCTGTCGCTTCGAATGTGACACAAAATCCAAACGGGCAAAACAAATCCACAAAATATTCTCAATACAGAGATTTAGAATGTTGGGTCAAATGGTGGAGTTGAACCACAATCTGTTGCACACATGATTTCATTTTTATTTCCCATTAAAAACACATAAAAATCAAATGCAAATAACAATGACCCGCGCCGGCAAACACAAAAATAAATAGTAGAATGTCTAAAAAATATTTATTTGCCATTTATAAATTTCAGAGTAACGAAATTGGGTCTGGGATTTGTGGTGTGGTGGCGGGGTCAGAGAGTCTGAGGTTTATCCCTTTAATTTTTTATTGGGTTAGTGGTTAGTCGGGGCTCCATAGCAGGTTTTACATAAAGGGTTTATTATTTTGAAATTGAATTTGGCTCCTGCTGGCCATTCATTTGAATGAGAGTTTTAAATTGAGTTTGGGTGTGGTTAAGAGAGTTGGAGAAATCTACTTTATGTGAAATATTAATTAAACAAAGTAAATTCACTTTTGTATTTACTTTCTAAAGCTTCAAAGCCATATATATACACTATAATTAAAATTATAATTTTTCTAAAGTATTATTGTCTGAAGAGTATAATTCTCTTATATCTCTGCATACATTTCCCACTACTCATTTGTAGTCATATGTCATGATTGATCCAACACTTTTTCTGATAATCTCAGAACACATTTTCGGAACTATAAATAGAAAGGAAAACACATCGATGAATTTTAAGGGGCCTCCCCTTTTTTTCCCTTTCAAATGATATAATCAAACGATCTCAAGCTCTCCTCCGTTCTGTAAACACTTCACACAGACAATGCCCATCTTGCATCTTTCAGGTTTTTCTGACTTCTGTTTACCATGCAGCCCTTTTGTGCTCATTATTCTTCATTATTTGTATTTCGATTGTCTTACCAATGCGTCCGCCTCTCACCCACAACGTAAACCCTGTTTAATTTCAAGGAAAAATATTTATTGATTGTACTCCCAGGAAATGGAGCACACAAAGTGAAGGGAAAGCTTCGGCGAGGGTCGATGTGGAATTTTTGAAGAATGCCAATTGTGATGAGTGTGTGGGTGGAGGGGGAAAACTGGAAAACAGGGAGTTTGGAGTGATACCACTTGAGTGCCACGCAAGTGCCTGGCTTTGCATGCCAAGTGGGGTTTTGCATCTGTCAAATACGCTGGATACACTGGAACTTTTCTAGCCCTCGTTGCAACTACCAATTTGATGTCACTTCAATTTGTAAAATCAGAGTTTTTAATTTTAAATTAGAAATATATTCCAATTTCCAACTTATCAGGATGCTCAAAATAATTGAATACTCCATTAGCGCACAGGTAATTTCTAGTATTGCATTCTAATTCTTAAAGCTTTTAAAAGGCTGATGGCAAGCCAAATGCATGTGCAATAAAACCACTACTCACAATAATTAAAAATATTTGTAGTGCTTCTTATAAAAAATAATATCCCTTAAGCCTAAGACCGTTTATTATAGCACCGTTTGACTGTAGAGAATTATGCTTTTGCGCAACAAAATTTATTTCTCCCTAATTAGTCATGTTCTGGCAACTCGAGTTGTTGTAGCCTCTTGGGTTAGTACTTTTCTAGTTTTTTGGGGGCGTTGCATAAATCTCTGTATGAAAGGGACAGAGAATAGAAGTAGTGACAATTGAATCTACCATACCCACGCCCCAGGCCACAGCCTCTTATCATCCTCGACATCGCCGGAGTTCCGCTTGGCAGGCAGCCGGAATCAGTCCTCGGATGCAGTTCGACATTCTCCAATCGTTCTCGTTTTCGCTCCCCTTTCTCCAGTTGTATCTGCATCGGTATGGCTGTATCTTTGTATTTGTATCTCAGCCATCCACAGTGGCATGTTTCATTTGGCATGTGTGGCAGACACACAAGTGCCTTTCTCTCAAGTGGGCTGCAGATTGTTTGTTCTTTTTGTTTATGCATCTTTGTCGCTCGCTGTCCCTTTTTCTGTGGTTTAGTTTTGCATTTCGCTTTGTTTATCCATCAATGACGACTGACAAGAAACATGCAACACCACCGAGTACAATAAAAACTACAACGAATAGGTATAAACAATGGAAGCTCCTCTGTCGATTTATGTTTTTGTTGCCTGCTCAATTTAATTTCCTTTAATTCCTTTGCCATCTGTGGTTGTCTCCTCTGCGGCTGTCATTGTTTATTCGATTTATACTCCATTGGGTTTTTATGAAAATGTTTATAAAATATTTCCGTTCTGATTTGACAAGGCGTTGATTGAAATGGGTTAAAGCATTCATTAGCCTTCTTGAGAATTCGATTTTAAAGCAATTGATTTCTGTGCGGTTCAATCAACGAATGATTTGATTGTGCATTGAGTAAAGCTATTAAATGCAAAGTTGAGTGATTCTCAAAAGAAAGAGGTGCAAGGAAAGTTGAGCAAAGGAAGAATGAGTGCTTTAAATTTAAATTTCTATTCAAGAATATTTTCAAATAGTTTCTAAATTATTCTCTTAAATAGCAAAAATTAATATGTTTCACCTTTCAGACTAGTTATTCTCAAACTCTGAAAGTTCCCAAGAAAACTAATTGAGTGGAAAGTCATGAAAATCAGAACACTAAAATGGGTTTATTAATAATGGTGATATGTAGTTCTCTACTGACCGTTAGAACGTGTGGAGTAATCCCCACAAAAAAAAAAATCATGACTGTGCAAATGGAACGGCTACTTATGTGAAACGAAGTCAATGCCCCAAATAATCCGAATTTCAGCTATCTCATCACCACAAACATGAAAGAAAAACAAACTAAAAATCTCAACTGCTTTCTCAGGCCCAGCTCCATGATTTTATTTACCTTTATTCTTGGTCGATGAATTAATTATTTTCTTTAACCTTAACCAGTTTTCATGTAAATGGGTGTTTTCTTTTAACTTAACTTTTGCGGAACTCAAACAAAACAAAAGTTAATTGTTTCGTAGAAACTCATGTAAATTTCTGCATAATTATTATGAGAAAACACAAAAAAGGTGAATTAATTATCAGGAAAAATACACAAAAACGTGAGGGAAATGGATAGCAATAAGAAGGTTCCCTAGAGGAAAAGTCTAAACTTACAATTATGAATTGTTTCCGTCAGACTTTTTTGTGGTGAAAGTTGTACTGGTAATTCGTGTTTTTTAATTTTTTGTTAAATTTCGCGGTAATTGTTTAAAAGACATTGATCAAGTTGACAAGAGCGTTTCTCCCAAGAAGGTCAATTTAAGCTCTTTTAGCTGTCTCTTTTAATTGACTTAAATTAAATTGTTTGCCTAAGTTGGTTGCTGTGTAGGCGTTTATTTCTTTCAGTTTCAAATCGATTAAAGCCGTATTCAAGGTGGAACCAAAATGCTTAGGGAGTCACTTGACAATTTCCTGCAATTTAGCTGTTGGTTTTTTTATACCTCTTCTTTTTCTAATTTTTCGTGTTTATGTATCTCTTGCCTGAATGAAGTTTTATCCAAAGCAACAGAAAAAAAAATAAAAAAAAAAACAATTAGGTTGTTGCGAAAACACATAGAGAACTCGGTTTTAGAGGGGCAAAATGGGGGTTCCGGGGATCCTCTACATATGCTGTTGTTAAACTTTTTCTCAGTTTACCCGTTGTTCATGTTGTTTTCGCTTTGCTTTTGCGCTGCTTTTGTAATTGCAACATAATTTGCTATTACATGCTACTTTTTGTTGCTGCCTCAGTTTTGTGGGTCTCTGGGTCTCGCAGCTGTTGCGAATTGGTCATAGAGAAGTAGAAAACAGGGGAGACGGGGTGGAAAAGACAATTACCAGCAATTAGAAACGAATTGCTTGAGAAAAAATAAGAATATTCGCACAAGTGGAAAAAACAACAGGAAAAGGAAGTTCAGTAGAGTTCTTTTTAAAGATGTACAGAGAAATAAAATAAATATCTTTGTTTAAAAACAGTTTAGAAAGTTGTTTGTTTATAAAATGGCAAAATCCTTTAGTCACTTTAAATACAACATTAAATAAATATTTGCTGTATGACTTATGGTTTAATACCTAAAGTATTCAGAACAAATAACACCAATTCATAGAAACTTGTTCACTTCAGTTTTTTACATACATCATTTAACCTTCAATGAGCTTAAAATAAATTGGGGAAAAAATATAAAGCCAATTTATCAAACATTTAATATAAGCTGTAGAACCAAAAAAATTACGGAGTTAAAAGGAACCTAAAAAAATATATATCATATAAATATATAAATGTATTTTTATAGAATCAGGGATATTTTTAGTCCACAAAAAGTTGGATGTAGAATTAAAAATGGAATTATTTCGCAGTCCTGTTTCTACCATTTGCCCGACCTCCCAGCATCTGACAGATAATCCTTAATTAGTTACATTTTTAGTGGGCCACATATGCTGAACCTACATGGCCAGAAAAACAAGCCTGCATTTGTATCTTTCATTCTCCAGAGGCCCGCAGGCATGGATACGCTAGCTGTACATATATAGATACCCGGGCTAGTAAATAAAAAATACTAGTTAAATGGCAATTCGTGTTTTGTATTTTGCACACAGGCAGCGGGACAACAGGAACAATAAATGCAACACGGTTCACGGTTTTAGTCAACTATTTTCATTTTCCAGTAGCATTTTTCACATTTTCACGGAACGGGTGAGCGCAAGCTTTTTGCACAGACTGTGTAAGGGCTGCGAATTGGTGTTGTTGTGTATGAAAACGTAATTAACAACATTTTACGGTAATTTTTTTCAACTTTTCAATTCGCTGGAGTGGGGCAAAATCTGTAGGGGGACTGCCAACGCAAAATGGCATAACTTATGGCCTCGTTTGCGTACTTGTTCTTTTTTTTCAGTTGCAACGGCTGCCTCGACAATTAACTCACTTAAAATACTTTTGCCCTAGAGTCGCATTTAATGATTAATTTTGCATTTTTTTTCTCCGCTACTCCCTACTCTTTGTTGTTTACTGTGTGGCTACAAAAAAACAATTGACTGCTGGCTTGGCTTTGATTGCCAAAACAGGAATTAATAAAATTAATATGGACTGGCCCATCAAAGTCAATTATTGGCCGCCGCCCCGTACAAATTGAGGCCCATCGTAAAAAAGAAAACTATTTCCATGCTCAATTGGTAAAGTTCATGCCCCGAACAGAAAAGGGAACTTACCACTTGAACTTTTTTCAGTGGAGGAGGAGAGCAAAATTTAAATGAATATGCCAGAGGGCAAGCAAGAAAAAAAAATATTTTTCAAGTGACTCAGTTGGGGATTAAGCTGATTCACTTACGCGAAGCTTTGGTCAGAAATTGTGGTCTAAAATTGGAAATATACATATAAATTAGGGCGAGTCAAATCGTTGATTGGAGGACCACAGGCAAACATTTTGACAATACTATAACTCGAATATATTTATTGAGGTCTTAAATGGTAAATAACTGTGGCAAACTGTTGGGTGCAATTGAAAATAAATAACATGCAAAATATTTGCTGCCGAATTCCAAAAAATTGAGGCTTTGATAAATCAGGCTTTAATATAAAGTAAATTGTATGCATGAAATATGTTTTAAAAAAAAAAAGCGACTAATTTATTTTAAATTATTAATATGAACAATTATTTATGTGTTCTTTGTATTTTTGATGAGGGTTGTTTGTTAAGCCAGAGTAAATACCAAACTTCGTGCCCAAAAAATCAGGTCAGCTTAAACTGCTGTAAATTTGTTCTAGAAACCCCAAAACTAAATGTGTTTTCCCTTTTTAAATATATTTCTCAACCTTATGATTAAACTTAATATGCGGGTTCCCTGCCACATTTTCATATACACTCCCTTTTGCCACGCGTCTTGCATAACATATTAAGGCTGGCTTGCCTGCGTGGATATAATTATGCCTATTTCCTATGTGCGCCACATTTCTATCCAAGACACTCTTGTATACAAGTGTATATATGTTATTACATATATTTTTTAATGCCACTTAAAATACAAATTGCCTAGATCTCTGTCTGAATGGCACACGTTCAGGGCTGCAGGGCTGCGAGGGTGTGCCCTGACCCCCTCGACCCCTCGAACCCCCCTCCACCACGCGTTTGTATATGCTATAAGCGTAATTGTCTCAATTATTCACCAAAATGAGCCGCCATGCAGCTGCATTTGTGTGCTTGCTACTGATTTCATATGCGCCTTGTCTGCAGAATTTGCTTGCCACCAAAACCACCCACCACCAGCCCCTTAACCCTTGCACGCACGCCCTTCCACCCCCCTTAACCCATCTTATCCGAACTGTTTGCATTTGGGGCAAGAGCGCGCGCGTTGCAAATTACATTTGTATGCGTTTTGTGCACGCATTGCAATCGCTTGCATATAAATTGCGCCGCAAATGCAAAGCCACAACAATTGTTGCCTCCGTACGTTGCCGCTCCACCCCCTCAACCCCGCAACCCCTCATTGCATTGAACCCCCCTAATGCCCCTGTTTCCCCCCTTTAGGCAGTCATTAATGCGCCCGCCATGATGATGACTATCTTATGCTTATGCATGTTGACTTCAACTTCGGCTCACTAGGCACTGAGCCAAATTACTTTATATATGTACTTGTGATTAGATTATCAGAATACCAAAACACTCATCTGAAACGTATATTAAGCCTTCATCATCAAAGATATCATATGCCTCTTTCACATTTGTGAATTCAAAAGAACTTCACATTAAATAAATGACATTGTAATCATTTCAAAAAAGGATTAAAAAACCTTGAAAACTATAAGTGATTTTTATTAAGCTTAAACTAAAACTATTAATTTTCCCAATTTTGCATGGGAATATTTTGTTTAATACCTAATTTTTTTCTTAGTGCAAAGGGGCATGATGCAGTTGCAGTGCAGACGGCGCCTGCTCCACATTTGGCAGTTAAAACCGACTTGGAATGCTGTTTGCTGTTGGCTGAACGCTGATGACTTGATGTTGACTCCGGTCGATTTATTTGCTGAGCTGCGATTTACATGAAAATTTACCACACAAATTTAACCAAGTCTGATCCCCGCCCCCTGTCGCCCCTTTATTCGCCCACCCCCTTTGGCACTACAATTAAATGCTTTTTTGTTGGTGGCCAAATTGCCGAGCTAACTGGAAACTGGCCAAGAATGGCTTGGACTTTGGCTAACTGTGAATCTATGTAATTAGTGCCTTCCCCTTTTTTTTTTGTTGTGGCTAACTCCCTGAGTTTTCGGTCTGATCTGCGGTTTATTGCTGGTCTCAGGCTGATTTATTTTGCAGATAATGACTTTGGGTTGAATTTATGAATTTTAAGCAATATCCGGTCGTGGATTCGGGTTGAAAATTGTAGACAATTGAGTGTAATTGAGACAGCTGGACAATTGGATTGGTGTGGATAACTACATGTGGCTTTCGAAATAAATGTGAAGTGATGGAAAGCTTAAAAAAATTAAAGTAGAGAAAAATAATTGTATTGAATTGTAATGTTAAACAAATTCATGAAAAACCTTGTCCACATTTTTGTTTTTTATAATAATATTATTGTTAATTTATTTAAAAGTCTGTATAACTAATCTAGAACATTTTTGTAGTCCCGTACATTTGTAATGTAATTTTTCTCAACGTCTTTCCCATTAAATAGTTTACATTTTTGTACGCACATTTATGCTTTGAGCGAAAAATAGTTCAAGTCCATCAACATGTCTTTCTAATTAATTGAGTTTCAAATTATAACTGCAAATGCCGCAAATAGCAAACATTTTCATTGCCGTAAGTGCAAAAAAATTATTAATAAATAATTAAAAGCCAATTAAATAAAGCCAACAAAGGCAGCGACGACAGGCACTTATCGCAAACTTTCACCTGAAAACAGACACTCCCACTTGACGTCCCCAAAAAGGTTAAATAAAATATGAATTGTATAATTTGCAAAGTGACAACTAAAAGCGAAAATTACTTTCGCCCCGGTGAATTAATCACTGCCAAAGTATGAGTATGCTCTTTGCATAAAGCCAGTGCAATCAATCTAATTACTGTCAATTTTCTAGCGACACACTGCGAGAAAACCAGTGTTCGCACTTCAATTAGCCATTTGGATACCCCTTCTTTTCTGTGCTCAAAGTGCAACGCACCGAATTAAACTGGAAAATGCTGTCAACTGAAAATGGAAAGCTAACATCCATTATGCAGGCGACTCTGGCTGGTCTGTCCAGTTTTCCACTCATGGAGTCTCGAACCGAGGCAATTAATTTACGAGCTCAGTGAACATTGGCTTAGCTTTCACATCACTCGGGGCAAATAGATAAGAGCCCGGCCAAAAAGTCGGACTAATCCATGGCCTGGCCTACACTTGGATCTCGCGTCGGCTTTATGGCATTTAGCTGTTGCTTTTTATGATATTGCCGCTGCCACTACTGGTGGATATTTTTGCTAGCAACACTAGCCACTCCGGCTGTAAGTGGCTCTAATCCTGTCCAGCAGTTTGGCAGCAGTGACCCGAGAGCTGCCGCTTCAAAGTGAAAGGGTTTTGGCCCGAACCGCATTTGGCCATTGGCCACACAAGCAAACAAAACACCCGGAACACTTGGTTGTGTTGCCATTTTCGGGGTCACTTTGCATTCGTCTGTTTGGTTTTCCTATAACACTGCAGTTTTCACTCCCCATTCGACCCCCCTCGATTTCCCCTGGCCAAGTATTTGGCTTTCTGTTTGCGTATTGCTAACTAATCCCCAGACATTTTCGGGCCAACTTAGACAAAACCATAAACAGATAACATTAAAGTTTTGGGTTTTAAAGATAGGACTAACTGATTACCGAAAAGACTGAATGTATAATTTAATTTTTTTCGAAATGTAATATTAGTTTTCATTGTGGCCATATTCAAATAAGCAAACAATTGCTTTAAAGGATTCTATTGGATTCAATCCAGTGTATTATCTTCATTCATTTTAAATATTAAAGTTTACTAAATATATTCTTAAAATATTAATAAATCAAACTCTATTTGCAGCATAGAGAGACAATCCTAGGAAATGTATATTTCCATTTTTTACCATTTTAGACTAACCAAATTCGCATGTTCATGCTACCCTCAAAAAACTTCTTTTCATACCTCTTAGCCGCTAGCCATTCACTTAACTTTACCATGCTGTGATCATGATGACAAAAACTCTTTTGATTTCCTACCAACTTTTACAACGGAACACACTCATACACCGATTTTCCTCAGCTTTTCCCCCCTTTTCCGCCTTAGCAAGTGTTGGGTTTGGGGCGTGGCATCAGGTGGAAATGGTAGCCTTTGTTTTTTCATTTAGACATGCAATGCTGCACTTTTTTGTCTCCTTCCCACTGGCAACACTTTTCGGTGTTGCTTTCAATTCTGTTTGTTTTGTTGCCGTTTATTATTCTTTTTTTGTTTTGTGTTTTTGGCCTCTGTAGTTTCCTTTTTTGGCATCGGTTGCTGTAGTCGAGTTTGCCATTTCCGTGGCGCTCATGCGTATAATTTTGCTTGAGGCTGTCGCCGAGTACGAAACAATAAGGCCAACTCCCTCCCATCCTCTTTTTTTAAACTTTTTTTGTCCCCCTACTTCACTCTATCTGTTGAAAAAGTCGAATGTCTGAAGTAAAGCCAAAAACTGGGACCAACGTGACGTATGCGCAATGTGACAAAACAACAGCAGCAACCACAACTGAAAAGAAAAATGCCAAAAAAATATTGAACCGAAATTGCAAAAGTGTAAAAGCATTCCAGGGGGTGTAGGGAATTTCCTTTTTCTTTTAATTTTCATGCAAAAATTGAAGTTCGTTTTGCTCCCTTTTCTTTGATTACATTTCGGAGAGAAATGTTGGAAATTTCCTTCACAGATTTAAACCTTAAATTATGGTCTCTCATTGACAATTGTCACATGGCTGGACACAGCATCGAAATGGGTGAGTATGGGGGTTCCACAGAATAGTGGGGTCGGCTTTTCCACGCTTCAATGCCCCATTTCAGGCAGCTTCTCTTTGCTCGTTCGTGAGTGGACAATGGCTGTGCTGAAGAATCCGTTTCTCAATTTTTTTCTCGATTTTTTCGCCGGTCTTTTGTTTGGCGGGCAACAACGTGTTAATGCTGCTGCACAAAAATGTGCATTGGAAAACCTTTAAATATTTTTCCCTTGTTTCTTAAACATTTTTCCCTTTTTTGCTTTTGCTTTTTGTTAAAGTTGAAGTTTATTTATCTAAGTTTAAGATCAACACGAAGGCAACCCCTTGAGAAAGTCCAACCCGTTTTCCTCCCCTTTTCGCAACATGCAATCATGCACCACCTGCTGCTGTTTCTGCCGCTGATGTTGCTGGTTTTGCTGTTGCATGCACGGCTGCAATACCAGCAACACACTGAAAAAATGTGTCGGTTTTTGGTTATGATATAGTATGATCAGTCAAGTGGTAAATGGAAACATAGCATTTAACATTATTTTAAGATTTAAAACTCACACCCAAAACATCAAACATTTTCTCAACATCTTATTTAAAATAATATTTAGCAAGCAAAACCATATTTTGCTTCCTGTGCATCAACAACAACATCAAGCGGGCATGCCTTCATCGCCATCATCGTCGTCATCATAAATGGCCGATGAACAAAGCTCACGTTCTACTCGTTACGCGGGTCTGCTTTTTCCTTCTCAGTTTTCTTTGGTTTTCCAAGCTTAGTTTTCCCTTTACTTGCGGTCCCATATGCCTCAAAGTCGTTGCTTCTGGTTAAAGGTTTTTTAGCACGGAGCCACTCTCCGCACTTTTGCGGCCTGGAATTGCCTGTCGGGCAGTCAACCGTTCGTTCTACCTCTTTCTACCTCGGTCTCTCAGTTATCGTCGTCTCTTTCTATGCATCGCCACCCCTCTCTTTCTGCTTCACGCTGAGCGTTGGGGCATTAGGCAATTTCTTGCAGGCACATTACACGATTTACTTTTCCATTTCAAATTCGAATTTCAAGCCATGCAAATTGCCGAGTGGCACAGGGGGAAACCCCCCAGAGAAACAGACAAAGAAAGGTATAAGGGCTGCAGAAGAGGAAGAGAAAGGCAAGTCGGTCTAGAAATGAAAGAAACAAATAAGAATTTGTGGCTACCACATTGCGGCCAATGATGCACGCACAGTGGGCTAAGAGAAGGTAGAATTTCCTTTCTTGCCACACAAATGTAATTGCGCTAAAGGGAATGTTTCCTTTACACATTATATAAAAAATAAATATAAATTTTAATTTATAAAAATCGCAGTGTGCACAAAAATGTTATTATATTTTAATATTTCTCAAAAAACAAAATAAGAAATCTATTCAATGGAAGTATTATCAATTTTGCTTACAAAACTTGTTTTTTGATTTTATATTACTGTCCAGAGATCGAGACACAGTCCCACTGTGCCCACATTGACTTGGCGGGCTACGGCTTCCCTCGCTGCACTTAATGCACACGCTTGAGGGAGTTTATTGAAAAGTCTGTCGTGCCAAAAGCATTTCCGGCCCCTCAAACAACTTCCCAGCCAATCGCGGTGTTATACAAAAGACAGGTAATACCTATGTCGAGCATATTGGGCTGGGGGTCCATTGTTGCCACTCCAGTTCTCGCATACACAAACACAGACCTCCATGGCCTCACGTAAGTAGCTCTGCGATTTGGCGGCTATAGCTTTCGATTTAGAGATCTTATGAATGCCAAGCATACCGATAAGATTTCCCCCTTTATTTTCCACCACCATTCCCTTCTGGTGATAAGCGAAACGTGTTCGGAACGCATTATAGGAAAGGGCGAAGCTCGAAGGAATGTCCATGGCAACGATGATGGCGATTATGAAGATGGAGATAGAGATGAAGATAAAGATGCTGCTGCTGCACTGGGGATTTCTTAACCTTCCCAGGATTCTGGCCCACACTTCATTCACATTCACATTCTTTTATTTTTTATTGATTCAGTCTAAAGTTTTTTGCACTTGTGCCATTGGCATTGTTCGACTTCGGCCCTTTTGTTCGCCCAGCGAAGTGATTGGCTGCGTATGGGAATTGAACGCGAAAATAGCTTCATTATTTAAAGTAGATCCCCAGTGCTGACTGCCGGAGATGTGACTAACTTCGCAATTGAGCTGTGCTTCGGGGACGGCCTGTGTGCGGGTCCTGTAAATTGCCTAAATAATTTGTATGCTTTTGGGAGACTATGAACTTGTGCGTGGGAGTTGGCAAAGTGCAAGGACAACCACGAACAGAAAAAAAAGAAAAGGGTTAAGTGAGTAGTGAATGGAAATTGGGTGAGGATTTCTTTGAGCCATAGATAAGTGGCATGGTAAAGTGGTACATTCCTTAATTCAAATTTGATTGAAAATCATTTTAAAGATGCTTAAGTTTGGTACATTTAAACTTTTGTTGCATATTAAAGTTTACCAATAATACAAATTTAAAAATAAATCATAAAATAGGTATACAAAAATATTGTGATATTTTTTCACAATTAAACTCATTATTTATGATTAATTCATATTCCTGGGAATTCGTGCCGCAGTTTGAATAATTATTAATTAATAAATATCTGGCTAAGAAAAAGTCATAGTTCATTAGTTCTTAAAAAAATGCTAGAATTTTGTTTCGCCCATGAAAATGTAAAACTTTTCGACTACAAAAAAAAATTGGCAACAGTGGAAACCAAAGTTCAACTGCCAATCTCAAAGCCTGCACATTCAATGCACAAAAAATAGAAAAATAAACCGAAACAATAACGGGGGTGTGCAAAAAAATGTTTGGATGTCTGGCAAAAATTTGTCATCGCTACAGGAAACCGGAAACTAGCAACAGTTGCTGTATCTGTTTGTTTTTGCATGTAAAACCCCAGAACCAACACTCCCCCAGGCACCTTATACCGCTTCTGGTTTCTGGTATCTGGTATTTCGCCATTTTTCTCCCTTTTTTTTCATGCCTGCAATCATTGCAGGTTCAATGTACCTGAGATACAAATGCGAGCAGTTAGAACATGCATAATGTATGTAAATTATGGCATAACAAACAGCAGCGCGAAGCTAAAATTGTGGGCAAAATGGGTGGAAAATGCAGGCGACGCAAAGTGTGAAAGTTACCATATTAACCACCTGTGGCTGTTTTTTCGCCCCTTCTTTCGCGAAAATAATAAAACAAAAAAAAACTTAAGCAGAGAAAAACAATAACAAACCTTGTTTATTATGTGTCTGCTGTTGACGTTGTTGCTTTTGTTTTTAGCTAGCTGTCTAATGGGGCGTATGTGTGATGCACACAATATTAAGTAAATAAATGTTTTCAGAGGAGCCTGCGGCATCTTTGCATAGAAAAGTAACTTGCTTTGACATGAGAACTTTCTTTTGTTTTTCCTTTTAGCCCAAGGATGGAAGCTATCTTATTTGCTGTTTCGGGTTGGTTTCTGACATGTAATGAATAACACATGAACTAAAGATATTTCTTTACTGACGAAGACGGAGAATGAAAAATTCAGCATTAAACTTGCATTAACTAGATAGATAATCTGACTATGTAATTCGAATTAATTTTTAACAAATAAATACAAATTATTTTCATATTAAAACAAATGTATTCTAATATCTCATATCGTGTTTTTTCTTTGCAGGTATGTTGATCAACTCGTAAATACTCCCACCATTAACTGTAAGGTTAACAGATACCTTTCAAGTAAGTTAAAACTCATTCAGATAATCTACGCGTATAACTCAAACATTTGCTCAACTGCAACTTAAACTTCAACTCAAGTGAGACGAAAAAGAAAAGTGTAGACGTCGCGGAAGCAAAAATCAAAAATGCAAAAGACAAAAGACAAATCGAAAAAAAATGCAGAATCGTTAGGGGTAAAGGAAGGTGGGACTGCACTTTTCAGCCCGCCAGCGTAAAAGTGAAAAGCGGAAAATAAAGAAAGATCTACGCGCCAACAATTAAAGCGGCGAGCAAAGGAAAAGTGCGGGCAAAAGTTAAAAAAAATCGAGGGGATTCCCACTCAGCTGCAGGCCATTTCTGGACAATTGGGTCAACAGGGGCCATCAGAAGCGCCACCTAGCGGCGTTAAGCGAATTACAAGCAAAACAAGAATAACAAGAAGTGCCCGAGCCAAAGTGGCATAAAAATAGAAAACCATTCTCAGACGCCAAGGATTGCATACAAAGTGCATTGTCTATCCCTGGATTTTCCCTCTCCATTTTCCTCGCTTTTCTTCGCCATTTCCGTCTATGTTTGCAATTAAAATGAGGCCAAGAATGGGAGCCATAAAAATGGTAACCAGAAAGTAAGTTTTCAGGTCTGCGCGACCAAATAAAATTAGAGAAAAAAGCAAACCATAGCTTCGCCCCCTCTCTTTCGCCGTGTGTGACTGCCTCTGGTTCTGTCTCTTTCCACGGTCATGCTTGACCGTAAAAATAGCGCTCCTGACACAGAAACGTGCCAACTGGTCCAACACGCATTCTCGACTCTTCACGAGCTCCGAACTCTGATTCCACACTCTACACTCCAACTCCACACTCAAAACCCCAGCGACTCGCGCTATGATTGTGGCAATGATGACGGCGATGGCTTTCACATTCCAACGGGCTGAGAAGCTCTTCACTTGACCAAGTTAACTGCCATCCACTGACAGAATTTTTTCCTGGAAAGAGCAAGTCTTCACTGAAAAAAATGAAACTGCAAAATGTACAAAAAACTAATTACTTTCATTTGATTTGACTTAAATATTAAATATTACTGAAACAATCATATAATTGCCTTATTATGACATACGTTTTTTTTTAAATAAATAAAATCAACAATAAAGTCACCGAATGAAAACCAACTATAAAAATACTTAAAATAATAACACAATAATTAATAAAAATATGTTTTTTTAATTAGTGTAATCATCAAGAACTTGTCAGGTGTCTATAAACAATTTTTTTTCATTTTTTTAAGTGCTAATTGTATTCTAGCCTGACCACTTAGAGTGAGCCTGCGTTGGCACTCAGACCACTTTCCCGACCTTTCTCCTCTTTTTCCCAACCTTCAACCATTTTTAACCCCGAACCACCCACACACAATTGCAGTTTATTGGAATCCAGTGCGAGTTTTCCAACTGTCGCCTGTCGTCGGTTCAATTTTGTATTTTCTAAACATTTTTACATTCCATTCCCTCTATCTGCCCCAATATCCGCGCTAAAACGTTTAACGCTCTTTGTTTGAATCAAGTTTAGTGGAAGTGTTCAACTCGCCGGTTAGCGGTCAAACACTCCTTGTTTGCATTTTCCTTTTTCCAAACTCACCGACAGACAGTTTTCCCCCACAGCAAACACTCGCTTAGCGTAATTAAAGTTTTGGGGTTTTCCCGGACTAAAGCAAATGAACATTTTCCTTTTCCAGCTTTGGGGCTTGTTAGGGGAATTAATGAAATGTGAATTGCTCCATTTTAAAATGCTTAGATGCAGAGTTAATAGTTGGGATGAAAACTCATTTGACTATTTTTATTTTATTTACATTTTTTGGATCTCTTTACTGCATTTTTAAGAACTCTTACAGTTTGAGTAAATTAAAGGAATCGCTAATATTTTGGTACACAAAAAATGAGTTTCCAGTGGCCTTAAAAAAACCCTATCCAAACTGTCTGTTACATAATGATAAATTACTTCAGCCAAGTAAAGTGGCAAAAAAAGAGCCATAAAAACGGTAAGAAAAATTAAATTAATTTAACTCCCTCACTTTTATGAAGAAGCAGCGACCAAGTCATTAATTAGCTTTGCTTACTTTCGGCTAGACACGCACTTTAATAAAACGACAAGCAAATAATAAAGGAAAAAATCAACAAGAGAAATATGCGGTCATAAATTAAACTCAGCTTAGAGCACTTCGGAAATATTAGAAGCTAAAAAGTAATGAAGGAAACAACAAACGCCGGCAAATTGACTTTCACCTTAATGATGTCTTTAGCAATAAACTCGTAAATTAATATGAGAAATAAAATGTTAAAAAAGAAAAAGATAAATAAGCCTGGACAGTAAAATGGCAGTAATAATTTATTTATACTTTTTTCTCCAAAAGAGAAAAACTTTCAAATTTAAATATATGTATTGCACGTGCATCGACTGCAGTTTTCTGTACCCCTTTTGTTTACTTGACCGGTTTTCTGGTTTTCTTTTTCGAATGCAGACCATGACTTTCAATGGCGGAGAGGATTGGGTTTGTGTTTGAGCTTGTGTTTGAGTTTGCAATCGGAGTCGCCATTGTGTGCCAAGTAAAACATGCAAATGTTTCGTCCAGAGTGTCTGCCATGAGTTTGCCATTTGTCTGTCGGATTTTCCGGCGGGAGGGGGTTTTCGTGTACCGGGGCCATAACCATAACCATAACGATAACCCCAAAGGCAGGCGCAGTGTCATAAATGTCTTGTCCATCAGAATGTGCAATTTGGGTCACAGTCTCTCTATATATCTACCCGACATTCGGGACGCGCCTTCTTTTCGTCTGCCACTGACTTCTCCCCCCTCCAGCCAAACATTGACACTTAGACAATGCACGTTCGGAGTTTTGATTTGGCCTATTCATGGCAGTGGAACAACCCTACGATTGAGTTATTAATGCTCATTTCCAACCAACTTTGATTTTCGGTAGGCCATATTTCGTCCAGATTTATGACTCTAATTAGTTAAATATTTTTCTCTTTTGTTTTGTGGCTCCACAACATGCAATCCCCAATCCCAGTTCGGGATTTTAGTTGATTTATGGAACACATGTTGAGAGAGGCGCCTTTCTCTTTAATGGTCAACTAAAGCTATATTCCACCAAATGGGCTGTTGATAGCCCCAAAAAATCGTGTTAATTGCATAGCGTTGAAATAGCCTGCGATAAAACCGATAACACAACAAGTGATAGCTAAGAAAAAAGGTTAGAGTACTCTCATAGAAAACGGGAAACATTTTAAAGTGTTATAAAAGTAAATGGGAATTTTTTATGATATTGGTGAATTAAAAACTAATATACTCTAAACTGGAGTTCGTTTGGTTTTACGTGCCGTTTAATTGCCGATTCTTTTGTATGGAAGATAAAATGTAACATATAATAAAACTGAATTACAAAAGATAAGACTAATAATTATCTATAAAAGAATAATATATCTAATTCGATATTAAAAACTAATAGCTCTCGAAAATATTTAAAGAAATATATATAATGATACTTAGCTATTATTCTTATTTATCTAATAAAAGTGTTAGAATGGCATAGACAAGAAGAATTTCTTTTATACGTAACTGAAACTTGTTATTCAATATATAAACGCATAAGCCCAACAAAAATTCCTTCAACTCAATATAGAGTAACCACATTCCATGTGTCTAATGCAACCACTGCTGTTGCAGGAAGCATTTGCCGCGACCAACATGCAACATCGACAACCACTGCAGCAACACCCAGCGATTGTTCAAGGTTTTTGTATAGAAAATATATATCTACAAAGTGGCATTTGTGTGCTTGTACCTGCTATTATTAAATTTTTCTTTGGCTTCATGACTTTTGCCGAGCGTATCTTACGGCTATTTGTTGGACGTTGCTGGGTGGTTACCATTATCATTTGTTGCCTGACTTCACTTTAAATAATCGTTGGCTCTTCAAAATTGTTTTGTGTTTCGCTTGTATTTTACTTTTTCTTTCTTTACCTTTTGCTGTGTAATTTTTATCAAATTTTTGATGCTGTTGTTGGTGCTGTTGCACATTGTGCAACATTTGTGGGTTTTGCAGGAGGATGGAGGGGACAATGCAGAAGATGACGTTGATGAGCTTTTTATGGCCAGGCCATTAGGGGGCGTGGTCGAAAGGGAGGGGGGCCGTGCATTGTTTTGTGAGGCATTCGTTGACGCTGCAAGTTGCAACATTAGCTTCTCCTCGCCATGGTTGTCATCTTGATGTATCTCCCTCCTCGCAACCGGTTTGGATTTGGGCGTGCCAGTTTGCGTGTGCCAGCAATTTGCCCGAACGTTTAACGATCTGTTTATGGGGCCTCTCGTAGGGTTCCAACTCCCATATAAAAAAAATAAAACCAACTTCAAGAAACCCTTTATTTTCATTTCACCCTTTGCTGGCAATCAGCTACTCCAAATCTAAAATCTTTGGTTCTGTTTTCTTATGTTCCCCAGCTTTTTTCTTTGATTTTCAAGTGGCCAGCATTGAATAACTCAAGCCGCATAAATTCAAATGAAGCCCTCCAGCTGGAGGCAAAGCATACATACATATGTCGAAAGATTTCCAAGAGATTTCTAACAATAGTTGGCCCAGTACAATAGTTTTTTTCTTGAGCAGCCTACCTATTGCCTTTGTCATTCAAACATTCTCAGCTTATCCGGTGATCTTTCTATCTCTTGCCTGACAGACATGAATTTCTTGTTAAGCTGCTGCAGGAGTTTTTTAAATTTGTTCTTCTATTTATGTATCGATGCTGGTGGACTCTTACAACACTTTTGCCTAGTGTTGGGCGAGAGTCAATAATTCTTCAAAAGAAATCGTTGCAGCCTTTGGGCACCCACATCCACCAACACGCTCGATTAAAGCTGAAAATATATCTCCAGCTCGCCACCACCCTCTTTTCCATTCATCTTTCATTTCCCTGCACTTGGCATTTCTTTTTTCTCCTTCATCGACCTGCTTTGTTTGCTTCCCATTGCCATTCTCATTCCCCTTTTTTTGCCGACCGCATTCAAATGCTCTTTCAATGCCAAAGCTGCCTCCTTTGCATTCCGACAACTTTCGAATGCCTGCAGTTAGACTTGTCGGCTTAGGCCGCACTCTTTTAGCCAACTCCCCTTATATGCACCCCCTTGCACCGCCCCTGATCCACCCCGCCGGGCCCTCTTTTTTAGCCCTTCTTGATTTGGTTCTGGCCCACTCCAATTCATTCCATTCCTCACAATGGCCACATACATGCTCTTCATTTCGAATGCTTTTCCTGCCTTCTAATGTGCACGCCCCCACTTTTTACACTGGAATAATAATTTAATTTAATACTCAAAAAAAACTAATCACAATTTTAGATCTTAAACTGCGTCCCACCAAGATTGTTTCTAAAATAGCTACTAACTTAAAATAATCCAAAAAGTGGGTTCTTGGAAAAGAAATTAGTGGTGATTTTTTAAAGTCAAATAAATAAATCTAATAAAATTCCTATTACAGTGTAATTTACACCAATGAATGGCTGTAAGCAATATTGCAATATTATTATTATATCGCCATCTTCTAAATATATATTGAATTAAAAATATACTCCAAAACTGCACCGCAATTCAAGAGTGAATCTTATAAATTTTGTTTTTTTTTGTATATTTTTGGTTTCTTATTTTTTAAGCTCAGTGCCGGCTCAACCCGTTTCGTGTCTTGCCAGTTATGGTAGTCATGTAGGCCTTGTATGCTTTAACTCCTGCGGCCCGTAGTACTTCCTTCCTGGTTAGTTCCGGTCCCGAGGACTGAGGAAGTATGGAATCTGAGGTCTGGGTCTTCTGCAGTTTATTCGTCACTAGAGAACCAAGTTGGGCTGTCCTCGGAAACGTTTAACTCTCTTGATTGATTGCAGTCAGCAATTGTTTGTTCTTTATGCAACATTTATTTCCCGTTATGCGGTTAGTCACAGGTCTTAGACTCAGTCTCTAGAAACTCCCCCCACCCTCCTCCATTTTCAAAGCTTTTCTCTTTTCTCAACTTTGTTTGACTATGCTAATGCATTTTTTGTGGGCAAAGTTTTTGTTGGCTCTTGTTATCTTTAATTGGCTTTCGAGTCATTTTATTGTTGGTCGTAACAATTCTTCGTTGTTCTACACCCTCTGTGTTCAACATATACCCACAGCTATAGATCAAGTTACATACAACCAACCATGTGCACAATCAAATTGACAGGAAAATACGCCTACAGACCCGCCCACAAATTTATAATTGGTTGAGTGCCATCCCCTCTCCTCTGTTAGTGTGCTCAATGATTCATGGCTAAAGATTTGATTTTATTTTCTAGTCTGGAAAATGTTTTGATTTTCTATTGCTTGAAAAGTGTAAAGGGAAAGGCTAAACTGGCAATTACTTTCTCTGGCTTACAAGAATTAAAAATGTTATGTGCATTTTTAAAACAAAAGACCAGGGATTGCTTTTAAAATAAAAGCAAAACATAGGTCGGGCTTAAATATTAATTAACAAAGAAGTACAAAATTTGTCGGACTTTAGAGAATTAGGAGTGCACACATATCAATTTGTTAGAAATTATCTTTTATTATGAACTTTAATCTTTCCTTAGTTTAATTCAACATCGATTTCCAACTTATTGATTCATCCTAATGAAGCGAATAATCAAGGTCCCCAGAGTCAAACTAACAAGCACTTCCTTTCACTGCCTTTTCCCACTGCTTAACATCATCCAATAAAGTTGCATCGATTAGATTCAAGTTTTAATTAAATCCCGCTTCAACTGCAGGATCCCATAATTAAAAGGTGACTAGTAAAAAACAGAAGCACAAGAGCACACTGAAAAAAAGAATAATAGAGAACAGTAGTGGAAATTAAACACTAATCGAGAATGAACTCTGGCCAAGGGAATCGGAGGTTCAGTCACTCGTTTATGGTGACTTTTTAGTTACGGAAATTGATTGACATAATAAAATAATCCTTGAGAGTTAATTGAAATGGACGAGCCGGCAGCGTGATAAAGGGGGGCGAAGTGGGCGGGTCATTTGATAGACAGCTGGATCAGGTGAGACAGGTGCGCAAAAAGGGCAGCTCGGATCAGAGAGTATAAAAATGGGGAAGGCGACGGGAAAAAAAATTACAGCAAATAAATGAAATTAATGCGACTTTTATTGAAATGAAATTTGCCGTAAAAACGAAGCTAAAAAGGCAAAACAAAAGGAAAATCGTGAAAAAAGAAATGCTCAATGTGCTAATAAAAGTCAGAGAAGGGCGAGGACTAGTCGTAAATTCGATTAGTCGCCAGTTCGATTCCATTTTATTTAGCAACAAAGTAATCTTTAAAGCTGCTCCTTCAATTGAATTGTAAAATGATTTCCCCAAAAGGGTTGAGGAAGCCTCAGCTTATTTACCATCAATCAACGGGGCAAACAAAGCCAATAGCAAGTTCTGGCCGAGGAAAAACTTGGCTATAATCTGCCCGGGGGCTTACAGCACGAAAATTTTAATTATGCCCGGCTTAATGTTGGAAAAACTTTTGCCACGGTCAGTTTCCCTTGCCCTCCTTGCCCCTGCATCTCCCATGACAACACAACTCAAATAGCAAAACTTTCGCAACATTTTATTTATTTGCCAAATAACAAAATACAAAAAAAAAAAAACAAATAACTAAGGAGAAAAAAAGGGGAGCAAGAGAAAAGTTTAATTTAGAGAACCCTTTTTTCACAAAGCTCTAGAGGTTTTTCCCCGCCGGCAACTGGGGAAAACTGTCAACCAATTTTAATTGACTCGCAATCCCCAAAATACAAAACAACTGCTTAAAAGAGACAATATCAAATACGCATTACTTTCTGCACCCAATTTTAATTGGCCCTGGACCCAGAACAATTCGAACTCTAAAGTTCGGGTAGGGAAATTTATTTCTGCCCACTCTGGCGGAAAATTAAGGCACAAGCTGTCTTCTGTTTTCCTTTTGTTATATTTTATTTCCGTCTCAATTGCTCCACTAAATACTTTGCACAAACATTTCACAAAAGTGAAGCGAAGCGAATGTGGGAAACCAGTTTTTTGCAGCTATCCGGAATCGCGTATCCCAGCTTAGACATATGTTAATTTTTTCCAGGATGATACTTGTATCTCCCTTTTCAGTTGGATATCGTCATTTCTCTTTTTTCCTTGTTTAATTAGCTATATATGCTTATTCGCAGCATTATCAACGCTTGAGTGAGAAAACCGTGGCTAAATCAACATTTGATGGGCATTTGCAAGTTAACAAGACTCGGCAGCTGCCTTTCGTTGAGGGTTGTATGGGGATGAAATGGTTGGTTAATCCGTGAGGGTTAGATACTGGTAGAGAGAGTTAGGATTAGGCTACAAGTTAATCAAATTACTGAATGACAACCTTGTAATTTAGATATATATCCTTGTCAAATTCTGTGGTATTGGACAATATAATTTCAAATTGAAGTTGTAACCTTTACAATAAGATAAGAAATGGCGCCCAACTATAAACCAATATTTATAACGCCGTAAACTTTTACTTATAACTTAGATCTTCAATTAATAGGTGAAGTAAATTTGATAAATAAAAATCATACTCGTCGAATTTGTATAACATATTTTTATTACTTGTTATTGACAAAAGCAAATAAGAGCTAAAATTCATATTGCATATGTGATTAGATTATTGGAAAACCTGTTTTGCGCCAAAGCTCTTTTCGCGGGATCAGAACTTAAAGTTTTAAAACGCCCCCTAAAAGTAGTTGAGATCCATCGCTCTGATTATGTGAATGGGATTGAGACGATGAAGATGAAGATGAAGATGATGACGACGATGAATGGGACTGGGAGGCGGACTGCGACTGTTGTGACCCAGAGTTCAAGAGATTCTGTTGGTTCAAGAGATTTTGGTGATTCGGTAACTGCGGGTTAACTATTGATCCAGAATTATGAGCATTAGCTAATGATTTGGACTGTGACTGTGATTGTGATTGTGACTGTGATTGTGACTGTGAATGTTTTTGTGATGCCGAATTCTGTATTTGTGACTGACGTTGTGATGCACTGCCAAGTTGATTAAGCTGGGACTGGTGCTGTGACCCAGAACCTTGGATATTATTTTGTGACTGAGCCTGTGAACTTAAGCCACCAAGCTGTTGAATATTTTGTGACTGATGCTGATGTTGTCGCTGTTCTTCCAATTGTTGCTGTTCTAACCTTTGGTGTTCCTGCAACTGGCGCTGTATTAAGTCACGCTGTTTCTCCAGAAGAAGCCGTTTACGCAACAGTTCCTGCTCCTTTAACTGTTCTTCTTTTAATAACTGTTGCTCTATTTGCAACTCTGGTTTTTCCTCCAACTTTTGCAACTGTTCTTGTTTCTGTAACTCGCGTTGTATTTGCACTTGTTGCTGATTCTGTATTTGGTGCTGAAGTATTTGTTTTTTAACTTGTTCCTCTTTTTTCCTCTTCAGTAATTCCTGGTCAATCTTATGTCGTTGTTCATCCTGCGCCACCTTCTGTTTTTGCTCCTGCAATTGGTTTTGTAGTTGTTGTAGTTGCTGCTGAGTTTGTTGCTCTTGCAGTTGTTGCTTATTTTGTACCCGCAACAAGTCTTGCAATATTTGATGCTGCTCCTTTAACTCTCGCTTTAAGCGAATTCGTTCCTCTAAATCTTGCTGAGCTTGTAAATCTGGCCGTGCATCTACAATTCCCTGTTTAACAATCAGATCAGATGGCAATTGACCAATTAACAACACTTGGGGCTGAGATAAAATTCCGAGATTAGACGAAGAAGGCTGCGGCTGTGTTATTTCCGATAATGGCACTTGTTTAATTAATAAAGGTTTGTGTTCCTCTATCTGTTCCTGTGATTGTTTTTGCTCCTGTAACTTTTTCCGTTGCAGCTGTTGCAAAAGAAGTTGCAACTGCATCTGAAGATGTTTCTGTGACGGTAACTGCGACTGTGGCTGTGACTGAGACTGTGACTGCGACTGTGACTGCAACTCTGGCAGCGACTGTAGCTGCGACTGCGACTGCAACTGCGAGTTTGACTGTGATTGTGACTGTGATTGAGACTGTGACTGTGACTGTGAATGCGAGTGTGACTGTGACTGCGACTGCAACTGGGATTTTGATCCTGATAGTGACTGTTTCAGATTCTCTAACTGCAACTGCAATTCTGGCGAAATAATAACCCCTTTATCTTCAGGTACAGTTAAACCATTAGAATTTGAAATCTGTGGCCTAATCTCGGCCTGATTAGGTTCTATGCTCAATCTTGAGTTTAGAATATTTTGTAGCTCATTTTGTAACTGCAAATTATTATTAATCATCGTTTGAGACTGCGCCAATTGCTGCCTTTGACCTAAGTTGTTCTGTTGACTTTGTGACTGCGATAGTGACTGTTTCAGATTCTCCAATTGCAACTGCAATTCTGGCGTAATAATAACACTTTTATCTTCAGGTATAGGATTTGGTATCTGTGGCCTAATCTCGTTCCGATTTGGTTCTACGTTCAATCCTTGTATACCCAATCTTGAGTTAACACTATTTAGCTGCTGATTCGGTAACTGCAGATTATTATTAGTCATAATTTGCTGATTTGTTTGAGACTGCGCCAATTGCTGGCTCTGACCCAAACCGGTCTGTTGACTTTGTGACTGCGACTGTTGTTGAAAACTATTCGAATTTATCAAATTTCCGGATGGAATAAATCGAATTCCTGGATAACTTTGTGGTCGTTGTAATAGGTCCACTTGAGATTGAGATTGAATCTTCTGATTTTGCAGAGTTGGGATCAGTTGAGGCTGTACCTGAAACACCTGCGGCTTCTGTACTTGAAGCAACAACTGAGGATGATGTACTTGAATAA
Source organism: Drosophila kurseongensis (assembly GCA_018153305.1). Classification (NCBI taxonomy): domain Eukaryota; kingdom Metazoa; phylum Arthropoda; class Insecta; order Diptera; family Drosophilidae; genus Drosophila; species Drosophila kurseongensis. The sequence continues at coordinate 9,587,573 of JAECXX010000210.1, read as the reverse complement.
CCGGGGATGGCCGTACTTGAATCAAATTATTTGAAAGTAGTGATGGATGAACCAAATTATTTGAAAGTATTGAGGGCTCAATAAACTGTCTGATCCTTTCGCGAATTGCATCAATTTTATTTCCCAGGCAAGATCTGCATAAAAAGGATTCACTGGGCACCAACATACCGAGAAGGCAAAGGGCGACGAGCTGTTGAAACGGCAAGCTCCACATCTTGAAGCTTGATTCTCTTTGAAAGCGAAAATCAAAATTAAAATGTGCCTTATATAGGCCTTAGGGCCATAAAATCGCGTATTAAAATAATCCATGTCTAAAGTGGATTTACTGACCGAAGATAAACCTATTGTTATGCTATTACATCACCAAAGGTCATAAGGTGATCGGAAAGAAATTTTTTCGATTGGAACTTTAAAATTAAATATTACCAATGATCTGAATTTTACAACAAGATTTCAACTGTCGATACGAACTTCAGAGGATTTACTGAAGCTTCCATTTTTCATTTAAATCACATACACATTATTCGGTTGAAGAGATGGAAATCTTTTCGCTTAACTGGTAGTTAACTTCAACAAGTTTTATAAAGTTCCAAATAACTTAATTTTCATTTAAAACACCCTCAAGCCCATTAACCATCACCACCGGAGTGCATCTTAAAAAAGTTTAAAATTAAATAAAATGTAAAAGCGGTCAAAGCTTGTTGAAAAAAAACTTAATTAAATTGAAAGCATTCAACGATGCAACAACTTTACAACACTTTGCAACATGAATGGGAAAACTGCATGCAAAAAACATATATTGATTAATAAAAGGTATGAAAGAAAAACTGTGAAACATGAAATATATGAACTCGCGGCTGAAAATGAAATGCAGTCTCTTCAAACGGCTGACTCGATACATTTTCCGAAACTGTTTGTGTAATGTGAGAAAAGCAAAGTTTTCAGCGTGATTGTTTTGTGTTCGTGCGGTGAGGGAAAACTATTTGGCGATGACAAAAGTCAGTTTTTTGCAGAGACTTAAAGAGATTGCCTGCGGGGCGTTAGTCTATTGTGATTATGCGATGGCATTCCGTACTGACAGCGAACCCAAGGGGCAATCTGCAGTCAAGTCAGGCCGCACGGAAGCAACTGTGGCAGCAACTTGCAACAACAACAGCACCAGCAACACCATAGTCAACAGCAACTTCTACGCTTCATTACAAAAGTCTGGCCAAAAGAGACCGCCACAAAATGAAAAACCAGATAGTAAGAGAAAGAAAAAGTGCAAATAGCAAAAGTCTCTTTACTTTTGCCTTCATCTTCATCTTATCTGGCAGATACAATTTTCCAAATTGCTGAGTTACTCTCTCACGGCAAAAGAAAAGCAAAAACAGTTGGAGGGAAAAGCAGACGACGACTACTGATTTCGGGTTGAAGCTCGGCAGGTGGCAATTGAAATTATGCAACAGTTTTCAGCAAAGTTTAAGTGGGAAAACGCTTTGGGTTTCCCGCAACATTATGCAATCTTCACACTTATTTCTCGGGTTTTTCCTCTTTTCTGTCTGCGAACCTTGACATAGTTTGATTTAATTGAGCAGAAGAACCCATATAATGGACTAAACTCCACCAGCTGCTAATCAGCCCCTATCTAAAGGCCCATCAACAACAAAATACTGTTGACAGGAAGGGATAATATTAGGGAGTTAGTTTCTGCCAGATCTAGATAATTGTAGTAGAGTCATTCAATTAAGACAGTCGAGACTCTGTCACTTTTGACATTTATTAACTTACAATTGTTTGTGACAGTTCCTTTCGGTAGACCCATTGCATTTGACTTCTATTGCGATGTGTGTCCTTTCTAGGTAGCCGGGCAAATAGTTTATGGTTATGGGTTACGTTGCCATGCGGGTATTGTGGTTTAGCCGATTGTTGTCGTTCCTGCTTGGAAAATGAGTAGAATTTGCGGTTAGTCAACCTCCTGGGGTTGACACAAGAAAATTTGGAGTGGTTTGAGTGCAAGGAAACGGGAGGTTGGGAGTACTGCTGGGCATCTGAACATCCTAATGTAATTATTGACATGGGGCAGACGTACCTAATTTGCAATTACAATCGTACAGATTAGCAATCAAAGGTTATTCAGTTCCTTTTGAAAATTAATCGATCTGAGAGCATAAGCTCTCATTAAATTTATCTGGATGTCCCATTGAGCCATTAAATACAATACTTATTGTCAAGAACTACGAACTGATGTTTTAGATATTTAATTCAAACTATTATTAAGCTTTTCCTATATCCACAAATGTTAATTAAGGCATAACATTACAACATTTAATACAACAAAATACAGATATATAATTAACAATTATTCAGTTGATAGATGTAGACCAAAATAAATATTATTTCAAAATCTGCTAGTCTCGTTTATCCCATTTCAAATAATCTGAAAAGCTGATCAGATTTTCGGCCGCACACAAGCAATTACCTTCTGGCGCAGTATCCATGCCACCTCAGATATTTATATATATATTACCATTAGTGCGTATATCTTGCACATAATTACTTTAAGTCCCCCCATCTCGGATCCAACTACCGTCTGTATGGATGGCTCTACTAAATAGTCGTGTTGACAGTTTATCTCCGCCACTGCCGCCCCTCTCTAATCGCCGGTCTCCAGCTGAGCCAGCAGCTGAATTTTTCCTGACGCTGCTTCCACTTGAACTGCAGCGATATAACATGTTGCAACATTGCGCACACTTAAACACACCCTCCCCTCAGGATTTTTCCCTTCAATCTTCCCCCTCATTCCTCATGTCTGCTCAGTTTTGCTAACCATTTTCTGCCTCAAATGCTGCTGCTGCTGCTGATTTTGCTGTTGCCAGTGTCATCTGTCAATATTGATTTAAAATCAATTCATCTCCCGTTGCGCCAATGTCGGATTTTCTACGGTCCGGTCGCACAGCTTGAGGTTTTCATTAGCCGGGAGAATTTTTTACCAAATTTTCCTCTGTTAGCGCACAAATTTGCCGCCTCTGGTGCTCAAAACATTTCTAGAGTTTCGCATTACGTGGGCCAGAAAAGGGCATTACGTTTTAAATTTAGTTAAGTAAAAGATTACTTCTTATTATATAGATAAAAAATGTATAATTTTTTGATTTAAGCTTTAAAATATTTCTTAAAAAGTTTAGCAATAAAAAATAACCAGGCCACATGATTAATTGATCATAAAATTGTATAAAAGGGACATGTGTTATTAAAATAAATTAGTTTACTAAAAGGACTACAGTTAAACACTACACTTAAGTCAACAATTAAAGTGGAAGAATTTTGTAAGAAAAGTCCTACGCTGGCAGTAATTTTTTCCTCATCGTATAGAAACCATTTCAGAAGTCTCACGTTACAAGTTCAAACAACCCAGACGAATGCCTCTTGAATTAATCAAATTTAGAGCCACGGCGACGCACCTAAAAAGAAAATGTAGAAAAAGTAATTCATGTGTAGGACGGTGGAGTGGTAACCAATCCCTCATTCTCGATGTTCATGACACTTGTCCATCAGTTGGGCAAACAAAACGGGTGGAGGCGTCATTTGAGACGTGTTCGCTCCACCCAAAACGACAGCGATGACGATTACATGGCGGGCACTGCCGGGAGAAACTACTGAAACTACATAAACTAAAAAAAGCAAACCAACCACCCAACGATCCAACGACACTGACACGAGTTCAATGCTCCTTCGCAAATATGCAAATTCCTGCTCGATGCGATTCAACTCTTTTTTTTTTTTTTTTTATTTCGTATACGAGCGCACGCACAGCCAACTTGAAAAGCGGCTTAAAGTGGTTCCACAGCCTTGTTATTTAAGAATTACTGGATAAAAATAATGTTAACTTCGGCCTTGCACAAACAAACGAGTAGAAAATGCGCTTTTCGTATGGGATTCTGGACCCTCTGACTCCTCATTTCAATTGCATTCAACGACGCTTAACATTTTCACTGCCAAAATGAATTGCACACACACAACGCACTCATATCAATAAATTTTCGCACAACAAAAGGGCGAAGGGAAAAAAGGGCTTTCCGCAAACAGGGGAAAAGCGCTGAATGACATGAGGACTACAAGGCCTTGGACATTGTGGAAAATGTTTTATTAAATGCATTCGCCATTGGGAACCGAAAAATAAATGAATAACGTAAAATTTGTGCTGCTTGTGAAAATTACATGCGAGTATTAAGCGAAGGCGAATATAATTCTTTTCTTTGTGCACTTACATTTTTCGAGTGCGGACTTTCGATATGGGAAAGCATTTCTTAATTGGTTTTTGATTTAACAAATTTACAATTTAATTGAAGGCAAATTGTTTCGCATGCCTACCAATTGAATTTAAATAACTTATTGGATACCTCTGTTAACTGACTGAAATTACTTTTATTTCCGTTTTACTAAAATGAACGTTATTATAAAATTCAATCAATTTAGAGATACCCTTTATCAGCTAATAAGCCTCAATCAATATTGACCCAAAATTGGAATCTGATTGGGCTAATTTTCCTTTATCTGATTCGCATTTTTATTGGTACAAAGCCCTGATCAATTTTTAGGGACAATGTCACAGGAGAGTTGCGTGGAAAATACTTTAAATTATTAAACACAAAACCCTTTAGTATTTGTATTTCGCAAAACAGTCGAAACAAATTTTGATAAATATGACCACAAAGTTTTCTGACAATAACAGAAAATGACAATTATAAAGCAAATTGTGGGCAAAAGTAAATGAAATTAGTTTACTGGTTTATGGGCCTAATTCGAATGCAAAATGCCTACACACAAAACTTTCGTCACACATGTTGACCATAAAATTTGCATATATACAACTACAACACACAACCCTTTATGACTTATGGAAACCCCCGAAATGTAATCAAAATTCGGCAAATGTACCATGTGAATTTAAATTTTCGATTTAATTAAATCAAAGCATAAATTGCAAAAACTTAAATTGTGGTTGGGGGCATGTGATGGCCTCAAGGAAAATGAGTTTGTTCGGCTTTTCTGTTAAGAAAGACATGCACGTGTTTTCCTTACAAATGAGTTTCCATTAAGTGAAGACAATTGAAAATTAAATTTTAATAACTGTCGGTGCGTGTTTGCTGACATTTTGATTACCCATTAGATAACCTAATAAGGAGTGAAGTCATTTGCCTGAATGATTGTTAATTACATGGAAAATTTGGTGGGTTACAGTTAGTAATAAACAAAATTAGCATACAACTATTAGTCCTTATTTTGTTGTGTAATAGAAATTAATATTAAATAACTAAATAATTTGAAAAGACAAAGACTTATATTTTTGTTAGCAACCTAAACAAAGTAAATTGTTGTTTAAGTTTTCTAAATCTCCTTTGTAATTTTAACTAATTTTCTGTCTAGTTTCGCAATAAATAAATAGGAAAACTGTATGAAAACTCAGGTCGGGCTGTGCCTTAAGTCATTTTGAAAGACAATTTAGCTTAAGTTGTTGCCACCTTAATTCACTTAGACGAACAAACTTGTAAAAATATTTCCCCATGAAAATGCCAAGACAGCAACAAAATGTAAACTAATTTCAGTTGAGTGACAAAAACAGGAGAAAGAGGGGCGTGGTCAAGGGGGAATGCTGCATGTGCAATATGCACACACACATGTGCGTCCAATTTCGGTGTGACAGAAAATTTTAAAGTTTTGCGTCTCTAATTAAATTAAGCAAGAGGCCAACTAGAAAAGTTTCCCAACACCTGTGGCAGCCCCTTTATGACCTCTCTTTTCAGTAGTATCCCACTGAAAATTCTACCACCACTTAAGGACACTTTCATCACCTGCTTTGGCACAGGTTCTCGGCACCCATTTTACTTGAATAATTACTAAAGTTGTCTTGTACCAAAAAAATATATAAATTTATGTGCAGAAATTTTAAGAATTTTCTTCTCATCTCCCTTTGGGTTTTCTTTTTATTATTTTGCATTATTTGCCTTATGATTTATATTTCCTTTTGTTGGCATCAGTTAAACAAAGATTCAAGAATTTAAGTGAATTTGTACATAAACAAACTATGATCGGGATATCATTATCAATTACATATTATTCGTTCAGCAACAATAGTTGTATTTGTTGTTTAGTTGAACGAATTATTTTTTAAAAATAATTTTTAAAAAATTCCCACCACAAACTGAAACGTTTGCGTCTAAGTTGCTGCAACATTTCTGCCCCTGCAACATTTGATATAGAAACATTTGTGGGGGTGCCAAATTTCACCCTTGAAATGTTGGGAAACTTTTTGGCGAATTGCAGCCAATGGTATTGAGATCTCAGTCTGATGATGTTTGCTTTTAGCGATGATGATGTTGACGGTTTTGATGAGGATGCGGGGAAGACAGATTGTTCACCCCGAAAAGCCGCAGGAAATCCAATGGCCATCACAGGTTTCTCTGGCCCTCAACGCAATTTGGTAAGCGAAAATTTCATTAGAGCTAGCGAAATTTAATAAACCCATAGCGACATCGTGCGGATGGCAAAAATGGCAGCCCCGTAAACATCAGCTTGAGGTGAGCATCAACCCCGGGGTTAGAAAGTTGCCATGTCCGCACCTTATCAAATAAAAAAAAAAAGGGAAATGGAGAATAACGTTCAGCATAGAAATTTAATTTTCCAGCATAGGGGTTGAGATAGACGTTCTTAAAAAAGGGGGATAAAAAATACATATCTTTGAAATTGTTCATGGTACTGCATGTTTCGGCTAAATGCTTGGCATATTTTTGCGTTCCATTTGCATTGAGGTCATAGGTCACACATTTCTCGCACATGGCGGGGCGGCGACCATTTTTGATTTATTCGACGCGCCCCGACACACAAACACAAAATGGAAATTTATTGGTTGCACCGCACCATTTTCCACAAAAAAGGTAAATCAGAGCCAAAAAAAATGCTTTACTATGTGGATTTTTAAAATGGTGGCTTAGAGGGGGTGACTCAAAGGAACATTGATGTGGGTTAGAAAAGCATAAGCTTAAAATAAGCTAAGGACAATGAATGGCTTAGATATCGATGTTGGCATGATTATCATGAAAATTTATAACAAAAAATGTATTATTTAGAATAAAAATGTATACAATTGAAATACAACATGCAAACCTAATTAAAATGTATGAATAGGACACTTTTAACACCGATAGAAATAACTTCAAATAACAAAATTATTCCAATTTATATGTTTAATAAGATTTATTTATAAAACAATGTTTAGCTTATTAATAATGACACGTTAGCTACACAAACAATAACATAATTTAAATCAATTAATAATTGACAAAATTCCTGGGCAAAACCCATTCCCGAAATCACTTTATGCGGTTGAGAGCCTGTTAAAATTTGTCAATCAATTGTTCGTGCTCAACACTTCAATCAAAAACAAAAGCACCCCGGGATACAAAATACCATTTTTCGCTTTAACCCCTTTGCGCCCGCTTAACCCCCCGCTGCACGTCCTGTCAACTGCCCTTCAACAGCTATTTAAAATTCCATTCGCTTTAGTTGGCCATCAAACTATCCGAATTTATTTGAATGCTTCACCAGCAGCAATTCGAATAACTTACGGAATTTTAGAGAGTACAATCCTGTGGTATTGTGTAAAATGGCACCCACCGTCGACTTCATTAATTTAATGGTGCAATGTTAAAAATAAATACGAGGAAAAATACTCTCATATTTTGTGAAAATATTTGCTGTCTTCGTTTGCCCAGTTTTTGGCTTCAATTGAAAATAAACGTAATTTGTAATGAAAATCAACCCGAAAACGCCGGCAGGAAAAGCAGACATGAGTAGTTTTACTGTGGGGCTCCATTTGGGGCCACGGCATTGTTGGCATTTCCACTTTTGCAGCTCCTCCTTTTGTTTCAGATACATTTTTGCCCTTTTGCATTTTACTTTTTGCATATGAAATATTTCATGATGGCACTTTAAAGCTTTGTGTATATAAGGTGTGCTCGCTATGGCGACGGAAGGGCAATAAAAATTCCGCAATGGCGTTAGCTTTGCATACATACAACTAAAAGCCCACAAACTGTCGCACAGTCCTTTATTTTATTTAGTTTGTTTTGCTATAAAATAAAATTAAAAGCATAGAATATTTTTTTTGCACTATTTACTTGACTATTTATGCACTAGCCATGAGATCTCTCTTTCTGTTTCTGTTTCTGTAACTCTATGAAATTGTATTACTGCACGCGATTCCCCTGAAAGCCATTAACCCGAAACAAACCCGAAAAAAACGAGGAGATATGGTAGCTGTATCTCTATATCTCCCTTAAGCCGCAAAAGTTTTCGTTGGTAGGAGGCAGGCAAAAATGTTCTGGCCCCACTGTAATTAGTGTAATAAGCCGAGATGTATGACCCATCGGTGTGTTTGTGCACATATGCGGCTATGTGGGTTTGGAATTTATCCTTACATCTTTTAGCGAAGTCTAGTCGCGTTTTTGCCGGTTTCATATCTTATTTTAATTCACTTTTGCTGTTCTGCAAAATATATAACTAATTTTGTACTTTTCTTTGTTTATTTCCAGGTAATATCAAACTCCGATAAAAATCTCATTTAAGAAGTTTCGTGAGTAAGCAATTGCATTTTGAATTATAAAAAGCCACTTCAAAAGGTCAAACAATAAATGTTGGGGGGCGGCAAGCCATAATGAAATTGTTCAATTAATAAGCAATCAGTAAGTGCCCCGTCCCTCTATCTTAACCCTCCGAACTCGTCGTGACTTAAACACACACATTTACAAAGGGCCTCTTGTGGTCTTTGGTCTTTCATACAAAAAAGTTAAAATGCAAATACAATTTGCCACTTTAAATCTACATAAATTGAAGTGCGGGATGGGGGGAAAAAATGGGTAAAGAGAAGAGGGAAGAAGAGGCACTGGAGAGGCCCTTCAAACAGTTCACAATAAACCATAGCGAAGGGAGGGGAAAAAGCCCAGCTTCGAGTGTGTTCCATGTGGAAAGGAAAATCAATGAGCAAGATAAACGTTTACTAAATATGAGTACCGTTTTTTGGCTTTTGTGCAAAATGAAAGTGTAGCTGGAGCGGCTCGTAAAACGCTTCAGTTAGAAGCTGGTTGTATAAAAAAAGTGTAAGCTGCAAGGAAGTACGTTGAGCAGGAATATGACACTCAATGAAGGCTTAGAAAAGAGGAACTGTCGATAACGAATGTTTTTTTAAGACTTTTTCTACATGCTTTTCTTTTGATTTTTACTTTCAGAAGTGAACACATTATTTGAGGATTTAACAAATACCCTGCTTTAAGAAAAGCTTTACTTTAGTTAAGTTAAGTCCTTAGGAAAAGTTATGTAAAGGATGTGCGGGCTTTTAAGATGTTTTAAAAACAATTTTAAAATACAATTGAAGAACAAAAATAATTGTCTAAGACATTTACCTTTGAGACTATAAATGTTTCGTACAATCTTATTTTTGGGTAATAAAAAATACTCAATAATTCGATTTCCATGTAATTGACATTGATACTTGTCAATAATCATCTGTTTGCTTTTTACCTATACCTTAATCACCTTTCACAATTCCATCTCCTGAACCTTTCAATCATTTTATTTCGCCAGCTGCTGGCTGATTTTCCTATTCTGTCAAATGAAAAAATTGCACTCCTGATGGTAATTACCCAGACAATACAAACAGAAGCAATCGCGGGCCATAATAAATTCATAATTGACAGGGGCTCGACGCATCCTGGCCCTCGCGAGCAACCCCCACCTTTTTGGGCTCTGTTTGACAAATGTCCTGACGCCCGGCAAAATTTCACGCTTAAACAGGCTGTTTCCACTGCCACTTCCTTCACGTCCTCATCCTGTTTATCCACTCCACTTCTACGCCTCTCCAGCGGCACTTCCGACAACCCTTAGAGGGTTATTTTCCGGAACCCTTTCGGGTAATTGCAAAAACTATTAAGCCAAATTATGGGTTTTACTTTACGGCGGCGGCAACCCCCTTTTTATTCTTCACTTGAGAATTAGAAGTGCCGTGAAAATCAAGAGCACGTCAAATTATTATATAGATTTAACCCCGCTCAATTCCCAAATATAATATTTGCTGATCTCGGGGAGTGGGAGTAAATAATACATGTGCATGTGTGCATAAAAAAGGTTAATATTTGTTTGCCTGCCCACGTTCACACAGTGAATAATCCGACTGGATCTCAAAACCCCCGACAATTCCCATGGCGCTCTTTAAATGGCCCATAAAAAATTGCCAAAAAAAAGAAAAGAAAAAAACAGCGAGGGGAAAAAACAGTACAAAATTTGTGGCGCCAATTGATGCACAACAACAGAAGCCATAAAGGAAAAACTCGAACAATTTACCCCAAATACACTCAAATGTGGGCGGGAAAAAAATTAAAAGTCATTTTCACATATTTGTGGAGCTAACGAAACATTTTTCACTTTCGGCTAGTTCGGTTTGGTTTTTGCTCGGCATGAATTATTTTTTTTTTACTTTGGAGCTCATCGACTGATATATAATTTAAGCGACCGTATTTAAGGGGAATTATTGGCTGCAAAATATTCAATGGGACGGCGAGGTGAAAAAAGGTGAATGATTGCTGCGACAATTGGTGTGCTTTTGGTTTGAATACAGTCAAATTGCAATTTAAATGCAATTCTACATAATTTCATTTGAATAAAATTGAGCTTTTACTACTGGCACAAGGAGAACGATAATTTATTGGAAATATCCCATGGTAGTAGTAGTTGAGCGAATTGTTTTGGAAAATAAAATATCCTTTTACAAGCAGCAAAATATTAGCCTAAGATTCTATACCAAAATAAGTTCTCCGCCAATCACATATTTCTTAATTAAAATATTTCTCTACTTTGCCCTATAAATTATAACTCACTCTACCTTTTTCATGATCCTGACGCCAAAATCTCGAACAAAAAGAATAAATTGTATTGCTCTCGGTCATAAATTAAAATAAAAAATGTTGTTGCCATTGTAAATCTAGCGAAAATCCTCACATGAACGCCTCTAAAGTATTTCCGAATTGAAATTCCTCAAATGCCCGTCCAAAGGGTACCATGGCCTGTTCACTGAAATTTTAATAACTCAATTACGCACACATTTGAATTCATTAGCGCAAAACACCCGAAAAGGAGGAAATCTGGAGGGATAGGAAGGAAGTTAAGGGTAGTCCGAAGGCAAAAACAAATATATACAATCAAATACATATAAATCAAATTTAGCGCCGAAATGGCGTTGAGAACCGGGGGTTCCTTTTTATTTCCTATTCCAAAAGGACCGCAGGGGTGCATACAAAAATATATATATGTATATGAATTCGGAAAATTATTACCTCTGCAAGAAAGAAGAGAAAAACTAATAACCATGTACGGATTTAATAATAAATCAAGGACGAGGGAAAGAGAGTGAGGAATTCAGATGGAACAGGAAGCGGAAGGAGGGACTCATGGCGCATTCTAAATCCGCATTTCAAATAGACAAATGAACGTATACGAACAGTAGCTTGCACATAACAATGGCCATTAGCCGGAATTATTCCTCACACTCGCAAAACGGACATTTATCATATGTATTGCACAATGCTTTCCAAACTGGCAGTTACATATGTTCCATTGTGGTGTTCTACGCATTTCATTCACAAAAGTTCGGGATCCCCGAAAAACTACAGACAATGATCTCGAATCGGTTATGGGATGGTTTGGCAGTTTTTTTGGCAGTTTCCATGTTCAGGTAGCTAAATCTATAATCCTCTTTTTGGGCTAGTTTCCAAGTGGGATTTTCTACCCTCCGATCCTCTCGTTAGGTGGGATTAGCAAACACAGCTTGACTGTTATTATTGTTATTTTTTTTGTATTCACTGTTCAATGAATCGAAATTGGGTTGTTCGAGGCGATAATTGACAGCTCAATTGGCAGGGTGGTTCGGGCTTATGAGGTCACTTAAAGGTCACTCGAGGGGCTTATCGCTGCCCAGTGTCAAAAAATTCAAGAAAGGTTCTAAATTACCAACGATAAAAAAATAGCAATCAAATACTGCATATTTTTCGAGATAAAGAGGATTAAATTTGAATCATTGCAACTAATTTCAGCTTTGATTTAAATACTTAAAAGTATCCATTTTGTTATTTGTAGTTTATTATCGAAGTTTTTCTTAAAAACCAATATTTTTCCAGCGTTTTGTTATCTGCCAACTTCTTAGAAAGTTTCTTTACTTTATATTAAGCCAAAGAGTTTTTCATGGAACAAATATTTATTTAAAATATCATCTTGAATATTATTTTTTTATTAAAAGAAATTTACAAACAAACATTTACATTTAAAAGGGAATTTATTAGTTTTCAAATTGGTAAAGTAATTATTTACAATTTAAATGTGCAAATAAATCGGAAAATCCTCGAAACCTAGCATAGTGTTAACATGACTGCTTCTAATTAGTTTCCATTGCGTAATTACATCGGTCAGTCATGCATCAAAAGAATTTATTACATACTATGGACATAATCAGTGTACAAACAAAGACCCCGAAAATTAAGTCGAAAGCTGTACAATAATGCAAATGTGCTTATTTGTGTAACTAATCTCATTAACACATCACTTCATTTACCCTCTATTGTGGGCTTATTTTCATGCTGCCCACTACAAAGTCCAAGCCTTTAATCAAATTTTCAAATTTCAACAAATGCCAAAAGAGGCTTCCAAATGTTCAAATTTTGCACTGTGCTACTGCCAAACCATTTAAAGTCATTAACTGTCATTGTGGAAATGTAATTGAAACTGAACGCAAAGTGCAGGCCCAGACAAGCATTAGCTGAAATGCAATTTCAACACTGAAGAGTGGGAAAAGAAGGCAGATTGTTTCGAAGTTGTATGCAGACAGCACCTGTTTGCATTTTCTCTTTTTCTTGTTTTTTTTTTGATGATTTGCCACAACAGCTGACACTTTTCCAGCTATTTCGCCTCAGGTAACGGAGAAGAGGAAAAACTTTTACCCTGCCATTGTTGCGGCTCTTAAATCCAACCCGTAAGTAGCCGAAAACCCCCAATCTAATCCGGGCAAGAAGCCCCGAGGCCCTCTTGACGTCTCAATTTCCAAATGACCAAGCTAATCACAAAAGACTGAGAGAATGGATTTTTTTGTTTTGTTCCTTTTCCGCTTTTCCCTGATGACATAATTCGGAGCGCTCGAATTTCTGCCGCCTGACTTTACACACTCTGATATAATTAGGGTGAACTACCCCCAGCCACTGTCCTTTTTATATCCCCTATCCTGTCGCCTTTAAAATGGCATGGACACACCCCTGAACACTTGCGTGCGCAGCTGGCTGTCTTCATTTAAAAATCAAATGCCATGCGCTGCAATTGCTAAATGAAAACTTCAGTTTTTTTTGTGTGCTGTTTAATATAAAATTATGCAAATTTTGTAAAGCATTTGCATGCATCCGATGAGGGGGAAAAGCTGTGAAAAATGCTTGAAAACCTGAACCCAGATTGGCAATGGCTTAACTTGGTTTTTGTATTTATAAGAAAGTTAAATATTACCCTCTTGTAAACATAGCGAAAGCCATACAGAAAAATACATTTTTATATGATTATTTTTTGAATCATATTTATTAAATAACTTCCTAACATTAAAGACATCCTCTATTTTTCTACTTTATTAATTAATGTAATTACAACATTTATTACAAGCCCTTGAAAAAAACCATGTCAATAGTAAAATCCCCTAACTCGATATAGTCAAAGTTTAAGCATTAGTTCTTGAATAAACTACTACATTATTCGCATAGATTTAGCATCACCTCAACCGCAATAAAGTGGGGGTATTCCCCAGCTAGAACTGACATTTATTACAGACCCATTTCCCTTTCGAAGAGTGTCCTGCCCTGCATAGAAATGCAAGTCAGTAAAGTCCTGGAAAATCCTCAAGGATTTGCTCGGTGATAGCTAAAAGCTTTTCCCCCTCCTCCAAATGGGTGAGCGAATTTCCCTTTCGGGGATTTTCCACTCCTGGTTGATTGTTGTCAAAGGTCATGAAATATGCAAACAATATACCAGCACATTGTTTGTTTCCGATCCGATCCGATTAGCTAATCGAAGCGATAAACTCTATATAAAAATCTCGGCTGACCTGTTTTCCATTATTAATGCCATCGAAAGTCCCTGGCTATTAGTAGATTAATAGTTCGCAGGCTTTTAGTCGAATTGCAAGTGCTGACTTTTCAATTGTCTGGTATTTTGGGTAATGGAAGTAGCTACTGTTAAATGCTAATTACCAAATTGCCATTTGATTGATAAACTCATAGCCGAAAGGAAAAGCCACAAAAGACCGAAACGGAAGCGTTTCCATAGTCTCGACCTCAAGTCCGGACCGAAACCATAATTAAATATTGCTCCCCAGTCTGGGTGCAAAGTCCAAACTGGTTTGAGCAATAATTACCGAAACTTGGCACGAAGCCGTACCACAATTCCGATTTGCAAGGATGGGTTCCTACCCATCCTGAACATCAAGAGTAGTGATTTGCACTTTCAAAAAAATTCCTGTGTTAGCAAACATTTGAATCGAAGGATTTCTAATCAATAATGTAAGAAAAAACTTTAATTTTTTTTTTCAAACACAAAAAGAGAACCATACATAAGAACCATCTGAATAAAATGCTAAAATAAATAGTCAACATTATCCAGAAAATTGTACATGCATTTCATAATCATTTTCTTGCAGAACTTGGAATTAAATACCGATAAAATATTTCTAGATCGATAATTTGGCAACTCAGCTTTTATATTTGTGTCTGCAATTTTTCTGAGTGTCTTATCGACAGGGACAGGGATAGCTCATCATCATTAACACCCGTCCTAGCAATTCCCGTTGTCAACGGCGATGGGATGGAGATTTCTCCTCATTCTGCTGGTCGGCGGCGGTTGGAGAATTGTCGCTGTGCCAGCATAATAATAAGGCGGCCAGGGGAATCGATGACAACGTAAATCAATGCTCTAGCTGTAAGCGAAGGCGACTCGAAACAATCATTAATTAATGTCAATCGAATCGAATTGAAGCGAAACTGAAATGAAATTTGGCGACAAACGTTTTCCGCCCGAAATCAACGTAAATGAGCAGGACTATGGAGTAACTTCGGGGCCGGGAATCTGCGGGTTTCTCTCAGGTATACATTCCTGGCAATCCCTGATTCGGTTGAGATATGTAATTCGGCTTACTTCACAACTGCCAGCCACTTTTCATTTTCCCATCGCAAACGTGTTCAGCTTGTTGGCAAAGGAATGCCCAAGTAAGTTCTGGGAATCGGAAACGGAAACGGACTGAAAGACATGACAACAAGTTTTTGGCTGAGCGAACATCAACAAATGTCCTGCAATTAATTATCTTCTAAATGGCTGTGAAAACGAAATGAATATTAAATGGGATAGACTGGGAAGAAAAACTGATGAATAAATTCTTAAAACCCTAGGACGTGATTTTTAATCAGATTTTCACTACTATGGTTAGGACCCAAAAGTTTGCTTGGTTTAGATAAAATGATAAGTTAAAGTCATAAAGTAGTTTTTAAAATATTACGTCCACAAAAAATGTAAGTTCTTATTTTTATTTAGTTTGCCTCTCCTCGGAATAAGTTTAATGAAGCGTATTTGAAATTATTAATTCAAGCTATTAAATAAAGGGAAATCATAAATATTGCGCTTCTTTACAAGTATTTAAGAACTATTTTTGCAGATAAAATTAAACAATCCAAGCTGGCATAATAACCACATGGACAACAACATGCAGCCAATATTAAAATGCATTTTTAATGCACTTTTGCACTTTGTGGTTACCTTTCCCCCCAAACAACTGCAAGTTGACTTTGCTTTAATAAAAAAAAGAAATGGTAAACAGAAAAGGAAGCGAGCAAAAAGGTTTTGTAAAAGCAAACAACAAGCATACGTCCCATATGCCGGCTGACGAAATATTCACAGCCATTTATCAGGCTGTTGAATACTCAATGTTCAATACTCGGCAGTGTTGTCAGCAAAAGCAGCAGCATAATTGCAATTTAATGCACTTTTATTGGCATTCAATGGGCTGTAAACGGAGGATGCATCAACGTCATTAATTAAAAACACTTTGACTCGCTGGCGGTGTTATAAAATAAACTTTATTTCCCTCATTTTTATCACTCAGTCGCCCCAACTAAAACAGGAAAAACATACATATACACAAACGCAATGAGTTGGAAAACAGCCTTGGGGCATGTCAAGCAAAATCATAAAATTGATTAAAACGTTGAAGCTTTTAATTAGAGAGCTACCTGGCAAATCCTGTGTGCCTATCTCTGCTCCTTCCCCTGTTGCATTAAAAAGTTATTCCATCATAATAAATCTTTTGGCTTGCGCTGGGCTTGCATAATTAGCCAGCAACTCGGACAACTTAAACTCCCACCTCTGTAGACGTTTCCCGGGCATGTCATAATTATGCAAAAAGTGTGAAACTGAAGCTGTTGGAGAAAAAGTTAACTAAACAAACCTGGCCCCATTCTGCTGCTGTTGTTGTTGTTGTTGTTGTTGATATCCCAGGCTCAGCTTTCCCAACATAATTCGTTATTTATGACTTCAATTATGTTTGCTCGTGGCCACACACACACAAACCCAAAGGTTAAATGGGCGCAGCGAGGCAAAACTTAACCCCGGCTCTAGGTATCACACTTTAGCCCCTTGTTGGCCCCTGGGCATCCCACACATTTGTCGTCACCTCAGTTTTCGTGGCGAACGAGTGACCCCCTCTGGAGAAAGTGCGAACGGCCTAAAGATAACATTTAAATTACCGCTCTGGCGAAAGGTTCCAGCACCTTGAATATTCATATGATAAATTATCCGAATAAAATGAAATGAAAGATTTCCCCAAGTCACTTTAAAATTTCTGGACAAGGCTTGTTTCGAAACTGGTCTTAGAATACATTTTCTGAGACACTTCTATTAATAATTTAGGGTAATTATTTTTAAAATTATTAAAGTGAATAATGTAATAATGAATGTGTTTAAATTTGTATACGGATGTGTCCCTGAAATCGCCTTTTTTGAAGGAATTTAAATGTTTATACAATTAAATCAGCTATAAAATTTACAACTATAATAAAGTCTATTAAATTTATTTATCTATTTATTTTGGCATTTAAAATTAACTGTTTTCTTTCCCAGAACATTATCCATACTCTGTTGATGATGTGCGAGTCAATTTTATTTGGTTAGATAATGTCAACACAGTTTATAAATTATTTATGCACGTGGCCAGTCTGTCAATGCGTATTAATAACAAAGTAGGGGTGCATTAAATATATATTATTTTTTATTACAATATTTGCACAGTTAATATGAAAATATTATTAATAAACTTTAATTACCAGAAGGTGCCACTTTTTTGTGCGACTGTCATTTAAAATTTATATCGTAAGCAGATAAAAAAAGGCTTTAATAAATGAGTTTCCCCCGGCTGGAAATAAATGAATGTGAAAAATTAAAGGCAAGTTAATCGTCAGTTAAAGCGGCAAGTCGATATAAACGATGGGAGCCAGAGTGGCTGGCCTTGGATAAAGACAAGCCACGTCTTCTAACACTGCAAGTCTATGAATATGGTGCTGCAACTTGGACAAACTCTCAGCCTTGGGACTCCAGTTTTGTTGTTGGTCTGGGAAAACATGTTTCCCACTTATCTCTCGCACATTTGCATGTGAATGGAAACCGAGTCATGGACGCCGACAAATGTTGCATTCAGCTGGTTTTGTTGATTTTGTATTTTGTGAAAAGCGCTTAGTTGCCAAACTGTTTTCTAAGCCTCTTCAACTGGGCAACAAATGCACACAGGGCAATTAAATTAAAGACGAAAGGCAAACAGAAGCCAAGGCAAAAAGTTGATCTTGTCAGAGTTTGGACAAAGTTTTATTTTAGCTGGAAAGTTCGCCACTCTGCCATTGTCAGCATAATATTTTATGCTTTAATTAGCAAAGCATTTCAAACGTGCCATAAACGTTGACAAACAATTAGCAACGAAAACAATTCTCTTGCGAGAATTTTGGGTCAGCCGAGAAAGACTGAGTCATACCTTATCGCCATTTCCGTTCAGCGGATCAGTCCGAAAAGTAAGCAGAAAACAGAAACACTTTTTTTTTTGCGCATAAACTTTGAAAACTTTAAGCTCGAAGCGGGTTCAAAAAGACTCATATGGGCCAGGCAACCGTTAAAACATAACCGTTAAGCTCTTACTCATGGCCAAGCAATTTCTTTTATGTGCTTATGGGCAAATAAATAAAAAAAGAAATTGCAAATACAAATAATAACATATTTAGCATACAAATTAGTTTTGCATATTAATTATGCAATTAAACTGTGACGCGCATATGAAACTTTACGGCAAGAAGAAAAAGTTGAACATAAAAAAGAAATAAAGTCACATAAAATTTGACCGCGTTAATTGTGTGGGCAGTGAAGCGTGGAAAAATGGAAATATGGCAAAGCATTATTATACAGATTGATTTGTACTTGTATATTTGATGTGCACAAAAAAACATATTAATAAATACCTTTAAAACTTTTAGCTTAAAACATGTTTTAATTTTTTCGAATTACATTCCAATCAATAATTTTTTAAAACAATTTTTCTTTCTGTGCAGCTGGGCTAGCTGGGCAAAAGGTTTTCAAGCTAGTTACAAACACGAAAACAATCTTGTTTTTATTTCAAATGTTTATTTTGTGAAGTTGTTATTGACTTACTTTTATTTGCTTTACAATTATTTTAAATCAACAAGCTGAAAGTATATAAAAATAAAGAATGTATGAAATCACTCGTCTAATTTAAATTACATTATTTTCATTTTACCTTACCCAACTGTTTTTAAATACCTCAACAAATTAAAGTCGTCCATTAACGACAAGCCTTAAGAAGCAGACATTCCCCTTAGAATATGTCAACACCAATAGAAATCAATATTGTCCATCTATATATATATATACATATTCCTGCACAACACAATTGACAACAACAATAATTAATTGATTTCGCTTGCCAGTAACATAAAATTAATGTCAGTTTCGTTAACATTTACAAGAAGAGCTTTTCTATTTTTTGGGGGACGAAGTCTGCCATTTTGTGATTTTCAGCCATTTGTCAAATTTCGCATTCACCATTTTCTCTCCCCACCCCCCAAAAGAAATGCCCATAAATTATGAGGCCAAAACCACAGATCAATTTATTTTGTGGCTCGAGACAGGTTCACCGTCCCCTAACATCCTGTGGAAATGTCAGCGAAAAGGAAAAACAATTAAAACCCACTCGCAGACACTTTTTATGAGCACCGGCGACGTCTAGCCTCCCGTCATGCTTCCAAATATATATAGCATTTCGGTTGACTTTATCTACCTTTGGCCCGGGTGCTGATTTCAGTGACATTTCTGATTTGGCTAAGCGAAATACCAGCCTGTCTACATAATTTCTCTGCGGTTTGATAAATGTCTCGCAAATCGCTGGCGACACTTGGCGGCCTTCCAGCGTTTATCCTTAAAAAAATAGGCAGCAACAATTTCGAGACTGTTTTTTTTGCGTATATATTAATAACTGCCATTTGGGTGGGCCGCTGTCATTGTCTCATCCTCCCCATACGCACACACATTTACTTTGATATTTTTTCACTTTACTAAAAAAATTCATATGTCTCTTAAGGTTTCCCCCATTTTTTTTTGGTCCCAGCACTTTTTTCCATAATTCAACGGGGCGTGGATCCTGGATCCTTTGCCTAGCTTTAGGTGTGGTTGCAACTTTTGGCGCGTGTATATGAAAATTATGTTAATTTATACTTCGCTTGGCTGCGGATCCTGCTGTTTCCCTAGTTCTCTAGCTGGTTTGTAGGCGGCTTCCCCGTGGGGCGTCTGCTTGGGTTAACATAATGTTCTAGTGGGTATTTTTAGGGTGCATTCGATTTTTGGTGGGCTTGGACCAAAAATGTATCTTGAAGCTTGAAAAATATATTTGTACAAAATTGTACACCTATTTATTTTATTTTTATTTATTTATTTAAGGTCCAATATCGTTTCACAATTCACCATTAATAAAAAATCACTTGCTTAACCTTTTAGAAAAAACAAAAGAAAAAAATATTCAAAAGAATATAATAAGTTATTTTGAATTACTTAGCACTCTTAAAAAATACTATTTTTGGAAAACTATATTTTCTTAAATTTTAAAACTTCATAAATTTAACAAATTCTTTAGACTTTTTTGTACAGGGTAGTTTTTATTTTTCGACTCCTCCCTAAGCTTGTTCTACCACGTCTGTTGCTTGCGTGTGCGATTTTTATGCATTAAATTAGGCAACCTTCGTCTGGTCTGGAATATGTTATTCCTGTCTTCTCCAGTTTGGCAGACGCTGTCATCGTCACAATTTGTATAAGCTTCTTAAAGGGTTAAGGCCAGAAAGTGAGTTGCACAAGCAGGCGGCCGCATATTAATTTGCCCAGTAACATGTTGCACAACGATGGCGAATTATATAAATTGCTTTCTGCAATTTTGTACTGGTATTGTTGAATTTATGAGAAATATGGACCGCAATATTTATCACATGTCCACTGCCAAATTAAACGCTCTCTCTTTCTCTTCTCTGTTCAATCGCACATATAGAATAAATTGTATACCATTGTATAATAATCCAGAACTTAGCATAAATTTCCACTGGAGAACTGGACAAAGTTTTGCGGTGCATTTTGCACTTCTGGTGGGAGCATTAATTATGATAATATTTCTTGGACTTTAATAAGCATTTGGCATTCAAGGGACCCCTCAGATATGCAAACAGCTTGTCCTGGCTTGCCACTTGTCCTCCGCCCGCAGTCGACGCCACTTGACTGCATTGTCGGGTAATTACAATAAGACGCTCATAAGCTCATCGAAAAGTAGAGTGGCAAATGCAAGATGCAAATGGCAGAGGACCGGCAACCTCATTGTCTCTTTCGCATTAATTAACTGACAGATGGGAATGTCTGCTGGGGAAGTTGCCTTACTTTGTTGTCCTCTATAATTGTGAAAGCAAATGGGGTATGTTTGCATTGTAAAGGGAAACTCAAATTGGGGCATAAATAATGCACATATTGTACTGATGACTGGAAAGTGAAAATTTAGCAGCTCTCATGTAAATAATTAAATTCCAAATTTATGTTACTAGTTTATTGATTGACTGGCAAAACGACAAGACAGGCAATTTCCTAGGAAATACCAATGACTTAATAATGCATATTTGAGTAAATAAAATGGGTTATAAACATAATAATAACATGAGTTATGTATAAACTCCATTATTATCCAAATACGGTAGCAAATGTTTTACGCTGTTATATTAACTGATTAAATACCGCTTTAAAGACTAGGAATCCCTGACTTGCTTATCACTTTTGTTCTTACATAAATAAATTCTTTCAAATGTGGGTTACTTATTATTTGCTGCTGCAAATTGCAATGTTTACACTTGGAAATATAACCACCAGTGATCAAAGTCCAGAACCTACATATAGCCATCTAAGTTCTTATCTAGTATCTTTGCGCACTCGTACATATATACATACTCCTGGAGATAATCATTTCTGTACTGGAGTGATGCTGAGTAAGCGCCATGTTCTCACTTCGGCACATTGCATTACAGAGTGGGTAAATCAATGAATACATTTTTATTATCTAATTTGGAATTTATACTTAGTAAAAAAGGTATGATTATGAACACAAAACGAATTGTGGTGGCCCTTCGTGCGGCTCTGTTCCAAACTCCAGAGGCTGAAGAGTTTCTTGTGGAAATTCAGAATATGGTTGTCTATCCATATTATCAGAGAAACTTGCGCGATGATTTGGCTGTAATTAAGCTGAGGAGATCTGTTAAATTTGATGGCCTAAGTTTGGCCCAAGTGATTATTGGAAATTCCCAACTAGAAGTGGGAAAAGATTGCAAGACCGTTGGTGGAAACTTTGGCATTAGAGTTGGTATTAATTGAATAAAAGAATGGATATAAATTCTAAATGAAAAACCCTTAGAGGCAAAGATTTGGATCATATCAAAGCATGTTATTTGTTGACGTTGAACTGCGTCCAATTGTGGAGTGTCTGGATGTGAGAAGGGACCAAAGGGAGTCCCAAGCCGAAAGCGAAGAACTCATATGTGTAAGGTCCTTGGAAAATCGAGTCTGTCCTACCGATTTCGGGGGTCCCCTATTCTGCGATGGTCGGCTCTATGGGATTGCTTTGGGCTTCGTTAATTGCTCAACTTCGCATCCGGTTTTCTTCAGTTACGTGCCATTTTATACCAGCTGGATGGACAAGATGATATCTCAGGGAGTGAAGCTGCAGCCATATCATAAATGGATATTTTCCCTGGCTTTCCTCATCTGTATTTTGGGCAACTTTCACCTGCGGCAGCAAGTGGATATTTAAATCTCTCTGGAAAGGAAAAAGTGCCGGCCTCAAAGCTCCCGCCTCCGATTAATGGAAAATTGGGGAAAAGCCCTAGGAAACTTTCGCCTGCAATGCACCTGTGTGCCACGTGTGGCAAATGTCACGTTCACTTTTCCCCCAGAAAAAACCACATTGCCTTTCCTTTCAAATTTAACAACAATATTTTTGGTTATTGCCTAACACTTTTACACTTTTGCATTAATCAAAACAATAAGAAACTGCCGAAAAAAAGCTCAATAAATTTGTACAAAAAATATGATTGATAAAGGCCATAAATAATCCCAATAATAAATAGAAAATTGGCCAAGAAAAAAGTAAAAGGCAGCGACACGGCAATTTGATGTAACAACCAATCATTATTAATAGCCACGAAATGCTGGATAAAAACCAACCCGTAAAGGTAAAAAGAAATTGCACACACACGCGATAATGTTGGCTGAAAGGAAAAGCCAGAAGTTAACAATAACAAGTTTTGCGCTGAACTCTTGTTGCCCAACTCCCATTGACTTTGAGTTCAAGACTCGGATGGAAAGCCAGCCATAAATCAGTAATAATTATCTTTTTTGTTGCTCTGCAATTGCCCGAATGCAGGTAGCGGGTATCACAAAAGCTGATAAATCGATGCTGATAAATTGAAAATTACCAGCCAAGCGATATATAATGGCCGGGATGATAAGCTCACATATTGCATTCAATAAATGTACATGAACTCGTGCATGCCGCATTTGATTTTCCTTTTATAGTGCTGAAATTGCATACCAATTTGTGGTAGACAGCAGCCCAGACATATGTGCTGGACTTGCTTTTTTCTTTCTCTTTTAAAATCAACAAGATGCTGATTGGGGCAATGGGATAAACTGGGAAAATCATTTCCAAATCTAAAAGTAAGACATTCAAATGCATGGATATTAATGCCCATAATAAATAATTATAAATTAAGTGGATTAACCCATTTCGTTTTTTCAAGAAGATGGGATAATAACAAATATTACAAAATGATAAGATGATATTGTTTTAAATGTTTTTTAATTTTATATTATATACATATGTTAATGAAATTATTTAAAGTACTCATAACGATGTCATTAATTGACAAGTTATTAAATTTCATAAACTTATAAATTATTTCCTCGTTTTTATCAAACATTTCAATCGTTATTCCACCGTACCCTGTGCAACTTTACACAGCAGCCAACTAAAACTGTAGTTGAAAAATCAAAGTACCCAAACCACAAAATTCAAGTAAAAATCACGTTCCAACCAAAAGACGCTAACGTGGCCAAAAAATAGGAAACAATAGCCACAACAGGCGGGCTAAGACGATGCATCGATATGGACTCCCAGACCATAGTTGATTTTTATTGGGAAGAGTGAGGGCATTAAATTAAATCTATTTGTACAATTTATAGAGGGGAAAAGTGAAGTGAAATGATTTCTATGGCCGCACACATGAGGTCAACAAAATAAAAGCACTTAAAGTTGGGGCAGAGTTTCCGCTGAGGCAAGACCACTGAACTGGACAAACGTTCCTCTGGAAACTGCAGACATGGCATCAAATAAAACATGGGGAACAACAGAGAAGGAGAATCCAGTCGGGATCTGTAAATCCAACCCAGAGGACGACGATGGTCCACCGAAAATTTCGCCGGCGAAAAAAAAGCTAAATAAATAAATATCACCAGCAAGGGGGAATGGATAAAAAATAGATTTGTGCTGTGAATAAACACATGGATATGGAGCGTATGTTGAAGATAGAGGTGAACGCGTGAGCAAGTCATTCGCGATTTAAGGCTTAAAAAAAGGTTTTATTTGCCTAACACAATAAAAACTCACTTAATTATTCATTACTATATAGGCACTGAATAACCTCCGTGAATACAAATTTTTAATATTGGTTAATAATGGCTTATGACTAACATTGTTGTATTAGACAAACTTTTTTAAAGCCTTCCAATTTGTGTACTTGGTCTCACCACTAATTAAAATTGAGTCAAGACTTAGGCTGTTAATATTAAAATATAACTTATTAATTATTTTTAGTTTATTCGCATTGCAACATCAAAAGTTTACATCACGCGCTCATCTCTATTCGATGCAACGTCTCGAGTGCTGGCGTTTGTTTTCATAGCTGTGAATGCGACATTGTCCAACTTCAACTTCCACGTTTTCCCCTTTTTTTATTCCACTTTTTCGGAACCCGACCCACAGTTTGTTGCAATCCCCGTTTTTATTTGTGGGGGAAAGTGTGAAACGATTTTTGCTGACTCTGGATTCCGAACTGGACTCTGGAAATCCAAGCGGCAGCAAAACTTCTCGGCGGGATTTCAAGCGGCCCTTTTCAGACATCTAAGTGGTTTTATAGGGTCTACAAATTCCAATGAAACAAAAAGAGTGGACGTCACATAAAAATATCACAAGCAGCAAAAAAGAGTCTGCAAAAAAAAATCACTCACAACTCAATTGTCAAAAGTTAAGCGACATCTCATGGGGCGGTCGAAAAGTTTCGCATTACATGGCCAGCTGGCTGACCCGATTTTTAAAGTCGAATGCAAATGCTATTGTTTTTTCCGCACGTTTCCGGCTGACCAAACAAAACTTCACTCAGCCAGCCTGTCAGTCATCTAAAAGCCAAAAAGCGCAACGGCATCGAGCGGAGAAATCAATTCGCTTTTGGCCAGCTGCATTTCGAGGTTCTTTTACAGCTTCCCCTCTTTTTCACCTCTTGTCCCAGCCAACTTTAAAATTGCAGCTGTTTTCGGTGCCCCTCCTCTCATATTTATGCTGCAATTTGCAATTTTGCGGCTTTCATTTACAGAAATTAGTCGGCAATTTCCGAAATCGTTGGATGGCAATAGACGATAAATACAAATCAAGTATTCAGCTACCAATAAAGCTCTCAAATCCTGGAAATATTGATTTAACATTCTCTTTAATATTAAATTTCACTTTAAAACGGAAATTGTAAAACCATATTTCTACAAAAATACGTGCTTATGATGAAGTATAAGCAACTATGATATCAAAAACGAATATAAAACAAATTCGATTTAAAAATAAGCTTCTCTTTGAACTGTTTAATATAAGCCATTATTGCATTTGTTGCATCCCAACTTAAAAAGCAAACTAAATTAAAGCCCCCCAAACACAAAACCCAACTAAACATTTTAACTAAAATTAAATCGAAATCGTTTGTCAGAATCCGAATAATCCGGAGTCAAAATTTCATTAGAAATTAGCCTTCTCTGACATATTTGCCTCGCCTAACCGACAAAGCCAAAGTCAGGCAAACAAACAAACAAATAAGGCGAAAGCTTCACTTCTGCTCAAACGTTTAATTCGAACTTAGAAAATTACTCAAATGTCTTAATTGGCAAATAGTAAATGCTTAAAAAGAATGGCAAGCAACTGCAGTTGAGAGAACTTTTCGCAAAACTTTTTCAACTGCGGCGATGGGAGTGGGAAAACATTTCCACACAAAACCGAGAAGAACAAAAACAAAAAGCAAACGAATAACTTAATTGAAACTTAATGAGAAAATGCAGCCGCATTGTTTGCACTGGCAAATGAAAAAACAAGCTGAGATCTCCGGGCATGCGATGCGTATCTTAAAGATGCAAACGTGCAGGTGTCTGTCTGCTAAATGCGACAGTCATTTGCCTGATTGCCGAGACATTAGGACAGCGTGTCGAGTGTTGCATGGAACGTGCCATTTTATTTTGTTTTTTTTCTGGAGAAACACAAAGACTCGGGTTATGCGATACCAGATACTAGATACCTAAGCAAATTACACAACAACCCCAACATAATCGCCTCTTTTGTTTTTTATTTATCTTGCAGATGCGCTCACCTGGGCCCAGGTGAATGTGGAACCCAACACAGCGCTCCTCAACCAAGGCGATCGCACCGAGCTGCTCTGCCGCTATGGAAGAGCCATCAACTACTGCCGCATCGAGATCCCCGGCGAGCCGAAGGTCCTCAACTTGTCGCCGGAGTGGAGCAAGACCCCCGGATTCGCGTACTTCGGAGGCGGTCTTACGGCCGGACACTGCGGCGTCAGCATCGAGCGGGTGAAGGCCAGCAACAACGGCCAGGTCAAGTGCAGTCTGGGCGTCGAGGGGGAGGAGCTGGAGGGCGTCATCGACCTGGTGGTGGCAAGTAAGTATTAAAAGAATATATAGAAAAGGTATTCAAAATAACTCATAAGTTTGCGAAAAGCATTGTCTATATTTATCTTTAAAAAAACCATCAAATTACTTAAACATTTTAAAATCTGCCAAATAAACTTCAAGCTAAAAGAGGCCAAAGACTATATAATTTAAATGTAATAAATTCAAATATTGATTTGGTTTAGCTTAGATGTTTTTCAAACAAGAGCATAGGTATAAAATAGAATCAGCTAAAATGTTAAGCAAGCATTATAAATAAATTTGTAACTTTCCTATAAATATCAAGCTAGCAATTCTTAAATCGTTTTTCTCTTTTCCTTCTTACTTTTAAACATATTTGATTACCATCTTTAAATTATAGTAGAAAACAGCTTTACAAAATGTAAATGCTAAAATGTTCCATAAATTTAATAAAATTTATTCAAAGTTTATTTTAGTAAGTACCCTGCTAGAGAATTTTTGGCTAAGACTCATAAAACCAACCTTTTTGGTCCCAAAATGTACTAAATATTTTTTTCTCCTAATTTTCTAGTGCGTCCCGAACAGCCCATTATCGAGCTGCTGTCGAAACCAAATCGCGAGGGTTACTTTAACGAGGGAACTGAATTCAACGCGCGCTGCAGCGTTAGCAAGGGTCGCCCGCCGGCGAATATCACGTGGTACATCGACAACATGCCGGCCAACAAGCGCACCACTCCCCTGGAGTACCTCACCACCACCGATAACAATGTGGAGCTCACGACCACCGTGGGGGAAATCCAGTGGCATTTGTCGGCCGAGGACAGCAACCGGAAACTGGTCTGCCGCTCACACCACCAAACCGATCGCGAAAGTCTTCCTCCACAAGAGGCCGCCTACATCATCAACGTGCGATGTAAGTGCACAAGGATAATTAACTTATAATTTAGCGAATTTTTAAATTTATACATACGGCAATTTAATCGAAATACTGTCACTCAATTAAAATAAACTCAAAAATGGCTTGAACTAATATTGTTCTCACATCCTATAAAAGCCCAAAATAAATGTATATATATTTAGTACCAGCATTGGTTCTCTTTAGATCTAGTTACTCCAAATATTTTTGTCACTGTAATATAGTAAACACGAGCTTTGCCTATTGGAGTTTGACTAACTTCGATTAGTACTTCCAGAATCAATCTAAATTGCAGCCACATTTTCCGTGTTGCACTATGTTATCAGGCTATAGTCCTCAATAGATTTTTGTATTATTATACATAAAACTCTACAAAAATGCCATCCTTCTAATCTTGAACCGATATCGTATGGACTTTCGATTGATTTTGTGGGTTGCACAGAAATCTCGTTCAATTAATTAACAACCTAGTTCGCGTAGACTTTTGGTTGGATTTAGAATGGAAAACATTTTTGTAGCACAGCGGTATTTCTACCTTCTCGCCTAATTTTAAATCTAATTAATTATTTTCCCCCAGATGCCCCCGTCCACCAGCCTGATGCCGCCGTGTACGGCCTGTATCTCGAGCACACTGCCATTGTGAACATCACAATCCGAGCCAGTCCGCAGCCCAAGATCGAATGGAGCATCGATGGAGCGGTTGTGGGTCAGGGTCGCACCGACGGACGCTATTCGGCATATGAACCCCAGTATCTGGGCAACGATGAGTACAACGTGACTCTGGCCATCGCCGGTCTGACTCTGGAGGATACCACGAAAATCTACAATCTGAGGGCCAGCAATGAACTGGGACTGACGGACTACAAGGTGCGAATCAGTTCGTCGAGCAAACCGCCCAGCAGCAGCCTGGATGTGGCCGCAATTGTTGGCATTGTGGTTGCCGTTGCCGTTTTGGTCCTGGTCGTTCTACTGATTGTGTTTGCACGAGCCACTGGCCGATGGTGTTTTGGCGGTAAGTCGAAAATGTTTTTTTTAAATCTCCATACACACATTATTGCTTATTTCGTGGATGAAACATCGTCATTAGCTTCTCAGCCACATGAAAAACAACAACAACATCATCATCATCATGATCATCCATCACCAGCCACTATTGTCTCATCATCAGCTATGCTAACAATAATTTCTGGCTTTAGGTTCTCCATCCAAACCACTCAACTCCACCAACATCACCACCACCACCACCCCCCTTTTTCCCCCATCCACAACTCATCCTGCAATTCATATATGTACTCGGGTTTTTGGGACCTGTGGGCTGGGCTCTTCTGCCACAAGCCGTTGTTAACTTTCGACACATTGTGCGGCTTTTAAATTTTAATTAGCGTTAACCTAGCAGAAAGAGCAGCTAAAGGGGCGGATGAACGCAGCAGCCCTAGAAAACTCATCTAATTAAAAAAAATTCACTTTACTTTGCCGTCGGAGTTTTTGTGGAAAAATATTCTTGCAAAAGTAAGTGGTAGGGCCAAAAATTGAAATATGGAACATATGAAAGAGAAAATGAAAAAAAGTGTAACTATTAAAAAACATACAAAACTGGAAATGTTAAATTTAAAATTGCACTGAACTCCCAGCCAACTTTTAAATCATGTAAAAAAAATAAAATGTTACATAAAGCTTTAAAAAATTTAATCAAACAAGTTAACGCCGGATTTAACTGAAAACTATTTACCCTTAAAAAACCAAAACAAATCCAACCCAACAAAAATTAAAAATTTAATTTAATTAGTTACCTAAGATTAACAAAACAATTGTACAACTCTCTGAGAAAAAGTGTCTACAAATGACAACAACAAGAAGAGCTAACATTAAAATCGAAAATTGGTCGCTAAAAACTTACCAAAAAAATTCCAAAATATTTTTAAAAATGTGTTATTTGCTTATAATGTTTAATATTTAAAAAAATTGTATTTCCATGTTTCTTTATGCTTTCTGTACTTTCTGCTTGATAAGCTTCTTGGTAAAAGGACTAACCTCAATTTAATATGGAATTTTGGTATCTTCGAGATCGAAATCTTCTCTGCCCTTCTCTCCTACCTCTCTCTCTCTCTGGACACAAAGCTAAATGTTAGTTCTTGTTGTTGTCGTTTTTACAGGCGCCACTCTAAACACGGACATCGGTCCCGATTCCGAGGCCCAGATCCATCCGGAATTTAATGATGACGAAGAGCTGGATGGTCGCGATAATGGCGATGAGCATATCGATACCACACAGCAATCGGAGGAGGCCACGCCCCCCGTTACCGATAAATTGGAGGCGCAAAAGAAGGCGGACCTGAAGAAAAGTGCGGCAGCCACGGCGGCAGCGGTTATAGCCGCTGGAAATGGCAGCCAGCATAATTTAAATGGCCTCGAGGCTCCCAAGCCGCCAAATACTTCCGTTTAAGCCGCCCCCCATTTCCCAGTAAATGGGCGTGGCTTTTGGCCAGTTAGCTGTGTGCCCCATTTGCTAAAAGCAAAAGGGAAAAGAAACAAAAATAACGAATAAATATATATCTCCTTACCATACTTTTGCTCTCAAATATTTGCTCTCTCATAAAAAATTATATTAATGAAAAAATCTCAAAAAGCGCACAACAAAAAATATTATATACATATATAATTTTACTATAAAGAAAACAAAAGCAACACCTTACCTTAGGCCAAGTAATCTTAAGTGACCAATTTTTGTATATCGCGATTTTCGCAATCCTTAAATTTTCCTACGTCCACTCGAATACATCTAAAACGAAACATAAAACATTTATTATGAATAATAAATCAAAAATGTCCAATTTATTGTATTATATTTTGTCCAGAAATATTGATTTTCATCCATGTATTTATTTAAGCTATAAGAGCTGCCAGCATTTTGCATTTTCTAATTATTATTTTGTGTCGATTGGCAAATCAATCAATTTAAACTTGGCAAGCATAACAAATTAGAAAATTAAACATGCCTATGATTTATTTTAATTAGTTATCCGCTTCACACTTATGTTTTTTTCTGTTCTTTTGTAATTTTAGTAAAAAGAAAAAAATAAACAAAAACATGAAAAATATAAATATGTAAAGTTACACCCTTTTCGTGTTTGATGTGGCAGAAATTAGGCTGATGATGATGTTGTTAGTTGGGGCACCTGTTCGTATACCATTAATCATGACTATCATTTTTATTCAGTATGCAAATGATTCTGCAATAATTGTAAATATTTTTAAATAATTTTTTTTAACTTTCTCACACAGGTAAATCAATCAAGACGCCCACAAACGAAACGTAAGTACAGTGAACTCTTCCATCAGCCTAACAAATGTCAAAATAAGTTCAGAAAAGTGCAAAAAAAAATGGGGCCAGGCCATATATACAACTAACCCATCGACGGTATCTGGTTTGCTTAAATTTGTTTTATTTTCAAAGCCATTAATCTGTTATCCATTACTTTAATATTGCGTAGTTCGGATGTGTTTTTGTTTGTCTACTTGCATGTGTCTCTTGAGTGGCTTTAATTTTCGTACTTACATTAACCGTATATCAAAAAAGCAATCATCTCTAGTAATAGAAGCAGCTCATTATCATCCTAGGTTAGTTCATAGTCCTTTAATAGTACAAAACTTGAACTTAAGCACACTCATACACATAAACACACAACCCACACAGTTTATTGCTAAAGTCTCGTGTTTCGTCTTGTATTTGAAAAGTCCTGAAAACTGAAATTCTAAATTCTAATTCCATAAAAGCAAAATCAGTTTAGTTATCACGCTGTCACACACACACACACACCATACACATGTTTTACACTCCTGAACTTTCACATTAAAACGCTCGCTAGTCGCTCTGCCACGCCCACTTTGCTCGCTCGCCCGCCCACCAGCAAAAGATGAAGTCCCTGTCTCGCTCTGTCTCTTTCTCTTACCCTCTGAAAATCATAAAGCTCTCTTGCTCTGTCTCACGCATTTACTAAAATGTCAAAAATGTCGCTGTCCCAGTCATTCAACAAAAAAATAAAAACTAGAAGCAAACAACTGCATAGAACAAAAAAAAAAACCTCATAGTGTTAAAGCCACTTTGCTAATGCATCACAAAAATAATATAATAAAAAAAACAAAACCTCAACCACAAAAAGAAACGAAAACAAACTCCTTGCTATGTTTTGTCTTCTTATTCTACTACTTTCATATGGACAACAAACAACGCCAACAACCCAACGAATGTGTGATGAACCCACAAATTTTCAAACCACTAACAAAAATTTGAAATATTAAATTTAAATCATAAATTTATATTTTAATGGAAAATTTTCAAACAATACTTTCAACTTTATATGAAAAAATCCAAACAAAAAACGTTTGAAAAATTGACGAAAACGATTTCTAACATCAAACGTCTCTTTAAATTAAAAACAATCTTCAATTAAATAAAAAACTTTTAATTTGACAAAAAACAATTAAAAAATATGAAAAAAAACAGCCAGAATGATAAGCAAATCGAATTGGAAACCCAGCCGAACCATGGTCAAAATGTGGCACTTTTAGAGACCCCCAATGGTATTACTCTGCTGGGCGCCAATAAATTGAGAGAGGCCAATGGAAATGGCCAGGATCGTCTGTCGGTTGAAAGACGCCATCACGATGAAGATGATAGCTTTGAATATGCCACGGATCGTGAGAGCAGTGTCTATAATCCCACCACAAGACCCCTGAAAAGTATTCTGATGAGTCAGGCGGCAGGTCGCTATTCCCGGAACTCTATCAGCGAAAAGGAAGATGGCAATGAGAATGCTGATCTGCTGCAGAAGGGAAATCAACTGGGAATCCCCGAATCGCGTTTTTCGCGCTGGCTGCCCAAGGATCAACGCGAGCTGATCGAAAAGCAGGCAATGTTACTTTCGGGAAGGGGCAAGTCCAAGGCGCCAGCAACACCACCAAAGCCGCAGAAACCCCAGATCGCAGATACAACAAATACGGCAAATTTCACGCATTCCACAACGACGACGACGACAACAACACCGACGACGCCAAAGTTGCCACAGGAAACGGAAATCTGAGCGTGTGCACGTGTGTGTGTGTGCGCGTGTGGCATTCATATTTATTTATTTCTTCTTTTTTGGGTACAGGAAACGCGCAGCAGGATTAGGGCCGGAGCAGTTTTGTGGCAATCGGGAAGTTTTAGGGAGAGCAGGCATAAGTCTCAACGACATTTCAAGAATTTAATTTTAACGACAACAGGTGAATTAAAAAAAGTGAGATACAATTTCAAATTGCAATATAATTTTCTTTATATCATGCAAATTTTTGATGACTTTAAATTAAATGAAAAACTTTTACTCGGCTTTGGAAATAAATTTGAATTGTAATAAGAGTCAATAAAACAAGTTAAAGCAAAGGGATAAGCGAGATTTTTTTAAACCAATTTAAATTAAAAGACCTTCGAACAAAATTGTAGTCGTCAACCAGTTAGTTTCCCAGATAAGCCCCCAATAAATCTAAATTAGCCAGTCGCAAAACTGACTCCAAATTGGGCCCTAAGCTTTGTATTAACTCACAAAAGTTTATTCTTCAACACAATGACAAACAAACATTAAAACCTATAAACAAATCGACAAAAACTGATTCATTTCATAGAGATTGAAGCCGGCATGAAATTAAGTTATTATCGAATACATATAATCGAAAGAATTTGCATGGCAAGCATGAAGCGAAAGATCATTGTTTTACATCAATATTTATTGTAGTCACTGTAGAACAAAAATCATCAAAAGAGATATATGCGCATCAAGAAAGTGTTCAACTTAAACAGCGCACACTGTACTTTAAGAGCGAAAATAAAATTCTTTTGTTTTCTATTATTATGTTCGAGTTACTTTAAGTTCTGTTCTAGTGCAGATCACTTAATATTAACCAATTTAATAATATATTATGTAATTTTAATCTAAAACGATGAACTGTAGTTAGGAACTTTTGATACAATTTCTTTTTCCTTTATTATTTTTTACAAAACTTATGTTTAATATTTAATTACCAACAATAAATATTGTTAAAATTGAGATGAGTTTCCTTTTTTGGAAATATTTATTTTGCGAATGCCTGAATATGTGTGCGTGTGTGAAAGGTGATTTTTGAAAAGGATTTCATTATATAAAGGAAATTTCTAACAATGCAGCATATCAAAGAGGAAATTTCCCGTACAATTTAGAATTTTCCATAACAAAAGCAGCATCATTAAAATACGAAAGCAACATTTCATGCAATAAACATTTCATATATGTATATATATGAGGGACTAACACGCCATGGCAAAAACCTATACAAATACAAGCACGAACACATAGACACGGCACACACTGTTAGGAAAATATATCCAGCAAATACTTGTTGAGCTGGCCCAGACAGCAGGCAGACATTCAAATGAGCCAAAAATATTTATAGAATATAGATGAAACTCATTTCAGCCAAGCGAAAGCAATTTACTTGGTCAGCCCACGTTAAACGAAGGTTAAAGTGGGGGTAAAATTGGGTTAAAGGTCCATAAAAGGTCAGATGCGAATTAAATATTCCATATGGCATTAACAACGGGTATTAGATGAAGACTAGGAATTTAAATTAAAACCATTGTTTAAGTGTATTATATACAACAAATATACAAAAAAATGTTTATTATAAATTTAGAGACTTAAATCCTTTTTACAACATTTTAATTCAAACTTTAAGATGAAATTTAAAACTTTTTCTAGTTAAATTAATTTCAGAATATAAGGGCTATAAGTTATTTTCAAAGTACAATTCGGAATGAAATGAGATTAAAAACTTCTTCCCTCGAATATTTGCTTTTCCTAACACAATTTGGGTTTTAATGGTGCCTAACACGAACAGCAATAACAATTACGCAATTACCAAAACAAAAGTTCTTAAGCCCACTAACAACCGCCAGATAGGACACACTTAATAGCGCAGAAAGCTGCCAAAACAAGACTTCTAACCACACGACTAACCCCGAACACTCTTATGGCCATCTTTTGTAAACTTATTTTTTTGGGAAGAAAATTCGCACAGCAGCAATTATTTTGACACAGTAATAAGTAGCAAAAAAATCTAAAAAAAAAAAGCAAATAGCAAACAGCAAAAATCTCTCATACAAAAATCAAAATCATGAACCCATCCAAAATCCTCCCAACAATTTTACAACCGACAAGCAGCAGCGACACCGAAAGCGCCGATATAAAAGCCACATCATCAACGGCCACCGCCACAACGACAATGGGCGGAGTGGGCGTGTCGGCCGAGGAGGAGGAGACCGTTAACGAACAGGAGAACCCACAGCAGCAACAACAACAACCACAGCAGCAGCAGAAGAAGGCCAAGAGATTGCCGGCTTTTGCCGCGGCAATTTTAAAGCGTTTCAACGAAAAGGATTCAAGGAAGTACAAGGATAACCAGGAGTCGATGAATATTGTGGAGGGAAGCGAACAGGAGAATCCAGCAGGCAACAATGCCATCGATGGCAATGACAATGAACCAAAGGTATTGAAAAATGTCCCAGACACCGACCTTATCTCTTTCCATCTTCTCTGTCTTTTCCTGAGCACACAGAAAAAAATATCATTAGAAATGTTCAGATAAACAATATATTTCACATTGAATTCCCAAGGTATCTTTGAGAAAAAACTTACTTTTTGGAATATCAATTTTGTATTATTTCTATATAATTCACAAGCGATACATTTACGTTAAAATATGATAAAAAATATCTTAATTAAAATATATAAGGATAGTTTGATTCTAGTTAAAGACAAAAATCCTTTTTCTTTACGAATACATAATAAATTAGATCATTGGATACCTTCAAGCATATTTTTATTCCAAGATTAGTGTTTCCAAAAAAACACAAGCACAAGGTGTGCAAAAGTATGCAATGATATATTTTAATCTAAGATCGTTGGGAAAAACTTGTTAAATGTTTCTGAATAAAGTTCCAAATCTTTTTAAATGTATATAACATTGATAAGATCAAATTAAACAAAAATTTTCGATGGTAAAATGAGAGTCACACATTTTTTTCCGTGTGTATTATCTTTAAGTGTGCGTGTGTTTGAGTGCGAGCTGTATTTACCTTTAAACTTAGCATAGCTATTTGATATTTAGACGCAAGCAAACTGCAAAATTCTGTTTTTTATAATTTCTTTTTTGCTATTATCACAAATTTTCTTCAACGTTTTCTTTGCCATTTTCTGCTCTTTCCGTTTAAAAAAAACCAACCGCATGCAAAATAAAATCCGTTGTTGTATAACTTTTGTATATATACGCAAATAAAGGCTATAGTTTGGCAAAGCACCTCACCAGTGTGGACATTTAAGTAAAGCAAAGCAAAAGAAAAGGTATTAAAAATTTCCCTTATGAAAATCCTAAAATCTATATCTCTTTTCAATGTTTCTTTAAATTGAACAAATACTTATAAAAACATTTATTATCTATTCCAAAAAAACCTAGCAAGACAAACAACTCGTCTATGCTGAACTTGTACTAAAACCAGCCAATGAGACAACAACAGCAGCAACACCAGCACCCACAACAGCAACAACACCTGAAGGAGCTGGCGTCGGGGTTAAAAGTTCAACGGAATACGCCGAAATAGTGTATGTGCAAAAGGGAGGCGAAAGCAAAAAATAATCTATCCCAACAACAAAAACCCTGGGAGGCTGACACAAATAAAACATAAAACTGGATGCACAAAAATTAAGGAGCAGCAACGTAAACAAAAACCCAGTGCAGCATAAACATAAACTCTACAATGATATTAAGTATGCAGAAAAAAAATAAGAATAAAATGTCTTAAGTGGTTTTTCAAAAACTTCTTGAATGTGTGTACTAAAATCTAATGAAATGTGAAACTAAAAACATAAAAGCAAAAGCAAAAAAATAAACTTATACAACGTAAACTTAATTCTCCGCACAGAAATCTTGACACAGGACACGCTCCCCCAATATGTACCCCTCCTCCCTCAGCCCACACATTAAATCAAATTTACAACATGATAAAAACGAAAGAGAACCTTAAAAAAGCTAAAAGAATATTTGCAAAACAAACTATATATAAATAAAATTTACATAAACATAGGCAAGAGAAAAAAAAAACATTTGAAAATCTCAATTATTTACATAAATGTCTCGCATTTAAGCTAAATGTAAATTTAAGACAAGAAGCAACACAAAAAAAATACAAACTATGCAACATTTAAGTAAACTTATTTAGACGAACCTTAAATTATTTTTACGCAAACATTTTTGTACACATCGCCGTTTCGAAAATGCAAAATTAGTATTCTAACAATTTAGGCAGCCAGAAAAAGCATTTAACAAAAAGAAAACTAAAAAAGAAAAAATTTACCGAACATCTCTTGCAACTGAAAGTATTCTATCATAATTAATTTTGTTTTTTTCTCTTAACGATATCCATCCATTTTCAATACAACTGGCAATTAATGTTATTATTTAAAACCATTTTAACAATTACGTATTAATTGATAATTGAATAAGTTAAGTGCATAAATTAATTACAATGTACTTTCATGATGATGATTGATTTTTGTATTTTGTAAGTTATAATTTGTATAAAGTTAAGCTGAACAAGAAACTTTTTTGAATAAAATTCTTTACCATAACACGTGAGTTTATTTTTCAATCCAATTAACAATTAAATTTGCAATGTGCAAACAAAATAATCAAGATAAAAAAGGGCAGCTTGTATTTCAGCTGAGGCAAGGAGAAATATCGAGCATACATAAAAATGTGATCTGATGATTATTTGCGATTTTATTATGATATGGGCAGCAAAAATATAAATCAAAAAGACAACCTAAACGGAAGCAATGAAGACAAGACAATTTACCGATTTTTGCTAAAAAAATATATTTCGAAATAAATTTCCTTTCCATTTTCTCGATTTTTCCATTGAGAGCTATAAGATTTAGTAGGCCAATCTGGCCCCTTTCTGACTTTTAGAATACCTGCCCCAAAAAAAAGTTTCAAAAAGTATCCAAATAGCTTTAAAACTGAGGGACTAGTTTGCGTAAAAACGGGCAGACGGACATTGCTCGACTCGATGCTGATAAAGATTATATATAATATATTGTGTCGGATATGTGCCCTTCACGGATAAAGGGCCTTCATATAAAAATATCAAAATAATTTCAAATCAATTTTGAATGCTATCTATTATCTATTTCAAAGGAAATTGTTATTGAATTTTGCTTGCCTAATTAAGGGCTACGGAATATCTTGCCGCCAGCCAAAGTCAAAGGGGTATGTTAACATTCTGATTGGTTAATGAAATGTCAAATTTACGACAGCGAAACTGAAATTGCAGTTGAGGCTGCCGGCAAAATGTTGCCATCTTTGTTTTGCCTTTTGTTGCATCGAGGAGCTCAACACGCCAACGTCAAGTACACTAAATAATTGCACACTTCTGATCCGATCTGAAACAGCAAGAACGATAATCATGTCGCATTATTCATAGCCGCAGTGCAATTTATATATTTTGGCTAATACCAAAAAAAAAGGAGAAATAATAATATTAAAATATGGCAAAGTTTTGCAGTTGACTTGGCTTTGTCTGCTGGCAGATTTTGGTATCTGGCCGTGGCTGCTTGTCAGTCAGTCAGTCAGTCAACTGCTCGGTACTGGGGCTCCCTCAACTTTTTCTGACATTTCAATTTATAAAGCTCAAAATCTGCGCGTTACCCGAAGCGTCGCATTTTACATTAGACAAAAACAGAGCGAATCTCGTATATTTTATTTTCGCCAGTTCTAGGGGGCTTCCTTTTTTTGCAGAGTACGCCGCGACAGCTTAAAAGTAAAATACAATTTTGCAGTTTTTTTTCCTTTGTTCCATGCCCAAGGCAGTACATTGAAATTGACTAGAGGGGGACCGAATAAAATGAAACTTTCAAGGCTAGTACAATGCACTTTCAACAAAACGGCATATTGGGCACTGTTACATGCATATATGTAAAAAATGGGAAAAATTAACTAAATATCTTCAAACGTAAGTATAAACTTATAATAAACGCCTATGCTTATATTTTTTATGAAATCATTTTCGCACAACTTATTTAAATAATTTTTTTTTGAAACATTTTGTTTTAACCAATTTGTTATTCTCCATTAATAATTTGAATACAAACAAAATGAATAATTGTTTTTAAAAGAAGGAATCAAATGAATTGAATGTTTTAACTTTAAACTTTAGTTGCAGCACAAAAACTGTCTTCTGTTTCACTAATAGTATCCAGTCAAAACTTTTAAGGGCTGTATGCACAATGCTTAATTCAATTTCAGATCAGGTTATTTGGGCTACCTGTAATCTGTATCCCGGCCACAAGGCATTTTGTAAATTACGTAATCAGGCTTAGGAATTCGCGTCGCATTAATTTCGCTTAATTAGTTTGCCATTGCAATCGGCTGACTAGAATCCAAGTTTGAATTGTAGGCCACGTTCTCCGCCTCTAATTGCATATTAATAAACAATGTCCCAGGCATTGATTCAATTACCAGTTAACTTAGAGCCGCCCATAAATATGCATGTAGAGTCAGTTTATTGTCCACTAACTAACCGAAAACGAATAACTCCTTAAACTCTGGAACATGGCGTTGCAGTTTTCCTCAATCTGCATACTATTTGGGGCCGAGAGCTAGTGCAAAGTTTTCAAATTTGAGGAACAATAATGGCAACAACAACAGTCATTAGATAAACAAACAAAACTTGGGAGGATGAAGGAAAATACAAAGTCAAATATGATTCAAACAAAAAATCAGAAATCAAGGGACGTGTAAACTATGGTAACAACAGAGAAAACAACAAAATCCCCAAAAATATGCAACACAAAAGTTGATACTCAACATCTGCACTTCTTCTTGTATCAGCTGTTGTTCTACCTTTTAGTTGGCAACGGGGCGGATACGAAATGTGAGAATGGTAGTCAACAAATTTTGAAGTAGCTAAAATTATTTTATTGAAATTGTTTTTACTAGCAAATTATACAATCATTTTTCTGTTTTCACTCGGAAGTTCATTTTTTTACATATAACAAATTTTCCGTTTTTATAAAATTTTGTTTTCGGTATTACATAAAAACTAAGACTGCTAATTTGCATCTTTTGGCAAGGGCATTTGATTTGTATAATATGTAAACAATTAAAAGAAGTACAGACATTTCTTTCCAATGTAATTTTTTAGAAATTCCTAAAATGATAAGTGAAAACTTATAAATGATATACATTTTTTATCATATATGTAAAACTTGGGGCTTAAAAAGAAAGATACAAAACTTACGTTTTAAGCATAGACCTTTCATTTTTATCCTTTTACAAAATCAAGCGGTACAAATTATAATAAATAACAACATTTTCCCGTTTTTGACAAGTTTTTTTTTTTTAACTAACAACCACTCAATTGAAATTCAACGAGCCTGCAAATAATCCTATTTATATTAAAGCTTTTCAAAAAACAGCTGTTCTTGTAAATCCTTATCAGTAGCTTACAGTCCACAAAAACTTTCTCTTTGCTGAATATAGAGAAAGCTGAAGAGAAAATACAAGCGAAATGGTGGATGCTAAGCTTTCTCCTATGATTTCTCTTAGTTATAAAGCTTTTAAGAGAACTGCAGAAAATTCCGAAGTTCTTAAAGGCTTAAAGTGAGTAAATCGAGCTACAAAAAAACTAAACCATTTGGACAATTGTGACAATTACTGTGGCAGGCACACAAAATTGGATAAGCTCTTAAAATTCTCTATAGCTTTGCTAAGAGCAAGTCCCAAATTGACAAAAAAAGAGATATTAAGCCAGAGAAATGTGAAACCCATAAAGGAACTGTGCCACTTGAGTAGTCAACAAGCTTTTGGCAGTGTCCTTCATAATTTGCACTGGTTGCCATTTATACGCCAGCAACAGGTCTGATTTAGAAATTCCCTTTCCTCCTCAAGCAGATATACATCAATATAAAAACATAAAAAAAAAACCCTTTGCCACCAATGTAAATTAGGTAAACTTTTAGGTAATTTTTTTTAACTCTCCTGCAATTACGCTTGATTGCCACGAAAATGCGTAAATTCAAATACTTGAAATACAGGAAAATAAGACAGCGGAAAAAGGGAATGAACAAAAATAGCTAAAAAAACAGCAAAAAATCAACAAACTTTTATTCTTCTGACTCTCAAAGGGCAACAAGGCGCATACTTAATTATAATTCGAGCTGTTTATTTTCCGCTTTCCTACTCACTCTATCTTTAACAAAATTGTGGTTTCAGTAAAGGCAAAACAAAAGAAGTGCTTTGTATAAGGGACACAATTAATTACTGTTTGGCAGAAAAAACGCCAAAGAAAAGTCAAGAAACAGTCGTCCACCAACTGTGCAACAAGTTTAACTTTTCTGGCAAGTTTGGTCAGTGCAAATGTATTATATATATGTAAATTCTTGCGAAAAAAAAAGGGAACACAGCAAAATTGTTGGGAAAAGTATCAAATAAACTTTGGCTTTTTTGCGCCAGCACCTGGCCAAGTGAGAATGAGAGTGATGAATTTGATTGAAGAACTTGTTGCCACCCAAAGGTCCTTATTGGGTGTCCATTTTTGGTATTAATATTTAATATGGGCATTAATATTTTATATTTACTTCAAGTTTAAGGCCAGCATTTGATTGGCTCTTAATTTGTGGATAATATTTATATTCATAACAAAACAATTTCAATTTTTATTTTCAATTTACTAAATTGTTGAAGTGCAATTTAGAATTTAATAACATGTGTATATGTCAATTCTATTTTATTTGATAGTCTTCGGCAATAAAATTAGATGTTACATTTCACCCGGTTAATTACATATGAATTTTTTGACTTCCCACAAAAGTTACCACTAGGCTCGAACAAATTTGAAGTGAAACCGAATCCACTTTATTTCGCATAATCCGAGGGCATCGTTCAACTCGACTGACACTTTCGTTAGCCATTCGGAAAAACCCTTTCCCATTTTCGCTCCCTGTGTGTGTCGCCTACTCATTTCATGGCACATTAAATATTTATACCCAAAAATGTTTGACCCCCATAGAGCCACCGCATATTTGTGGTTTTTGGGTATTTTTTTTTTTACAAATTTGTTGTTGTTTTTTCATTACATATGTGCGTTATAATATTCGCATGCAAATGTCGAGTGTTAGTCAAGTGCACGGAATATTATTTACATTTTTGAGGTTGCTAAAAAAATATTTATAATGAACTCGGCATATCCTGGAAAGCGGCCCGCAAATCTAGAGCAGCCAAAACTGGGGTTCCGAGTGGGTCAAATGTTTTCCCCCTTTCTGTGGCCATTTTCAGTGACATTCAATTTTCAAAATGTTCTTGTCGGTGCGGCTTTGAGCGCGGAAATTGAAAATGTTGTGCTGCCTCACACACATAAAACTGAAATGCGGCAAGACATTGTCGGGGCATGTCGGTTAAACCATTTTGTTTGCTGATTTCCTCTCAAGCCGCCCGCAACTTTTATGCTGCCATTATAATTAGGCTCAAATTGCTGCACTTTGCTTTGCATTTTAATTACTCAACAACAGCTCGAGAGGAAGAAAGGCATCTCGGAAATGTTGCACAATTTAAGCGAGAGTGAAAACGAAAACGAGAAGGAAAAGGAAAACAGCACGGAGGGAGCATCGCTAACAAGTTGCTGCCTCGCTGCCTTGTCATGGGCTGCCTGTCCTTCAGTCCCTCTGTCACTCCCAAACGCCGTGCCACGCCCCCATGCCCTCATTCCACCGCCCACCGCTAGGCAGTCGTCAGTGTAGCATTTCAAGCAAAGTATTTAATTTCCACATCATACACACGGCCGCCCAGGCAAACAATGAGGGGCGAAAACCTAGAATGTGTGCCAAGGCGAAGGCTGCCGGCTGATGGTCCATTCAACTCAACTCAAGATGTGCATATCCATATTCCTGTGGAAATATAATTAACAAATATCTAAAAGAAACATGCTTACAAGCCTTTAGATAAAGCGAATAATTTGTGTATCAAAATATTTCAATATATTGTAAATTTTGTTATAGTTATCATAGCACACCAAACATTAAATAATTCAAATCAAATATTTACAAAGAATATAGTACGCCAAATTAGAAACAGCTAATATTCATTAAGTGTAGGTAGCTTTATTAGCATTCTTCACTCGAAAAGAGGGGTATTTTTTAAATGCTTCTTTTATTTATAAGTTTATTTGAACATGCATAGTATAATTACTATCAGTAATTTAAGTTGCTAAACATAAATTTAGTTTTTTTTACATTTATTTACGCATTCCACGTGGGTCTTAAAATTATTTGAGTTCTTACCACATCCAGTGTAGTTAAAGCGGTAGCACTTATTGTCTTTGTAATTGTAACCAAACCTTTCATCACGACCAACACAGGGGCCTCTAATCATCGGCTCTAAGCAGATCCCTAAATAATGAATATGATTTTTTGGATAGGGCATGATATATTTTATAAGGAATCGAAAGAAAATAGTACGACTCGTAACGTAGCAAGAATTATGAGGAATTTAATGATAACACTTACGATTTCTCTGCCATCCCAGACAAAAATATAAAAAATATAAGAATATAAAAAGAAGGATAATAATTATCTTCATATTCCGTTTGCTTAAATAGCGTTGAACTCAACTTTCTGTCTGTTGAAAACTACAAATCAATGTGACAATGACCGATTTAATAGCTATTCCTAATGGTATTCGTTCTAGCTAAAATGAAAATTAAATTATGAAAACTGTGTCAAATTCTTTATTTTTAAATTAATAAATATTTTCATACTTTTCTATAAGAAATGTTAAATTTATATATTTATACTGGAATTGAGTTCTTAGTAAACTAGCTATGTATATACCTTTTTACACTTTGATTGGTATTCATAAAAGGATTTTAATTTATTTTACTCACAGGTAGAAGGGTATTTTCAGAACACCATTTCTCTCTGCCATTCAATTCCGTGTTCCTGATTCATATGCTGTCGCTCAGCTTCCTCGCTTCATACATTTTATTGGTTTAATTTTGTCACGTTTCGAGCGGAGAAAGTGCCGCCAAAGAAAGGAGAAATGGAAAACATCGGGGGAAAAGGGCAGACAGACAGGCCAGTAAAAGGTTCTTGCAAATCATTTCCATTTCAGTTTCCTTTTCTTTTGCCTCTGCGAATAAATATAAATAGCAAAATTTGCCATTTTGTGCAGCGACTTTCGAAAGTTTTCAACGAAAGTTTTTGTTGGGCAATTGGTTTTTCTCATTTCCTTTTTTTTGGCAGCCAAACTATTTTTCTCTGGCATTCAAATCAATTTTCAGTCAGGATTAAACCCTTAAAGCTGCTGATGAT
This sequence comes from Drosophila kurseongensis, assembly GCA_018153305.1. NCBI lineage: Eukaryota > Metazoa > Arthropoda > Insecta > Diptera > Drosophilidae > Drosophila > Drosophila kurseongensis. Next base: position 9,543,602 of record JAECXX010000210.1, on the reverse strand, counting down.
TTAAGGATTTGTCTGCATTATAACGCATTTCCTTTATATGAGAATGTGTTGGGGTGAGATCAGGTGGAAAATGTAGGGGGAAAGGGCAAATGTCGGCGTTGACCCGCTGCCAAGTCAATAAATTCTCATTGCCTAAGCCATAAATCAGCATCATGGCGCGCTAAGTGTCATTTTTTGTGACGTTCGGATGGCTTTTTACCTGGCCAAACAACAGGGCCAATGAGACGGGGTTATTGAAGGGACTTTAACACTTAAAGAAAGAGATTTTTTTGTTTTCCAAAACCTTTGTGTAAAAAAATCCTAGGCATTCCTCAATAATACGTTTTAATCGTTCACTTTTGTTTATCTTTATTTCTTTTATGAATTAAGCTGGAAAAAATATATTATTGTTTTGCCTATGTTTTAAAAGGAGAATGTTTTTGTTTTTGGGTTTTGGTTTTACGGAATCAAAGAAATATTTGCTATAATTGTGTTCTTATTTAATTTAAAAATTGGAGAAGATTATATACGACCTATGACTTAGCTATTTTACCCAAAATAATCAAGATGTTTACATAAAAACATCTTAAAGTATTTGAATATATTATAATAAACAATTAATGCTATTCCATTCGGGAATAGTGACATTCATCGAAATAAATTTACATTTTTTCTTCCAGTATATAGTGGGAAAGAAATGGATCTGTTACTGGCAGGTTCACAATGCGCGTTATAATTTACACCTGGCGAAAAGCGGACGGCAGTAGCAGCCAACAACCTCAACCAACTACAACTGTCATTTGACCTTAACCAGACTTGTGATTCGAGGGGTGGGGTGTTCAAAAGGGAGCGGGGTAGGGAAAGGGGGCGTGACAGTGGTAGGGCAGCCTTAACCTTTGCTGCGGTTGCGGTTGGCTGAATGCGCTCCGGATCTGAACAGTTCTGGGCGTTATATAGTGCCATGTTATATATTTTACTCAAAAAGCGCAATGGCTTGATTTGAAAATTGTCAACTGACAAAGTGGAAACGAAGGGTTGATAGTGAGCGCGAGAAGGACGTATAGAGACAGGTCGCCGAAGGTGGTTTGACTTAACTTTTCCGGTGATGGATGCCGTGCCACCTCCACTATTGGCCAGGAAAATCCGTTAAAAGGCATTCGCAACTTCTGCAAAGGGGTGGAAGATCTAAAAGGGCTTACAAATAAATGTTATTTTTAGAGATTATTCAATTGCAAGCCATTAGATACTTTGTTAATTAAGGAATAATTAAGCTTTAAGTCAAATCTCTTATATTTGTATATTTTTAAAGTTTCCTGTTTTATACAAAACTGTAAAATAAAATATGTCATTAGGTAAACAAATATACAAGTCTGATGGGTAACATGCTTTTAATTACTCTCCATTAACCCCAAAAGTTTCAGTACTTCGCTTCGAATTTTCAAGTTCTTTCTCAGCTTTCTATTCCGAAAATCGATGGACTGTAAAAGGACTAATAAAATGTTCCAATTAAACCGAATGCGATCAATAAAGGACACTGTCGCTGGCAACTTAAAGCTTTACGCTTATTGAAAGCCCATCTATCTGGCTCTTACTGGCAGTCGTACCCCGTGGCAACACCCCCCTACACCCCCTATTACTCCAGGCAGCTGCGTTGATTGCCGTAACAGCTTTTGAAATTAAGTCGCTGCAAGTCGGCTATAGTTGCGATGAGGGGGTGGATGGAAGGGGGAATGATTTCAGGACCGTGGGACAGGACATTCCCAGTAAGACGGAATGAGGCTGAAAGCAAGTTTAAACCACACAGAGAAAATATATGTTTAATTGGCCATAATTTCGGTATAGAAAATTAAAAAACATTTTTTGACCATGTCAACTTTAAATGACGACTGCAAAAGTAGCTTTTCATATATTCGATTTGTGATTTGTGGCTTGCAGTAATATGCAAATAGTTATATTTTTTGATCATAGAAGTTTAAACTTGTACACACAAACTTTGGTAGGCCTTTACAAGTACATAAAAAATCTTCTTCCATAAAAAATAGTGATTTTCTGAAATTATTCTTCTCCAAATAAACGCCTTTTTTTAATTTAATAAAAAGTGGTAACAATTATTTTCGGACCTCGAATTAAAATGTTGGTTGTAAAACCAAATGTTCAAGAAATTGTTCCCGGGGTCCCGCATTATATTTTTAGTTCCGGTGCAGGGCCACACACTCGCACAATTGACGCAATTGCAGCGATACTTTGATTTTATTTCATTTGCCGGGAACATCTGAGGGTATGCCATGGGTGTCAGGGGTCGGAAATGGGTGGGGGCTTCCAAAGTCCAAAGGGGGGAGAGTATAAAATGCAGGCACCAGAGGAAGAGATGAAGAGCCAACCGGCGAAACAGTTGCCAATAAAAATTGCATTGAAAACGCTTAACCAAGCAGCGTGCATCAAATTGATTTCATGCTCCTCCAACGTTGACTGTAGTTTTACAACGTGCATCATCCTCACTCGCGCAGATAGTGGGAGTCCCGAAAAAATATGCTACGCTTTTTCCGAGTCGCACAAAAATATTGTCTGTCAATATTCGAATACCACACATCGCAATCCACACCACCCAAGCCCAAAAACGTAGCGAAACCAACCCAAAAACCATTGAGGAGCGAACGGTAACGAAATGTAATTTTTGTTTTTCCTCCCCACGCCCATTCACCCACCGAAATGCGATGAAGCAAAATAAAAGAAAACAGGACTACAATTTCAGGATATAGACTTCGAAACTACGAATTGTGTTTGCTCTGGTCGAATTAGTTGTAGGAAAACTTTGACTACAAAAATATAGAAACATACAAAACTTTTTTTGTAACAGATTTTCTATAATAAAATATTACAAAACATATGACTCCTTAACTAAGCATTGAAATTTTTAATTTATGATTTAAAATTATATTAAAAAGCGAAACATACGATCTTTCAATATTATTTAGTGATAAAAAAATTTTTTCTGGTTATTTCTTTCAGTATCATGTTATTTTAGAAATTTACTCTAAAACTTATTTCCAACGCTTTATAGAAGAATAAATCCGTTCGTATTTCAAATGTGTGTTAATTTCAATCTTGAATTAGCTTTTAAATACTACCTCCAAATATAATTAAAATACTTAATTTAAGAACTTTAGTTCTTATCGATTTCCTAAAATGTTTGAGAAATTTCTATTGAAGTTTTAGTGCCAGATTTAAGGGTATTTAAGAGGGGAAAGCAAAAGTGGCATGCGTGAAAAACGTGAAAATTGCCGACGCTGTTTTCGATTTTTACGCTCAATCCCTCAATCAGCACCCCACTCACCCATTTCGATCAACCAATTCATGGCGCCAAAGAGGGAATCCAGTTATCCTGGCATTGAGAATGGCGCATGCCTTTAAACTTGTTATTTCAAGGATATGCACAGCGTTCTGGTTGCAAACCAAGAAACAGACAGAAGCTGAGCCCCAAAAATCTGACAATCGCGGCTTTGGCAACAATTTCGCAGTGTTGTTGCCAGATTTCTTTTTCTGCACATAAGCATGGAATAAGAATGAACTACATTTACAGCTCAGGTCAAAATAATAGCGGAACTATGAAAGAAAGTTTTTTCAAAAATTGTTTAAGGGCTATTTAAATTATATTCTAAGCCAAATCCCTGTCTAATTAAAAACAGAAGTTTAACAAATACAAAAATTATTAATGAATTCAGTGAATGTGAAATAAATAAATATAAATTTGCTGTTATTTGTAAAAATATATGTATACATAGGTAAAAAACAGTCGTGAGTTTTAGTTGTTAATAAATAAAGATATAAAATACAACGAATTTCTTTTAAAAGTTTTTCTTTAATTTGTAGTATTCTATTTCGACAGCGGCACGTGTGCGCACGTATAGAAACAGCGTCGTGTAGCATCATATCTATTCAATTTGCAACTCTCAGCAATGTTTGGCATGTTTAGCAGCTCACTGAGCAATTTGCAATGCTATGGCAAAGCCAAAGCAGTTGCCAATTGCAATGTGAAACTCGCCGAAAAAATGCGCTTGATCCAAGTCGAAGGATCAACTAAAGCCACTTAAGTATTTATGGGAATATATTTAATATTTTCGTTTCAAGCATGAAGGTTGTTAAGCTGCAGGTTTCCCATTCCATCGCTTTTTGCCTAATCCATTGTTTTTGAGTGCATCTTACGTTCATAAAATTTCATGTTTATGACAAACATAATATCTTATGTGCTTCGAAATGCAACGCAGCTGGAAACAAAGTGCAATTTGGCATTTTCACTTCGGGAGGTATGTGATTTTTGTGAAATGACTAGCTGAAGTAGTGAACATTAAAACTGAATAAAGGAGACCATTCCCTTTTTGTAAGTTATTTCAGATATGCAAGAAAACAGTACGTCATGATTGCAAGATAGAAGACAAAATATTAAAAAAGTGACTTTTAACATCATTTGTTAAATATTGTAAATTGATTGAATTTAGCCAAATGGTTGACATGCTTAATAAAAACCACTTACAGTATCGACTTCTTAAATTAACGGTAGAACAATTTATAAGAGTAAAACAACCTACTTTAAAAGGGTTGGTAATTTATTCGGCTATTAGAGTCAATTAGCCCCAACTATTTGCAATCGCTTGGCTGCTTCAGGTGAACTTGCACCTGTTCATCACACACGACCACCACATCAATCAACCCACAGAGCGTATGTGATCCCAACAACAATCGAGTGGCAACCTTCAGAGAAATCAACCACAAATTGGTTGTGGCAATCGATGGCTAATCGAAGGAAGCACTGGGATGTGGGTGGGAACTCCTCGAATTCGATGGCATCGCTGAAGTGTCAATGGCAACATTTCATAACGCTCAACTGACACTATGAGGGGAAAGTTCCTCCTTTTTTGCACCCCCAAACTGAATTTGATTTAAGGCCAAACTACGTCTGGATTTTCCAGCTCGAACCAAAAAAAAACAAAACTAAAAAAGAAAACAGAAAGGAAAACGCGAATGGCGTGAAAAACTGAAACAACTCAAACAAAAACTCACACACACACATTCCGTAGATACGCATACATAGTCAATGGGTAAAAGTGGGCGGGTGGGTGTTAGGGCTAGGGGGCGTAGCGCGTCAAAGTCAGTCAAAGCGAAGGCAAAACCTTTAGTCAAGTTTGAAAGATTGATTAGTTTTTAACAACTTGTGACTGAGAGCGGGGGAGCTGGGTTGAAAAAGGCGGTGAAGGTTCGGGTTGTAGATCTAGTTCTGGTTATACGTTCCACTTCCGAGATACACTCGGAGAAAATAATAGCTCTATAAACATTTTAGGATAAGTTGCTTAAGACATACTTCATGCAAAACAATAATACGTTTGAACGTTTTTTAAAAATATAGTTCAAAAATAGTGAAAAAAAAACAATTTTATTGCAGAACATTATTATTTAAGTGTTTTTCCTATGATTATTAATCATAGCACAAAACTATTTATGAAGATAAAATCAAACTTTTAACAATAAAAACAATATTCAAAACTTCTCGAACTGTTTAAGAGTGCAAAATCTGAGATTTCCCAATATTTCAGTGTGAAAGGGATGAGTTCAACACGTGCACTGAATTAACACAGAGTGAGTTGGAAAGTGGGAAGGGCAAAGTCCTGCAGAGGATCCTTGCCAAGGATGTTTGTCGAACCAGGCCGGGTGAATGGCAGCAATTAGCCAAAGCCGAGACCAACCACATGCAAAATTGTCAAAGAAGCTCAAGGAAAAAACTTTAAATCCCTCTGGTCCTGTTATAATTCCCCATTTCGATTTTGGCTAGAAAGTGTATTTTAAATTCCCAGAAACTGACCATGTAGATCATGTCATCATGCATACCCACTTTCACTCCCATTTTCAATGCAAGTGACACACTCTCACATTTACGGAGCTGCATACTGAATCACATTTGATATTTGCATGCGAAATGCATTTGTGCTCTACGAAGCACAACAATAAACATTGTAAATATTTTTTTTCCTTACATTCTTTCCCGGTTTTTTTTCCTGCGTTTTCCTGTTTTATTTATGTTGCATGTTATTCCTTCTTCGCTCTTTTCTGCCTTTGGTTCTATCGTTCTGCTGGTGTTAGTTTTTATTATTATAGCATATATTATTCAATTGTCGACCAGAACCATTGGAAAAAAATTCTGTGTTTGCCCGGGCTGTAAAAATATTTCTGATAGTTAACCCTTACATCGGACTCTTGGACATGTTGCAGCGATTTTTCCGTTTTGCATGGGCCACAGAAAAGAAAATCAAAGAATGTGGACTAAATTTATCAAAAACAGGAAAAGATTACTTTATACATTTAAATCAATCAGGGATTGATTCAGATTGTTAAAAGCGAAGCATTTGTAAATAGATTAAATAACATTTTGATAGCTCTACTCATGAAAAATATATATACAACACAACTGTCGAATTTCGATTATATCATTTTTTTTTTGTAATAAACAATACATAATCTATACGTGTTAGCTTGTGTACTATATTAAATGGAACACAATATAAATTAAAAATAATACAAATTATTCTTTAGATAAAATTAAAAGCTAAATAGTTTTACAGGTATGCTAAATTCACAAAAAATAAAATGCATCTACTCTGACAACGTTTTAAATATTTTTTAAATATTAAAGGGAATTAAAAATGTCTACCAAAAAAACATCAATTTACATAATGGGAATGTTTATTTAAGAAAAGATTCGAAATGTTAACTAAGATTTTTAAAGCATTTTTTATCCTATTTAATTTTAAGCCATAAAATCGGGTTGATTCTCAAAAACCTTTTAAGTATAACTAGTATAACTAATAAAAGCGAAAAGCAAAAACTTAAAATCTCAGGTTTAAGTGCCTTGAATGTTTCCGCTTCCTCCGTTTAGTTGATTCGACTAATTTGGTTAAGTCTACATTAACTTTACTTGCAGCGGTGGTAACAACAACAATTAGCATCACGTGTTGCTGTAGAAAGTGGAAAATTCAAGTAATTGAAAAAAAAGAGGGAAAAATAAGGTCTCAACGGACCCGGCCAAGTGAAACAGATCCAGCCAGATAGCCAGGGCAAATCCAAAGGAGCAGATTCTAATTAAATTCGCGCTCGCACTTTCATTTAAGCAAATTTACAATGTGGGCGTGGCAACTGCAAAAAGGAAGGCGCAGAGGTCGAGGAGGCATGGGCCTGGGCCAAAGTTGAAGGCAACATTAATTGCAAATCCACAGAGGCCACACAGCGAGTGGGTGGGGAAAGTTGGGGGGAAAACCAAAGCCGAGCCTTGTCAACCGGGGTTGTCCTTTCTCGTCGCATCCTTGACCCGTTTTATGCCCCCTTTTCCGCGCCGCAATGCCACAATATTAAAATGACTTTTTCTTACTTCATTTCATTGCATTTCATGAACAATTTAAGCCAATTGTGCAGTTCGTAGTCGCAAAGTGTCCTTGCGCACGGGCCTTATAAATTAATTTCGAAAAACGGTTTACTGCAGTCAAAGAAAATGGCGAAAAGAAAATCAGTAAAACTTGTAGCCTGGCGCTAGATTTAATAAATAACTTAAAGGGATTCGCCCGAGAAATTCAATCAATAAAAGTGAGAGTAAAACGTTGTAGGGGTATAATATGATGTCCCCCAAAGATATAATTTAACACCGTTTAATATGATTTTATAGTTAATAGCTTTTATTTAATTTTAAGTCCTGGTCTCAATCACTGCTGGCTATCAACTGATCTCGCTCTCCGCTCACAACTCGCACCAACCCCCAACTCTCTGATAGAGTTTGAGAGCGATGAGAGCAAGAGAGAGAGAGCCCAGCGAGAGCAAGCTCTACAATAACAACAACTAAGGAATACAGTAGCTTATACATAATAATAGGTAGCAATCCTGCTACAATTCGGCCGTCCTGACATTTCAAGATCCCCTGATCTTGGTTTAATTTACAATTGATTTTATCTTATATAATCTTACATACTATCAGTCTTTACATTTACAATTCTTTAGATATATTTACAGTTATTTTCTTTTACCAATCCAATGTTTAATATTTTGACTACTCCAGACACCTTGATAAGGGCAACGCGACAATTGAAAACCTTCCACATCTTTTTATCACATACCTATCATTTCTCAAAACTTTATCTATAACATAAGGGCCCTTGTGTTTGGGTATTAGCTTTCTTGCGACTCCTACTGCGTTATCAAAATTTTTCACCATAATATAATCTCCTACTTTGTACTCTGAACTATCTTTCCTTTTCTTATTATATCTTTTTTTCATTGTCATTTTGTAATTTTGTTTGCGATTCCGCTCCATTTTTCCTAATTTTGTCTAAATCTCTAAAATCACTAACATTATCTAATTCTTCTAACTTTTGTCTCAATTCATCAATAACTTTTCCTTTCTGTTCAATTCCAAACAACATTTTACTCGGCATTTGTGCAATACTCCTTTGCTTCGTATTGTTCAATGAAAATTCAACATCCTCAACAACTGTATCCCAATGCATTCCTTTTTCCGGATCTGCCAATTTAGCTATCATTGGCCCCACTATACGATTAATTCTTTCCACCTGCCCATTGGCTTGAGGTGACCCGGTCGCAATTTTTACGTGTTTAATATTATATTCTTCCACAAATTTTCCAAAATCTTCCGATGTAAAACAGCTTCCTCGGTCCGAAACGATACAGGTTGGCCTGCTGTACGACCTAAAATAATCTCTCAATGCTATAATGACTTCCTTTGTGTTCGTCGTCTTTGTTGCATATAATCTAACGTATTTTGTGAACCCGTCTATAACCACAAACAGATGTTTCTTTGATCTTCCATTATCAACCGGTCCGTAATGATCGATATGTATAATTTCGAATGGCACATTTCCTTTTGGTATGCTATGTAACATTCCTTCCCCTTTTCCAGACTTCGGCGAATATGCCACACATCTCAGACAATTATCAATATGTCTAACAACTTTCTCTTTCATATTCGAAAACCAGTACGTTCTGACAATGGCATCCATAACCTTATCTCTTCCTAAATGACCTAATTCATTATGATATTTGTATAATATCTTTTCCTCCATTTCTCCTGGCACACAGAATAATAATTTTCCATCATTTGATTTTCTATAAATAACTCCATTCCTCATCTCAAACATTTTATCTTCCTCTTTTTCTAACTTTTTCCTAACATCTTTTAATTTTTCATCTTTCGCTTGACAAATAATTAAATTGTCTTCAAAACTATTCGTTTCTACTACTAGTATATTCGTATTCCTACTTAACGCGTCTACGTGTTGCATAAGTTTACCCGATTTATGAATTAACTCAAAGTCATACTCGAGCAATTCTAATGCCCATCGTGCAATTCGAGGGTTCAACTCAATCCTATTTAATGTTAACGTCAGTGAATTACAATCAGTAACTATTCTAAATCGTCTACCTTGCACATAAATTCTGAATCTTCTTAGAGCATAAATTATCGCTAACGTTTCAAGTTCAAAACTGTGATATTTTGCTTCATCTTTTGTTGTGGCCTTTGAAAAGTAAAAGATTGGGTGCAGCTTTTTATCCTCTTTTCTTTTGTAAAAGAACCGCTCCAAAACCTTGTGCGCTTGCATCTGTATGTAATTCTATCTCATCTTTGTAATAATATAATCCTAACACTGGAGCTTCAACTAACATTTTCTTAAGCATCTCAAAACATTGTAATTCCTTCTCTTCGAATACAAACTCTTTATCTTTCTTTAACAGGTCATATAATGGTTTTGCGATCATTGAAAAATTCTTTATAAACCTTCTAAAATATGAACATAAACCTAAAAAGCTTCTAACACCATGAACTTTATCTGGAACGGGAAAATCTCTAACAGCTTCTATTCCTTTGTCATTAGCTTGTATTCCTTTGCTGGTTACTAAAAATCCTAAATACTGCACACTTGCCTGTAGAAACTCACACTTATCCATTCTTAATTCAAGTTTGTTCTTTGCTAAACGATCAAAAACTTCCCTAAGAACATTTAAATGTTCTTGAATCTCTCTACTGGCTATCATGATATCGTCCATATATATTACTACCTTACCATCCCTTATCATGTCTGCAAAAATTGTATTAATAAATCGTTGAAACACCGCTGGAGCATTTTTTAGCCCCATTGGCATCCGCATAAATTCAAATTGCCCTAATGGCGTCATAAATGAAGTATACTTTATTGAGTCACCGTCTACGAACACATGAAAGTAGCCATGTTTTAAATCTAATTTCGAAAATATTGTTTTATTTACCAAAGTGTCTAACAAATCGTCGATTAAAGGTAAAGGATAATTATCTTTCACCATCGTCTTATTAAGCTTTCGATAATCCACACATAGTCGTAGGTCACCTGTTTTCTTTTTTACTAACACTATTGGAGATGCATATTCCGATTGACTTGGTCTTATAATTCCCTCATTTAAGTATTCATCTAATATAACTTGCAATTTTTCTTTCTCTGTATAAGCTAAACGTCTGGGCGAACAACTAAAAGGTTTAGAATCCTCTAATCTTAATTTTATTTCACATCTAACTTCTGGTTCCTTTGGCCTTTCTTTATTTACATAACAACTTTCTACCATTCTAACAAACTGACACCTAACATTGTAATTCACTTGATTACCAATTTTATAATCTGGACTTTCTTCTGTTATATCAATATTAAACAATTCCTTTTGCACTAAATCTATTTCATTTGTTTTCATAACTTTTTCTTCATCTGTAATTTTACTAAAAATTTCTTTAATCATCTGCCCATTGTCGCTTATTTCATTGCTAACTATCTGGTTTTCATTTCTAACAATATCACTAACTATCTGCTCTTCACTAACATTTTGAGGGTTTTCAATGTTCTCAACCGTAACCATTCTCAAAGTATCGAGGTTTAAATTAATATTACAGGCTTCCATAAAATCTCTTCCAAGTATTACATCATGACTCATAGATTTGTTTGCCACAATAACTAAATGAAAATGTATTTTATTTAAATTCTTCTTAACATAACATAATATTTTTCCATCCGTTTCTAAGTAACTTTTATTTAATCCATGATATAAACTTAAAACTGGTAATTTGCAAATATTTGCTGGTACTTTGGATATTTTAATAAGTGAAATTGGGCTTCCTGTGTCTATGAGGCATTCTGTAATTAACTTGGTATTAGGATCGTTCATAAAATGAATTTCAAAGTATCTTACATAATTGTTATTGCCACCCGGCTTATTTTTGTTCTTCACGCATGTAGCCACAAAATGTCCCATCTCGCCGCACGCATAGCACGACCCTTTCTCCCGTTTCGGCTTCCTGCATTCGGATGCCCAGTGTCCTTTGGCATTGCAATTATAACAGCGCGTCTCTTTGTTGTCCTTAAAGTTTACTACTGCCGTCGTCCTTCCAACACTAAGTGATTTGGGCAAGCTAACATCAGCAAATGCTCGCTTTATGTGCCCAACATCTACAAAACATTGAATGTGCGCCTGATTTCGCAGCCCTTGATTTGGAATTCCTTCGATAATGCAGCCTAACATTTCTTCTGCATCCATATTAATGCCCTGAGCAAGCATTATTTTGTCGTCAGCATAACTCCCGAAAGTCTCGCCAGCTCTCCATTTACGATTTTCAAATTGGCGCCTTATCTCCAGCTTCGATGTTTTTTCGCCAAACATTGAGATCAGTTCGGCAATTAATTCCTCCAGTGGTAACAAGACACGCCCTGCATTTGCGTGCAACCAGACATTAGCTTTTCCTTTTATCTTGCTTACCATCAACATTTTGACGTAGTGTCCGATTATGCCATAGATGCTTGCGATGTTGTGCATCTGAGTGATCCATTTGCGCGCACACGATTCACCAGCAAACTCACTCAATACTTGCATTGCCATTCCCAACGAAATATCAATACTCTGATTGAAATTGCTCTCCATCTTTTCTTTCGCGACGTTGACCTTTTTCACAACACGCACACTGCTTATTGCGTCGTTGAGTCTCTCTCCAGCTTGGTTTTGCATGTTGTCTTCCTTCTGCTCGCCGCCTTCTTCGTTCTCATCAGCAACTTCGCCTTCGTTTTCTCGATCTTCGCCGTTATTTTCATCGCCTTCTTCATCGTAATCCTCGCTGCCGCCGTCTTTGTCGTTACCTTTGTCGCCGTCTTCTTCTTGCAAATTTTCGATGCCGCCGTCTTCTTGGAAATTTTCGATGTCGCCGTCTTCTTGGAAATTTCCGATGCCGCCGTCTTCTTGGAAATTTTCGATGCCGCCGTCTTCTCCGTTACTTTTGTCGTTCTCTTTTTGTATAACTATTTCATCAATTTTATTGCGTATTTCGGTCGGTAATTTGTTTAGACGTAGAATTAATTCTCGTTTTGTACCAGTCGTTGATAACTTTAATACCCTCAACCACTTTTTTAATTGTTCAGTCGATGCTTCGTTCAAATCCATTTTGGTTTGTCAGGTTTTAATTTATTTAACTTATTTTAATTTAAAATTTATTTGGCTTGTGATCGGCCCACTTCTGATTTTGTAGGGGTATAATATGATGTCCCCCAAAGATATAATTTAACACCGTTTAATATGATTTTATAGTTTTTTTCTTCTTCTGATGGACGTTGATGCACTACGAGCAGTACAAACAAGTGGCCCAACGACACCAAGCACGTGCTTGTTACGCGCGGGCCCTATTATCAATTTGGGCAAAAAATGCGAGTTCGCGAGGAAAATACATAAATTAAATAGAGACAAGACACAAGTGAAAATAAAAGGCACAATTAAGAGAAAAGCAAATGAGTTAAAATATTAGTTTTTAGTAACGGGATAGAAGTGGAAATGCAGATTAGATGATAAAGGTTGTTATAAGTATTACATAGAACGCGAAAGGGCTCGTGCAGACAAAAATTTGATGAACATCGTGGCAAATTTAGAGGGATATAATTTCGTGTTAGTCTAACAGGAACATTGAAAGTTAGGCGGTTTACAAGTTCTGCAGAATCAATATCACCTCTTATAAGATTATGCATAAAAATAGTACCAAGCATTTTTTTAATAATAGCTTTTATTTAATTTTAAGTCCTGGTCTCAATCACTGCTGGCTATCAACTGATCTCGCTCTCCGCTCACAACTCGCACCAACCCCCAACTCTCTGATAGAGTTTGAGAGCGATGAGAGCAAGAGAGAGAGAGAGCCCAGCGAGAGCAAGCTCTACAATAACAACAACTAAGGAATACAGTAGCTTATACATAATAATAGGTAGCAATCCTGCTACAACGTGAAACAAGTTTATTTTATTTAAATTAAATATGGCAATGAGTATTACGAATTTTATTATTTTATTATTATTTATTTATTTATTATTTAATATGTTATGTTATCAAAGGTAACTTTAATGCTAGCAATTGATTTCTAACATTCAAAATGTTAAAAGAAAAATGAGTAATAAAAAATCTGTAAGTAAATAAAATAATATTGTTTCCATGATATTTTTTACATACATATAACTTACCCATCACGTTTGAGAACTCGCACAATTTTTAATTAAATTCGAGCGGCATCTTTCGTGCAACTTAACACGAAATCTTATTTACACGCCAACCGCAATTTAATGTAGCATACATTCGAGCTCGCCCGGGCGGCAACCTTTTTATTTACGACTTCAATAACATGAAACGCGCCTACCGACGAAGGCGAGGGGCGTGGCCACTAGGGGTATGTTTTGCGAAATGGGGCGGAGGCTAACGGGGCGTGTGTGTGTTAGAAGAGGGCGTCAAAAAGTTATTAAAATGTGCCAGCTCTGAGTCCCCCAATCCCTCTCGTTCACTCTCGCCGACTGTCTCCGTCTTATTTATTGGGGTTCCGCTCGCGACAGGTGGTTGCCCCACCAATTTACTTCACGTGGCCACATGTTGTAAGTGCTGGCTGTGGTGGGGTGCTGCTGATAATGTTGCTGCTGATTTCGGTAGGGCAACCGCAACACGGGAAGGCGGAGATTTTAGGCAGATATGTGTAAGCTGTATTCGAATTTAAACCATTCTAAATGTAAAATAAATCAGGTTGTGAATAGATATTAAGTTTTTCACTATAACAAGCTAATGGGTTTTTTTTAGTAACATAAGTGTCCCCATCAAGACATACAAATATATTTCACATTAAAGTCGCCAATTAACCCGATTTCCACGTAAATTGACTCCGAAGACCAATAGAATATAAATCACCGGCTTATCCACAAAATTGGTCACAAACGAAACAAATTTCTGAAATAATTTGCAACATTTTTGGCAGGAAGAAGCAGTGATGGAGTTTCCACAAAGAATTGCATCCGCTTTCTTTGCACCTGTCATCCCTTTCGACTTCGTATTGACCTCAACCTCTTAACTGGTTTTCAGACGTGGCACAAAAAGATATTTGCACAGCACTTGCAGCTAACACAAAAATAACACACACACACACAATCGTATGGGAATGCCATTGAAGTTGGCTTTTCAATTGCCAAGAAAAACTTTTGCCAGAAGTTCACTCCTTTCCCTCCGTTGACTATTTTTATATAATAATTCTTACTTCAAGCAGACCGGAGAAAGAGAACGAGAATTAAAATAAACATCGCAAGTCCTGTAAAATGCATATAGACATTTGTGGTCAAAATAATAGTGAACTCTCAAAGAAATTAGTTGCAAAATATTTTAAACATTGTTTATCGACTTCGTCCTTTTTGTTTTACTTACTAAGAATCTATTAATAAATTCCAATGAACTCAACCCATAAAAAAATATTTCAGTTTTGTTTGATTTTTATTTAGGCAATTTTTTAAGGTTCTACTAATATTGCATTTTTGGATTATAAAGTTTAATTTAAGCCATAAACATATTTTTGTACAATTGGTTTCACTAATATTTTCATCGCCATTGTCTATATATAAAGTTTATAAAAAGGAAGTTGGAGTTGACTCCTGCTGGAATTTGAATATTTATAAAGATTTTTGCATTTTGGTAGGAGAGAGAATTTTCTTCATTGAAAAATTGTTTATTTGCCCGAGTCGAACAACTGCCAGAGATCGTCAACGCCGCGGGGCAGTAGGGGGTTAAGGGGTTAAGGGGCTAAGGGGGCTGTGGGGGGTCTAACAAAACTTTTGCCTAAGTCATGCAAATGCAACTTTGAAGTTGTATTAAAAAGTTCAAACTCGTACCTCTCGTGTGCTCCAAAAAGTTGGCTGCATTATGCGTCCAAGCGTTGCAAGTCTATTAAAAATTACTTGTACATTTTCCACAATGTACAATCGCCACCATGGGTTAAAGCTGTCCCGTCAATTTGACTGCACGAGAATAAACAGAAAAGTTTTGAACCATTTTCCGGTGGAGTTTTAGAGGCGTTGCTGGCTGGCTGGATTTAATAGTTTTGGGTTCAACAGTTTGCTATCATTTTTTTGTTAGCAGTTTCTGCTAGGAGTTTGAAGGAGTTTGGCACTCACAAAAGTTTTATGGGTTAATTTGAGTTTGATAAATTTAA
The DNA here is from genome assembly GCA_018153305.1 of Drosophila kurseongensis. Taxonomy (NCBI): domain Eukaryota; kingdom Metazoa; phylum Arthropoda; class Insecta; order Diptera; family Drosophilidae; genus Drosophila; species Drosophila kurseongensis. The sequence continues at coordinate 9,528,070 of JAECXX010000210.1, read as the reverse complement.
TTGGGCAAAAGGAAACCTTTAAGAGTTTAAAGATTTTGAATTTATCCATAAACAATTGTATTTTATAGTTGGTAAACTTTATTTTTTCACAACAAGACTAATTTTAAAATAAAAAAATATCTTCAAATTTGTTTATTATTATTTCAGTTATTAACACTCAGTTTCTTTTACAATTCAAATATTGAACAAACTAACAAATGGCTTAAAGCTTCCTAAAAATAATTTGGCCTAAAGTTGCATAGGGCGTATGGTACTTACACCTAGGGTAAATAAATATTTGATATTTATACAACAAAATCTATAGCAACTAACCGTCAACTAGAGCACGACCCATTCAACACTTTCAATTAAAATAAAGCAGGGCTATTCCGACCCCTCATAAAAAAACGGCAAACAAACGCGCGTCGAAAAGCAACAAATGCGTTTAATCAAACATGCAAGAGCTCAAAAACAGTACAGAAGAATATCCTTCTATATAGAACGGGAATGAATCAAAGCCGGGAGGGGATATCGGGTGCAAGTCAACCTACATAGTTGCCTCCGAGCAATAGAAGAGGAAAAATAGAATGCGATCTGGGCATAAAATGCAGAAAAATCAAAAACCAACAAACAGCGAGCGCAAATATTTGTCAACTGTAATGAACATTTCATATTTTGCCCCCTGCTTTTCCCCTTTTGGCTCCAACTCGCATTTCAGTCGTTCGCTTTTAGAATTCTTCAGCAACTTCATCATCAATGTTTTTCCTGCCTGCTTTTCATAGCCCATTTTCTTTTCACATGTAAAAATTGTGTTCAGAGTCCAGAACTCAATGAGCGAAAAGGTTCTCACCCCTCCCTTTTTTCACCGCCACTGCACCCGTTTTACACTGCCAAAAATATTTTAAAATTTTATGCTTTCATTGAAATTTGAAGAACTGTTTAACTTAAACCAAATTCAATCAAAAAGTTAACATTCAAAAAATACATTTTCAAGATGAATTACTTTTGTATTTACACTTATCATTTCCACCTTTTTATTGGTAGGGTACATTTCATATAGTTTTTAAAGGACTTACCTTAAATTCCTCTTTCTATTATACTTAAGAACAGTAAGTTTTCAGAATATACTATGTATTAATTACTTTACAGATAAAATATAACTTGTATAGAATTTCGTACACAACTTTCTAAATATTTTAAAATAACATTTTAAAAGATTTTTAATACTTTTTGTGTGTCTTTTGCAATGTATTTTGGTTTCTAATTTTCCAATTAACAGGTTTAAAAATCTGTTTTAATTTTTGCTCGGTGCATCCTTTGCACGTCATAAATAGAAATGTGACACAACACATGTTGCTGTCCCGCAGGCACATTTCTCCATTTCCCATTGCTTTCCCCTCATGCTGCGTGCCACGTGTAGACAGTGCCACACACTCAGACACCCATCCATCTATGCGTGTTAGCTGTTATCACTTAACAACACAAATCGGTGCGAAATACGTAGCCAGATTCTAATTTATTTTCAATTTAAAAAGGTAAATGTGCCAAGCAGCAGACAGAAAAGAGGTTGGAAAATAGGAGATAGATAGATGGATGGATTGAGTGGGTGGTGGTTGGTTGTTGGCTGTTGGAGGGCGATGCTTGGTTGGTGCTTGGGTGGTTTCATGGGGCAGCCAACAAGCAATTGCCCCGAGGCAAACTATTTGAACACAAAATTTGTTGCCAGCAATTTTGCAGCAGGTGAGAGACGATGAAAAAGAGTGGTACAAGTGGTGAAAAGGGGGGAAAAAATGTGACACAAAGCAAATGTTTGTGTGAAAAGCAGAGGCCTTCAGCAAATACCAGGAAAAGGGGAGGTGGGTCGGTATAAAAAAGGGGGCTAAACGGTGGATGGAAAAGGGGCATTAACAGACATCGGGATCAGCCTTTGAGAGCTGTGCAAATTGTTTAGCTGGCCGTCAGTTAGAGAAATTAAAACTCTTTGCACAATTTAACTTTTGCTAGAGTCGGGACAGAACAGAATCTTTCCACTTTCATCTCTTTAGCTGGTACGTAAATGCAGTTACCTGATTTGAGATATTTTAGTCAGATGCCAGTTTGCATGTTTGCTCTGAAATTGCAGCACAACACAATGAGCATTTAGCATCCTTATGAAGCGTGAGACAAAAAAACTTTGGTTGGAGATGAGCGCATTATCATTCATGTCACGCACATTTTGCATTCGTACGAATTTGTCGTACGATTTAAAAAGCTTTCTCAAGATCTTTAAAATTTCTAGAGGTTTTTATCATATATTTCGTTGGTTTTGAATATTCTTAAGGCATCATTTCAACTTATAAATCTGAATTGTAAGGAGAGTAGATTTCATAATTCAAAGCATTCTTCATTTATATAGTTGAAACACAAATGAACATTTCTAACATATTTTGTTTTTAAATATCAAGATAAAATACAAGCTTTTTTCAAGTATGTTTAAAATATCCCTTAAACTTACTACACATTTCAATGAAATTTATTTCTTGTATTAAGATACAAGGCAATCTCTTTCCTCTGAATTTATAATCCATTTTCACAACCTTTCATCAGCTTTGACGCTACTTTTTTGCCTGTTGTCCCCTTGCAAACACAACTCACGTACTTCACCTGCCACTTTTCCCGTCCTCCGACAGCTTTGGCCAAAAACAGTTTTAAAGCCCTAAAATACTGACAGGCGACAACAACATTGAAATGGCAACAAAACAGGAACGAAAAAGCAAAAGTAACAGCAGCGACCTCAACACGCGGCTTGTTTATCAGAGCAACAACAGCTGCGCCCAAAATACAGATACAGTCGAACAACTATAGCTCGAAGTTCCATATGCCATATTCTATCTAATCTTTAACCTTTATTACTAAAAAATTACCTAAAGTTCCCTACAATTCAAGGTAACTTTAAAGTGTATAAAATCATAACAAATATTTATTTTAAAGTTCTTCTAATACTATGATCAATAAAAGCAAATATTTTAGATTTTCTTGTAAATATTAGCATTTACAATTGTTTGAAAGTTTTTAAAATATTTTTCAGATTTGATAACATTTTAAAAAGTGCGAGTAAAAAAATTATGATTAATCTTTTAACATGTTTCGAACCTGTTTTTTGTATTAAAATTTTAAGTTTGGTATTAAAATATTCTGAAGAAATATAATGATCATATTTAAATTTATAGAAGTTCGACTGTAGACACCAATACTACCAAACCTGAACACTGCTGTGTTACATTATCTATTGCATAAGCCAAGGCGCGAGCGACTCTAAAACAGCCAACAGCCATTTTATTATTATGTGCAAAGTTTTTCAAGCGCAACGCTGCTGCGAAAAATAAAAATAAATAGAAATAAAATAAGAAAACACAAATTCTGTGAAAACTGAAAATACGAGAGGAAAAGCGCTGGCTCATTTATAACCAGAGGGAGGGAGATAGCTGGCAGAGAAAGAGCGAGACGGAGTGACAACGACACTTGATGCATGATGACAGCAGCAGGGTAATAATGACAACGACGACGACTGCAATGGAGCAGACAACGCTCCAAGACCCGGGCACAAGGTTGAAAGTTGAAAGCCGGCTGAAGATGGAGTGCGCGCGGCAGGTAGGTGGAAAATTTTAGATGCATTTCGCATGCAAATGTTTGCAATGCCCGGATAAAAATGACTTTCACAGGAGTCGCTCAGCGCAAATGAGCGAAGGAGGTGGTGAAAAAGCGGGCAACAGAATTGCAGGTATTCCACAAACTATTTCACTAGGAAAAATAAATTTTAATATAAGTAATGATCACAAAAATGGAATGAAAAAAGCACCTAGCCTTAACACTTAAACTTAAATAACATTTAAGGGGTAATCATTTTAGCTACAAAAAATTTGTTTTTAAATTTATATTGTACTCAAATATTTTAGAAACAGATGCAAAACTTAAGATGCCAATTTTTTATGGAGGTAACAAAGATTAATTCATTTCAAAAATTTTAAAAATGAAAAAGCTTGTCAAATTTTAATTTTAATTAATTAATCTATTTTTAATTAATCATAGCTTATGCAAATTTATTAAAATTCGTAGTTATTTATTATTTTTATTTTATAAAATAATAAAAAAAAAATTTAGCGGTAACATAGCCAACTATAAGAATTTTAATCACATTGAATTTTAACTACAATTTTGCAAACTATTTCATGAGATTTCTGTGGCTCTGTTTAGAAAGCCATGTTTATTGAAAATTTTTTTTACGTGTTTTATTAGCCAGACCCGCATTGACCCTAATGACAATCAATGAAACCCAACGCAGGTTTTTACTTAGCATAAATGTCCCCCTTTACAATTGAAATAAGACAGAGAAAGCTCTACAAAGGGAAAACTTTCTACACACTCAAATAACTCAGACGAAAAACTTTATAGAAAAGATATTACGATTTAGTTGTAGACCAATGATGGATTGTTATGCACGAGTTCGCTTCGCTTGACACAAGTTTTGCATGGCACTACCGGCAAATTTAGATTGATCTGGCTAAGAACTTGGCTTATTAATTTGCATCAGCTAGAAAAGCTGGAAGAGCAGCAGCTGCTGAGTAAAGTTTAAATGGCATTGAAATGGCGGACTAACTTTTTGTCAGCTAAAACATTTTGAGGGGCAGATGAAAGATACAGACAGGTGGCGGGAGAGAGATAGCGCGCAAGTGTGGAAAAGAGAAGAAAGCTGGCACACACGTTGGCTCACTTCAATCACTTTAATTGAAACACGAAGTCTACGCATTTATCTACATCAGCTGCAAATATTACTTTTTTTTGCCCCAGTCGCTTCCTTTCCTCATTGCAGATAATGATGAAGAATCCTCCCATTTTCCACCCAACTCCCCAATTTTGTACGTGTGTGTGGGTTGCGTGAAAAGACTTCAATTAGGCGAATTGTGAGCAGTGGAAGGTAGAGAGTTTCCCCAAATATGTTTATCTCCCAGACAGGAAATTGACACAATTTTTTCTGTCTCTAGAACCAAAAAGGAATACGGTAGATGAATCAAGGATGCAGATTCAACAAGTCCTTGTGGTTGTTGACGAGAAAATCGATTGTTTAAATGAAAGCAAAGGAAATAAGTAAAATGATAATGATTTCAGATAATGAAAGCTATCAAAATCAGAGAAATATTCTAGATAAGTCTAATTTGTATTTTTATACTGCGCATTTAGGGATACTTTTTTTTGGTTTCTTAAAATAATAAAAGCATCATTTTTAAAGATATAAAAAAGCTTTGCAATTAAAAAAAGAAAGATTCCTTCAAAATGATAATAATAAAAATCCCCAATATTATCCACTTCATTATTTCACGCAAATATAAATGTACTGACAATTTCGCGGTGCATTTAACACAAACCAATGAGCTAAGCCAAAAACAAATCGTTGGCCAGTAATATACATAATATTAAATGTGAATTTAATTAAATATATCGTATGGTGACTTAACATATATAGTATCTGTTAAAAAAACAATTTGCCAATTCAATAGGCCACAAACAAAAAACATTTTTGTGGCAAAACAAAAAATATTACAGTATGAAAACAAGCTACACAAGTTGGTGTAATGACACATGCAAATTGCGGTCATCAAAATGTACAAAACTATATGCAAATTAATTAAAAAATATAAAATCTATGTAAATTGTATAATAAAGTACGTATATTAAAAAACAAGATAAAGGGAATGGAAAGGTTGCAAAATGTATAAACTACATGAAGAATATGAATAAAACTTTAATATAGTGTTTAATTGTAGATAAATTTATGAAAAATAAAAATGACGAAAAAAGGAAACATGCCTTTATGAAATCGGATGTCTGTAAGAAATGTTATAAGCTTAGAAGTGCAGGTTTTAGGTCACTTTTCGCAAAGCTTTTTTTCCAAAATTTGGAAAGGGGTGACATCATTGAAAAGTACGAAAAATTAAAAAATGAAGTGAAAACACAGATTTTTAGAGAATCAAGCCACAATCAATTTAAGATGAAAAACTTTATAATCCGATGTCTGTAAGAAAAGTTAAAGGCTTAGAAGTGCAGGTTTTTGGTTACTTTTCTGCAAAGCCATTTTTCGAAAATTTCATAAATTTCAGGTTTTTAGAGAACTAAAGAAATTGAAGCAAACAAAGTATGAGTCCAAATTTACACCATCTGTAAAAGTCTTAATCACCTATAATACCTTCCTTTAGGGTTCTGGTTCTCCAGCTGGTTTTATTATTGGGTAATCCTTTACTGGCCATACAAAAGCCATTCCCCTTTATGCCCTTCAAATGATTTCAGTTATAATTTAATGTTTGCCAAGGGGAGGCAAAATGGCCGACGGCCTTGTGGCCTTGTCTTTATGTCTGAACCATAAATTGATGGTATTAGAGAGGTGCCCAAAAGCTTTGTCAAGTGTCTCAGACGGTCAAATGGAGATACCCTAACCCCATGTAATCAAATGAAATTTACTCTTTGCGAAACTCAGATTTAAATTGCCAACAATTTTTCAGGCATATTTTTTTGTTTTTTGGCAATATCTAAAACACAGCGGAAAAATCTTGACAGTATTAGTTTTACAAAATTATCTAGTTATAGCCAAGATAATTATGCACAAAGAAAATATTCTTAAATTATGATTACAACTAAAAACCTATTATCGATTATTTAATAATAATCCTTGTTTGCCAGGTCCAAATTACCGATAATCATAGTTTTTCTCTGTACTGGAGCGATTTTCCCATTAGGGCAGCTGCTGAGTCATGGACATCTGGTGGCCCTGTTCGGCTCATTTGTCCGGCAGAAGTTCTACTCTTCTCCCAAGTCTAGTGACTTTTTTTTTAACATTAATAGATGCCACTTTGTTGGTGAGGATGGTCAAAAGGAAAAAGAATCACAAGTTTCGTTGGCCAAATTGTTGACAAATTTCAAGGCGCACCTGGAAAGACAAATTATCAAAAAAGTAGGAAGAGTCCAGCGACAACTTTCTGCACGGTAATGAAATGATGACAAAGCGTCCAAGGACATCGGGAGAAATGTGGGTGGTAAGCAGGGAAACCAAAAAATGTTCCTTTGTTTTGTTGACTTTCCTGTGGGATGTAAATTTTTCTTTTTCTTCTATTTTTTCCTTAACGTCATTAATTACACGCTTTGGAAGGTTGGCCAATTTGGGTGGCAAGGTGGCCTGGGGGCGTGGCAGTCATCTGCCGAGAAGAACGTTATGTACCTTAGAATCGGTATTTGCTCTAGAGTCTGGATCTCAAGCTCTCTTGGCTCGTAAAAGCCAAATGTCTGTCATTTAGTTGATTACAAACACAATTAGCCAAAGGTTTATTTGATTTTCAAGAAGCTATGCAAAGAATGTCTAAGATTGAATTGCTCATTGAGGCGAGAGTCTGGAGTGGACTAAGGAGGACACTCGAAGCTGAGCAAATATCAACGCGTCTGCAGGTAACAAATTTCGATCAATCATCGTGGCAGCATTTTCGAGGAACATTTGCCAGTGACAGCTGCAAATCAGCCAAGAATTTGCTCTTAAATGCCCATTTATTCGAATGAATAATTAATATTATAAGGTATTTATTTCATTGACAACCGAATCAACGCGAATGTTCAGGTTAACTCAATTTTAATAAGCAATGATTAAGTCAGGATTTAAGATGTTGGTTCAAATTTAATACCAAATTTGTAGACACTTCTGAAGTTTACAGTTTTGAAAAGGCAAAACATAGATTTTTTTGAGCTGTAAGAAGTACCTATGAAATTGTAAGATTGAAAAGCTTTTTACCCAAAGTTCTTGAGTTCATCACACTGCAATGTGAAATCAATAAACAGGACTTTGCAGCTTTGCAATCTATCAGTGTAACTGGAGAACCCTAGGCGAATTGCACCCCTCCCGACAGTTTCTATTCAGCCATCTATCCGAACCCCTGTCAAAGTTGGTAATCCGGAACTTCTTCCCCCCGCCGGGCAACAAAACCAATATCAATTTCAGGCTCCAAACAAGTGTTGCCCGGACAGGCTCATTTTTAATGCGCGACGACAGCGCGCCTGCATAATTATGCATGATCCTAAAGCGAGTCCAGCTATGCCACGCCCCTTTACGTTCATACACTTAGCCAAAATAAAGAAGCGTGTCTTAAAAATATCGAGACGTTAAAGCAAAAATATGTTGAAGGATTTATAGGTTTATAAAAGAAGGCTAAAGTAATTTAGTGAAGCTTAAATTTAATTTTCTACATATATAATTATTTCGTTTTTAATTTGTTATTCACCTCATATTGGTGCACATGTTTTACTTCTGTAACTATTTAAAAAATCCAAAATACGGAAAAACATCATTTAGCCATTAAAATTGTATTCTCTTAGCTTTTAGTTTGAAGAGGGCAATCCATGACCAACATATATATGTCGTGATATATTTGAAAATAAAATAATAAATATTTTGAGAACTGTATTTTGTATAAATGTCTTAATAATATTGACTTCAGAAGCTCACTGGATAATTTATTTACTATATGCCACCGCATTACTAAAATCAGGATATTTTTGTTCCAAGTGAAACTCGCATTGCCTACTTTATTTCCCCCCGTAACCATTTAAGCCACCAATCAGCGTCATTGGCAGCAGTGCCCAGTCGCTTCAGTTGCCCGGCTAATGCCAACACGGCTGGCGCCTGTTTTGAATTTTCAAAAAGTACGTGAAGGACTCCCTCCGCCCACCAACTCCTCCTTATCAAATACCCTGGCCAACCCCTCCCATCATTGACTGCATTGCCGAGAACCAAACTGCACCAAAGTATGGCAATCATTTTTGCTTAAAGGCTCGCACTGAGCTTCAGGGCTCAGGACTATGGACTCCGTTCTCGGGAATACTGCTCCATCTCCTCGGATGCCCCATCTCGGAATGACCAACATTTTCAATTACAACAAAGGAATGCCGGTCATTATTTATTATGCCGACCGCATGGCCTCCAGACTCCGACTGGAGAAGACTACCTCTCATTTCCTTGCCATCAAGCGGCGGACTTGAATCGTTGAATTATGCACAGTGAAAAACAAAAAGATATCATTTCAAGGTGTTAATGAGGGGTTGGTTGCTTTTTACTTAAAGTAAATATTTGTATGCAATTTGTAAAACTTTAAGCCTAACTTTAGTTTAAAACAAGAGAACGCTATAGTCGGGTGCCCCGACTATCAGATACCCGTTACTCAGGTAAAGGGAGTGCGAGATAGAAACTTTGATCACGCATAACTTTTTAACGAATGGTCAGATTTGAAAAATTTCTTCTACATTTCGATAGGTATTGATAAACACAATAAAACTGCATTTTTACTTTTCCGAAATATTTAAATTTTTAAAATCGTATATAAGCGATTGTGGGCGTTAAAGGGGCGTGGCACCTTTTGAAACAAACTTGCGCTGCGTAGGAGCTCCTAGAATCTGCATGCAAAATGCCAATCTTCTAGCTTTTATAGTTTCCGAGATCTCAGCGTTCATACGGACAGACAGACAGACAGACGGACAGACAGACGGACAGACGGACAGACGGACATGGCTAGATCGACTCGGCTAGTGATCCTGAACAAGAATATATATACTTTATAGGGTCGGAAACGCTTCCTTCTACCTGTTACATACTTTTGCACGAATACAATATACCCTTTTACTCTAAGAGTAACGGGTATAAATAGTTATACACGTGCTGTAAAATAACTAACTAATCTATATGGAATACAATTAGTTATCATTTATTTTTGAAACACAAAATGAAGTGAAAAACGTAAGTTAAATATAAATGTATTTATCTATTTTAAACTCATCTTAAGCAAAACGAAACAAAAACATTGTTTTGATCTGTTTGGCACTTTTAGTAAGGTTTGTGTTTAAAATTGAATAAAATTGTTTCTCAGTTTTGATTTTAATGAGTTAATATTATTAAAAATATATTTTTTTTTTTTCACGGATGAGTTTAAGAATCTAGTTTAAGAGCCCTAATTATATCTGCGTGTATTTTTTTCAGAGCCTTTTCTCTCTTCCACAGCTCATTTCAGTTGGCGCGGCAACTTAAGCCTTCCACAACTGTCCTTTACCCCTGCCCCTGCCCCGCCCACGAACCCACTGACCATCCGATATTCATGAAGAAAACGCTGGCTGGTGTATATATACAGTTTGCAGTCACTGTCTGTGCTTCGTCATTTTTCAAAAACAGCCGAGCTAAGCCCCTATTGCCCCTCGCCGAAAAGCGGCTTTTCATAATTTTCCGTTTATAAGACGTGCAAGCTGCAGTTACTACCCACCATTTACCACTCGAATCCCCTTTAGTCCTGTCAGTTTTACGTGTTTATGAAATTTTTACGCTGCATATTTCTGTGTCTGTATATTACTTAATGTTCGAAAGCCAAGGGAAAACTCGCATAAATCAACAGCAGGCAGAAAACAACATCTCTCATCCTTTAAAAGTAATTTCTGGTTCGGTTTTGGGCCAAAAAATGCGAAGTTCATTGGCTCTTTCAAAAAACGGGGCAAACATTTTAATTGCATTCTGAAATACAAGTTTATTTTCCTGCTGCCAAACTCTTCAGATGCACACAAAATAATCTGCGTCTGTCTGGTTGAAAGGACAAAAGGTCAGAGATATATTTTAATATTCATGAGCCATAACAGCAAACTGCAAAACGGAATCTGGCCTGGACATTCATAAATATCAAACAAAAGGGCATGTGGCCCTGACTTGATTAAACTGTTTATGCCCCATAAAACATTCGATGCGATAAGGCTTAAACTAAAAAGTTTGCTAAATAGAAAAGTCTTTGATTGGGACATTTAAAAGTGACTTTTCAGCCAAGCTGTTTGAATGCCTTCACAGCAAAAACCTTTGGCCTTGCTCTCTTTTGAAACTTTGTAGGTTTTCCTTGCCACTCTTTGTATTTTTTAAAGAGTTTTTCTTCATTCATTCACAATACAAAAAGTAGGTCGATTCTAGTAGAATGCATTCGAAATCATGATTGACATAACAACAAATACCTGAAACAAAGAGAACGTATTTTCATAAAGGATGGTACCAATAAATACTCTTTTTAATAAATAATAAAAATAATTTGACTTGCACGGGGTAAATGCTAACGTAAAAACAAGTTAATACGTTTAAATTTAAAATTTTGATAGTTCTAAACAGTAAAGAGGGTAAGCATTTCAAGCACTTGGCCAAAATAAAAGTACCCGTAAAACTAAGTATGCTAAAGGAAAAGCTCGCCATCTATTATTAGTGTGTCCTGGTTTGGTTTCTTTTCTTTTACTACTTGCCCATTTTTTTTTTGTTTTTGCTTTTCTGCACTCAGTGAACGGAAAATTAAGTTGTACAAGCTAACCCCAAAAGGCAAATGAAAACAATGATGATGACGACGATGACAGACCAAGAAAACGCTACTAATTTGCTCGTTTTGTATTCATGTTGATATTTTCACAGCCATCAGCCATCGGCCGACAGTAGAGCCTGCCTAATTGTTGACCAGCCCTGACACAGATATCCCAAAAGCAGCAACAGCAACGACAACAATTAGGGCGGCAACAACTGCCGAGTAAATGCAAACAAAAGTAAAACCCTTTTGCAAAAGCCAAACAAATGAGTTCGGTTAACAACAACAAGAGCAACGTGGCGTATGCGTAATATTATTTGTGCTTGTGGTCTCTTCTCTTTCTCTCGAGCTCTCGATTTGATTATGTAACAAATAAGCCGCACAAGTGGTTACCCCAAATAAAACAACAAGTCGGGCCAACAACAATGGAAAAACAATATATATTTTTGATTTATTTGAGCGTGTAAAGGGACACAGGATGCGAAGGCAAACAACAGAAGCGCCGAAAAGTTTGTGTCTTCTTAGTATCCTTTATTTGTTCGCTGATGGGGTATATCAGTAGATTTTTGCAACACATTTTAGGCGAGTTGGTTTTAAACTAACGAATAAATGTAAGTTGTCATATATATATCATTATCATTATTTCTACAAGCTAATATATTATTATGATGCACTTTTTGCTGAAAGAATTTATACTATACCTAATAAAATTTCGTATTAAGACACACAACTTTATCTTCTCAATGCGTTTTTTGGTCCACAGTTATAAGTAATATTTAAGTCGAAATATCGCGAATTCTGTTCAGCCGATTTTTAAAGTTTTTTCCCCTTTTTCTATTGTGTTAAGGACAATTGTTGGCCATGTCCCCACGATTTATTCCCGACACACCTACAATAATCCTGTTAAAATTTGTTTGTTTCAAATCGTGAAAAGTTTTTACTTCGCCTACTTCTTTTTTGTTGGCAGCAAAACAAAAACTTTGCCAGGTTAACCAAACTCAAATCGATTTGGAAACGGTGACAGGGGCTATATAGCTACAGCAGGAAATTGATTTCGTATGCCAAAGACCCATCACGTATTCGGCCACGCCCCTCTGAAATCCCCCGAGTCGTGTTCTTTGGAAAATGGTGCAATAAAAACACGCCAAAAATCCAACGAAAATGTTTCTTTGATTTGACGCCGAAGCGATGAGAAAATTAGCCAGCTTCATAGTGGAAATTTCCCTGCGCTCCCTTTATTTCTCTCCTGGTTTCTTTTTATGTCCGACCATAAAATGTTTTCGCGCGAATTTTAATTTTACTGAGGGATAGGGAAGTGTTCCTCTATCAACATAAATTTTCCTTTCTCCTCGGGTGTTTCCATTGTTTGCTTGTAACTCATTTGAGCGTAAAACATTGTTCCATTTTTCTTTGGGGTTTTATTTTTTCCTGCTAAAATTTTGCCCTCTAGAGCTGCACATGGCGCACTTGTAAATGCAATCGATGTGATTCAATTTGTTCGGGCATTAGATTCGATTTATTAATTAATTTTGTTAGTCCGCACAAACACAGCTTGGAACAACTTTTACAAACTAAATAAACGTTCAGGAAAATTGGGGTACAGATGAATGGTTTAGGGAGAGTTTCACCAGTTCGTTTGTGTGGGAAAATAAATTAATTTTCCCCATTCACTTTATTGAGGAGTTCATAAAAATAATTTATTTTCAAAGCCATTTTACATGTGTTTGTCATATAATTATAGTTTATTATAAGCTCAATTACCATAACTGCAAAATAGTTCGCAAGAGTGTATCTAGGGATTTGTAATAATTCAAATAATTTAAATTTAATACCATAAATTAAATATTTTTTTAGTGGAAAGAATTTTTATTATAAAAAATTTGACAAAGTAAATGGCAAGTCCCAGAAAGCTCAATGTTGAACTTTACATATTTTTACAAAACTTTATTTGCCTTCAAAAAAGTAATTCAATTTCCAAAGGCTAAAAATAATACAATTTTAGATTCTCTAGTATTTGTATAATATACATACTTCACACAAATCACACAAGTGTGCCTGATATTGTTCAAAACGTAGGCATACCATACTTACCCCAAAAGGACCTACTTTATGGGCAACTTGAGGGCAACTTAATAACTTTGGCACAAATGCAAGAGCCATTACTACAAGGGAACGGCTGACGGTTTATTAAATATCCTGGCCATCAGTGGACTGAAATTGCTGGTAACACATTTAACAGACCCGAACTACAAATGTTTCATTTAGCACTCGAAAGTCATTAACATTCCCTCTTGAGCTCAAACAATTAGATGATGATGAAACGTTTTTCCAGTTCTTATTTCAAGAAACTACTTCGCAGTGTTATTAAAAACAAATTATTCGACTATTTTAGCGCTTTGGACTGACACAAATTTATGTAAACGATAGTGAAAAAAATATTATTATTTTCACAAGCACACAAAACTCCTTCATCATTCGAGAGCATAATTTTGTGTTTTCTTCCTGGGAAAAACTTTTGCAGTACAAGAAAACTAATCAATCTTAATGTTCCAAACGAGCAACAAGCAACAAATTTAAGTGTTGTTGCTGGCGTCGTTGTCATTAGAAAATGTTGCAGGTAAATGAACGCTTCCGATCCATTTACAAAAAACATTCCCACACGAGTGTAAGAAAAATCGAAAAATGTTCAAACTTTAAGGGGGCGTGGCACTGAGTGAATTTGACAGTGCGTATTTTTGGGCAAATGACAAACGCGCAGCTTCGTGATTGATGTCTCATCATTCAACTGGCAAAGAAGAAAATTCTTTTCTTTGGCTAAAAAAGAAAAAGTATAAGCTTTTACTTCTTCCATGTTTTCTTTTACTTCTTGTTTTCTCTTCACCTTCTTAAAGCAGTTTTACAAATGTTTACAATGTTGCGTGATTTGCAATTGAATGTGAAATGCGGTGTAACAGGAAAAGTGGGGGACGGAAAGTCAGTGCAACTGGGGAAAGAAACCGTGGGAAAATCTCCTTCAGAAACAGGGAAGATGGATTTGCGTTGGGTCACTGAAAGGTGAGAAGTTCATCGATTTGCAGTCCAAGAAATGAGGGAGTAAAATTACTTCAAATATTTATTAATAAATGAGCTGAAATGAAAGGAATTTCACTGCTGTCTTTGAACTTTCTTTAAATTAGTTTAAATCGAAAACTCTCCTCCTTAACCCACTTAACCCTACCATTTTCCATTTTCCTTAAAGCCAACACCAATACATATATAATTCTTATCACACCCTTTACATCACTTCGAAATTCACCTTACTCAACTCCTTTTGCCATCCCCATCGATTACGTGTCGTTCTGGTACAAATGTTTTGTAATCCAGTCAGCTTCTTCTGTAAATTGCCAAAATAAAATAAAACTGAAATCGTTTAACCTTGAAAGGCAGACAGAGATGAAAAAATAAAAAATGAGAGAGAAATTTGTATTTGAATGCTGGCAAAATGGTCTACTTTTTTGGTTTTTAATTGTAGATTTAGTTTATTTCCTAAAATCTACTTTCTGAAAATTAAAACAAATAACTTTTTAAAACACTTTAAAATATATTTTTATATACCATAAGTACTATGACACTTTGCAAAAATCTTTTTAAGAACAACAAAAGTTTGACTGCAGATAAAAATGTATTGTTCTTGGTTTATATACAAATACTAAAATTTAAATAAGAAATAATAAACTTTTATGTCTAGCAACAAAAAATGTATACTCTATATTAAGAACCAACAAACTTAAGAAAATAAAGTACCCGATCCGACTTTTGTATATCGGCAGCTTGCCTATATTTTTATAACTTTCTGTGTATTTTTGTTAGCTTTTCCAATTTAATTTCCAGGCGCAGCGTGGAAATCCACCGAAAATTTCACACGCAAATCCCATAAATACAAGCAGCAGCCGCCGATGCCAAAATAAATTATCTGAAACGTCCTCAGAGCAGCCGAACACACACATTTGCCCCACAAACATCCCGCCGACGCATGCGATAAACAACAAATACAAATACGAACTCCAGATGAAATTGGCATGCAACATCCGGTGGCGTCTGCGCTTAGAATTGCAACAACTGCACAGCCCGAAAACAAATGTCGAATTGAATGTCAGAATATTGTTTGGCTTCTAAAGGAAGGGGAAGCAAGGGAAAAGCGGGGCAAAAAGGACAACAGGATCCCAGGCAGCTTTTGTGTGTAAGCCAAAATGCATGTCAATGAAGAATATTTTTGGCGTGAGATATGCAAACATGAACCAAAAATGAATTTACTATACAGAAGGCGGAAAGTCGGGGGGCAGGACAGTTCCAAATATTATGACCCATTATTTGTTCGAAAACTTTCCAGACAGGAGATGGAAAAGTGGCTGACATTTTTAAATGAAAATTTCTGGGGAAAAGTTTGTATAGCCCTTACAAAATTTGAAAACTTAAATTTAAGTGGGTCACAAAAGGTACTTACGAAATGTTGAAAACATAGATTAATTAATGTTGCTTATGGTAGTATTTAAAACAAAAAAAGCTTAAAAACTACACAGCTACTTAATTTTTTTCGATTAGAATATCTTAAATTAAAAAAAAAACACTTAAATTAATTTGTCAATAAATGTGTTTTTGCAAAAAAAAATTAAAAAACATTTATTTTATTAATTAAACTATCCTATCAATTCAGCAAACAAACGTATTGTGAATTATCCAATTATTGTATCCAATTAAAGTGCCCTAAAATGTATACTTACTATACATCGTTCAACCGCGTGAAGTAGGTTTAAAATATTTTCTGAATTTCACAGCATTTAATTACAAAATCAAAAGCAGTCACCGCAGCGACTAGAAACCCATTTTCCGGACAACATAAATGACCAAGTCCCAACAAAGTTCCTTTTCCACACAACAACTCTGTCGGGGCCAACCCTTTTTTGACAGTTTGAGCTGCAAGCTTCAGATACAAACAGAGACAAACAAGCTGGAAAAGAATGAGCATTTTCAACCCACACAGAAAACATACGAAGGGAGCGAAATACTTTTCATATTACGTATACGATTCACATTTGTGACCTGATTTCGTCCTTATCAATGCAATGTTTTTTGTTGTTTGTGGCTTCTTTTTCTGTTCTTGTGGCAGTCACATGACAGTGTGTCTGTACACAGGAAGAAAATTAGATTACTTATTAAAGGATCGAATTTTTTATTAAGATTTTGTCTACTTTATATATTTGATTTAATTCGATATTTAACTTACAAAAGAAAGCATAACATTTAATGAGTATTGAAGCCAACTAAAATGTACTATTTTTTTTCACTTTTAAATAACATGTTATCTGATTTAAGTTAATTAAAGCCTGCGGGGTTTTAAATTTAAACATATTTTAGGGTACACTTTTATATAACTTTCGTATTTATTCCTAATTTAGATTTATATATACATTTATATTAAATTATATATTTTTTGTATATTATTTTAGTTTAAAAAAATATTTTTCTTTTCTTTTTGGTGGCGTGGCAATCTGCAGCACAATCTCTGCCCAACGACGGAAAAATGAAGTTATTGGAAATGACTGTCAAGCAAAACGGCCACCAGCTCGGTCTACACAATCACAAGTTCCCGGCATCTCAACATATTTTCTTTTCTCTTCTTTTAGATTTTTTTTTGCCTGGCCTGCACTATACAAAATGTTTGGCATCTTTGGATTTCCTTTTCTTGGGCATTTGTTGTTTTGCCAGGGCCACATGGCATCACTTTTTACTGGTAAGCAACAATCCCAGAACCGTGTCGATAATCAAACGTCAGCGTATAAAACTCAGGGCTTTACTATTCCTGGCATCTCTTTTCTTGCCAGTGGACACTTCTCGGGTTATTTGGTACGAAGAAGGGCTTTTTGTTAAGAAATTTGTTGGTTTGCTTGGTGCGAATTGAATTTGCGAGAATTGAATTTGGTAGCAGAATGAATGGCTTAAAATAGGTGCTGTATGAAGTGGCGATTTTATTGAGCATTGGCAGGGGTACCAGTCCGTTTTCGTTGTAGGTTTTTTATTCAGATTCTGTATAAATTTATTTAGTTCCTAGAGTTAAGAAGAAAATTCTTATTAAAATATATGTTTCAGTTTAAGTTTATTTATGTTTAAATTTGCCCTGCAAAAATGGAAATAAATGGAATAATATTCCTTAGCCAATTTAAAATAATAAAAGCTTAATTGGACACCTTTGTCTGTTTCTTCCCCCAATACTTAAAGCCATTATTTATTTTTCATTTAAAAAAACACCTTTGCTGCGGTGTCAACACTTTGATTACATTGTCAATTAAATCTGCATTGAAAACCGCAATTATATTTCCCATTCACGCCCATCTGCTTTTCCTATCTCCTTTAATACTGTTTAATTGATTTTGATCAATGAAAATTATTTCACATCCATTGAAGTAAACAAATAAAAACAGGTCTTGAAATAATATTTAATTAATTAATAACATATTGATAATGAATGGAGCAATTAACACAGCTTTGATTATGGGACAATTCTATTGATTATTGCGAGAGATCCAGATGAACAGATAAGTATGAGTACCGGCCTCTCATTCGCCGTGTTGTGTGCGCTTTTTATATATTTATTTTCCCATTTCATGCATATTGGTTTTATATTCTACCATCGTACGGTGCATTAATGGGCAATTAATTTTTTATTTGTCAAACCAATGCCAATTGAAGCGTAAACATTTCAATGGATAACCAGTGAAGAGAGTTTTGTCCAACCGACATGCAAAATTGTCCCCATAAACAATGCGAGTGGACCATATAGTGGAAAAAAAGCGAGTCATTAAATAATTATGCGACAACAAAAACGGGGGCCACCTGCCGTCCGAACTGCTAAATTGCATTACATTTTGGCTTTATCAAATGTCGAGAAAAAAACCGAAAATTGGAATGAGAACTGCATTTAAAAGTGCATCAATATGCATTCAGATGAGTTTTCCATGTGCAACAATATTTAAATTAATAATGCAATAGCGACACCAGATCGAAAACGACATAATTCGTACATATACTTTTACCGTTGCTTTAGCCTTATCGGATGATGCATTTTATAAACCAGATACATTTTATATATATTTTATACATTTTGCCTGATTTCACTTCCGTTTTCGACTGTCGTGCGCACGTACCTTTTTTTTCATCCTGTTCATTAATGAATTAATTGTTCCACCGGATATTTCAAACATTTTAGATTTGTGGTTTTTAATTTCCTGCAAAATAATCGGCCAATGATTTTATATAACCAGCTCTGCCTCGTTCTGTTTGCTTTGGGGAAAATCAAATGAAATTTTATACGAATGTAAACATTTTGCGGTAATTTCGGTTTTGCCGTCCTGACTTTAAATTGCCAATGGAGGAAAAACGGACAAACAACAAGGTAGTGGAAAAAGGGGGAAATGGGAAAGTGCGAGAGAGAGATTGCGCAAATGTTGTGACAATGGTTGGCCAGGGTTGCCAAATGACTGACAGAATGTGTTTGCCTTGCCTATAACTATGTCCGTGTCTGTATATATGTATATATATATGTATGTATATATATATATAGTATTTATATGCATTTCTGTGTCTGTTTTTTGTGTTTGTTTAGTGGTTAAATTAGACTAAGTGCAGTCAGCCAAACGTCAGTGGCGGGGACATTTTTACGATCTACAAAACAGTTTTCTCTAATAGAAATTAAAAATTTGTGAATACGCTCAAACTCTTTTTGTCTAACATAGGAAATAGGTTGCAATACATGGTTAGTGAAAGCGATTTTGAAATACTCTGACTCCGAATAAAAATAAAAAATGTATTACCACTTCTTTATTATAATTACAAAATAAAAATATTACAACTTCATATGTAAGTAATAATTAATTAAAATTTAATACTCGTGTTCATTAAAAAATTTAAAAATTTCCTTGAATTTATTTTTTTTATTTGATTTTAAAAAGCAAAAAAAAAAATATCGAAGACGTCAATTGAAATCAATATATTAAAAAAGAATTAAGTTTACTAATTATACATCTATTATTTTATCTAAGCACTAAACATTTTGTTATTTAGCTATAAGAATTCAAATACTTTTACACTTAACAAACTTTTCTTTAGGCTTCATGTTCTACCCCTCCTTATTTACCATTAATATCATACATTTTTTTATAAATTGTACTTCATCTTTAAGTTCATGTCTCGCCCACGTCGGAAAAATATTTTCCTAGAATTTACATTGATTCACCTTCATCATTTCAGAGATGATTTCGTTAAGCGGCTTACCGAATCAGTTTTTGGCTAGCGCTTTTGGCATTTTCTTGCGACCAACTTAAAGACTTTCCGAAGAAATTTGGCAAGCAGCGAGAACGGGAATTTCACCCGCCCTCCGAGCTGGCGAATTTCCCCCTCGAGTTTCCCGAACGGCCAAGTTGTTTGTTTGCCATGTGCAGCGGGCCTACAAAACATATTTCCGTTTCATTTACTGGCCAACAAAAATATAAAAACCAAAACCCAGAAGGAGAGAGGAAAGTTGCTGGCCAAAAAATACCAGAACAACAAATTTGAAGCGGGGCGAAACTCCATAAACTGGTCGACCCCAAGTAGAAATTGCTTGTAACCTATTTGGCAGCCAAATTTCATCATCGAAGCCCAAAAATTTGCTCGACCACAAAAATGTTCGCTCAACTTTCTTTTTGGCTTTGTTCTTTTCTTTCCACGGGTTTTCCCTGCCGACTTTTCCCCGCTTACTGTCCTTCTGCTGTCACACAATGTTTGCATGTCCTGCGAAAGGGGAACCGGGTTCCTGTTGGCTGGCTACTTCATTTTCTGCTTTATATTTTCCATCGTTAGCACTGGCGACGCCAGCGAACCTAAAAGCGCTTTTCTCCGCTTTTCCCTCGGTGGGAAAATTCTTGGCACCAGCTGTAGGTGCCGGCCATCTCCCTCGCACACCCTATCGCCGTCTCATTCATGGGCCGACAAGATAAACAGCATTTTAGGCAAAGGTCCTGTCCAGGACTTTTTTTCCTGCTGCCTTTTGTCGCGATAACTGCAATGTCTTTTGTTTTTTTTTTATTTTTTGTTGCTCAGTGGTTTTTGTGCCACATACATATGTGTTCATTGACCGCAATTTTAGTCAACGCTTTTCTGCATTTCCCTCAGTTTTCAACCCACTTTTCCGCCCACAATCGCATTGAAAGTGCATATATCTAAATGGGCAGTTTCACATTGATTTCGGTTTCGCATAAAGTTCAATGAGTTTCTGGAACAAACGCAAACAAAGCCAAGAAATCGGTTAAATGAAGCCGCATACATATAGAATTTAGAAATATTTTTATGGTTGTATGTTTGTGGTCTAGAGAGCATCGAGATCACCCTGATAAACTGTTATGGGTGAAAGTTGTTGGCTTGCCCAAAATCGCGGAATCAAATGATAGGGTTGGGTATGTAAATTATACTTTATACAAAATTTCACTTTAATTATTTATTTGTTTTTTTTAGAAGAATGTTTTTGCTTGTCCCTGTTATAGAATTTAATTTAACATTATTGACGCCATAAGATTATATGATTATAATAAGTTATTAACAAAAAGTTTTCATAATTCCATTTAAAAGTCTTTCAATATTTCAGTGAGGTTTAGTGAGAAATCAAATTAGATAGCCGAATTTGATTAACTTTGTTGCAGAATATTGTAAGCAAATTGCTTTTTGTTTTCACCATAAAACTTCGAGCAATTAACTTGTCAGCTTAAAAATACTTAGGAAAGCCATTTATGTTTAGCATATTAAGCAAAACCGAACCACAATTAAAGATGCTTAGCTGTTATGCAGAATTACACATTCTCAGCTGAGCCAAAAATATAATTTTATGATTTAACTGCATATTAATGAACAAGGCGAGGGAATGAGAACGAATACCGCATTCAGTTTAACAAACCAACTGACAAACCACAACAAGTCAACTGCCATTAAAACCGAAATAACCGGAAAAGCCATGAAAAGACAATAAATAATTTTAAAATGACCGCAAGATTTCCATGCGAGTAGGCAAACATTCTCGCTGGGAAATTCCTTAAGAGATTTGCCCAAGTGTTAATAGCTCATAAATATTTGAAAATGTTTTGCATTTTCTTTGGCGATGCAAACCTTGTCGTGGCGGCGATGGAATCCTTTTAGCAAGGACTTTCGTTTGCGGTCATAAATGGAGGACGACCTACACACATCCTCCCTTAAGTGTGACATAATATCTAAAATATTTTGTGCAAAGTTACACAAAAGACGAAGGAGCCAAAGGACCAAGGGCGCACATGTGCTTGGCTTGCATGGCCATTTAATTTTGCAAAATGTTTGTTTGATGTCCTTAATAGGCTTAGAGACGCTACCTTGCAACCGAAAAATGATGAAATATTCAAAAGTTCGTGGCAGGCACAAGGAGAGAATGGTAGGCCAAGAAAGCTGCAAGTCAAACACAAGTTTTCCCCAAGATTTTTTCCTTTTTTTCTCGACCCGTTTCCTTTCCTTTCCACATATTTCACTTGATAATGCCACGACAAGCAGTCCAAGTCCACCTTTAGATATCCTTTTAGCCCAACCTTATCCTCTTGCTCACGAAATGCATTTGCCTTTCCACATGTGTACACAGAGAACATAAAATAATATTAAACTTTTCATTTTCACACATACTACATTTGTAAAGATTAAATAAAATAAAGTTAAATTAATGTTGAAAAGGCCTTATTATTATAAACAAAGTAGTTTAAATCACCATTGAAATCTTTGCATTATCTTTAACAATTATTAATTATACAAATTTTAATGGTTTTTACCATTTGCTTATTTTCTCTTGATATAACTCTTATATTTTATGCTAAATTCAAAATGCTTATGTTTTAAAAATCCACGAAAATAATAATATTTTTCCAGTGTAACTGTAAGATTCTGTGTGTAGTTGTCGCTGGAGGACTGAGAGCAAAACTTTGGCACATTGAGGTTGTCGAAAGTTTGTCTATTCATTAACCCAAATACTTGAGAGGGACACAAAGAGATGAGTGCTAGGCCAGGTTTAAGCCGAAGTTCCATGAAGCTAATTTGCATATTTGAGTGACTGCACATAGGACTCTCGCTTTTTTCTTCATCTTTTGTTAGCCATGACAGATGACAGCGATAAGGCAAGAAGTCTTAGAGCAAATGGGCTTAATCGCTTTTGCGGTTTTTGTGCATGACGTCAAAGGCCCTTGGGTTTATTGTATTTCGCAGAACTTATTCAATTATTTTCCACTTAATGTTCTTTGTCAAATTTCGGAGCTCATGGACCAAAACTGCAATTTTAATTGTTATTAAAAAGGAACAATTTATAAGGTTTCTCTTAATCCTATTGTCTTGACTAATAACATTAGTACTCTAGAACCCCTTTGGAGAATTTTATTTGCCTTCTACAAGTTTGAAGAATGTCCAGACTCAATATCAGCGTAAGACAAATGCCAAAAACGTATATTAATAGATTTGTGCCTACTGAAATTCCATAATCTTAAGTCACCTTTAACATTTTTGATAACTCACATAACCGTTCCATTATTAAATCGACAATTGGTATCCCAACATCTCACACATGATTGTTGCGTTGCTTTTTATGACAATCAAGGCCGCAAATCAAATACGCCCAATTAAACATTGCCTATTTTTAATCCCACCGAAGCCACTGCCTTTTTCGTAATTATTTTCCAACAAAGTGAGTTGGCGGGCGGCGGGGGCATCAGACGTTAAACGTTCATAGAAAGTTGAGATAGATTGTGTGAAATCAGCGCCAACCAATTTCGAATCAATCACCAAACTCAGCCAGAGAAAAAGGCAGCCCAACGAATCGAGGACCTAATCGAGCGTAATGATTGCGTTGGCCTCAACCGAGAAAAAAGTTTCAGTTTCTGCAGCTGAATTTGTGTTAAATTAAGCGCTCATTATTTTAAGTGTGTGCCAAAAAGGAATGAAGGAATTTTATCTAATAGAAATGTTTCGGGACGAAGCTTAAAGAAACGTTTAAGAAAACTTTAATTCTAAAGAATTCGCTGGAGTTTTGAGCTTACTTATAAAGGTGTCTAAAACTATGCATAAATATATTTTGATGGCACACCCAACATAAGCTTTTATTATTTATTTACATTTCCAAAATTGTATAATACCATTTCAATTTCAATTTAAAACGGTTTCATTAAAGGACTTCTTTCCTACCCACAACAAATCAGAAAATAATATCTATTAGAAAGATAAAGGCTTAAACTTAAGGCAAACTTTGAAGGAATTTAAGGTTTTGGGTTGAGGTCACCGTTAGACATTAATGAACACATGTTCGCAAGACATTAAAATTAAATGTACCGCTCATTAAAATTTGAAACATTCCAAAGGGACAGCCCGAACAAATTTCGAGGCAAATGTAGCTTGACATGCGCAATTTAGTGGGTTGCAAAAGGGGCTTTCCCTCGACATTCGCCACCCACTTTTGGGCATGCATCATATCACAATAATAACGAAGCATTTAATTTTAAGTGCGGGGGAAGGGTCTCGAGTTTCAGGTTTCAGTTTTCGGGCTTCCATCATCATCATCAGGCAGCAGCATCGATAAAGTCAAAGTGTTAGGTCGGATGCAGGGGGGGGGGGGGTGGTGACCTCCAGGCAGGCCCATAAAACAAAACCGACATATTGCTGGGGTGGGAAAGGGACAGACTGAAAAGGACACCCGCCGAGTGACCGACTGACTGACATGGACATTGTCAGGGACATGGGACATGCTCGGACACAAGTTCAATTCAATTTTTCGGCCATGTTTTTGTCATTTCCATATATGCAAATGAATATGTTGAGGACCGGAAAATCAGGCGGAGGGCTAGAGCTGGGAAATTCCGCTCAACGGAGAGGGTTTGGATGCGAGGATACAAGTCCCGTGAATTTGTGGCAGCGAAAACCGGCCTGCGTGGGCAATTAAGTTTGTTTTACCCTATAAGTAAATTTTCAATTAAATTACAAGTCTTTACATTTATTATGCTCGAATATCATATAATAGTAAAAACTGTTTGTTTACATGTACAAATTTGAAATGGCTTTTTAAATAATTACACATATAAATCTGTTTTGTAGTTATAATGAATTATATTCAATCATGACTAAATCTTTCAATTTATTTATACTATATTGACACATTTAAAATGTTTAACTTTTCAATAATTAAAAAAAAACATATTCATTTTAATATGTATTTACTCAACATTTTTAATAATTTAATTAATTTATTTATAGTTCTTATTTCTTAATTACCATAAGCTTTAAAGTCATTAAATGCTGGACATGGAAGAAACCAAATAGCTCATAACCGATGACAAACGATGAATAAAACAATGGTGGAGTGGGGACTTTAAAAGGGGGCCTTACATTAAATGTTTGGGAGAGGACTGCGACTATAAAGGGTCTATGGGCTTTAGGCAAACATTTAGCGCTGCCGAATGATTTGCAGCTGACGAAAAGCTAACCAGCACGCAGGCAACAGTTGTTGTGCACAGTGAAAATATATCTTCAAAATTTGGAAACAATTCGGTACTTAATAGGTACATAATAAAATGATTGTATAATACCTATAAACAAGATAAGGATTTTATATTTAATTTTAATTCCTGAATTTAAAGCCCTATTGATAAATTCACCTAATAATCAAGTTTCATTATGTTAGAAAAAACAACTTAACACCTAATTGTTAATTCGTGAACAGGAAAAACACAAATTTAAATTTTTAATAGATTTAAATAGAATCAATAAATCATTGTTCTAAGCAATAACAAATAAAGATTTCTGATATAATTAAAACGCTTTTCCAGTGTAGACGCCATGGAAGAAATGGAAAAGGAAGTGGGGGTAAAATACAGAGTGAGTCAGATGGATAGATAGATAGTTAGATAGAGAACGATACAAAATACAAATGAACATACGCAATGCGGCAATCAAAAGCCAACACGCACAAAGGAGAGAGAGGGGGTGAACAGAAGAACCGGATGGGGGCAAAGGTTAGGAAAATAGGGTGGGAAAATAGGGAAAATGGGTGGGAGTTTAGAGCGAGATAGATCCCGCACAGAAGGACATCCGGTCTTTGGCCGTACAACGACAAATGTCATCAAGCAGTCCAAATAATAATAAAATATACACTTAAGCCTCGTTTTGTCTGCCTGCCTGTGTGCGTGTATTTTGGCCACATATGGGATCCCCCTAACCGCCACTAGCCCCCTTCCCCTCCCCTGCGTCCGACTGCGCGTGGATTTAAATAAAACGGAAATTTATTTCGACAAATGGCATTTACTTGCAACGGATGTGCCGCCATTACAATGACACGGAAAGGCTACACACATACACACGCACCGAGAAAAACATAGTGAATATTTAATAGTCAATTTGGGGTTTTATGGTTCAGAAGGAGCCCAATGTTTAAAAAATTATTGGTATATCTTAGTTTATATATAAGCCTTCAACACTTGTTTAATCATCTTACTCTCTTAGCTTAAGTTTTTAATACATTTTCGAAGAATTCTTGGAATTTTTTTAAGTTAAACAATAAATCAGATATTTTGGAACTCCGTTTTCTTAAATTGTAAAGAATTTATTAACATTTAACAAGGTTCCGTTGTTCCGAATGTCTCTTTATTTGCCATGAATTAAAGACTTCTTTGTCCATATATGTAAGTCCCATGTTAGTGTTATTTTTCTCCGTGTAAGTACACGCAGGACTCCACAGGATCTTCGCTCAACTCGTGCGCTATTCAAAAACGAGCGCTGACTGGGAAACCCAGCGTGAAGCCAAAGGAATCGCAAGGACCAACCGACTGACTGACTGGCTGACTGAATGCCTTCAATGTGCATAAGTGGGATAATGGGTCAGGCTAAGCCACAAGATATCCAAGTGGCTGCCATCACGATGATGATGTCGGTGATGATAATGATGCGGGATAATGTCTCGTACCGGAAAAACCCCACACGCATTGCGAGAAAGCGAGGCGAGCGAGTCTTGAAACACGCACAACTCACTTTGCAGTATGATAAATTGTAGAAGATATCACGGCAGACTCTTTTGCATATGTACATTGTACTTTATAATTTGACACTGCCAACAAAATTATAAAATTAATCTTAAAGCACATTTAAAGAAAGTTTTTAAGCAAAGCTAAAAAAACCGCATGTATTACATTAAAATAAATAATTTGCTTTAAAATAATTTTCGTTTAATTGAAACGGGTAATGTTGCAATACTTGTATTTTTGTTTAAAGCAAGGAATTTGGTTTTAAATCTATGGTAAATTAATTACATTTAATTGAAATAAAGTTGTCTAAAATGTATATTTATATAATATTTTTTGAATTTATCTTTCTTCTGTCAATAAACAAACTATATAAGAATAAGAAACATGAATACAAAGACAGCCTGCAATTTAATTATATTTTTGAACAAAAAATATTTGACTATATTTTTTTAATTTTAATTAAACCAAATTTATAACTTTTTAGGTGCAATTTTAAAGTCTATAATAATTTCTTTCTGCGTAATCATAACTTGGGGCATAAAGCCTTCCTCGTAATGTCCCTCCATCATATTTTTCCCCACAGACGCTCAGGGCATTTAGCATTCATGAGATAATAACAACAGAAAAAATATACAAAAAAAAGCAAGTGGACAGCAATAAATGATTTCGGGACCATGCCGAAACATGTCATGATTCTTGGTATTTTTTGTTTTTCCTTCTCTAACACAACACTGCGTATACGCAATCGTAAGTGAAAGTCGGTGTTTAGTCCTTGGGCTATGGATAATTTGGGTTAAGCTTACCCACACACTCATCACACACATATGCTTGTGGCATAATATTTGTCGGCCAATTTTTACTTTGATCCATTTATGGTTCTGTTTTTTTTTCGTTTGTTTGGCTTTTTATTAAAAATAAAATGTTTTATTTGACTAACTTGTTTATGTTGGGCCTTAAAGCTGACCCTCCCCAGAAAAAAGGTCCCAACTGGAAAAAGGGTTTCTGATTGTGCGTATCAATTTTTATGGGCAGGGAGATGGGGATTAAACGCTGGATGAGTGTGAATAGCATAGGAAATGAAATTCTTATCAGGCCATTTGGGGATTTCCCCTGTTAAGTGAGATAGCAAGTGGTTGGGTGTTATTTAAGTGATGGAAAATTAAATGTATTAAAGAGATACTTGGTTATGAATAAAGATGAAAACTATCTAATAATATCATTAATAATATCAATAATATTCATACACAAAAAAGTTGAAAAACAATATCGCTCTTAAATACTTGAAAAATAAGAAAATGTGTTAAAACAATTCAACTAAAAGTTTCTGCTCACTCTCCTCATTGTAACTCAATCAGATACAACTTTTTCAATTAAGAACACACCGCTCCCGATCCCAAACACTTTCACCTTTAAGAACCGTCACCGCAATTTTCCAATGCCCCTCGGCCCGCTTTTCCCTTACCAACCAACGAACATGCCCCACGATAATTGAATTATGAAACATCATTTCGCTGTCTGCGTTAACCATAAACGCATTAAGTTCGCGTTAATGAAGAATTATGCAGATGATGTCCAGGTCCTGACCCCAGACTAGACTTCAATACAAAGGCGCGGCGAGAGGAGAAATATAAACGAACCTATAAAAGCCTTGGCCATTAGCAAGTCTGGTCCATTAAAACTGCACACACAAGGGATAACGGAGATGGGAAAAACTTCTGCAGTGAATTTGCTGAATTATTAATTAACCTCAAACAATTAAAAGTGAGATATTTAAAAAATTTTCATATAATTAAGCGATGCGCAAGAAAAGGATGGGTTTTATAAATCCTTTTAAGCGCCCAAGGAATTCGTTGGAGGAAATGGTTGGAGGTTTCAAGACCGATAAACAATGTAGATTGTAATTAACTTGACCGGCCCTACCTGCCACCGCCCTTTTTCCTCCCATTTCCCTCCCATTTTCTGCCTGCATACAAATGTGGGTGGCAGCGACTTAATTGCATGCACGAAATGCAGGACTCGAATGAATGACATTCATTTTCGATTCGCTTCCACTGTCTTTGCTGCACTTCCGTTTTGCCACACACACAGGAAGGCAACCAAAGGATTCAGCAAGGATGAAACTTTGACGATGGAAAATGGAAGGTAAAAACCGGGGGGAAAAATGCATAAGGGGCCATCAATGTTAAGCAATTGGGTCGCCCCTCTCGAATTTCATAAAGCATTCTCATTGAAAATAATTAAAATGCGTCAAGCGTTCAAAATCAAGCAGCGTGGAAATTTAATTGTATTGAAACGCAGGGAGAAAAGCCTCACCTGATCCGTACTATTTTTCCCCATTTTCTCGCCCCTCATTCTCCATCCGAATGAATTGGTTCCATTTGGCAATTGGGCCAACAAATGAGTTTATTTTTTTCTTCTTTACTTTCACAGTTGACCGAGTCGCGAATGAATAAAGCAAATATGGAAGTTGAGTGCGATAAATGCAATTGATCAAAGGGAGAAAAACAAAAAGGTCTGGAAACTTCTGAAGAAATGGGTAAAACAAGCGGCTTAAGTTTAAAAAGCATAATCTTGGAAAAATATTTATATGGTTTGATTGCGCTCTCGTCATGAATGAACAAATTTCAATTATTGATTTTATTAGAGTAAACTACTATGATGGTTACTAATTTATGCATTTAAATTTATGCACCAGCTTTTATATACATTTTCCTTAAATTTCATATCTTTTCTCTATGATTAAAATTCTGCTCCTCTCACCCACGCAATTACAAATAAAGGCTTAATTTTCATATGCATATAAATGTTGCTTTTCGTGTTTTTTCTCATTTCTGCTCTACTTTACAGCGGACACATGCTACTTTTCCCATGGTCAAAGGAAAATGCGGACAGAGCCCAAGGCCACGAGAGTACAGTGAACACTGAATGGGTAAGCGGAGGTGAGGCGTAGGCATAAAAACCCGCAGCTGTCATTGGCAATAAAAATAATAACACCCATAGAGTGCTTAAAAAGTTACAAAAGCAACAACAGTCAAACATTTTCAATGGCTCGACGTTTTTTATCAATCACAAAATAAACACTCAACAATAGATGGGGCGAATATATGTTTATGCATTTCCTTTTCAATACAATCCATTTTTTATATTATCATATTTATTTATAGGTACTACATATGCCCCACAGGAAGCTGTAAGCGTCATTCCCGTTTCACTTTGATATTGTTCAAGAGCGAAAATACATAAAAAAAACATTTTTAATTTTCACAGGAGCATATTTCTCCGCCAACCTCTCTGCCATAATTGAAGTAAAAGCCAACGCCATTTGATTATTTGTATATAAATAAAAAGAATTGCGATTTTTTACGATTTGTTTGTAATGGAATCAAGCAACACAAGAAACAAGATGTAAGTAGAAGGCTAAAGAAGGAGCTCCCTCCTCCAAACATACATTTTTCATTTTCACCGAGGAAAAAGAAATGAAAAGTCCACAAATATATGGCAGTCTCATAAATAGGAGACCAGAAATCAATTGACAATTTATTGTTTGAAACATAAAAAATGAGCGAGTCTAAGTTGAGCTTGGAAAGGATGTTGGTCGGGAGCAGGCAAAAATCTATATTGAATTACGAGCCAGCTAACGAAATGTCAAAATAATAATAATAAAAAGACGAAATGACAAAAAAATGAGGTAAATAAATAGATAGAAACAACTGCAATACCCTATAAATTAAGTTTTAAATCTAAGTAAGTATGTCAAAACTGAAGAAATCTATTAATTCGTGAAGTATTTTAATATTTGGCCACAATGTATCTATGTATGTATTCTATTAAATATATAATAATATCCAATATGTATAAAGTCAAAAAAATATAGTATTATCATAGCTTAAACTACCTTAAAGAGAATTAATTTGTAATAACGATTACATGTTGACATTTCTATTAATGTATTTTTAAAATAATTATAATTAATTAAGAATAGTTACATCAAATTCGTACACATTGTACCGAATGAAAAAATGCAAAAACGTGTCTTTAAAATAAAACAACGTGATGTTGTTACGAGCCTTTTTTTGCCAGTTGCATGGATTCAGTTACAGCAAATATACCCATTTAGCCATTATTTAAAGAGCATCCCCTGACATAGACATATATGTATCATACACATTTATATATAAAGAGATATTGTATGTGCATTGCTTGACTTTTTGTGGCCATTGTTGCTCGGTCGGTGGCTGTTGTTGATGCTGTTGCTGTTCTCTGGTGTGCCCAATTGCCTTTAAATTGTACCGAGTGTTAAGTGGCGCACGTTAAAAAAACATTTAACGTTTTTATTTACGATACACCGAGTCGCCAACAACAGAAAGCGCAGATATAAAAAAATTGTAGGACCACCGGTGGAGGAGGCAGTGAAAGTGTTTTGTTCTGGCCCTGGCATTAGGGACTCGCAAAAAACATATATATACAAAAATAAAAAGGATATTGGAATCGCAAACGAATGGGAGGCTCAAAATGGGGGAAAAAAATAAAACGGAAATTAAAGTTAAAATATGGCAGGAGTCTGAAAGGCAGAAAGAGCGATTGAGGGTTAGAAGTGAAAGGGCGAGACAATTGCGAGTGGAAATGTGAAAATGGAAAAGTGAGCAAGTGCAAAAAGTTTTCGCAACTATGAGATATATAGAGTTGAATACCTGACTATTGAACATGACTATTGATGTGGAATAAGTGGATCTACATGTATAGGTTTAATAAATATCGTTCAGTAAAATCGCAAGGTTAAAAAAGATGGGCCAATTGTTATGAACTATAATAACTATAAGTTTATTAAATTAAATAACATAATATAATCTAACAATACTACATTTTTTTTTAATAACGAATCATATTGCAAAATTCATGTTTTATATAATGGAAACTTTTTTGACTTTTGTTATGAACATTCTTTCATTACTTTTTCACTACAAGTAGGCACAATGCTACTAGTTTTACTTTGTTCTATTTCAAAACAAGTTAATTATTTTCAAAAGAACAATCACGGCCATGTTCCCGGCTGGATTATCATTTTCCCTCCGTTTTCTGCGGCGCTTGGCTCACTCTTCTTCCGCGGATCTGCCACGCCCACAGCCCCACAAAGGAACTGATGAATTTCCCGCCGACAATAAACTAAAAACCCAAGGCCAAAACGAACTAAATAATGAACCGCGATTCATACGCCTCCAAAAGGATTTTAAACTCCATCAGTTGACAGAGGGCCCCCAAATGATGGTTCCCCTGAATAAATTGGATGCCCTGCGGTACTATCGCCAACTGCTGGCCCTTCGTCGCTTGGAAACGGCAGCCTCGAATCTTTACAAGGAGCGATTAATACGCGGATTCTGTCATTTGTACACTGGCCAAGAGGCTTGTGCCGTGGGAATTCGGGCCGCGATGGGGGAACAGGATAAACTCATTTCAGGATATCGGATACACGGCTGGGCGTACATGATGGGTGTGTCTGCAAAGGGTATCCTTGCTGAACTCACCGGACGTTTAACAGGTAGCGTATTTGTATTTAAATTAAATACATGTTTATTTAGAAAACACATATAAATTTAAAAACTACTACCATAAATTAATTAGATATTCCTTGGTTTTGTAAGCAGAATTTTAAATTTTCTTTCTGCTCATTGAATTACTTACACAAAAATATCAGAGATAAACATTTTCTAATGTTATTATAATGATGAATTTCAGGCTGCTCTGGCGGAAAAGGTGGTTCCATGCACATGTATGGAAAGAATTTCTATGGAGGCACTGGGATAGTTGGTGATCAGGTTCCTTTGGGAGCTGGACTTGCCTTAGCTGGAAAGTATTTGAAAGATGGATCAGTAGCTTTAGGGCTCTATGGCGACGGTGCTGCTAATCAGGGGCAACTTTTTGAGACCTTTAACATGGCGCAACTTTGGAAATTACCCATCATTTTTATATGCGAAAACAACCACTATGGAATGGGTACAAGTTCAGATCGATCCTCCAGCAACAGTGAATTCTTCAAAAGAGGGGATAAACTACCAGGCATTCAAGTAGATGGGCAAGATATTTTGGCAGTGAAAAGTGCGACTACATTTGCCATCCAACATGCCAAAGAAAAAGGTCCTTTAATACTGGAACTAAAGACCTATCGTTATGTCGGTCATTCTATGTCGGATCCTGGAACGAGTTATAGGAGTAGAGACGAAATCCAAAAGGTTCGATTGGAACGAGATCCCATCAAAAGTTTTCAGCAGGTTTGTATGGTATCTATGAACGTTTCTCAGGATGAAATCAGTGAAATTCATGAGCTGGTGAGGACTGAAATTGAGGAGGCCACAAAAGCAGCGAAAAGTGATGAGGAACCCAATTTACCACACCTCTGGAGCGATGTCTACTCGGGTTGTTATGAAGGATACTTAAGGGGTATCAGAGGGCAGCCATTGAAACATAGATTGCAACAAGCAGATGACTTGGGAGCTGACACTGAATCATAAAATTCGTAGTTTAATACAATCTTAAAATAATTTGAATATAATATAAATAGGCTTAAGCGCTTCCATTTTGTAAAAAAAAATCTTTATTTAAATTGTGTTTGACTCATGAAGTAAACTCAACACTTTCTTGAGTTTTCTATCTTTGAGAAATCAAAACTGTTTTTAACTTTCAACCCTGCACATCCTCATCATAACTTTCATTAGCACTTGTGTGTGCTCTATTTAATTTATGCTAAATGATCAACGGCTGCTGCTTATGTCTACGTTTTATTTTTATTTTCCCGGCAAAACGAAAACAATAATTCAGAACTGCGAGCTGCTGCTGAAACAGCAGAAAGCGAAGAAAAAATTGTAACGGCTCAAGAAAAAAATGGAAAAAAAGGGTAAGCAGGAAAAGGAAGTGTACACACAGACATGCACACGCATGTGACCCATTGGAGGCAGGTCCTGGCTTCCCCCTTCTCACCCACAACCACGCACTCATTTGCCTTTGCACTCACGTCTGTGTAATTTATGCCAAAAAACAGTATGCATTGATGTACCCTAGCAGCGCACAATTGCAATGGGTATATAAGGATATGAGGGATGAACTAAAATTAACAAAAAGTAAAATGAACATCCAATAACGGAACAATAGTTTATAAGATAATTTAATGTTGTTTTGATTAATATACTTTCAGGAAGTATACAGTTCCTATCGATATTGATATTTTAGTAGGTAACTTACAAAATACCAATTATATTAATACTCACAAAAAATATTTTGTCGAAAGCTATTATCATTATTTAATAAAATGTAAAATAAAGTTTGGTTCAGTTTCCGAAAATAAATAAATTCATTTTAAATCTAGTTAATTAAAGCATAAAAAACTTTAAGCCAAACATTTTATAACATATTTATACTATTTTGCTGATTATAATTTAAATACATTTGTTACCCATTAAAAAACAAAAACAATTTTACTTGCATTATACATTTTACATGGCTTAGTGGCGCCACTGCGGAAGAACACGGAAACACGAATAGTTTACTACATGAAATTACATTTTATTTACAACATTTGTTAAGGGGTTAATGGCATTTGATTTTGATCGATAAGGCGTTCTCCCCTTGACCTGCCTTATGGGCTAGCAAATAGACGAAAAATAACTTAATAATTATAGCCACTGTCTGAATTGAATTTCTGATTTGATTAGTTTGCCAACAATTATTAGCTGAACTGTGAAAACCCAAAACCATTAAAGAAAGCCATAATTAAATCGAATTAAAATTCGCCTGCCCAACTCCATGTCCACATAACTTCCACCTCTTAAGGATTCCAAAAGGCTTTCGAGCAGATGGGAGCCGGAAATGAGATATCACACACGACTAAACACACCTCCGAACAGGAAACAAGTGAAAGAAGCGTCAATGTACGGAGATAGTAATGAATAAGCACGTGTGGGATTATAGTTGGATAAGTGTTTTTTTTCGTTTGCCTTAAAACCACATAATTTATAGAAATTATAATTAAATTGAAGTAATGCAAAATGGTGACAAACCTTTTGAATTAAAGTGTTTATTTTTTAAAATTTGTCTTAGTCATACCGGTTTCTATACCGGTTGGGAGCTTCTTCCAACATTTTTAATTTTTTAAACAGGATAAACAGGTAGATAAGGAGATTACCAAGAAAAAACTGCTATATATTTAAGTGTATTTAACTGACACTTTCAATCAATCTTGGGTAAAATGTACAGACAAATATTAAATGAATTTGGTTGGAAGAGATTTCGGTGACAATAACGCACGTTTTTTATTCAAATGTTCTCCTGCAAGATATGCATTGCCTCGTCGATATTCCATATCAGTAGTTAACAGATTTTCTTACACTACCAATACGAATTGATAGGAGCACTAACGCAATAAGTATTGTGCACTTATTTTAATAAATTGATATTTGACCACTGCTTGTCAGGCCTCGCCTCTTATCAAATAATTATATCAATATATTCTACATATCATTCCAATTTTTAGAGCTCTACTTCCTATTCTAGTCAACTTACCATAGAAATCCCGGATTATCTTCTCGGACCGGTTTTTAAATTAAATGATAATATATGTGTGTATAATTATTGGATTATTTTGCAAGTAGTTGCTGTTTCCCCAATTTCTTTCTAAATAGATGGTACGGATTTAGGAGAAAAGCTTCCCAATGGTCGGCGTTCCTCGGCTGGACAAGATCAACTTTTGGTCTACAATAAAAATCCCACCAAGATTTATGTCTTCAGTTGGAATTAACATGATGGAATGGTTTGCAACGTAAATAGAAAATGTTTGTCAATGGAGCACGCCGTTGATTTGATTCTGATCCGCTTATCTTGACTTAGCCTCGTTCTTCTTGGGGAGTTGGGATGTAAAATCGGCAAGATGGTAGTAAAGCTCACCTCTAGAATATGTACTTATTTTTCTGGACTACTTACAATACAAATCCCGTTATAACTTTCTTCATCCATTAGGTGGTTATAAACGGTTGGCAATAAATGTGTCTATTTTGTAGGTGTTTTTTTTTAAGTAGTAGCTGTTTCCCAATGAAGCACGCTGTTTATTTGAAATTAAAAAAGAACTGGATGCTATATTTCGTCGTCTTATCTTGGCTTTGTCTAAATCCGATTCGACAGTACGGATAAAAGAACCCGGCTAGATGGCGGACTCCATACACAGATGTCAGTGGTGCACCCAGTGCTCCTCGGCTCTGGACAAGATCTACTTCCTATTCTGGTTGTTGCGGGCCATGTCCTTGGGGAAGGAACGCAGTGGGGGCGTGCGGATGCGGCGAGCCTCGCGGGAACGGTTACGCACCACCTTGGAGTGGATTGCGCAGGACACGCAGTAGTGGAGCTTCGCGTAGAGTTTG
This sequence comes from Drosophila kurseongensis, assembly GCA_018153305.1. NCBI lineage: Eukaryota > Metazoa > Arthropoda > Insecta > Diptera > Drosophilidae > Drosophila > Drosophila kurseongensis. Next base: position 9,492,238 of record JAECXX010000210.1, on the reverse strand, counting down.
GGGAGGACATAGGAGTCCCAGATGCTGGCCTCGGTGATGTCACGGACGGCGGCAGCCTCCACGATGTTGCGGATGACGAACTTCTTGATTGCCTTGTCCTTAGGCACGCAGCGGGCGCAGTTGGTGCAACGCACGGGCTTCACATGGCCGCGGTTGTGCTTGTTGCGTCCTCCGTTACGGCGCTTCTTGGTCATCTTGCCGGCTGTTTTTCAACGAAACCAAGTGCATCGTACATCCATTAGCATTTTTAATTCATTTTGCGGTGCGGATGGCTGCCATAATTACCTTATTTATCGATTTCAAAATCCGCCCAGCGAAATCCGCGTGTGTTCACGTTTCGGGAAACGAAAAGAAAGAAAATAGTGTGGACGCACCCGGCGAAACTGGATTAATGGTGCTAAAAAATCACAAAGCGGGTAACACAGTGTGGTTGGCAACGCGGATCAGAGTGGCCAGGCTTTGTACCGATATAAAGCTGTTTCCAGCGGGAACTTTACGTAAAAAGCTAATACTACAGCTTTAAATAATTTTGAAGCAATCATTTAAATATAACAATATAACAAATTAAAAAGTTCAATTTTATTCTCTGTACTTAAATAAATTTAACCAATTTAAGTGAGCTATAGGCCTCTAGCTTTGGCTCATCCTTAGCTTGTAGTATAAATTGTCATAATAACAATAGTTGCACTTTGAAATTTTGATTTTGTGCCTTGGAATTAAGGCTTATACAGATAAATTTAATAATTAAATAATTGCCAAAAGCATAGAAGTCTGATTTTAAAATAATAACAGCTTTGTTAGCGGACTGGGCAATGTGGTTGGCAACTTGTCACGCTATTACTTTTAGCGGGAAAGATATTTCATTAAAATAAATATTGAAATAAAACCGCTGTATATTATAAATGAGAAATCAAAATTTGAGTGTTTTTTATTGAATAATACAACTATTAAATGATAACCTATTTGAATTTAATGACATTTAGTTTAAGATGGGAACAACTAGAGCAGTTTCTTGTTACTTTAAAGTGGATCAGAAATTTGTATATTATTTCTTTATAGTTAAATAATGATAAACTAATTATTTTTTTTTAAATACAACTTTTTTTAACCTGCCCAATCACCTTTTCGATAAATTAAGTTTCGAAATATTATATTAAACGATTTAAAATTGTTCAGCTTATTTTTAGTTTACCGTGTTTTTAATTACATTTAATTTCAGTCATTCGATAGAAAAAGATAAACGAATTTAATGATCTACAATTACAGATATGGTCCTTTGTCTTTTTAGCGTCCTAATAAATGTACACATTCATAAAAAAAAGGTTTATAGGTTGCTATAAAATTTATTTAATTATGTCAAAATATTACAATTTGTTTTAAATAAGTGTATCTTAAGTGGCTGCTGTCAATAAAAAATTAAATAAATCCCCCAAAACCGTTTCTTATCTGTACATTTAAATTTTGTGGATGTCTTGTTTTATTAAACACGTGTGATTTATTTTTTGACATTTGCATTTTGTACATTAATTTTTGTTTTATCAGCTTAGTGGGGTTTTCTTTGTACACTAGTATAAGTAAAATATTCAACACAAATATTTGTCTGTCTCGGTCTCCAGTCTCCAAGTTTAGCCACGCCCCTTGGAACGGTGTGAACTGCGCTCCCTACGCGGGCGGTCACGGGATAGGTCCCGGTCACGGGATTGAACGCGTTCCCGGTCACGCTGTCGTTCACGTTTCCGTTGACTCTGGAGATCCCGTTCTCTGTCACGTTCCCGATCCTTTCCCCGATCACGTTCCTTTTCACGACCATTGCGATCTGACCTCTCTCCACGATCTGACCTTTCTCCACGATCTGACCTCTCTCCACGATCTGATCTCTGACCGCGATCATCTCTGGACGAACGCTCACCACGTCGCCCGTCCATTTCACCACGACTGTTCCTCTCAACTCGTCTTTCGCGGGGCGAAGAATTCTCTCTTCTGCGTGATTTTTCATAGGAAAGAGATTTATCTCGTTTTCTCTGTATATCATGGGAGTTGGAGTTCTGGACCTTGCGTTCTCTGTCTGATGAATTATTTCGGTTTCTTTCTCTATCGTAGGAAGAATTGTCACGGTTTCTCTCTCTGCCGTATGAAGAATTCTCCCGGTTTCCGTCTCTGCCTAAGGAATTATCTCTGCGTCTTTGACCATTTCCATTGGACTGATAGCGATGCGGTTGTCTTGACTCAGGACCTTCCAAATTAAATTCATCACTGTCTTGCTGTTGCCCTCGGGATCTGTTGTTTCTTTGAATCTGGTCCTGGCGCTTAATCTTCGGCTGAGGCTCTGCGTCACTTTCTTCGCTAGAAGAACTGGAGGAAGAAGATTCGGAGGAAGACTTTTCGCCATCTTCGCTGCTGCTGGAACTTGAGCTTTCCTGGCGTTTCCTCTTGAGCTTTGATTTCTTTTTGGCTGCCTTCTGTTTCTCTTTTTCGCGTTTTTTCTCTTTCTCATTTTCCTTCTCTCTTTCCTTTTCCCTCTCTCTTTGCTTCTCTTTTTCCTTTTCCCTTTCCTTTTCTGCTTTCAGTTTTTCCTTTTTCCTATCTTTCTCCGCCTTCTTTTTCTTCTCGGCCTTCTTGTTCTTGGCCTTTTTGATCTTCTCCTTACTTTCCTTTTTCGATTTATTTTTTTTCTTGTCCTTGCGCTTTCGTTTTTTCTGGGGTTCTGAGCTGGAGTCGGAACTTGAGGAATCACTAGAAGATTCGGAGCTGGATTTGTCTTCATCACTAGAGTCTTCGCTGCTGGTGTCCGAAGATGACGATGACGAGGAGGAGGCTGAAGGTTGGGCTATCTTAGAATTGGCCGAGGGAGCAGATCCATCTCTAAAAGGATTACCTCCGGAATTGACCAGGATTTCGGCATTTATTGCGGGCACAGCCTTGGGGGCATTCTTCAGGAATCTTCTCAAATCATCCGTCAGTCCACCCAAGCCAATGGAGGTGAAGAAATTAATGGAGAAGCGGGTGTTCCTAGGATTATCCTTGGGAAACAAACCAGCAAGGCTTTCAACCAACACATCTTCCTTTAGCTTTGTATTTAGTTTGCCCAATCCCATGTACTCAGCGAGCTCCTGGAATAGGATTTTGATGAATATCCTGCTTGATGACGTGGTATCATCCTCATTCAGTTGGATGCACTCCAGCACATCCCAACTGATGGCGTCTGTAAATAGAAGGTGGGCAAAGAACTTGCTGACGTTTCTCAAGCGATTTGTATCCAATCTGTGGGTGGTTTGATAGGTGTCCTTAAAGATCTCCTCAAAAGGCGGTATATAGATCTTGTTGATGTTGCAGAACCGCTGGGCCAGTAGTCCATAGAATTTCTCATAAGTTCTCTGTTCAGCACAGCAATCGAGGAACATGTGGCACAGTTCTATTTCCTGCCCGGGTTTCAGTTGCATTTTCATCAGTTTGTGGGCACACTCTTCATAATCCAAGCTTGAGTTAATTGTTAAGTAAATTGTGCGTCGGAGGGCAATAAGATTGGTTTCAGTGTTGTCGATGATATCACCACCTTCGGTTTTCTTTTGGTTTTCCGCATCTGATCCGGATTCACCGTCCGAATCGCTATCCGAATCCGATCCGGAACCTGACCCTGAACTACTGCCATCATCGCTGCCTAAGATCTCGCGACTTAGTCCTTTATATTTGTCCTCATTCTCTGCATAGTTATCGTCAAATTTAAAAACATCTGGAAACGAATAAAATAAGGGGATTAGAGTATGGTATAAACGCAATATTCATGGTTTTACTTACTCAGTATATCCTCCGTTTCGGTGGCCTCGTCTAGCATCATCAAATGCGTGAACTGATCGTCCTCCTCCACAAGTTCCAGTTCCGATACAACAGCCTGATGATCCTTAAATCCATCTTTTCGCACCTGAAACAGCACTTCGATCATATACTGCACTCGCTTGTCCAACTTTCCCTCGTGCAGGATGTTCCTCAGCATCTCGAAGATGGCTCCAATGCCTTTGGAGGAAACCTCTGTCAGTTTCATGCCACACTCCTTAAGAAAAGCGATGGCGACCTCTACAGAATCATCCGTCGGTGTTTCGACGAGCAGGGTCAGGATCTCTAAGGCCAGAATTTCATGGGCCACCCGCTGGTTGACCAGGTGTCCAATGAATCTGGTGGCCGACATGCATACCAACTTATCATTACGGCGGAACGCCCTACGAAATTGGATGACCAGACGTTTGAGGAGGAGCTCTCCGATATTCGGAAACTTTGAGTTTATAATGCTCACCAGAGCCGCGTAGACATGGGTGAATGTGGGCGAAGCTGCCTGTGCTTGGATAATACTTCTGCTGAGTAAACCCCTTCCCCTGACGATATTCTCTCTTAAAAGCTCCCTGGTGATGATTGCTATATTTGTTACATTTACTTTGTTAATGTAACCATGGATGGATTTCTTGAGGGCCTCCCAAGCGATTCTCTGGTAGGCAGCGGAGGCTTTATCCGTGATCTGCGACTGCATCAAACGCAGCTTAGCTGGAGGAATATAAGCTCCTCCTGTCTTGGATGTCAAAACATCTACAGTCTTTCTTTGACGCTCTGTAATTTTGGCAGCGGGCTCGGTTACGGTTTCGTTATCTGCGTTAGTGGGTTCAGGATTGCGAGCAGTTTTGGAGGACTTAGATCCAGGGCTAGAGGTAGAACGATCTCTTTTGCGATCCGAAGACCTCTTTCTTTCCCTGGAATCATCTCTACGCCTGCTGCTGGATTCGCCACGCTTTTGATGGCGCTTTTCTCGCTCCTTAGCCCTTTCCTCATCGCGCTTATCTCGCTCCTCGTGACGTCTTTGTCGCTCCAGTCGTCTTCTCTCCAATGAGTTGGACCTTCGGCGGATGGGACTGTTACTACGGCTGCGGGTTCTACTGTTTCTGCTCCTCGAGCGACGACGCTGTCGGCTGCGGGGCGAAGGACTTCTGCTCGATGATCGTGGCCGTCTGCGCTTCTCATCCTGGCTGGGGCTTCGTTGGCGGAGGGTCTCTTTGGAAGGACTACCCATGGCGGCGACGGTTTTCTCACTCTCCTTAGCAGGTGGCACATCATCGTCGTCTTTCTGAAATGGTGATAAATTTTATAATAAATAAATACAAGCTTCCAAAAAAAGTACGTTTATCTAATCAATAATAAATAGAAAAATAAATACGCTTTTTTCTCAAATTTTATCACATTTTCGAAACAAAAATTTTTGTATTCAATTATGGAGAGTATAGCATGCCAATTAGAAGTCAACACTTAAACAACTACAACCAATATACTCTACCAACATTTCAAAGATTAATATAAAGAGATTGAAGAGTGCCTCTTTAAAACAAAATGTTAATAGAAGAATTAGTTGTTTTTTTAAATTGGGAATTTTATGCTTTTCCAAGAACCTAAGAAGCCTTTGTTACCATAGATATCAGTATTGTTTAAGTTTCTTTGCAAACAAAGTAGATCGTCCAATAGAATTTCACTTTTTCCTCGATGGACTTAATTATTTTAAGAACATTCTCATTTTTCAAATAACTTCGAATTTCAATAATGATAAAATGAATCCCGAAAACAATACCCGCATCTACTCAATATTTAGAAAAGTATTTAAAATGATTTTACTTACATCGGTAATTTCACCCTCCTCGATGTGGTTGTCCGCTGTGGAAGGTTTCACTGTACCGGCTGATGTTTCCACTGGCGATTCATTGCCGCTACCATTGGTAGTCACCGGCTGCTCTTCCACTTTCCCCTGCTCTTCTGCTTCTTGGGCCTTCGGTTTTTCCAGCTCTTTAGTCACACCTGTGGCTTCTGCTTCTTCGTTTCGTTGGACAGGTGTTTCTACTGCTGCTTTTTCTACTTTTTCCGGTTCATTTAATTTCTCAGTTTCCGCTGCGACAGCTGCTGCTTCTTCTTGCCGCTTTTCCACGCCAGCAGAATGCGAATTTTGTAAGGGCTCGGCTTCCACTGGATTTTCTCGCTGGGAAGTGGGATCCTCATCCTTTCTAGCTCCTTTCTCCCTATCGCCATCCTTCTCCTTGTCAATATTTTCAGGTTTATTTGCATCTTTGGCGGATTTCGCCTGGGCTGCTTCCTCTTCCTCCCGCCCGCTGCTCGAGGAAGACGAGGATTCGCTCCTGGCGTCGCTGTCGCTGCCACTGGAAGTGCCGTTGCTGCTGGAACTTCTGCTAGAATCGCTCTCGGCATCGCTTTCCCCCATGGCGCGGTTAGTTCGTGAAAATTTTTGGGAAAACAACGATGAAAATTTGGTGGAGAGCAAAAAACACAACGCGGCGATAGATTCTCGAGTGAAATCCCAAACGCCTTCGCTTGCCGATAAGATCTACTGTGCCTTTAAATATCGATAAGATACCAATATCGATATATTATTTAGAAGATTCAGTATTTTTAAAATTGTAACAGAAAAAAGTATTCTTAAAAAAATATTTTACAACAAATTTCATTCCAGTGTTATGAAAATGAAAACATTTATAAATATAATATGAAACATGAATTTTAAAATTTACATCGCTTAAATTTATTTATTCTACTAATATTATTTCACCATATCAGAGTTAAAAATTTTTTTTTCATGTTTGTTATTTCTAATTTTCCGATGACTTGTTTAACGTTGACCCAAAATTGGTCGTGGATAGTCCATAACTTTACCAAACTTAAGCCGATTCCAAAGTGGCATTCCTATATAAAAATTTGTGATTCGATTCAAATTCAAATTTTTAAATTTAACGTTGATCAAATTTTTGACCCATTTTTATGTGAGTTGTTTCTAATTTTCCGATGTCTTGTTTAACATTGACCCAAAATTGGTCGTCGAGAGTCCATAACTTTACCAAACTTAATCCGATTCCAAAGTGGCATATTCGATTCTCTAAAAATCTGCATTCATTTTCATATTAGTTAGTTATAATTTTCCGATGTATTGTTATATTTGTAATGACTCAAAATTGGAGTCCATCGCAGTATCGACATAGCTTTATTATTTAGTAATTTTAAATTATTTATTTATTATTTATTTAGTAATACAGGTATACAAATTGAGGTATAGTCGTCAGGTATAGTCGTTTTGTAATAACTGTAAGGGTGTATAAACTTCGGCTTGCCGAAGTTTGCTTCCTTTCTTGTTATTTCTAGCATTTAGATCGCCCATAACTTCCTAAAAAACAAATATATAACTCAGGGCACTTTCGCAACAAAACAACTAAATTTATTTTAGTTTACAAATTGTTTATCCATAGTAAATACTTTATAAAATAGGCTTTAATCACGACAGGTTAAACTAGAGAAGAGACTTATTCAAAAAGCCACTAAGCCTTACTGTCCGGTTTGGGTGGAACGGTTTCGGGTATCGATGGCGACACATCATCGTCGCTGGAGGACGAGGACGATGACGAGCTGCTGGAGTCATCGGCCTTTGTTCGCTTTTCGGGAATCGTGTAGGGGAACTTCTGGGACTTTTCCTCGACCGCCTGTTTTAAGCGTAGCAGCGCCGTTCTATTAATATTCTCTAGCGAGACATCCTTAATGGCATTGGCCAGCGCATCCATGGCCTTATCGGAGTTTCCCTTGGTCGTCTGGATGTCGATAAGGCAGGAGTAGGCATTTCCAATTGCTCCCTCCGAGATTTTACTGTTCTTCAATTGGGAAATGACCACAGAGACTAGTTTCTCGTCCTGCTGCTCCCGCGCAGTCTGCAAAACGCGCTGGAACATCAATCTTGGGGCACTTGATAGGTGCTTATCCCAGATCTCCTTGGAGGCTGCCTCCTGGCCGCTGGAAATGAGATGCATCCACAGGACATTCATGGGACCCAGTTGATTTTGGGCGGCAAACTTCTCGGCCAGTGATTGGTCTGCAAAACAAATTGATTTTTAATTTTATAATTTCTAAGATACCAATGGAAGACCTACATTGCGGCACCAATTCCGGGTGCTTGTCCAAAATGCCCACAGCTCCTCCTCGTGGGAACTTCTCGGCCAGCTTGGTCACCTCCTCAGGAGTCTTGGCTGCTTCAATTTCCGTGGTTAAGAGCTTGATGAACTGCTCTGCCTTTCCGGCCACTATATTAGCATGACAGTAGCGATTATCAAACGAAATCAGACGCTTTTGCTCCTCGCTCAGCTGCTTGCCAATCTTCTCAAGCGTTTCCAAATCCCCAGCAGCGGCAATTTTGTTCAGGTAAAACTTGAAGATCTTGGGCTGTGGGTGCAGCTTATCGCCCAGGAGTTCCTCAACGTATTTGGTAGCCTCGCTTAAACGATCAGCGCGAACCAGGAGTTCAATTAATCGGGATGTGTCCAAGGCACCGACTTTTTCCCCACTAATAAATCTCTGTTTGTGGGATATGGCTGCATCGGGATCATTGGCCAGGATGGCTTTACGGAAGCCAGATAAATGGGAAACGGTTTTGGTTGGAGGAGTAGTCTTTTCTGCTTCTTTTTTAGTTTGTTCCTTTTTTGGAGCCTTCTCTTTTGGTTGATCTGCGATTTTTACTGTTTCTGTGGATGATTCCTTTTTTACCTGTTCTTTAGCTTTGTTTTTCTTGGCAGCGGCAATTTCTTTCTGAGTTTCTGGTACCACAAAAGGCACATCAATGTTTTTCCTCCTCAGGATTTCAGCCAATTTCAAGAGGAAAGCATCGTTGGGTGCCACAGACTCCTCCTGCATTTTAGTCCATAATCCAAGGGCCTTCTCCGCTTCATCAGATTTGTCGTAGCTTAGCAGCAGTGTGTAGTAAATCTTATTTCTATCGATGTGACCCAGGTCCTTTGTGGCTTCAATGAGACCTTCCAGAGGCTGGACTAAGCCCTCATTCTTGTAGCGATCACAGGCACTGCTGATTCTCTGCGGACGGGTACGCAAGCCAGGGGTTTCCAGGATCTTCCTGGCCTGCCTAACACGACCGCACTCCACAAAGGAGAAAACCAGGTCGTAAAGGCTGTTAACTTCACCGTGAATTCCAGTACTCAAATCGGTTAATTTCTGCAGATTCGCTGCATCCTCTTTTTGGATCAAACGACAGGCCAGCTCATTTTTCCAAGGAGTTGATTTATGCTTCTGGCAGATCTCCTCAAAGGCTTCGATGGCCTTGGGAATATCATCCTTGACTAGATGAACCTTGATCAGTGGGCCCAGGAGCACATTAGTGGGCACTACATAACTGCCGGCTACCAAAACATCAAATAATTTTCGCAGCTTTTCCGGTTGACCAGCCTCGGCAATAGAATTCAAAACTCTCCACACGGTGCTCACATAATTAAAGCTTCCTTCGCTTTCGGCTATAGGAGAATCCTTTTTGTTATCCTCTAGCACTTTGAAGGCAGCATCGTCACGTTCCTCTTGCAGGAGGAGATCAGCCAGACGAACAGCCTTTAAGTTATCCAACTGGAAGGTGGCATCTTTAGCCTTCAGTTTGCCATAAGTCTCCAAAGCTTCGGAGCTTTTCTTGTGATGCGTATAGAGATCGATGAGCTGGGCATATATTCCAATTGGGATCTGATATTTTTCCGTCTCCAGTTTCTCAATAACCTGAAGTGTTTTGTCCAGGTTCTGCGAACGGAAGCAGGCATTCAGGAGTTGTCTCTTAATGTTATTGGCATTGTCGCCCTTGCCCTCCACATTCACTATGAATCGTTCGAGTTCTGGCGGAAAATAACCGACTATTAAAATATTTACTTAACAGAAATATGGAATATAACTCACCATCAATGGACAGCGAGTCCAAGCTTCTCTTCCCACTACTTGGCAGAGCAACTGGCTCCAGTTCTCCGGAGCTCAGTTTTCCCAAAAGTTCGGAAATCCTTGGAGTCAACTCCGAACCCAATTGTTCGGATAACTGAGTGGCTTTGTCACTGCCAATCGACAATCCTTGGTTGACCAATCCCTTCAGGATTTTCTCCAGCATAGCCGCACGATCTCGACGGAAATAAATGAATGCCTCCTGGACGATTGCACCCACAACATCGGGAGTGACGCGTTCCGTGGGAGCGGCAGCTCCGCCTTCCACTTGCTCCACTTCCTCCTCCTTACCCTGTTTGAATTGCAAGCCCTCGTGAATTTGGCGGACACAGCGGATAAAGGAGGCGAAGTCATTGGTATGACTGAGAGCCAGGATTAAAGGTTGTTTGAACAAGAAAGGCACATAGTAAGCCCTGTTCTGCTCCATAATCTTGGCTGCATCGGCAATTTGGTGGGTCACCAAGGCGGAGTACACAGCCGAGGTTACAGCAGTGGAGTTGGGAACTCCTGCATCCCTTAAAGCGGTGACAATTCGCTCCCAGTTCTTCTCCTTCAGGTTGGGGATCACATAATCCCTGACCGTTTCGGAGTTGGGAAACACTTCAAACTCCTGCTGCATGCGACGGACGATTTCCAAAACTTGATTGGATTCCGCAGAACAGATCAGAGGCCAAAAGTAGTGTTGTCTGATGGGCAAACCGGCATTTTTCATCTCTTGCAGTAAGGGAAGGGCATTGTTAACCACTCCATTGGTCAGACCAGCTTCGGTGGCAATCGTCAATGCCTTGGGATTAAGACCTTCTGCTTGCAGGGTCTTGCAGATGGATAGGATCTTCTCCACTGGCCTATTAGCCTTAACCATCTGCCTGATAAAGAAGGCTCCCACGTCCACGAGTTCGCCGTTTACACGACTGCTTCGCGGCATCACTCGCAGCAGCTTCAGACCCACATCCTCGTATCCCTTGTTGACCAGACGAAGGATCACATTTACTGCATCCTGATTAAAACCTGGCGAGAGACGCAGCTTGGCCAGAATCTCATCCACATGTTCTCCATTGCCATTAACAGTGAGAGTGTACACGATATCCAACAGATCCTTGTCCAGCAAGATGATCTCTTTCTGCTCGGATTCGGCTAAGGTCTCCTTCAGGGCAGCCAGATCTCCATGGCGAGCAAAGGCGCACAGTAGAGTCGTGTAGGTATCCGCACTGGGCTCTAGTCCCGCCTGCTTCATCACTCCCAGGATGCCTTTGGCGGACTCCAAGTCGTTGGCCTGAAAAGGTATTCAATCTTTATTAAACAATGTCAATTCTTTAAGGGGTAACTAAACATCAAGAATTTTAAAGTCGCTTTGTTATCGCACATTTTGATTCCAATGAATAAATGCTTAATGCATACTTTTTGATTTGTATTAAGTGGTTTAAATCTTTAGAGATTTGTGTAGGAACATATTAGTCTCCCACTCACCTGCGAGTGTCCCAGGATCAAAGAATTGAAGACATTCTCATTCACGGGCAAACTTTTTGCCCGCATGAACTCCAGAATCCTTGTGGCTCCCTCGATGTCTCCTTGCTGGCAATAGCGAGCAATCAAGCGCTGATAGGTCACCCTGTTGGGCTCAATACCCTTGGCCTCGATCTCCGCTAGAAAATCAGTGGGAGCGAAACCGTGCTCGTTTTCCAAATAGACTCGGAGCAGGGCATTATAATGCGAGATGTCCATGGGCACATTCAGGGCATTCAGGGTCTTCCAGATCTCCTGGACCAGCGCAGTTCTGACCTCCGGCAGTTCCTCGGGCACCAGGTTGCCGCAGCAGCGGATCACCAGCAACGATTGTGAACTGGTAGCCGTCCTGTGCGTGCGAATCTCGTCAAGTACCTCCTCAAGGTCCCGCCGGGAAATGCGTCCAGTGCGGCGGACATCTTGGTCCAGTCGGCGAATCTGCTTGTCGAGACTCAGCTCCGCTTTTGCTGCGGCATTCGTTGCAAATCCACTGAAGCAAAATCATAAAAGTAAGTATTTTAGATTTGAAAATTTTGTCCACCGCTTTAAATGTTTTCCCGAATGATTCAAGGGATTTAATTCACGGATTGGCTTATTTAAGAAATTTTAAACTTTAAATTGTTGCCCATTAAAAAAGAAGCTGTATGTATTAATTATTATATCATATAGTTTATACTACATTGATCCTTAGAATAAAAGTAAATAAAAATGATTGTAATGTAAAAGAAATTCAAAATATCTCGTTAATTACATTTAATTTAACTTAATTTTGTTGTATTTTGAATGTTGATTCTCATAAATATGAGCAAAGAATCGCTGTACAAATGTTAATATTTTTGTTAAGTTTAAACAAAATATTTGAAATATATAAAGGTACATAAAAATAGGTATTTTTCATACATTTTTTGTTACAATTTTCACTTATAATTATTTTATTGTTATTTTAAAATATTTTTTAAATTCGTTTTTTTTGTCAAGATTATAAGTGTAAGCAGTCATAGACAATTTGTCATTCGGAAAATAAATAAGACAATTGGCGGATGCTTAAATTTAATTTCATTAAACATACTCAGATATTAGTTTTTTTAACTTTCTATATAAACACTAATTTAGGACCAACTTATTAGATGGATCCCATGGGTCTTTCCTTTCAGATGAGGTTATGTAAATATGTAAGACATTAGTTAGCTAAGATAACGCTGCATTTATCTGATATGTGTCCATATTTTCGAGTAGCCATCAATGGAAAATGACTAAACCCTCCAGTATTTACATAAATACTCGGATGCATTGCGTAATGCCGGTACTTTGTATGGTTTTTACTCACTTCTGGAACTGTCCGCACATGCAGGGCGCATTGTTCAGCAGATTGCTCGTCTCATTTTCGCGCACCGAGCTCACGACCACGTTTCTCGTGAGGCCAGCGAAATAACGCAGCAGTTTCCCCGTCCTTAGGATGGATGCCATTGCCGGATTGCTCGGTTTTAATTAATAAACTAAATTTATTATTAAAATTCGTTCGCACGAGTCGAGGAGTAGAGGTGGAGAAACATCGATGATGACATCGATGTCATCTTTTATATCGATGTTTTGCTAGGAGTCATCGTTGTTTTTCCATATCTACAACGCAAATAAAAAGGTGGCTTTACTCGCTAACTGCGAGGCCCTGCTAGCTATTGAAAAGCATTGTGTCTCTGCTAACGATGCTCGAATCGAAAAATGTGAATTCAAAATTTGAATTTCAAATACAAATTTAACTAACTGCGCAAAAATTTTATAACCACTTTGGAGAAGACGCAGAATGTCCCGTAACGCCTTTCAAAAGTGGCCAGAAAGCTCCTATATTTGCGTTGAACCCAAAGGTGATCGAACAGTCCAGGCCTGAAATCTACTGAAAATATGCTGGCAATTTTGGAAAATAAAAAAATATATTTATTTCGTGCAATTTAAATTTAAATAAACGGTTTCTTTTGTAATAAAAAAAGTATTATGTAGTATAATACTGAAATAATAGATTTATGGATAATGTAATTTTGCAAAACAGCAAAACTATATAAACAAATTTAAACTATAATAACAAGTAAATAAGATTTTATTTTCATTTTTAAAACGAGTTCACGAGTTATAATTATTAATTAATATAATTATAATTTCCATAAATTTAAACTTTATTATCTGCCTGGCAAATGAATCGAAAGTTGCTGTCACATGAGTCGAGATACATGTAACTTTCGAACACGGAAACGCAGCGTGGAAACTCCTTAGTATCGTCGGGTTCACCGGCTGACCACTTTAAAAAAGAAACATTGCCAGAGGCTACGGATACGTAATCTCCCTTTTTCGACAGATCGTTGACACCCAGCCAATAGGAGTATTCGGAATCGAGTTTCGAATTGATGACAGCAAACTCCTCCTCGCTTGTAATGGATGCTAGATGGCCGCCCATCTGGCGACATGTGTTTTCCGCATTAGTCCAATTCTGTTTGTTCAATCTACTTTGCTCGATATGGAAGAATCTTAAGCCAATTAGCTCAAACCTATGCGCGGCTATTGTTGTAACCTTGCACTGTGTCTCCTCCTGATTTTCCGTCCTGTTCGATTTGATCCCGGAATCCTGCGGGATAAGCTTGTTTAAAGTTTCCAGCAGAATGGCCTGTTGTCTTTCAATTCTGTCCAATCTTTCCTGGGTTTCATTTAAGCCAATCGTCAGCATACTTATGTCATCAATTTGGGATCCCAGAGCGGCAAGGCAGAATGCCGCACATTGAGCTGGTGCGTTTTCCAGAATACACACGGATTGCACCGAATCCTTACATTCAGCCATCGAGCCATATATTTTCAAAGCAACAAATGCGTAAAAAATAGTTTTAGAGTACAGGAACATGGTGCGACCAACGAGGGCAAAAGTGTATAGTGAACTGATTTTGAATGTTTTATTCACATTTGGCACAGCCAAAAATTGATGATAAAATAATAATCGCCAAAAAAGGGGCGGCCATGTCTTGATAAGTTCATTGAACATTTACTACTAAATTGAAAACTATTCTCGACAGTTATAATAATTATGTACATATATTTATACCCAAGCTGAGGGTATTATAACTCCGGTCTAAAGTTGGCACCTCAGTAAAGTAATCATTTCCGACCATTAAGTATACATATGTATATGTATGTATATTCTTGATCAGTAGGCGAGTTGATCTAGCCATGTTTTACTGTCGTTCCGTTTCTACGCAATTTAGTGCCTTAGTTTGGAGACACCTGGCTGAAACTTTCGCAATTTTTAATTAATTTTATTTATTTTAAAAAATGAACTAGAATATATGTATATATTTTTTCACTTTAACCAATGATCTTTGAAAGCTTTATTTCACTGGCTTTCAAAATTTAATTTAATTCGACACATATTTAAAATAGGTATAGTACTTTTGGTTGTTGGAAAAAACAAATGCAACTTTAAATTTAAGATTAGTTCTACAACTAATTATTGCATTGATAATATTAACTAACAAAAATTTTTAAATTCTTATTTAACATTTTTTAGACCTACAATTTTTAATTTTAATATAAGATTAAACAAAAACATTTTGAGGTTGCAATATTAAAAGTGCACTGCAACTGCACTTATAAACATACACACACTACTAAAAAACAAGAGGGAGACTCACTACTACAGCAATATGACATCCACCTGATTAAGAGAAACTGCAAGCTTTATCGGCTCTCTTTTGATTTCCCAACTTCTTTGCTGCTGTTTGTTGTTGCTTTTTCTGCGCGTCATTTTTGCAGCAGACGTCAGCTTCGCCGTCGCTGCCGCTGCCGCTGCCGCTGCCGCTGCCGCTGCCTCTGCCGGCGCCGCTTTCTTTTGTCGCGAGTTTGGAATTGAAAATGCATTTCATTTGCAAAAGTTTCGCTGCAACGAAAACAACGCGGCGGTTCGCGGAATCGTGCTTCCTCTTCTTCACCCAGCTGCAACTGTGTGCGTGTGAATTCGCTGTATGTGTGTGCGTGCCTACACTGCAATTTGTGACGGATTTTTGTGGGTTCCAAAAAGAAAAATAGTTTGCATTTGACAGGTGCAATCTGTGTCCTCCCCCCAAAAAAAAAAAAAACAGAAAGTGTGTGGGTGCATCGTCATTTTGCAGCACAACTGGTAAGCGAGAAAATTGATTGAAATTCTGATTACAAAGGGGGGTAATATATTTAAAAAATATACATACATACATACATATGTAGTTTAAATCTTAAGTATTTGCGTGAGTTTGTGTGTGAAAGAGAGAGAGCGAAAGAGTGCAGCCAGAAATTGCAATACACACAAACAAAAAGCGGCCGGCTTGTTCTCCTCTTCCTCTTTCTCTCCTCCTCCTCTTCCTCTTCTTCTCCTCTTCCGCCCCTCTCCCCTTCGTCATTCCCCTTTTGGATGCACTTGGTGCGATTCATTTGCCTTTATTACCATTTTTGCCCGTCTCTGCACTGTTTTTTTCCTCATTTTGTGGGGGCTTTTGGCACGGTGGCAACTCTGGCAGCCAAATGCGTTGGTGAATAAGTTCTCTACCCTTTTGTCAGTGTGGGACGCGACTTTGAAATGCTTGCAGCTAGCGGTAATGCAGCGCAAAAGTGCAATAATCGCAAATAAAAATATTCACAAAAACTTTAGCCACATACAACTTTTTATATAAATATAACTCAACAAGTAAAGCCTTTAAATCACTCTCTAATATGGAAAAAAAAAAGAAATAGCCGGAAAATATTTTGTTCTATCAAAGTGTGCGTGAAAATGTGAAAAAATACATTTATTGACAATTTATTAATTAAAAATCAAAAAGCTACTGAAGCCAATAGAAAATGTGTTCTAAAAGGACAAATGAAAAACCTTAACTAAAAAATATTTGTTATATTTAAATACTTTTTTTTCTTTAATTTCAAAACGAAAAATACACAAACAAAATGGTTTACAGAAACTTTAAAAAAAGATTCAATAGACACTCTTTTCTTTGTCTCGAAATTGTTGTTTAGATAAAACTAATTTGAACAATTAGTAATTAGAATATTTGCAAACAAATTCTTTCACATAAACTCAAAACCAGAAATATTTTTTTTGTACGAATTCAATGTTATCAGATAATGGTAGGAGTTATTATTCCTTGTAATAAATAAAAGATTCATTAAAAAAATTAACAGTTTCTTGTCTTGAAATCGGTAATATAAAACATTATTGAAGTACATTTTTGTTAAACATGTTTCTCTAAGAAGAAAAATTCCAAACATTTTCTTAACCAAAAAAGCTTTAATTAAAAAACAAAAGAAATCTAAACTAAAATGTTACATTTCTGTGCTGCAATTTTTAGTAAAACAAAAACCAATTGAAGTCAATTAAAACGCATTTTCTCTGCAATTGATGATGACCTACGACAAAGGAAATGAAGTCATACCCATACACAGGCGACTCGCACGCACACATTCACGCCGCCAAGCAAACTGCAGGCCAAAAGCGAATGAGCAAAAAAAACACAATAACAACAAGGGGCCCTACGAAAGCCAACAACAACAAATTGAAAATTGCACTGCGCATGCACATGCACACACACCACTGAAAAACTCAAACACACAGATACACCAACTGAGCGGTATTGCAGTGGTATTTGTGCGCTTTTGTTCGCTTGCAAAAAGAAGAAGCAGCTGGAAAAAGTACTTAAAAATATAATTAAAATTGAAAAATGACTTTATAGACTGTTTAAAAATATCTACGGAAAATTCGGAAGCTTTCCCAGCTTTTATTTCTTTTCCATATTCGATCCTTTTTGTTTGTGCTCATATTTTATTTTATTAAAATGCGCGTCATGCCAACGGCAGTTGAATGCACTCGGCCTTTGCCTCGAATGGCTTCTCCTTTAGCTGATAATGATAATGAACAGATTAATAGCTTTTTTTATATATATTTGTAAACCAGATGATTTTCCTTGAGTTTTAAACACTTTTTTGCCAGAAAATATTGTTTTCTAAACGATTTTCGATATATCAATATGTCAAACTATCAAACTTAATTTTTTAGGGGAATTCTTCGCTTGAATTCAATAGATTTGTTGAGAACATTTATGAACATTAATATCAAATTTAAAATTTAAAAAGAAAGCAATTTCAAAGATGTAATCCATTTTTCCATAAATAGTAACATCTAAAACATTATTAGCCTCGTTAATAGCTCAATTCTTATAGTGTTATTTGTGCTCCTTTCTTTTTAAAATAATGACCTCATCACTGAAAATGTAAAACTTTTACAAGTCAAATTTATTAAATTCAAAACAAAATTCATTGTGGTAATTTATTTCCATTAAATTATAACTATTTTGGTTCTGACTCATAGTCCAGCGTTTTCTTTTGACCTTGATTGAATTATTTAAAGTGAAATGGGTAGTGCAATTATTAAATTCTCTGCGAACCCCAGAGCATTCCATTGCACTTTGTGGTTGTTCCTCTCTCGGCCATTTCCTCCTGTTGTGTATCTACAACTGGAATTACTCATCATCAGCATTTCCATAGAAATCAAAGCTCACAACAAAAGATTGCGACAAAAGTAGGGGACAAATGCTTAACTAACAAAAACATTATTTTTTAAACATTTTTTTTTTTTAATTTTATTAATAATATAACAACTTCAAAAATTAAAACAACTAACAAAGAAAAATATAAAAATGAAAAACAATCAATATTAAATAAAGCACTTAAAAGCTTTAAAAACCTAAATGTTAATAAGTTAAAAAAACTAAAATCAAAGTTAATGTGCATTTATAGAATCCTTTTAGGACTTAAAACTTCATAAACAGAAAGGCAACAACAAATCTACAAATGGCAGCACTTTTCCTACTTCCTTCTTTCATACCATTTGAACTCCTTCTTTTCGATGGGCAAGGGAGAGAAAGGGATGGGTAGAGTGGTGCAAAAGGACAATGGTTCAAGTGCAAAGAGGATGCCAAGCCACATGCAACAATGCCAACAACAAGGACTGAGCGAACGCCGAAGGACATGCCGTGCAATTTCCTTCTCTGTGGTGAGTTGCAGCTATTGCGTATACGCCGTGTGGTGTATAGAGCGAAAGAGAGGCGGCTTCTGTCGTCTGGCCAGACAGAGAGAGAAACTATTTATAGCAGTGAGCTCCAAAACCGAGCTCAGCCTTGATTCCGCCCTTGAACTAACATTGCTGGGAAACTATTCCTGTATCTCCAGTCCCGTCCTGTTTTCGTACCCTTCGATTCGAACCCAGCAGTCATCACAGCTGGAAACCAGTTGGCAGACCATATATCAGGGGGATATGGGAAGTAATCGGTACGAGGTAGTTGGGGTCTTGGGCATCCAGTGCATACATATGTCGCCAGTCAAGCGGTGATTTTTGTGTTTGCGGTCCCCTTTTTGCCCCATGTCCTTGCCTCTCGAACTGAACTCAGCAGGCTTTGACATTGATTTTGTGCATCCTGCATCTGTATTGTGTATCTGTGTTTCCATTCCCATTGCAACCCGGCAACCCAGCAACTCCCACCCAACTCTACTCAGCTGTCAGCAGTTGCTGATGTCATGGCAGTTTATTTATACAAATAATTTGATTGTTTAGCAAACACTTTAATATAATAGCAGCAAACTCGAAGAATATGATAGCTGATATGGGCTTAGAGTAATATGAGGAGTAGCATCGAATAACGTAATATTTAACCTTGATTTTGTTTGTTAAAAGATACATTTCCCTGGTATCGCAATCGGAGAAGTTGTCAATGTTTGGAGAGCAGTTGAGATATCAAATGAAATCACCATTTGATATGCAGGTGCCGTAAGATATTTGATTTTCTAAACGTTAGTTTTCTAAGGTCTGTTTAATTATTTTATCTATTAAATGTTAATGTCAAAAACAAAAAGTTGCTTTCAAATACAATACATTTTTAAAATTATTTCCTACAGAACTTCAAAACCTTTTTTTTTTCTTGTGATTATTCAAAATTGATGCGTAATAAAGGCAAAAATATATATTTACGATAAAAAGGGAGCTGGGTGATGAAAAAGAAATAAGAACTACAATTGAAACTTGAGCAAACAAAGGGCTACGTAAAATGTTTGCAAATTGAATTTCAAGTAAATATGAGCAATGCAATGTGAAATGTAAATACACAGAGAGAAACGCATACATATAAGCCGCGGAGAGACTATTTCTACAAAGGCAGCGATGCATTCAAAGATAGATGGATAGACGGAGGAAAAGTCTCTCAGCTTGTTTCTTGGATCTGTGTTTGTGTGTATCGGTGTACATCTTTGTATCTATCGGATGCAGTTTTACGCTTTAAAAGGAATTCTGTAGTTTATGCATGCGATGCGTTGTCTATATAAAGTTGTTTCCCCATTTCCCCCACCGTCCCTGTCGCCCCAGCGGCCGTCTCTTTCGTTCGCCACCATGCCCTCTCTTTCTATCACTGTACTCTGGGAGCCATGGAAACGACGTCATCGCATCATCGTCGTGCGTTGAGATGCCGAACCTAGTCAGCAATGGCGGCCTCCTCTCCATTTCCCATATCCCATCTCCCAGTCCCCAAAAAAATTAAAAAAAAAAATGGCAAAAAAAAATATATAAATAAAATGACAGGAAAACAAAGTAAATGGGGATATTGGAGAAGGAAAAGGTAAAAGTTATTTCTTTCGAATGAAATGAAAAAGTTAACTGAAAGAAATAAATAATTTTAAAAAGGATGAAAAAACATAAAGAAATAAATACAGTACCTAGTAGCAACAAATTTTAAAATTAAATTAAAAAAAATTAAAAAAGAATTTATTAAATGCATTGAAAATATAAGACACTCAAAGAATAGGGAACTAAAAAAATACATAAAAAACTAGCCGCAACAACAATGCAAGTACTTCAACCCTCACGCCGCCCACTTGCTCATTTTGCACCGAGTCAAGTCCATGTTCTTGGCTCTCTTTTGTGTATCTATAGAATGCGTTGTCTTCCTCTTCGACGTTTTGCCGGCTGCATCTACAAAAACTACGAAAAAGCGAGATGAGAGGGCTCATAAGCAGCTTAGTGCACAATTAAAGCCTTCATTTATTTTTTTTCTTTTTGAGTCAAAATGTCTTTGGCAAAGTATTTCAATTAGAGGCAAAAACATATTACGCATACGCCACGTTGCCTGTTGGTGAAATGAAAGCGGATTAAGAGGCGGGTAAAAAGCAACAAATTCATCAGGGAATTGCATGGGAGATAGTAAAGAATCTTTGAAAATTCCGACTGAAAAAATAGAGAAAAATGTATGATATTAGAGGAAGTGGCTAATGTAAAAGTCTCCTTGGAAATTTCCAGAGAATTCTGATATAATACTTTAATTAATTCTGTTAAAATGACTTTACCCTAATGCAAAATGCTTTATTGAAAATAAGGAATGGTTGAAGAAAGAAGATTCCGATGGAACTTTATAAAAATGCTAATTAAATTTGGAAGTGTTTTTGTATTGATTAATAGTACAAACTTAATAGTGAAGAGGAAAATTGATATTAAACCTTCTACAAACTTCTTAAAGCTTTATAAACAAAATTGACTTTGCTAAGGCTACAAATTGCTGGTTACAATTGCGTATACGCCATGTTGACTGTCAGAAACTGCCACAGCAGATGCACCTGTTCAAAGCTCGGTCTCCTGCTGTGTCATCAATAACTAACGACCATAATCCTGGTCACCCGTGGCTCGTCTTTCCCCCTTTCACCGTTTTTTTCCGTTTTTATATACCAAGGACCACGTCAAATGCCTTTTGGTTGCCAAGCGATTGAAACGGAGATGAATTCAGAACGGTAGATTGACTGTTACAGGGGGTCGACAACAGATTAACCCTTGGCGAACTGCTTGGTTGACTTTTATGCGCATGTGCAGGCGGATCACCCTCTTGAAAAAAGGTTCCAAACTGGTCCCATAACTGTACTTGTTCGAAAAGAAACAAAACGTATTTAGAGCATGACCATCAAACAAAAGGGGGAATCCTCGTCAAAAGAAAGGGGACATATAGTACAAAGAAGGAATAAGGGAAATAAAAGACAGACTGAGGGTAATATATAGAGATTGCATTCCAGGTCGTACAAAGGGTTAGCTTTGTCTCTATATTGCAATTTGCAAAATATTTCCATGTGTACGTATTTTTTTCTGCTGCTGTCGTTCAAATGCATCGTAATGAATGTCATCCGTTTCACTTTGAATTATGTCATCCACTGTGACACACTTTTCCAAACACTAGCAGCTTAGACACACACACACCCGTTTGCATATATATATATATATATAGATATACCTATATATATACACAATCATCTATATGTAAATATAAACATGGATAGCCCAACCAACTGTTTCTCATTAGCCATAGAAAATGACCCCTTCCTTTGCCTGTTTTCCCCATTTGGTCTTCGGTTTTATTAAGGCTTTGTTTCCGTTTTTGTTATGCAAGTGTATGGATGTATATTTTCTAATACATGAAACTGAGACAGCTAGGGTTCATTTTAAAATGTAATATGGATTTACTTAGGCTTAAGTAAAGCTACATTATTTATAATTTTAAAAGGAATACAGACAAATTATTTTTTAAATTATTTTGTTTCGTTTAAAAAAGGGCTATCAATAAGGTCATAAAACATTTTTAAATTTCGCTGTATGTATTATAACCCATTCGTTAATTGTGTAATCTGAGTTGACTCAACAATTACAACGAATTGCAATAAATTACGGAATGTGTTCCTAGACCGACTAGACACAATAGACACAATTTTAATCGCTAAAAAAATGTTCTAACCGACGTCAATAAATAAATTCTCACATTCCCCTATTTAAATGATCAAAATTTTAATTGATGTGAAAAGCAAAAAAATGTACATAGAGTTGAATACACAGAAAAGATCTAAAGAATGATTGTTTTTTTTTTTTTTTTTTAAAAAATTTTATTTTTTTTTTTTTTTTTTTTTTTAATAATTTTTAAATTTTTTTTTTTTTTTTTTTTTTTTTTTTATAATTTTTTTGTTTTTTTTTTTTTTCATACCAAAAAAAGTAGCAACATTATTTTTGTGAATGTTTTATTTTTGAAATGATAAACTGCACAAACATAAAACCATTATTTTGGGTTTCGATTTAATACGATTTTATCATAAACATAAACCCAAATTGCAGCCTTCATTCACCACCATCAAATTTTGGTAAATCACCTTCGTTCGTGTGTGTCGACCAGAAATGGCATGAAAATTATATGGTGACTGCCCTCACAACTTCTTCCGATCTTCTGTAGCTGTCCATGTCGCTGAATTTAACGGTACAACTAATTTATGCCGCCAGCCAAAGAAGAAACTTCTAAAGAATTGCCCCGAAACAAAGTCAGAAAAACAGACAATGAACTCGGACAGAACAGAACTCGACTAAAGGCGGAAGTTCGCCAAAGAAGCCAATTGAATGCAACAAAGTTGAACCAACCAAAAAAAAAGAACACACAACTCGAGTTAAAGAACAAGTGCAGTTCAACGAAACTTTAAAGTTTTGGTGAAAGGGGCAAATCAAAAATAAGGGAATAACCATTTTGTAAATACTCTTTCGGAGGTTATACTTTTAATGGCTATATAAAGGGATAACTGTTACAAAATGTTAATAAGCTATCTTATTCTTTAAAATTTTTGTAAGAATCCACGTTTCTTTTGAATTATACAAATCAAAAATTTTGTTTTTATATACATTAGTTTAAATATTTGTCAAACAATTGTATTATAGAACATTAACTATTTCGAAGAGATACTTTGCCATTTTTAAAAACTCTTTTGATTAAGAAGGTAGGGAGAAGAGTCATCGTAGAATGGAGACTGGGAAACGAAGATGGGAAGAACTCCAGTTAATTGGCAGCTGCCTTGAGGAGGCCAAAAGGAATAGCAAGGAGTCAGAACAAGTAATGAAGAAGTGAAAGAATTGCAACCGGTTTACAGACACTTTTTCCTCAGCTTCTTGGTTAAAATTTGTTGTTTGGTCTACACGGCGTATGCGTAATTAGATCTGGTGTTTGCATTAGCTTCGTTTGCTAATTGGACTAAAGTTGCTTAGCACATTGCACTCGGAAGCTAACAAAAGAAGCGAAAAGGAGCTGGTAAAACGCTATAAATGAGAAATACACTGGAAGAAAGAGTTTTCAAGTGTTTTTAATGTTTCAATTTCTTATAAATTTAAAGTTTAGATTACCAACAAATAAAATAAACATAGGACTAGGAACTCAATTTTTATTATTACTGCCTAACATCAATTCTTTTTAAAATTTTATTGACTTTGCCAGTAAAAGAATTATTTCCCCATAAAATGCTTTTATTATTACGTTTGTGAATTTACGAGATCGTTTATATCCCGACAGGGTTGGGTTTATTAATGCCTTCTTATTTATTAGCTCTGTTTTTTCAGTGCTAGACAGACATTGGCATTGCATTGATGGTAATAACGACGATGATGAAATTCCGGTTTTGGCTTTAAACGATCCTCTACCCTAGGGTGATCGGGAGTATATTTTGCCTTCTCTTTGACTCTTTCAAACCCCCCCTTCCCATTTTGCAGTGACGTTGCAAATATTTTTTTGCAACAGCTATCAAACGAGTTTTTGCCACTGTTCTTCCCGCTCTTTTTGCCGCTTCTTCGCCCCGTTCTTCCCCCTTCACATATTCACATTCTTCTGGTACTCCCCCCGAAAACCCCTTTTCCCATTTTACCCCCATTCGAGCCCCTCTTCCGTATGCCACGCTCTATTGGACTCTTGATGCGCTGCGACTTTGGTTCGTCTACCTTCTGGCTTTTGTTCAGTTGCCATGTTGCATAGGATTTTGAACCCGTTTCGCTCACCCCCTTTTCCCTCGGCTTCCCCCCGCCCATGGCCTATTGCATGTGGCGTCCCTAACCTAACCCAACTTTTTAGCGCAAAGCTTTTTGTTTTTCCCCTTTTCTGCTCTTTGTTGCGGCTTTTGTGTTTGTTGTGTTTGCCTTGCACGTTTTGTTTGTTGTCGTCACACACTCACATACACAAAATCATAAAAGGTATAAGACTGCAAAAAAATCAACAATATTTTATGGGCATTCATTGTAGAAATTGCATTTGTCGCTATCTCTCATCTGTGGTCGTTTGTGTTAATTGATTAATTAACCCGATTTACTCTGAAACTGTTGACATTTTGCCAGAGCTAAGTAGGTTGGGATAATTGGATAATACGGGTTATAATGTTAATCTTCAGGGTTTTGGGGACTATGAGAAAGATTTTTATATATGTACATTAAATTTCCTGCTATTGTCTGTTTGTTTGTACATTTTGTATAACGATATTTTCTTCTTGATTTTATATTAATAACATATTTTTTTTAATAAATCAAATGGCACTTAACCCACTTAAGAGAATATCATTATTTAATTTTTTTAATTTCATCGACGTCAACAAAACTAATTAAGTTTTCGTCGGAAACTTTATTTAATTCTTCCTTTTTTCCAACTTTTGTTTTCTCACTAAAATTCTTGAAAACTTTCCTGCCTTTTTTATGGTCGAACTTTGGCTTGTCAACTACGGGAAGACTGCTCCCACATGAGTACGATCTCGTTTTAATGGAAATAATTGCAATTTCGTGCATAATTTATGGCTGCCACCCACACCCACACACGCACACTGGCAGAAAAGCCGAGCAGAATCGAAATCTCTTGCATTCACACTCATAACTCACTCAAGCCAAAGACAACGGATGGTCTCTCTCGCTTTTCTGCCATATGAAAATGTTGAAAAGTAATTTGTGGCACATGTGGGTGGCCTCTGAACAAATGCCAGTGGAGGCTGCTGCAAAGGGGGGTGGGCAATGCAATCAAGTACAATGAGAAATTACAGACACCAAAAACGAAACGGCAACAAACAAAAAAGACGGCACAACAACAAATGTGTGTAAGCTGCGCGTATTTCCTGTCTATCTGTGTGTTTGTACGCAAATATGCAAAATGAATGAAAACGTCAGCGGGCTCCGCAAACCAAAAATACACTTGCACAAAACAGAAAACCTAAAACCGAGATTCCAGTTCGTGAAACACAAAAATTCGTTTCCTAAACACCTGCAAATACCTATATACTAAATATAGAAAATAAAATTATGTGATAAATACTTAAAATTTTTGTATAGTTAAATGCATTTTATTGAGATTGGCCTTAAATATTATTTGTAGGTTTTAGAATATTTTAAAATGTTAATAAAATTTCATTTTTTATGAGAAATAGATGTTCCATTAATTGTTTTCCAATGCCTAGCTTAAAAATTAAATTTTACATTACGAATTCCGAAATACAAATCCTAAAGAGAAAGCTAAAGAGAGTCAAAGCTCTGTGGCGGTGCTTTCTCTTAATTTCTCTTTGACGCGTTGCGCTGTTGTTGCTGCTGCTGCGCTGCAAGTTGCGTGTCATTGACCTTTGGAATTGCATGTTGCTGCTCTGCTGCCGGCGCTCTCCTCCGACTACGTCATTCTACGCTAATTCGCTGTGGAACTGCCACTGCCACATTGAAATCGCCACATTGCCACATTGAAGTTTGCCACATGAGGAGGCAGCCTGCTGTCTGGTCGCTCACGTGCGCCCTCTCTTTTCCTCCCCACCACCCGTCTCGCTCGCTCTCCTTACCCAGTGCGAAATTATATCAAGGAAGGAATACTTTGCCGCTTATCTTCCGCCTCCATTGTTGCTCCCGAAAGTTATTTCAATATCTTCGGGGGTCTCTCATTCCACGATTTTTATTCACTTTTTTTCTCCCAATATCTGGGGATTTCTTTCGGTTTCAATTAGGTGCATAATCTTCCACTTAGAAAAATACCAAGGATATGGTTATTTACATTTAAATAAAACTTCTTTTGGAAATGTAACTTAAACATTTCGATTCATTAGATTACATGTAGTAATCTTTAGTTTATAATTTATAATTTGTTGTGATCAACTTGGAATTTTTATTTATTATTATTTTTAGTTTTTTTATTTATAATTATTTTTTGCCACAAAATATTACATAATTTTATCATAATATGAGGAAAATAACACTAAACATATATATTTATAATAGAAAATTTGTAAGATCATAAAAAGCTAGTTTACCAGTACCTAAAAATATAAAATTCAAAGCATTAGAAAAATATACAAATTTATATTGATACATCAGTAATATTTTCTTTAAAAGGAGAAAATAATACATATGTACATATTTTGTTATTATAATTAAAGGTGCATTTTAGATTACAATGGGA
This sequence comes from Drosophila kurseongensis, assembly GCA_018153305.1. NCBI lineage: Eukaryota > Metazoa > Arthropoda > Insecta > Diptera > Drosophilidae > Drosophila > Drosophila kurseongensis. Next base: position 9,465,668 of record JAECXX010000210.1, on the reverse strand, counting down.
CAGGCCTTAGTCTTCTAAAGTTTTACGAAAAATTCAAATAAAGATAAATCTATTAATTAAAAAAGCTTGAAACCAATAAAGCCCCTCACTCCACTGCAATAAACCATTGACCATCCAGCGAAATATTCGCGACAAACTCCAAAAACGAAAGCAAGTTGTAAGAAGGGAAAAAGTTTGCCAGCGATTGTCTACAAAGTCTTGTCTCAGAGTTTCGGTCCCAGAGTTTCCGAGTTCATTGAACGCCTTCGCCTGCACCCAGACATAAAGCAAACGCAAACTCAATAAGCGAACGCAGCGAGCAAATAAACAGCAGCCAATAAGAGATACGAGTGTGCAGATACAAATCGCAGCCAAAGATACTCTTCTCCTGCTGTCACAACAGGCCAAGAGAAGAGCCCAAGACGGCAAAGGTACATGAAAGAATTGGCAAAAAAGTCGAGGGAACAGGTTGAGATGGTCTCCCAACCCCGAAAGCCCTAGGGATCGATCGATCAGTTTAGATTTATATGGGGATCTCGCGTTTGGAAAAGACTGATCGTTTAGCGACATAATTGCAGATTTTTCTATATTAAATAAACTTTTAAAATAAAATCAACCCGAATCAAGGTAAAATTAAGTGCTTACAATTAAACCCTCTGCACTTTGTAGTTCTCTAAGCAAGTTTTAAATAATACGGTCAAATTCTTAACTTATTTTTTTATTATAAAAAAACTATTTTTTTTTAAATCAGACTCTTGATAATTTTAAATTTAAAATAAAATAATAATTTAAGCCTGTTTTTGTTAGTGTTAATATATAGTATCTTAAAAGTCTCTTGTTAATCGTAATATAAATTATATTTTTGGTAAGTAGGAATATTACTTCAAAGTTAATATTAATTGTTGTTTTCTGTTAAGAAAACAAGTTTAAACGAGTTTAAAAAACCTTTTACAATGGAGGCTTACAAATTCTTTTCAATCATTTCGATCCCTGTCTTACAAAAATTACATAATTTTTAAAATTACAAAACCTTGAGAGATACGCGTCATCGGCCATATGATATAATTGGCGACAAAAATATTGCACAATTTTATGCCTGCAGCTAACAGCCGAGAAGCGACAAAAGGCCAGTCAAAACACGGCAAGTGCCGCTGTCCCAGGCCCAGAAAAAAAAGCCAGACCCAGACCCAGACTCGGCCATAAAAAGGAGCAGTCAATGTACCCAAAAACCAAATAAAATGAGCCAAAGGAAACATAAAAAGAAAAGGGAAAAACAAAGCGAAGTTGAGAGGAACCGTAGCATGACGCGGCAGCCATGACCCACACCAACAAACAGGAAGAGCATAGCGAAAGGCCAAAACAACTTTTGGCCAAAAAGCGGCAACTGTAATAAAAGTGCAGGCACGGTGCGAGGGAGACGGCAGCACCCGGTGGGAGCGAGAGGGGGAGTGTGCATAGAGAGCGAGCATTTACTCGCTTCAACGCCAAATTTCAATTACAATTACCAACGCGGGCGAGAAGGAAGGAAAAGGCCAGAAAAAGTAGGAAGTTTCTTGCAAAAAAAAGGAAAGAACGGAGGCTTAAGAAAAAATGTCGTTTTTTTTTATAGTAAAAAATTATCTGAATAGAAAAACACTGTTTGGTCTTTTTACGGATTTTGTTATTTTTGAACTTTAATCTTCTTAGTGCCCAATGAAATTTAAAGTGCTTAAAAAGGAATAGTTAAAATCAAACTAAAGATAAAATGCTGCATACTTATTGGAATTCAAATTAAGTAGTAATAATAATAATAGTAATTTAGCTGTAATAAATATTACAGTAAAAAGGGTTGAAATTGTATGCCTAAAAAATTATGTCTAATTTTATCAATTTTATAAATATAACTATAACTTCATATTATCTGTAGTACATTTTTTAAAAGCTTTCAATTCTCGAAAGAAAAAATACTGATATTCTTAGGATTTATTGTTTGGGCTTATATAACGCTTGAGTATTATATCTTTAAAACCAGAGATCACTCTACTATTTCTCTCCGTGCGAATGTTTATGTAGGGGGCCAGAAGGAGTTTGGCGGCTTAGAGTGAATGAAGCATAAACTGAACTGAACTGCAGATGGAGATTCGTTCTCCGGATTCTCTCTGCTTTGCTGGATCGTATAGTCGTATATGGCCATTAAAAATGGCTGCTAACATGGCTGCGAACAACACTCACTACACACACACACACACACACAAAAAGAAGAGCAACAGAAGGAGACACATAGGCCACACAAACAAACGTGGCACACCAATACTAATGCCGCTTGGGGCAGCATTTAAATCGGAGCAGCTCCACGAATGAAGTTGCAAAACAGAACGCCCAAAGGTTAATCAACTCTGCAACTCTGCGACTCTCCCATCTGCAATATAGGGTTGCCATCGCGCAACTCCACATTTTGTTGTTGTCTGTGGCAAGAAAGGAGAGAAAAAGGGGGAGGGAGTGGGGGGATTGGTTCTCAAAAAGAGGGGTAAAGGAGTGGAATGGCGAAGGCCAAGCAGCGGAGTCTAATTGAATTGGTTGGTTGGATGATGTTGACTCTGCTCCACTCTTTTTTACTCCTCTTCACTAATCCCCCCACCCCCTTTAACCCCTCTTTCGGCTCCCATGACAATGGCATTGAGTGAGAATCAACAAAACCCCAGAGGGCTCTCTTCAAAGAGCGCCCAAAGAGTTAGAAGAGCAGAAAGAGTTTTGCGTATTGCATAATTTTGTGCAACTCCTACACATATAGGTGCTGTTGTTGTGTGTGTGAAGGTTCCCCACGTCACATTTGTATGCGTGAGTGGCATTGGCTGTGTGCCTATGTGTGGGAGCTTTGGCCTTGGTTTTTTTTGCAAAACTTGATGCTGGCATTAATAGGGAAATCAAATGGCACAAATTGCAGTTCGACAAAATAATAAAAAGACAGGCTGATAAAGAAGGAATACATTTAAAAATGGTCTAAAAATATTGAGAATTATAAATTAATTTAAATTCATATTATTTAATAACGGCTTCATTCATTATTCAAGTGTTTTTTTTTTAATTTTAATTTACTTGGAAATTAATTGTATAAGTTCTTAAGACATTGCATATACTTAATAAAACAATTTCCTTTCAATATAAAACAATAACAAAATGTTACAAATATTATACATATATGTTCATTAATTACTTTTTAAATAACCAATACAAATAACGAATCCTTTAATCAATATGCATAGCAGCCATCTGATCAACTGAATATTATAAAATATTTTATTTGTATACACAAGTAAATATGCACTATTTACCCCACAGAATATTTTCAATCTCAGCAAATTGCCATTGATAATGTCGCAGTTTTAATTTAATTTTCTGCTGCCAGCGATAAATGAAAATTAATGGCAAAAATGCAGTTTGACAAGCAGCGAGTGAAGGAAAAGCAAACAGTTTCCAGATGATTGCATCCTGCGGACTGGACAGAAATGAAAATTTATTTTTGATTAATGAGCTAAGGGCCAAAGGATACCGTACAAGTGATTTTATCAACATAAATAACGAACTTTTAATGAAATTGCGAAGCAAATAAATTAATTTAAATTTGACCAAAAATTTATACGGGTAAAACACGGCGTATGGGTGATATTTTTTGATAGATTTAAAGTTACATATATGAAATATCGAAGGTAAACAAAAAGAGAGCGTTTCCGAGAGGGTTAAGAGAGCTTAAGAGAGTTGAGAACGAGTTGAAAAAAAGAAGTTGTGCAAAAATTTGCAGCGCTGCTCTGCTGCTGCGGACTGTTACCGGTTTTTAATAGGAAGGAAACCAGAAAGCAGCCCCTCTTGCTGGTATTAGTGTGTGTGTGTTTGTGTTTGTGTGTGTGTAGCGTCTGTCTGCTGTGAATTTGTTGAGGCAGGTCCTGGCTGAAATACGCGAAAATAGGTACAGCCAACGAACTGCGCTCCAGACGGCCGTCTGCTGCTACCACCGAAAGAAGCATTGAAAACATGTGGAAAAGTGGCAGGGCCAATGGGTGAAGACGGCTAGAGAATCGCATCACTAGTATGCCCAGTACCCAGTATCCAGTACCAGTACCCCCACTAGTACATATATGCTGCAACATGGAACTTGGAAATGGCAACTGGGAACTGGCAACTGGGAACTGGGAACAGGGAACTCGGGACAACAACACACATATAGCCAAAACACTCGATAGATACAGCCGCAGTCGCCGCTCTGCCGCCGCTCAGCCGAGCATAGTGGCATAGCTATAGCTTCAGGTTCAGCCTCAGTTTCGGTTCTGAGCTTCAGCTGCAGCAACGTTTCCTCACCCAACCATCCATCCATACATAATAGATATATACCCACCATATATACCCCTTCTTCATATAGTTTATATGTTTGAGTTCGCGTCGAACTATTTCTTATATTTCGCTTCTTTTTTTTCGGTGCAAAAAGATGAATATGTAATGCAATTTTTCCATCGCTGGCTTTCCTTTGTTGCAAAATTGCAGCGAACTAGGCGATCGGCTTACGTGGCCAGAGAGACAAATCTATCGGGGATTAGGACAAGTCAAGTGGAATTGTTTCTTACACAAAGCTCTCCTTGCAGTTTATCGCAGGTGAATGTGGACACAAAGGGAAACAAGCAATAAACAATCAATTCTATGAAAAATGTAATATTAGATTTACTGCACAAAAAAAAATCTATTCAGGTTAAGTAGAATTTATTTCATATTGCTTTCCTCTTTCTCTTGCAGATTATCAAACACTAAAGTGGCCACAAAGTGGAAATAACCATTAACGTAAATATATGGAAATAAGCATTGCATTTAATATTTATGCCTTTTTTCCATTAAGAAGCTATCATTTTATTTGAAAACGAGGAAATATTTTGGAATAAGTATGTGGTAACAAACACTAAATCGAAATTTTATTGGATATTATCTCTTTTAAGATAATATTTATCACAAGTTCATATATAATAAACAAATAAAATAGGGATTGGGACAAGTGAACTGCAATTGGATTTCTAAATTAGTCAACACAAAATTAAGTACTAAAAGTATTTTACATTATTTGGTTATTAAATGCCAGGCCAAAGCAAAGTCAAAATCAAATAAAATAAACTTAATTGTTGCTAAAATATATATCTTTTCTTGCAGATTGCAACTATTTAACCACTATTTGACCTCAAAGAAGAACCAAAAACAATCGTAATTATAATTATAATTTATTATGATACAAAATTAGATAAATATTTAACATATCCATACAAATTACAGATGAGTCAGAGGAACCAGGAACTCACTTCTATTGTCCTGCCGGAATTTCACAACTTTACCAAATGGATTATCACGTTTCCCTACCCAGAAGGGGTTGGTTTTTGATGTTCCGTGACGAATTCAATTTCGAGCACCAACTAAACGATTTCTAATCCAACACGAAATGGTGCATACTTACATATGGACCATTAACAGAAACCCGTAAATCCGAACTTGTGCTGTTTTATATCTGTTACAAGACCGGCATTATGGGAGTCTGTCAATGCAAACAACTGGTTTTTGGCAACAAAATCGAATGACAAATCTAAAACATGTAATGATGTCGGAGTATGCATAAAACGTCGAATGAAAAGCGATAATAAACATGAAAAAGTTTAAATATGAATACAAATAATAATTATAAACATAAATAATACAAAAATCAAACGATATTAACTGGAAGCTTACCAGACAATTCTCGAAATAAAAATTAATTGAAAATTGTAAATAACGTGTGGCTAAAAAAAGTAAGCCAAAAGATAAGATTATGAAGTTGATTAAGTAATCATTTTCGGTTACGCATGCATCCAAATAAAATGCCTTATTAAACTATGGTTCAAAGAAAATGAGCTTAAAAAGGAAAAAGATTTAATAAACTCAAAGATAATATAAATATCTAATAACACAATAACACAACAAATAAATCAAGAAAGAATCATTGTTATTAAAAATGTTTTATTTGTGAAACATATTTATCAAGTTTTATTTATAAACGTATGTATATTCATTTAATAAGAACAAAAATATTACCGTATCCCCATATGATTTCTCCCCATTATTATTCTTCTTGTTTGCCAACATCTCTTAAACCAAAAACCGAACCAATAAACTTACCCAGAAAATCCTTTACAAACCAAACCACCACCCAGCAAAAAGGACTACACCAAGGACCTTTTTCTCTCTGGCAAATTGAGGTAGTAGGTTGTATAGTAGTAATTACAAATCATACTATACAATGTGCTAGCTTTCTTTGCTTGACTACAAGCCGCAATTGATTAAAACTCCCAATCGAAGTGCACCACCAACAGAACCCACTCCCAGCCATACAAAAGTTGGTGGTGCAAGTAAAATTGATTGTGGACAACAAGAAAAGTGTTCTGAGCCAGACTTTCATTCAATTTCTTTACGAAAGCCTTGGAAATGTAAATGCATCCGGGCATATGTAAATATTGGCATTAGTGACATGTGCAAATGTTTGTATGGCTGATTCCCTGAGACCCTAACTTGTGACTTTTAATACCAGTTTCACAAGTTTTGATCTCCGGTATTGGACGCAAACTTGCTGATGTTAGTAAAAAAAAAAAAAAGGCAAAAGCAAAAACTGATCGAGGGCAGTATTATTGGAAGTACAGAAAAATTATTCAGAAGGTAAAAGTTTACACACAACTAATGAAATTCATATACTCTAAGATTCAAGTTTCTTCAACAGAAATATGCGGTTCTGCTGGTTATGGATGAATGGATAAGGCGGATTCACTTTTTGATTGGATGCTACTGGCATTTGTACTGTTTTTTTTTTTTATTTTACACAAATGAACTCCTCAACTCTATTCATGATTTTATTGACTGTGATGCTCAGCATCATTATAAACTTTTGAGAAAACTAATTATTTTTATATTTAAATATATATAACATGTGAACATGTCTGTCTTTCTGTTTTTTTCCAAATTAATTGCTGAGTATACACGTTAAAAATTTCATTACTCATATCCAAGTTCTTATTTTGGGAACTATAAGACGGTTTCCTATTATTTTTAAATATTAATACTTTGGAAGTTTGTATTAATATTCCTTTATACAAGTATTTTTGCTGTACGATTTTATAATAAATCATTTCATTTGTCCAATGAACAATGTAGATATTTATAAATTAATTGTCAAATTAATTTCTTGTACAGTTAAGTTTATTATTATTAAGATTGTTTTTCGCTTCCCCAAGTAATAAATACAATATTACTATGTACCTATAAAAAATCTTTATTGTATGTCCAATGATGTCTTCTTTTAAAACCATTACTGAAAACACATAGTAAACTATACATATTTTTGATGTATTTGAAATATAAACTACTTTTAAGTTTTAGAGATACAATGTGAGAAAGGTTTGAATAAATCAATAAAAGGTAATGATTTTGATCTGAACAATTTCATTGTCAAGAGAGTAGAAAACATATATGTATGTGTTGGTTTAAATGGGTGATTATAGTTCACTGATGCGTGCACTTGTCCTTGGACTTCTTTTTACGATCTTCACTTGAATTTGATCGTCGGGTACCCTGAATTGGCATGTAAGGCGGCGTGGGGCTGGCACTTTGATCTGCAATCAAAACATATTAATATTAAGCGAGACAATTCAAGGCGAGTCCTTTTATACATATATACCGAAATTGCCGGACTTGGAGTATTTCATGTGGGGTGATATGTCCTGGCCACTCTGATGGGAACTGTCATGGGAACCAGCCTCAGAACCATAATGCTCGGATCTGTGGTAAATAAGAAATATAAAAGAATCAATTAAACAAAAAACAATTATAAGGTAAGCTGAATACATTTTTATAAGACAGACAACAATCCCAGTTTAAACAATTTTGTACATCATTTTGAAATTAAATTTAATTAAATAAGCTACTGTGTGGAATTATAAATTAAATTTCTTTTTTTTACCAATCCTAAACAAATTAATTTTAAATACATTTTTGGACGCTTCAACTTTAACTATATTGTTTTACCAAAAATAATGCAAATAATTATTTTTTTATAGAAAGTCTGTGATGATATAATGCAGTTTTTTATAAAGAAATAAAGAGCTTTTCCTTTGTTTTACTTGGAGTTCCAACTCACCTCGTCATAGAATTGTGGGTCTGAAGCTGTTGCACTGCCTCCGCTGCCATGTGCAGTGAAACAGGTCTTTGTCCTGGCCGACAACTGTCCACGGGCAGAGTGTAGATATCATCTTCTCCCCTAATGGGTGCCATGTTCCGCTGCTGTCTCTGCATGGAACTGTGATTGGAGGAGCCCCCATCTCTGGTCAGGCTGCCATTGGTCAAAGGTCCATTGTGGGTCCGCTGTTCACGACTGTTGTTGAGCACGTCTATGGGATTGGAGTAGGCCTCCACATCGATGTCAGCCTGAGAATAATTGGCAGCGCTGGAAAGGCAATCCGGGGGCAGTGGGAGCAGCGGACCACAATGGGAATTGGTGCCACAGAGCAGACCACCATTCCCATTGACAGCTTCTGCGGCTTCCTTCTGCTGAGTTTTTCGCAACCGAGCTTTCTCCTTGGCCCGCTTGGCCTTGGCCTTCTCCTAAAATAGAAGATCGAGGTGGTGTTTTAATGAAAAAATGTAAAGCATATACAATTGAATGATGTTAAATAATTTCATTAAAATTCCTACGAATGAACATTTTGATATACATATTTAATGCTCAACAAAGGCTGATATAGCAAGACAAAGATGAAAACTCATTAACAAGCATCGTTTGAAATGATTAAAACAGGGTTTAAAGCTTCGTTGCATTCCATTTACCTTTCTGATTCCTAAATTGTTGTATCTATAGCAAAAATAGTTACGTGAGTTCATCTATAGTTGTTGTAGCAGTCCATTATTATAATTTTTGGAAAAATGTCGGGGGTTATAAGGGTTAAAGTTATTTGGATTATTTATCTATTTTAAAGAAATGATTAAAAGTCTTTAAAACAGAATAGAAAATATAAATATTACTCCTATCGATAGTATTAGAATTCTGAACAAGAGTTTAAAATGCGCTAAAGATCCCAAATTTACGATTTTGAAACGGTTTATAAACTTGGCTGATTTATTAGTAGAGTAATGAACAAAAACATTTGGCAAACATATAGTAAAATAGATCGAGTATTTTATGATAATTGATCATTTGCAAATTGTAAAAACTTCTTGAATTTTTATAGTTTTTATAATGTTTTGTCCCTAATAACATTTTTCTATGATTGTATAAGGTACATTTATCTTCTCTTTTTTATTGGTCATATCTCCATAATTGACTCATATTTATTCCCTTATCTTGCTAATCGTGAATGCCTTACCCTGTCCTGCAGCATTTTGGCCAGTTCCTTGTCCTGCGCCTCAATGGCCAGCAGGCGATCCCTGTGCTCCTGTCGCACACAGTCCTTGGACTCAATGGCCTGCAGCCGGCGAGCCAGCAACTGTAATGAAAGAACGAGCGGTTACAGGAAATGTATGCTAGCTGTAAAGTAAACAGGGTCACCTCATCCTTCTGCTCCTGCTTGAGCTTCTTGCTCATCTCCTGGATCTCTTCCATCGGCAGTCCGATCTCCCGCAGGCTCGCATAATCACAGGGATCCACATAGAGCTCGATGTCATCGGCATGTTGCTGCATGTGTCTTTCAGCTGCCTTGGCCGATCCCGATCCTGAACCGGATCCCAAACCGAAATTACCCACCAGTTGATCGTATTTCTCGGGTGACAATTTCTGAAATTTCAGTTCGGTTCTTAGCAGATTTTCGTGTGACGGGGAGCGTTGTTTTTGGAGTGATGTTGCAGCTGCATCGACAACACTGCTCGATGTTGCTGCCGTGCTCGTGGCAGCGATGTTGTAGTCGCGTATGCTGTCAGCAACATCGGCGTAGTCCACCAGCTCATCGATGCCAGCTGCCAGTGCGGATTGTGTGGGTGGGTGCTGAGTTATGGATGAAGTGCTGGGCATGTTAGTTATTGTGGAAGCGGTGGCATTTGTTGGTGGTCGACGTGCCGGCGATGATGATTGATGTTGCTGCTGATGCTGCTGCTGCTGTGCATGATGAAAACGTGAGTGATGTTGTTGGTGCTGCTGTGGCGATGATAAGACATCACTCACCAACAGCTGATTGTGTGCCTGTGCATTTCTAGTGGGAGTGTTGCATGTTGCTGCTGCCGCTGCTGGCATATCTACAATATTTGGTATTAGCGATAATCCTACATAGTTGTCTGTTTGTGAGAAGTGTTGCTGCTGTAGCTGCAATGGTTGCTGCTGTTGCTGTTGCTGACTGTGATATCTAGCCTGCTGTGAGGTGCTCGGCTCTGGCTGATGTTGCTGCTGTGTCTGATGATGTTGCTGCTGTTGCAGGTGTATACTTGCTTTGGCGGGACGGGGCGGCGGTCGGGAGCCTTTGTCGCGAGTTGATGGCGGCGGCACAGGTGGGAGATTAACATAGATTTCCTGCAATCGAGTTAATTAGTCAAGGGATATGGGTATACCATAAAATCCAAGGTACTTACCTGCATTTGCTTGGCTATCAACTCGCTTTGTTGCAGCTCCTTTTGCTGTTGCTCCTGCAAATCACGCTCCAGTTTGTCAGCAATTTCTTTGGCCACACGCTTGTCATGCTCCTCCCTGTTGAGATATTGTGATTAGTTCTATTGAAAATGTAGAAAAGTGCCTGCATGACTTTCAAAAATTTGTAACTAACAATATAACACATTTGTTGCACCTCTGTTAACAATTACTGAATACCAAATAAGTAATTAAGATACTATTAATAAAGGCTATTGATTAAAGACTGAAAGGGAATATCATTAATCAAATGTCATCTTTAAAATAAGACAAATTGAATAAATTGATTTTCATATTGATTTAATATTGAATATGATGAAAAAACAGTATATATTAAACTACTTCTATTCGGGAAACTATGTATAATGAATCACTTTGTTCTATTTTAAGTAGGTTGGGGTGTAATTCACATTTGTAAGGTTCTTCAAGTGTAAGTAGATTAAGGCAATATTATTTATAAAAATATTTTTTAATTGTTATAATAATATTAAATCCTTCACATACTGTTCAGTTAGGCGTCTCCTGTAGGCATCCACCCTTCGCTGGGCCTGCTCCTTCTCTTTGATCTGTTCGTGCAGCGCCGTTGGGAAATCCTCGCGAACTACCGCGTTTCTGTACCGGTTTCCTTTGTAGAAGTCGTTGACTGAGGGAAATGATTTTATGCATTAGTTTAATGGCTATACATTAGTTGCCCTTTTTGTACTTACTCTCTTGGGACTGGAGTTTATAGGCCAGAGCGCCATCTTCACGCACGAGCCACTCTTTGCACACTGAAATGCGGAAACGATAGAAAAAATTGGTTTTAAGTAGCTTGAATCACCTTCTTTATGGCGGTAAATTACAGTATCTAATGACAAGTGATATTTAATGCGGGACCTATCAGATTACCGACCAAATCTCTAATGAAGCCCTGCAAGATCGTAAAAATCTGTTTGCTCCACTTGATGCCCCGGTAAACCGATGAGTCACCTTCGAGTTGCAGTCTTCGGAATTGGGGACAAAACCGGACTCGAACAAAGAAATTCCATTGAAGATGTAATGCGGCCGGAGTGGGGACTGTTTTCAGGGAGTTGGGACTGCAATTTGATCGATTTAACCGAGCATAGAGCGATCTCAGCTCGTTGATAAGCGAAAGCGTGGTAAAAACTTCCACTTAATTGTGTGTGTAGAATTTCGTTTGGGGTTCGTTTGGGGTTATTTATATGTTTATGTTTTTTTTGCTCTGTGTTTCGAGCTCGGTCGTGTGCTCATATGTTTACACAGAGGAAAATATATGTTAAGGCTATTTAATTTATTAAAAATTCATAACTAGAAATAAAAACTTAATTAATGTTATAAAGCCAATTAAAAATATTCCCATATCAACAATCATAGTTTTCGTAATGCACTTATATGATCATAATATTATAATATATATACACATAAGATTGTAGGGAAAACAGTGCTCGGAACAGTAGTTCCATGCGAACTTAGATTGGATGAAAATTTTTTTTTATTAAATATAAGTGAGATTAAGCATAAATATTGTTCGCTTGGAATCGAATGTTAATAATCTTTTTTTACTATTATGACTAATATTATATATTTTAAAATATTTTTACAAAATGAATGTGACTCATATTGTTTCCTCTATTTTTTTCTGTGTGCCACTACACGATCCACGCAATTGGAAGCGTCTGGTTTTGGTGTTCTGGTCTGGGTTTGAGTTGCTGTCATTTATCATTTCATTTAGTTGGGGTGTCTCGACTCTCAGTCACTGTCTCTGGAAAGTGGAAGTGTGGCAAAGTGGGAAAGTTGTTGGCCTGATGAGGCTTCCAGTTATATCGTCAAGTACGTCTTGTTATCAGGTTGATAGTTCCGATCTAGGTAGATATGAAAGTTGTCTTCTGATTGACAATGACAGTATATCTTTAATTTGGAAAATGGGGAAAAGTTTACTAAATAGTAATTAATGAATTTAGCATTAAATCATTATATTTTTATTGAAATATATAATGTTTACATGATATATGAATAACAATTCTTTGCTATGAATAGTTTCTCATTTTTTGTTTTCTATTCAAATTTTTCAACGATCATTATTTTCTACTTAGTTACGCTTCACATTTTTTTAAATTGATGTTAATTTGTGGAACCGACTAGATCTTATCACTTCCTTAAAAATGCATTAAGTTCTCAACACTTATATTATCATTCTTAATCACTTTTGACCTTAAAATTTTCCCCTGACTTCCCACACATGTAGCTCCATTAGTTCCTTCCTTTCAGTCCATCTATTAAGCATACATATTTGTAACTTTCTTATCTGTACACTCCGATCTCCCCATAGTAGCTCTAATTTAAAGGTTCTTTGACTTGAAACTGTCAACTGACAATTAGTTGAACTCTGACCCATGATTTCTACGCTATCAGGGCAAGTGCAATTAGAACACTCCAGTTGAAAATGAATTATGGTTCGGACTCTCAGTACAGCTAATGCATTTACAGGCGATGTGACTTAATTAACTGCAATTTGAAATGAAATTGCTGCCGCAGCAGGAAAAGCTGAAATGTTGGGGCGTCGCTCTGGGAGACATAATCAATTTAGTTGTTTGATTTCTGACTGCACAGAAACACTATGTACATGTAAATATATAGCTAAGCGGATTCTATATATGCACGAGCACGCTGTTTTTAAAAAAAAAAGTTGTGCCGCTGCATAAACTAAAAAACAAAGTATTTTTTTGCAAACTCGCACTTTTCTTGCCCCGCTCGGTATGCTGAGTGGTTCGGCCTGATTGCTCAGCTCAGGTTGCTTACCCCGCCTGCCTCCAAAACCCCATCCCCAACTTCTGCCCCACTCCCCCCAGCACATTCAACACTATGTTTATACCCTAAAAGAGTGTGGTAATTTAAGACAGTTGCTTGCAATGATTTATAAAAAAATGTGGTATTGTATGAACACGGACTATCTGCACAACAGAAATCTTAATATGATCTCGCTGACTTGGCAAATATTTCTTTTATTTTGATAGAGATGTATTTTTTAGACCTCATTTTGACTTCCCATATAAATTCTGAAATATATAATATTTGTTTATTTTAATAATTTATTAAATCTCCACTGAAATATAAATTGGCCACTGATTTTGGAATTACAATTATATAAATTTTTGTAAGCTCTTAAGCTATTTGATTTTTTAATTGAGGGCTAAACCAATAAATAACATTTATAAATTTTTTTTTAACTTCAAAAGGGTATGAAGATCTTCGTGTGTTTTAAAGAAAACCTCAGTTTCTTGCTATATTTTGCTTTCAGCATATAACTTACAAAGTATCGAATAAGTGCCAGTATGTGTGTATATGATTTTCTTGTTGTTCTTACGTCTCTGCGCTTTTGCTTTATAATTCCCCGGGCAAGCGCGGCTTTTTATTATGCACAACGGGCAACGGGCGAAATACGAAAACAAATTATACAGCAACAAAAAAAATATATATGGGGAAAAACAAAGAAAACCTGTGCTGAAATTGACTTACTGTACTCCATACGCTAGCCGTTAAATAATGTTCCTTTTTTTGAGAAAGAGAGGAAATGACCGAGGCATTAAAGTCGTGCAGCATATAAGGCTAGGAAAATTATTGCTAGTGCCATTCGAAATTGCCAGTTGCTATAAAGTCACACGACAAATTTGAAATTCTTTCGATTTCCTGTTCCGACGGTGACAGCTGACTTATTGCGGTAGTCCATATGGGGGAAATAAAATATTTAACTGGCCCTGGAACGGGTTTTTGCCAAAAAAAAAAGAAACAGGGTAACCTTTGCTGCCCCAAAAATTCACACCACAATGGGTGGTGCAATGTGGGTCACCAAAAGCATTTTATCGACTTGACCAAAAAACGGCAAACCGAGAACGGGTTAGTAAGTCAGCAAATGCATGATTCATGGATCTTTAGGTTTCTGAAGAATTCTCTCCACGGGGGGCGAAAGCAAGTGGGGGGAGGGAGAAGAATTTTCGGAAGAAATCAGCTGAGCGAAGGTTGATTGAAAGCTGTGGATACGGGCCTTTTGTTTGACTTTGCAATTCTAAAGAATCGTTGATGTCCAAATAAGAAGCGAAATATTTGTTTAGAAATAATTTGGTTTAATTTCACCTGAGTGTATAGAATTTATTCATTTATGGAAAGCATCATAAAACAATTAAAAGGTGATCAGCGAATCTATAATTGTAAGTGCGGAAATATTACCTACGCAGAAAAAAATTAATTTAACTTACAAAGTCAATCAATATTTTATAAATATATTTTTATACATGTCAAACAATAATTTACTACGGAAATGATGGTAATTTATAAATGATATCTTTATATCAATTCTGGTACCATACATGCTTATGAATTCAATTCATGTTTAAATAGACTTAACAAAGAAAGGCCAATAGGATCTAGGTATGATATTTATTTATTTAGAGCTCCTAATGTTCATAAATTTAGGGAATATACAATTAGAACTGCTGTAAGCCAAATGTAAATGTAATTAAGATTAAGCAAGTGGTTTATTTCTCCTTCCAATGAACCAAGTTAAATGGGGCACTTAATTATTTATGTGCAGCAACAATTGTTTAGCTGCCGAGGCTCAGCAATTTGGCCAAACGGTTTACACTGCAACCTTTACAAATTTAACTGCCACATTCAATTAACCTTGCTGGCCATTCGATTTACAGTTCACAGCGTTTTTGTCTGGGCCTTTTTGCATTTGCAGGGCTTCACTATTTTACTTTCAGCTCGGATTTTCGCCCATTTCTCCGATTCATTCTCCCTGATTGGCAGCCAAGTTCAGATGGCTGAACACGCATGAATGGCCCGCCGATCGCGTGAAGAGTTACACAACCCGAGATGGTAATGAATATATAAGCCCATGCATATATGCATAAAAAAACTATAAACAAGTGTGGAAAGCCAAAATTAGAAAGCAGTTTGACGGGAAAATTTATGAGAGAGCCCCCAACAAAATCCAGGAAAATATGTGTGTGCGGCGGGAAAAAATGTTGTTGACGCTTGACGACTGCAACTGCAGCAGTCTTCGGCTGCAAAAGACGCGGCGCCGAAAGTGGAAAAACCTGACTCAAGGTTGTTGAACATGCCACTGCCACTGGACGAGAAATGCGGCCTGCAATGTCGACTATTTGAATGTTGCATCTGACAGATACAGATACGGATACACACTCGCCGCGGCATCAGTATATTTAGCCAGCCTTACATTGACCTTAGCCAGGCTGCATCATCTCCAATTTATTTCATTCAAATGAACTTACAGTCCGGGTTCGGTTTCGGTTTCCGTTGATTGATTGAATTACCTCTCAGGCAGGTACTCAAAACAAAGTTATGTGTATCCAAAACAGAAAGGCCAATAATTGTCTATTCGAGTGTTGTGCCAACAAAACGAAGCTCAAAAATTAGCTTAATTTCTGTTTCATGCTACGATACTAATGAATTAAGACAGGCAAACTTTCTCTGTTTTTAAAAAGAGGAAATAGGCTTATTAGACTGACTAATAATTTTAAATAATGGATCAAAGTTTACTTCACGTTGGAATTGATTCGTTTGGGTTCTTAAATTTCAATATTTATTTATTTACTAATGTCGGTATAGCATTTGTCAATAGTCTGAATAAATAGTCTATTTTTTTACAATTTGTGTTTAATTTCGTAGCTATTTAAGTTTTTACTCACTGATGGTAAAAAGGCAACAAATGAATTTTAATTATCTGACAATGTCATCAATCCATAGATTTAAAAGTTACTAAAATTCCTTATAATCTTAGGAACAAGTTTTCCTTTTGTAGTGTTTAATTTAAAACAACATAACTTATCAGAAAAAATCATTTTTGTTGTTTATTAGATCATAAACTCTTAATTTTGTGAAGTACAATGGCCTCGAGTGGCTAATAAAACCATAAGTACTCTTTACATTACCCAATTTTGTGTTCTAAAAAATTTAGTGCAATTTTAAGCATAGAACTTTTCAGTTTATTTAGACTTTCATTTGTAAACACCATCACTTGAGGTGGATAGCCCAACTCCTTAAGAACTCCATTATATGGACATGTTGAAAAGTTGTTTTATAGGCCAGTCATGACAAAGCGGTCTTACGAGTGGAGGAAAAGAGTGGGGCTTGAGTTTCCTTTAAGTGCTATCCCCATAGAAATGTTAAGAGCCAAATCCAAATGGAGAAGACCTCTTTCCTGGCACTCGCACATCCTGTCATCGTGGCAAGTGAATCATTCCTGGCATGCAAGGAAAGAAATAAACTGCATTCAGGCGGCTCGTCATGCAACTGCTGCTGTTTCTGTTGCTGCTGGGGCTGCAGCACCCCTCAAACCCCCCCTGAAATAAACCCCTTCACTTGTCAGTCAGGCTGGCTGGCAAAAAAAAAAGAGGCCAGCAGTTGAGTGAGTTTCAGTTGGAGGCACGGCTATTTCAAACCGAGGGCCGACTCTTTGTGGGGGTCTTTTGTCATGCGTGCTTGGGCGCAAATGAAGCGGCTGCAATCCCCTCGGCTAACCGTCAGCTGTTGCCTGCTGCACGCGCTGTATCTTTAAGATACAAATGCTCGGAACCAGCTTTTTTGCATGTCTGCACTGCGGAGAAATCTCAGCGAAATCGGTTAGGAATTGGATACATTCGGAAATTAATGTAATGGCTAATTCAGAATCATTATGGAATTACTAATAAAAAGAAAATACAATTTTATAATAAGTAGTTCTATAAGTTAAATTCCACAAAGTAGAATATTAAAAAGCACATTTTATAAATTATCGAATTTTTTGTTCTACTTAACTTAAAAGTTTTAGATATTTAAAATTTTAAGCGGAGCAAAAATTATAAAATTTAGGTAAAATAAATTTGTTTCTCAATATTTTAAGTTTAAGTTTTAAAAGTTTCTAGATTTATATAAGCTAATATATCATTTATATGAATTTAAATGTGTAAATAAGAGATATTTTGTGTTCTATTTACCCTAAAAGTTTTAAATATCTTATATCTTCAGATATCTTATTGACGGAAAACAGAACTTCTGAAACCCTGATTTGCCAGTAGAGTCAAGATTTTTATATGATTTTTTGCCCCAGTGTAGCTATTAAATGGAAAGTGCTAGCGGCAATCATTTTTTGCACCTCCAAAAAGAAAAAATACAGTGTATATTTTCCCTTTCTGTAGCGGGGATCGCCTGGCTTCCCCTCGATTGCTCTGAAAGAAAACTATATAAGAGCTGCTCGGTGTTTGTTTATTTTTTAACTGAAATTTCTTCTTCACAGCTTTGTCCGCTTTTCGGTCATTGGTCTGAACTGTGCGGTTGCCTCAGTTGCTGACTGGCGGTCTTTGTTTTTGTATATCGTCTCATAAAGACTTTCAAAACCCCAAAAAAAAAAAAATAATAGGGAACTCGCTAACTTCTTGCGATTGTGACTGAGCGCCGAGAAAGTTTTTTAGCTCGTGTTTTCTGTGAATTATTTTTTCTTCTTTTGGGCAATCTTTTTCATTAACATAACAACAAATACTATGTAGTGTCCCAGGCGACTTGCACAACAGCCATTTTTTTGTCATCGAGCATTTCTTATTCGTATTTCAATTAATTGAGCTTATTCAGTGTGGTGAATGAGCATTTCTTGCTGTAACATTTTTCTATGCAAATGTTTTGATTATTATATAAGGTCGTAAGTCGTAAGCGATAAGAAGGAAACGTGCTCTGCGGTTTGTTTACATCTGAATCAACAAAAAAATAGCTTACAATTCGAACCCCAAGGCACATATGTACATACGACACTCAAGAAGTTCTGGGAACTTTAATGTTTGTTTTGGCTTATGTCGGCATTTAAAGATATCGGATTGGTGGAATTATTAGGGTTTCCTATACCCAAGAATCATTTTCATTAATAAGTTCTTCAAAGACGATGTAGAAATATAGGCAATGTTTTCTTATCATTTTGTAGAAATAAACAAACTATGAATGTGTAATTTCTAAAGCTATTCGAATTATATAATAACAAAAAGTTGTTCATCAAAATACATAAGACACGGTTTATCTGAATATATTTGCATGTTAAATTATAATTATATAATTATAATTATAATTATAATTATAAACAAATTATATTTTGCATAAAAACTCTTCATCAAAATACTAAACACATTTATCTTAAATTATATTTATATTTACAATATTTAAATACCATTATATATAAATAAATTAGTATAAAGATTTTATAAATATTATATATTATTTTATTATCGCAAATATTTCTGAATTGAAGAAGAAACCGCCAGAAAAATGAATCATCAGGTTAAGATGGTCACAACAAAGAAATTTTAAAAACAAAAGAATCTAGTTTTGAAAGAAAATGTTTACCAATTGATATTAAAATAGGAAACAATTTTAATTTCTTTAAGATGGCCAAAAGTTAGGAACTTCTGAAGAAACAAACAAACATAGCTTTTTAAAGAATTCTAATGCAAAAAAATAAAGGTTCCTCGACTATAAATGTGATCAAAAGAGAGGGAATTTTGTAGAGAAAATTCCAGGGGAGTTAAAAAGAGGGTAGAAACCGTCGAAGAGGAATTCTAAAGGCCTTAAATTAATCACTTCTATGTGGTGCTCGTGCCCCTGCCCCTGACCCCTCATCTCGATAGCCCCACTCAAACCCAATCAATTTCCAATTATCCAAGGCCCCGTACAAAATTGTTCATGTTCAACCAATTTCGAAATGGTTTGGTTCGGTTCTGTTCGGTTCGGTTCTTAACCCATGCTTACCCTCATTAACATGTCCTGATCGGGGCAGCGCTTCCTTTGGTGGTGCGGCTGCTGTTGTGGTTGTGAAATTATTCATCTCTCTCCACCGCTCGCTTGCCCTCTCTTTCAAACTGATGCTGGCTGTCCCTTTCGGTGGCTCAAATCGCAATTGAATATGTATCTCTTTCCAAAACAGGTGTGTTTAAATAGGGAGCTCAAGGACGCGCCTTCCACTCCAGTGATTCTTTTAATTTTGGTTTACTTGTTGAAGCGCGCTCGCACAAAAGATACAAAGATACAGAGCGTGAGTAAACTATATTTTCATCTAATTGCGTCGCTCTTGGCGCGACTATTTCACTTTCACACTTCCACACGAGAAATAATTGTTATAATTCCACAATTTTCATCGACAACACGCGCGCAACGACAGCTGCAATATAGACTCGATTCGATTTTAATTTTTGTATCTCAAAGATACGCGACGAAACGAACCGGCGGCCGTTCCACGAAAACTAGCTAAACAGCTCATTCAACAGCGAAAGCCGCTCAGCGAATGGAATGGATGTTTGACTTGGCCATCCAGTCCAGCGAACTGGAAGCCACAATAACATAACACTGCAAGCGGTGCTGGAACTGGAAGATGCAAAGATACAAAAGTATCTCAAAAGCGGCACTGCAATGGAAATGAGCATAAGATAAGTGGAAGGAGAGAGAAAGAGAGCAAAAGAGAGCGCTTGGAAGGCCTGGAAACGATGAGAGGAAAGAGTGCTGCCAAGTTTCAAGAGTAATTCAAAATTAAATGCGAAATGTGTTTATAACAAAATTATTTGTAGATGTCTGTTACAAAACATAACATAAGATTGAAAGTTTGCTTTACTTTATTTGTATCTTTTCTTACAACTGACGGATTAATAAAGAATTTTCATAGACGACTTCAGTGCTGCCATTCAATTGGCAGTTTACCAAAGACACACACCCAAACATTAATTTAGCAAAGCTGCAACCCCATCCAAAATCGACACTAAAAAAACATTTTGTATAAATTGGTAGGGTATACATATTATATTTTAAAACGGCAATTAAAAATATTTTTTTAAGTATACTTAAATCAAATAAATAACAAAACCGCACCAATTTAAACAAATTAAATGTTTATTATCATTTAAACTTAACAAATATTTGTAAGTTTACCTTAATATCAAATTAAGTTCAAAATATTAATTTTACTATATTAAATTTAAGAGTTTACTTTAATAAATTTTAGAACATAGTTTACTCAAATACAATTTTGGTACCTATTTAAATGGGAATATCAAAATTCTATATATATAAATATACGAGTAATTAGTGGGTATTTTAAAGACGAGGCAATCTAAATTCTTTGCTTGCAAATTTTAATTTTTTTTTATAATGCGATATGAGTTATTTTTTGACTGCGTGCAAATTTCATGTTTACAAAACTATAATCAGCAACGAGAACAGCTGAGTGAGTGATACTTAATACAGTATTTATTTGGCTTGCGCCCCTGAGATACTTCTGGTTGATCTTTAATTTCATAAGTCCAAGTGCTGCTGAGAATGAAGCAACTGAAGCCGGGTTCAAAGTGTTCCGAAGTCGGGAAGCATTTCACTCAAAACAGAAAATCAACAGTCTATCGCAGATAGACAAACACTTGGTTTACCTGCTGCAGCATGGTTAGAGAGATACTTTCGCATCTACAATCGACGTTAAAAAAGGTAAACAAAAGTCAAGTCTCAATGTGGATGCGAGTGTATTTGAGGCCAGTGCTATTGTGTGAGAGCTGAGTGGTTGGTAACAGCGAGCGATCGAGACATTTTTAGCCAGTAACGAGTTGGTTGTGGCTCAAAGCGCTTCGAAAATCACTAACCAGCGACGTCTATAATTTAAAAACGGAGAAACATCACATTTTTTTGGTGTAAAAATTACATAAATTTATATGAATATTGAGTGTCCGTAAATTCTAAAACAAAAACATGTGATAATGTGCCAAAACAGCAAGGAATCTTAGGAAAAATGCTGTAAAACTTGGCCGAGATAAACTCGTTTGCACCAATACACACATGTGTATGTATATAAGGGCAACAACAAATACTCAGACTCCAGAAACCAACAATTAAAAGAGAAGTTAGTCAGTTGGCGTCTCGGTTGCGTTATTGGCATATGAATCATACTTCGAAAACGTTTAAAAATAACAAAAAAAAAGTTTTACCAGTGCTTGTGTAAACTGTAATCACACGCAAAACACCTATATACCAGTGAATAAATATAACAATAAAAACCTCTAATGTCGGTCAGAAAAATGCGTGCCGTTTCGGTCTCCATTGGCGGCCTTCCGTTGATACCAAGCTTTTCCTTGGTAGCTGCGGCAAAGGATTGCAATGGAGTGACCTGCCATCCGGTGACCGAATTTTGCTATGATGTCTCGGAGGCCTGTCATCCGTGCAGTTCGGTCTGCGATAACACAACTCACAACTACGATGTCAACTTGTGCGACATGCACTGTTCCGGCAAGTATAACCCATAGATTCCCCACCGATTACCTCAGTCATTCTCACGATCCATAGGGTAATTTGGGAACTTTAACGTATGTACAGGTATTTCCAGCCGGATTCAATTCGTTTAAGCAGGCGGTTAACTCATCTTCAATGAGTTGCTAAAAAAGATACTAAGTACTTGCAATATCCATACAATATATTTAAATTGATTCGCTAGAGTTGGCACTGCGTATTTTATTTGCAGTCAAAGTAGGATTTAAAAAAAAAATGGTTTAGTAGAAACTTAAAAACTCACCGCCTTATCAAAGCAAATATGTAGCTTCATGACCATATTTATTAAGATAGGGTCAGCTAATCTTTACGCTTTTATTCAGTGAAAAACAATTCCATTTATTTAATGAAAGGGTGTTAAAAGTATTAAAAAAAGTGTCATGCAAAAAGTATTTTTACTCTGTATAATTTTTTTATAAATTTAAATATACCATATTTTATTTAAGATTTAGGACATTCAAGAAGACTTACTCGAAAACTAATAAAAAGTGGAATTTCCCACTGATGTTTTATAAATATCAATTGAATTGCTTTCAATATTTATACCCGTTACTCGTAGAGTAAAAGGGTATATTGTATTCGTGCAAAAGTATGTAACAGGTGGAAGGAAGCGTTTCCGACCATATAAAGTATATATATTCTTGTTCAGGATCACTAGCCGAGTCGATCTAGCCATGTCCGTCTGTCCGTCTGTCCGTCTGTCCGTCTGTCTGTCTGTCTGTCTGTCCGTATGAACGCTGAGATCTCGGAAACTATAAAAGCTAGAAGATTGGCATTTTGCATGCAGATTCTAGGAGTTCCTACGCAGCGCAAGTTTGTTTCAAAAAGGTGCCACGCCCCCTTTAACGCCCACAATCGCTTATATACGATTTTAAAAATTTAAATATTTCGGAAAAGTAAAAATGCAGTTTTATTGTGTTTATCAATACCTATCGAAATGTAGAAGAAATTTTTCAAATCGGACCATTCGTTAAAAAGTTATGCGTGATCAAAGTTTCTATCTCCATCTCCCTCGCACTCCCTTTACCTGAGTAACGG
Source organism: Drosophila kurseongensis (assembly GCA_018153305.1). Taxonomy (NCBI): domain Eukaryota; kingdom Metazoa; phylum Arthropoda; class Insecta; order Diptera; family Drosophilidae; genus Drosophila; species Drosophila kurseongensis. The sequence goes on along the minus strand of JAECXX010000210.1, from coordinate 9,442,681 downwards.
GTATCTGATAGTCGGGGCACCCGACTATAGCGTTCTCTCTTGTTTTATGTTGAAGAATGTTTTCAAATACGCAAATCAAATATTTTTCTTTAATTTTGTATCTTATAAATTAAACTAACTAATCCATTTTCACACCCTTCAGCTTTCAAGTTTTTTGAGCCTCTTAAGGCGGAGGTGCTGGACATCCAGAAAACCCAGCATCTGATCCTTCTGCTGCTGACCATCCTTCTCATCCTGATCGGCGTTCGTTTTGCGTTCCAGTGCCTTCGATTTCTGATGTGCAACCGATGCGTCCAGAAACAGTTACGTCGGTTGCAAATGAACTCCTTTACCCATCCAGTGACTGGGAATGGAAAGGACCTCAATGCCACCACCATACAGAATCTGAGTGCCATCAATCGGCATGGCAGAGACGTTGAACGGGCGCAATCGCAGATCTACAGTGTGGCAGGTAAGTGTAAGGATCTACCTGACTGCCCTGTTTTCTGCAAATAGTTCGTTTTATAATAGACATGATTTATTGCAGCTGCCGCCGAGGGTTCCGTTGTGACCATGACGACGCCGGTGAGCACTCGCTATCCGGCGGAGAACAGCACCACGCCCACCACGGTTATGACGGAGATCGGATATGGATACGATAATCAGGCTATGGTCGTAACGCCGATTAATGAGAAACCCTCAACGGCGACAGTTGCGCCCGCTTTCTAAAGCCAAGTACTTACAAACAAACTCTTGAACTTCAATCAGTCCAGCAAAAGCAAAATGTGCACCACATTGAAACTAGTGATATTCTGGTTAATTATTAGGCAGAAAGTCTTCTTTTGATATTTAATACACAATAACTTGTATAGTTTGTAAGCTTAATTTATATACGAATTAGTATACATTTGTATAACTATATTCGTGGTTATAAGTACCAGTTAACTTGTATTTTTTAAATTAAAACCACTGCGGCCTGAAATACTTAAGTAACTACAATCTGTATAAAATGCACTACTAATTTTAGGAACACAGTTGACATTTAGTCACGTTAAATGTCACATCAGAATCGCCGAATATTCCCACTTCCTCCCAACTTAAGATTAAAAGATTTATCAATGAAATTTTGTTCGCTTGCTCAGTCTTATCAGCGCAAAATGTAATAAATAAAATTGTTCGCAAAACGCAGTCTCATAGCCTGCGGGCTAATAATAATAAATAATTTCAATTATTTTACTTAAAAAAAAAACCTTTTTCTTAAAAGACAAATAAATAACACATCCCAACTATGTACAAACTGTAACTATTGAGATCCTAGAACTTTTATGAAATAAATATTATCTAAATAAGTTTAAATGTATTTTAAAAATGTCATCTGGGCAAGGTTGTTAAAAAAAAATATTTTCAGGAATTCGGTAACAGGTTATCATTAATATGTCAACAAAATCTAACCATATAAAGTTATAAAGATTTTCTGGTTCATAATATGTTCTTCAATCATACAATTTTTTTCTAAAATAACACGATAAAATTAGTTTTGAATGTTAACAGGAACTTATGATTCAAGCTACTCACTATCGTTTGCAGTTTGATTACTAACCCCAATGATTTTTGTCCAATAGAATAGTTAATAACTGGATAAAATTACAATTGTTAAATAAAACAACGAAAGTACTCTTAAAATTATTGTCATTTATTGTAAAAAGTTGTCCACGTTGGCAAACACAATGCTAAGGCTAAGTTAAGTTGGCTTTTTGAGTATAACTCTTGTTTTCGTCCTTACTGCTAATCGTTTGTATATGACACGTCAGATATGTATGTATGTTTGTTTACATACTATTATTAATTTGTTTGTGTATGAAATGCTTCTCTTTTCCTTACGAATCTCATAAATCAGCCTTAAACGTAAGCTTAGACTTAAATAAATAATCTAGGACTAATTGCAATACAAATTTAAAAACTTCTCCCGGTTTTGAAATGTGAATCCCTTTTTTCAAGCTTTTTCGGCTATCTACCTTACACCCAATACTGATTCCGCCTTAGCAGTGGATTTGTGGGCGGGGCCGAGGGCGGTGAACTGACCGATCCGGAAATACTTTGAGGCACGGAGGCGTAGCCCGCAAAATCATTCGCCATATCGCAGGACGAGCTCCAGGCATCGTGTTCCAGGTGATAGGGATTATATCGCTGCGGCAGCATCATCTGCTGCGGATCGCACTGATCGTCAGTCTCCTCCTCATCGGGATCGTAGTCGGGAAATTCGTGCTTGTACGACTCCACGGGTATGATCTTGCAATGCGGAATATTACTGAAGCCGGGTAATGGGGTCGAATTTCCAGTTGCAGGGACCGAATCCGCCTCGGAACTCGCATAGTGATGGCTATGATGGTGGTGCCGGTGGTGCTGCGGACTCACGGATGTCAAATCTGGTGGACAGGGCAGCGCCGGCGGCTGATCCTTGGATATATCAGCCTTATGCTTTCTCAGCTTTCTGATTTTCAATATCAACAGCACGATAAGCAGACAGATCAGCACTATAAATATGGCACATCCTATGGCTAGATAGTTAATGGATAAGCCGGCATTTCCCAAGTGAACTGTCTCTGTCTCCTCGACTCTACTTCTATATTCAATTGATACGGTTGCCTGTGCAGGCTGTACTGTCTTAATAAGCAATTGATAATTAAAACTATCATTATCCGCCTCGGTTTCTTCTACGGATTCATGGGGCACAAAGTAGACCACACCACTACGCAGCTCTTTGTAAGAGAATATATTCGTGGATCTCTCATTCTGGCCATCTGTCGTAAGACCAGTACTTCGGATTATCTTCCTGATTTGGCCAGTCGAAGGCATCCTTGTGATCACAAACTTGGGATTAAATTTATTGAGCTTCAGAGACAGTGGATTATCGTTGTCTAAAGAGGTGATGAGCTTTATTTTACCTCCCACTGAATCAGCTTCCTTCATCATTATATTATTGATTTGAATTACAGGCTCCACCTCCATCACAACATCCACTTGAGCTGCATAATTGGTGCCCGGCACATAGGCACTCACCTGGAAGGAGTCATTCGATCGATTCAAATCGGTTTGCATATAACTAATCTGCGATGTTTCCAACTGGTGCTGGGTAAATCTCAAAGTTGGCTGATGCTTAAAAACTATAATCCCGAATAGCGGGGAGTTTGTGATGTTATAGGATAACCTCTCCAATTGAACATTTGTAGACATTCCTATTTGATCCAGTTTCATTGGAGAACTATTAGCTCCCTGTTGAACTCTCACTGGAATTTGAATTGCTGATGGTTGCAGACTTATAGCAGCTATTTTGATAGTAAATATTTCGTAGGCAGCATTGAATTGTCCATCGGATACAGTGAAGCAAAATGTCGTGGACTGCGGTATGCCAAAGTGCACATACATAATTCGATCATTGTTTATATCCGCTTGGGTAAATTGATTTGAGAAAGCTAAAAGATCCTCGGTTTGCCCATCGCTTGTGATCTTTTTGAGCACCCCCAAAGTGGGACCACTCATCACATCATATACAATCTCCTCTGGAGGTGTATCCGCATCTTCGGTGAGCAAATCATTCCTCGTTATAGTGCGATTCTCACCCTCGACAACAGTCATTTGGGGCAGGTGGGTGATTAAATGGAAGGGTTGATCGTTGATGGGATTAATGGACACAGGTATCGTCAAATTGCACAGGAAAATGTTCCTACAAAATATTGAAATTACAATATCTGTTTATTTAATATTAGAGTATATGGAAAACTTACCCTTGAGTCAGGTAAACTGACATCAGTATGGTATCCTCCAATGTATCCGAATGATCGTGTATGTAGTATACCTTCTTTGTAAAGAAATCACTTGGATGATATTTCTGCATGCGCTTGAATTCATGGCCTAGACCTATGTTGCCATGTGCCGGTTTTTGTATAGCCTCTATAAACAAATCTGGATTATTTATGCCAGCTTTGGTTTTGAGGTACTCTAAAATCTTCGAGAAATCCAGCTTTATAGGCACCGATCCTCCTTCATCTACGTTTAGTTTATTAACGGGCAGGAATCTTAGTAAGCCCCCAGAAGAAACCGATATCTCTATGTTGAACTTTTGGTCCAATAAGCGATCGCTTCTTTCAGCCACCACATCGAAGTAAAATGAATCATTGATTCGGAATTCCATGATAACAGCTGTGTGCTCATAGAATATATGTCCATTATCCACATCGTTTTGGGTGAATTCGGTCACTTCTTTTGTGAAACCATTATCAATAAATTCATTTACTATGCGACCCAGACTTGGAGGAACTGTAATGTTGTAGCGAATTTCCCGCTCCTCATCGGAACATTTAAAGTGCAGATGATCGCGTAAAATTTGTTTTTTTGTCAAGGGAAAAACATGCAGATTTTCATTGTGCTCGGCCAGAATTTCAATGGGCTTAATCTCGATATTAAGCATCTGAGTAGTGGTGTTAAATAAACCATCTGTAACCACAAACGATAATTCATTTCTCCTAGAGCTGGAATCCTGCATAAAATATATTTCCTCCTGGTTTATTTGGGCCTGGGTGAACTGTTCGATTTTGTGCTGCGGTGCGGATTTCCTTGCCAAAAAGCCACCATATATGTGGTTCACAATAAAGGTGAGATTCTCCGGTGGAGTGTCGTAATCGCGAGCCACTGAAAAATATGAAAAAATTTATAATTAGCTTGGAACTGGGTTTTAAATCATTCGACCTATATTTTTAAATTGATTTAAAGTTTGAGTACTTACACAGATCGGTATTCCTGATCACGTAGCGTCCTCCATTCCAAACCTGCAATCCTGTATTGGTGACTATCACTGGCTCCTCATCATTAACTGGAACCACAGCGAATTCCAGCTCGAAGGGAACACTCTCCTTGTTCCTGGCCATAGCCACCAAAGTGATGCTATCGGTGGCATTTTCGCTGCCATTGTGGACATATTGTATGTTACCCTGTTCGAATTGTTTTTGGGTAAACCTCTTGACTTTGGAACTCCCAGCCAATATGTGACCGGAATGCGGTGTAATGGTCACTATATACTCCAGTATTTTTCCCCGATAGTACTCTGAATAGGGCTGTATATCCGTAGGATTCAGTTGCACAGTTTTACCCTCTACCACTGAAATAATATTGGAGTGCATGTAAAGCTTTTCTGGTATGATGACGATCTTCATTGTCAGTTGTCTTAGCCAAGTAATGCCATTGGTAACATCGAAGACAAAGTAGTCTGTGGATTGGTTGACTCCTGCTTGTATATAGAACATCTTTTCATTATTCACTGAAAACTGATCGAACACTTTGCAGTTGTATTCGTCATCAAAGGACATGGACTGCATTTCCAGATAGCCATGCATGGGTGAGGATGTCACTAAAAAGGTAATGTCTCCTGGCGAAATATTGACATGAACCACCTAAAAAAAGGAATTAAGGTTAGAGGGATTTACTAGTGTTTTAAAATAAGTAACCCACCTCTAAAACATCCCTGGAGATAAGTACACTTGTGGATTCCTCCACATAAAGTGTGTGGTTCTGTTTCACTTGCAAGGGCTCCCAGTATGCAGAAGGATATATCCGGAACATGACCTCTCCCTCAGCTGTTATGTTTTTAATGTGCACCCGATATCTGTAGATTCAAGAAACATATTTTTAGAACAGTCTGCAATAATTTTTTAATTATAAGGTTCTTACCTAACTTTATCCATCGAGGCGATTTCTGTGTTCCAGTAGACCAGTCTCTCCCGTTCAATATCCAAGTGAGTAAAATTGCTCAGAGAAGTATAATTTGTGGCCTTATAGATGGTAGTTCCGTTCTCGCCCTCATTGGCCTTACTCAAATACATGAGAATACCATACGAGGGTGACTTGATAATTTCGTAGTATATTTCATCCAGTTTCATATCCAAATTGGTTTCCAAAATAAAATCTTTGTTCTTGAGCACGACAAATTTACTCTCCTGAACAATGGAGGCATTCGTAGCCATCATGGAGACAAAGGGATCAGAGGCACTGATCTCCAGCAAACCATTGACCTCATACTCGCGATCGGTGACTATAAAGGAAGCCGTTCCGGAATCAGCACCTGTATGCTGGAACATGATCCTCCGGTTCGCTATATCATCCTGGGTGAAGCTGTCTACGTAGTGACCATCCTTGTAGAAAGCTCCATTAGTGCTGGATACATGTATGTAGTGGATATCGGTGTGGTTGGTATTAACATCCGCGTCCAGATACTGCAGCACTGCAGGATTGAGGGTCCTTATGCCATTTCTCACCACATGGAAAACTCGTTCAATGGCAGTGCGATAGGGTTCATTGTCGTTTACCAGTTTAATGTGAACTTCCATATTGGAGACAAACTGAAGATCTGTATCGTCCCCTGAGAGTATGAGCAACTCGAAGGTGTCCCTGGTGGATTCCGTATCATCGTGGCAGTAGTATATATCATTTCGAAACAGTTGATCCAGGGTAAACATCTCCACGGGCACTGTAAGACCCGTCTGCTCATCGTACTTGCATATAACACCATGTTCTGGACTCGTGGAAACCTGAAACTGCAGGCTCTCGAAGATGTTGAAGCGTATCTCAAAGTGATTCTTCGTGATGAGAGCTCTTTCTCCCTCCTGAACCTGCAGTGCCTCGTGACTTTGATAGCCCAGCTTGTTGATTAGCTCCTCGGGCGGTCGGTAGTTAATCTCCAGAGTGCCCATCACATCATCGCATTCCGCAACGGAAACCACAAATTCCAGCTGATCAGTGAAGCTGGAGTAGCTGGTGTGGTGCGTTTGATATCGGATTCTTCGCTTCTCTATGTCCTGTTGGGTGAAGGAGTCCAACTGCTTGGCCGCCTTCCTAGATCCCTCCACATAGATGCCCCCGTAGCGAGTCGGCTTCGTTATCTTGTAGATCACGCTGCGCGGAAAACTCCCGATGGGCGCGGTCTCATACGAGAGTATATCGCTGGTCAGCAGAATCTCCCGGCTGCCATTGATCGAGATCTGCGAGGGTCTGGTGCTCGTTATGCGCAGGCGCGTGAATGTGATGCGGAAGTCGAACGTTTGCGTGGTCACAAAGCCAAACGAGGCAATAAACTGTGAAAGTGAAATCAATGCAAATTTATTGGCTACACTGGTCAGCAGAAGTATGGAGTGGAAGGTTTCTTAAGGACATGACAATGAATATTATTACTATTATAAATTGGAAGCAGGATAATTAACTATTTCTCTAAGTCATTTGCACAAGACTGACATTGTATGTGGGTCATTTTTTTACAAACCGAACACCTTTTAATAAGTTATATATAGGGCTTCTTCATTCAGAGTTTATTTTTAAAAATGTGTCGTTTCTGTCAAAACTTTTTAATATCATAAACAATTTTTTTTCTTCCGAAATGCTGATAAACGTTTCTTTTTATTTACGGAATAGTAAGAAACAACATTTTAGGCAAATCAAAAATTTATTTTTTTTTAAGTTTGTAAAGAAATTGTCATAAAAGTCAAGTAAAAATTCATTGGACAAGAAGAATTTGGGTGAAAAAAACAGTGACGTGTGATGGATTTCCGTGAAATTGAAAAACTACAGAGAAAGTTTGGAGTCTGTTAAGGCCTAGTGGTTGCCGAAAATTGACTGCTGCCCAAAACATGCAAGTTAGTGTTGGCTCCCTGCCCATTTATGGTCTAACTCGTGTTTGGTTTTTTACGATACACACCTTGAATTCGTCTTGCCAAGGGAAATCGCTGCTGTGCAGATAGCGAATGTGGCCGAGCAGCAGCTGGCTATCGCTGAACCAGTCCACGTTCACCCAGGAGCCATCAATCTGCCTCAGCCGCTGGAGAACTCCATGCTGCGGTGCCTTTACAATATCGTACCTAACGTCGATGTGCTCATCCACGGCATTGGTGCCAATCGACAGATTTGCTGGGCTCAACGGCAAAGAGCTCTTGTGGATCATTATCAGACCCGTGTTATTGACCAATCGAAGCTCAAGAGGATGCACTGAAACTGGCAGATAAACCGTATCACTCGTCTCGATGCCATCGGATACTTGTATCTGCAGTTGATAGCTGAAAGATTCCGCTGTTGTGGAGTTATACAGATACGATACTTTTCCCACATTCACATCCGCCTGGGAAAAGGTTGATGTGGTCACACCTCCGACCATAAAACAACCAAAGGTCTCCCTAGGATTTTGTGTAGGCAATATAGTGTAGATCAAATTTCCAGGTTCGCTATCTGGATCGTCAATGTTAAATAAATCCACATCCAGCACCCTTTCAATTCCTTCGATCACTCGCAGGATTTTATGCGAATGCAGTTTTAATTGTGGCGGATCGTTAATGGGTGTTATATTCGCGTGCAATAGGAACCTATGTTTGCCCAATATATTCTCGGGTATCTTGTGCACATCTCCAAAGACCTGCATATCCAAAGTGGCATGGTCATTAAAGTTCTCTTGGCCATTGTGCACGTACTTAAGTTTGTCTCTGACCAAATCAACCAGATTAAATGAGCGACAGGGCACAAAGTTATCTGTTTCGGGTGAATATTGGAGGAGTTGTCCATATTTTGGTTGATGTACAACATTAAAAATAAAGGATTGTTCGTTAAGGCTGGGATAGCGCCGCAGATCGAGTGTAATGTCTATAAAATGTTGCGACAGAAAGGATGTTCCGCCTTCTAATAGTTGCATGGGAGAAACATAAAGTAGCTCCAGTTCTGGACTTGTTTCGGTGAAGATCTGTAAGGAAAAAAAATGTAAATGATAAAAGAAACTGTTGGTAGCATTAACCTAATTCTGCCAAGAGATAATTCTTAATAGTATAAACCTTTGCGCTTTGAAAAAAATAAAGATTTGTAAATACACAATTAGGTACGAATATTGTTATCTAAAAACTGCTTTATAACTGCTTTTTTTGTACTTATTATTTTTTGTAGATAATAAATGGTAATAGTACAGAAAAAAAAATAAGTGTGTTTGTTGTGGAATGTTTGCAAAATTCTTTACTAGTACTCACCTTAAAAGGCCCCTGAAAATCGGCCTTGATGCAGTAGGACTGATCGCAGTAGCAGATGAAGCCGTCCACTCCGTGCTGACTGCAGACTCCGCTTTTCAGGCAGGGATTGTACTCCACACACGGATACTTCCACAGGCAGTTGAGGGCCAAGCTGCGCGAGATGGTCATCTCGGCGAAGCCCAGTGGAAGATCATTGACCCGGATTTCCCGCATGCAGCCCTTGAAGCTGATCTCGTTTATGCGCAATCCCTTGCCGATGAGCCGGCGGCGCATCTCCTCCTGGACGCCGCCAAAGAAGACGCTCTTCTCGAGATTTATGCTCGCTTTGGTCTCATTAGCGTGAGCTCCCCGATAACCGCTCGTGGCATCGTCGAGGATTAGCTCCGCAATGGCAGCATTATATCGCAGCAGAACCCGATGCCATTTGCCATCGGAGATGTGCTCATTTGTCATGAACTGCACCAGACTGCCGGCCTTGTTGAAGGTCACCTTCAAGCGCTGATCCGCTATTTCGAGCAGTATAAAATCAAAGCCGCCGTTGAAGAAAATAACGCCAGCACTAGCCATTGTGCGGAATTGCAAGGAGAGACTGTAATAAATGGTTAGATACTTTATAGTTGGAGTGGGGGATTTATTCCTCTGGCACTCACGTTTCCCCAATGGCATGCGACTCCTTCAGCATCAGTGAGTAGGAATCGTTCTTCAAGAAACTTATACTATCCTGCAGTGAGCCATCGAACTCAGTGCTGCAAGTCCAGGACACTCCGGTACTGGTGGTGTGACTCGTGCGGTCCTTGGCCCGCTTGATGATGTTGATGTTGTTATAAAAGACCTATCAAAATGTTTAAAGGGGAACAAAATCAAAAGTAATTAAATTTATTTATATGCTTAGTTAAAAACCATAATCAAATTCATAATTATAAAAAAGACAACATCGAAAAAATATTTTGAAGTTATACTAATTATGTAGGACCCACGAAAATATTAAAAAAACAAAATACATATATTAGCTGATAATTCTAATAAAATTAATTATTTATAAAAATGTATTCATTTTTAGATTTCTTGTCTTGGGGTTTGACATAAATCACAATTGTATGCTTCTGTTAAGTTAAGTTAATTTCAATCAAATTTAGATATGAATTATCAACGAAGACAATGTATGTTCTTTATTTTGTAAGCTTTCGCTGGCCACAAACGTAGCACACTTTCAAAAATTGAATGTTTTCATAACAATAATAAGGCTTAAGCCAATTTTAAAAACATCAGTATTTAATATCTCTTTCTTTATATACTCACATCCGATATGCAGCCCCGAAAACCGATAACATCATCCAAAAACGCGGCCGAAAAGTCCCCCACGCCGCCCAGAAAAGTACCGAAATGGATATTTAGAGCGGTGAGATCGCCCGGCAGCTGTTTGCGCATTATGAACCCATCCACCTGCAAGGTGATATTGTTTTCGAACCGCTGTACCGCCACATCGTGCCATTCCAAGTCGTTGAGCTTTTGCTTTTTGGGCGAGCGCAACTAAAAAATATTACCGGAATCGCTGTAACTGCACTCATATGTTAGGGGCGTCTATCGATGGCTCACCTGCACCACATCCCGTTCGATTTTATAGCTGAAACTGATCATCCCGCTCTCCAAACGCAGCAGGCAGTAGTCGGTCCGTCCGGCGGCCAGGAAGAGGAGGGCGTTCTCCTGCCTGGTGCGAAACTTGACGCGAATGTTCGTTGACATCTTGGCCTCCTGCAGCGGCATCGATACATAGCCATCGCCGAACAGCGACACTGTGGGTGGATGCGATAAACAGCGTGGACAAATTGAAATCGCAGAATATATATATTGGCATTGCCAGAGAAACTCGAGCATGGATGTGGAATACGGTTAATGGCTTTATAAGGTAACAACTATAATGGATATTCGAACTTTTAATTTGTCTAGATTTTTATTCCTTGTGAAATAAATAATTCGACTAGGTATTCAATATCTCTCTAAAATAAAAACCATAATATTTTATTATTGTCAAGTATTTTGTTAGTCTAAAAATATATTCACTTTTTATATGTTATTAAAGTATTTTCCAATTTTCCTGATATCTGTTAAATTATAATTAAATATTTCATATTTTTGTATTTTTAAAAATACCAACTTTTGGCAATAAGGAGAAAATTCTGAAAAAAAGCACTTTACTTTTAAGAAACCAATCCTATATAACATTTTTCAAAGTATCTGGGCTATAAAGTAGATCAATCCGAATGATACAATTGCATCTGGTGGAGATGGATACACTAACCAGACCAATGCTCATAATGTTGCAAGAGCTGCCGCCAATTTGATTGGCAATCGCGTTCTATTGCAATCCGTACACAAATTTGTCCAGATCGGATCGTAGGAGATCAGGCCATCAGCTGTCGGGTTGTCAGTCAATGTCTGTCGAGGTCACTCAGTCAGTCAGTCAGTCATTTATCGGGCTATCTATTGAGAGCCATCTTTTGTATCTTGATTTGCTTAATTAGTTGTGGGACTGAGAGGAACGTGCTTTTCTTGAGAAAAACTCGTACCTCACATAACTAAAGAGTATGACAACTTCGAACGTTCTTTGAATAATTTCCAATTTCTCATTCAGGTTTCGAGTCGAAATTGCATGATTAATGGTTTTCTATATTCAGTTGTACGCTTGTGCAATAAATTATTTTGGAAACATACATTTGTCAAAACATGGAACTCAACATTGTGCGAGATATTTTAAGAATTTCTCTCACAACTCTGCGGCAAAATGGAAAATGTTTGCTAGCCGTTTGTTTATGTGTGTTTTTCGCTGCTGCTGGGAAGACATATTGACCTAACCCACATAGAAAACGTAGGATAAACATGCAACAGTTGCATACGAATGGCGGACAAACAGTAGACAGCCGGATAAACAGGCAAACAAAGCGAAATGGGCAACAAATAGTCAACCATTGATGCGTTGGCCGTACCATTTTGACGCCAATTAGCAGCAATCAGGCGTCAAAAGCGGCGGAAAACCTAAGAAACACTTTCCCATCTGCGGACCCAGGCAGTTGACCCACATTAATACTCGGCTGCCGTTGGAAATGCTACTTTTTCAGCTTCAGATGATGCGCGTGCCTTAAACCAAAACAAAGGCGAACAGAGATGTGGAGGCGTTATCGTTGGTTAAACAAAAGCACGGAAAATGGACAGGGAATTCGTCATCGAAATATTTGAATACTCTTCCAATGATAAATTTTATACAACTCTTATCTGCAATTTTAAAAGCTGTGCTAAGCTAATCATTTTATATATATTTTTATTCCCAACTTCAGAAATATCTGACTTAATTCACACTTACAAATATATATAGAAAAACCGCAGGAATTTTTTTAAAATTATTTAACATGCATGAAATCAACAATACTTTTAATAGGAATACAAAGCAATTGAAAAAATTAAAATATTTAGAATTTGTGTTCTATATAACATGTACATGTGTTACGTCTTTTCGTATAATATAGTTATTATGAACCATAAAACATATGTCACAAGTTTTGAGTTATTTAAGTCCTTTGCAGATATTGCAGAAATTACAATCACCAGTCTATTATTTCTTAGAAAATTAAGCAAATACCTAATGTGTTGACATTAAGAGGGAAATCCGCTGTCTTAACAGCTTAAATGCTATACCAAACATGCGAAAAGTCTTGTCAAAAAGTGGCCCTCTTGTTGCCAGTCCTGGGCGAAATAATCACCCCTTTGTGAGGGCAAACACATGCCTTTCAGGAAGTTGGACGCTTAACAATAAATGCAATTTGCATCAACAAAATGTGGTGCAGCCGGAGGAGAGGAGCCGGAGCCCCAGCATCAGCATCAACATCAGCGTCAGAAGTCATTTCAAATGTCGGCCGGCAACAAATGAGACATCATCAGGAAAAGTCCGTCCAAAAATGGGGGAAACATCAGAGGCGAGCACACGACGCAAGACTTATGGCCACAGATGCTGGGCATCTCCACCCACTCGGCACCGCCAAAAGTCCCCACCGAATGCAGCTCCCCTATCAAATGCTAAATTTATGTTTATCTTTTATGCAGCACGATGGAGGTGGAGCTGGCTAGGTAGCCAGCGAATATTTATGTTATGGCCAATGTTTATTTTATTTGAGTTATATGTCGCTGGGTGTCTCCATGGCTTTGGAGTTATTCGGCTCGGCTTTCTATAGATTTAACGATCGTGTTTTTGTTCGCTTCTCTTTTTGGTCTTTAATTAATGCTCCTTTGGTGGCCCGCCAAAGTCGGTGTTCATTAAAACTTTATCTGACATTGGCGATTTATAAATTATTTTTTCCTTTCGTAGTTCATTCATTTCACTAATAATGTCAAAGTTTATTAGTGGTGCTTGTGATTTGTGGGCTTGTTACGTGATCTTGAGTGCATTTTTGTTGCAACGTGCAGTTAATATTTATGGAGCTGCGAGTTCTGCTTATGGACATTTATAGGCAAATTGGCGGTCGAGCAAAAGAAATGGGATTCCTGCTTTGTTGGCTAAGAGATTGAGGTGATCGGGGTAATAAAACGGTACCAATAAGTTGATGGTTTAAACGATTTCTCTTCAATATAGTGCACATTAAAGTGGTGCCGTTTGTTAATTCATTGTTGAATGAGTTTATTTTATTGTGGGCTGCATTTATAAAGTTTTTTTTTTTAAATACTTCATTGCTCGAAGATTTACCATTTGCCTGAATCCTTAAGTTACTTATTTATATGGATTGTTATTTATGTTTTTTAATATTGTTACCCAAAGTTAGGCCACGATTCATTTAAAATATTTATTGACAAAAGGGAATTCAGAGAAAATTATTTCTTTATATAAATGAAACAGTTGAATCAAATTTTTGAATCAGTTTCCCACATATATGTAACTAAAGATTTGCTTACATTGTAGAAAATCCGAAATTTATTCCCACAGATTTAAAACATTTAAATTTTTTTGGGTGAAATATTTATTGTTGGAAATCCCCAAAGGCCCAAAGAAAGCCTCCTTAAACTTCTTCGCTGCCCATTATCATTGCAGTAATTCCTGTGATCTTCCAAGTACTCATGAAAACAGTTTCCTCGCCCATTTACAATCGTTGCCGCATTCTAAGGTCCCATTGGATGGCTTAAGAGATCAATCTAAATCAAATAAAAACCGCACTGAAGAACCCCTTTGAGTTGGCATTTCCATGCCGCTTCCCGCGTTTTATGGCCTCCAATGGGCGAACATGTGTCGCCATTGCTAACGTCTTCACCCTAATTAGACTCCGGGGCCGCATAAAATTCAATTATAAATATCTGTGAGCCTACCCTTTAGCCATCGACAATTGAACATTGCATCGACAAGTCATAAAGATACATTTTCTCATGACTCAGGGGAGAGAAAGAAAGAAACACAATGTCGCCAAAATAAATTGTTGAATTTTATATGCCGACAACCGCTTTTTACTGCGACTGCAGTAAGCATTGAGCATGTGTTGATATTTATATTGCAAATGCAAATGAATAATCAAGAAGCGACACACAGCTCGGCAGATGGCGCGCACCAGATACAAATACGGATACAAACGTGTAGATACATTTGTATCCACACACGTCTATGTTAAATTTGGCACAACGCTTTGCGCCTGTAAATGATTTACATTTCACGTATAAATAAAAAAGTATATATTTAAATACACGCAAAGAAAACATGTGTGTCAAGAGCTAATCGATAGGAATTAACTTAAGAAAATGTGAAATTATTGATATAAATATTACAAAATAAAAAACATTGAAAATTGAATCAGAATAAAAACAAGTTTTTTAGAACATTTTTTATTTATTTTGAAATGGATATTTATTGAAGTGTACAACAAAATCCAATAAAACAGACTTAAAAAAGTGAGAAAAACAATTTTCGCTTTCTGCGAATGATTCATGTTTGTCTCTTTAGCCCCCAAGTGACGTCACATGGCAACTAAAAATATCATTAAAAATACATTTGCGCCAAGACCAAAATATATCGTACATATTTCTGTGCGCCTCCTTGTGTAGACAACACGAAATTAAGAGCACGCCCGGCTTTGGATAGCTTTTGCGGTGCACCGCACAGATACTTCGAGTTTGAGATACTCTGCGTTTCCCTTGGCCCAACAACAAAGGCAGCAGAAACGACTACGACGACGACGACAACGAGAAAAGTGCGCCCCAAGTCAAATGTCAAGCGTGAAAAATGCGTTAAGTGCACTGCAGCGGCGCATTGTAGTTAAGTAGTTGGATTTTATGGGCCGGCCGGGGTTACCATGGAGCATTGCGAATGCCAAACTACGGGGCTATACGTACATATATCTGGATAGATAGCAACAGGAAGGAAGCCCGAAGTAAGCAGCGACCAGTTGGTCAAATTAGTCAGAGAAATGGATTGACATAAATCTTTCAAAGTTCAAGAGGTCAACATGAAATATCCGTGGGAACACAGATAGGTTTCTTTAATTGTAGATAAATAGTGAAGCATTTATGCTTTTGGAATGCCAAATGTTAATTTGTGACAATAAAATGTTGTATTATATTGAGAATATTTATCTTTTTTACAAGCTGATAGGAATTTCATACGTTTTAAGAATTTGTATATTGATTAACAAAGAATACTTTAGAAATATGTTTAACTACAGGATAAAGTGTTGGTATTAGTATTAGATTTGGGACTTAGAGCCCAACAAATTTTTATTTATGATTTTTTAAATTTTAAACAAACATTTTCACGATCTGACCCACTGTATCTGTTCTTTGGCGCACGCGAGTAACACCAAAATGTATGTGGCATTGCACCATTTGCAACTCTTTATTTTGACTTTTATTTATGTCCGCTTCGATGGCAGCTAAAGTAAATGCAATTTGGCTTCAGCTGCTTCTGCCTCTCTGGACCGCTTTTTTTGTGGCCAATTCGTGGCTGGCCATATTTGTAATGAGCATAAATCGTGCGTTGATCATTTGCCATGATAAATCTGATGTTTATGCGCGGTATTAAGTTCTGGGGCGCGTATCTTTGGCTACCTGACTGTCGTAACATTTAATTAACTGTACGTTCTATGTCGCAGCTTCTTGTTAACTTTTTTCTTATTTATTTTTTTTTTAAACTTTTTTGAACTCACCTTTCATGGCTGCGACAGTTTGCAATTGCAGTATGGCCAGCAGTGCCAGCCAGAGCCATCCTAATCCACGGAGGCGCGACATTCCGTTGCAGCTGCTTTGAAGTTATATACGCGAGATATGGCGGGGAAGGATCGGATAATGATGGGGGAACGGGAACGCACAGATCCGGAACCCCAAGTACCACTCGCGCTTCGTTCGTTTTCGTTTTTGTTTTTCGTCTTTAATAATTTTGCGTGTTAATTGATTTTTCATGGGGCCACGCATCCGTCGTCGTCGTCGTAGTCTGGGGCCTCATAAAAATAGCATCATCGGGGCATTGAGCATCGGGGTTTGCTCTCTAACAGCGGGACAGCATCACGTCCTGGCCCGATGGCCACATAGACAGATGCTGCATGTCATTTCGTTGACAGAACTCTGGCAGGAAGGGGAATCACCTCGAATATGGCCGGCTGACGGACTGGCTGACAGTCAGTCGAACTGGCTTCCTTTGAAGCGGGCTGCTCCTCTTAATTTCCCAGCCCGTTTATGTACGCACTTTGCCGGACAACTTTCGCCCGATTACGTTTCAATTTCGTCGAGTTTTTATCATAAACACATTGGCACTGACGACTGATGAGCCTAGCCGTTTGTTTGTTATTTTTCTTGGCAATTGCACTTCACTGTAATTGGAAATAGATTTATGGACATTACGTATTTGCTTTCCTTTTTATTTAAATTTTTACCGCGATTTATATGGCACTTTTTATGCATATTTAATTGGTGAGTTGAGGAAATGACTTTAAAACGTTTTTAAGAGGTAATATTAAATTGTATTTTATTTTTGAAAGGCTTTTTCTCATTAAGTGAATAGTTTTTTATAGCTTTCAGATTAATGAGCATTTTATTTTCTTGTGTTATAAAGTGTTTGTAAGGAAACAAAATATTTTTTTTTTGATTTATTGCATACAACTTAGTATAAATTAAACTCAAGGGAACTTCATTAAGAGATATAACATGTGGTTAAGGGAAAGCTTCAGTAGTATTTATTTTCATTCATTCCAAATATACACATTCAATTAGATTATATTAATTTATATTTGCATATGTTCTACACAATTTTCATGGTTTGTTTTGCTTGCTCAGTCATGTTTATTTTCATTGATTTTATGATCAATTTGATTTTATATTCTTTCAGTATTATATACATCTTCCTCTTGAGTCATTCATTTGCTATTTTAATTGCCATAGATTTTAAGCCAAACAAATCTCTAATAAATTCAAGTACCGAAGACCTCCGAAGCTTTGGGGTTACATTTGAAAATACATATATATCATTGATTAGCGTATCTACAGATACTTTATGGAGACTTAATTGAGTTGCTGCCGCAGCATGTCCGAGATACGAGTTTGCTCCTCCACTTCAGTGGAAATTGCTGCACAGTTGAGTAAAATTTATTGTATTTTTTTGGGGTGACGAAGCGGGGGGATCGCCCATAAAAAGTGGCCTTAAGTGGCCGGGCAGCTTAGGCTCTTGCCGGGTAATATGAGGGATTTGGTCTTATAAAGTGGAATTTCTAGTTCGGGATTTTGCAACGGCAGTCAAAGTTCATGGGCTCGTAGGCCAAAAATAGGACACTTTCAAGTTTAGAATGCAAATCGAGAGGGACTTGTAATCCCAGGGGGAAAATCCCCAAGGAAAAGGAAACCCCAGGCGTCGCCAAAACGTCAACAGCTGTGACTGGAAAATGAATTATTTACGCAGGGGGTTTCTAAAAATACTGCCAGACTCTCTGGCCTGCTACTCTTATGTTTATGCATTTATTTCTGAGGGAAAATGCAGAACGGAGCTGCGGCAGGTTCGACATCATGAGGTCAATTGCACAGCCTCCAGGAACAGCAGTCGTGTCTTGCGTTCTTGTTAACTTCGCTCCGCTAATTCTGCTTGTTAATTTTTATATGCACCGCCCAAGTTCTTGTCGTTTCGAATATTTTTATAGCCCGTCGCAGCAGTCAAAATACAATTTGAAACGCCTTGCCGCTGCAGACGACACCGAAACCGAAAAAATAAAGTGACAATCGCCGGGGTGCATTTTATGACAGACGCGTGTTCCCTCTTTCCCTCCCGATTTTCTTCACCATTTACATAAAAATTAATATATGTATCTACCGGATAGTCGGAGACGGCCAGCTGCTAGTAATATGCACTTTGGGAAAGTTCTTTCCGTGATACTAGCTTATATTTTTTATGGTAATTAAAAAATTGGTGGCACACAAAATGTTGGAAAACAAAAGGCCAACAAAATACCGCTCAACCGAAAATCGAAAATTGATTTGATAAGCCATGAAACCGCTGTTTTTATATGGAAAATTGGTAGGCGTCGCCGGCCCACGCCGATTTGAACGCTTTCCTAACTCGAAGGCCTCCGAGGTGTGCAGAGTTTTTTTCTCCATCTCAGTTGCAGTCGATGATTTAGTCACACTCTTTTTGGGCACTGTGATTTATGATCGCCGAGTACCGCGATTGATGAATGGAGTTGTGCTCTGGTGCGATTTCTGCACCATATGTCACAAATATGAATTTTATTGGTGCATATATCCACTGGGTACAGTTTCATTTCTGTAGGATTTGTGGAATTTTTTTTCTATTCAGATTTAAAGGACCCTTTTTCAATTGTTCTTGTATTATAATGATTGGTATTAAACACAGCATTTAATTGTAAATTTAATTAACATTTTTTATAGCTCAATTTCAATATTTTTTTTGTATAACACATAACATTTGTTGGGTTATAAAAACTGAATTAATTGTCTTATTAATTTTTGGGCTATAAAAAATGAATTAGTTATCTTATTATTAATTTTTGCAACTTTAATTGCTCAAAATTCTTTTATGGCATATTTGAAATTAATTCTTCATTATATTTATAACATTATTTTATATCACTTTTCAATTTGGCACTATTTTCGTTTTTCACTTTATGTTTTGTACTTTTTGTTGTTTGTATTCCTCACAATTTGATTCATTCATTTTCTCGACTTTCTGCCAAAGATTTCAACACCCGATTTTTCACACTCATTATGCCTTTAAATTGTTTGATTTATATTTTAATTTATCTTAGCGGCTCGTGCACACATCATTCGTTTACTTCCGTTGAGATCACTGACTTTGTTTGGCTTAGCCCTTTGGCAATTTTCACAGAATTATCAGAATGGGTCGTATTCACGGTCAATTTGCAAAGTTCTGTATCTTTTATGCTTTCCCCAATAAGATATATCCAAAGGCAGAACAACAAACGTTTCCATTCACAATAAGTTTTTAGCCGGAATTCTTGACAGAGAAGTGCCGACAGAACCCAAAGAGCACCGTAAAGATGGGGAAGGAATAGCAGAAACTTAAAAATAAATTAAATTTCTATTTTTTACACATACACTGGCCCACTCACGTTGGAAAAACTCTGAAGGGGCGCGCAGAGTTTTCCGCGTTTTCCGATTGCCGCCACCCGCACCAAGAAGCAAACGAATTTCCGAGTTTCCCACTACTCGATAAGCAAACGAACCGAACACGCCAACGATTTCTCACAGACTGAGCCGAGAGGAAAGAAAATTCCGCACGCAGTAGTGCGCTCGCTCGAAATGCCCAATGAGACCCAGACCCCATGGTTCCCTCAGATGCCTGCCATGCCTCCCATGCCTCCCATGCCTCCGATGTCGATTCATGCCACCACTCCACGGCGCACCCGCGAGTGACTTTTGTGCGCTCTGCGAACGCGCGAACGCAAACGCGAGCCCAATACGTATCTCCATCTAGATAACAGAGATGAGCCTTTGCCTGCTGGCAAAGGATGCGAAAGGGATACACACAGATATTCTACTCTAAGTCGGGATAAATCATATCAATTCATTAAGATTTCTTAAGGCCTTACCCATTTTATTGTGTTTTTAAAAATATATGTTTCAGTCCAATTCCGAAAAAATCATTAAAAACTTTATTAGACATTTTTTATTTAGGGTTTAATGGTTCTTAAAATTAAATTATAATTAAAATTAAAAATTATATTTTTTGTATTATTATTATTATACAAATATTTGTTGAATCCTGAAAATGCGTTTTAAACGTATTTTAAGTTTTCAATACATTACAATACAAAGTCTTTTTAATGATCATCAGCCACTATTTTGTCCACTTTGTCATATATTCTTGGTATTACAAGTGAATCATAGCTGGTAAAATGAACAGTTTTTCGGTTTTTTCGGCATCATTAATTCTATACTACACGATTCTCCGAAGATCCATTCACCCCTTTACCAAATTGGAAAGGCTCTTTGCTCATCACTGAGACACCGCTGATGACACTTGGTTGTTTGGCTGTTAATTTTCTCAGTGCTGGGTGCTCTCCGCTTTTCCCCCTTTTCTTCTTTTCATTTTTCCTGTGCAGCACGCGAAAATACGCGGATTGAGCAATTGCGATCGCAAGAGGCTGAGGACTTGAAATTTTTCAATTTGTTTAGCGGTGCTTGGACGCTGCTGCCGTTGCTCTCTGATGATCTTCATCTTCATTGTGGTAACCAGGGGCTCATACATGGAAAACAAATCTATAATTATTAAGATTTTAAAATATATTTCAAATATTAATGAAAATATCTTCAAAGAAAAGTTTCACTTAATATTAATGTTAGTTTACTAGGCAAACCTCTAAATTATGTAAAAAATAGTTGTGTTCTGATTTTTAAAATCTTCTATATAGATCTTATTGTATCAGATTCATTATGATAATGTTTTTTTTCTGTGCACCCACACATGTGTCTGCAATTTGGCTGGGGCATCGCCTTTGCCTTCGACTCTGCCACATGTTGTTTGCCTTCCTCTGTCTGTCTCTGCATGTCGAGTGATAAAAATCTCTTAACCATTTTTCATCAGCCTATTAAGTTACATAAGTCACACGGTTCCTGGTTGTTGTTATTGCCTCCGACTGTCCTGTTGTGTAAATATCCTTTTGGCGTGCTAATGAACCCTTTGACACCAGAAAGGCAGCGACCCGCACCCAGCGATTATTCGACCTCCCTGACAGCCATCAGAAATTCCTACTGACAGCAGATGCCACATAAATCAGGCGCTCCAAATGAAGAATTCGCCGCGGTTAGCTCATTAATAAATTAAATGCATAAAATCTCAAAAAAACACCTAGGGAAACTCCGGAGCCAGCTGGGCGGGAATAGCTGCACCGACAAAAAAGCGGTTCCTTTTTCCTGTTTTCAGTTTCCTTCTTTCAAAATAGCTAATTTTAAAACAGTTACCAAGATATTTTTGGGTTTAGATATCAGATAATACAATTACATAAATTAAAGCCTTACCTTTAATATTAAAATGCCGACAAATCGGATACCGCATGAGTTGAATAAAATTGTTCAAGTAAAATCCATTTTCTAACTCGAAATATTTGCAATTCAAAGTTTTGGGTTCTGAAGTCATGGGAAAATTAAAAAAAATTACAAAATAAAAGGGAACTCTTAACTCTAAATTATCATATTTAAAAAATACTTATCTAATCATTATTTTAATTATAATTGAATCCTATAAATAGTGTAAAACACGGTCTGTTTTTGCTGTCCTTCCTTAAATGTCGTAATTTTATTTATGGTATTGAATTAAATTACAAAAAAAAACAGAATCAATCATCAATTTAGGACATTTTCATTTCTCTCTGTGTGCCTTCGATTACACGCCCCCTTTCAAGGCTGAACGAGTGCAGCGCGAAAGGAAACCCTTAGGGGCTGTTCCTGATAACAGCGACAGCAACGACTCCATATCACGCACAATTTGTGTTCGGAAAAATTGTTCCGGAGGAGTGCCTGCGAGAGCCTCTACGTGGATCTAGGTTAGGCCATACAGCTGTGGCATATGTAAAAATAAACACATAAAACTGCACTTTTACTAATTGCTCCAGGGAAGCAAGAGCACCACCATCGAAAACAGAACGAGAAATGCTGAAAATGCCTTGGGTGCAATCCGAAAAAACATTCGAAACCAATTCGACGATAAAGCCCCAGTGCGATAGACACGAAGTCATTTGTGTTTCGAAAGTATTATGTTTGAGGCAGAAAAACTTAAATGTACACGTGGGTTGTCAAGTGGCTCAGCTATATTTCAAAGTATTTGCATAGCCTATCTTTATCATATAGTAACATTAGTGTTTTTTATTTGTAAAGATAAAGAGCAACCCTCCAGAGGTTATTCAGCAAAAGTCTACCCCAAAAAGCGCGTAACATGAAAAAACATTTTGTGATGGGATTACGTCCTTTGCCCATCATATATTTAAATTAAATGCAGTACGACAGATCCACATATGTGCGATGTTTAAAAAGTAATTCCTATAGAATTAATAAAAATAAAAATAAATAAATTCTGAAATTTTAAGATACTTCCGGAACCCCTTTAAAAACACCTAAGTAAGTAAATTCACACAATATCTCAAGAATGCAAGTCAACCATGTAGTACCCCCAATCTTTGGCTTCTTTGAACCTACCATGTAAACCATGATAGCGCTATCTGGAAAGGAAGTGGTAAGTACACCTACCAATACAATTTTCCAATGGGCCTGTGCATCCTTTTACGCCTGAACAGTTTTAATAGTTGTTTGCCTATCACCAGAAATTCTTGGTAAATGTGGGGGAGTTCCTGCGGCAGTGAATCACTTTTAGGGCGTGTCCAGTGTTCTGGTTGATAGTTTATGTTATGCTAAGGTAACAAACTTGGAATTTATATGCAAAGACCATGTAATTTGCTCATTAACAAATTGTTCGAGGTTAAGGCTACCAGAAATACAACAAAATACTTGAGATTAGGGGGTTGGTCACTGAGTCACTTAAAGTATGGGAATCCCCAACCACTTGAGTTCTGTTTACAACCCTTAAAGTACCACACATTTCGAGACCATCTCGTGTGTCACATTATAACTCAATTTTAAATTGTGCTGAATTCTGGTTTCGACATATTAAATTAATATTGACACATTGACAGCTGCCAAAACAAGATTCTCTCCCTTTAGGTCTGTTCAATTTTCTGCCATCGTGGGCACTTCGACCACCCGCTGACTGCGGGCATTGAGTTTTCCCGATGCGGGTTCGGATCGAAGTTATCCAATTCGTTGACTAATCATGCGCAACGTTTGCTATTTGGGTGAAATTTTTAATTGCCCCGCGCAACGCAACGCGATCGAATTGAAAGGTCGTCGTTCCGTGGAAATTTGTCAGTGTCATCGTGGGGTTTGGTTCCCATTTTATGTTCGATGGTGTCTTTATCTAAAGCGCGCCTGGGAAAAGCGCACGTTGGCTTAATTGATTGATAGATAGAGACTAATGGCAGCATGAGATACAAAAGGTCGCGCTCCTATGCGTTTTTGTTTGATTTACCCTAATTTGGCCGTGGACTGAAGTGCAAAGTAAACATAAAATTGGCGCAAACTAACAAATAGTGCTCTTTATTTTATTCCCATTTTGGTCAATTTTAATTTGGGCTGGGCTTAGTTCCGAAATGGTTTATGGTTCCATTGATCAGAGCAATCTTATATGGGGTCTGGTGTTTTAGGCAATTTGTCGTTTGCACCTCGTAAATGATTCAGAGTGAATCATTGGTTAATGTCGCTAAGGGTTGATTTATTTTAATAGTGTCGTTAAATTGATATTTTCAAAGGTTTTGGAGCTGAAATGAAAGTAAATTATGGCTTAAATAATTTTGTATTATTTCTTAAAACAATTGTTAGTTTAAGAAGAAACCCTAAATTAGTTTGGTTTTGAAAAAAGGAAGTAACTAAGTTTTTTCCCGTACAGCACAGCACATTTTTAAAAAACTATCTTTTTCTATTACAGAAACAAACCAAACAAATTATAATCCTTCGAGAATTATTTAAGTTTCTATTTTTGTTGGGATTTCATTTGGAAAATTATCTATAAGCGATGTTATATTTTATTTGCTGTTTCATTCATGAGCGGTTTGTTCTCTCACCATTTTTTAAAACTAAACAAATTATAATCCTTGGAGAATTATTTAAGTTTCTATTTTTATTGGGATTTCATTTGGAAAATTATCTATAAGAGATGTTAGATTTTATTTGCTGTTTCATTCATGAGCGGTTTATTCTCTCACCATTTTTTAAAACTAAACAAATTATAATCCTTCGAGAATTATTTAAGTTTCTATTTTTATTGGGATTTCATTTGGAAAATTATCTATAACCGATGTTATATTTTATTTGCCGTTTCATTCATGAGCGGTTTGTTCTCTCACCATTTTTTCATCGCTTTTTTCCCCCAACATTTTTGTTACAGGCCATTCATTTTCATTGTGGCATGTCCACTGCGATCTTATGAATGAACATTTTCTTTTTGGTGGCCTTTCCTGGGGATCGTTTGCATCAAAAGTGCCGTTCTTGGCCATGTCTTGAGTTGCCATCAAAACAGCGCCTGGGGCATGGTCGTCCATCATAGTCGCTGGTTTTGGGTGAACACCGACGCCCACGCCCTGCCACGCCCTCGCGCCCCTCCGCCCCTTTTGAAGTGCGGTTCCAGCTTTTTGTGCCTCGCTTCAATGAAGCGTGCCAATTTTCAATGAAATGTTTCGGCATCTTGTGTTGTGTGGGCCCTTTTTTAGCTGACTGAGTTTTTTGGGTTGGTTTCTTTATTATTCCCTTAATTTATTGCATGTTCTCACTGGCCTTTATAACATATGTGTTATCTTTGCATTTCTCCTTACCATTTGTTTGGCAACCATAAAAAATCAACAGAAATTAATTATCATTTAATGATATACCTTATCATGAAGTGAACTTGACCGCTCCCAAGGTGAACGCACCAAATACATTAATTTAATTCTTGTTATACTAAATGTAATTTCCCCACGAAAAATGTCGGTTTTACATTCCGTTTACAAATGAAACACGTTTTTGATAAATTTATTGAATTGTTTTGATTCCGACTAACAAGGAAATGTGAGAAATAATTGGAAATGGAAATCCCACTGGCGAAGCAAGCAGTTTTCTACTTAGAAATTCGTGATTTATTCAAACTGATGTATCCTGATATGATTTCTTATGAAAATATGAGTCTTTTGATTGTTGATAAGAATGAATTGATTTAAGTTACAAATTGAATTTGAGTAAACATTTATTTACAGTTCCATTTGTGCAATATTCGAAATTTGTTTTAATTTCTGTGTTTGGTTGATAGGACCAAATTCTTGTTTAGCTGGTTCGCTGTTGTTTGTTGGCAAAATACCCACATCAATTAATTTATAAGCCCAGTTGTCAAAAGTTCATTGGCCAAGTCTATTTCGCAGTACAAATTACATGTAGGCAATTCCTGATCTGTCGATCGACATGTGAATAAATAATGTATGGATAAAAGGTGAAATTGACAGCTTATAATTATTTGGGCAATACATGCAATCAACTGTAACCATATTGCAATTATCACAGTACACATACGAAAGGCAATCAAACAATAAGACTAAGGCAAACAATGAACGTCGCCAGTTGATCTGCCTCTGTATCTTTGTCACGGTGCCAGGGTGGCATTAACACTCAAATCCCACAGATACAGCTAAGCTTGCATTTCTATATGCTTTTGTATCTGCCGACGTCGTCCGAGACTTCAACTGAGGCTAATGTTGATTAAGTTGAGGTGTTCGGCGCTTCGTGTGAGCAGCCGAGTTTCAGTGATAACTGCACTTTGGTGCCCAGTGGTCGCGATTCGCGCAAATCTTCAGTTTAAATTTGGAACGTGATAATCACTTTTTTTGAATTCCAAGTGTAAATAAATTCAAGTGCTATTTTCGTGAGACAACGTCAACTCAATATATAAAAGGTTAATAAATAAAACAGGAATACAATATAAGCCACGGACGAAACGCTTACATTTTTTTAAAGAATTTATATAAAACAAAATATATATTCTTCGGTAATCTTAACATTTTTAACAGAATCAATATAAATATATGAATTTTCTTTTGAATATTATAAAAACCTTCAATAGTTAAACAATTGGGAGTGCCACAGAAATATCTTCAGAACAAAAAACCATTAAGATTATGTTTAAATTTGGTCAAAAAGAATTCTGTTTCACGTCGAAATATTAAAACTTATATATTTCCTGAATTAAATTTATTTTGATCTCATGAAGATTATATGCTATAAATCGATTAAATTATACATCTTTAATTGTTGCAATTAGTTCATTAAACAATACAAATTCGTAACCAGTTCTTATTGCATAAAAAATTTAAGTTATGTATATATGAGGACAAGGTTCTATAAAAAATTGTATATAACTATTGTAATTTAATTATAAATGAAAAAAATAGTAATTTTGAAAGTGCAATTACTTTCACATTCACTTTACTCCCAAAAAATCACTTTTACTTTCAAAAAACGTTTGCCTCGACGCTTGGACCAATCAAATCTATAAAACTGTTACAAGGCTTACCCACCTTCCCAGCACTTAAAACCGTTGAAATAAAATATTTTTAATTTGCAACAAATAAACAATTGGTGGTGGCAAGCATTAAAAAAATTACAAAGCAATTATGCCTTAACTTCCAACCTTGACCAAAGCCGCTAAAAACCAACTTTAGCTTGCATTACAACTGAAATTACACACAGCAACTGTGTGCGGCGGTAGCTAATATAAGGAAATACAATTTAGCTATTAAAGTATAACAGTAAATTGCAATGACAAAATTATTTCCACATGCGATTTATCAGATCGGCTCAATGACGACAGCTTGTAGCATGTTTACTTGTATTTCAGTTAGCTGTCTGTTATACATCGTCAACCTAAACAAAAAGTTATGAAGAAATTATATCAGGCAAAACTGGCATACAGATCTTGAAATACCCTTCTTGTTTACTTTGAATAGTTTTAACAGAGACAAACAAAATATTTCATTATGGAAAGTATAAGATAATGTTTTGCTTAAATTAAGATATTAGACTTAAAGTGTATTCAGATATCCCATATAGATGAGAACTTAAGTATTTTCATAAGAGAACGGCTTAGGCATATACCCTATGGCAGGGTATCAAACAAATTAAATGTGATTAAGAGCCAAAACACTAATTTAAATCCAATTAGGCACCACTTTATTTCGGAGGCACCAACATAATTTTTCAAGGTCAGATAAACAAGTGAATCCTTTTTATGGCATAGGAATGTTGACCCACATTCAGATAACGATAAGAAATAAATTATTAGGAAAGCTCAGATAAAAAAAATTGCTAAACCTGTCTGAAAAATATATTTATATCGCCATGGTAAACAAAACTCGAGTGTGGGGATAAGCTGAAACCTACCATAAAAGGCGAGTAAACCAACAAGAATGCTGTCTGGTCCACTTCAAATATTAATTGCTAATTTTAAAATGATGAAATTATATTGCTGCATTTCAATTAGATCCAATTGGCTGTCAGAAAGTCAAAGGTGTGTTCATTTAATAGACTGAATCTGTAAAACACTGAAACTGAAGCGAGTTTGAGTACGAAGAAAAATCAGATCAGATATGATTCCCGATTAATGGAATTATAATTTAAATATTTACTTATGCCAAGTTAACAAAGAACATATGAACGTAAGCGGTTATTAAAGGTGTTAACTTTAATTAATTATTCAGTTGTAACAGTTTCCCTTTCATCCATGTGCAATCCATTCATTTTGCAGCTGGAAGATCTATTAAACTTGAAATCACATTAATAGTACAATCATTTGCAATCAGGACGTGTAAGAGCACTTTGCTATATGCAAATAACGAAATCAAACACCGAACATAAACTGCATCTAATACTAACCTGTCGCTAATAATGCGACTTTTTCCTCTACTCGACTGACAATTTAATTGAGGCTGTTAATTGTCAATGTTGATTTCGATTCAGATGGAGATGCAGCTGCAGTGGAAATGTTGGATGATGATCTTCCTGATCGGACTGCCGGGATTTGGGTCTGGCTACCGGATACTCTTCATGGGACCATTTCCTGCCCCAAGTCATTGGCTCTGGCTGGAGCACTTCCAAAAGGATCTTCTGCGCCAGGGACACCATGTGACCAGTGTAAATAATCATCCGACAAAGCAGCCTCACGAGAATCTAACGGAGATTATCATCAGTCCTTCTTTCGATATCCCCAAGCACTGTGAGTTGAATACGAGGAGAACCCATAAAACTATTACTATCTTATTTTTATCTAGTTCCAAAGGAAAACATCTTTACAATGCGATTCGCCAGCGATTTCAATAATCTAGAGCTTTATTGGACCGTTGGACTCATGACCACAGAACATGCTTTAAAGGATCCCAAAGTGCAAAAACTGATCGAGAGCACAGATGAGCACTATGATCTAGTCATTTTGGAACAGTTTTTCCACGAGGCCTTCCTGATGTTTGGCAAGAAGTTTAACTGTCCGGTGGTTACAATTGGCACCATGGGCTATGCCGACAATATAGATCACGCGATGGGCATCCTAACCCCTTGGTCTTTGATTCCCCATCTTCTGTTGTCGCATACAGATCGGATGACCTTCAGCCAGCGGGCCTATAATGTATACTTATCATTGTATGATGCGATCATGAGGCGATGGGTTTACTTACCTAAGATGCAGCAGCTGGCAGAGAAGTATTTCAAGGGATATATTGATGGTGAGATTTGGAGATATCATAATATAGATGTGTTTATATATCTTGTTATTTCATTCAAAGGTCCACTGCCTCAAGTTCTTGACCTTGAGCGAAATATCTCCCTTGTCCTCATCAATGCGCACCGCAGTGTAGATCTTCCGAGACCCAGTATGCCAGGACTTGTCGACGTGGGTGGAGCGCACATTCAGAAGCCCAAGAAGTTGCCCGCTGACCTTCAAAGCTTTCTGGATAATGCCACAAATGGAGTGGTCTACTTTAGTATGGGCTCTTATGTGGAGAGCACTGATCTGCCGCCCGAGAAGACAGCTCTGATACTCAAGGCATTCGGTCAGCTTAAGCAGCAAGTGATATGGAAGTTCGAGAATGATTCGATAGGGGACTTGCCCTCTAATGTGATGATCAAGAAGTGGATGCCCCAGAACGACATATTGGCCCATCCGAATGTCAAGCTCTTCATCACCCATGGCGGTATTTTCGGGACCCAGGAGGGCATATACTGGGGCGTGCCGATGCTGTGCATACCCTTGTATGGAGATCAGCACCGGAACACGATCAAATCGGTGCGGGAGGGCTATGCCCGATCTCTGGTGTTCTCCAAACTCACCACCGATGACTTGGTGCGGAATATCGAGACTCTGATCAAAGATCCGCAGTACAAACGCAGTGCATTGGAGGTCTCACAGCGCTTCCGCGATAATCCCATACATCCGCTGGACGAGGCCACCTTCTGGATCGAGTACACAATACGGCATCGTGGTGCCAAGCATTTGAAATCGCAGGGCGCCTTCATTCCCCTCCATCAGTACCTGCTGCTCGACGTCCTGGGATGTCTGCTGCTGGGCGCGTTCCTCGCCATCTGGCTGCCATGGCGGATGATCAGGAGGGTCCACAAGTGGTGGCTCAAAGGGCAGGTCTCCGACAAACTGAACGAGGGCAAGAAGCGGCTGTAGGAGACGGCACATCCCCTAACTAGTCGCAGCGATAAATATTTGTGATATATTTTTAGATCACAAGGTAAACAGTACTAGAGGTTGATTGATTTTAATCTATTCCAGATTAAAATGTCAATATATTCAAATGTAGAGCTCAACCACAAAGAACTTATGCGGGCTTAAATAAATAAAAATTAAAAAAATAGTTTTTTTATTATTTTTTTAAATATTCAAAGCGAGTTAATAAATTGGAATTTTGTCATTTGTTTATATGAGAGTCCGCAAAATATACAACAGTTTTATTTTGGCATCTGCCCCTTTTAAAACTATTGCCTACTTTTGAGAGGCTTTTAAAAATATAAGCTTGAACAATTTGTTGAGTGGTTTTTGGGGCACTAATAATAAGAGTTGTAGAGTTTACATGGCGTATACGCAATTGTGGTCTCTTTAACAATAACGTAAGTTTCCCGACTATAATATACCCGTTATTAAATTCGAATACATATATTTAGTATTGCAATTCATTATAGAAAGACACAAAAATTTAAAAATTTTTGTGGAAAGAATCAGTTGAAAATGTAATGATATAAAACCGAAAGAATTTTGAGAGTCAATTATGACAAATCAAATATTGAAAGTCAGATTTAAATACTTACATTTCAATTTATACAGTTTGTGAGTTAGTTTCCTTATAATCTAATCTAAAATTCTAATCATTATTTTTTTTTATTAATTAAGCTGAAATGGGGAAATAGCTTAAATTAAAACAATGAAAAAATGCCAATACATTCCTCATAGTTAAAAGTGTTTTGTTTGTTGCCGGCTCAATCAACAATCACGAAGTGATAGACATTCTTGAATCCCATAAAACACCCACACAAAGCACGTTTGTTTGGATAATACAAAGCAAAACTAAAACAAGAAAGGAAGCAAACTTGGGCAAGCCGAAGTTTATATACCCTTGCTGTTATAAAAAATCAACTGAATTTCGATTTCTATGCCTATATTACTAAAAGCAATGAAGCTGTGTCGATTTTGACACGGACGGACGGACTCCGTTGGCTTCTCGATGCACTGCACCCGGTTCAAGGGATAGTACCGCCAAATGCCTCCAGCAGCCTTAAAAGGTCCTTGATCCTGCATCCTGCTGATCAACCCAAATAAGTAGGCATCACCAAATAAGATATCCGACAAACACACTCAAACACACTGACTCTCCGTCAAATGAATGAACTGATTTTTCGCGTGCCACAGTCCCTACTCCATGAAGATTTGGCTAGAATCAGTTGGGAATTATAATCGATCGATGGTAAAAATTCTCATTAGGTATGACGTGGCAATGCCAAAGTAAACTAACATTAACATATTATTAACATGGCAATAACATAACATTAACATAACTTTAACATAGCTTTAACATAACATTAACATAACATTAACATAGCATTAACATAACATTAACATAACATTAACATACCATTAACATAACATTAACATAACATTAACATAAAATTAACATAACATGAACATAGCTTTTACATAACTTTAACATAACGTTAACATAACTCTAACATAACTTTAACAGAATGTTAATGGCCACGTCATAGTTAATTAGAAGTCCGTGTGTGTGACTGCGTTACTGAAGGTGTTAAAGATAATTAAAGATAATAAAGATAACCACTATACAGTCTTTTCATTAGTTTTTTAAATTCAAATTTAACATATTGTTTGTGGGTGCGATTGGAGAATTATTCTATTTATATTTTTGATTATTTTACTTAATTAAGCAGATAGCTTTAAAACTGAGAGACTAGTTCGCGTAGAAACAGACAGACGGACATGCTTATATCAACTCAGGACGCGATCCTGATCAAGAATATATATACTTTATAGGGTCAGAGATGTCTCCTTCACTGCGTTGCACACTTTTGACCAAAATTATAATACCCTCTGCAAGGGTATAATAATGCAGCAATTGAAGCTGAAGTGAAGAACAAAGACATCAAAATAATTAGACAAGAAATTTTAGAGAACAACTTTAATTGTATTGATAAATTCAACATATATACATTTCCATAAAAAAATAATGAACAATTTATCTACACCTATTAAAAAGTTTACTTATGGTATTTAATACTTTCACTGGCCACCTTGATTGAGGAGGGTTAGAGTGCAAATATTTTATTGCTGATAATGAGGAACCGGTTAAAGTAAGGCTTCCCAATCTGTTTGGGCATCTTTAATTGTGGTTGCTGCTGCCGTTTGTCTTCTGTTCGCCGATTATAATTTTAAATTTTATTTTTAACGATACATAAATTACCGATCCGCCCTTTCGCCCCATCTCTCAGTCGTTAAAATTAGTTTGACATAACGTGAACAACATGTCCAACACTTGAGCGACTTTTTGGAGGCAGCTTTTTCTTCATTTTGTATTATTTTTGACTAACGGAATTTTTACTCTTTTTTTTCTCATTTTGTCTTATTTTTTATATACATTTTTTTCCAATATCATTAAATCGATATTTATTTATTTTTCTGTGTGCGCCTCTTTTACGTAATGCGTTAAACCGGACCTCGAAACTTGGCAGATCTTGACGCCATTTGAAGAGCAGTAAAAAAATCGATTTAGTGCCAGGCACACGATATTCTCGAGGCTGAAGTTTGGCCAATGGCCGCTCTATGACATGAGAGGCTCTTCTGATACCGAAACCCATAAACGAAATATCGACTTAAATCTCAGTTTCAAGTGAAACACTAACGATAGAACCGGCTCACAAATTCCCCTGAATTGGAGCGAGCACTAAGGATTTTTTAGGGGTCAAGTGCGTCATATAAAGCCCAGCATCCGTGTTGACAATTAGCAAGTGTTTGTCCAAAACAGAAAGTAATATAAAGTATGCCCCGCCAGTGCATTTATTAATTATTGTTAACCAAAAAAAAAAGCGTCGCCAGTCGACGATAGCGTCGTTCAGATCACATGAGTCTGACCAAAAACAACGGCGTCTAACCACACAAAAAACAACCAAGCAAACGACTTTTCGATGTTTCTTTAGTTAGAGCTTTGTGGCTTGGTTCCTGTTACTACTACCATATGCTGGGGCCAAGCTGCAGAGGGCAAACCACGAAGTTGAATACGTTAAAAAAAATGAAAATGGAGATTAGCATTAAGCACGTGATGCCATCTTGTGATGCCAATTTTGTTTGTATTTCGTTTTTCAGAGAAACATCTCCAAAGAGATGTCTCTCGGCGAGTTTCAGATTTGTGGACACATCTTTTGTAATTATGCGAGCGGCCGCTGAAATGGTCGTTTAAATGTAATTTCAGCTCAGTTTTTGTTTTGGTCAACTGAGGTGACAAATTAAGGCCCCATCGCAAGGTCATGTGAGGGGCGTCCATTAGCCATGAAGCGACATCAAAGGGTAAACGGCAGCAAAATAGCAACAATCCAACGACACCGACTGCAGATCTGTAAAATGTCGTGGCATTTGTCGCCGTGCATTCGGCTCCCGTGTGCTGATTGATTGGAAAGTTAAGGTTGTCTATCATCATCATCATTGAAATGAGGAAAACATAATGTCAGCTAATGTGAGATTATGCAAATCAAAATGCCCATCTCCAAGCTCTCGATAAATACATTGACCTGCATGCCCGCGGGCCTGAGCAAACTCAACACAACACTGTTTTCTTCGTGTCTTAATGATGAAATTATTCCGAAAATGAACACGAAAAGGTGGGGATTCATGTCAGAATGCACTTTCTACAAGGGAACATGTTGACGGTGTTTTTTGGGTTGTTTACAATTTTGGGAAGATTGGTACAAGTAGTTGGTTAAAATTTGGGTTGAGTGTGGGAATTTATTTATTATTATTGACTTCAGTTATTTAAAAAAAAAATTATAAGGAAATATTTATCATTGCATGTCAAATTTTAGTTTAAAGAATGTGTTATTTAAAAATAACATATTTTAAAACTAAATTATAAGGAACAACTTTGTTAAGAATACTTTTTTTTTGATTTTTAAATTATTTTACAAAAGTATCTCACAATCGTAAGCGGGAGGATTTTCAAAAAAAGTTATCTATTTTACTTTAAAGAGTTAAAATATTAATTTGTATAGAATTATGGAATTAAAGGACATTGAGTCTAGTTTGACGAATAAACAAGACCTGATTGAGTTTATTATTTGTTATCTACCTAAATGTTAGGGGGAATTCCCGCTTAGTAAAATATGACCGGGGAAACAAGATGAAGATTATTTTAAAAAGAATTATTCAAATAAGGCTAAGCTATGACGCATTTCAAATTATTGAGTAACAGTATATATATGTATTGAGTAGATTTTTAGTTAGATACTTCCCGCGAGTCGATTGCATCAATCAAACTTTCTGCACCAAAAAATATATGAAATTTGAAGGTCTAAGTGCTTTTGGCTGATTTCAATTAGCAATTCAAGTGTCACCCTTATATTGATTTTACTTTTTCGGGGCGAAACCTTCTTTTTTGATGACATTTAGCTGTTCAATTTAAGGCTGCTGGACATGCGCCACCTGTCGGCGGTGTTTGCCAGCCATTTTAGCACCTGGCC
Organism: Drosophila kurseongensis; assembly: GCA_018153305.1. Lineage (NCBI taxonomy): Eukaryota > Metazoa > Arthropoda > Insecta > Diptera > Drosophilidae > Drosophila > Drosophila kurseongensis. Next base: position 9,408,311 of record JAECXX010000210.1, on the reverse strand, counting down.
ACTAACCGAATTGTTTGGCCGAACAATTAACTTGGCCAAGACGGCTTTTGTGTCTGGTCAACGCGGGGGATGCCCAGTCGCCGACGGGTTGCATTCGATTTCTAAATGAGCCGCATTGCCCAATGAGGAGACCTTTTCAGCTGGCTGTGAATCTGAATCTTAGACTGGAATCGGAACCCAGATTGGGTCTTGGGTCTATGGGAATGTCTAAGCTTACATCACAGCAGGAGACCCCAGACTCGAGACTCGTCCCACAATAAGATGAAACTTGTTTCCACTCGACTCTTTGCCAGCAATAAATATTTGCCTCCTCACTCAGGTTTTTTATTTCTTCTGCTTTTTTTGGGGAACTTTTGTTTTTGCTTCTTGTGCAAATTACAAAGCGCGTGACTCCTTTCACAAGATGCGATTTGAAATCAAAAGTGCAGACAAAAGGTGTTAAAAAAAGAGCCTCTGACCGTAGACGAAACAAAAGCGTGAGTTTTTGGCCTGATTTTTGTGGGTCTTTTCATATTTTCCATCTTTTTTTTGTTTTTGTCTGGTCAGTATCGACGGTATTGGCCCTGTCTCATGCTGTGTAGTTGAGTGTACGCCAGTCGCATCATTTTTACTTTCTCCCCTCGAAATTCAAAACTCAAAACTCAAGCTCAAGAAAGACGAGAGAGCGAGCGAGCGAGCGAGCAAGGTGTTGGCCCAGAGAGCCCAAGAGTCCCAGAGAAGCTTCGTGTCTGTGTTACCGGTTTCGCTATGGGGTGAAGCTTGGCTTACAGCAGATCCGTTTTGGTGTCTGTGTGCCTTGCCTTTTAAGCCCGGCCACCGGGGCTGACAGCTTTCAGATACGTTTTTGCCTCTGCCGCGTTCAGAGTCCGAGTCGGCTTTATCGTCTGGGTCTGGGTCTGGAAAAGATCTTGGATCTTGGTCTCGGTTTCGGTTTTCGGTTTCTGTTTCGTTTTCGCTTGCGGTTTCAATTTCAGTTCGTTGGCGCGTTTGCACGGATCGAGTCGTGTGCACGGCTAAAACAAAACAGCTAATAATAAATACCCCATACATATATAACCCATTTTTGGTGGCCAAGATAGGCTCGTCGCTCTGCAATTCGGGTCAATGCTGTGCTCTGCATTGCCAACGTTATGCTAATTACCGAAAGGATACAAATCATAGCATACATCATCGGTTACAATCTCTTTGGCAAGACTCCGTCGCACCGCTGGTGACAAATTCCTCGCCAAATAAGCTCTAGAAATAAAGAGATACAAAGCCAGGAGAATAGCTAGCAACACATATATATATATATACATATATATTTTATATATTTATTTAATATATCAATCAACAAATTCGCAAAACGTGCCAAATATAATTTAAATCTATTTATTTTGTTTAACAAAGAGCTAATAAGTCTAACTATATAAATTAGTAAGTCGTTTAATTTAAATCCTCATAAAAAGCACAACAAAGAAAGTTGCCGCAGGAGCAGCCATCGGCTTCAGCATGAAGAAGCCAGAAATGCTGATTAGTTTAATTTTATGGTGAGTTGAACATTCTTAATTAATCCATTACTGTTAAATGTGTGCTTTTGTCAAGGCAATAATTAAAGAAACCATAGATTTTGCTATGGCTATTATTGTTGTCTGAAATTCAGTGAAAAATTTAAGAAATTTATCAGATCCTTAGCTGCACAGTGGACTTTAAACAAATAAACTAACATTTTATTTTCGGTTTTTCAAGTACTAATCATCAACAAATGGGTTAATATGTCAAAGTGTCCTCAAATTATAGTTAATTTATATTTCTTCACTCCCTCAATTGCTATGTTAATTGCAAGAATATGTAAGTCTTGTTTAAATGTTTGACCTTACAAACTAGTTTTTGGCATATTTATTTAAGGCGGATTTCAGCTGCATTTATGCCTTTATTTATGCATTAGCTTGAAGCATTTAAGCTTAGGCCAAATGGCCGGCCTACTACAACGAGCCACACATAAAACGCAGATGGCCATTAAGGCAAATTATAGTGTGTAAGACATGCGAATACCATTTTGCTGCTTTTTAGAGCCGAGCATCATTAATCATGCATTTTCTACTCACTTCGCGTTCGACAAGAAGCGCCAACGGAAGTCAGAGATTGACAGAGTCAGTCAGCTTATCACTGAGCGATTTGACTTCCCCGTTTTAATGGTCCTTGAGGCATTTCATTAACTCCACAGACACCGAAAACTATTTTCAAGAATTAGCATGATGACATTCGGATTGGGCTGATTATATCTGCTTATGAATATTTATTTGTCGTGGGGCGATCAAAAGACAGGCGATCATGTAATATCGATTCGAATTGGATTTCTTTGCTCAGCGGTGAAAAATCAATTTGAAAAGTTTCACTTTCATTTTTCACTCTCTTGACTGGGAAGATGCCAACGCAAATCGAAGAGAAAAAGTTGTCAGTGGCAACAAAAGACTCTTTTTCGCTTTTTATGTTTGTGTGTCGTGCCAAGTGGTTTTTGGAACGGTTACACAATCATGACTTTATTTTCGTTTTCAGTCCGCGCTTTTCGCCTCTTTTTTTTCGGTTTTTTGTTAACCGCATTGACATAATTTCCAGCGTAGGCATCCCAAAAAAAGAAACCGAAGCATAAAACTTTACATAATTTGGCAGGCGTATCCGATTCGTAGGCCTGCAATAAATCTGGCTTTATCGATGGAGATGTTCAGCGGCGAAGCCTAGTTTTAATTAACAGCCTTTTTGTAGCAGTCAGTCGCTAAGTGTAGAAAGTTTTCTCCTATCTCCAATCGCATTAATTTTGTGTTAATCAGTGTGTGTAAGTTATGCAAATTGGAACGCGGCGTTGGCAGCCAGCTTATGCAATAGGTTGGATAATCCCCGACGACTGGCGACATTGGTCGCCACCAGATTTACTATTTTAGAGGCCTTGGCCAGCATCTGTGACTTCTTTGGCTTAGTCATGCGGCGACGCTCAGAATGCAGCCGAGCAACTTGATTGCTCAGGCAAATTAAGCACAAGTGCTGCCGACTGCCGACTGCGCTGCCAGCTGCTGACATTGTCTAGTTGACACACTTAAGTCACTTAAATGTCGTAGAATTCTTGCTAAAAGTTTTCGAGTGTTTTACAGCATACAAACATTTTTAAAACACTTTTTGACATTTTTTTATTGACTGCGGCGTCAAGGTTTGGCGCCCCCCAAATGCGATGTCACCGGCTTGCCGAAAGCGACAAATTATGGATAAACATAATTGTGATTTTTGCAAGCAAAATATTTTAAGTGAATTGGAGCATTCGCGCGGGTAGAAACGAAAGACTTAGGCAACGAACTTGAACTGACAATCAGTTTTAGAGATTCAACGGTAGCAAGGCCAAGGCGGTTGTGGGTGGAAATGATAGGATACAAGTTTGGACTTTGGAGAGGATTATAGGAGGGGCTAGAGTGGGACTCTTTTTCGATGGTCAAACAGTGGGAAGTCATGATAGAAAACATAAAGAATTCTTAAACAAATAAAACAGTATATTATTGTAAGATATGTTACCTAGTATATTCAAAATCTTCTTTATGATAACAAAATTTACTACTCGATCACGCAAGACATAAAACACAATTTTAAACACAACATTAATAAAACTATAAAAAAACAAAATTTTTACCAAACAAATAGAATTTATAAAAACTTGAACACCTTCATTTGTCACAGATTCTAAGTTTGCTTTTTTAACATATTTTGTACCAAACAATTCCGCATCTTCCATCATCTTTTAAATGTTCTTGTTATCATTAATCTATTTCACAGTCATCAATTAGCACCTGGCCAAAAAGAAAACCCAAATTTAAATTAAAACTGGCGCCGCTTCTTGCCTCACACATCTCTGTATCTAGAATTAGTAAAGATTTGTCTTATTTTTTGCTGGCTAAAACTGCTTTAAAATCAATTAGCCAGCGTGTATATGATAAATAAGTAATTAAGAGAACAAAAACAGAACGACGAGTTCAAGGCTGAAGCCAAATCTGAGACCAAAACTGAAACTGAAACCGAATTCTCTTAGTCGAGAATTCGTTTTTAAGTGTTTTTGTAATTTAATTTGCAAGTCTTGTCCGTCTTTCGATGGTCTGCCATTTATCATATTTATTTCATTCGTTGTTTGTCGTGTCTGAGACCCGGTTTTTATTTGTGTCTAAGTTTAATATATTGACTAATTAATCATCATTTGTCTGGGCTAGAGATCCCACACCGAAAGTTGATCCAGTGAAAAGTTGAATAAACCTTATTGGCATGTGCCTAGATGGCAAGATGGCCGAGAATTCCTTTTTCTCCTCGGGCTTCCTGGTGAAAGGCAATCAAAAGTATAGATCGGTGTAGTTGTTGACCCTGAGCCAGCATGCATAACTATGTCGTTGGCCAATTCCAAGTGATTTCATAAATCAAGAAGCCGTTGCTCAACTTGTTTTTTGCTCCGCCAAGAATAATTCAAAGCGCACAAATATTTCTGCGAGTGTCCAACTGTGGCAACGCCTGTCTGACCACTTTGTTCATTTCTACATACATGGGTCCAAAAAACGGGTTAACCCGAATATAATAAAAGTATATCGACCAATATGCACAGCAACTGGAACCAAAAAAAAATCTAAAAGGAACGGGTTGCCCATTGTCTTTTTCTTTCCCTTGGGTACACAAAATCAACCGCAAAACATATATAAAATGTTTACTCATGTACCCTATATATCTGGTTTATTTGGGTTAAAAAGAAATTTTTTTGGATGCCGACTGAGCTCTCTTCTTTTAAAAGGGAAACGGTACAAGGCATCTGTGAAAAAAACCCAAAAACCGAATCTGAAGCAAAGTGCCAAACAGACGAAAGTGAAATTTTTGTTGTACGACGTAATCAACTTCAACAGGATGAAGTGGCCAACAGGCTTGACTGGGCCTCATTTTTTTCGGTTTTTGAGTAATTTTGCTGTCCAGCTACGGAACTAAATATTCCCAGCTCTTCAAATGAAGTTTAAAGAGCCTTTTGAGGTTTGTTTTTGACACTTGCCTGCCGAGAGCAACCGGCGTCTTCCGTCATTTCAAGGTGCTGCAACAAGTTGCTTTCTTATGTAAGTCGGATGAAGATGGCAATGAAGATGATCATTATGTTGGGGTTGAGGGAGTTATGATTAAAGAGTTTTTGAATATTTAAGGGTATGGAATATGCAGAACTATAGTTAAAATAAAGTCCCAATTACTCTATGTGCCGGTTTGTTGTTTTTCTTAATCTTCAAAGCAACATATAAATGGGTTTAAAAAAACCTTTTCCTTTAATTGTACCATTATAATGTTTAAATTGATGCTCTACCAATCCTCCAGCTAGTTACCCCCATTATCGATTTTTATCTTAATTTCCATACCCAAAAACTCATTTAACTTTCTCACATTTCACTTTAAATTGCCCGAAAAGATTTCACAGCTTTTGGCTGCCGGCGAGGGCTTCAGAAAATTTTCACCGTACACACCTGGGTGCGTTGTCAAATTTGGTAAATTACACGACGATTATGAACGATCATATCGGTGTTGTCACCTTAATGCGCCATTTAGAGAGTCAGAGGCCTAAAATTTGCTGAATAATCGACTGACTTTTCCCTTTGCCAAATGGGTCGATGGTTGCCCAACGAGCTGTGACCTTGATGTCAGTAAAAACTAAATGGCATTTGATCGTAAATCAAATGAAAACTCCCAATCGATTTGCATGCAGGCAACACCCTGTAAAATGGAGAGATATGGGGGCCAAAAAACAACTCTTTGAATTATTTACCAATATCAAGTTGTATGCACTTTCGCAATGAAAACGAAAGTTACGCCCCGCTATTCGAATGTTCGTATGGTCGTATGTGTGTCTGCGGCGCGTGACTTTGCCAGCGTTTACACTTTCTTGCCATAAAAAGCAACGGCCCCATGGGGACACACACTGGCATAGAATTATGATCTTCACGCCTCTTGGTTGGGGCTCCACCAACGTTCAGCAGCAGCGGCAGCAACATCTGCAGCCGCAACAGCAGACTTGGCAATGTAACCAATATTCGAAGCCACATCGATGAACGTCACTGAAAAAAAGAAGTAAACATGACAATTGCATCATGCCTGCATTCGAGGTTGATGTCGGATGATCATCGAAGTTGCCAATGATTGTTATGATAATGAAGTGCACTTGAAAATTTCTGTATGGAGATCTTCAGTTGCCCCGTTTCTTTTTGTTCCAGCATATTTCCTCATCCTTCCAGAGAAGAGCGCTACAAACTGGATGACTGCGTGATGTATTCAATCACGAGTATTTCCCTTGCCATTTGTCTGGTTTTGGCCTGGTCTACTCCTACCCATTGTGCAATGTTCAGAGCCAAGAAACTGGCTGTGTAATGAACACGACAAAGAAACCACGACGCCAGAGTGAAACAAAAAGTGTTTGGGGAGTGTATTATGCTGATCACATGATCATCACATGGTGGCAGGAAAATATTCGACTTGATTTGGGCTTGGAAAAATATTCATGCAGGTTGAGCAGGCTCTTTCGATAATGAAATCATATTTTTAAAAGAAGTTTAACGATCAAAGAAGAATAGGCTACAATAGAAAAAGCTATAAATTTGGCATTCGAAAAAATATTTATTTAAATACTTTCAAAAACTCTAAAGAGTAGTTAGAATTCTCTTCAGGAATATAAAAAAATATTTATAAGCATTTGATTAAAATATATTGATTTAGTGAAGTTAACATCACAATTTGAATGTTATCTTTAAAATTTTCGAATTGCATTTTAATAGATCGTTTTATCCCGAGGAAAGTTATATTCACTTAATCTTTATTCCACTATAAAGATATGTTTGACAAAGTAGAGTATGTAGGACTCGGCTTTTGTTGCAAATACTTTCGCTTTCTTGTTTGGTGCCATGCGTTTGTAGTAGTAGTTGCTGCTGTCGCTGGTGTTGCTGGTTTTCCTGCTGCTAGTGTTGGTGGTAGGAAATCATGTGCAAAGTCACATGACGATGACGCTACGTGCCTTTGTAGTAATTGCAGCAAGACATGGATGTTGCCAAGGGGGTGTTGCCAGCCGCATGAAGATATAGCTATACGGATGAAGATATATATATGTGTGTGCATATTTGGCCAGGCGGACTAGTGCGGACTGTTGATAATGAAAACGACGTCAAACGGCCGTTCGCATGAGTAATGCGCATACCAAACACTCGATGGCTTCCGCAATTGTGGTATTTGTTATTATTGCTTGGTGCCACACTAACCCATTTGTGTAAGCCTTCTTTGGAGGCATAAGTAATTTTTATATCGGCTGCTGTTGCTATTGCTGCATGATTTGGCAATTGGCAGCGAGTCAAGTTTGTTGCCTAAGTCTTTTGTTTTCCCGCTGATTGCGCAAAAGCGATTGCGGGTGTTCGGGAGATTTTCGTTTCAAAGTATTTCCGAGCCTCTTATGCTGCTGCATGTTTATGTGGGTAGAGCCTTATCTAAGGCCACTTAACTCATGATTTGCACAAACAATTAATTCGTGACTCTCAATTGCGCACAGCTACCGAACTATCAGCACTTGCAAATTAAACATAAATCGCTTATCGGCATCGACGGGAATTTATGCAAATCGAAAAACAGCATAATTTTCAGGCAATTAAATCTTGAGCAATATTTATTAAATAAGTCCCCATTAACAATGATAAATTGTAAGCAATTGTGATGGGCTTATGCAAGCCACTTGATTGCCAGACAAAAGTCAACTATTTGAGGATTGGCACGCGTTCATCAGCACTTTCCAGCAACTGGTTTGACTTGTTACATGTGCCATTTGGTATTTTTACAGTTCTTACTCACGTGTTTTGTAATTGCCAATCGATCGACCGAGTATGACGAACCAGCGATTGTAAGCCGACTGTAAGCAAAATGCAAATACCACAAGCTGCTGCTTACAATGGGTTTATGCATTTTAATACTAAGACCCAATCAATATATGCACAATTACTCCGAAAGATGTTGATTTGACCGATTGAGTGCGATTTTTATGGGGAATTTGACTCAAGCGAATTCTTATAAAATCATCACCCAGTGATTACCATACTTGCCGCTGTTTCCGTTTGCCGACCCGTCAGCTGAACAAACCAAATAAATGCCAAACAAATAAATAAATTTCGCCGAAAACAAGTTCAAGCAACCTCTACGCAAATCAGAAAATCATCAAAATTCCGCCATCAACCTGAAAGGCTTATGACAACTCAAAGTCGATCTCTGCTTCCGTTTGTCCACGGACTGATTGATAAACCCAACACGAACTTTCCTTTTCAATATTTGATTTATTTAATTGTTGAACCATTTGGATAACAACAAAGAGCGCTCGATAAAAATACCAAAAACAAATAAATAAAAAAAGAAATGCTAACTATTGATGTCATAATGCTGTTAAATAACGTATACGCCGCATGTGCCGTGCATTTCTATTTGCGGTTTTTTTCGACCGCTGTTTGTTTGTTTGTTTTGTTTTATGGGTGCCATCAGTGGCCAGGCATGACATACATTTTTGCATTTCAGTTGGTGACATAAATACCAGACGACCCGCTCCGTGCCGCATAAAAGCCATAAACAAACAAATGTAAATTGCCAGCACTTCTGCTTTCGCTTTCAGCTCAGTTTCGGCAAAGTTTTTTTTTTGGTTTTTTTGAGAGACGTGACGGCAGTCAAGTTCTGCAAAAGTACAACTAAAAGGGGATTACTCGTGCCCGGTAATAAATTAACTTATGTGTGCCAATTGCCTGTCGACTACTGCCTGCATATTGGCCAATGGACTCCGATTCGACTGGCCCCAATGGGCAGCCACGCACCTGGCAAATGGGTAATCGCATTACGAATTATTTTCGGTAATCGTTACTTCATTTGGCATTTCTTTTTTTATTGCCAGAATCGCTATAATGGATAATGATTTGTAATGGTTTTTTTGTTGATTGCAAATAAATGAGAAAGAGCCAACTGACCTAAATTACCTCATAATAATCAAGATTATAAGTTAAAGATGCCACACCTAATATATTTCAACCATGAAAAACGTTTCCATAATTAAGGTAATCATTTCCTATGGTTTTGTTCACAAACAAAATAGATTTATGTGGCTCTTGAACTCTCAACAAGTTCATTACCTAAATATAGCTATCTTAAATAATTAAAATCGAATGGAATCTTTCAAGATAGACACCTCCAAGCGGTCACTTAAAAGTTCCCAAATATACAAAAGCCTTGAAAATTCGTCTAAATAACCCGAACGAAATACCACAAATTACGTTCAACTTTTAAATGAGTGCTAACTCAATAAAATAAGCAAAAATAAAACCAATTAAACCGAAACCAGAAAGTTAACTCTGTTTGAATATCATTTTGGATCAGTGGAGTTGGCAAAAAAAAAAAATGTAGGGGAAGGTGAGGACGTTTACCCAAACATTGAAATGAGCTCATTAGGCGGGTTCTAAAAGCGGATCTTCTACGCCCACATCCACCAGTTTGCAGAGTGTTGCATAATCTTGGATCTTGACGTCAGGCGCACATAAATTGCATATTGTTGCTGTTGACAAAAGACTTCAATTCGGAAATTAATGTCAATGCAACCACAAAAGAAACTCCGTCACGTGAGCCGAGGCGGCTGGCCGAAATCAATAGAAGAACATAATGACAGGCCAACAAAGTGCTGCTTAATAAGCCATTCAGCCAGTCAGTCAGTCATTCAGTCAGTCACTCATTCAGTCAGTCAGTCAGTCAATGCCTTTTGGGGGCAGCCGCCGTCATTGTTCATAATTCGAAATTGATTAGTTCGACAGACGTTTCTCATATCCGGTTAGGCAGAAAATCGCAGACCTACGCCTCCTCTATTATATACTTTTTATTATGCATAGTTTTCAGTTTCAGTTTTCGTTGTCTGTGCCTCGTTTAATTAACAGTGTGAGCAAACGACGGCGATGTGAGAAAACTTGTAATTAAATGCCGGAAAATGCAATGCAAAACCATGAATGAATGAAACGGAGACGATTACGTGCAAATTAAAAACACGTGGTTGCAGCTTTTGGGGTAAACCTGGCTGTGATAACAAAGTAGCAGGAAAACCCTCTGTAAAAACTTATTTATCTTTTGGGTAAAGCCAAGAGTATAACAATTGCTAAATGAGTAAATAATTGCTTTGGGTGAAAAATAACCTGAATAGTTGTTTTGATAAATCAGCTCGTCTAAAGTAAGTAGACTTTAGTGTGAGAGTATTACTTATATTTATTTAGTTAAAATATGCTTTGAATTGTTTTATTGAATGGGAAAAATAAAACTGACAACGTTTGCATAATCTTACTTTATTTATCAATAAAAACTAGTTTTTACTAACTTATTCCTTAAAAAATTTTAAATAAATTATTAAAATCCAGTGATAAAGACATTTATACATTAATTCTTGATTTGTTTGCTGAATTTTAAAGTTCTTGTTTTTAAAGGTCATAGCCTAGAGATCTTGATTAAGATGCTTAATGTCCGGAGCAGTAAATCTAGTTTAAATATGGTTTATTTTGGCCCATCCCCAAATGTTTACCTTCCGTTTTTTTACTTTTTCCAAGTCATAGTTGTTGAATTTTAAAACTTTTGTTGTTCAATTTCATGGCTTAGAGATTTGAGTAAACATTTTAACTGTTTGTAGGTATTACCATTTATCCAATACTATGTTTAAATATGGATTTGATTGACCCAACTGTTTAATTGGTTTTCAGGTGCCTTTGCGCTCCGAGTCTGACACTCCGTATCCCCGAGGACCTCGAGAATGCCGCCATCAATGCCCTGAGCTCCGAGCGTGCCCGTTCCCTGACCCAGTGCGGGTCCTCTGAGGATGGAGAGGGCAGTGTGGCCGGCGACTATGACGTCTGCCCGCCGAGCAAGTACCGCCAGCCGACCGCCGAGTGCAACAATGTGTCCCACCGGAAATGGGGAGCTCGTGGAGATATCTTCCAGCGCCTTTTGGTGGCCGACTATGCCGATGGCGTTAGCCAGCCGAGGACCTCCAAGGGAACCCATGCCCTGCCCGATGCCGAGCTGGTGATCGAGCATCTGCAGCGCCATGTGGAGGGCGAGCTGCGCCACGCCCACATCACTGCCATGTTGCCCGCCTGGGGTCAACTGCTGGCCAACGACCTGGTCGAGGTCGGACAGCTGCCCATCTCCGGAAAGTGCTGCGAACGCGACTCCACCGTCAAGGATCCCAGCGAGCTGCAGCAGTGCTTCGTCCGGGCAGGTCCCGACTGCAAGGAGTACAAGCGATCCGCACCAGGATTCGATCCGGAGGCGTGCCAGAAACGTAGGTTCCAGAACTCTAAGAAATGAGGGATAATATCTACAACATACCTCTCTTTGTTACAGACACTCGCCAGCAGATGAACATTGCCTCGGCCTACATTGATGGCTCCGGACTGTATGGCTCCACTCGCCATGAATTCGACCAGCTGCGCACCTACATCAGTGGTGGCGTGAAGGTGGAGTCCTGCAAGTACTGCCAAGTGGCCGGCGCCACTGGAGCCCTGCATCGTGCCCTGCTGCAGCAGCACAACAACATTGGCGAGCGATTGTCGCACACGAATCCCGATTGGTCCGAGGAGGATGTGTTCCTGGAGGCCAGACGCATCATAACGGCCACCATTCAGCACATCACCTACAACGAGTTCTTGCCTCTGGTTCTGGGACAGGAGACCACCGCCAAGGAGGGTCTGCGACTGACGGCCGAGAAGCACTCGAGCAACTATTCCAGTTCGGTGAGGGGAGGAATCTACAATGAGTTCGCCACCGCCGCCATGCCCGCCTTCTGGAGCATGTATCCCCCAGAGATGCTGGCCAAGAAGATGTCCGCCCACGAGCTGTTGTCCATTGCCGCCCTGCAGAAATCATTGGTTCCGAGTCAAACGAATGCCGAGGGTTGGTCCGAGTTGGCTTTGGCCGTTCATCGTGGACGCGACCATGGAGTGGCCTCCTATGTCCATGCCCTGGATCTCTGCGAGAGTCGCTTTGCCGATCAGAGTGGTGCCAATGTGACTTTTGATTCTCTGGCCCAGGTGTCCAAAATCCCCGAGGAGTACATCACCAATCTGCATGACATTTACCAGTGAGTTTTATGGCACCTTTGAATGCTCAAACTCCATTTTGAGTTGAACCTTTTAAATACCGGTTTGTTACGGTTTTTTGATGCACTTAAATCAGACTTTTTTGTTTATAACTTAAAAGCCAATTTCGAATTCAGATCAGTTATTTTTTATGTTCAGATATAAGCAATATATGGCCAAAACAGGCATATTTTATTTACATATTTTGCATTCACAAATTGATTGCTTTATTTAACGTCAAAATTATAAATTAATTTCTTGTTCCATATCTTAATAAATTGTTTTTTTGTTTTAATAATTTTATTTACAAGTCAAATGTTAATTAGAAATGTTGCTCAATCAAAATTTGTTTCCTGATAAGCCTTATTAAAAAATAATTTAATATTCAATATTTCCCCTTCAGAAACGCTGAGGACATTGATCTGTTGGTTGGTGCCCTTCTGGAAGAACCCGTGGTTGGGGCGCTCTTTGGACCCACAATCAGCTGCCTGCTGACCCTGCAATTCGAGCAACTGAAGCAGACCGATCGTTTCTGGTACGAGAATGAGATCCCGCCCTCATCTTTCACTTTGGAACAGCTGAAGAGCATTCGGCAGACATCGCTGTCTGGTCTGTTGTGCGGTTCCCATCAAGTGAGCACGGCCCAGTCCAAGGCATTTATTCTGGAGGACAACTACCTGTGAGTAGCCATCGATTGCAATTTTTAAGCCAGAAACTCTACAGCTGTAATTCTCTTTTAGGAACTCAATTTTGGACTGCGACCAGCTGCCCAAGTTTGATCTGAAGCCGTGGCAGGTGAACCCCGAGGATGAAGTGCATGTGGAGCATGTGGAAGTGGAACCAGGCACCAAGGATGCCATTGCCGAGCTGAGTCCCGAACTGATCGAGGCTGCAGTGGAGCGAGCCAAGCAGGAACTGGAAGAGCGCAAGCGTTTCGAGTATGAAGTGTGGCGTACCAGTAAGTTTTAAGGGATTTACAAGCTCCTGAGATCATAACTTATTTTAAAAACGTTTGTTTTCCCTTTTTCAGAGGGTGGCATCAGTGCCCGTTCTCCCGATGGCACAGCCGCCTCCTTCAGCAAGGCCAATCTGGCCGCCCTCAACCTGGCCAACTCGTCGCTGATCTTCGAGCTGACCTCCAACGAGATTGTGAAGACCCTCAACCATATTACGAGGCGCAAGCGTCAGATCTTCAACCCCAATCAGAATGCCTTTAATCGCAACGAACTGACTGATACCCTGCAAACGGTGGACATCAGTGGACTACTCGGCGGTGGCCCGAAGCCGGAGGATGGATGCCCGGAACCCAATCAGCAGTGCGATGCCAACTCACCATTCCGTACTTTGTCTGGCAGATGCAACAATCTGCGCAACCCCAACTGGGGCAAGTCGCTGACCACTTTCTCCCGCCTGCTGCCCGCTCAGTATGAGGATGGTATCTCGGCACCCAGGGTCACTGGTGTGACTGGCACCCAGTTGCCCAATCCCAGAACTATTTCTACCACAATCCATCCTGATATTTCCAATCTGCACACTCGCTACTCCCTGATGGTGATGCAGTTCGCCCAGTTTGTCGATCACGATCTGACTTTGACCCCGATTCACAAGGGATTCCACGAGTCGATCCCCAGTTGCCGACCCTGCAACTCCCGCCAGACAGTGCATCCCGAATGTAATCCCTTCCCGGTGCCAGCCGGCGATTTCTACTATCCCGAGGTGAATGTGACCAGTGGCGAGCGCTTCTGCTTCCCCTCGATGAGATCGCTGCCCGGACAGCAGTCGTTGGGTCCCCGTGACCAGATCAACCAAAACACTCACTTTCTGGATGGATCCATGATTTATGGCGAGACCAATTGCCTGTCTGCGAAGCTGCGAGGATTCTCTGGACGCATGAACAGCACCCAAGTGAGGGGCAAGGAACTGCTGCCACTGGATCCCCATCCCGAGTGCAAATCCCGCAACGGTCTGTGCTTCTACGGAGGCGATGATCGTGCCTCCGAGCAGCCAGGTCTGACCGCCATCCACACCGCCTTCCTGCGCGAACACAACCGGATTGTTGAGGGCCTGCGCGGAGTGAATCCCCACTGGAATGGCGAACAGCTCTTCCACCATGCCCGGAAAATTGTCACTGCCCAGGTGCAACATACCGTGTTCAACGAGTTCCTTCCCCGCATTCTCAGCTGGAACGCCGTCAATCTGTATGGCCTGAAGCTGCTGCCCCAGGGATACTACAAGGACTACAACCCATCATGCTCGCCGATTGTGTTTAATGAGTTTGCTGCCGCTGCCTTCCGCATTGGCCACTCCCTGCTGCGTCCCCACATTCCCCGATTGAGTGTCCAGCATCAGCCCGTGGAACCTCCGCTACTCCTGCGCGATGGTTTCTTCCGCATTGACGCCCTGTTGCAGCCTGGAATCATTGACGAAATCCTGCGTGGTCTGGTGGCCACTCCCATGGAGACATTGGATCAGTTCATCACCGGCGAGGTGACCAACCATCTGTTCGAGGACCGCAAGATTCCCTTCTCAGGCATTGACTTGATTGCTCTGAATATCCAAAGAGGTGTGTTTTTCGCAGCTTTACAGATTTCTTAGTACTATCTCTATAACTCTTTACTCGTTTTGCTTAGCTCGTGACCATGGAATCCCCTCGTACAACAACTACCGTGCCCTTTGCAACCTGAAACGTGCCACCAACTGGAACGATTTGAGCCGTGAGATTCCCACCGAGGTAATCAACCGCTTCCAGAAGGTCTATGCCAGCGTCGATGACATTGATCTGTTCCCCGGCGCGATGACTGAGCGTCCTCTTCAGGGCGGTCTGGTTGGACCCACTCTGGCCTGCATCATTGGCATCCAGTTCAGGCAGCTGCGCAAGTGCGATCGCTTCTGGTACGAGAACCAGAATTCGGAGGTCAAGTTCACCGAGGCTCAGCTGGCTGAGATCCGCAAGGTGACGCTGGCCAAGATCGTGTGCGAAAACCTGGAGATCACCGGAGATATGCAGCGTGCTGCTTTCGATTTGCCCAGCAATTTCCTGTAAGTATATTGATTTTTGGTCCTAGTCTACCCGTTACTTGTAAAAAATCTTTCGTTTGACAAACATTTATCAGCACTCAAAAAAATTTCCAAGTCTGAAGTTATTAGGAAATAAAGTTAAATAATATTCTTTAGCAGATAAATTTACTTTAAAGCCAGATGGCGGCACATCTCTTTTACTAGAATTCCATCTAGATCCATCTGTTGGGTGCATAATATTTTTAAAAGTTGGATAGTATATTTCTATTTATTTATTGATAAATTTTTGTAACTATTTTTTATAGAAATCCACGTGTGCCTTGCTCCTCGATGGCCCAGATTGACTTGAACGCCTGGCGCGAGAATGTCCAGGGCTGTCAGATTGGCAACCGCAATGTCCGCGTTGGCGAGTCCGCCTTCCCATCGCCCTGCACCAGCTGCGTTTGCTCCGCCGAGGGGGTAAGTCACTAAATAGTCCTTCAAGTTAAATGTGTTTTAAATATGTATTTTCTGTTTTAGGCCCAGTGTGCCTCGCTGCGCATCACCGACTGCGGCCAGTTGATCCGCCAGTGGCCCAAGGAGGCCATTCTGCGCGACGAGGTGTGCAACTCGCAGTGCGGCATCTACTTGACCGGCCAGCAGGCCAGCGGATTCAATCCCCAACAGCGACAGGGGCAGGCTCAGCCACGTGTGACCCGATCCCGCAACCAGAATCTCTTCAAGTTCCCCGACCTAACGCCCTTCATTGCCTCCCTTTAAAATGGAGGAAACTATTCAATTTTGAGAGCGGAGGAGAAGGCAGATGCGATTTATATTAACGCATTTTGTAAATAACTTTTGCGTTTGTACATAAGTTTCTTTGTTGCTTGCTTACCTAAAGACTTGTCCAATGCATAAGCGAGATCTATATACATATACTCGCCAGTTCTTACGTCGTAAGATACAAAAACCACTCGGCCCCATCATCAGACATTCGCTATTCGCAGTGTCCTAGTTATCTCCTAATTAAAATTACACTATAACTATTAACAAATTATAATAAACACTTATTGTGAGTAAAATAACTTCTACTAGTTGTTTGTTTATTAAAAAGGCCCTAAGATGGATTTAACAGATCCTCAAAGCCTTTTCTAAAATGGGAAGATTGTGTGAATAAGGTCATCAAATGGATGCGGTTCAAAGGTTTACTTACCACTAAAAAAAAGTTAAAGAAGATACGTTTTATTCCATCACTAAAAGTGATAATGAAACACAGTTTATAGATATTATGTTGCTTTATTTAGTTTTGCCTTATTGAACATGGTCCTTTACAGCAAATATTTTTTGTATTTTCGATAGGTTTCTCTATAATGCCGATAATAAATAACAAAACTCACAAAGTACAATTTAATCTAAAAAAGGATTATATGGATTTTTATAGACGCAACTGCAGAATATGTACGAGCAGTTGGTCCCAGGGACAAAAGAACGTTTTACGTGCTAATGACCCTGGGACAGATGCTGCTAAGATGGTCTGGGTTTTGCATATTAGGCCAGCCCATTGAGGCCATCGAGTACATATATGTAGATACAAATACATTTCTTATTATCGCATATTACAATTATTTAAATTCGAAAAGAGCGCAGAGATTGGGGAAAATCAAAGCGCTTAGTGTTTGTTTTGTTTTCCGGTTTCGGTTTTCGGGTTTCGGTTGTATTAAGAGTGGTTATTATAGTCTAGGTTCGCGATCGGTTCGGTTTTTTTGTTACTCGACAGCTAACATCATCACTAAGCGGTTGGTTAATGCTACTAAAGTTTGACTTTTGGTACCCATAGAGATAATTCAACTAACGTTTACAGTTATACAGTGTTATCGTACTCGTATATGTATGTGTTTCGGGACACTACAATACTTTTATCCTTGCTGTGTTCCATAGAAGATGAGCGTTACTTGCAAGCAAACGACAATTAGAGAATCCACTACTCTGCCCTTTTTTTGGTACAATTTTTCTTTTGTTTTGTTTTTGTTGGTTGGTGCTTAAACATCTAGAGAATTTGACTTCTTTGCTTTATCATTAACTAACGCTGACGGTACGAACTAAAATTTAAGTTACAAACACACACAGATCAAAATATACACATACATAAGTATATATACGATTTACATACGTTTATAGGAATCTTTCTATTTAGTTTTAGTTGTAGGCTATCAAATTGCTGTGCCACAATTTGCTTATGGTATGTGTTTTTCTCCTCACTATCCTTTCCTACTGCACTGCGATACTGTTGCTCAAAGTGGATGTTATATACAAGATGAGAGTGATTGGTTGTGTGTTGCGATTTGGGTGAGATGGATAGAAAACTATGTACATATTGAAGATATGCTAGTGTGATCCAGATCCAGAAAACACTTTAAGATATTATAAACCAATACAAGTGCCTCTAAAAGTAAGCGCCTAAAATAAGTTCTTGCATACTTTTAAACTTTGTAAATATGGTTTTAGAGTTTTTAGTTTAAATTCAAAATCCTTTATCTGTTTCTGAGTTTCTCGGAACACACCAGATTGGGATGTATTTATTTATCAGCCGCCACAGCGGTGGCCCCATTGCTGTTTGTCTCCGAATGACGACGCGCCAGGAGATGATGATGATGATGATGATGGTAGCTGCCAAAGGGCAAGCCGTGACCATTTTGTGGGCCTGGGCCTCCAATGCCATTGGCAAAGGGCAGTGCCAGAGGCAGACCATCGAGATTTCCAATTTTTCCCACGATTTTTGGTATCCTATCACTGTCCGCCGCCAGCAAAGGTGTGGCCAGGCTGATTAACCCACTGCCGCCGATGCTGGCACTGCCAATCCCGATCCCATGCTGGCCGTGATTGTGATGTGAATGCGAGTGATGATGATGATGGTGGTGGTGGCTGTGGCTGTGATTCTGATTGTGACTATGATGATGGCTGTGGTTGTTGATCACGGGCGTGCTTTTGCAGAGAGCAGCTTTTGTTCCATTCTTAGCCTTACTATCCATCTCCAGTTCCTGGGCGCCACGCAGCGAACTGGTCTTCCTCACCTGCAGCCCGCTGCGGGAATGGTCGCAGCTCTTGCAGCGCTGCTTTTGATTCGCCACCACCGGGTTGGAGGTCGGCCTTTGCAGTGCACTCAAATTAGCCGCCACCAGTTTGGCCTGCAGGCCTGTTTTCGAGGGCGATACTGGCGTGCTGTCATCCTCGCCGGTGGGCGGGGGCGTGGACAGGCGACTGGAGGCGGTCGATGAGCTGGAACTGGAGCTGGAGCTGCAGGAGGCCTCCTCCACTTCGGCATCGTTACTATTCGCCTCGGCAGACTGCTCTTCCACGTCATCCACTTTAGCATCATCATCATCATCACTGGGCTGGGTGCTGGTGGGATGAGAAGCGACGGCAATGTTCTTATTAGTGGTGGTGCTGTTGCTGGCATCGTTGGGGCCATTTACGCTTGCTTGCTCCGCTGGCACTTCCACTTCCGCTTTCGGCGCAGTCACATCATCATCACTCATCGCCTTGCAGTCACCGTTCGATATCACATTTTTCTGCTGCTCCTCCTCTGACTCCTGATCCTGACTAGTTTTGGTTTTTACAACATCGGCCAGATCAATCCAATGGCCGCGATTATCGCGCACGCCCTCGACAAGAGGCTCCAGCTTGTCGGAGAGGGTGGCAAAAGCCTGGAAAATAAACATTAAATCATTATTATACTTAATACAAATCATAAAAGTTAGCCCATACAAACCTCATAGATGGGCAAGCAAATGGAGTCAATAAAGTTCACTTGCATCATGGGCAGCTCATCCTCTTTCTCGCGATTCATGATATCCTAGACAGAAAAAGTACTCTCTAAATTATGAAATTCTCAATTAAACTTCGTTAACTCACAATAGGAGTTATGTTGAGCTCCTGCTTCTCCATGTCGCCCTGCTCGAAGAACTCCGAGCTCACCAAATCGGCCACACGCTTCTCGATCTCCCACGGCTTCGTGATGGCCGACAAATCACAGACAGTCATGCTCATGGCACGCAACAAGGCGCGCGGCTCCTCAGCCACCCAATGGCTCACCGGCTGTTCCACACTCTCCAAGAAAGGACCTCGTTTCCTGTTCAAAAATCAAGGAATTATAAACAAAATGAACAGACATAGATTCCAGCTAAACTCACTTGAAATACACTGCCAAATCAGTGGACAAAATGGCATCTTCCAGCACTCTGATTACCCGACAATAGTCATCGGAGGACAAATTAGCCAGGATTTGATTTCCAGGACTATTCAAGATCATCAGGCACTGATCAAAGTGATGATGCTCCATGGTGGAGGTTGAATAAAGCTGCGCCAAAGGCGATGAGGCTCTAAAAAATACATTAGTCAATTAAAATTTTTCACGTTTATCTTTAAGTTGTTTGACTTACTTAATCTGGAAGGAGTTGTTAGTCCCTCGATGATCGAGATCATGACAAAGACAGCCAATAATAAGCGCCAAACATTCGATTTCACCAAAGATCTTCCACCATTGCGTTGTCTTTAATATATAAAGAAGATAATTATAAAATTAAGATTTTACATAAAATTGAATTCTTCTACTCACAGTTAGAATGGCAAACATCATTTGGGCCACATTGAAGGCATGTCGCCAATTGTGATAGGTAACATTGCGATAGTTTTTCTTGACGCTCAACAGCCAACGGCATAAAACTTCATAGTCAATATGAAAACGTTCCACAAAGTCGAGATCCAAAAACATGCGCAGGCAGGCCTAAAAAACAGATTTTTAATTATTCTCAATATTGGGGATTAAAAGCCAATTTTACCTTTAATGTATCATCATCTTCAAAGTGAATGTCATCGAACTTGAAGTCGTGCAGTCGGAAATGAACAGCTGAAGGCACCCGAAGACGCTAAAAATAAATTATTTATTTTAAATATTGTAATCAACGACCTCAACATAGCATTATTACTTTAAAGCCACCTTTAAAAAACAGAATGCTAAAAATAATATGAATATTAAAATAATCGTTCCACTTCTAAATAAACCAGCACGTGTTTAAAACAAAGGCGCCCCCAAGTAAAGGGAAAAAAAATATACAAATCTCCCTCTGGACCTTCATCTGTTTGCTGTCAGCAAATGTAAATGGCGCTATATTAGCCACCAAAGCTGAGAAGTTTATCAAAATTTCGGACATTTTTCCGCCAAGGCATCCTCAAGAGAGCGAGGGAAAAACCCGCCCAGGAAAAGGGTTTTCCAGCCTGATGCCATAATCGTCTCTCCGCCTCCGTTCGTTGTAAGAATAAAGCCTAGTATGGCATAATTTTAATTAAAATTAATAACCCAGCATCTTTGTCTGGCTGCCAACTCGACAGGCGGTCATAATTTTCCCAGCATAATTACAGAGAGTGTCCGGCGATGAAGAGCGAGCGTGGTGGAGTCGCACGATTCAGTAGAAAAGTTTCTTTTTGTCATACTTGTGCGAACAAACTAATTACAACTGTCAACACGTTGAAGCTTTTTCTGAGCAGTGGATCAGGGGTTAGTGGCTAGGAGCGACAGCTTGTTGCCGCTGTTTCTGTCACACAGAAATAATAAACGAATAAAAACCCTGAAGCCAACACAGAAGACAATGCAACAGGGAAGCACCCAAAGTGGGTATCCGGCAGGACACATTAATTTATGGCTCTGCGTAAAAATTAAGAGAGCAAACTAGTGGACGACCTCTTGGCCTCGGCCAAATTAAGTGAGTGCAAATAAAATTAAGTATTTCACGGCACCCGGGAGGGCACTTTAATCCGGAACGGAGTACGGGAATATAATAGAATACGGAATGGAGAATGGAGAATGAAGAATGGAGTGGAACTCACCCGCAGACGATGTGCCTCGTCCATGGTGGCCGATGCGTGGTAGCTGAGCACCTCCAGGGTGACACTCTGCTTGGCCATCGCCACAATGGCCTTCTCGTACATGTGCGTGTTGTGGATGCCCATGCCGCAGAAGATGGCGAACGCCTCCACGAAGTTCTCGTCGTTCTTAGTGAAGTCCTGGGGGAACAGATAAAAGCAGTTTAAAATGTGTAGTATACAAATAGCCAAATTATGTTTATGTATAGCTATGATAAGATTACCGTGAGTCTTTGAAATATAAACACAAATTATTAATTTCATTTACCTATTTTTAACCTATTTTAAAATAAAATAAAATAAAATTTTGCCATTGGCAACAATTTTACGCTGTGATTGGCCATATTAAGCTTTTTTAAGGGTTTTTTTTTTCTAACTAAGCCAAAACAACACGCACATCCAAAATAACTACTGCTTTGTATAGGTATGAGTCCATACTATCAATTATAGGTTGAAATGGAACAAAATAATATTTTTCCCGATTTTCGAACTTTTTATAAGGGGTTACACCATGAGTTTTTGCCAAAATTGGCCAAAAATTAAGTTTTTCAGGTGTGAATGCAAATTATTTGGAAATTTTGCGACGAGGTAAGATTTTTTCCAAGAATTTTCAAATTTGTTTTTTTTCGAATTTTGGCCATAAAAACACTGTTTAAAGGTTTTTTGGTTCTGACATAACCAAAATAATACGCATAGCCAAAAGAACGACTGTTTTGTGTAGCTGTGGACCTAAACTATAAATTCCACAGTGATTAAAAAAAAACAAATTTTTAATGCCAATTTCAGCATTTTCTATAAGGAGTTATCATGATTTTTTTTTGCAAAATGTGCCATAAATTAAATTGTTTATAATTAGCTAATAATAACAAAATTAAACAAAATGTTAAGCTAAAAAGCTATTTTATAAAAATATATCTTTCACACTTGAAATTTTTTTTTGAAATTTCATTAGTCTTATTTAATGTGCTACCAAATATATCATCAGTACTTACCAACTCATTAAACTTGTTGATCAGCTGGATAACACCAATGATCTGTCCCAGGGAGTTCTTGATGGCCATGCAGAGAATAGAGCGGTGCTTGAAGCAGGAGCTCTCGTCCACACTGGCGTCGAATCGATCGTCCTCGTAGGCGTTCGGGACATTCACGGTTTCCCCGGTGGTGGCCACATGTCCGGTGATCCCGATGTTGATGGGGAACCGCGACTCGTAGGGACTGGTGCGGGAGGTGGCCTCCTCCTCACTCAGGTCATTCGCCTCGAAGTCAAAGACCCGCGAAAAGCTGCCCTTGTCCGCCTCGTGAACCAGGAGGATCTGGACCCTCTGGCACTGGATGAGACTCTGCATGTGGGTGAGGATGCGGAAGACCATGTGCTCGATGGTGCTCTGCTCCTCGAAGATCATGCGGGCCAGATCCAGGAGCACTTGGTTCCGCTTGATTTCCAATTGAGATTTCTCGTACAGCTGCGCATTTCGCAGTCCAATGCCGCAGAACTGCAGATACGAGGCAAAGACCTGCAAGGGATTACCGCACAGGATTAACATTACTCAAACGGCAAAAAATAGAGGTTGCAAAATGGCATAAAATTATGAGAGTTCTGCCACACATTGGCAGGCGCACATCGGATAATCCCTGATGGCATTTTGCCTGACATTTTGCTAAGCTTTCTTAACAAGTTTCCCCTTTGTTGAATAATGAATGCAATTTGCCAGGGTGGGTGCAGCTCTTATGCGGCTTTATTCGGAACAAAAGAAACCATCAGACTGCCCCGTCATGCGATCTCCACATGGCCCCATTCGCCCGCTTCCGCATTTACCCCTCAATTCACGTCCACGTCCTCGTCCTCATTCTCATCCGGACCACTCACCTTTTCATCGATTTCGGAGAAGCACTCGCCATTCATTTTGTTGATGACCTGCGCCACGCCAATCACATCCCCGGATGAATCCTTGATGGGCATGCAGAGCAAGGCCTTCGTCCGATAGCCGGTCAACGAGTCAATTTCACAATTGAATCGCTCATCCTGTGGGGAAATGGGGGAAATTAAATTAATTTGCACGAATTAGTATCTCATTTAAATGAGTTTTCGTTGTTAACGTACTCTTTGTGAGCCTATATTGATTGTTTGAACACTTCCTCATTCGATTTTTCCTTATTGCATTTTTAACGATTTCCTGAAGATTATTTTAGTTGTCTCTAACAACGTTTAAACTAACTATTTTAATGCATTATTAAATTAAATAAATTTGATCGAATACATTTATAATCTTCTTTCATTTGCATTTTTTTTACACAATTTTTTTAAAGTTTATCTACCCTTCTCCCCCCAAATTATCACTGATAATCAAGTTCAATCTTTCTCCTATTAACCATTCTATTTTAGTCCCACTTGGCACACATTCCCCATGATATCCATGCCTTTCTCGCCCCAAAAATTGGGTGTTATCAAATTCCGGTCGCCTCGGACTGTCGCTACCGACTGACATTTGTTTGGGTAGCTATTTAGCCCAGTCAAAAGTCCACTGGGATCGACTGAAAGATCTGCACCCGACCGTAACCGGTGTGTCTAACCATAATGCGCCTCATTCGCACCAGCAATCGTCTGGCTTTCGGCGTTTTGGGCTCGGTTCTCTGTCTGCTGGTCGCGCTGTCTGCTAACGGCAAGTGTCAAATTTAGGCCTTGATTAATTGTGCTAACAATCAGGAGATCCACGGGGCACAAGTACAAGCGATCTGTCTGTGCGTCACGTATTTGCCGGGAGTTTATCTACACTCATTGGCTTAGTATGACTTAGGAAAACATTTCAAGAAGCCGCAATTGTTATCGTTAGCCGAACAGCTTTAAGTCGGGGCAAAAAGAGAATAAGTATAAAAGCATTGGGACTCCATATCTTGGTGATATAACATGCCTAACACGGCCTTGTCTTGGCATAAGATTAATTACGCTCCAATTGGCAGACAGGCCGAAGAAAAACTGCCGAAAAAATGGGAAAATGTAAGAGTGTGCAGGCGGAAGCTGGAAAATGTGAAAAGTGCTGGTGCCACCGAGTTCACTGAGCAATATTGAAAACTTAAAGAGCACCACATATACAGACAAGCACACACATCGTTCTGGTATCTGCCACCATAAATCTTGCAATCGAATGAATAATCTCCAACTCTCACAGCTGAGGTTGATTTATGACCCAGTTGGCATTCAAATTTGTCAAATTTCGCTCACTGATAGCACTTGTTTTCGGTAC
Organism: Drosophila kurseongensis; assembly: GCA_018153305.1. Classification (NCBI taxonomy): domain Eukaryota; kingdom Metazoa; phylum Arthropoda; class Insecta; order Diptera; family Drosophilidae; genus Drosophila; species Drosophila kurseongensis. Next base: position 9,384,007 of record JAECXX010000210.1, on the reverse strand, counting down.
TGACCTGGTAAGCATCTGGTATGTTGACGGGCTCGCCACTTTCGGCCACATGCCCGGCGATTCCCGTGCCCCAGGCCACCCGCACTTCGTCCTGCTGCTCCATCTCCTCCACGGTGCTCCGGGGGCACACGTCGAACAGCTTCGAGACGAGGCATCTGCGGAGAACGAGAGTCCAAAGTTGGAAATTATAAATTGTGTTTCAGGCGGCAACTATCGTCTATTGTCATCGGACACAATGCAAACTTTTTGCCACTCCACTGAGCAAAGCAAAGCTATTAAATATTATATTTTGGCTAAACTTTATATAATGTAATTATATTTATTTTGGAAAGAAATAAATTATATATTTTTTTCATTCCTATTTTTTTGTTTATAAGTATCGTAAAAAAGAAATCATTATTTTAAAGTCCTCTTTATTACTTTTTAGTTTATTTAATTTACTTTTAGTGACATGACTTTTTAGATTTGACATTTCTAAAGAAAAAACCGAATTATTTAAAGATGTTTCAAAATGTGCTTTCATAAGTCAATGAAGTTTATTTTTACTGTTCTAATTTTCCTACTTAAAAGTTTGGTTATTGAATCTCATTAAAACCATTTGTTTCTCAGTGCCTTGTCTGCATTTCTTGCTTTTTTGTTCCTTTTCCTTGGCTTTAAAAAGTTTCTACCCAACAGTATGCATTTGCCAAATGCGCGTGCAGACAATTGCAATTAGTGTTGGCAGCAGAATGGCGTCATACGATGCATACAAAATGGCTGACATGCCCCACTGACCCCACATTCAGGTTCCTGCCGGGGTTATGGCATTTATGGGGCGAATTTCTGAGAGTGAGGTGGGGGGAGGGAGGTGAGGAGTCGCAGAATCCACGCAATGCACTCATAAAATGCCAAAAATAAATGACATAAAAATGTTGCCAAGACAAAGTTGAAGCTGAGCTGAATTTGCTGGGGAGCACTATCCCCAATGTCCACAAAAATGCAGCTATATGGAGTCATCAACAAATTTGTTGAAAATGGTGCAAGATGAGGGTAACTTGGCTGATTGCTTTATGCATTGGTCCCAGTCCATTTTCAGACTAATATAATGGTTTATGATAAATGTATGTCTTTATTGCCGTTCTCCTTAAACAGAATTTAAGGTTTCAGAAAATTGACGCTTTAAGTTATATCAAAAAATTGTATTTAAATTTAATAAAAAAAATATATTATTTGACAGAAACTACAACGTAAGAATGTAAATAGAATATAGGGGAAACAATTTTATATTTAAAATTAAAAATTATGTAAGCATAGTAAATAAAATGGAAAATCATCACAAGTTACTTCACGTTGATTTCCACTAAATTCACTATTATTTAGCATTATTGAGACACTTTTCATCCTTTTTTATAGTTTTTCATTTTAAAATACACTCACTTTTTGAGTCCATCGGGTCCATTGCATCGTCCTTGCACCAGGAACAGAGATCCTCGATCGGCATTCAGCAAAATGGACACATTCTGGAGTATCTTGTGGCACAAAGTGCGCACCTCGAGCTCATTGCAAATGTCCTTTACCTGGAAGCCATGATAGACAAAGTTCGATTATTTACACGACTGATAAGCTTAAATAAGCAATTGCATTTGAGGGAGGAACAGCTATGGGGAAATACAGACTGTGACTGACGTCTTTAGAGTGTTTGCCGATAACAACGTCAATGGGCCGACAACAAAGCCAAATAGGGCCAACAAACAAACACGTTTGCGGAACTCAACAAATACACATTGACTAACTATCGAGATTCGCGCGAACAGTCGATTTGATATCTAATGGTTATGCCTTCTAGTGAAATTTTACTCATTTTAGTAGTCAATCATCACTAAATACTACTTATATCAAAGGGTGGGTAATAATTTTTCTGAATCACAGGGAGGTATAAAAATGGTATTTGTTAAAGCTGTGTAAAATTGAGGAGTTACATAAATGTAAGGTTAGACAAATATTTTGCAGAAAGTAATTGAATATTTTAATTTAAATGAAAGTTTGATTGTTTAAGATTATTTACAAGATATTACAAATTTTTTTGAGATATGATTCTGTATTAGTTTTAACTCACCAATTCGAAAATCAACTCCTTCTCGTCAAGCTGTTTCAGCTCGTTGCGTGACAGCCGCTGTGGTCGTTGGAGGCATTGATAATATTGATATTGATGGCCGTTCCCGGCTCCACCGCTGCCCCCCAGTCCGGGTGCTCCTCCCGCTCCTCCGACGCCACTGGAACTGCCCAAACTGCTACTGCCAACAGCTCCGCCCGCCTGATAATGACTGTGCTGGCTGTGGTGCAGATGCTGGTGGTTGTGGTGGTTGTGCTGATTGTGATACTGATACTGTCCGGCCACTACGCCGCCGACATTCTGCAGATTGCCGCAGCTGCCGCCCACGCCCCCGTTGTCCATCGGCGGACCAATGCTCAAAAATGTGGGCGTGCCGTCGATGGTATTAACAATCGGCTTAAGCAGGCCACCGCGCTCAAATTCGTGAGCGGAGATTTTTCTAAAAATTAAAATTGTTAAAAATTTATTACAATATTTGTATGGGATGTTTTTATCTCTTTATGGTAATAAAATAATACAAATATCTATTCTTTTAAAATCTTCTTCGAACAAAATACTCTTAGCTTTTGGAATTTATATACTAAAACTTAATGAAAATAATTTTGAAATGATTATTCCTTAGTTAAATCAACCATAAAACCAAATAAGAAACATTTAAAATAAAGTGTCAGTTAATTTTAAAACCTTTTGGTCTGATTGTTTAACTAAATAATTTATTATTTACATGAACATTTTCACGATATCCTGTTAAGACACGCAACGATTTTAAGACTATATTTACAAGTTACTTTTAAAGTACAGAAAAACGTTCAAACTAATTAACAAATATAAATTCTTAGAAATTTCCCTTTCTTGCATTTTACTTTAGAGAACAATTTCAATTAGCTTTTTATTGCACATTCTTTCGGTTTAGAACCAGACTAATTACATCCAATATTAATTGGATTAACCCCCTTTTGATTACTTACCGCACTGGTGTGGTGGCTCCGGATCCGCCCCTCGAGGAGCTCGTCTGCCCGTTGGCGTGGGTGGGTGAGGTGCTGCTGACCACATCGTTGCCCGCCGAGGTGGCATGTGAGACCAGCCAGGCATCCACCGTCTGACGTGTGGCTTTCCTGCGGAAAAAAGGCGAAAAATTCAGTTAGAAAACACATTAAAACCTTATTAAAAATCGCAAATGAATTGCCGCTGGTCGACCGACGCATTGGGCGCCGCTTGCTATATGCATGTGCCGCATAAAATTCTCTAATAAAATGCCAACTCATAAATATTCAGGCAGCAAGGCTACCAGCCATAAGCTGCTCCTTCTCCTGCTCAGCTTGTGTCCTTATGGACACGCGTTTTTGGCATAAAACCCTCACCAAACACCACAAAACATTGGGCAATCACAGCACACAACTCTTTGGAGAGTCGAGAAGAGTAGAAAACGGGGGTCGAAATTTTAAAGATTCTATCAATTTCATATATTTAACCTAATGTATATATTTTAAATCATAATAAAGAACCTTTAAAATATCAATTGGAGCGAAACAATATTTTTACAAATATTGAAAGCATTTTAAAATTCAAATTGTATTATTGAAAATACAGTTTTAAAGTATTTTGTTACGTCTTCTGCTTAAAATATAAGGATAATCGAATTATTGTTATTTGTTTATTTTAATAAAATAAGTCATCCAAATTAAATTACCAATATATTTACACGGGTTATTTCTGTAAAACCATTTTTATATATATATAAAAATTACAAACCCAACATTTCTCTTCCGCTTTACCCTTTTGAAAAAAATTAAAACTCTCTTTGAAAGGGCACATTAAAGAGAGATTGATAAAGGGGGAGGGAAAAATGGGGGAACTGTTTAGGACATGCGGCATATTCTTATGCAAAGTACACACACACAACGGAATGAAGCCTTTTTCAGCCTCGTTTAACGACCGCCCCGCAGGCCAAAAACCGGAGAAGCGGTGGAGCCGAGGACGGAACAACGCGGACGTTGGCCTGCTCGACCATGAAAATAAAGCCCAATTTATGCTTTTAGTTGTTAGTGATTTTTATTATGTGTCATAGACAACTGACGTCCTTTAACCCGCTTTGCTGCCGGCCTGGCCTAGATGTCCTGCTGTGGCAAAGGCAATTTCCGGTTTATAGCGGAAACGAGCTGTCCCCGCCCATGGCCAAATCCCCACCAGCTCCACACCACACCCGCCCATAAATATTGCCGATTGTTTGCCGTGCGGCAGGGTCAACTGACAATGCAGTTTCAAATTTAAGAATTTATCCCTTCGATGGGCAAAATAGATTATTGGCTCGATGGGTTCATCGAAAACGCTTGTAGGCAGATGCAATTTATGTCTCTACAAGGATTCGGTTAGTTTTCCGTCTGTCTTGGCTAATGGAAGAGTTATCGATTGGCCAATTCGGTTGTTCAAAGAGAAATTCGAAATGTTGGGCCTTAAATTTGAAGGACTTTATTTTAACAAGGCTTTGAAATTAAATACGAAAAACGTATATCTCGTAACGCTTTAGGTTTTTGGGAGTAATAATATTATTACTCTTTAATGGTAAGTCACTACATTACGTATTTTATACATTTATTTATAAACATTTAAAATAATGCAAATATAATTTTCTATACACCTATAATTTAAAAGTTTTCAACTAGTGTCTAAAAGTTGTATCAAAAAAAAATCTTTTCATTTACTTCTATTGATATCCCACATAATTTTGACTGCCAAGAAATGAATTCAGCAAGTAATTTCATAGTTTATTTAATTTCCTAACTAATTTTGTATTTAAGTTTCTTTGCTCCATATTATCCTAATTGTACATAGGTGACAAATTCTCCACTCACCTTATAAAATAATCCTGTACAAATTCCTGATTCTCATCCAGCCAGGCCTCCATCCGCGCGTGCTCCGGATCGTAGGGCCTGTGGTGCTGTGGCGACGTGGCCTGGTGGTGATAGTGGTGCTGGTACTGGTACTGATACTGGTACTGGTACTGCTGTGGCACCGGATACTGCTGCTGCTGTTGCTGCGGGAAGGAGGAAGTCTGAAGTGCGCCGCCACCGGCGGAGGAGGATCCATTGGATGTGGAAGTGGTGGCGGCGGAGGAGGAGGTTGGGGCTGCGCCGGAGTGGCTCAGCGGCTGATAGTGGGCGGGGAGTGGCTGCTGGTGGGCGGGTGGCAGGGGGACACCGGCGTGGCGTGTGGCGATGAGCAGCGAGTGCTCGCTGGAACCGTAGCCGCCGCCGTACCCCGTGCCCCCCTGCTCCGCGTTCATCCTGCCCGCCGCCTGGAACTGGAGCGGCGTCGTCGCTGGCTCCTCGATGCTCCGCAAATGCAGGCCTGCAACGAGGAAGGAGTAGTTTAAAAATTAATATTTAATTCGTTTTGTGCGGAGTTTAAATTTGTTTTTTTTATGGCCCTCCTAACATGTTTGCTGCCCCTATACACTGATATTAGGAAGAAAGGATATACTTATTTTAAATGAAAATGTTTGACAACATTTCCGTACCACATTTTTGAAATATCCTAATAGAGTGCTTTATTTGCAATCATAAAAATACATAATATATTAAAGTAAGACTTGTTGCGGTAGGAACAAAGCATAAACTTGAATTTGAGTGCAATGACTTAACCATCATCACTTATTGAAAAAGTTCGTTATATTCCAGGTTGCCAGGATACATATTTGTTGACTAATATTATATTTATTTTTAAAGCAATTTAAACAAAAATTGTATTCAAATTTATTAATGCTAAAGTACTTTTTTAACAATAGTTTCAAAGCACTTTTTTCACCACGTGTAAATTGCCTGCTGCATGTGTTGACAGTTTTATGAGCATTTTTCCATCTTTTTCTCGCTTGACGAAGCATTTGCAATGCAAATGGGTCATATCCTTAAGGGGAAGTCGCACTTGGCACGTGACCATAGCCACGCCCCTTCTCTACGCCCCTAGTAACTGACATGACTTTCTTTCTCGCGGCTTTTCCGCAGCTTTCTTTTCAATTTCAGCAATTTGGCTGTGAAGGCAAATCACATAAATTTGTTCAATTGCTTTTTCAGCTCATCAATTTGGTGCTGTCTCAGTCCTTCTTTGAACAATTAAGTGTCAGGGAGCGACTTTTAAGGGAATTCACTCAGGCGCTCACACGCAGCTGCTGCACATACACACATGGCATACGTGGCGTATGCGTATCGCAATAAATAACATTGACAGTTGAGGCCCCCAAAGTGTTTCAGTTAACATTAACCGGAAATATTGGCAATTTTCCTGAAATATTGACTTCATGTGTGTGCATGTGAGGGAGTGTCTGGCGTCTGTAATGGCAGCATTGAGCGCCTGATTAAGTGCTAAAAATAGATATAAATACGACAACGAGTAACCCACTGATGAGTGTCTCAAGGATGCGAAAGAAGACTTCCTTTCTTCCTACTCCTTCCTATTTCCCCCCTTCGTTGTTTGTGTCGGACTTATTTATTCTATAGAAAATATGATTTATGTGCTGCTTTTCGACTCACACAAAAGAAATAAACAAACGACTTGTTCCTGTCGCTAGACCATTTGACTTTGGGGCTAAGCTGCTATACAATAAAAGCCAAGGATATTTTGTTCCGTTAAATACATTAGAGTTTTCTATTTTTAGTTGGAGTAGATAAGGAAATATTTTGTATTGTGTTTGCCTTTCTGTTTGTGTGGGACTTTTATTAAGCTTGTATTTGCTTAAGATAAAATATCTGTTTTTGTAATAATACATTTATTAAATACAAATTGAAATGGTATATTTATTTCGTTAAAGATATATAAGTTCAAAATTAATTTCATGACAAAATATACATTTATTTCTTTGACTTTGTAATGTATATTCATTAAAATTAATAGAAGATGAAATTGAATTGAAATTTACTTTTTCTTTTAACTTTTCGCTTCTCCATTTAATATTCACTTAAGTATTAATTTCAGCTTTTCCCCCATGATTTAAAACCCCTAAACATAAATTGCTGTGCAGACATAAATTTCCATGTTAAGCATCTTGAAGGTCTTTTTCCCTCTCGGGTTCTAGATACTTTTCGTTGGTTTTTCGCTTTTATGTTTGCCAATAAGTTGGAAGTCGGCTACTTAGTGTTGCAGTGGGGAATTTATATATATACGTAGCAAGGCTATAAGACTGACACACACATGCCACCCATGTTATGCACCCCTTTTGAGAGAGGGAATTTAATCTTTTAAGCTGCATTTGCCTTGCACACATCCAACATGCAACATGCTTAAGCTGCTGCAAAACATTTGGCACAGAGCTCCAGCACTTCTCCACTCCCCCCTGAATTCCTTTGGCTATTTCCTGCACTCGAAGTCATATGACTAGTTGACAAAGTCGTGTGGGAGGTGTCTGTGCCACCTCCACATCCACATTCACCTCCTGATTTCCCAGTCTTCCATTTCCCCCGCTGCCGCCAACACTTTGCTGCGGTTTGATGCGTCAGCTTTATGTAAGACATTCATATGGCCCCTCAACCTACATTTGCCCCCAAATACCCCCCTTCTACCCACGGCGTCTGAGTCAGGCGAATGGCAAATTTTTATACAACATTTGTAATGGAATTTTACTTTTAACAGGGAAAGGCAAGGATCAAGAGTTGGCTGAGATATGATAACAAATTCAATACTCTTTGGGGATGACATTAATTTGACTCACATTGTAGAAAAGCCAAGGCGAGTAGGTTGACTTGAATGTGAAATTTATTCTGATAATGCAATGTGGGTTTAGCTTTGAGAACTTTACGATCAGGTAATTTGTCGTCTGTGGCACAATTTTATCATAATTAAAATCTTTTAAGGTTTGTGTAGTTTAGTTTCCAAAAATTACGAAACAGTAAAGAACAATAATAAACTTATGTGTTTTATTTATTAACTTAGTAAAGTCCTCTATACACAGACTGTATAATAAATATAATTAAATGTGTACAGAAGAACAATGGAATATCAATTTGAAATATTTATGTGACCCATTTCTTCAGTAAATATTACTTCATAAATTCCCTTTTTTTGGCAACAGGTCAAAGCAGTAATTTATAAGACCCCAATAAAAAGAGTATGATTCCGCATACAATGCCATATATCTGCACACACTCGCTTGCATATATGAACCAGTGTGTAAATGGCATTGTTGCTTTTGAGTGCAGCCAAATGCAAATTGAAAGTTGGCAAATGTGCAAAAGAGAACAATTTTTTGCTGCCAGGCGGATCGATGTTGGGTAGCTGAAAGGCGGAAAAGCGGAAGTTAAATGGGAAAAGGGGAAAGGGGAAAGAGCTGCTGGGTATGAAATAAGCACGGTTGTTCTTTTGGTTATTTGGTCTCTTGGTATTTTTTATGTTTTGTTTGTTCTGAAGTTTGTGTGACAAAATATTTATGCAAATTTGAGACATGACCAAAAGTTTTTCCCTTTTTCCACTTTTGCCATTTTCTCACCTGTTGTTGCTGGGATTATCTCAGAATGATGTTGAATCTGAGGACTATGGGTGGGTGTTGGTTGTTGTTGCTGTTGCTGATACTGCTGTTGTTGTTGTTGTTGTTGCTGCTGCTGCTGTTGTTGTTGCTGCTTGCTGTTTTTGTTCTTGTTTTTGTAGCGACAACCACGAAATCGACACATACTTGCCGCTTGGCCCATGGGGCCCGCCAGCAATGCGAATGTTAAACCCTCCGTTTTAATGAATTGAATTTTGTCAAACTTGAGCAATTCAGCCGCGTAACGTAAATTGTATTTTTTGGCTGCTGTTGTTGTTGTTGGTTTTGAAGTTGTGGAATCAATTTTGTTGATTTTACTGCCGCCAAACGGCCGCAGGATGTCAGCCAATTGATATTGTCGAATTTTCGATTAATTTGCACACTTTGGTTGCGAACGCTTGTGTTTTTGTTTTCACTCTGTTTCACTTTCATAATAACTTATTTACTTTGTCAATTATTCAGTTAGCAAGAGGAAGAAAGTTTCGTCAGGACCTGTTGGAGTTTTGTTTTTGAATAAATATGTTTATGCATGACCCGAGTTCACAACTTTGCAGACTTAAAGTTTTTCGCCCAACTATTTCGCAGAGTAACTCGAGACTTTACTGACTACCACTTCAGTTTATCTTATTTTCCTGCCAAGTTTTTAAAGCTATACGCTGCCGATTTTCCCATGTGTCGAGAGAGGCAATTCAATTAACGCTTTTGGGGTCGCCAACAGTCAACTGGCCGAGACAAGGGGAACGGGGCGATAGACAGGCCGCCAATTGATGAACAAACAAGACTCCAAAATGTCGCTGGATATTTGAGAGGCGACGGGACACGGGGGACGGTGCTGCACACGTAGGCCATAGTAAAATGTCAGTTAAGTAAAATAAACATGACCAAAGCGCCTGCCATCGCTGAAACGTCAACAATACTCAAAAGCCAAAAGCAAACAATGGCAGCAAAACGCGACGAGCGAGGGAATAAAAAGGATAAAAGGATGGGAAAGTTCTGAAAGGATTGTTGTGGCTTGCGGTCAAGCAGATTTTAATTGCGAGTACGTATTTATTAAGTAATTGAAAACAGCTCTTTGGATTTCAATTTAATCTGCTGGTCATTATGTACTTATTATCCTGGCCTTAATTGTTTCAACAACCTGGTAAAAGGGGATTTTAACCAAAGTATGTGGTTTGTTGGTTAAGCATATTTTTATTGAAAGTAGGTTGATTGATAATAATAGTTGTATTATCTTAAAAAACAAAAATCGTATTATTTATGTAGTTTATTTTAATTTCTACTCATATTTTATTCCTAATATTTTATAGGTTCTACACACTTGAGTTACCACTGAACTGTTTTTCCTTTTAACAACCAATCCACTCATTGTCTACTACCACTTTTCAATCATATTTCGACATCTGGCATCTGGAATGTTTGAAAATTTATTGAATTTAGTGACTGCAAATTGCCATGGGAATTTGAGCAGATCTCCACCGATTTGGTTTCAATCGCTTACGCAGCCCTCGTCGCCCTTTCATTTGACAGCTGTTGCATGACAGGGGCCACCGATAGTTGACAGCGGAAATGATTTAATTTCCGTTCTGCAACAATGGAAAATCATCGTGCTGCGTTTGTCAGCTCTGAAGTGAAGGCTATGAAGGGACACAGTTGCACAACTTGCAACTGAAACTATGTATATTTTTGCTTTTGTTCGCATTTGAATAGACAAGGGGTATAACTGTATAAAATGCTGACGGGTAAAGTTGCAGTTAAGCGTTGAAACTGTTGATTTTCCTGACACTGCTTGAACGATATTAGCATATACTGACAAAAACATTTGTAAATGTCTTTATAATCAACTTAATAAAAACATTTGTAAATGTCTATATCATAAACTTAATAAAATAAATGCATTCAATATTTATATATATATGTATACCTATTATGTGTAACGTTCACAATAACCACAAAGCTCACAACAAATCATTCATTTGTGAATCCCAATCAATTTCGCTGTAAGTATTGTTCAACTCAGTTCTTATTAAATTCTTTGTGGCTCATATATTGTTTTTGGCCAGCTCTGATCAACTTGATATGCCCCATTGCTCATACGCAGCGTTGTCTGCCCATTAACCATACGCATCATTGTGGATTCTCTTTATTTTTCGCCATCCTTTTTGCATTTCTATCTTTGTACACCTAGCAACTGGTAGCCAAAGGAGAAAGAGGACCAACAAAAAAATGACAAAAACTATTTTTACGCCAACGAGAGCAAGGGAGCGAATGGGAAACAAAAAGTACTCTCGCACAGATAGACTTCGGTGGCTTACATTATGTCAATAGCATAGGTAAAGGCTTTAGGATGAAAGGGGAAGGCATTGTGGGGGTCAGTCTGGATAAGCAAACGATGTTCATTAATGGCGCACGCCATACACAAAGAGAATAATGCTCATCATGACATTGGTTTTTCAACAAATAACGTATATTTCTATTTATTGCTATCTATTTATTCCATCAAATCCTTTTTGTTTTTACCGTACAATTTTTAAATTTAATAATATTTTATATTCTTGCTATTATCTAAAAATTGTTTGTATAATAAATCATTAAAATACGAAATGCAGATATAAACGCTCGCGAAAAAGGGTAAAATTGTATAGGAAAGAATGACCAACTGATGTTATTATGCTTTCTCTAAGTGCACCATTTGTGCGAAACTCAATTCGGTTTGGTCTGCATTTGGCTGACACCGTTGATAGTGGCACAAAAGGCGGGCCAGATAACAGATAACAAAGCCATATACTATATATATCTGCGCGTATATCGGTGTCTGTGTGCCCGCCGCCGAGTATCTGTGCTCGCCCTGTTTTCCCGTGTATTTGTGGCAGTGCAAACAAGAGGGGGCAAGATGGCGTAAGCCATCGAGGGGCGGAAAAGCTGGTTTGAGCGGGATAAGGCGGGAAAAGCTGTCATTAAGCGGAGGCGTTGGCGCGTCATGAACTAGCCAACGTCGATTAGTGGAGGACCAAACCAGGCAAAAAGGACGAACTGAAATGCTATTTGCATTCTGCTCAATACTCAAATTGCCGGCCTGGATCAATAACCTGTTGCTGGCCAAAGAGATGGATAAATAGGTGGAGAGAAAAGCTTAAATATTATTCTTTTTAGCATTTGCTTGTGAATTATGTTACTTGTCCCACATAACGCGAAAAACAAAGAGCTAAAGAGCGGGAGGAGAGGGCTCTGGCAATTTAAATTGAATAAATAAATAAATCTCATTATCACATGTGGCTCGTGTATTCAATTATATTATCAGCTTGGTAAACAGCGAAAATGGGAGAGAGTTAAGAGGGGTGAATTGGGGAAAAAAAACACCCCCACGCACTTGATGAGCTCAAGTTTCACACATGTTTGATAACTTATCAAAGAAACAAGCCAGCTACCTAATATACAAAGATTAACAGTAAGGAATGTAAGGATTAAAACAATTTAACGGAAAACCTATTCCAACTCAGTTGACAATTAACTATCCCATAGATAATAAATATAGAATTTAATACGCATGACCACATGTGCAAACTATTGCTCACTTTTATTATTGGCAGTCAATATTTTAATATACACAGTTTATTTATATATGAACGTATGCATATTGTAACGAGTATTCATTCATGAACTCAAGGTTATCGAGAGGAAAAAGTTATCCAAATGGCAGCCATAAACGATTCTCATTTGTCTGTCGGCGAAAGGCAAACTCTGAGGGCGAATATGGCAAAGCATTAATATTATACAACTGGTGGGGTCCACTATTACGCCGCAATGAAATAAAATAGTAAGCATACACGAAAAGAGCAATAAAATAGTTAAAAACATTTTAATTACAAACAACTGGGAATTGTTATGTTTTTTTCTTAAAGTAAACATATAATTACAAATTCTACTTAAATTAAATAATATTTAATTATTACGAATTGTGAAATGTGAATGTTATAAAATGTGAATGGGATTTTGACTGCTATTACTTTCGATATACAATTATAAAAATACAACACAGCAAAATAACTCGAAGCGGATTTCCCGAAATCAAATTTAAGCTAACTGAATTTAAAACTTTATTTAAGCTAAGCTATCAAAGCAGATGAGAGAAATGTAGGATAGTCCATCTAATTGCATGTTGTTCGAACGAATGGCTTCAATTAAAGTCAGCTTTTATGATGCGAATGCAAGTGTTATTTATTTCCCACTCGCATTTAATGGCTAAGCGAAACATTAAAGACCAGCCGACCACGGGGCGTATGAGCAACTTTCTATTCTCTAGTGCTAAACCAATTCCCCGAGCTTTTTTGCTGCGTATCGCATTTCCAATTTGAACGCATCCGCAGACACAAAAAAAAAAAGAAGAAGCCAGCTAGAAAATGCTGTCAGCTACTTGAGCAAGATTTTCAATTTACTTCCACTGACTAACAGAAACCCCAGACGCCTTTTCCTCCTTCACTTCGTTAGCCTGATGAAGAAATATTGAAATTGTATGCGCGAGCAAAAGGCGTCGCCAGTTAGTTCCTATCATAAATCTCTTTAGCGGCTAACTTATTACACTTCTTCTTTTTCCTCCCCAAGAACAGAGGCGGATTATGTAACAATTTTTAATAAAAATATATTGCTGAATGCTGTATGACAATTTGTTAGCTGAACGTAACCACTTCAAAGCTACTTTTCCAGGAATTTAATTTCAATTTCCGACCACAGCCTGAGGAAAAGATTCGCAGACTGACTCCCCTTTTTTCCTCCGCTTTTCTTTTATCAATTACACGAAGTGAACTACGTGAGCCGCCGGCTAAATATTTGCACAGGTCTCAGCTTAATAGCTGAGGTCGCTGAAAAGGAGCAGGAAGAGGTCAGGACTTTTGGTCTAAAAATAAATTATAAACAAACATTGGCCTCTTTGCATCTCCGCCTTCCTTCCATATGTTCCCCCGTTTATTTGAGTTATCATTATGACATGCTCGAAATTACCAATGACAAACGTGCCCTGACTATCCAAACGACCACATCCAGACTCATCCCCGAAGCCAACGCTACACAGGGAGAAAATAATCTAAGAGCTGGTCAATAACTTGATTTTTTTTGTGTATTCGTTCTCTAATAAATAATCGACATTTTCGTGCTTTATTTATTTATACTGCCTCAAAATTATTAAATTATTTTGTTTACTTATTTATTAAAGTATCATCGCCAATAAATTTGGTACTGTTATCACTTAAAGAAATTTATTTTCCCAAACTTTAAATTTAAAGTAACGAATATTTCTGTCTGTGTAACCCTCAATGAAGGTCAAACATTCGGAGGCTGCCAGTGACTGCCTTGTTCTTCTGCTTGTGCTCCAGTGTTATTGCGCTGATTGCGCTTGTCGCCGGAATGTTCGGTTTGGGGACTCCACTCCCACTCCCAATTCCACTGCCACTCCACTCCCGCCTGGCCAAAACCCACTCCCGAATTCCCAGAGCCATGTCCAGTCCAACATGGTGCAGCATGACTAAGCTGGGCGAAATTAGTTTGTTTGTTTGTCTATCGAAAGGGGCGGAGTTGGGTGGCAAGAAAGGTCGTGGGGGGAGGTGGACAATCTCTGCGTGCCTCGCCATGCAGCAGGAAGTCAAAGCTTTGCCAAGAATTTAAATGCTCCATTTGAGATTTTGATTAAACTATTTTCATCTGCCAAGCAGTCAAATGGCGGGTAAAGAAAGAGATGCCAAATCAAGTATACGCCATGGGGATTTTGGGATTTAACTCGGCTGCATTGGGATTTGTGCTGGTCGCAAATATAATAATAAAATATGATTTTTGGTAAATATGTATTTCTGAATTACATTTTTGTAACTGTACCGATTATGTCAAATATAATATAGTGCTAAAAGGCTGTTAAGAAGAAACACCACACTTTAAGTATTGTATTATTCACAAATATTTATCTTTATTATTTATTTAAGACCTCCTATAGCTACACTTGCAATCATTCATCACAACACTTCCTTATGGCACACCACCATTATCTCTAATGCGCAACCACTTGAAAGTTCCCATATCTTTTGGCCTGTTTCCAGCCACGCACTCAATGAACAAATATTTGAACAATTTCAACTGAACAATCATTAATTAAATTACCTGACAATAAAAGAGTTGAAAATAAATTTTATTAGATACACCCGTATCAAGGGAAATTATGAATGGGGGCAAAAACACACCCACCCACAAAGAAGAAATCAAATAGACTGGAAGGTTTGATGTCCGATGGTCGTTTCCTGTGGCTGGACTTCTTTTTTCGGCATCGGTCAATTAGACAAGTTGGTAGAGCTAAGTAAACACTCTATTTTCGGTGTGGAAATTTACCAACTTGCGATGAAGGAAACAAAGCGAGTTCAATGCTTTTGTTTGTCGGCTAAAATTAGCCGAAACAACAATGGTTGACCAAAGGGAAAATCTGGTTGTTGCTGCTGCTGTTGCATTTGAATGACGTCAAGAGGAAAAGTCGGAAAACTCGTAGAAGCGGCAAAAGCGTCGGCAGCTCTAATTAAGACAAAATAGTTTTGTGGCAGTCAAGGCCAGAAGATAAAGTGGAGGCTGCTGCTGCTGGAGGAGGTCTTCTGGCTTTCTGCCTTCTGTTGGCTGCTTTCTGATGCCTACTTTCTGCACTTTTGGCCAGCCCAGCAAACGTTGCATACTATGCGGCAAAAGCACAAGCACACACACACACACGGATTGGTGCACCCAAAGAGGCAGCAAGTGGATGCACCTGAAGGAGACTTGAGTTGGCCAGGCCGAGAGGTCTTAAAGCTGTCTTTGGGCCCACTTTTTGCCAGCAATTAAACGCGACTTCAACTGCAACAGGAGTAGCAGTGATAAAACCACACAGTTAAAGCAGTTGCAATAGCAAAATCTGCATCAACCACAGTATTTTCAAAGATGAAATGAAAACTAAATAAATACACAGGTAACCAATATAACAGCAGCCACACATGCACATATACACAACGCAGCTGTAACAACAGCAGTTGTTGTTTAGCCACAAGAGTAACAATAAAAAAATACGTATCTTTGTGACGACATATTCAATTTCGGTTTGATTTTTCTTTTGCAAGTTAGTTTTCCAAGGAACATTTTAGTTGAGCTTAATTGGTATCATGTTAAGGAGCATATTGCACGTTGTTTCTAATGAACATTACACATAGTAAAAGAAAAATGAATTACGATTTTCCTTAAAAGGTGGAAACCTAATTAACTGGAACTACAGAGAACTAACAGAACAATAGAAAAAACCCGTTATCAAATATCACAAAAATTTTAAATTTAAGCCTTTAAAAGATTTTGCATATATACAAATAATATTATGTAGGGTATATTTTCACTATATAGCCTTTTGTGAGAGTGAAGTGAGTAACAACACCATAGCTTTTACAATTAGACCCCAGAGCACCATTAAACTCAAATTAAATTGAAAACCGCTCTTTAAAATAGAAATTGACAAATTAGAGACAGTAGAACGTGTGACAACGATATGGGAGAACAGCAGCAACAATGTTAGAACTCGATTTCCGAGAATCGCGAGCAACAACCAATAACAGCAGCAACATTAACCCCAACGGCAACATTAACCCCGGCAGCTGGTGTTGCTGCTTTCGCTTCCACTAAATGCGAGTTGATTCCATGCACATACATTAGATTTTCCAGCAATCCGACCATAAAAATCAACAAAACAGTCAATGAACCCCTTGCGCGTCAATGGGACAGAAACGGAGAAAGACAAAACAGCTATGGAAAAGCAAAAAGAAACTAAACGTAAAATTGACGCACCGAGCAAAGAGTGTTGGCAAAAGTCAAAGACTATCAGGAGTTGCTGTTGCCGTTGCCGTTTGATTATCGTGTCATTTCTTTCGACTTTTTTTCAAATACTCATTCATTCACTCGCTCAGTCGTTCATTCATTCGGCGTTCAGAGTGCTGCCAGTTCCAAGACAATAACAAGAAAATAATATGTTTTGTAGCAGCTATTGTTGCTGCCGTTGCCGTTGCCATTGCCGTTGTTGTTGCACTTATAATTGCCGACCACCAACAACACTGTGACGCCAGCTAAAGCGATTTCTGCGACTGACTCTTGGACCGGGTCCCGTCCCGCCTTCATAGCCAAGCGAGTCGCCAGCGAGGAGCCGTCGTCATGCCCTGCCAAAAGGTATTAAGACTCACGAGAGAAGTTGGTAACAATGGGATATAACAACCAAGAACAAATATTTTGGAACCCTGAAAATTAAAATAAACCTTTGTTAACTCAAAAATATTATAAAATATTAATTTCCTCTGCATTAAACTTGGCAGAATGTGAAACAATTGTTGGCTAAGATGACTAATTTTCTAAAAATCAACTTTTTTTAACGTATGCCTAAGGAACCATAGAAAACTATTTATTTATGAAATACTAAATTTGAAATCAACAAGACCTATTAAAACTTATTCTGGTTTTATAACTTTGTTCAAGGGAGGTCAAAAATATTTAGTTTTAAAAACAAATTTTATTAAAAATATAATATAATATTGATATTACAATTCTATCTAACTGTTTAATAATAAAATTGTCTTTCTTACAGAAATAATAGCAATAATTATTGGAGCACAATTTCATTTTTTATATTATGTACAAATACAAAATATATAATGATTAAAGTGTATACCACTCTGGAGTGTTCGAGGCTCGCCTTCCTTTCTCGTATTGTTTTCAACTGTGGGCTCTTGTGCCCCTCCTCAATTGCATTTGCCTTCGAGGAGTGTGTGCCCATTGTGTGAACGAGTGTGTGAGCTTGTCTGGGTGCAGTTCAATTAACCGGCTGATTGCACACACACTCACGCACAGCCGTCAACTCCCACACTCCATCTCCATTCCCTCCGCAATCAACTCCCTCTGCATGGAGCGAAGATTTTTAATTAATCTGTCAAATTAATTGCTAATTTTTTGCTATTTCTGCAGTATACATGAATTATGAATCGCCTTTTAATAGCTGCAGATGCTGCAAAAACACTGAACCAGAAAATAATTCATGCGAAATTAATTTCTCATTTAACTGCAATAATTATGGATATGATTTAATAAACCATACGCGAACATGTTCGCAATCCAATTAGCGAAAAGGAATTAATATTTTAAATTGTACGACATTTTAAATCGCATTTTAATTTGGATGGGTTTTCACGAGGCGTATACGCAATATGTTTGATGTACTTTTCAATGGAAGTAAATGTATCTGCGAATAATTGCTAAAAGTTAAGCTTTTTACAACGAAATGTATGCTTTCATATTTTGTGGGCAAACAAGAATCTCCTTCAGCTATAATAATTTTGTTATAACATTTCAAGAAATGTTTCCAAGAAAGACAGCTTTAAATAAAGGACTTAAAGTCAACTTAAATAAAAGCAGCCACTTTAAAACTATTTCCACCTGGCGCTTGTGCCGATTCACTGAAACCTAAGAACATTTCAAGCGATTTTCCCAGGAAATTTTCTATGATTTTCCTTGACCGCTGTGTCAGTTTTGGCCACACCTTGACGTCCTGCTGACTTTGCTGGCCATCAGCGCGTGCAATCAACCCAAGCACAACCGAAGACACCAGGACCCATTAGCAGATGCGAACGGTCCGTTAAAGGTTGAAGCCATTTTCGAAAACTAAAACCGAACAACCTGTCAATAAAAATCTGTCAAATACAATCACCAATGGAAAACGCAAGAAAAATAAAATACTAATTACCCAAGTAAACAACAAGGTGAGTGGGAATTACTCATGCAACGAATAGATTTCTGTCATTGGTGACAAATTGTTTGTTGCTCAAATGTATGAATGATTCGGAATATGTCCAATGAGTTCCACAATATACACGTCATTGATTCGAACAGAATTGACGTCAATATCAATCAAAAATGAATAAAAATCACGCTACATAAATCGAATCCAACAATTAGCAATATGTGAAAAAAGCTCGCACAACTTTTTCACCAACGTGTGAAAATCTAATCAACTCGCACACGATCTTCTCTCGCCTTTCATACAGCCATTTAAATAAGCCACAAACTGGAATAAAGTCAAAATAAATTGAAAAAGTTTTCATTTGTCTTTTTTATCACTTAAAAAGATTTTTATCTGCAGCTAAGTAATTAATTTTTAAATGGAAATTTGGTTGGCCAAATTTTGAAAGTTTGCCAGCTGGCGAGTGTCGAGAAACGGAGGCCAAATGTTTATGAGTGGGTAAGGTAAGTTTTGGGCCAAAAGATAATTTGGCTAAGTATGGGCTGGAAACAGTGTCAGATATCAAAAGCGAAAAGTGATAGAAATTTAAGAAAATTGTATTTTTTTAAGTCGCAAATGTGTCCATTAAATTTTACTACGCCTCAAGAAATGTATTTGTTTTTCTCCCACTCATCATGTAAGCATTTAGCACACCTCAGACTGAGTCAAATATTATTCCCGTTTGCCCTTAAATGCAAACCTTAACCTAGGCCAATTTCCAATGCCCCTTATATTTAAAAAAATATCAATTTCATTTCCCTTTGATCCACCTTTTGACAACTGTCCAATCGTGTTAATCAAGTGTTAATTAGACGCTGATCAGACATTACGTAGCGTCTGCGACAATATTTATCAACTCGCATGTACCGCTTGACTTTGATCTGGCAATGTCCGAGAATGACACCGAAAAAAAATACAAATGTCTTTACAAATATTATTCATTAATGGAAACTTTTTTACAAACGAATTTTGGAATTGTCACAGAGTCTAATTCAAGGAAATGAGCCGAACAAATAAATAATACGGAATCGGCTGTGCTCGATGCTCCGTTACCACAATCCAAACAAATATATACGATATGTATTTGAATTTTTGTTGATTTAGTGCGGGGAATCCAGTGACTGGAAAAGTTTTGGTATATATTCATTTTACTTGTTTGTTTGGTTTGGGCCAGAAATCGTAAATTGAATCGGTTGAGGAGGATCAATATCAGTTGGGTCAACAGTTTCGAAGGAACTTTTCCAACTCTTTGGCAGTTCCGACTGTCTTGTTCCCCGAAGCCATCTTAAAATAAACACTGACGCGAATGTGTGCCTTGGATATTAATTTCAGATCCAGAACAGCAAGTCAATACCGTACCGGCTTGATTAGAGTTGGTTATTTACCCATCAGCAGCATAAATTGTAAGCCGATTCCGGGTTATGTCTGAACCTTGGGCGGTCCTAAGAAAAAAATTGTATACAATAATCAAAATATTGCACAACATTGCACATTAATAAGTAAACAGGAACGGCAAGCGAACAAATTCTTGGAAATTGCGAAATTTAAAACGATATTCAATGTAAGCTCTTTGCTAGCTGACTGAACAGCTGACAACGGTGGAAAGGTTAATTCTTTTGAAGTTTCCATGTTTGCAAACGATGTTGACGTCTTTTCTGATAAGGGTAATGAGCAGGCTAATGAAATCATAAATAATTTCTGTTCATTTGAAGATGCTTTTGTATTTTTGTTGGCAAATGTTTTTGACAGGTTATGTAACCATTGCATTTAATTGTGGAAATAAATTATTCTTTATATACACATTACAAGTCACTTAAAATATTGATATAAATCTGATACTTCTGAGAGCAATTTTATATGTAAATATAATTTATCAAAAATTACGTGTAATAATTTTAATTATTTAATACTTTTGTATTTCCCTGAGCAAAATATCCCCTTTTCCCACAATTTAATTGAGTAATCTAAATCGAACTGGCATCTTGCCTGTTCCACATTAGACAATCTCATTTGTGGCTGTGTAATTACTACAGTTTCCAGGTTTAAAGGGCTGACACTCGACCACAAAACCCCTAGATCTGCGGTCGGACAACAATTGCAAATTACCCCTTTGGGTAATTAAAAAAAAGACGAAATAAAAAAAGAGATACAAACGAGGAAAAATGAAATTGCCTAGAACAACAAAAGCGTTTAAGCTGGCGCCAACCCCACCTGCAGTGATATACCCCGGTTTTAGAATCAATTTTAATTCCATACACTTACTGAGCGTTGGAAAATTTTCCACCAGCACTCTCGGCACGAAAACAAAATAAAGGCAAACAAAAACATACAAAGGTAAACAAACCAAACAGTAAAGAGAGCGCCGCTGAGCATATGCCTGATATAAATTAATTAAATCTGTTTGATTTGTATAAACAAAACGAAGATTAATTGCAGCTGAGCGAACAAAATATACGTTATTAAAGCATATTCAATAAAATGCTGCGGAAAAGCATCTTCTTCTTTTAGTTGAACACCGACAGAGAGGGAAGATTGATACAGAAAGAGCTGGGGAGAAAAAGAGAGATGGGGGGTCACAGCGAATACCGTGATAAGCATGGGGGGAATTAGCAAAAGCTGCGCGTCTCACTTTGCGGCGAATTCGCAAAGAGAGTGGCGTTCATATCTACACAAAAAAAAACAGCTACGCAGAAATATTATTTCTTTATTTCTAAAAGAATATAAGTATCCACAATAAATATTAACTTCATAAATAATATATATTAAATTTCTTTGAATAGCTTTAATTGGGTCTTTTTTTTTATAATTAAATATTGGTTTTTCATTATTCATACCGCCTATTTTGAAGTGTTCATTTGAGAGAAAACAAGTATGACGACAGTTCACCCTCTTAACTTCGCACCCTTTTTCCACAGATTGTGTATGTGGCCAGCTGCCTCGATTTCTCCCGATCGTATTTTATATACGCAAGCGTATATATACGAATTTTAAATCGTTCAATTGGCACACATTTTTCTTTTGTCCATCGAATTGTGACGCAAGCCCACACACCCCCTCCTCGCAGAGGAAATGCCTGTGAAGTGAGTCAATTCCAAATGGGTTTCCCTAAAAACACATTTTCAGTGGGGAATTTCTTTTCTGAGAAACAGTAAAATGCATTTGACTGACTCACATTAATTAATTGAAAATGCTGTCAAATGTGAAAAAACTCTTGTTGAATATGTTTACATATGTTTTGGGGTCTAGCCTTGAGGCATCGAACTGCGAATGAGCTATATATGCGCATATGTATAAACAGAAGTACGAAAGAAATACTTTTGTAGACAGAAGTCGAGCAATATTTTCGACATTTTACGAGTTGCCGGATTGTGTAAGATAAAATAAAATCTTTTCCCCGTCATAGTCCCATGATTTTTTATCATATGAGCGACATAAATAAGGAACACAAGAAAATAAGTATACAATTAAAGAAATTAAAGCAATTCTTTGGGGAATTTCCGTACGGTAAATGTGGTGCCCTAGAACTGAGAATTTTAAGGGAAATTAATTTATTCAAACCAAACCGTCTAAATCACAAATATTCTTGTTAAGTTTAATAATATGACAATGCCATTCTCAGTTAAACCAAAACAAAACACTTTTTTGTACCAATCACCCAAACAGAATTTGAATATTTAAATAATTAATTTGAAAATACTGCACATGATTTACATTTGGGGGGTTTCAAACGAGTTTGGCAAGCGAACTACCTCCCAAAAAACCCTGCCGCTGCTCATCGCCTTTGACGAACCATAAACGAGATGCAAATTAAATAAATCAACAGCCACGCGAAGCGAACAAAAGAAAATAAAATATATCTGCAAGATCAACAGCAAAAGATACAACTAGAATTCATCCACCTGACACGTGCCAGATTCCAGCAACACTCGAAGAATAAGTAAAACAGCTGTTTGGCATTCCCCGATAAACAGCAAAAACATCAATAAAATTTAAACAAAAAAAAGTCGGGACAGCAACAACCATATGGATAATTAAATGAAGCGAACAACAAAAGGTGTCAAACAAAAAGCGAACCAAGTAAAGGTTCAAAGACACGGCGAAGAAGCGATAAATAAACATAAAATGTCCATAAAGAACTCTTCATATCAACATATTGGCTTGTATATAAAAGTTGAATGCATTTATTGATTTCAATAATTTTAGCGAATTTTAAAGAAAAAGAAAGGAATGTGAAATAAGCTTCGTTAATTTCTATTGTATGAATTAACATAAGTTTCGGAATATATGCGTATCCTCAAGAAATATTTAATTATATTAATGTATTGCATTGTTTATGGAAAGAGAAATGTAAAATTCGGTGAAATGCCAAATCAAACTAATTTTATAAAATAAGCTAAAGAAAAATAAATATATTCATATTTTAGTTAAGACGAAGAGAAACTTGAAAGAAATTTGTATATTTTATGTTTAATATTTGTTTATTTTAATTATGAAACAAACAAAATCTGGGATTGAGTAAATTTAAAATTAAACCCAACCTTCTCTTTTATTAAGTTCAACTTAACATTTTACATTAATCAAATTATAAAAACGTATTTATTTATTGATTTCGCAAAACAAGGCATAATAAAGCAACTACAAACGTAGTGGGAATAACAGTGCCTTTCCGATTCTTTTGTTCAATTTTATTGGAATTCCTCCAAGAACGGTTAACCCACATTGAAGAAGGCCTCCAACGAGCTAGGCCCAATCCGGCCAAATGTGGGCAGCAGGAAGCCAGTCAGTCAAATGTAGTCGACACTCCAAGCCAAGAGCCAGGCCAAACCAGCTAACAACCTCCATGGACCACCTTCTGCATTTGGCCATAATCATCCGGGCGTAATTACCATATATGTGTGTAACTTTTTCCATTGCAATCAACTTGAGATCTTTTATATTGTATATACTACACTTATATTGGGTCAATTTCACCGCCCCCTCTCCCTTTCCGTATAAGGTGGGAGAAGAGAACCCATTTGGACAGCACGGCGGCTACTTGATATTGTATCATATACTCTATATCCGCACACACACACTCATTCGCTTGTATAATATCATGGATAACTGGTCGCAAGTGCGTCAAAGAAACACCATTAAAAAACTTGATATCGAAAGAGTATTCATTAAGTCAAAGCAAAAAATTCATAACAAATAATCGAATTCAAAGTGAGCTTAATATCTTTTGAAGATAGCCATCAGAGACCGACAATTCTTGGAAGTGTTATAACCATGACGTCTTTATGATGGTCATTATAATTTTAATTAATTAACAGATAAACAGAATTAACAGATTATTTAAATTTCGGGGGAACCACATAAAGTTTTTAAGAGTTATTGTTTGATATTTAAATTTTTCAATACCAATTGTTTCTTTGTATAGTTGGGTAAAAAATGGTGTAATTATTAAACCAAGCTTATAATTTTTCTCCGCTTTTTGGTTAACGATTTTTTGTGATGAAGATTTGTTTGATTTCGTATATTTTATTGCATAAGATGAAGTGAAATGTTTCGCAAGACGTCCCGACTTTTCCATCAGGAAATTCCCCTGGAATAGTTAACAACAATGACCAGTCAATGATTATTTCGGCCAAGTGACGGCATTGTTTCAAAGTGACTGATAGGCCTTAGCCCCACCGAAACAGGTAGGCCAAGTCAGGGCGTATGCGTATTATCAGCATCAAGAGCACGAGTCGGACTCCCTGACTGATAAGGGTGCCGCGAGTGCGAGTGAGAGGGCCGGAGCGTGAGTGAGCAATGACTAGATTTAGCTGGATAACAATGGTAATTCCTTCTGATAATAACAATCATAAACAACAAAGTCGTGTGGGAAATGCGGAGCACTGAAGGGGATCTTGCTACCCAAATCTGTCTGTGTGTGTGCAGCTTGTTAGCATTGATTCGGATTTTGGGACAAAGATGTATTCTAGTTGGGTTCCATTCAAATTACGTATTGCAATCGAAAAAAACGTTGATGTAGGAATTATCAAAGACTACTGTTCCTAAATACCAAAGATTAGATTCGTGGTCAAACATTTCTGGTTGCAAATATGTTTGCGTTTATCATAACAACTTTTTATATGAGTATTAAATGCAAGCATTAAATAATAATCTCTTAGTTCAGTTTAAATAAAAAATTTTAAAATCAAATGCATGGGCTTGGCTTAATAAAATTAAAATGAAATCTTTTTAAATATATATTTTTTTAATCTTAAACATGACATGACTTTCTTAAGAGAAAAATTTTAATTCTGGAGATCTCTAAATCGGAACATTTTGTTCTTGTATTACATTTTTTAGTTTGAACATATTGCACTCAAACAAAAGCCTATTAATCGTAAGAAAACCGTTTTTTGACAGTCTTCCTTAATTTGTGAGCTAAGACTTCGTCGAAGCAAAAAGCTACATAAACTGCCGAAAAAAGGCAACAACTACATAAGAGCGACAACACCACTTCCGTTACAGCAAAAACAAGAACTACAGGCAAAAGACTTTAATGACTAAACTCACCAAGCACACATACATTCATGGGGGAAAACATATGTGTATTGTTCTCTTGATAAAAAGAGCGAGAAAAACAACAATAAAAGCAAAGTGACAACAAAAGCGAGAATTGAACTCAGTGAACGCACCTGTCTGCAGGTGAGGGGTGAATGGGGGCTAAGGGGAGTGAAAAGGGGGAAAAGGGCTGCCCAGACAGCTTATCGCCTATAAAACTGCGCACTCTTCTCTCTCTTTCGCCCGCTCTCTCTCTATCGTTCTTTATCTCAGTGGACAGAAAACGCGCAGTATTTGCCAAAAAAAAAACATTAAAACCAACTGACCGACACAAATCAAATTTCTTAGCTGCAAACATTATATTAAACCATAAATAATACTCATATTTTATTAAACAAAAACAAAACTTAAAGAAAACAAAGATTGCAGGCATTTTAAAATATATGTACATATGTACGTTTGTTGATCAAATTTTTAAACGATTGACTTTTATTTTATTTAAACAATGGGAAATAACAAAACTAAGAGAATATAAATTTTTATAAGTAATAGAAAATAAAATAAACAGAAGAAATAAAAAATTATTTTGAGTTTATTGTTATTCTTTAGAATTAAGGAAAGGAGAACATTAAATTGCAGTTTGGAAATTGTTTTTAAACATTATAATTCTAGGAAACCATAAAAGGTTTTTTAGAAATCCCAAAATAGAGAGCGCTAACGAGCATAGTTGAATAACGAATAACTGTATAAATTATACCTCTAAAATTGTTTAAATTTCGTTGAGGGTTCGTTTTTTAGTTTTTTTGCACGCTTGGACGCTTTGCAAATTCGCCGCAACAATATCAAATAATAAACAACACAATAGGGAAAAAACACACACACGCACATATGGCGATAAGCACACTAGGAAAAGATATTATGAGGCTGGCAACACTGGTCATACTAAAAGAGAGAGCGAGAGAGCCGCTGATCAGCTGCAAAGAATAAAATGCATCTTTTTCCTAGCTTCAAGATACTCTGCGAAACTCTACAAAAAAAAATAAAAGTTTGATCACAAATTTCATCTAGTTTACTTAGCCACTTAGCGGACTAGATCTAGAAATTCAAATTGCTCTGCTTAATTTTACGCCTTTTATTTGGCTAGCGTTAATTGTGCCACCGCTATTATGCAGTTGTGGTTATAGATACTTTTTCGTTGTATCGCTTGAGATAAATATATATACTCGTGTATATGTGTATAGTTTCACACCTTGGCGACACACAGGCACACACACACACACGCGAATTGAGCACGCGACCGTTGATCGCGTATAAAAAAACGTTTCATTGGCTCATCTCAAAAAGATTACTTTTGTACTTTTTATTTGGGGTTTCCTCGGGGTTTTCTCTTTACACACTCGCGCACAAAACTCTGCCCGATTTTTATAAATGGTTTTCAGATCGATTTCCTATTTTCCTGGGCTGCCAGTGGGGCAGTATTTAATTGTAATTTATTTTCGGGCCGCTTTTGTCGCGCGTTCTCTTTTTCGAGCGAACCGAACGCCTTGAATATCTGAGCGATACTAAGGCGAAAAGCGAACGGTGAACGTAGCTGCCAGATACGCGGCGAACAGCGAACGCGGCGAACTCGCCTAAAATAAACAAAGCCAAGTCACTCAACACGCTTGCTTTTTTGAGTGTTAAATCTGAGTGATTTTCTTTGTTTTTTGCTTTTTATTTACATTTGCCGTTTTAAGTTTACTGATGAACTTTAGAATTTCTCTCTTTCTCCCTCTCTGCGGTTCTCTCTCTCCCCCTTCTCGTTTATCGTTTATTCCCTTTTCTCTGGCATTCGCATTCAACTTGTTGATAGCGCTACGTTTTTCCTTTTTTCAGATTTCTTATCAGCGAAAACAAATTGTATCTGTGTTCTGTGACCTGGGAAATATGCGACTTTTTACATTTTTTTTTCGCTGTTAACGCTAAAGCGACCATGGCCGTAATTGATTGCCGACGCCTGCAGATAGAATAATGAATCGATGGCGAAAACCTATAAACCTGAACAGAAGCAAATTTTTTCACTTCTTGTATTCCAAAAAACATATGGTTAATATATGTATACATATTGCCGTACTACAACTATGCACATACTTTTATACGTGCAATTGCCAATCCTCAGATTGTTATAATCCCTGAATTCATAATAATAAAAAAAATAAAAATAATTTCTCTCTGCAACGAAATACAATTAAAAAATTGATATTTTCTTTAAAAAAAAACACTACAAATAATTTACCTGCTTTTAATTGTGTATAAATACACCAAATATTTAAAATTTGATGAATTTAGGGATTATTATTTGATAGACAATTTAAAATTATTTGTTAAAAATTCTTGACAAATTCGTAAATGGGTTTTATAAATGAAAATTTTTTTTTTAATTTTGGCCTGTTTGCTATCCACACTCTTTTTTTTCATTTTATATCCAGTCTATTATCTGCAAAGCCTTTGTTCTGCTTTATGGGTTTTTATATTATACAACATTCTTATGTCATTTTATATCGCAGATAAGCTCAAATTAATTAAGGAGATTAAGAGAAAACCAGCAAAACAAAGCCAGCCGAAAAGGCAACAAAACATTTGTTGTCTGCAGTGGGAGTTAATTAAAGGTGTTCCTTTCTCTGGATTCTCTGGCGATATCAAATCGAACAAAGACAACAGCTGTTTGCAATTTTTCCCCCCCGAAGAATAAAACCATTTATATGACTTTACTCCAAAACCGATGGGAATCGATTTAAATTGTATTGACGAAAAATGCACCGTTAGTTGGACATAAGGCCCACAAATACAGACAAGAGTATCTGTGTGCACTCAGTTGGTTGGCCAAAAGAACCGGCTTTGAGCTGACCAGAAACAGAATCAAAAACCGCGAAAAAGGGGAAATAAACTAAAAATCACTCAAAGTTCGCTTTCAACTGCAGCTGTTCAAGATAAACTTTCGATAAACTTCACCGCAGCTTTGTCTCCGACCAAAAAAGCTCCAACCCCTCCGCACTCAAAAGTTACGATATTGGCCCCCTTTTGAGTGCGGACTTAAACTTTCACTCATTGCCAAGTTACCGGCAATCGGAGCTAAAGTGGAGTGGAAATATCGCGAATCAAAACAAAGTAAATTAAGCGCAAAGTCAAAACAAAGCCGGAAAAAAAGATTAATCCACTCAAAAAGAACATACTCTATAAAAACTTACTTGATTCTTACAAAATAGTGCACAAATTGATTTAAAAAACATTTTATTTTAGTTTATCAAATATATTTCATCATTTGTAAGCATTTCTTTAACATATAAGATTTTAACGCTTATAACTTTCGAATCCAACAAAAACTATTTAATAATGACAATAAATTAACTCAGATTTGCGCTAAAAATTTGAAAAGTTTTTAGATAGTTTTTATCTTATTGTTTCTTTTTAAAAATATATGCTCATTTTTTCAGTTTCAACTTTAAATTAATTTCGTTTTTAAGTGAATTATTATAAAAATATATTCGAAAGGGTAATACAATTTTTAAAAAGCTCCCAACAGCTTCTCTTGTTATTCTTCCCTACAATTTAAGTTAGCTTTTCACTCTTTTTGTTTTCGTTCTTTGTTTGCCAGTGTTTTTGTGGAAACGGAAACGGAAATGACGGCACCCCAGAACTTGTGTGTTTGTGTGTGTGCTTAAGAAGGAGTCCCTATAAACCACATAGAGCGTGACAGCGACGACATCAGCGACTTTCGCTTTCTGAAAAGTGTTGACAAAGCGTGCTAAGTCTTCTCTGCTGCTTCTTGTTACCATTACAAAGGCAAACAGAATCCGCCAGTCGGGGATCCACTGTACCAGAGGGGCGGGGCTGCAAAAGGGGGCGTGAGAGCCACGCGACAATGGCCATAAATTTTGCAAAGTTCTCTAGTTCTGTCGGTTGGCTTTTGTTTGTTTGGCTGGACCGCTGTTTGTTTGGCCGTTTGTTTGAAATTAATTAAAACTTTATTTGATTGTTTGCAGTAGGGCAGAAGTTTGGGTTAGTATCATCCCAAAACCCCACTTGAACCCAACTAAATCCTCAGCCCACCAAATGCAAATCGGATTGCCATTGATTTTAGTTTTGATCCAAAATTCATTTACTAATTGCAGACACACTTAGGCTTCTCAAAAATTCATAAGCCAGCCTTTGATTTCAAGTTTCCAATTTTACTCTACTTAACATCTTGCCTTGTCTCGTTAATATTTGATGGGGCAAACACAAAGACGGATTTTAATCCCATCCTCCCATTTTTCAAAAGCAGGATAATGAACATTTCAGTATGCAACAATGGCATTGAACCTTGACGCGTTTTGACTTTAAATTCAACACATTAATCTGGCCAAAATTTAATGACCCAAAACAGTGTTGATTGCTTAGCTGGAAAAATGTTAACGTTATTCTGGTGGGAACTTACCAATTTTACGTCTCGCCCGCCATAAAACAGGCGGCGCCGCATTGTTCGGGGATGATGCCATTTCAACTATGTCTGCAATTAAAGAAATCAAACATTATTTCATATCTTTGAGAGGATTTACCTAGAAACCCATTTATAATTACATCATACATGATTTAATTAATTGCGGTTCCGTTTCAAATGGTTCACTGGAAAAACCCTCGAGCCACGAATCCGGCAGAAACTTTTTAAAGGGGCCATGGAATCGCCGTCCAAAAAAAAAGGCGAAACAAATCTTAAGATAACATTGAACACCCAGAGATACAAGATACATCCGCCAGCAAAAAAGCAGTGAATGAATGCCGGCTGAATGGGTGAATGACTGAGTGACAAGCTTTGATTAATGGAGTCAGCAGTCAAAGCAACATCATTAGACTATTTATGAATGTTTACGAAAAGTATGCAAAAGTTGCCAGAGCAAAAACCAAATTTATAACGTCGTCTGGCGAAGTTTTCCATCATAAATAATTTTGAGACATATTTGTTGGAAAACACAATTTATAGTTGCTTTAATGGAGCATGAGATATGGATATTAAAACAATGAAAAATAGTAATAATCATTTTAAATATTTAAAATAGTACTTTAAATATATTTTAAAAATATTAATTCTTTTAATCCGATTAATAATGTGTTCTGAATATATTGACCAACTTTAAACAATGGCATCAAAAAGCTTTGCATAAATTACCAACATATTTGTACTCACTCTAACATGAGTAGAAGTTATAGAAATATTCATTAGGTCAACAAAAGGCTTTTATACCAACAAATTCAAATGAGGCAATCAAATAAAGAACTGAGTAAGCATTTGCTAAGACAACAATGTTTGCCCCTGGCCAAACTTTGATCAGTAATAAAGTGATATTGCCAAAAATATTTTGAATGAAATTCCATATTTATAGAGGAACTTTCCTCTGACTGTCTGTCTTTATGACTCTTCTCTCCGCATTGCTGCTGGCTCATGTTTGGCTTTTCTTATCGCGACACATTGCTGCCTTCGCCTTATCAGCGGAAAACAGAACAGCCCGACCTTGACTTTATATCTCACATTTAGTACGGCGGTTTCAATCTGCGCCGCCACTCAAACAGTCGCCCAAGGCGTGGAAAAGTCAATGAACCGAGCGGGAAACGATCGTCGCCGACTACTGGATTCCATTCGATTTGACTTGATTTCATTTTACTTGTGATCTTAATGAATTAAACAGCAGTAAATTCCATTAAACCGAATCAAGTGGCTTCAAATTTTCGTTTCATTACTCGTTTACTTGTGTTTCATTTCCTGATGAGCAATAAAACTTAAAATCTAAGAAATAAATCATAAACATAATAAAACAAAAATTAGTGAGTGCAACAAAAAAATATAATCTTACACATTTCATAATACATTCCTTTTTAACTTTAAACGTTAATGCAAAATATAAATATAAATATTTTAATAAATATCAATGGCTTCAAGAATACATTATTCTTTCTGCAATTTGTGAGATATTTCTCGAGTGTATTTTTTTACTATATTTGTATTTATTTGGCTGTCAATCTCATTGTCAGTTGGCGCCATTCGTCGATCAACGTGTGTAAGATTAATCGACAGGGGCGGAACAGATAGTGTCGAGGGGAGGCTAGACGGCCGAAGCAGGGCCCGTTTCCCCAGATTATAACTGCGCACAATTTATTTGCAATTAGTGGTTGCAAACACACAGAAAACATTGCGAAGACAATGGCGAAATAAAATGAAATGCAAACAGTTAGAACGGCACGGAAAAAAGTCGTTAGATAACCCGGCTTTTTACAGCCAGACAAGCACTACAATTAGGTAACAATTTAGGGTTCGATAGTTTCGGCCTGAACAGGGCCGGATCTAAAGTAATGTTTTCAAGGGAACTCTTTGGAATCATGAAATCAGGAAAGTTCTCCAGAAGTCAATTTAAAATGTTTCCTTTCATTTTCATTGAATAAAATTTATCACCTACGCTAAGATCATAAGATTATTTAAAAGCAAGCAAAATAAAATTGTTTCGTTGCTTATATATATATATAAGCCAAGACTTTTAAGTTTAATTGCAAGCAACATATTAAATAAAATTAACATTCCCTCAGGCAGTGTATACATAAACTATACCCTAATTAAAAATGCCCTCGTAATCGACATTGGACTACTTCAACGCTTGCCCAATCAATTTCACAATAAACCCTCTCAAAAAACCATCAAAATTACCAAAAAAAAATTAAAGTGGCCAAGTAGAGGGAATTATAATTCATAATTAATACGAAACGCATATCACGCAAACGTTGACCGTTTTGTGACTATAAAATGCGTAATCATCTAAATAATAACAATCCACGTTTGCAGGGGCACCATAAACCGTAAACAAAAATTATTGTTGCAAATCAAACAGCAGCTGACGATGGGTAAACAACAGGCAGCTAGAGAGCCCGGTAAACAATAAAACACGAGCGGAGCAACTTGGCAAACAGAGGCCTCAAATTGGCCGGGCCAAAAAGTAAAAAAAACACAAAATAAAAGGAGAGCGCAGCGAATCTAGGTGAGATCTATGGGGCGTTCCATCGCTTTATGGCCAACACCCACACCCAAATAATGGAGCTGTGGGTGGAGTAGTCAAGACGACAGGCAACAAATCAATCAGCCAAAAAAAATCATAAAAAAAGTTCCGACCTGTTTGGCATTTTTAATATTTCTGCGTTGCCAACTAAGATGATGCTATGCACTCTTAATTTATTTCGTTTGTCTCTCCTTTTTGTGTATGTTTTCTATAAGGCAGATATTATAGAGTTGTTGTAGGGCCATTTCCATATTTAAAAACTGAGTTCTGTCATCTGTTGTTAGCTATAAAAAATAATCAGTTGAGCCAGTTAAGTGAGATCTTAATCACTAGTTTGCACGTTAATAAAGCTTGTCAAAAGCTGAGCCCCATATTTGAAAAATGACTTACATTTTTATTTTATTCGTTAAGGTTTTAGATAAAAGGTGTTAGGTAAATGAAATATTTTACTGCAGAATAAATTTTATATTTTCAGAGACTTAAATGCCGAAAATAGTTTTAACTTTTTCACTTGTAATATCCTAAAGCCTAAAAATGGGGAAGGTCCCAAAAATGCATTTGCTTTTTAATTTATTCAATTAAAAATTAGTAATATTGTTTTAACAGCTAAGAATCACACATCTTGAGACCTTTGTTTAATATAATTTGAGTTAAAATTCACCTGCTTAAAGAGCTCAACCGTTTTTGACTTTTGTTATATTTACAACTAAAAGTTTTGAAAGTCAAATTTCTTCCAAGAACTTTTTCCCATAGAGCATTATATAGCGATCTTCAACTTTATCTAAGCTTTACTTTCTAAACCCGGTTTTCCTTTGCTCAAGTTTGGGTAATTGTTTGGCAAACACAATAAATCTAAGCTTAAATGTTTCCGTGTGTGTTTGTTTGCATTTTCATTGACGCTGTGCGGCATGTCAAACACTTTTCTTTTCGGCCCGAACTTTCATATCTGTTTGGGGACCTGATAGAGCGAAGTGCATGGAGTTGGCTTGTGGCTAATGGCTAATGCGTCGTTTAAACGCTGACATGCATGTCGTGAAGAGATAAGATACCACGAGCCATATACCACATACCACAGAGTATATAATGTATATGCATATAATGGAGTGTGCTTGGCACATATTTGTTATTTGAGCAGATTTGTTGGCGCTGATAAAAGCGTTGATATCACAGAGTGGCAGGAAAGGGAAGCCGGGCCGTCACAATGCTAAAAGCCACGCGTATTTCGAATTAACATTAGCGTGCTGATTAAGCGAGTCAATTTCATTCGCGACCAGCACCTTTTCAACACATTTTTATTGAATACTCTCAATGTGGAACTCCTTTTGTTGCCAGCTGCTGGAAAAATGCAGTGATTCACTTGGCGACATCGCCGCGGCTCTGATCTTTCTGTCGAACCAGTTAATTAACGATTTCATGCAAAAATCCAAAATCTTTCCACACTCTGACTTGGCCAAGTGACGTGCTTTCAGGTGACGCAAACCTCGAAGCCGCTGACGTCTCTGATTTGATGTCGATTTATTTCTGGTCACTTGTGGGCTTTCTGGTTACTTGAGGAAGAAAAGTTGATGGAGTGCAGGTGCAACAATGCACAGAAAGGGGGAGTGATATTATTATCTGACGATTGAGTCACCTGGAATTTGCATGGAATACATTTATCTCTGTAGTTGGAAAAGGCCCTCACTTAATGAATATGCAAAGCTTAATTAGTCGCCTGATAAGTGCCTGAGTCATATGATTAAATTTTATTTAGTTAGCAAGAGTTCGGATAATTGTAAAATTTATAATTACAATTATATTATAATTTAGGGAAATTTCCCGTGTTAATTACATTTAAAATTTTTGAACGATTAGAATAACTCAAATTAAATGGTATTGCACTATACTATTTAATATACTATAATGCATAATTTAATACAGTAAACTGCTAAACATAATAATTAATAACAGCAACGTTCGATTTGCTTCATTAGTTTTATTTGTTTGAATTTTAATGTTACTAATTTATTGAATGCAAAAACTATAAGGTAATAGATATAAATCACACCTGTTTTCAAATATTTCCACACTAAATTAGATTATTTATTTGGGATATGTCCAAA
Organism: Drosophila kurseongensis; assembly: GCA_018153305.1. Taxonomy (NCBI): domain Eukaryota; kingdom Metazoa; phylum Arthropoda; class Insecta; order Diptera; family Drosophilidae; genus Drosophila; species Drosophila kurseongensis. The sequence goes on along the minus strand of JAECXX010000210.1, from coordinate 9,349,911 downwards.
TACAAAAGCCAAATTTATGACTTTAGAAAATGTTTATGATGTTGAGGATTGTAAAACAAATATACAGTTGTGTTGCTTTCTGATTTGTATTATATGTATATATATTCACAACCTAAAAATCTTTAGCCACTCATCTGGTCATTCACTGAAAATCTGATAAACAAACAGGCAGTCCCACAAAATGGTAACAAATATTGGCGCTTATCTGATTCACGTGGCCGATGAGGCTGCTCCAGTTTTCTGACAGCTAGACAAATGCTAGATCTCACCGCTCCGTAGAGCCCACACACGTTCATAACAATAACCATCATCATCACTATCTCCCACCTCGGTTAATTACAGACATCTATGTGCGAGCTGCGAGAACAACAACGAAACATGTCGGTTAATAAGATAGTTAAAATGCGAAACACGTTGAGCGGCTGCAAAGCGATTGAAACTGAGGAAAAATGTCAACCGGAGACCTTAACGACGTGATTGATATGGAACAGGAAGAACCAACCAGCGAAGCGAAATTTCGATGGGGAAGTCATTGCACGATTTATTGTGTGTTCAGGGTGCACGCACACTTATCGCAGGCACTGTGCGCGACTGCAGCAGTTTTTTTAATGGGGGCCTCAGAAAAAAACAAACACTGTTTCTGGTACAGGGAAACTTTCATATCAAGAACTATGGTTTACCGCATTTCTACTCATGATAAGAAACAATTGAAATGGTTTTAGACCTAAAAATATCAGATACACATTATGTTAAACATGAAAAACTTAAGTACTATGAGGTATTGGCCTTTTCAAATTGAGTTTTGATATTTAGAATGTCTGCAGACGAAACTGTTTGAAATTCAGTATCGCAATAAACTCTTTTAATGCCTACAGGAAATTATACGTAAGGAAGCCTGTTATTAAAGGCGTTTTCTTAGATAATTAAAACTTAATTGCGGAGTTGAAGTCGAACTGCTAATTAGAGAACCGTAAACCTAGATGATCTGACAGGGCAGCAATACTTGTAAAGGTAAATAGATTTAGACCAGGTGAGGAACTGCTCAAGGGGGCGGGGTTAAAGGGGCGGTGCTAAAGGGGCGGGAGAAGAGGAGGAAGGCACGCCATAAACATCAAGTGCTGCCTGAAGTGTCTTATCTTATGACCATATAACATGGTAACTCTCTACCTCGACCGTTATTCGGCTAACGAGCTTGCAAAATCTCTTCGTGCCTTATTTTATTTCTTTTTTTGACAGTCTCAAGCGGGCACTTCACGGCACAAACGAAATGCTCAAGTAAGCATAAAATGCAATTAAAAGAAGGATCGCAAAAAATAAAGACAGAAATTAGAGCAAGTGTACGAGTATTAAAAAGAAATAGACAAGGGAAAAGTTTTAGCCGAGTGATGAAAATATAAAGATAGCAACAACAGCAAGTAGTACAAAAAAAAAGTATTTACAATGATCTTCACTCACTGAAATACCATCTTACATTTGTTTTTAGCTGGAGTAAATGGGTTTAAGCGATTTGTATCAACCTACCTAAATATCTAATTCTGAACTCAAATCTCAATAACAATTAAACACTAATTTACACATACATATCATTTTTCTCCATTAATTGACATATTAACTTTTCACCCCTTAAACTATAGAAACTTACAATATTGATCCGCCTTTGAGGGTTTTCCCAATTAATCCAAATTTATAGTTTGTGTTTGGTTATCCCTCAATTTGTTAACTTATTTATTTGCTGGCCGTTTTCCGCCGACTTAACAATTGAAATAAATTTGCTTTTATTGGAGCGTTATTTAATATATCACAAAAACGCGCATATATAGACTTTATGTGAGTATATATGTTTCATTAATTCACTCAACTCGCTTCGACTTTCGTTTGAAACATTCGCGTGTTTAATTTGTATTTTGTATTTCTTTATTTTTGTATTTTCGTTTTTTTCCCTTTGTTTCTCGCCCAGTCTCTTTCCCAGCGAACCGGGGCAGGCAGAAAATGAAGAAAAAACACTGTCACTGCTTATAATAAATTAAAAGATGTATGGAACTGAGACGGCGGGCAAATAATTTGTTGCCTGTTTTTAGTACGGCCGTTGTCATTAGAAAATGATTATAAATCTCGTCCCGAAAAGCAGTATTTGTGCTTAAAAAATGTAAATAATTTAATTTGATTTTTAAGCATATATTAGGATGGCTTTTTTGCGAATGCCTTTATGTTTTAGCACGAATAGCGAACACACCAACGCAGCTATACTATAAATCAGAATCTGGATTGGTAAATTCTGCTTCTTTTTGCTTCTGCTCTTCGCCTCTTTTATTCAGCTCTTTCGCCTTGCTTTGCTCGCCGCTTCTTAATTATTTTTTTTTTGTTAAATAATACAATACACTTCACTGTTACTTCGAAGGGGGGGAACTTCTTGGGGCTTAGAAAATTTCCTCGATTTCCGACTCACAATATACGATTTCGATTTCGAATTCCTTTGCTGCCCTCGCCGCAGTTGAAAAAGCGTAAGAAAGCGAAACACACGCTCTATACACGTTCAGCCCGATCGGATCATCATTATCTTGATCCCAAAAATATATAATCCGCATTCAGGCTGGTTGTACATTTATTTCTTTTCGCTTCAGCTTTTGCCTCCACTTTCGGCGGGAGTCCTAATCAACCGGGAATCCGAGAGCTGACAACTGAGAACTGAGCGCGACGAGCGGTGAGCGTGAACTGAACGGAAAGCTGAAAGCGGAAAGCGGCCCAGCGATCGTGGAGCAGCGCTGCGGGCGTCGCCGTCGACGGATCCCCACTCGCAGTTGGCGCTCCGCAGTGCTGACGTTTTAGCCATTTTATTTCTGCCTATTTTCACAAAAAGTCAGTAAAAAATATTATATTACTCATTTTGTTATATAGGATTTTCCAATATTTAGCAGTTTTGCCGCTTTAGCCATTTCTTCGAATGTTAGCCCTTTTCTATTAAACTTTTCTTCAAAAATCCGGATAGTCTTAACCATTTTTAAAAATATACAAATTCCTTCAAACAAATAAATATAATAACTTTGTTTAATTGGCAGGGTCTTAAAAGCTTTATATAAGACGTTTTTGAGTTATTTAAAATACATAAAGTAAATAATCATCAGATTCCATTGTCAAAACAAAAATGTTGAATTAAAACGTTATACGAAAAATACCTAGAGCTCTACCTCCAGGTATTTAAATGCAGGAAAATGGGTATTCAAAAAGGTATCACAGAAATAAATCAATAGTAAACGTTGTTATTTTCTTATTGAGTTAGTTGGAAATCTTAAATTGTGGCACCACTATAGCGCTCTGCTTCAATAGGCAGAGGATGCAGCGGCAGAGAAAGAGAGCCGGCTGGAGCTGGAGCATTTGGATTTGGATCCCACGTTGTGAACTGTTCTTTTTTTTTCATTTGGCCTAACCCCTTCCCTTTGAATCTCTTCTCTTTTTGGCAGCTAACGGGTGCAAAGTCCATGTGCAAGAGCGAATGCATCCGAAAGGTATTCGCATTCGGGACTGCACTGCATCCAGTTTTCAGTTTTCAGATTTCTGTTTGCCGTCTGCTGTTTGCCTTCACACCTTCCGCCGACCCCCTCCCCATGCCACTATACCTCCATTTCCCCATGTACCCTCCCCTTCTTACGCCCCTGTTCGACTAGTTCGTCGAGATCGCCGGTGCTAACTGAAACTAATTCTCGCGCTGCGCTTTCCGCTTTGCATTCCCCTAGGATCGGCGGAGGGTATTACGTCTGCGAGATTTCAAATGACACTATTAATGGAATCACGGGATTAAGGAAAACACAACCTTAAGAAAGATCAATGTACTGCTAACTCACTGCCGGGGGAATTTATTTATTCTTAGACCCAATTGTTGATATTAAATTTAATGCTGTTTTATTTTTTTCAATGGTTTCTTTTGACTAGATTTCGAAAATGTTCTATTTTCATGTAAAAATTAGATTGTAAACTTGAAAAATCAATTAACTACAAAATTACTAAATTCTTTCTTGGGGCAACATTTTTAAAGTTTAGTTATCAACTAATTAATATTCCCAAAATTTAGAATAACAAATTAAGAAAATTAAAAAAGAGTCTTCAAATAATATTTAAGACATAAATAATTATAATTTAGGGGCTTACAAAATTATTAGATTAGAAGAATTATTAATTGAAATCTTCATATTAGCAAGTTTAACTTTCACTTAAATATATAGATATTTTTTTTCCCAAAAAATTAAATTTCCTAAAAACTAAACACTAATACACTTCACTACTTTAACTTCTACAACCAGTTCTCAAAGCTTTAAGAGCATTTGCATATCCATAGACTCAAAATATATTTTCCGTTCTCGTTAAAGATTTCTTTGGGCTCTTAACCTTTACCGACTCAGCTGTGTCGACATATTTTTTGTTTTTGGGTCAAGAAACCACCAAACCAAATCCAACTGAAAATTGCAGTGATTGCAAAAGGCGCAAAAAGTATGTTTCTAAACCAAAACCGCAACTCAAGACCTCAGAAATGCTTGCGTGATTTGATTCGGTGGAACTGTGTTTATTTGCACAGATAAACGGAGTGATACTTAGGAGCCCCTAACATATGGTGGAAGTGTTCACAGCCGCTCTGCGATATTAGTTGATACTACCAATTAGCGGCCTCACAGCACTCGGGGGCGATTAGTCACAGACCATTTGGCAATCAAAGGTGGCGATTTGCTAAACTTTTGTCTTTCTATTTGCATTCTGTAAAATGCCAGAAAATAAAGGAAAACGAACACTGTCTCGTTGCCAGGTCGGCACATGTGATGTGTACATACACCCATACCTGTTTACTCATGGTGGTCTATATAATGGCCAAAAAAATAAGCGAAAACAAAAAAAAACACAGACAGCACATGTGGCCGAAAAGCTGACTCTGACATTGTCCCCCGCCAGACGGAAAGCCAAACACGCCCCCAGAACAACACAATTGTCACTAAGTAAAACAGAACAAATCAAGAACAAATAGTAGAAATTTCAACTAAATCAGGCCATGAGCTCGTGCTTGGCGAAAGACAATCTATCAAAAACAACACCGGAAAATTACTGTGAAAACTCCACAAATGGAGATAAATCTTCGCCATGTTGCTACATACTTCTACTGCAATGTCAGCCCTTGGCACACATATTCTCTGCATAAATGTTACCAATCAATTTTTCCACTTTACTGTCAGCATAATGGGACTTGTTATCGAATGTCAATTTCTTTTAGATTTTCCATGCTTAAACAGGTTCAAAATGATTTCACTGGGCGATACTCTGTTATATTAGGATACAAAAATATTATTAAATAATAGTTTTTCAATAGAACATTCATAGAACAAGTATAGTTCGTCGTAAATTTTTGAAAAAATGATGTAAGCAGCACATCATTAAGCAATCCAAAACAAGCCCACCAACTGACCACGGCCAGCTGAATGTACGTCACAAATGGTTGTGAAGCACCCCTTCCGCTCCTCCTACCCCCCTCGAACCATCATCATTATACACATCAACATCATAGCCATTAAAAATAAAGCACACATTGAAAGGCAACGTGCGCCAATTGTCGGAAATGCAAAAGAATTGTGCAAATTTTCACGGAAAAGAGGGAAATCAAAAAACTTGTTCGCTTGATTGGCGCTGAGGGGCGAAAAAGGGGGAACGGTAGATCAAAAAACCATTTCAGCCGTATCAGCTTTTGTTCTGTCTGCCAAAAAGTAATGAACTAGTGCATGACGGATATTTTGGAAATTAAGTTACTCAGGCTCCTTTTCCTTTTCTGACTATTTCAAGAAAATTGCAAAAATGTATTTATTTTCATTTACATTTGTCGACAAACAACCGCAAAAGAAAATCTCTCACCGCTGTCTATAACGGTCACGTTTCGCATTTTCAGCCAAACAAAACTGCATTGTAATGGCGAGTGCTATCTAAGTGTTGTATCAACAATGGCCTAACAATTGCCTTAAAAACACACACAAGCCCACTCGTAGGAAGCAGCAAATTAAAGCCAAGATAATCAAGATTGAGAAAACGGCAAACAGTAACAAAATAAAAAGATGAAAAAACAAAATAAAGCGAGACTTTTGTGATGCAAAACTTCCACAACGAGTAGGAATAATTCAATAAAGAAGAAGCAGTTGCAACAGGTAAATAAGCGAAATGAGGTGTTAATCGAATGCGCAACGTGCGACACGGTAAAAATCGTAAGATACCAAACAGAGGCACGACCATAAACACACTGTGCGTTTCAAATCTGTAAAACAATTGTGTATTAATAAAAAAAATATTTGAAATTCGTTCTTACTGATATGTTTATTAAAATTATTAAAGTTTTTTTAATTCGCCTGAAATTTTAATGATGGATTGGCGAAAAATCTTAACTATTCAATTATTTTCTTTAGCATTATATTAATATAAACAAGAGAGAACGCTATAGTCGGGTGCCCCGACTATCAGATACCCGTTACTCAGGTAAAGGGAGTGCAGGAGATGGAGATAGAAACTTGATCACGCATAACTTTTTAACGAATGGTCCGATTTGAAAAATTTCTTCTACATTTCGATAGGTATTGATAAACACAATAAAACTGCATTTTACTTTTCCGAAATATTTAAATTTTTAAAATCGTATATTAGCGATTGTGGGCGTTAAAGGGGCGTGGCACCTTTTGAAACAAACTTGCGCTGCGTAGGAACTCCTAGAATCTGCATGCAAAATGCCAATCTTCTAGCTTTTATAGTTTCCGAGATCTCAGCGTTCATACGGACAGACAGACAGACGGACAGACGGACATGGCTAGATCGACTCGGCTAGTGATCCTGAACAAGAATATATAACTTTATAGGGTCGGAAACGCTTCCTTCTACCTGTTACATACTTTTGCACGAATACAATATACCCTTTTACTCTACGAGTAACGGGTATAAAAACTAATACTAATGAGTTGCCTTGATAAATAAAATGTGAATTAAATAAGTTTATTTATTATGAAGCTAATGTACAAATAGCTTAAATATAAAGAACCAAAAAATAGGCTAATATAATTACAGTAGGAAAACGTACTGCACCTGGTAAAAAATGCATACATGAACGCGCATAAGTTTAAAAACAAAGGAAACAACTTATGAGTCGACATGAACTGGTCAGTTTATTTACTAAAAGGTCAAAGCGTCTGGCCCTTGGAAAACCTTTTAACGCTTTGAGGGATCATCGAACGGTGACCGAAAAGCGCGACCACCATTGAACTGCCTCATGCAAATTTCTAAAGCAAAGAAAAACGAGGCAAACGCCTAATTGAGCCGTAAATGACGGAAATCGTTTGAGACGTAAAAAAAAACCAAACACGAATGCAACAAGCGCTGACAACTGAACAAGCTAAAGTCATTAAAATAACTTTGCGACAAATGGTAGCGAATACTTGTCAAATGAGCTTGTTGGAGTGAGGGAATTATGCTTTGTAGGAATACTAATTTTAAGGAATTCGCGACTCAGGAAATTCTCCAAATGCCTTTATTCAGATGGTATGCTGATTTATTCTACAACTTGTTTAGTTATATAAAACTGTATTAGATTTATTTCCATTGATCCATCGCATTTATTTGCATTACTCATACGCACCGATAACATCACTCATACGCAATGTTTACCTTTTACGTCATTGGTTCCTGTATGACTCAAAGAAAGCTTTCTCCATTACGTATTTAGCCGACACACCAACCAATACGGAACAGTAATCACGTAAATCAGTAGAGCTTAATCAACGAGCTTTTAAATTGTAACTTCAAATAAAATTGTTAAAATCATAATGTTAAACGAACTATTAAACAAGAATTTTTTAAATATATTGTTTTTTAATAAAATTATGAAAATGTTCAATAATAATGTTCAATAAAAATACCAATAAAATACTGGTACAATTATGTACTCCAATTTGTAAGCGAGCTACGCCGGTTTACAAAATCGTTTATTAATTTTTTGAACCAACTAAATTACTGAAATAAATAAATAAAATGAAGATTAAGAAAATACCGTAAAAACTTTAATACTGTTCCGTAATTTTAAGCCAAATAACTCAGTTATCGCAGTTAGACATAAGTTAAATATGCAACCACATTCAGTGTTTCATGATTACAAATTGCATGCATTTGCCAAAATTTTATGAATGCACAAGCACATTTTTATGGCGAGAATATTCTCCCTTTATGTTTGTTTTTATGCAAATCCAATATTCACGCTTTTCAAGTCCTGCACACACTCGACGAGGAGTCATTCAACTTACAGTTTTCCGCCAACAACACCACAAAATCGTGGTCGTAGCTACGTGACCATAAAGCCAAAAAGTGACCCCGGCAGATGACCGAATAAGCTGCGTACTCCAGGCCAGGATTTCCACCTGTGGCCATCGTGATGAGCATCCGAAAAGAGCCATGTCAAAAGCCCAGATAATGGCCATAAAAGAGCAACAAAAGGGGCCAGAGCTAAATAATTGCTGCGCATAAAGTTAAAGATATTCTTAAATGTTCGGTAAATGTTTATTGTCTCATTTTGTTTGGTACTTTGTTGCCGCATCTGCCGAGAGATTCAATTTCAAATTTTTGATTCTCTGTTGTAAAATGCTAAATGGCCAATTATTTTGCACCTTCTTCGAGGCACTTGAGATTCACTCGTCTCTGCTCTGCTCTTTTCCCCCACATCAAGGAAATTCCGTTTGGCCACAAAGGACCGAGCCAAGGACCAATTGAGGGGCCATTGAACTGTGTATAAATGCCGCAACTTGTTGCAGACACTCCGCAGGCCTTTCAACAGCCTCCATTCTCAGCCAGACAAACATCAAAAGCTGCCAAGGCCGAATTGCGTCAAAAACTTTGTCAAACAACTAATTAATATGCATATTACAGGCGATGTAAAAATGAGCAGAGGCACATTTTTTAATGGCCCCACAATTAACATAAATTAACAAGAAAAGGCAAAAATTCGGAATCAGTTTAAAACGCTTTGGAGATTACATTTTGGAAACAAACATTTAAAATGAACAAGGAGTTGGGTTTTGAAAAAAAAGGGAAATATTGTCATATTTTAGAGATACATTTTAGATAGAAAGACTGATGGAGCACAACAAATATATATAAATGTTACATATATAATTAAAATTACTTATCATTTCTATATTTATAAAAAATAATGTAAATTTAAATAGTTTACCAATGCGTAGATTTAAATTTTAGCTAGAATGAGAGTTTTGTATTATTTTTTTAAATACCTAAAACAAAGAAATTATCTTATGACCAAAATCCAAGGCCTTATTTAGTCGTTGAACGCTCTCTTCCTTTTCTTACAACTTATATCTATGCATAGACCATAGCTATGGTCCAAAGCACTTGCCTCCTCTCTCTTCTATATTTCATTAAGCTGCCAACCACTCAGCACCAGGAATATGTAGGAAAAACAAAAGCACTTTAAGCTGCTTTATGTTATATTTAGGTCCGAACTTTTTTTTCGCAAGTTATCAACACTCCGGGGAACACAAACACAAACACAGAAGCCTGGTCAACAGCTGCAGTTTCCTTGCCTGGGCGGAGAATTCAATAAAGCCGTTGACCACATACGGGAAAGGGGCGGAAGAGGCGTGGTTATGGCAAATTAATTCTATCAGCCTGTTACCAACACATTGGCAGAGACTCACATGGAAAATAATTTCAATTAGAGCAACTTGGGCGAGTGGCTTGGCCTTGGCTAATTAAGCGACTGAAAATCTTCACCACATGGAACTTCATTAGTGCGGCAAGTGCTAATTGCAAGGCGTTCGTTGATTTAACTGAAAGCATGTTTGATTTCGATTACCAAGACGCTAACAATTAAATTATGCTCAGTTGTCGGACGTGCGTTTTTGCACACAGCCCGCATAAGTAGGCTATGGAAAACTAGGAGAAACTCTGTGTGAAAAGCCCTGATATTAAGTAGCATTAGCAGGCACTCAAATAGAGCTTAATTAGGGTCTGCACTGTATTCGCTTTGATTGGCCAAATTTGTACGACTTAAACTTTATTGATTTCTAGGCAAATTGTTGTGATGTAAGTTTCGGGAATAAAACAAGAAATTATATATGGAGCTGTTGTCAATCAAGAAATAATGTGTTGAAAATCAAAAATTTAATAAATGAAATTCAACTAAATCAAATTAATATTTAACAGAAACAGAAACACAATTAAACTTTTTAAAAAATAAGTGGTTAAAACAACTTAATGTACAAGGTCATATGTAAATATTCTAGGAAACGTGTTAATAAAACAAACAAACAAATTTCCATTAAATTAATAATTCTGAGAAAAAGCAGATATTTATTTAAAAAGTACGTATTCAAGAGATGCAAAAATGAATAACACAACACACTTACTTTTTACCCAGAACTTCCGTTAAGCTAAATAAATTCCAGACAGGGGAATTTTCAATTTCCGAGTATTAAATATGAAAATGTTGATGTATCATTGCAAAACCAATTTCAAGAGTCTCTCATTTCTGCGTCGATACCTCCGGCAAACAGTTTGCTATCGCTCACCCACACACATGACCTTCACTGTTTGCCATCCTATGGGTTTTTCATATGAGCAACTCGCTCGCAACAAGGCCATAAAAGCAAATGGAAACGGGCGGATACCGACCACCCCACAGATCCCTACTCGCAGGGGCTTAATGCGCTATTAACCAACTTTATTCGGACCATGTTGTTCGCCAACTAGTGTCGGGCAGCCCTATGCGGTTATTTGTTATGCTACAAATTAGCCTGGTCAATTAGCGTGCAGCTGATTCAATTTCAGCTGGGTGCCTCGGGCCCAGAACTTTGCCTTTATGGTCCGGACTTTTAATTCAATTTTCACAGCGTGTATATGGATTTATGTAGAGATGATACGCAGCCGCAATCTGAAAGCCACTAAATGAATTTCATAAATGAAAGTTGTTTCAAAGGAAATTGAACTAAAAGGGTTCTCTTAATTCTGTCACACACGGTCCATTTAATCCTTTAAGTAAATAAACTACATTTTCCAATGTTTTCACAAGGGAATGTGGTTTTAGTTCTTCTACAATCTAAATTGAATTTACAGTTCCCTTCAAACCATTTTTAATTTGTTTTGGCTTGCCTGTCATTAAAGTTACAAATTGAATTTGTTACATATTTTTTTGAAAACATGTTTGATTTCAATTAAAACTCTTTGTTTTCATTTCTGCCATTTCAAAATCAAAGTCATTTAAGTGTATCAATTATTCAATACAAAGAACAAGATAAAAAAGAAAGTATAAATTCTCATTAAAAGTTATAATATGCCATTACATTCTCCGCTCTTTCTCTGTCATACTCATATTTTTTTGGCCGCTTGGTAACAGTGAACATGGAAAAACTTTTATGGCCATGCCGGCAGAGAGCGTTGCCTGTAACCCAGGACAACGGAGAAGGACAAATGACAGGACATTCGATATCCCGGTCTAAAAACTCAGAGGAACATAAATCACTGCAGAGAAGTGTAACCAGCGGAAATGTGGCATGTGGCCAGAAGGATTTGCAATGCGTTGACCGTAAAGTTGCATAATTTTGTGATTATCGAATCGATACTATTGTGTATGGCCAAACCGAATAACAAGTATATCAAGAACAATACCAGCTATGGAAATATAAAACTTCGTCAAAGTTCACTGACCGTTAAATTGGCAAATAAAATCAAATGAGTCATTGGAAAAAGTTTTGCTTCTTGAATCGAGGAAAAACTTTAGAACTTGACATTTTTTTTGGGTTCGGAGTAAGTCAACCTTAAGTGGGTGTCACTTAATATTTTATGTTTGACAGATGGGAAATGATCATAAAAATGGATTTTGTGCCATATATACATTTGGAGACAGACATTATTCTATTTTTAAAGTAATTACAATAGATGTGAATTAAATTTTATAAATAATAGGAAAAGTTATTGCTGACTATTAAATTAATAATAAAGTACCCAAATCATTTTCTCAAGTACTAAAACAAAAACACGCAAAAAATGTTCCAATTCAATAAATACACATCGATTAAGCCATCAAGTACGAAATTTATGGATTGGAGCCGAAGGATCCATTTAATTCCATAAGCGAACACAATTCACTGGCCGACATGCAAATGACAGGACTTCAATAACTCATCTGAAAAGCCTTGACCAATAAACCGATGTTTCCCCCTCGACCACGAAGCTTTTGAATTAATTGATCAGCCAAGCTGACTCCAACGCAGCCCAATAAACGAATTGCCACGAAAACTGGAGGCTAAAAAATGTGTTCATAAATTGTATACCCATTGGGGGCAACAAAGACTCGCTTTTCCTTATTTTCGGGGCCAAGTAAAAAGTTAAGCTCCTGACCCCGCCAGTTCCCTGTTGCATTCGATTTATTCGATCTCGCATCGGCAATCGAAACTTCCACTCAATTTATCTCGCAACCAACTTGGCAGCAACTTGTTCCTTTGTGGTTTTAAGTAGCCACTGGAAATTTGCCACGACTTGTGGCGGATGGGAAAAGGGGGAAAGTCCGAGGAAAGTGGTCAAGCAAAAGGAAAACTTTTTTATGCTCAAATTGAATTAAGCTGTAGGAAATTGGAAGAGAAGCTATCTATTAAGTGGATGGAATGTTAAGTACGTTTGGGTTAGGGTCTTGGAATATATTAATTCGACCAATCTTGAAAAAAATTATAACATCTTCTTTCTTGATGCTCAAAACTTTACCAGAAAAATCAACATTAATCTGCGACTAGTAATCAACCATAGAAAAAGGTCTTCTTCGGTTAATTCATTTTTCTTTATTAGGTTTCAGTTTAAAAGTTTCATGGGGTTTTTGAAATATTTAGAATTCATTATGAACGTAGTTATTAAGAAATCTTCTCTAGTTTAGAAGCAAAATATAATTTGTTTTCAAAACTGGATTGATCAAAACGTGAATTTGTAAAAATGAATTTAAGGAAAACTTTTTATACAAAAAAAAACACTATTGCTAGAATACCTTTTAGAACAGAAACTCAATCCGCTGTCTAGTCAATTAACCAAGGGCAAAATCAACACCTAAAGCTCCGCTTCAACATGAAAGTTTGCCCAACACGACCTGACCTCAACCTGAACCGACATGGAAAATCACTTACCAGTCGCTTTCCCGGAACAAAAAAGACCAAAAAAAAAAGGTTCAGGTTAATTTATTGATGATGGCGCGGCTCCCGAGGATGTTTATGAGCCCAAGCCACAGGCCCATAAATTTGCGGTAAAGCAACAAATCATCTTCATTATTCTCTTCCGCAGCAGCATCATCGCTGTGATTATTAAGTTAGGAAAACAGGTGAGTGGAGTTCATGGGGGATCATATTATCCCGGCATCATTGGCCCATGAAAATGCCTGTTAAATGTAGGTTATTTTTTCCCCTCCCACTGATTTTTGCCACATGTGCATCGAACTTAATCGCAAACATATTGAATAGGCCTGTGTGTGTGTTCTGGAGAAAAAAGATCTGAAGTGGAGGCACGAGCCGCTTATCAATAAATTACCAGTCCCCGGCAGGCAGAGAAAAAAATAGGTAAACATTATTATGTAAATGCAGTGTTGATAAAAAGTCATGACTATGCCCATAAATCACAAAATGGCGAGTGAAGGAAACAAGGGGAACCACAAATAAAATTGCTGAAAAATATGCAATAGCAAACATATGTGGAGTGTTCAGTTATGCGGAAACTTAAATGTTGCAGATGCAAAAAAATGTATGAAAATTGAAAAAAATAAATAAAATAAAGCGATATTGGTGGAAAAATAATTTATGATTTCAATTCATAAAAAAAACTGGGCAGAACAAAACAATCACAAACAAAGAATGGAGTTCAATTTTAATAAAATAAAGCTCAGTACTAATATATAAAAACATTTGAAATCAAAATAAACCAAAAGAGAGATTTGATAATAAAGTAGGCCATAAAAAAACCTTTTTTATTATATAACAAAAAAATGGCAAAAAGTAATTTTATCTCAATGTCATTTTCATAAGAATATTTCTCATCCTCATTATAAGTATTAAGTTCTTCAGTTCATTATAAGCTTTCACCAGCTCTCCTTTTATAAACCCTATAAATCCCACATCACATCACGCACACACCAAGTCCTCTAAAATCCTGAATGCCAAATATAACTTTTTTTTCGTCCGCGCGGAAACGCTTACAAAAACTGGGAAGAAGCAACGCAATTCATTTTCCCCAACCTCCAAATGGATTTTCCATGCAAATGGGCGAGTGAACCGGCAATATTTAAGCTCGACCAGGAAAAAACTGTGTGAAGAACAAAAGAGAATTGCGAAAAGAATGGTCCAAAAGTCACGTTAATTTTTAGCACTTGAAAAGCACGGCGAGGAAAAGCAGCCAGAGGAAAACATTTCGCACGTCATTTTGAGCCAAGGAAATTTGTAATGCAAAGTTGTCCAAAACAGTGTTAAAATAACTCAACGCGGGGGAGGTGGGAGGTGCGGAGAAGGCAACCACAAAATGAAATTCAAATAAATAAATTCACACACGCGCCGGCAAAACGAAATAGGGGATAAGTATTGTAAATTTTGGGTAAAAGGCAAAACAATTTCATTTCATTGAGTGGAGGGTGGGGCAAAATGGGGAAAGCAGATACTGCCTTTGTCAGCAAAACACATATAAATGAAATTGAAAATTGCCTAAAGGAATCCTGTCGAGATACCACCTACAAATCGTAGTTCGAACATGTAAATGGAAAATTAAAAAAAGGTAAAACTAACATTTTGAAATAGACTTTGAATTTCAGAGTTTAATAATTTACTTAGTGTATAATTTCAATATGCTTGTCAAAATTAAAGAATTTGTTTATTAAAAAATAAAAACAGTAATATAAATAATTTTAAAATACAATTAAGATTTTAATTATACACGCATGGTTTGGGAGCTTAACTCATTGCTAAGCAAAAATCTTATCAGAAGATAATAAAATTAATATGAAAATGTAATAATCGATAGATAATAGCTAAATACAATTAACAACGTGGGATGACGAGGTTTATCTGTGAAACTAATTGATGATAAGCGTCAACATTTAATCAAGCTAAAATAAAGGTTAAATTAATTCGAAATATTGCATTATTAATTTAAATCACATCAGTAGCTTACAAAACTAAATTTAAAGATTTAGAAGGCCTTTGCCAGAGAAAGGTAAGCAAACTTTTGTGACTAACTTTAACTACATATTTGCTTAGCAGGAAAATCCAACTCATACCATCCTCTGCACACTTTTCCCCTGTCCTTTGGTGCATAGTTTTCCCCGATCGAAGGCAAAGCAAACTACAAATACGGGACAAAGTAAAGGAATGCCTTATTTGGCTTTGGGCCAGATGTCAAGGATATCAATGGATGTACGTTCGTCCTGGGCTGAGTAATCTCGTGTGTGGCATTTGTAAACAGGTCTCCGAGCTCCGCTTTTCCACATTAAGGATACGATTTTTCTCGTTATGCAAAAGCAATTGTCTCCGGCATTTTCTCTTGTCGATTTTAGGCAGCAGGACAAACCACTTTTTATGCTCTCCAGCGCGTGTGGGCCATTTTGATTTTAACACAAAATTATTCACCATAAAAGTGACGGCTTAAAAGGATTGTGGGCATAATTTACAAGTAATCCCAAAGGATTTCATGTGAAAGTTCCTCGAGGAAAAGTTTGCTGCGTTCTGGCGCGTGAAATCATCATTTTTCGCTGCTGGGGGCTTCTCTTTGAGTTCTGGCCTAATTGTTGGTTAAAACTTTCGAGCTGCGCATTAAAAAGCAATTAGCATTAAAAATACAGCACATTTTATGAAAGCCAGTCGCGGCTAATTACAAATCTCATTTGAAAGTGTGTGCTTAGGTGCAGCATTGAAAAACTTTGGCCACAAAACCCGTCCAAAAGGATAATGTCAAAAAGTTGTCTAATGACAAATAAAAGACACAGGATGTGTGGGCCTAAGTAGACTACTTTCCTCTCTGATATATCCCATTTCTGTGCCTTGTTCTTCCGCATGTGTCATTTGTCTAAGTGCAGTTTGAGGGCCTGCAAACGAGTTTTGCTTTGAGGTTGAACCTAAAGAAAACTTTCCATTTTAGCTCTCTCTATTTTCACTCTAATCTTAAATTTACACAGTCGCCAACATGTTCTCCCCCTTCCAAAAATTCGTTATTTTTCAGCTTATCTGCAAAATTAAGCTTTATGCCGCCAGCTGAAATCACAAAGAGCTTTGATAAAATTCCAAATTCCAACCCTCCTTCAAAAGACAAATGACCCACCATCATGTAGGTTGTGACCTAAAAGTGTGTGCAACACATTTTTGTAATAAAGTTAAATTATGCATCAAAATGGACGAAATTCCACAGGCTCCTCTTGTATCTCGCTGGAATGATTAATTACAATGGCCAGCACCTTGGCATCAGCACACACTCTCAGCGAAAAGGAAATGTGATACACCCACAACCACCCACGCAGTTTGGTTGTTTTCGTGGATGGGTGCACTGAAGACAAAAAGGGATTCCATTTAAACCCTTTATTTTACTGACGAAATCATCGGATGATCGGACAGACAGACATAGCTAGATAAATGTGGACTTTACAGTAAACACAGTAAAGGTATAATAACTAAATAATGAAATTTAAATGCAGATTATCACTTGTCGCTTTGAAATCGGCATAAATTCAACAAAGTTATGGACTCTATAAGCCCAATTGTGCGTCACCTTTTTATAAGTCATCGGAAACTGAAACAAGCCAACATGAAAATTGATTAACGTTAAATAAAGATTGCAGATTATTAGAGAATCAAACAAGAATTGTATCTTAAGAAGCTTGTAACTTTGAAATAGGCTTAAATTTGGTAAAGATATGGACTCTAAAAGTAAATAGTAAGTCTATCGTAAATTTATAAATATCATATTTATTTGATTATTAATTTCCATAAATTCTTTTCTCTGTATATGTGGGTGCGTGAACTTTTATGGCTGGCTTCACAATTTAACCCAAGTCAAGACAAACAAACAAACCCACAATGATAGAAAAAATACGCAGAAAAACAACAGAAAGGCGAAGAAAACTCAGTTGGAGAAGTTTAAGAGCAGGGGAAACTAAAAAAGATTAGCCAAACTAATTGTTTGAAGTGATTTTTTTATCGACCTGCGAAATCAAGGTTGGCAATAAGTGGAAATAGTGAAAACTAAAGAGCCAACGTTTATTGCAGCACTGGGAAATTGATACGAAATCGACCCCTAAAAAGTATGTGTTTTCTTTCAGACGACAACCTTGTTGGTAGTGTTGAGTCCTGAATGTCCTTGCGGGTTCAATGGCTGCGATGACGTGGCAGCTGATGCATGAAATATGAGGTGCAGCAATAGTTGTCCGGTAGCCAACCCAAACTATGATTAATGCAGCACATGGCAGCAGTTGAAAATGCCAGTGACAATGGTATTTTCACTCCCTTCTGGCACTTGACAATTGCATTCCATGGTATTCGTTCTGCTTCTGTTCGCCATTCGCATTTCAGTATGCAAATCAAACAGAATCTTCGCATATTTCATGTACTATCAACTAAGCCACATTCTGCACAAGACACGTATTGCGGCAGAAGGAAAAGTCGGAGGAGGAGTCCTCTATATACTGCCAGTGGTCACAATAAATCAGTGTTTAATGTAATGAACTTAATGTGTAACTTTCAACACTTGACTGGACAGGCTAAAGTCGAGACTTCAAGTTGAATAATCAAATTAGAGAATAAAGGCAGAATATAGGCTATGGCTGAAGAACTTTAGACGGCATACGCTTAGATGTGGGTTTATTCACTTGATTGGGTGATGGCTAAATAAACTTTTAAATTAATTGTGTTTCAGTAAATATAAATTAAGTACCGAAATTATTATTTTTCTTATTTTCATATTGAGCCCCAGCCCCCGTTCTTATCCTAATATATATTTTTAGCAAACACCACAAGTTACCATTAAAATTTATAAGTAAAATAACATTATAAGCCTTGAAACTAAAATTGGGAACATATATTTAACTAAAACGTAAATTTATAAACAGCAGAATGAGAAATTTAATACAACTTTTCCGAACCGAAAAATGTACTGGAAATCGGCTGCACATATAAACAGGCCATTAACTTTCATGGAACTTCCTTAAAATTCAACTTTTCGCAAACTTTTCAAACCGCTTTTCCAGTCAAGCAAAGTTGCCACGTTCGACATGTGTTCAAAACAGTTGCCACCTGACACTTTTCCCTTGCTGAAGGACCAAGAGAACAGCCACTAAATGCAACTTCAGAAAGAAGATGAGTACTAGGGATTCTCAAGGCTCTGAGAGCCCTTTTCCAAACAATTGTTGGCCAGGGATTGTGAGGAAATGCGCCACAAGAGCGCTATTAAAATAAAACGTGCTGAGAACGCCGAGCCTGACGACTCCTGCCAATCGACCAGGAGCAGGATTCAAGGATCTGAAGACGCGGCCATTGTACGCACTGGAAAGTCAACAGCAGCGGCAAAAAAGCGTCGCGACAACAATGGCGAGAATAAGGAAAAACCAAGGCAAACAGACAAAGGACAGGGAAAAAAGGAAAGAATGTCAGCTGCACAGAAAAAAAAATCGACTATTATGACTCTTTCCACATATTAATATTACTAGAAATCTATTTGCTCAAAACAACATTTATATGTAAATATATATTGAGTTTTTCTATTAACAATGTATAATTTTTGATCAGACTCAATGAATAACAAAATAGAATTAATCAATATTTCAAAAAAGCATTATCAATTTAACTTTCATATTTAAATTTTCAACTATAATATAGTAAACAGAAACCTAAAACAATACAAAAAGTTTATACATTAACATAAATAATTGCTCTTATGTTTTATTTGTAAAAATGTAATGGATGTTTGATTTTTGACCAAGTTGTTTTATACCATCTTGTACTACAATCAAAATATGTTTTGTTGATTCCAAACTTAAAATATTTGGTTACTATAGCTACTTATTATGCGTGTGAAAGGCAATTGAGTTTCACGATGCACACAACAAACGTATTTCTAATAAAACTGATATTGCCAAACTTATTTTAATAATACAAGAAAAGGTACAACACTTAAAATTGCGATGTTTCCTCCTTTTAAGTGTAGCTTTAGTAACAAAGTAAGCATAAAAATGGAATATTATGATGCCACGTGTAGCTCGATTCTTGTGTTCAAATCACGTAGCAGACATTTCGTTGCAGGTTGCGTATACGACGCGTGGGACAAGAGCATACAAGAGAACGCTTATTATCTGAACGCAGGATATGGGAAAGAGATTCTAGTAGAGCCTAGAGAGTTAAACCATTTTTCAGCTAATGTCATTTTAAGCGTCATTCGGGTTTTTTCCATTTTCAATTTGTGTGCCAGTCCGCGGCTTACAATTTTCCCTTTTCTTGGTGCCGTTTTTGTTGTCATGCGAATCATTAACGCTGAGCGCTCAATTAGCTAATTATGCAAGCCAAGCGATGAGGGGCGGCTCCCAAGTGGGCGTGGCCATGGTGATGAATTACCAGGACAATAGTGCTGATGACTTGCAGGATGAATGAGTGCTGGCTCATTAACTCACAGAAGGAATCAGAAAAAAAGGCGCAAGATATATTGCTCTTATCTTGTTGCATGTTTGAAAAAGAGAGTAAAGTAAGGACTTCTTTGGATAAATAAATATGTATTTTAATACAAAAATGTTAGATTATGACTGTAGATTTTTTGCAGATTTTTGTTACGAATTTAAATATATTCAATATTAATTTTCATTACTAATTTCTTTAATTGTTGCCACTTGTTGGCTAAACTTATCTTTGTTGAATAAATTTTATGGTGGTTATATATTCCACAGCATACTAGCAAAAATATAGTAAATTTTTTTTTTAAATACAAGCTCAACCGAAAATCCATTTAGAGAAGAACCATGAATAAATTCATAAACAAACAGACTAAAGAATAAAACGTTTGTCTAACTGTCTAATAAAAAAACCTCTTCATTTATTAAACTCTTCTGTCAGAAAAGTCCCCTAATTTTGTATGTGCCGCAATGGATTAGTTCCCTTAACCTATCTCAAAGTGATTACGATTAAAAAGTCATGTGATACATTAGGTTGTCCCTCTTTTTTTCCACTCCTTCGCATTCACTTTAGCCGAGGGGCAAAAGTAAATTGTCATATATCATAAATGAGCAGAGCCAAGTTGACTTATTAAGTGCCAGCCACGGCAGCTTGCTCATCATCCACGGGAGCGTATCCCCGCGACCTTTCCCCATATCCTGCCCTGCATGTCCTTTGTCAAGCTGTCACTGAATGCGTGTGTTTTTGTTGGTTGTGTGACCCTGCGGGTTGTCGTCCTCACATATGCATGCAAATGAAAAAGAAAGCAGCCAAAGTGGCTGCTGACTCCTTCCCTGGGCTTACGTTGTGCCACACAATTGCCTGGATGAGGAGCTCGTGGCCATCCATCATGTGGCCCCTGCAAACGATGCATTCCATTTGTCATTACTGCCGCGGCCACCTAATGTAATGCACCTTCTGGGGCAATGGCTCTACCCTCTACTTATGACTTTGGTTACACAAACTACGTTTTAAGAACAACTTAAATTTTATACCAGTCAAATTAACTTTGATGTTAAACCCTATTCAAAACAATGTCGGTTATAATTTTAACAATGCACGGATCATTACCGCTAAATTTTGTTTTAGGGAATGATTTTTAAACTAACTTTTTTAATAATAAATATAAAGCACTTCTATTATAATATTATAAACATAATAAAATTTTAAATTTGAGACAAGCACCACCATTATCATGAAAAATAAATATCTTATGCCTAGGGAAATGCCAAACTTTAGAAAAATATTGTATAAAACCTCATTTACATTTTAAAATAAATAAAATAGTCCTAGCCATCTGATAAGCTTAACTCTTAGTCAAGAAAACTTGATAAATGTTATTCAAAAGAAAAACTAAATTATTCTTACAAGAGAAACTTACCATTAGGGGCAAAAAAAACCATTTATTGACTGATATAGAAAATGATTTTATACTTTCCTATAGAAAACAAAGAACACCCAGCAATTTAGTGGGTACGAAATGACTAACCTAATCCTAAGCCGACGAACTAATTTAATGCTGACGCTGGGACTTGTTTACGCCATTTTCCGTTTTTTGCCCCCCAAAAAGCGTGGGATGCTGGCCGATGACGTCGATATCTGCCAACACAGGTTGATAGCAACCATTTGAAATTTATTTCACTCTTTATTCTTTTTTTCCCGTCCTTATTTTCCCGGAAATGTTGACACTTTCTCTCCATATGCGCTCAGTAATATGCAAAACTTTTTTATGTCTGCGACATTGATTGACGTACAAATCAAAAGTTGAGGAATGTAACTGAAGTGGAAAAGTGCGCTGGGAAATGCAAATGAAAATGCGTTGTTGTGCATATGCATATCAGCTTGAAGGAGCATTCAACGATTCACTTACAATCATAAGTTACAATTTCAGAGCTGTGGGTAATTTGAAATTAAATTTTCCCGGAAGCAAATGAAACTGCGACGCAGTCTGTGGCGTTAGGAAAGGCGGGGAAAACGACAGTGAAATTCTCTGTCCTGCGAACGAGCAGCTAATTGTCAAACACCAGCATGGGTATGTGTGTGTGCGTGTGTCTAAGGACGAAGGCCCTTGGGCCCGGAAAATCAGGTTACACGAGTGGAAAACCCAACGCTTTTCCAAAGCGCGATGTTGTCGTCGGAATTGCCTTCTAATTAGTGTTTATTGTTTCTCATTGCGCGAAAGGTGTGGGCTAATTGTGATTATCGTTGAGCTTGTGTGGGTTTTGAAGGAAGCTGGGAAACGAACATGCATTTAGGGCTTAAGGAAGTGACGTCAGACGTCAAAGAATTGGCAGGAAAAAAACTTGGCAAATTCAAAGACTGAAAGCTAATACATTTATATCGTATATCTGTGATTATAAAAACGGTATTTATTGCAGTGCGTAGGTTTCTTATATCTTAAATGATTACAAATATTTTTAAAAATTTTTATTCAAAGTAAAATTATGTTATATATTAAGACATTATCTCAAAAACTTTATAAAGTCGAGGCACAATTTTTACAAAAATATTTCAAAATTAAAATTGTGGGTATTTAAATGAATATAATTTTTTCCTGCAATATTATTAAATATTTGCCTACGAAAATTGTAAATTAAAAAAGCACTATAAAGTCTTAAAAATATTAACCTTTTTTGTGAAATAAGTGTAAAACGCTCATTTTTCAAAAATCCCAAGAGATTTACTTAATAAGTGGAAATTGCTTAACATTTTTTAACTCACCTTATTAGATACTTCTGATTTTTTATCGTTGCTTTCTTTTAACGCTTCCTTTTACCACACTTTGAGCCACTCGAAATTCCGTTCTAGTTTATCTAATTTTTTTTATTGAGCCCGGACACAATCAAAACGAAAGTCCTTGAAGGGAGAGCAGCAATTGAAGCGTAATTATTTGCTACGGCGCATTTCCTTGGGCGTGTGGCGTCGCTGGTCAAATGGCCAGAACCGAACCTAAACCGAGCCGGACGGAACGGAACGGAGAATGTCCGGACGGAGAGGCACCGACACCCACGTAACTTGGCACTGGGTCAGTGGCGCAGCATGGGATTTGGCGTTGTTATTGCTGTTGTCGCTGTGATTGGTGTCCTGTCTGTGAGTCTGAGCCAAGTAATCAGAATAATTACATGGCCCTAATGGCAGCGAAGGAAGAGGAGCTGGCAGCAAAATGCAGAACCCTTGCTCATTTTTCAGTTGGCAAGGGATTGGCCTGGGGAATTCCCGACTGCCTATGATAAATTTGCTATGCAATTGGTTGGGCAAAATGTACTTCCTGTAATACGATTTTGTCTGTATTGCTCATCGCTATTTTCAAATGTTTTGTGTTTTTTCAATTTGCATAGCAAGGACTTTTTTAATTTTGTTTAAAAAACGTATAAAAAAAAATTAAAATTATTTTTACACTGAAAAGCACAATATTGTAATTTAAACAAAATAAAAAAGGGGTAGTTATCCTAAACAACCGAATATTACGTTAATATATGTAAACAAAATTCGTATGAAATTCGAGTTGTCACAAGAAGGCTTAAGGACACAGGCTGTTATTTCTTTGATTTTATTTGTGTTTATTCGTAAGCAGATCCCATGACAAATATTCAGTGTTTTTCCTTTAGTTCCCCCTACCTACAAAATAATATCCATACTTTTTGATTAGTTTTTGTTGCTCACTCGTCCAACCGAAATGAAATATAATAACAACAAAATCAAAACAACCGCAGGCGGTAGGACATTAAGTGATGTAAGCGTGACACGAATCAAATAAATAATCACGAACGTGTCATGATTCACTTGTTGCTAACTCAAGCGGAAAAATCGAATTATAAGCACTAAAAATCAACTTAGGCTGAGTACAATTTTAAAAAATTCATTTATTTTTCTTCAGATCCTTTTTAATTAAATTCCTAAATAAATTATTCTTGTCTAAAATATTTTAAAATATATTTAATAATTTTCACTCTCTCATCTCTAATCAGGACACCATATGCCGGCATCTTAAGACTATAACAACAACAAATCTCATCCGCATTTAAACACAAACGTTATCAATAAATTAAAGCAAACACAAACGTTCACCAAACCGGCAAAATTTACGAGTGTTACGATAGCGTCGGAGAAATCAAAACAAATTATGTGGCATTCGCGTCCGAATCCTTACAGGACTTATCTTCCGGCCGTGCGGCTTGCTTATATAGGTTTTTACGTTAACAGAAAGGGAAACGCTTCTGTTAAACTTAAACCCACCACTCTGTTAGCGTCGAAAATAGCGATGGAAGAAAAATAGAAATGGAGATGGCCGAAGAGTCGATTTTCCCTCCGATTGGGTGGACGCCTCCGCTAAATAAGGAAGGTGTGATTGCTAACCGAGGAACATCTTCGCTAACATCGGTGGGTGCAATCGCTAAGTTGATGGTTACTATCGATAGTAACATCGACATTCACACATCTCTACCAGGCAAAGTGGACTTTTCTGTTTTTTAACCGAATTTGTTAATTCAATCTATCAAACAAAGTGGAAAAACGACTAGAAAACGGTCGGCAAAATGTTCAGTACCCCTAAAGTGCTAGCAATCTGATGAAAAATCGGGCGGGAAAAGCAGAGAGAGCTAAAATTCAGTGAGTGAAAAAGTGCGCGTGTGGGGAGAAGAAGAAAAGTGGAAATACAACGCTGAAAATTGGCAGCGGCAAGAAACGTTTTAAACGATTGTAATGTGCTGATACCGCCAAATAAAATTTATTAAAATGACGGAAACCTTCGACGAGGAGCTTTTCGAGACGCGACTGGAGGCGCTGAAGGACACGCAGGAGGGCATCCAGCAGATGTCCAACTGGTGCCTGCAACACCGTTCGAACCACAAGAAGATCATCCAGTGCTGGCTGAACGTCTTCAAAAGAGGTGAGTCCAAGTCCTTGGTGGTTCGCATCGTTTGCTCCCTTAGCTAATGGTTTCCCTGACTTCCGCAGTTCGCGTGGACCACCGCCTGGTGCTGTTCTACCTGGCCAACGATGTCATCCAGTACAGCAAGCGCAAGCGGTACGAGTTCGTCGAGTGCTGGGCCACGGCCCTCCAGAGAGCCACCACCATGGTGCGGTAAGTATTCCCCACCGGAAGGGATACCAAGTCCACGTTTTTGAAACCAATACTTGCTCGCTTGCTCAATACTTACTTTACTCACTTTACTAGAAAGCATCTAGTAGTTGTTCCTCATTCACTATCAAATTACAAGTGCTCAATACACATGTAAATATGAATACCTACAATTCCATATTCATAATTTAGAGATCGAATCTAAACTGTTTAACATGAAGTATTAAGGGAGCTGTACTTCGTTGGCTATACAATTTCCCTAGTTCAAAATGATAGCATTTGGATACATAAACAAAATCCCGATCTTTCCGAAACCGAAAACATATATAAAGGGTTTTATTGCAAACCTCTAAAGCTGTACCTAGTTGCCTATCAAGTTTCTCCCGTTCGATACGATATCGTATGATTAGATACTCGCATTCATATTTTGGATACTGAACTGGACCTTTGCAACGACTCACTTGATGAAGTACCGATTTATGCAACTGTTCAAGTTAAATTTAACATAAATAAACCGATTTTGTATATTTCAGTTTAAGGGTGTAGTCCTCCACAATCTTAACCAAAATATTTAAAGCACAATCAAAAGAATTATAAGTCTATGCGAAGTTAAACTAGTTTATTAATCATTTCCCCTAGCGACGAACGCGTTAAAGACAAAATCCTGCGAATCTTCAAGATCTGGGAGCAGCGGGAGATCTACAACGAGGAGTACCTAAGCGACTTGAGCGGCCTGCTCAACATTGCGCCGCCCAAAAAGTCCCAGATCGATGTCAGTGACGAGTTCCAGAACGGCACGTTGATAGCTCAAGTGCGCGAGTGCGTCGAACTGGCTGAGACAACCGACAAAAGCATGCAGAAGCTGCCCAAACCGCCGACATTCGAGATCGAGGTCATCAAGCAGCAGCTGAAGGACAAGAGCCACTCTGGGGACATCGAGAAGGAGGTGGAGCGGTGCGTGGCCTTCATCAATGCCTACAATAAGAACCTGCAGAACGAGATTAAGAGCCGGAAGGCGGTACTAGCCAGTATCGAAGCGGCTAAGAAGTTTTACGAACATCAGGGGAAGGAAGTTAAAGTGGTGGCCAGTGTAGGTTCATCTAATTGAGTAAAACATATATTTAAAATTTTAAACCAACTTAATCTTTTACAGGCCTATAAAAGCTTTGGCACGCGCATTAAAATAGTAAAAAGAAAGCTGGACGAGACCATACCCACCCTGGCCAGTCCAATACCTTCGCCAGACGTTAATGCTCCCTCGCCCGAGCGCGATGCAGATCTCCAGTTGCCCGAGGAAACCAATGTGCCACTGGTACAAATACCTATACCAAATCAATTTCACTTAAATTAATTTTTAAATTTTCTTAAAAGAACCTATTTGGCGGCAGTCTAAATGGCTTCACAAGTTATCTGGATGGCGGCAAGCTCCCCTTTGACATAAATGACTTCAAGCGGGACTCGAAGGATCGGGGAAGTGCCATCGAAGTGATAGGTTCACGATCGGATGACGAGGCCTATGTGCCGAGTGCCAATTTCTACAAGCCCGAGCCCATTTCCAGTTCCGACAGCAGCGCCATACCGGGTCTTGGCGGAGGTGGATCCGCTGAGTACACCCCCAATCCGCCTCTGTTTAGCTCAAGTAGCCAAGAGCAATACGTCCCGCCACCACCCTCGCATCTTTACGGAGGTACTGGCAACGGAGGAGGCAATCAGGAATACACGCCTGCGCCGATGCCACCGCCACCGTTGCCACCATCTCTTGGAGCCTCTAGTGGATCAGCGGATGATTTCAACAGCACCTGGAATATGAGTATGTCTTGGACGCCGCTGGACTCTAGTTTAAATAGTAGTGGAGCGAGCTCCTCTTCGTATGCGAATCAATCGACTCCTCACTCGCCGCCTCACTTTGAGAGAAAGGGCAGCTCGACGGCCGCTCCCCTCGAATACAACGAGCATCTGCACACAAATTCCGCAGCGCTGGGCGCCGAGGATGTGGACCATCGCACCCTGCAGCTCCCGCCAGCCTTCGATTTTGGGGCCAAATTGGGTTTAAGCAAGGACAAGTCTAGGCAGCTGGTCGACATTGATCACAGGAATTTAATATCGCTCACTGGTTCGCCAGGCGGAGCAGAGAAGGTAATAGATTAATACATTTTGTTTAACAGCATGTGCTCTTATTTCAGTTTAGACTAGTATTTTACTAACATCTCATATTTTTGGTTTCAGGACTTTGCCGGCGGAGATGTGGACTACCGAATTGTGCCCAATCCCAATGATGAAGGCATCATGGCGCCCCCTGGTAATAACTATGCCAAGAGCAAAACCAGTTCACCGCTTAAATCCAATGCCAGTACGTGCGAGAATACGTATATTTTATCACGAATCTAAATTACAAATATAATCTCTCAAGCAGGCTCCTCATCTGAATCGGATCGCGTGGATGGAGCTGCCCGCTATGATCCCGCTGATATGGTGATTGATATGGACATGTCGGACGATGATATTGATGAGTCACTGAGAGGTAATAAAGAAGCCTTCTTAAAGTTAATGTTAAAGTAAATTGTTTAAAAACCAATTATACTTTTAGAAGCCAAGGAGGACAATGGAGATGCAGATGCCGAGGCCAACGGCGCATTGACGCCTTCGCGTCCTGTTTTGCTAGAAACTCCGTCGGAGTTTGGTAATCCCTGGGAGGCGAACAATAGTTTTCTGGGTCAGCCTTTGCCTGATGAAGAGGATCAGCAGCAGCAACATCAGCAACATGAGCAGCAGCAGCATCAACAGCAAGATCTCCAGCAACATCATCAGCATCAGCAGCACCAACATCAACAGCAGCAGTCCTGGAACCAAATGAATCCCATGCAAATGGGAGGAGGTGGAGCACCACCTCCACCCCCGCGACCTCCCTTTGGGCCACCCTTTCCGCCCTTTCAGCGTTTCCCAGGTCCTCCGATGAATGGTCCCGAAGGAATGCAACGCGGGCGTGGCAGAGGGCGGGGTTGGAACGGACCCGGACCGGGGCCATTTAGACCGCCTTATCAACGGATGCCTGGCCCAGGATTTGACGGGCCCGGGCCTGGACCACGTCCATTCTTTCCAAGAGGAGGAGGACCCGGTGGTCCGATGCGGGGACGCGGACGCATGCGTGGTAAAGCTTGGATGATGTAATTACGTATTATATATATTTAAAAAAGAAAGAATCCCTAGTTATAGTCTTGACCTATCTCACTTTGATTTAATTTAACAAAAAAGTGTATTGTATAGAACAGATAACACATTAACCCCAAACAAATGTCTTGGTTTCCCTTTGGGCGGTGGGCAGATGACGTTGGCGGAAAATATTGTACATTACATTGTATAATACTGCCTGCCCAAGGATTTTTAATTTTTTCAATGTAAAATTAATAAAGTTAAAGTGTAATTTTTGACTTATTTCGCATAAGAATCAAAAATAAAACACAAGTTACAAGCGAAAGTTAAATAAAATTAGCCACGAGCTTCGTTGAGTTATTTTCTTGTTTAAAATAATAAATAATGGCAATCCATGATAACATTTACCGCGCTTCACTCATCATTCGTTAATGAGTCAACGTCCGTAGCCATCATCCAGGGGAGAATCTAAGACAAACACTTCAGAAGACTTTCAATTTACACTTTCATTATAAATTAAGTTTAGTGTGTTGACTTAGATTAATTCTATATTTTATATTTACTAGTTAATGCGCATTTGCTTATAGTTCTTAGTGCTTAACATAGATATACCTTATTGTAAATAGTTATAAAGACAGTCCAAAATGAATTTTAAACATGGTTGAAAAATTACATGCTCTTCACTAATTGTCAATGTTAAATAACAAATATATAAATATTTTAATTTATATTTTACATATTTAAAAGGAGGCAGGCCAAAGTTTATATGCCCTTGCAGAGAATTATCAAATTAGCTAATCTCTTCCATGATAGCTAGAGCATATAGTCGTCCGATCCGCTGGATTCTACTGCCTACCCATAAACAAAGACGCTTTAGAAATGTGTATGTCCTTAGCTTTTAAACAGAGTGGGTCAATCGTTGAATGCAAGAAACCGGTATGCCTAGAAATCCTGATCTAGAATAAATATATACCTTATACGTTCGGAGAATTCTACCAGCGTTACAAAACAACTGACCAAAATTATATTACTCACAGCAAGGCAATAAAATGATCTAGCAATAAAGAATCGCAATAAAGTTTTATGTCTAAAAAATATTTATCGGCTTACTGAAAAAAGTGTCTTACCAATCTTCAAACTAAGTTAGTATGAACGTATCGATTTAAAAAAATTGATTTTTTACATCTCGTCAATAATAATATGTCAAAGAGATCATAGTGACTTAGAAGAGTGGAGAGCAATTTTATGAGATTCATTTTGGACTCTAGCAATAAAATCTTATAGTAAGCTAAATTAATATTCTGTATTTAGTTTTATAAATACAAACATCAATGTGATATTCGAAATTTAAAACGTATTGTTTGAGACATTGCCTGTTTTATTTAGTGGAACACCGTCTTCCGTTTGGGTCCTGTATCCACCCACAATTCCCATAGCATTTACAAATGACTATGTTTAAATCAATTTTCGTCTACCGTTCGAAGGATCTAAGGAAGCGACTGTGTTTGTCCTGAGTGTTTACCTGTTGACGTTTGCGGCATTTAATCACTTCTGTTTTGGAGTTCCGTTCAGTTTGAGTCGGAAGTCGGAACTCATTAATTCTCTGTTGGTAACTAATGTTTTGACCTTTGCTGCTGGTTCGTGGGTGTGGCACACTCCCTACTTAGCCATGCCGCTCAAATCTTGAGGATAACAAGGATACCCTTTTCGGTCTGAGATGAAAGTGTGGCGAATGTAAACAAATGTTCAGAAGAAATTTCGTTTGATAAATGGATAATATGTTGAACGGAAAACCACTTTTTAAATTTCGGATATTAATTAAGTATTTATTTTTAGTCTTTTTTAAGTATGATCTTAAATATCGTTAGAACTGATTTACATAAAATGGCCTTTCAAATTAAACAAAAATATCTTGTTCTTGAGATCTTGAGAAATGTTACCTAACATGGATTTTAAATAAATCTAAATTTTGGCAATACATTCGGAAATAATAAGCTAAATTAAATGTATATTTCATTTATTTAGATTTATTTTCCTTAATGGTTTTTTTTAATTTAAAAACATCCTAAAAATTTTAAATTAAAAAATAAAACCTATTTGTTTTAAATTTGAATAATTAAAACTTCCAGATATATAAAGAGATTCAAAAAAACCTCCCGATGAAATTTTGCAAAAAGCCATTCAAAATAATTAAAATGTAAAACTCTTAATTTTTATTAGACAATTATTGCTTTCAGTTATTTACAATTATAATAATAGTTTACAAACTAACAGCCTTTATAAGTTTTCCACTAGGTCGAGAGTAGTGTTGCTGCAACACAGGAAGGATGAAGGATGCTCCAACTGGCTAGTAGTCTCTGGAGAGCAACGTGACCAGATCCCCGATGTATGCCTGCGCCATTTGCAGAGTTTCGTATTTGGAGAGCCGCCGATCGTGACCAAGAGATGGAACCACATCCCTCAATTTGTCGAAGGCATCGTTGAGGCTGTTCATCCTCCTTCGTTCGCGAGCATTGGCCGCCAGTCGCCGCTTTTTAATGACTTCGCCGCCGAAACTCGCTGATGAGCTAGTCGATGAGGTGGATGATGCGGAAGAGGACATGGAGGTAGAAAGCTTGTCGTATGGTTTACTCCTTTGTTGTTTGTTCCAGTACTTTGAACTCCTTCCCTGAATTTTGCCCAATGTATTCACTTGTTGCTGCTGCTCCTGGACACTCAACATATGCTCCAATTCTAGGACAGCCGGGGTATCGTAGTACATCTCCAAGGAGCAACTGTTGGTTCCATCAGACTGGCTATCGCTGGTACTGAATTCCTGCTGGTACATGAGCTGCTCCAACTGCTGGAAGGTATCGTTGCCCAGGAAATCGGGAACCGCTGGGGACTCGTCGGGGAAGTAAAATTGCTCCATTAGCTCGTTGTTGGTCAACATGTTTACGTTTTCAGGCTCAAAGGACAACTGAAGTGGCTAGTTGATGTTCTGGGTTTATATAGCCGCCTGCCGATGACCCAGCTCCTATGTGATTGGTTGATTTTTTACACCTTCTACCTGATTCGCTGCTTCAAACTGAACCGATCCTCACAGGTACCAGAATATCTGCCTCCTGAGGATCAGTATGCCAGCCCGTGCCCTAAAATTGGCTTGCGGTCAAAACGTTTAATTGTCTTTTGCCTGCAACTCTCTCTCCCTCTTTCCCCAGGTATTTACTGTATCCAGCTACAGGTCGACTTTTGTTGTTTGACCTGTCATTTGGCTACCGTCTGTAATCATACCTCTTTTGTTACTTGCACTGAAATCGATGTTATAGTCAAACAATTGCTGCCAAGGTCAGAATGCGAACAAGCAAAAAATAAGCTTTTGCAGCAATGATCCCTTTGGACCATCTCCATTGCATGTCTGTGGTCTAGTAAGTGTCGGTTTGATTGGGACAGAACAAAGAAGAACAATTTTGTTTGTGTGGTTTGCGACTTTCGATTTTAGGCAATTGTACATACTTTATTGGGTCAAATGTAAAAAGATATTTTTAAAGTGGCTTTCTCCGAGCTTCCATCGTTGGTTCACATGGAATGAAAATATATACAATCAAACTTCCATAAGTATAAATTATAGTTCGTGCAGAAGTATCATAACTAAGAATATTAAGTATTAAGGGAAAAGAGTTCAATATAAAATAAAATATTATTTACCTATATTTGAAATAATTCAAATGCGAATTATCATTTAGATTTTTAAGATTTATCCCATATTTTAAAATTTACATTTATTTAACTAGTGAAATATTACCTTACATTTTTGTCTTCTTTTCAAATAAATTAAATAAAAAATACTTCAAAGCGCATCGAATTTTTAAGACTATGACTATTACTTGGTCTTATTTTTCATTATATAAATTGAAAAGTGATTAATTGATAATGAAGATTGAGAAATTTAAAAACGCAGCGGAATTTTAATGTTTTATTTTATATTTTTATAATAAAATAATAATACTAAAAATAACAATGTGATTTAAAACATTTATCTTGAATTCTGCTACAATCTGTTACTCCCACATCCCATATACATCCATTTAGGCGCTCTACTTTCCACACCGTAATCATTTTGAAATCCATCCCGGCTCAAGCCCACTTTCAAGTGGCCGCATCGAAAGGTTAATTAACTCCACAGACTCGCAGCATTAGAAGGAAAATCAATTCGAAGAGTTCGCTGAATTTCTAAAGAAAACGGCCAAAACAATTGGAAAACACTGGCCAACCGAAGAAGCGCCAGGCATGGCTAAAGAGTACAAATGATGCCACTGCCACTGCAAGATGGACCAGATATTTCACACAAATTGTCAAGGAACAAAGTCCCGAGGCCGACAAAGGATCGTGACGTTTGATCTTGTCGGTGATGATGATCGCTGATGGATCGACATCGATCGACTTTGCTAGGAGTGCCACGCGACCGCAGCTTAGTGGAAGTCCTGGCCCAGATCAGGCATTATGCTGCAATATTTTCGGGAGAAAGGTTCGCGGATAACCTAAAGATCGGCAACACCCCCAAAAAGAGGGCCTGGGATTTCCAATTAGCATTTCATCCAGCGCTACCTGTGATCTCGAGAGGTTTTTTCCTTCAGCCTGTCAAAATAGCAACAATAGGTAGTTGGCTGGTGGGCGGTTCTGGTTGAAAGTAGGCACCTCTCTATACCCGTTTCTTTTATGCTGACCAACAATAGGTCAACTGATGATAATCCCCGCCTGTGTCAGTCGGTTGCGTGTCTCTGGGTTTTCCCTGCCAGATTAATCGTTTTCGTTTTGCGGATTAGTTGTTGGCGCTAAATTGCGAAAATGCGATTAGAAGTCGAAGTCACAAGGAATTCCATGGGAATCTCTCCTTGCCCGACACTTGTTGATCCCACTCTTGGTTATACAATGCCAAACAATGGAACGATCTTTTCTGGTTTTTGTTCGCATTGTTGGTCAGAAATGGTTCGACTTTAGTCCCCTTTGTTCTGAGCATAATTACCATGTAATAATCTGGAATTATTAATTATTATATGCAACGATTTGTTTGTTTCCAACTAAATTTGTTGTGGTCTTCGGATTGTTGAGTACGCACAGGTGTGCAAAAATGTCCAGACAGAATGTCTGGCAAGGACAAATTTTAAATATTTAAAAAAAGCCATTATAGTTATACCCGTACCGTGAGAAACGAAGAAAATTCCTTTGAGCCCCCTCCCCCGAGGCTCGCCCGCCGGCCTTTACAAATTATTATATACAATTTTTTAACAGTTTAAATATTTCGGAAATTATGGAAAAAAGTTCGTATTTTTTTATTAAAACCAAAATGTAGCAAATTCCAACACATTATTAAAGTTTTTCTTCAAAGTGATTTCCAAATTTAAAATTGGTCTATTTATAAATATTTACATTTTTTCTTAGATCTCTTGGCGCATGCGACAATTTCCACGAAACTCATGCCATAACTTAAGACACACTTCAAGGTCCTAACAAGGACTTATCCAACTAACCCTTACTATCAACAAAATGTCCGTTATGCTGCCAAGGATAGCGCCCTAAAAAAGTGTCAGGCGATTGCGTGCCTTTATGGGAATTTATTGACACTTGAGCGTTGATTGGGATGAAAACAGTAACAGAAATAAAGAGTGATCCTCGCAAGGACATGGGCAGGTAATCAGGGCCAAGCCGAAGTGCGACGCCGAAGGGTATCATAAATAGTCATCACATAAATAGTGCAACAACAGGATCGACCGTATTCCGGGTGACATTTATGACTCTATTGACCGTCTGCCGTTGCTCCTGATTTTCTCGATTTTCCTGTTGGGCAATCAGTGTCCTCTTTTACACGTGACCCGCTCTCATATCTTAATAAGCATTTAATGGTAGCGGTAAACGATTCACAAACAAAGTTCAAGGAAGATAAGAACCCCCTGACCCAAAAGCGGAAAGTGTTAATGGATTCTTTGATAAAAGAACTGTGAATAGGATATCATGAAAAATACTGGCGAAAAAACCGCTTGCCTCTTTGGTAAATAATTATAATGGTTACCAAACACTTATTGGTTATTTATATTGGTATATTGGTTCAGTTGAAATTCTAGAATTGATTTGACTATAAGAACCTCATATTTGTCATAGTTTTTCTTGTTTCTAATAATTTATATTTTGTTATGTTAACGCAAGTAAAAACCACATTAACCAATTACATAAATACATATCGCTAAGTCTTTATTTAAAATATTGGAAAGAACCGATTACAATGAATGCTGTGATTAATAATTATATTACACGGTTAGCCACAGTTTAAAAACACATAATATTTTTCTAAAACAATCCATCAATGTCCGACAAAACTGTGAGGGTCTTCCAAAAACGGCTTACAAACTAAGTGCAATATGAAATCATCAATTTTACAATCACAAACTACTGCGGTTATCTAATACTTTTTGCCTTGCGGTAAAAGATATATATATGTAATCACAAATAGGTTAATATCGGTGTGAGTTCGGTTGGGGATGAGTTTAAAATATGATATCATTTATAGGTTGCGAGCTGGTCCGTGTTGTTTTTTTTAATAATGTATGTATTTCTCTGATATGATGTAAGTTATGATTCAGATTTGACGATATTAATTGTTCTGTGTGTCTGTGCGAATAAATATTAAATTAGCTACACGATTAAATTAATACACTGGAGAAATACTTGATAAATAGGGTGAGACAAAATGGATGGTATATTATATTAATCTTCAAGACGAATTAATCTTTAAAACATAATTCAGCATAAACAGATTCGAAATCTCCTTTTTTATACCGAATCCATCGTGTCACCCTAATGAATAATATTTCTCGATTATGCCTAAAGCTCCAAGCACACAGAAACGCACACAACGATCGAAAGACCCCCTCGCAATTGGTTTAATCCGGTTGTACTCTGGATTTTATCACTCATAGGAATGCAAATATCCCCCAGTCGAAGCCTAGAGCGTTGTAGAGGTCACCGTACTGACACCATGGACGAGAATTGTGGGCGGCAACTCGGCGGTCAGTTCGGTTAGAAGTTCCATGTAGCTGGCGCTGCGTTGTGCGAAATCCGGCGTTGCAAGCTTTGGCGGAGCAGCCAGATAGATAAATGATAATGCCGTCTGATCCGAGCGTTCGCGTATAATTTGATTGGCTCGCTGCATGTAGAGAAGCGACCGATTCAGCGTCTCTTCGCCTACCTCGTCATCATCCTCCAACAGCACGTTGTCCGCCTGGGCAGTAAATTGCTTAAGGGTGCGGGCATGGCGGCTGAAATCGGTGTCCCGGCTCCATTCCTGGATCTCCACAATGTCGGCTGTGATGCGCAGCTCCTTGAGGGACTGCTCTAACTTCACCTTTGAGAATATCTCCATCTGAGGGGCCTGAGTGTCAAAGGTGCTGGGGATAATATTGAAAATAATTGATTAAATCTGTTTGCATATTTATAAATTGAACTTACTTCACAGTCCGCTCGTCATTGGCCTCGCACAGGAAAATTCTTACTCGAAGATGCTTCCACTTAGCCAGCATTATAACCGCCAATTGCATCATGAACAGGGACACCATATCGAAGGGATCTCCAGATGTCGGATTAAATACATTAATGGGCCACACATCAATGTACTTCACATGATTGCTTCTGCATTAAAAAATGTATATTTTAATGGGGTCATAATATTAAATTGAACCCTCCCACTCACATGGATATAAAGTTTTTGTCCAATCGTTGGAAGTTTCTGCACAGGCAGAGATTTTTCTTCATTCTAAGGGTGTCGCAAAGGATTTGGACGTACTCCTGAACTTGGAATTGTTTGGGATCCCCATCACGTCGAATGGGAAAGTTTTGGATTTCACCATTGTTAAAGTCGTCGGTTTTATAGGGGGAAGAACCACTGATAATGAATAATTGATATATATGTTGTGCCATATTTATATATAAAATAGTTTTACTAACTTTTGGAAGAAATCCCTTGGGGCCTCGTTGTCGTAGAAGCCCAATATAATTGTGTTCGGCTTCATGGCTCCAATTCCCGACAGGCGAATCAAGTGCTGGACTCCCTCGCGGATGCTCCGGCTCAAAGTGACCTCGGTGAAGGCCTTCACTCTCATGTGATCAAGGAACGTCCACCACTGCTGGTTTTCCCCGGCATCTTCCACGCCCTTAAAGTCACCCAATTTCACATGTCCAATGATGTACAGACCACTCTTCTTCAAATCATTGACAAAATCCACCAAAGGACAGCAGGATCGTGGCGATGAGACCAGCAGCAGGATTTGCGGACGCCAGAACTTAACGTGATCTTTGCGGGGATCCAACATTAGCAAGTACTTTCGCACTTGGTGGAACATCAAGGCCTGGGAAATCGAACCCCACTGAGCTGCTTGAGTGGCCGGCGAGAATAAATGCAAGGCAATCACCAGGATGAGGCACAGAATAATGCAGATCGAGGCGTAGATGGGATTAATCACAAACATCATGATCAGGGTGCCCAATAATCCAACGAGACAGGTGTGCCAGGTGAAGTACTTGAAAAGAGGTCTAAAGTTTGGAGCACCAGTGAGTTCTATGCCCAAGCAAGCCAGATTGGTGGCCAAATAGGAGAGCATGAAGAGCACCGAGTTAATCTGGGCAATGATGTTGAAGGATCCAATCAGCAGGATGCACTCCACGAGGC
Organism: Drosophila kurseongensis; assembly: GCA_018153305.1. NCBI lineage: Eukaryota > Metazoa > Arthropoda > Insecta > Diptera > Drosophilidae > Drosophila > Drosophila kurseongensis. Next base: position 9,313,271 of record JAECXX010000210.1, on the reverse strand, counting down.
ACCAGCTCACCACGACTGCTGCGATTGGGTTGCCTTTCCAAGTTCCATGAAGCACAAAGTTCAGGAGGCTGCCAAAAACTTGATCCTTGGACAAGGCTTCCAAAATCCTGCTGGAACCAATTAGGTTGCTCAGACTGGTTGAAAAGGTGGCCGTCAAAATTCCAATTGCCGTAAATGGAGGCCACAGATTTACAGGCAGCAAAAACAGATAATTATTCTGCATGGTGTAGTACGGAGTGGTGCAGCTCATCAGAAAGGATAGGATGATGTAGGAGACGAACGTAAACGCCACGGCGGATAGTGTGCCCCAGGGAATGCTCTTCGATGGATTCTTTAACTCCCCGGACATGTTCGCTCCGGCCATAATTCCCGTAACTCCCGAGAACAGCACACCGAAGGTGGTGGAGAAGTCCACTGGTTTTCCATTTGAAGTATAATCAACGCCATAGTGGGATCCGAGGTTATCGCGCAGAGTGTTGGCATTGAGACCCGTATAGTTGAGGAAGGATAATGTTTTCGATAAATTATTCTGATCTGGAACGGGTATCTGAAATCAGCGGATAGATATATGATTATGTTAAAGAGGGCTATAGAAGACATGATTTTTTTTAGAAGGTTTCTTTTGAGTATACATATATAGATTGGTAAAAAAAGAGCTTACAATAGGGGCACTCTCTTTATGACACAAATCGCCTTATCAGTTTATTCTGCCCTTTCGTTTTGTTTTTGACATGTGTACAGCAAGAGTATTTAATCTAAACAAAAATTCGACTTAATTATTTTATACCCATTTAATCTACAAAACAATTATAAATTGATTAAAATTACTTTAATACTTTTATACGGATAATTATTAGTTCTATCGGCTAGTCATAAGTGGTGAAACATTCTAAGTAACCAAACCTGAAGTCATTGCTAGCAAAATCTTAGCTATTATTTAGCAAGTTTTTCCCGTTATGAATAACCAAAAAATGTCCATTATTATCTGAAAAATAATTTGTTTAAGTCCTCTGAGAGATAGTAATAAAAAAAAGAGTTTTATGAATCATTATTGAAAGAAACAAGTATAAACTATTCTAAGGCGAATTTCTGACCAACTCCAACCGACTATTTTTCAACCTTGAAAAGCCTTAAACAAATATTTAAAATAAACCCAAATTGATACCTAGATAGCCTAGATATCGATAACACATCTAGATTGATAAGCGCGACAGGGATTTTACATGGTAAGCGATTGGTGCACAGCGGAAAAATATAAAATATAAATACACTTAAATATGTATGTTGATTCACTTTCAAATTGACCAAGTCTATAATAAAGTTTTTAAATTTAAGTTTTGAAAAAATAAAATAAATATTTTAAAAATGTTATAATGGGAATTAGAACTTTTGAAAAGAAATTAATATTTTCTTCGGTGCAAGTAGTACTGGATATCTTACCGTATTGTTGGTGGGGCCCACAGCCAGGAAACTGATGTACGTGGCGAACAGACTAACAGTCACGGTGCCCAAAATTATCACTGACGTCTTGGCGAACAGAGCAGCACCGACCAGGCAAACCAGCAGCTGCAGAGTATTTAGCAAGCTGCTGGTGAGGAAGCGCCACCATCTTCCATCTAAAAGTGTGTGATCCCCGCTCACGAAATGTCCACCCGGTCCGAAGTTATCCATGATACCTTCAGTGCAACCGGAAATGGCCATCGCAGATCCCACCACATTTGCAAAGAAGAAGAGGGTTCCGATCGAGCCCCCAAATTCCAAGCCCAGCGTCCGACTGATCATAACTAGATAAGAAAATATTTTTTCTTAAGAATAAATGTTCTATCTCTTGGGTTATTTACTAAGTAGTTTATTGTTTAAAAATATAATATAAAAATATTTGACAAGCCGTTAATTTACGATTGGGACTTTGGGAAATTCCCTGTCAATAACTTTTCGCCAGTCAGATAAAATATATAAAAATATCACATTAGAGCTGGGGGATTTGTAATAATTTAAAAACTTAATGATTCAAACTATTATTAATAAAATCTTTTTGATTAAATATTGTTTTTTCTTAAACTACTTATTATTTCTGTGTATCTTTTCATTATAAATTAATTTTAAAAAGAATATGGTTTGTTAATTGCTACAAAATAGAATGCATTTTTATGAATATATCTATAAATTAGGATTTAAAAGGCAGTTGTGTATCATTTTTGAGTCATGTGATTCCTATAAATACCTCTTGCGTTTTGTTAGGTTTTATCAATTTTACTTATGAATACTGGTTAGGGCCTTTAATAATTCAAAAATCAGTTAGTGACTCACAATATACGCCTCCTCCTTCGATGGCTCCATTGGTCGAAATCGCGCAGACAGAGGCCACAGTGAAGAGCAGAATTCCGTAGGCGATGAGGAACTGCAGCAGGGTGATGTACAAGCCCGCATTTCCAACGATGTAACCTAAACAAAGAGAGCAAAATAGCGGAATCCCGAGGTCAATGGACCATCACAACAAGTGTTCCGTGACGTCACCGCCAAACTTACCGACTCGGATGAAAACCAAGGCTGAAAACATGGACAGAGCCACCGGAGAGAAGACTCCGGCAAAGGTACCCAGAGTACGGCCATTTCGTTCCGGATCTTGCATTCCAAACTCCACATACCCATCACCATCTTGCGGCGTTTGCGGGCGATCGCTGTTGTTTTGGCTACCGAATAGAGATCCAAAACTCCTAAAAACACTGCCCGACCGGCCGTCCCGGGAACTTGCGATGGGAGCCGTCTCCTGCTCCGCTAAAGCCATCTCGATCTCCGTGGTGCGCGTTCGAGAAATACGGAAACACTAAAGACGTTCAAGCGAACGCCTACAATTTCCAGCTGTCGCAGGCCAATAAGAATAATATTATGCCATGTGCGGGAGCTAAAAATCTTTTAAAGGGGTCCGTTTAGCAGAAAGGTTGCCCCGAATGTCGCCATTAGCTCTCCTGCCATATGCTATTTAGTAACAACACAATTATCTTTCAAAAATGTTCCTTTTTAGGACCATAGATTACTATAAAATTGCTAGCCTTATTTTACAGAGGAGCTTAGAACCTCTTTAACCCCCACAGCGCCCATGATTCTAACAATGTGACAGCACTTTAAAATATACCAAAATACCAATAAGAAATATAACAAGAAATACCTATCTTATTACAGTATATATCGCATGAATACTCAGAAAATAAATTTGTAAAAACGTTTAAATTTCTACTCCTATTATTAAACATACTAGTGTAACTAGACGAATATTTCAACTATCCAAATATTTTCCATAATAAAACTGTTAAATAAAAATTACATTTTAAAATTAACTAGAACAATTTATTCATTAAAATTGCATATATATGTATATACATGCTTCCTTAAAAAAAGAAGATCTATTTTACGTTCACTTTCCGATAAACTTAACACAATTTTGTTCCTAAACTCTACTTATGTTAAGTATATGTTTAATGAATTCTCCATTACTTATTTAATCAGAAGACAATCTAGGGTGAGTACAAAAAATCCATTCTATGATAGTAAATTAATTGGTAATGAAAAATAATTACATAGGAAAATCCCAACTAAATAAATTAATTAAAAAATTATATACAAACTTAAAAGTTCAACTTCTGCCAGATATGTTACTTTTTCGCATGATAGAATAAAATATCGAGAGGTGATAAATATTTTGAAAGACTTCCAAGTAGGAATCACCGGTGGATGACCAATCATATTGTTGATAAGCCATCATTGTCTCTAAATATAGTAGGTAGTTAATTGGTCAGCGTTCTAGAGAATTGATAATATAATATTGCCATTCAAAATAGATAAGCTCGGGGTGCTTTGGCGATTTTCTATAAAAGAGGGGCCCAACTGGAGCAATTTTCCATATCGTGAAGTAAGAATTTATAATGAAGACCCTGCAAATCGCTCTCGTATTTTCTGCCATTGTGGCCATTGCTTTTGCTGCCAATGCCAGTTGGGGAGCTAAGCTCTCGAGTAGTAGGCTAGCCAGCACCCAGAACTTGACTATTCACAAGAAAGCCAATCAATATGTGAACGGAATAATTAGTTTCCCCTTGGCCGTGAGTATTTCGTTAGCGACATGTAACTAATAAATATTTTAACCTGATTTATTTATAAATATATCTGTTTATAGGGCCAGGCCAACTCCAAAACCATTCGGTACATAAATGTAACTGACAGATTTACTAACAGCTCGGGACCCTATTCTACATTGTCGGTGGGTGGTATAGGTTACACCAGTGTCAAAATCAATGTTACGAGCCAGTTTTCTCAAGGAATCAACGTTACTGCTCAAATCTGGGTTGATGCCTAAAGTGCGGGCTGTCACACCCTATGGCTTAAAATGTGAAAGACCGTTTAAAATATATGTTTTCAATTTCCTATTTCGATGAATATTAAAAATGTGGATAAACCTCCAAAAGCACCGACTTCTTTTTTCGTTGATTCCGCGAAGTTCCTTTGGAATTTAGGCTCGGAAGTGGTCAGGGAAATTCGAATCAGTTCACTTTATTTTGGAAGTGATAACTAAAACCGGGCCGATTAATTGAAGATATGATCAATATATTGATATTATTATCAATAATTGTGAAATAAAGTTTAAAATTATCTTAATTTTAGGAAAAATTAGTTGGAAAGAAATAGGCTGAAGCAATAATAAAAGAATTTTGTCAAAAAAACTTATATTATTTTGTAATATAAGCTGCTAAAAGTTTGTTTTTATTTTATTATAGCAATAAAACAACAAACAATTTTGTGTTCATTAAGAAAAATAAAAAATATACGGCTTAAAACTAAAAGGATCAGACAATATTGTTCAAATAAGAATTACATATTTTATGGCAGCTACTTTTTTAAAGGCGTTAGGTATTTATTACCTCTCCGTTTTCCAACACTATTTCAAAACAGGTCAATCAGCTGTCTCTTCTGCAAGCCAAAAACGTTTATTAAACTTCAATTAATTTGGAAAAGAACGATGGTTAACGATAAAAAGCGTCGCTCGCGATCGCGGGAGCGGTACAGGGAGGATCGACCGGTGGTGGGGAATCCACGAGACCGCGAGCGGGACAGAGATCGCGCGAGGGAGCGCGATAGGCAGTATGAGAGGGAGAAAGACAGACGCCAGCGCCGGTCGCGTTCCCGGTAGGTTTTATTTGAAATTATGGTGAAATAGATTCCTTAATTTAGTAAAATCTTGTATTCTAGGGAGGATCGCGGCAGACGAAGGTCACCCGAACGTCAAAGGCCCCGGGAAAATGTTCGGGAGCGGTCCAGAGAAAGAGGAGGTGGCGGACCAGGAGGAGGAGCAAGTGGTGGCGTCGAAAAGAGAGCCAAGATGGATCCAGCAGATGGCCCTCCTAAACCTTTAATAGTCGACGATGAAGATCTGCAGGACGACAGGGAGGACAAGCTAAAAAAAGAGCCACTTTCCTTGGAGGAGTTACTGGACAAGAAAAAACGCGAGGAGGAGGCCAGAAGCAAGCCAGTTTTCCTTACCAAGGAACAGAGAGCACTAGAGGCCATAAAGCGGCGGCAAGAGGAAGTGGAGCGCCAGAGGGCCGCCCACGATGCAGCCCGTGAGCAAATGGCTGCGGCCAGCAAGGTAAGTATCTCCATGGGCACGGCCATGGCCTCGGGAGCTCCTCCGCCGGCCATCATGGCACCGCCACCCAAACCAGATCGTCGCGAAAGAGGAGGCGGACGGGATCGTGGTGATAGAAACGATCGTGGAGAACGTGGCGACGAAAAGCGGGCCGAGGATCTTACGCATAAGGACAAGGAAAAGGAACTGGAGGCCATAAGAGAACGATACCTGGGAATAATCAAGAAAAAACGTCGTGTCCGTCGCCTCAACGATCGCAAATTCGTTTTCGATTGGGATGCCGGTGAAGATACCTCCATAGATTATAATAATCTTTACAAAGAACGTCATCATGTGCAATTCTTTGGCAGAGGAAACGTTGCCGGCATAGATATCAAAGAACAGAAGCGCACCCAGAGCAAATTCTATGGAGATCTCCTGGAGAAGAGGCGTACCGAAGCAGAGAAAGAACAGGAGAAAGTGCGCTTAAAGAAGATGAAGCGAAAGGAGGACAAACAGAAGTGGGATGATCGCCACTGGTCCGAAAAAGAAAATGATGAGATGACCGAACGCGATTGGCGTATCTTCCGGGAAGACTACAATGTCACCATTAAAGGTGGTAGGATACCCAATCCCATTAGGAGCTGGAATGAGTCTGGATTCCCCAAGGAGATTATCGATATCATCGATAAAGTGGGATACAAGGAACCTACTCCCATTCAGAGACAGGCTATTCCCATTGGATTGCAGAATAGGGATATTATTGGTGTGGCTGAGACAGGTTCCGGCAAAACTTTGGCCTTCCTCATACCCCTGCTCTCTTGGATTCAGTCCTTACCCAAGATCGAACGTCTGGAGGATGTGGATCAGGGTCCCTATGCCATCATCATGGCTCCCACGCGAGAGCTGGCCCAGCAAATCGAGGAGGAAACAACCAAGTTTGGCCAACCCTTGGGCATTCGAACTGTGGTCGTTGTAGGTGGTTTGTCTAGGGAGGAGCAGGGCTTCCGCCTGCGTTTGGGCTGCGAGATTGTCATTGCCACGCCTGGTCGTCTCATCGATGTGCTAGAAAATCGATATTTGGTGCTCAACCAATGTACCTACATTGTCCTCGACGAAGCCGATCGTATGATAGACATGGGTTTCGAACCGGATGTCCAAAAGATTCTGGAATATATGCCCGTCACAAACCTGAAACCCGATACCGAGGAGGCTGAGGACGAAACCAAGTTGATGGAGAACTTCTACACCAAAAAGAAGTACCGCCAAACAGTGATGTTTACGGCTACGATGCCGCCGGCGGTGGAAAGATTAGCTCGCTCGTATCTCCGGCGACCAGCTACGGTCTACATCGGATCAGTAGGAAAGCCGACGGAGAGAACTGAACAAATCGTTTACATGATGGGTGAGAACGATAAGCGCAAGAAGCTCATGGAGATTCTCTCAAGGAAAATCGATCCGCCGGTTATTATCTTCGTCAATCAAAAGAAGGGCGCCGATGTGCTGGCCAAGGGATTGGAGAAACTTGGCTACAACTCTTGCACATTGCACGGCGGCAAGGGTCAGGAGCAGAGAGAGTACGCTTTGGCGGCTTTGAAATCTGGTGCAAAAGACATTCTGGTGGCCACCGATGTGGCTGGTCGTGGTATCGACATCAAGGATGTGTCGCTGGTTATCAATTACGACATGGCCAAGACCATCGAGGACTACACCCATCGTATCGGTCGCACGGGACGTGCTGGCAAGACTGGTTGTGCCATTTCATTTGTCACCAAGGACGACAGTGGTCTGTTCTATGATCTGAAGCAATGTGTCACAGCAAGTCCAGTTTCAACCTGTCCGCCAGAGCTGATGAACCACCCGGAGGCGCAGCACAAACCCGGCACGGTGGTCACTAAAAAGCGCAGGGAGGAGAAAATATTCGCCTAAATTTGGCACATAATTTCAACAGAACTATTTTTAGGGTTAAAACAAAAAACTAATAAAGTTTGATATGTCGGGAGCTATGCCTTAGCATCCGAAATATCATTTTGAAAATAGTTGTTCGGTAAAAAATTTATTTTAACTCGTCTCATCTCTGTAATCTCAAAAAGAATGCATTTCTGCTCTGCTTCGAGTCCAGTGGCATGTACTTATCATAAAAGTCCAGGATGATTTCTTCCATTTTGAATCCAAACTTTTGATACAGCATCACAGCGGAATTGTTGGCGGAAACATGCAATGTGATGTCTTTGGACATGCACGTCTGGATGAGATGGTAAAGCATGAAGCTGGCGATGCCACTTCGCTGCCAATTTGGACGTACGGCCATGAAGGAAATATAGGCCTCATTATATCCCACATCGGGCACCAGGAATCCACAGCCGATGACTAGCTTTTTGTACAGAGCCACTACACTGTAGTCCGGATAGCTGAGGCACTCACTCACTGGAAGGAAAAAAAGTAAGTAAATTTGAAAAGCATGGTAAAGAAAAGAATATCTCACCATCAATATTGGGCCAGAACGAACTCTGTAGCAGTGCATTCACCGCTGGAATATGCTGCGGTCTCACAAAGCAAAAGTCAATAGTGGATCTCGTGGGATGCGATCGATTTACTCGATGCTGCAGCTCGCACATGAGTTTCAGCCAGGGAGGAGACATCGTTTCGCTCCGGAAAATGAAAGGGTGGAGAACCCTCTGAGAGTAGGGCGACTCAAAGAGCTCGTACTGAGTGCATCCTGCCAGACGAGCATGAAAAGAGCTCCTTGCATCCTGCCGCGAGTGGGCCAATAGTTGATATCTATCTAATATTTGAGCCTGCTGATGACCCAGCATCTTCAAGCGAGCCCTTCCCAAGGGATCTATGTGCTCATCGAGGTTGAATATAGGGCGATTGTGGTCCCTTTTCCATTTGCGTAGGGAGAGTTTTCGATACAAGCGCCTAACATAAGCAGGTATGGATATTTGGCATTGTTGCTCCAAAGAGAAAATTCGATGAAGACGTTGATATAACTTCTGCTCCTCGTAAACACTCATCAGTTGGAGATTCTCGCTGGGAATAGCGAGGTCATCGGAATCTTGCGCCTCCTGCAACCATGGCCAATTTCTACGTGGTTGCCGTACAAATCCACTTGGTTGGCAAGGCTCTAAGAAAGGCGAATTTGCCTCCACGCTGTCATTTTCATCCTGAGTATCCTCTTCCAGTAGCTCTTCCTTGATGGTTTCACTTGGCTCTTGCGCCTGATAATTTGTAACCTGCAGTATGCGTGGCTGATAGTCCATGGTTTCTTCCTCCTCCATCTTTTCATCCTCCTCCTCGCCCTCTCTTTGCTCCTCACTACTTTCGGTGGTGGTTTCTTCGGTTGAATTGGTTTGGGTTTCCTCTTTGGCCTCTTCTTTGATCTGTTTAGTCCCCTTGATTTCTTTTGTGGTACTTGGAATATTGAAATTGGTATCCATATCGTACAGACCTCCACTATCTGCACTAATGGAAGGCGCCTGCAGCAAAGGTTCGGCGATGAAGAAATCACTTTTGCCCGCTCCAATCAGTGGAGGTGGCATTATGCCTGGTAAGCTACCAAACATGCTTAGGTCATCGCCTCCCAAACTCTCAGCCAGGAAATCCATTAGGCTTGCCTGAACCATGCTCATAGGCTGATGATGAGGTTCCTCCTCCTCTTCCTGACTGGGTGGAATTATACTTTCAAGAGGAGCTGGTGGCGTTGGCACCGTTTCTTGCGGCAAGGGTAAAGGTTGTGCCTTCACTTTTGGCTGCCGACCCATATATGGACTAAAAATAGGGAGACATTTTGAATGAGTGTATATAAAATTAGTTTGGGATCATACATGGTACGGGCACAGCCCTCTGTTGCATTGCTTGTCTCAGCTTCTACTCCGGAGGGCTGATTGTTATCCTGGCTGTGATCGGCCACTGAAATCTCGCTGCTGCAGCTGGTCTCATCTGCGGCGGGCAAACGCTTTTCAATGCGCAATTGCTGCCGTTGCAGTTGCTTTTTCTCGTCTGGAAAGTGAGAAAAGTAAATACGTTATCCATGTATACAATGGATTTTTGACCAAAAGATTGTGCTCACATTCTCTAAGGACGCTTCTGGGTGTTTGAAAGGGCTTGGCCAGCTTCCACCAGCCGTGCTCCTGGAAGACATCCAATCCCGACTGAAAGTACTCCGGACTGTTGTGCGATAGGGCTCCGGAGACGGAGCCAGTCCACTGCTTACGGCGGCGTCTGAATATGGACCATATATTAAGCGGTTTTTGAGAAATAGTAATATTATATTTTACACATGGGTCCCAAATATATAGTTCCAGTTCTTGTCCACAAAGCTGATGATGTGGGTGCGCCAGTGAAAGAATCCGTGGTGGCCCAAACCCTTCTGTTTGATGGACAGGTTGTACAGGGTTAAAGTGAGCACCAATAGCCAGGGAATCCTTTGGCGTATGCACACTTCCTTGATGGGTTCCAGGGACGTGGGCACAGCCGATCCCTGCAGCTTGTCCACTACACACTTCACGCACGTGAATTCAAAGAAAACGTCGCCCAAAAGATCCCCGGGCGTGCTCGCATGTGGCAGGCACTTGATGTGGACCATTCGACGGCATTGCTGGCACTCCAAGTAGTTGTCATCGTCCACCGCCAACTCACAGTATCTGCAGGGTCCTTGGGGTTCGTCCCAGTCACTGGGGCGATTCATTTGGTTGGTTTAACTACCCAAAATAAACAAATTATCTTTTGTTTATGGTGGTGGAATTAACCATGCTGCCCATAAGAAGTGTTGAACAGCGTTCATTGTCTTATCGATATATTTGGAGCGGCAAAGTAAAATATATTATCGACGGTTGAATTGGTTATTTAAATTTAAATTTGGTGAGATAATGGATTAAATTAATAAATAAACTAAGGAAATGAATTCCTATTAACATTGTTATTATTGCTAACAAGTGACATGTCTTTAAGTTTTAGTACCGGGAAACTTTTATTTTTATTAATTATAATAAATAAATTAAAAAGAATCAAACGCTTTCCTAAATAACTTGTATGTTTATAGCTAATAGGTAATATTAAGTTGAAAAATACTATTACCTAAAAACAACTTTCTTAGGATATGGAACATTTTGGTTATTGGCCAAATACAATTACACATAAATATAAGCATCCCTTCGCGTGCAGAATCTGCGTGATTTGTGCAGTCCCGAATTGTCGGTTGATCAAACATGCGGTGGGCACGCCCTCCGCCCACCATCCATTGGCAATGCAACGAAAATGACATTAATGGGCTCTTTACGGCTTACGCATAATTAAGGCCGTTTCCGCCAGACTCGAGCTTTGCACTTTGGGCCCATGCTTTCGGCCGGTCAATCTGTTGTCTTAACCGGGCCTAATTAGGCATCGCCGGCTGTTCTGTTCAGCTGGAGCTGTTGCTTCTTCTGCTGTTGTGTGTTTGATGAAGTGCGTGATTGGTTTACGGGTTTTAAGTGGGATGGACGACGCTGCAAAGCTGTTTGCTCCAGCCCCCATAAGTAGGCAGCGGCTGAGGGAGATTCAGAATATCCTTACACCTTTTTACTTTTTAAATATTTTCAAAAATAATTGTTTTTAAAAGATTGGCGGTTGGCTAATATTTAATATTCTTGTTTTGTTGATAAAAATATTAAATTTTACATTAAATTCTCAGGTTTTAAAATAATAATCTGGGTTTATGTTAAACAGAAAAACAGAGGAACTGAAATCATTCAACTTGCTTGTCTGCCACCCTCGAGGACATTTTCATTTCATTCGCGACTGCCCGCTGGCAAGTAGAGAAAAGTAGAGAAAGCCCACAATTTGTTGAAATAAATTTAAGTTTTGTTAGAGCATACATCACAAAATTATGATTCATGGAATTTGTTTTTTTGTAAGAAAAACGTGAAACATTAAAAAGAATTTTACAATATCCATTTATAATTTCTTAATTACTATAATTTAATTTCAATTTTATAATAAAGCTTGGAAGCATGAAGTCACAGTACCGGCGGATAACTTGGTGGACAGCCCTCTCAAATACGCTTGGCAAAATGGATATCCCACTTACGGAATATGACATTTACAGATGTGATGCTGGTAAGTATTTGATTGGCTTCCCATTTTGTTCATAACAACCGTTTTGCTCTCAATCACTAGACTTATTCCACCTTTAGTGCTCTCTTCCTGGCCTTCCCCATAACAACAAATACAACAAGGTTATGTGCTGACCATTTTGCGAGCGATTTAAGGCCAGGTCCTGGAACAAAGCGGAAAACGGGAAAAATAGGGTGACATCCCCATCGAGAGGGGCAAACAAACGCCGTCTGGCTGTCACTTAATCGAAGCCATTAGCGTTATTAGTAGGGCCAGTACCAGCCGATGCACTGAGAAATAATCTAAAATAATTTGAATAATGTATATATAAATGCATAAGAATATATTTTGCATTTATTTGTATAATACACATTCTGACAAATTAACCAAAAGCTTGAAATATAGTTACCGATAAAAAAATCGGTCATCCACTGGAAACAAAAATGTTTTTGAAATTAATCTAAGTTTAAAATGGCTATTTACTTTTCACTTCGAACTGAAATATGTAATTTATTTAAAAATAATTTTACATACGTTTCGTTATGCAGTAAATGTTAGGTTCTTAATTATTTTGTATTTTGTTATTCTACTCCCATGCTTGACTGGCGGCTAAGTAGAGAGCAAAGAGTGTCTGGACGTTGTGGATGTAGTCCGCCTGTGTCTCCAAGGGTCCTTCCACTCCGAACCTCTCGCAAAGCACTCTCACATAGTCAGCTAAGGATATATTTTGCTGCAGGCAGGATCTGTAGGCCTGATCTAAAGCATTCTTGGTCTCCTCATCGCCAAAAGATCTTGGCCAATCCTCCAAGAGAGCATCTATATCCTTTCTGGGCTGGGCATCGTACATGGATTGAGTCATATGCACTTGTTCCACCTCCGCGATCCATTTGTCTATATCCTTGGCCGATCGGGCGGTGGGAACTAGAGAGGCAGAGGATGCATGACGAGGATTACGCCCCATACTTCCACTTAGTACCGATCGCAGTTTCATATTCAGGAGACTGGGTTCACTTTGGGTTCCAGATGGTTCGTCGAGCAACCATAAGCCCAATTTTTCCAAGTGATCATTCAACTCCTTTTGCCGTTGGGGTTGCAACAGTGGGGGAGCCTGGACTTTCAGAAGGGCATCCACATCCCCCACAGCGGGCACAAACTCCGGGATGAAAGGTTGCAGATGAAACGGAGTATCGATTGTCTGGGGTGTGTATTTCACGATATAGGGAAATAGTTCTTTGAGTTCACCGGGTAAGGATAGTTCTTCCCATTTATCGGGACTCATGTTGAAGGATTGTTCTTCCTGTCGCTCCGATCTTCCACCTCCGCCCGCACTGCTCCTCATGGGCAGGGTTAACTTATGGTGCGGTAGCTTGGCACCACCTCTGGCACCTCCTGATCCCATCCCTCCACCCACATCTGCCTCATCACTGCCGGAACTCATGGTGTCATCCTGCGGCTGCTTGGAACTTCGATTGCTTCCCGGGCGCTTTTGGGGGCGGGGTCCCGGCACCAGACCCGTCATCCCCATACCCATGGTCATTCCTTGGGGCAACTGCATCTCGCTGTCATCGTCATCATCGCTCTCCTCCGCCTCGTCATCGTGATCAATGATGTCCTGCAGCAGGCCATCGTCATCTGTAGAGTTGCTTTGGATTTGCTGGATAGAAAAAATGTAGGTCAGTGTGGTCTCAAAGAAATAAAGGTTACCCCCTATTTAAAAATAGAGAAGGAAAGAAGCATTAACAACTTTTTGATACAAAAAAATGTCCAAATTTACTGTATTTAATATAATATTACCAATGACTTTTTAGACGCTGAATATTAAAACTGTCTAAAACTGTAATAATCTCGCCTTAAATTAAAAATAAGATTAAAACAGGGAATTCTGCATTGCAATAAATATAGTCCAAAATCTGGAAAATTCAGTAAAAGATAAAGGAAAGAGGACAAAAAAGGGATCCCCATTTAGGGTGGGTTCAGGATAACTCTATATCTTGTTTTGTCTCTTAGGTAGAAATACAAGTAAACAACTGAGTAATTTTATATCGATAAGACTTCTTGGATTGTCTCCATTTCAATTTACGTATCACTTTTCATTAACAAAAAGAACCGAAATAAAATCCTTGCCACCTACCATTCGACGATGCCTGCCTGCGGCTGCTCTTTGTCCTCCTCCAGTGGCGTCTCCCGGTCCTCCTTCTCCGCCCACTGCTCCCCTTCCTGCGCCATTCCCTCGGCCTCCTCCACCATTTCGCGGCTCCATTTGAACACTGCTCAGATGCTTGGAGTCCGGTCCGCTGATTGTGATCTCCTCATCGTAGAAGTTCATGGCCATGGCCAGCTGCGTGGACCCGAATTCAGATTCAAATAGCTCTCCAGCTGCGAGTCCTCTCGAGCTATTCAATTTCCCTTTCCCGTTATCCTGCCCACTTCCTGGTTTTCCGCGAAAATCCGCACAACAATTGTCTTGCAATTTTCCGCTCCTTTTGCAGGTGGCGGGTCCTCGTCCTTGCTTTCTTCCTTCAACGCGGAGTTTTCTTTATGCCGAAATATTCGGAGTTTTTCAGCGTTTTCCGTTTTGTTTTGGCTGCTTTTACTTGCTTACCTGCTGGAAACTTGTCAATTGCTTTGGCCAATGTCGGTGTCGATGTCGATGTGGTCGTCTTGACAACGCAATCCACTGCGCTGCACTGTGAGAAACTTAGGTACATCCTGTGTGAATCTAGAAAAATGTCGGCCTTAAATGTTATTAGAAAATCGTTTTCTTTGAAAGTCCGTATAATACAAGAATTTTTCATTCTTTAAATACGTTAATATTTTCTTCTACTTTATAAGTTTAAAAGTAGTAAAGTAAAAAGTATTTAAAAAAAAATATTTGTTTTTTAAAATTTTGGTTAAAATAAATATTTTAAAATGTTTGTTAAAGTAATACTAAAAAAAAAACAACAATATTTAAATAAAATACATTTAGCTTATGTCAACTTCGGTACCTTGTGTGTTTTAGAAAATATATATTTTACTTGGTAGGTATATATTAAAAATAAGTTTTATCAACAATATTTTTATATCACAAATTTTTCTCTATATGTATGAAGTGGTTGTTATTGTCATATCCTTTTTGGCCTGCGAAAACATTTACAGCTGAAACAGTTGCCCTTTGTTATGGGCCAGGGTTTTAATTACATTCAATTTTTGAACCGATTTACCATCACTCGTCGTTTTTCGGTCTGAGTCCATTTAAATAATTTGCCGCTACTGTTTAAAGGGCGGTTTATGGCGGCGATTTATTAATGAACATGTGAAATTTTGTGCATTTTGTAAGGGCTCAAAGGTTTTACCAAATAGATTAACATTAACACAAGGCGCCTGCCAAGTTTCCCACAAATCTCCAGTATTTTTTGGTTCCAGATGAGATGGGAGGTTGGAAAACACATGTAGGGAATTTTTTAAGATAAGACTTAGAGTATTTGAAAATACTTTACACAAAGTGATAATATCGAGTGTGTTGTACATACAATACTTTATTGTTTTTGGACGAAAACGACTGATACGAAAATTAAAATGTTTACTTTTGCTTAAATGATTAAAACTCCAGATAAATCTTTAAATAGAAGTGAATTATTTAAAAATTATTCTTGAGGATTGTGAAAAGAAAACCAAATTTTTTGTTAATTTAAAGCGTTTTTCTTTTATGAGTTTGGCTTAAATATTTATTTAACATTTTTACATGCTTAGTCTAAATTAAATTAATAGAAATTTTAAAATGATCCATATATATTTTTATTTAAATAATAAATGTCATTAATGGTCATTTGAATAAATTTAAAACATTTTTGGTCCCTCTTAAAAATTAGTATTTAAACTACGTCCATGTCTCCCATTCACACGATTTTTACACAAACGTGCTCTTTTACTCTCCCTCTCTCGCTCACGAGCGGCAACACGTCAAAGCAGAAAGAACAACATAGTCGGCATTGACATACCCTTTAGGAAATGGACTATAAAAAAGAAAAATTGTTTACATATCTTAAGAAGCGAGACACATTCCATAATAACTTTATTTAAAGTGATCACAATATCAAGATATATATATAGTTGATAAGCCCAAAGAACTACAATTTAAATGTCAGAGCACCGCAATTTGCGGGATCCGATAAGGCGAGGCCAATTTGTGGAACAAACTAGCGTCAAGCAATACTAGAACCCTCAGGTCAACGCATACTTATCCAGCTACTAAAGTTTTCGATAAGCCCAATTTCATAAGGACAGATAGGCAGACAAAAAGTAAGACATACGTGATCAAATAAATTCTACTATTCACGGTTAGTGACTTTTTACTAACCTTTGGGCAAAATGAATATAGCCCTTTAGTCTACGAGTAATGGGTAAATCGAGAGAGCGATAAAATGGCCAGCATACTGTTAACATACTGTTAACTGTAGCTAACAGCGGCGGGAGTTCGTCACTTGTTTTCATCGCCATTCATCGGCATTCGGTCTTTGTATCTTTGGGTGTGCGGACGTTACGTATCTCAAATTTCTCGACGCTCGAGATTCAAGTGTTCACATCCGAGTTTCGTCTTCGGGTACGTGTATATTGGTGCCGTTTTATCACGCTATCTCAGCAACAGCAATAACAGCAGCAGCATTGGCCACTAATTAAATGCTGAAGTGTCTGTGTGTCAATCGAATCTGTACGACTTTTGATTGAATTAAATTACGAATTACAAAATACAATAGTAATCTGCAATTAACGGTAATTAAGCCGGACCAGCGCGGTAATATAAACAATTTGATCGGGTGCCAAAAGATATTTTTACACACACTCCTTTTTGGGATAATTAAAGGACAGTATACGCTTGTGTGTGTCCTTCTGGAGGAGTGATTGTGTGTACAGTGGTTGTGGAGGAATTTCTCATTAAACCGGCGATAAAAGGATTACGAACCCGTTTATCTTCATCAGAACTGCAGCGGAGCAAATAACGGTAAGTTGCCGGGGATCCCCAAATTTTATTATCACACGAACAAAAAAAGTTTATATAAAACTAAAAGATCATTTTACACATAAAAATGTAACGGTAAAATCTAAAAACTGAAAGATATAAAATATATTATAATGTATTATATGAAATACAGCTGAAAACATTGGTTTTTTCGTTAAGAATTATTATTGTATATTTTGTTTAAATTCAATTGAAAATATTTAATATTAATGATTCAAAATCAGTTCACAAATATCTCTTAGTTATTGAGGAAAAATTTATAATTTAAATCAATAATAAGACAATTCAAGCTTCACGTTAAATAATAAATTTAATCGATTTTTGTTTTATATCTTTATAAAAAGAACTCAAACAATTTTTGTATATCAAATGACATAATATATTTTAAAAAATTAAACGAAAATCAAATTTGTATCGCTGTGGACACCTTCAATACCTCTTACGTTTTATGTGTTGGCTTTTCACGCGACCCTCGCAAGAGCTAAAAAGGGTTGACCATGTGCGGAGGGTCAATATGCTTTTGTTGAGGTTAAACTGTGCTCGGAGGATACAAATCCCGCCCCGCTTTTACCACCCACTTACTACCCCGTTGCCATTCGAACCGAACAATGAAAACCCCCGAAAAAGTTGCCGGCAATAAAACGAAATTGTTTTGAATTATTGAGATCTGAAAGAGAGCGGCCTGTAACCGGATGGCCCTTACTGGTGTTGCCTTTTTTATTTTGTTTAAATATAATTTATATTTGGCGCATTTATGGCCAGGACCCCGGGACCCGGAAAAGGACTGAGCACTCTTATAGGTGTCTGGGGGCATTAACGGTTAACATGTTTGCGGTTTTTGATTGCTGCAAAGTCCTTTTATCAGCCCATAAAACGAGGGTCTCCCAAAGCCTGCCACACATTTTGGGGGCATATGTTGAGCGTGGGTATGTAAGGGGGTATGCTTTAGAGTGGGTGTTGTGGTTTCTGCAAATTGGCGAAAGGTTTTATAGAGTTCAGCGGAGTAACGACCAGTTTATCAATTCTATATGCAGCCTTAGTCACCGACCGATAACAGCTGTATGCAAACACGAAATCGGTTCGATGCACTGACAACAACAACGAAGGAGAACTCTGGATAAAGATATAGAAAGGAATGAACACAATTTTAATTAAATGATAAAAACTTCATTTCATTTTAAAAAAGATATTTTAATAACAAAAGGAAAGCATGATATGTAGTGTATGTGAAAAGGCGATAAATATATATTATTTAAAAGAGTAATTTTATTAAAAGTATTATATTTTTAAATACTGCCTTCGATCTCAAAGACACAGTTGTGTCAGTTTAGTTTCTCCAAATAGTTTGTTTCAAGACTCAATTATTAATTTAGCTATCCACTTTGTAACACAAACATACCCACTTACAAACTGAGGTTTAATGAACCAAAAATCCACCTTCCATTAATATCGACGTGAAGGGCATCAATTTCTCTTTTCCTTTCCACCAAAACCAATTGCAATCTTTAACCAACACTAACATTCTATTGCAGCGAAGAGAATCTAATTTCTTGACCAAGTCAGTAGCGTCTGAGGTTATTAGCTGGCCAACCGCATCCAGCATTCGACAGCCCTGCGTGGCTAATTAATTTCCATTCAGTAAATGGAAATGCCGCAAAATTAATTTCCCGACAGTACGAGAAAGAAACAGACAGATAGACGTTGAACAGAATTTAGCTGTTAGATCAACAAGGAGTAGGTACTAAAGGACGGTGCGTTTCATTGATATTTATACCAGTAAAAAGCTCAGTTAAAAAACCAAAATTCTGCGTTGGGAGAAGTGAAATAATTAGACATTAATTTAACTTTATTTTAAAAGGCCATTATATTAAATTTATTAAATATCAAAATGATTTAATTTGGTGAAGAACATTTAAGTATCCTAAAAGAATATATTTATATTATTTTCCACATTGTGTTCTATGTTAAATATTACAAATATAACTCAAATTTGTCTAAGTCCTGAATTCTTTGATACGCACTGTACAGACTAACCATTTATTTGCGGGCAATATAAATTCCTCGAGTTTTCTCTGCCATTTTTATTTGTATTTGCGGCTGCTACTGCCAATGCTGCTTATTGTAATTTTTTATGGTCCAGCTATGGTTCTTTTTGGCCTCATAACTAGCGACTGGCGACTTCGACCTATATAAGTGAATCTATTGTGCCCATCCTATCGTGCTTTGGACATTTCCCAGCCAAGGCCTAAAAGCAGACACTGCAAACACTTCTACTTTCGCTTTTCATTGTGTGTGGAAAATAAAGAAAATAAAGGAAAGGCAACAAAAATGTTTGCTTATCTCTTTGCCTACACATTTTTATGTGTGTTGTGCTTTGTTTTTGCGCTCTGTTGATGGGTGTCGGGTCTTAAGGATTCGCTCTTTTGGATTTTTTTGGATAGTCATCAGCATGCAGAGCCACATGGCTCCTCCTGTTCCTCCTCCTCCTCCTCCTCCTTCTCCACCTCTAATCTTTTTCAAGTTCAGCGAAAGCGAAAACATGGAGGAGGGTCACCATAAAAATGAAAATCGTCCTACGGTTGAAAGTTTGTCGTTTACCCGCAGAGGCAGCGAATTATGCCAGATTGGGTTTTATTTAAATTAGTTTTAGATTCCGTTGGGCGGAGCCGATGCTTCAATGTTCGCTGAAGTGTTAAAACAGAGGATACAGAAATTGATTTTCGGGCTGAGATTGAGAACTTGAGGCGGCTTCCAGTGCCTTTATGGCCAACTCAGCTGTCCCCAGACCCCAAACGAGTTCCACAGAAGTTTAGCCCCGGACTCGAATAAATAAACAATATGGTCGGTTTGGGGGCAGAGGAATCCGATTTCAGTGTCGCCTATCAATGACAAATTGCACATGATTTTTACTGTCTAGCAAGCAAATGTTTTCATACGTTGACTTCTGCCAAAAACTCTTTGGGTGTGCTTTTCTTTTTTTATTGTCTCTCCAAGTGTCAGAGAACCCCTTTTCAAGAGAGGCGAGTAATAATGACAGTTTATTAAATGCCAATTCAGATCCGAATCAGATAGCCCAGGCCCATGGAAAGTTTGGCAAACAGAAAATAACACACAACTCTTGATTGCCGGGCAAACTTTTTTCGTTAACCTTTTCGGCTGACCCGGAGTCTCTTTCTCATCAGCATAATCCCATGGGATCTGAGGGGGGGAAAACACACAACTTTCCCAAGCCAATTCAAAAAAAACATACACACCCAACCACTCAAAGATAACTTTTGTAAACATCTCTGGCTGGAGAAACATCTCCCTCCAAGTTGTTGTATCATTTATCATTGCTTACACACCAAAATATCATTTACATGGCAAAGGCTGTGAAAACAGAAAAGTGAAATGAATTATGTTGGAAGTGATGAAGTTATCAAGCGGCTATCAACGCCACAGAGGCGGAAACCGTTCAAGTTGTCAATGAGATTGATTATTTAAAAGCGGAAAAGGCGCTAAGCTTCCTCACGTGAATAATAAATGCATTTTCCAACTCATGTTTATTGACATTCAATTTAACATTTGTTAAAAAAAATTGTTCAATTAAAGCTACATTTTGTATAGAATCTTTCGTTTATTTAATAAAATAAATAATAGTTTCACAATCCTTAAATATAAATTTTATTCGTAAGAAGGGAAATACTTAAAGAAAAATGTTTGAGTTTTAAAGATGTGAATAAAAATAGAATAAATAAACTAGAATTTAGAAATGTCCTAACTGTACAATTTTCAAGTATTTCAAAGGGAAAGCTTAAATTAAGCATTCATTTTAAAAAGCCATCAAAATAAAATAAATTTAACCACTGTTTTATAAACCAATTCTGATCCAAGCCACTTTAAAGCCAATCTCGTCTATCCATGCAATTATTTTGCAAAAAAACTAGATCAAGTTCGTTAAACTTTATCATTTCTTAAAATGGGTTTCTACCAATAAACCCCCAAAGATATTTAAACTTTATCAGAGCCCATCTTAAATCACAGTTTCTAAAAGAAATACTATTTTTTTTGCCAGTTCTGCTCTAGTCTTGAGCTTGTTAATAACCAATTTCTAAGCAAAGTTTTTGTGTTGTCTGAGTCTTTGATTGTTATGTCTTCGCCATCGTTCTGCTCTATCATATCTCTTTCGCTTTGTCATTCTCTGGTATTCCAATGAACAGTTTTAACGCTTTTTTGTTCTTTTCTTTTGCCGCCATATGATTGTTATTATGTTGACCCATTTTCCTCGGTATACATACTTAGTGTGATTTTCAATTACCAAATTACTGACCCCAAAAGCGATTACTAAACATGCTCGGCTGTATGCCATAACTACTCTGTGCTTTATGTATACCAACCACAAGACGATTGCTTTATCAGCAAAAAGTCAAATGGAGCAACATAAAGAACAGTTAGAAGCGAGCCGAAGAATTATATTGATTTGGAAATGGAATTCAATTCCTATTCGTATCAATATCATTGTGGCCTAGTCAAGTGTATGGGGTCGGTGTTTGCCTTAGATAACCTATCTAAGAACCAAAAGAACCAAGCCCCTTTGAATACCAATCCCCCTTGGGCTTCTCCAATGTTGAATTCGAGCAATACCAAGAAATCGCTGTCGATTACATTCGATTCCCTCATATTTATTTTTTCTACCAAATAATGAGCTCATCAATGGCTTTGGACAGGTTGACGCTAACGATTTGAATACTTTGCTTTATTTATAGGACTTATCAGCAAAATCTTTATGCAAATGCACAGGAAAAAAAGGGATTTAAATAAAAACCATGTTAAGTCTAGTTTAAAAGTAATGTTAACAAATATTTGGCACACTTAAGTGATATTTTAAAATTCTTCAACTGAACTAAAATAAATAAAACAATTGATGTACTAAATGCTTACAATAAATACAATATCCTGAAGTTTTTTTCACTAAAATATTTTATAGCTAAAACATTAATAGATCAATCCCATTTTCTACATTTGTGATTCTGGCAGTGCATATCTTATTTCCAAACCTTTATTTTATTTTGCAATTTGTTGAGGCAGTCAGTTGTTGACTCTTCGCTGAGTCAGTTCCTTAACGTTCTGTTCTTTCCGCTGCCTTTGTGCTGTTCGACTTTTATCATTTTGATGTCATCGAGCGGGTTTTTGTGCTCATAAAAAATCGTCTTACGGTGTTTGCTTCTTATGAAACCTTTTTCTTTCTCCACTTTTTAATTCTCCATTCTTGTTGTTTGGCTCGAGTTAGTTGAGGCGACAGCTGGTCGCACCATAATTTTAATTAAAAATCGCTTAAAATCCTTGGAAAATTGTTTAAAAAAGGAAGAGTGAGATAAGGATGCATAGATAAAATAGGCGAATGGGTTGGGAGGTGACTGAGTGTCAACACGTGCCAAATTGTTTGTGTGAGCTTGTATCTGGGAAAAGTTTGGAAACTTTAGAACAAATTGAAAGCTTCTAAAGTTGCATCGGGCTAAAAGTATCCGGAAGATAAAGAAAAAGTATAAGTTTTATACGCATGCAGTTCGGTCTTTATCTTCTTTTTATTGTTGTGTGACACTTTGCTGCATTAACATAAACAAACGGAAACAAATTCCATAATTGCCCAAAAGTGGACATTCAGTTTTTTCAGGCTTAATCCTTATTTCTCTGCCATCTCTTTCGCTCTGCTTGTGGGTTGTGTCACCAGGGCGTATGATGAATTTGACGCACGTGCATGTCACACGTCACTGTGCTGGTTGTATGGCTTGTTGTAGTTGTAGGTATGCCTTTGTTATCCTGTCAGGTTTCGCTGATGGCGTTGTCAACATGCTGCACGTAACGTGGGCTTTCCTTTTCATATCCTTACAATTAAGCGGCAAATTTAGTTTGTCATTGTGTTTGCAAGCACGATGAGTGGCAACTTCCGGAAAACGGAATCGGGAATTAGCAGATACTGGTCGAAATCAGCTGCCTAATCAACTTTAATGGCCAAAATCGGTGGAACATTTTTTGATTTGAAATAGCAGTCGAGTGAATTTACTGAGGTAGTATGAAAATGCATAGTTTCCTAAAAAATCTTTAATCTTTCTTTCTTTTGAGTCTACTCTTTTTCTGCCATATCAATATATTTTTAAACCAATAAAAATGCAGTACATTATTTACATTGTGCTAATTGGTATTCGTTTCCGTTAAGCTATAGTTATTTTGTATACCATTTTTTATTTTTAATATTACAATTAAATATTTGCTGACGCCAAGAAGGGTATTTGAAATTTGCAACTCTAGAAAATCCTTTAAACCGATTCCCACTTGTGTATTTTTATGTAGCACTTCCCCTTGTTTGTTCGTGCATATTTCAATCAAATTTGTTGTTGCTGCTGTTGGTATGCCTGCGGCTTACACAGACAAATGCAGGAATTATCATACGCACCGTTGACCCAAATTTTTTAAACCAAACGAAAAAACACCCTTGAATCAGCAAGAAACAAAGACGAGCCCACATGGCGAGGCAGAGTCATTTCAAAATAATATATTTGGCAGCACGTGCGGAGCAGAAAGAGAGGGCAGGATGGCAGCAGAAAGAGATAGGGAGAGAGGCTAGAGGGTTGCCATTCATTATGCTTAGTTTTTGGGGCGCGGTTTTGTCCCCTCGAATTGGGTCAGTCCCTCCAAGAGACCCCCAACAATATATGCAGTTTTTATATTGTATAAAATATAGTCGAGCATTATGGAATGGCATTTTGCAACGAGTTTGTTTCATATTCTCATCTAAGTTGGCCCTCGAGGGCTCACACTGATTCCCATTCTCATCCTCTGTCTTTGCTCATTAGGAGACAAAGCGCGACTTTCTCTCGGCCCTGCCACTTTAGCCTGCTTTTAGGCGCTTCGGCTAATTATGAGGAAAAATTCGTCCAACATCTGCAATGCCCCCCCTTCCTCCTATTTTCCTGGCGAAAGTGTTGGCAAGTGAACTCAGTTTTGGAGGATGCATTTTATTTACGACAAAGTGAGCTTGCCGCCAGCTGTGTGCCACAACATTTGAAGGGGTAACTAGGGGGCTTCGGGGTCTGTGATGCTGAGAGAAATGGAAGTGGCAAATTGTCTTTTTGGCAGAGGGGAGAGATTAATTTATAAGCTTTCTGAGTAAATCCACTTAACAAGAAAGGGTAAAGAACTGGGGTTTTTTCTAAATTGCATTGCATTAAACTTTAGAGAAGTTGGTGTCTGGGGTTTTTGGAGCTACAAGACTGGTTATATTAAATTAATTATTTCTGTCATTTTAGCTTTAATCAACAATAGAATTTATGTGTATTATTTGAAATGGGTGTCACCAATTAATTTGCTTGAGACTCAAAGTTAACAATACGTTTATAGAATTTTTGTACTTGCATACATGTCTTACATTAAGTAACCAACGAATTTTGTTTATTTTCTGTGGTCATTTCTAAATATTTTTCCTCATCACCAGCTTCCCCCAATCCGCATTCCATCAAAGTCACAGATCTGACTATCAGGCCAAAGACCCTATCGAAAGTTGATCACTTGAGTAGATAAATGCCTTGTCTTCTTGTCTTGTCTTGCCTTGTTTAATTTCTGGCCAGCAGCTAACAAAGACTAGATTTTGACAGCTCTTTCTCTCCGCTGGCCATAAAAGGCAGCCCAATGAGCCTTACGTAATCCCGCCGGCCATTGAGCATTTCTCGCACATGGCGCTGCTGCCCCATTGTTTGTCTGTCATTATTAATCCAATTAGTAGTTGTACTAGAACGTGGTGCGGAGAGGGAAAAGCGGCGGGTTGCACAACCCAGAAACGTGCCCCAAAGGAAATTGGGTCGCTATGTGGCACGAGACCGCGAGCGGCGAGAATCGAAGGCACTTGCAACCACAGTGTCCAATTGAAGGGAAGGGGAGCAGCATGTCAGGGGTAAGCGGCTTACCATCGGCTACTTAACAACCGGCATTGTCTCAGCGGCTATGCTAATGATGTGCAATGGTGACATAAGCGGCCAACGTGCATCCACGGCAACCAGATGCGGTGGGAAAAGGTCAAGTTCAATCTACGCGAACTGGTTGTAACTGAGACAAAGTCTTGATGTTCTCTTATAATGGAACATGGAAAAATCAAACCCAAAGAAACGAAGTCTTTTAAATAATACATTTGAACAAGAAGATTAAATTATTATAGACTATTATTAAAATCGCTATGATCTTAAAAGAAAATAATCTAACTTAACTTAAAAAAAATATCTTTTATTTCTTTAGTGCTTAACCAAATAAATGTTCATGCTTGTAAAAAACAAGTTTTTAAGGTGCACTTATATATCCAATTAAACGTTTATTAATTACACAGCAACTCAGAATTTTCCCCACTTTATTCTAATTGCTAAAGTGGGATTTTCTTTATGTTTATATTATACTCTCCAAGTAATTCAACGTGAATTATAGCACAATTGCACTTGTTGACGTCTGTTTCTGTTGTTTATTTATAGTTTAATTATTAACTTGTTCGACTGTATTTAGACAAGTGTTCTTCCATTTATAATGAGGTTTTATGAGGTTAATGCGAACATTTAATTCGCTGATTGTTGAAGCACTTTGTGTTTTTATCTGTTCGGTTAGTGAACGTGCTGTTTATGTTATTTATGCAGATGTGGAGAGCTTTTAATATTTCTAAGGTTTTTAATTTCTGAATTGTTTTTGAGGAAACAATAAAATTCTGATAAGCAAATTCTCTGCAAAAAGTTTTCGATATATAATCAGCTTTTGTGAGTTTAAAAACATTTCCCAATTGGGATTTTATCAGAGAATTTCAATTTTTAAATTTTGTTTTGCTATTCTTGAGCGTAAACAGATTATTTGAATTTCGTTTATTTTTTATCAATGTTTATCTTACTTATTTCCAACATGTGTTCTCAAAAGTGTGATGTGTTACTTCTGTTCTATATCTTAAACAAACTGCCACCAACTGACACCGTCTGATAGCTCAATATTTACTTGTTTACCATTCTCAACTGAAAAACAAATAGACATTTCTACCATCGTACTTGAGACCTCAACTGTTATTTTAACCTTTGACACTTATGCTTGGAATCTAAGCTGATTTACCTTGCAACTAAGACCTAAAAAAACATTGAAGTCTTCCAGGTAGAGACAACCCCCATGACTAATCGCAACAGAAATGTGACCACATGTATGGAAAAATATTAATCATCAAGAGAAAAACTAGCGGAGAAGGAAGAGACATGAAAAACGAGAAAAGATTGAAGATAGCTCATAGAGAATTACAATTGCGGTCGGTAATCACGATGGATGGGATAAAATTCCTGCACATAAAAGCGCTTCTACATGCACACGAGGCATTGGCATTGATTGAAGAACCACTCATCCCATACACACACTCAATCCCGGCATTATTTGCATAAGTTGTTGAACTTTAGATAAACGTTCATGCCAGTCGGGGTGTCGAGTGTCAAACTATCGTTGAGGTTCAATGGGTGAAAAGTGCCACAAAGCGAGAGTTTTAATTTGGCCCCGCCTCGAGGCTCTTTCTCTCAAGTGGTCGAGCCATTCGATGGAGTTATTGCGTCGGATAGATCCATTTTGATTTGCATAAATTGCCGGTGGGTCTGCGGGTTGTTCAAACTACCACAACTTTTCCCACCTGGCAAAACTTTGACTCAAATTGCTTCGACCTGCGGCATTCTGCCCACCACTCAATCCCTTGAAAGCGCCCCAAACAAAAAATAAACGTAAATATCAACAAAAATTTGTGCATTTCAACTGTGAACGTGACATTCATGAGAAAATTTCAAATGAACACAAAATTTCTAGCGAAATATGAATAAAATTGATAAATGAAAGAGACATTTGTGTGAGTCAGTTGTAGACACTTTTCGTTATGTACATATATTCCCTAATGTTTTCGTCTTCGCTTTGCTTTTGATAGGAAATAAGAGATATTTTTTGAATTTCTTTGACGCATTTATTTACCCTTGAGCTGCTCTTGATTTATTTTAGCAACAAGTTCTAATAAAGAAAACGTAATTCTATACTCACAAGTTACATATATAAATTGGTTTACCCCAAAAATTATATTTACTAATGTTTAACATTTGATTACTTTAAGGGTAAATTTGTAGTTCACTTAAAATGCTAAAATTATTAAAAATGTTAGAAAAAGACCTTGGTGACCTTAACATATTTCTAAAGCCTCTGTTCCGACCTTTCTTGGGGTCGCCGCCAGTGTATTTATTTTTCGGCTCTAATCAGCCAGCATTCCTCTTGTGTTTTCTTGTTTTTACATTTCTGTGAACATTTTCGAGTCTGTTGGTGTCTTCCACCGCCCAGTCACCACCCATCTGCTGATAAGCAGCGAAGCAGCGATGAAAGCGGAACACAAACTCAAACGACATTATCATAATTGCTTATGCTTCATTACATATTTGCCGGCGAGTACATGGCGGTCATACAGATAGGCTTAAAGCAAAAGCACTCCGTGCTCTCCTAGCAACCCGAAAACCTAACCAAACACGGTAGTCGAACCTGCTTTTGTCGACTCAGCTCGACCAAAAAAAATAAAAACAAAAACCCATAATCATTGAATAAACAAGCTGATAATACACAAGCCACATAAATAAGCGCAAATATTTGAGACTGGCAACGAGAGCAGACATTCATGTGCCCACACATGAGTGCAGATAAAGATAGAGATCGCCAAAAGGCAACTCGAAAGAAACCCATAAACGGGGCAATAGGAAAAAACCTTTCTCAAGTCAATATTCTGAACTGAAAAAAGAGAAAAAGCCAAAAAAAAGTCAAAGAATTAATTTCGACGTAGATCACTTTTTACAATAAAATAAGGTACATAATTGCAAATTATACAAAAAATGTAATTAAAGTCTTGATTCCAAAATTTGAAACTGTATGAAAGGTTATCTTAAATATATTCTATATATTTTTCTCTGTGTAAGAATCGGAATTGGAAACAAAATCAGACTCTTACTCAAACTCCGATTTAGAGTCGGATGCAGACGAGGACTTATAAGACTTTAGTAGCCGCTTTAGTCGGTCGGACTAACGGTTACAGCCCGCCCCAAAAAAGGGCATGGTCTCCGCGGACATGGAGCAGCAGCCCATCCGTATCTAAAAATCATCGCCATGTGTGTCCACTTTTTTTCTCGTCAACTGTTATATTTTTTTCTCTTTCTGGCCCCGTGACTTGGCGATTTTATTTTCGCTCCATTTGTGGCCATAAATATTCAGTCAAGTGTCATCGTTGTGGCATGTCTAGTGGAGTTTGAAATGAAATAGATGCAGGCAACTCTGGTGGATAGCACACAAATACAAAAAAAACGCCAAGCATATGAGAAGGCTTAAAACGAGTTAAGTCACTTCTGTGGTCGCGACCAAGTGGCCTCCTCCAACTGCTCCGCCTCCGGGTCTCCGGTTCTCTGGTCCTCCAAGCCACACAACTCCGCTAATTCCCCACCCCCCTTCGAACCGCTCCCGGACTTCCAACCGACTGCCAATTGTGGCAGCGCTAAAGATTTCGTTCGCTGTTGTGTGTGACCGCAGCTGAGACCCGCAGGAGATGTACATAGAAAATTATACATTCTTAAAAAATAAATTATTTTATCAGTATATAAGGATTAAATTATTTGTGTAATGAATTTTGACCAACTGTTTAATATTGCAAGCAATTAAAATGTCTTAAAAATGATCCTGCAAAATGTATTTAGATAAAAAATGTTTTTTTTATTAATTCGTTTATATTTTTTGAATTGCTAAGATAATTGTTACGCTTTATATGTATGCAGTGTCCTCTTTTCGATAAAGTTGTAACACTGGCTTTAAATTATTAATATTGTTTATTCCATTCAACTTGTAACTTAAATTTAACAAAACTTCTTTAATTATGCAAAAGCGTCCGATCGAGTCGAGATTCTGGCGGCGATTGGTTTAGCGAGGAGTTGCCAGACATTATTGTCTGCAGTTGATTACTTCCTTTTTAGTATATTTCCAAAGAAGGGAGACAAAGACTAGTAGGTGAGACCGCTCCTGGTAACTCTGGTCTCATCACCAACACTACCGGATCCCACATTCGGCCTTCCTGACGCTTGATTCGACCCGAATGGTTTCATAAATTCTGCAACTGTCTTAGTCCTATATGGCCCTTCTCCTTGTCCTACTCTTTGAACTTCATAACGCCCATGATTATTGATCTTGACTACTTTATAAGGCCCTAAGTACTTTCCTTTCAACTTCAAGCCTGTTCCGTATTGAGTACGTTTAATAGCTACTAAATCGCCAACCTCAAACTTATTTTCTACCTTTCTTTTAGAGTCAAATGCCTTTTTATTTTCTGTTTGAATATCCTGAATATTTTGCCTTGCTTTCCCTCGCAACTTTTCTCTTTCCTCGTCTAGCTCGGAAATCAAACACTCTTCAATCAATTCTTTTAACTCTGCATTGCTCGAAACACGCATATCAAGGCCTGTTAGCAACTTGAACGGAGAAACCTTTGTACTCCTTGGCTCAGTGTTATTAATCGTCTGTTGTACCCTGCCAACTTGCTTATACCAGCACCCTGGATTTTCCTGGCTCAGTTTTGATAACATTGGGACCACTATCTTGTGCATTCGTTCTACCTGTCCGTTACCCCTGGGAACTCCCGTCGCAATTAGCAAATGCTGTATATTTCCCTTTTCGCAATACTCTTTAAACAAGTGTGACGTAAAAGCGGCTCCTCGATCCGATACGATTCTGTATGGGTTACCGAAAAGAACTGATTGACGCTCCAAGCAACTCAGTACTTCTTCAACTCCTGTGCTTCGTGTGGGATACAACCATACGTACTTAGAAAAAGCATCAACTATAACGAGAATGTGATTATAGCGTTTTTTGGTTAACTCCATCGGGCCAACATGGTCTATATGGTATGTCACCAAAGGTCTGTCACCTTTGTCAATCGGTTTCAGAAACCCTTCCTGCTTCCCAGCTTTCGCATTCACCAAAATACACTCTACACAGCTCTCAACAATCCTCGCTATCTTTTCCTTCACTTTCGGGATGTAATATGACTTTTCGATCAATTCTTGAGTCTTTTTGGATGAAAAATGACCTTGCTTGTGTGAATTTCGAATTATCTCATCTTCCATCAGCGATGGAACTACAAGCAACTCCTTATTTGGGTCCTTAAATAAAATTCCATTCGATATGTAGAAATCGTCATACTCTTTGGTTTCAACAACACTCTTCACTGCCTTCGTCCAATCATCTGTTTGCTGTGCCTCTCGCAAGCGATGTATTAAGCTATCGGTCACAACAAAACAATATACCCTGCTCAACGCGTCTACATGTCTCATCTTGTTACCTGACCTATGTTCGATTTCATAATCAAAGTCTTGCAAGTACATTGCCCAACGTGAAACTCTAAGCGGAATCTCCTTCTTCTTCATAGTCATGGCAAATGCATTGCAGTCTGTGACTATTTTAAATCTTTTCCCAAGAACGTAAACTCGCCACTTCACCAAAGCTCCAATAACTGCTAGCACTTCCAGTTCATAAGAATGGTACTTCTCCTCGCATGGTTTGGTCTTCCGACTCATATAGAAAATTGGGTGCCACAAACCATCCTCCCTGTCTCGCTGAAGCAACACGGCTCCGAATCCGAATTTCGAGGCGTCGGTATGAATTTCTGTTTCAAGTGAGTGGTCATAAAGCTTTAGAACGGGCCCACTGATTAGCGCTGCTTTTAATTGATCAAACGCTTCTACCTGCTTTTCCTTGAACTCAAACTTCGATTCCTTGCGTAACAAATCAGACAACGGCTTAGCAATCACTGCGTAATTTTCTACGAATCTTCGGAAATACGACGTCAAACCTAAAAACCTTTGGATTCCCTTTTTATCACGAGGAATCGGAAAATCAGCCACCGCTCTTGTTTTCTCCTCACCTGGTTTGATTGTGCCCTTTTCTATGATATACCCAAGGAATTCAACTCTCTTCTTGAGTATCTGACATTTGCTCCAATTTATGCGCAAACCGCTTTCTTCTGCCACTTTCAAGACTCGCTTTAATTTCTGCATGCCCTGTTCTACACTCCTGCTAGCAATGATCACATCATCCATATACACTACTGCATCATCGTCTTTTATCACCTCTCGTAGGACTGCCATTATAAACCTGGTAAACACCGCTGGGGAGTTCGTGATGCCGAAAGGTACAAACATAAACTCGTACTGTCCACTCATGGTAACAAACGATGTGTACTTTTGAGATTCTGCTGACACAGGAACGTGAAAGAATCCATTTGTCAAGTCCAGAGTTGTGAAAATCTCTCCACCTTGAAGCTTTTCAATAACACAGTCCATGTGTGCTGTTGGGAAATTATCTCTGACTATCTTTTCATTCAGCTTGCGGTAATCGCAGCACAAACGCTTCTTCCCATTCTTCTTATCCACCAAAACAACTGGCGAAGCAAACTCGGACGTACTTGGCTTGATTATTTTATCCCTAAGCCATTCCTGCACCTGGTCATCGACTATCTTTTGGTCACAATAGGCCAAACGCCTTGGATGTTGAAATACCGGTAACTCGTCTGTCAACAAAATCTTCATCTCCACTGGCGAACTGAGATTTCTTATCGGCTTATAATTCTCCACCAAGAATTCTACTTCTGCAGCGACACCCTTACTTAAATGATCTAGTTCTAAGCCTGGCTTACTGTCTTCGGTGCTTAGCATACAGAGGTTATCAAATTCTTGCATTAGTTGCACACAGGAACTTTCTGTAATCTGTTCCTCCTGTGGCTGCGTACATTGAACCCTTTTCGAAAACACGGTTCCTCTCTTCGTAACCATCATGTCGACGTTTTCTAAAATAGTTGTTCCTAAGATTGCATCAAACTTCATGTCCTCGTCTGGAATCACGTGGAACTCGATACACATTTCGATGCCATCGATATTCACTGGCGCTTTGAAGCTGCCGAAAGTTAGCACCTGACTTTCTCCAATTCCTGTCAAAACTCTTTGCCTGCCCATCAAACTGCCAACGCCTACACCTAGTTTTTAAGAATACACGCCTACCCATTAGGCATAGTTCTGCTCCTGTATCTACAAGGCCTTTGAATTCAACATTCGAACAGAAAACGGATTTTACCTCCAAACCACAAACAACTGGTGCATGAGATTGTTTTGGGATTACTTTTCTGCCTGGACTACATTGGTTCTTTCTTCTGTTTTGACTTGAACCTCCGCCTTACACTGCGCTGCTCGGTGTCCTGGCCGATTACATTTAAAACATTTCTCTTGCACTGGACAATCTCTCTTCATATGAGATGGATCTCCACATCTGAAACACTTTCTAACCGACTCTGTTGTCTTTTCCTTGGCTGACTCATTGGCTACCTTACTGCCCTGAAAAGTATGCTTGCTTTCTGGCTTATATGGGCTTCTTGCCTTTTGGTATGCCTCTATCTGCCACTTCAAGTCTTTCAGATTTCTAGCCTGATACAGCATGGACTTATTCGATCTTGAGTCTGGGATACCTTCTACAAAGTACTCAATTAGACTTTCATCTTCCAAACGTATCGGCTTAGCTATCTCCATTAATGCATATAAAAACTCCTGCAATGATTCACCCTTACTTTGACGACGCTTTCCCAACCTGCGATGAATCTCGGCTGTAGATACCTGCACTCCGAACTCCAATGACAAGGCTAACTTCAAACTTTCCCAGTCCTTAATGTCTCTCTGGCTACGCACAAACATTTTAGCTGCTCCACTAAGTAATTGCTTTGCATAAACAAACTGCTGCAGCGGGCTCCACTCCACAGTAGCTGCACAATCTTCTAACTCCTCAATCCACAGATCTATATTTGGGACTCCTGAGCCTGAAAACTGAGAAACACTTCCTTCGACGTCTTTCAAAGTAAACCACGATCTAGACTGTCCCTGCGCTACTTGGCCATGTTGTCTTTCTTCTCTCCTATGGGGAACTGCCGGTGTGGACGATGTAGACCTAAAATCTGCGGGCTCACCCTCAGTCTCTGACTCAGCCTCATCCATTAACCCAAAATGGTTTAGCAGACGTTGTTGTAATTGAGCCTTTAGTCCGGTTGTACTCATCTGCAGTTCTGACAACTTCCGTCGCAACTCTTCCACTCGCAATGCCAAGATCTCGCCTCTCTCCATTTTACAAAAGTAACCTGCTAAAAATTACAGTTAATATGATGACAAAATTGTGTTTTAACTCTAATTCCTTTTGATACAATTGTAATCAAACTGACAACTCTTCAAACCAAATAAAACCGGCGACGACCCTGCTTCGTCTCTTGCTGTCTCGCTGCTTTCCGCGTTCACTGCTTTCTGTAGCGTCCTTCCTCTTTTCTCTCTTCTTCGCACGCACTGATACTGCTTTGCCTCCAATTGGAATCAGCTTTGCCTCGTTCCTCAGCTCTGGCCAACAAGGTTTTTCTCACACGCAACGACGATGCTCTGCTGCTTCCGCTCTTGCTCCTCTCGTCTGCTTCTCTGATTGTCTGCTTCTCTGCTTGTCTGCCTTTTGAATTCTCCAGCCGGATTCGCTGCTTCTTACCTTCCCAGCCTTCTTCGCTGCTGTTCTGCAACTGTACCGCTGCCTCTACGAGTCTGTACTCAATTGGCATCAACTGGCCGTCTACGTCTGCCTCCAATTCCGTGTTCCAATCCTGGCCAACACGTTCTTGCCCGCACGCTCCGTTAACGCCACCAGCTCCAATGTCTTGTCTGTCCTCGTCTGTCTCCAGCCTGCTCCGCTGCTGTCTAATCTTTGCTTTTTACCAGCCTGATCAGATACGTCTACTTCTTGAGTCACCGCCACTCGATCTCGTCGTTTTCACTCGCTGCTTCCGTCTCACTCGCCCATGTGTCTGTATTTTTGCTTCTGATGAAATTCTTTTGCGCTTCTGACGAAATTCGTTTCGCCTTCTGATGAAATTCTTTTGCGCTTCTGACGAAATTCGCTTTGCCTTCTGAAGAACTTCTTTTCGGCTTCTATCGCTGTCTCTGTCACTTTTGCTTATTTGCCTTTCCTTTTAAAACTCTTAACCAGTTTTAAATTGTTCTTATTTCATCTTTCTCAGCACTGCACAATACTTTGTTTGTTATATTTCTCGTGTGTGAAATATTCAATTTAAGGTCCAAGCTGTCGAATGGTGGGCAATATTCCCGGACGAGCCCCCAAAAATGCAGTGTCCTCTTTTCGATAAAGTTGTAACACTGGCTTTAAATTATTAATATTGTTTATTCCATTCAACTTGTAACTTAAATTTAACAAAACTTCTTTAATTATGCAAAAGCGTCCGATCGAGTCGAGATTCTGGCGGCGATTGGTTTAGCGAGGAGTTGCCAGACATTATTGTCTGCAGTTGATTACTTCCTTTTTAGTATATTTCCAAAGAAGGGAGACAAAGACTAGTAGGTGAGACCGCTCCTGGTAACTCTGGTCTCATCACCAACACTACCGGATCCCACATGTATGACTTACATGGTAATTTTGACTGAATATATTTTTACCTTGCAAACACCAAATTTAACAAAAAGTGTTGAATTAATTTATCCCATTGTTGTTTTCTGTGCATCCAAAAAAAATCTAAAATCGCGGCGGAGAACCAAACAATGTGGCCAACACAGATGGGTCAGACCTAAAGGGGGGTTGGTTGGGAAAAAGAGTGGTTTTGGTCGCTGTAGCGGGTGTTAGGGCAAAGTTATG
The DNA here is from genome assembly GCA_018153305.1 of Drosophila kurseongensis. Lineage (NCBI taxonomy): Eukaryota > Metazoa > Arthropoda > Insecta > Diptera > Drosophilidae > Drosophila > Drosophila kurseongensis. The sequence continues at coordinate 9,278,808 of JAECXX010000210.1, read as the reverse complement.
GCGTTGGCAAAAGCATTCCAAAAGAGCTTAGCAAAAACGAGGGACTCGTGCAGCGTGGGAGGTTCGATGAAGTTATCATCGCTGGAGATGAATAAATTTCGCAAAGTGTTGGCATAACCTGTGGACAGCCAAAGGATGTAGATTATCGTCGATAAACACGAGGGATTGCTGAGCACTGATGTCATGGAGAGATAAATTAAGTTTAGAGTGGGTGGATTAAGGCCGAGATATTAGGGGGAGATTAGTGGGCTTAAGGATTTAAAATTAAAGCTTGGAATAATTAATACTTCAACCTTTGAAAAGTTATTTAGTAGAAAATGTGTTGCATTGAAATGAATTTATTTTTATTGTACTTAAACGGTTGCACTATGAAGATCGGTTTACTGAGAGTAATTTGAGTAATCGTTCTATTATTTAGACCAATCAACTCACTCTTCACTGCAACTCCTTTAACAACCCTCGTTGCTAAGCAATAGCACTCACGGAAGTGCAATGCATGTAAAAGTCATGAATATGATGAAGTATTCAAAGCAGATACAAAAACACTCTTACGCACACATGCTCCTTAACTCCTTGGCACAGGAAGCTGCCAGGATTAACTGGCCACTTGAACACGATTAAGAGCGAAAGAGACAGCGAATCGGAGTTATATGGCTTAGAAGAAGATGGCTAGAAGTGAGTTATTGAGATTCTGGGGAAACTTATTGAGATTACTAATCATTGAGCACTTATCGGGCAATAACATCAGTCTCGCACAGATATATAGAATTATATGGCAGTATCTACCAGTCTCTTTCTAGCAATCTACCCCTTTCTTTCTACCACTCTACCCCTCTCTCTTTCTATCAGTTCAATCACTTGCACGTGCTTGTGGCTTCAAGCGGTTGTTCACGCTCAATTTGCATACATTTCATTTGGCCAGTGAACGTTGCTCTCTACCCATCTCTTTCTACCGCTATATGCCTCTCTCTTTCCCTAAATTATTGCCTGAATTATATATTTGTTTCTTTTCGGTTTGCTGGATTGCTCAAAGTGCACGGCCAGGTCACGTTTTTGATATTTCATTCAATCAAAACAAATTGCTCTGGTCAGAGCTCTGGTCCACCGCTCTTAAATAAATACAAAAAATACACCACAACAATCATCAAAAAATCCCCCGACCAAACCCTGCGGCAAAATCTTTTTGCGGTTAACTTATTTCAGCGCTCAGGTCGTTAGGCAAACGACCGTAAAAAATGCCCAGATCGTAAAATAGAAATTAGATTAAACATCATAAAAATGCAAGTCCCAAGTCACTTAGATTCTCTCCGAAAAAAAATTTGGGCGGCAGGGGCGTGGCCCGAAGGAGTTTAAGAATTGCCAATTCTTGGCAGGCACTTTACTAATTGACAATTTCAAACAGAAAAAGAAAAACTTTTTCGCCGCTCTTTTGTCGTTTCTTTTTGTAATAACCCAAAGTCAGTCATTTCGTCTAAGCCATTAAAAAATTAATTGGCTGCCTTCCCTTCGGGCAGAACACGCCCCATACATCGCACTAATGCCGCTTTTAGCCAAGTTAAATGTTTCCCACCCAAAATAAACGCCCCAGAAGAACAAGACGAACAACGCACAACAGAAAAAAGGGCTTGTCGTCGTCGTTGTTAAAAAAGGGAGTAAAATGCTTGGAAAACCTGAGAAAAACTAACTGAAGAAAACGAAAACGGAAACTTAAAAGATCTTGAAATAAGGAAATACCCTAAAAAATATTTACATTTAAAAATAATATTTTATTAAAGGGCAGAGCACATTATTGAAGAAAAAGGACTTCAAAAACTTCCTTAAAAAAAATATATGATATTTTTATTAAAATTAAAGCCATTTTATTTTAATATACTATCCAAAACATAATTCAACTTAAATTTGCTTCTTTGTTTTTAGAGTTTCTTAACCTTCGATATACCATTCTAACTAGGTAGATAATAAAACTTTGATTAATTAATTTCTTTCAAAATGTTGCGATATAATAATAATTTAATTAAGCTTACTTTGTCAGCTTTAGTTGGCCAACTAAGTTATGAATAATAACCGGGTTTTCTTTCCTTTCTCATTCCACACTTCCTGTGGAATATATGTACATAGGTATACCCTTTTTGCCCTAGGGCACTTGAGAAAACGTTTAATCTTGCCACAAACTTCTAATTTTTATGGCTTCGCTTTGTCATTAGTTTTTTGTTTTTATTTTTTCAACAGTTTGTTTTTGTTTTGTCGGTTGTTTTGTTCGAGTGGTTCGCCAATTGCTTGGCTGACCTTTTGTAGGAACCTCTCCAATTATGAGGTTTTGAAGTGAGTATCTCTCTCCCTCAATTTGGCGCAATTTGTGCTTTGTTTTTGCCAAATTCGTTTCATTGTTTATTGTTTACGCGGCGTGGGTTGACCAAACTGACGCAAGCATTCGATATTTTTCGGCTTACTAAAGTTTACAAAATATATATAAACAGAGATATATGTGACGCAGATTGTGAGCGGATAAGATAAGATTCTGTAAATAATTCCCACTTCCGTTGCCGGGCGACCTTCCGGAACCTGAACAATTGATATCAATTAGTACGGCAAGTGAATCACTCTAGAATTCCTAATTGATAAGTCAAAAGGTTCTGATTAAGCTCAGACAAGAATTATTGGTGGAGGCAGAAGGAGAAGTATAGCTGGAGCATTGCTCTTTATAAAGCTGTCGGGACTGCACGTTTCTCACATCAGTTGAAGGCATTTTTATGCACTTCATTTATGAATGACAAGCCTTCATCCTCTTTTCATTTTTTGGACCCTATAGCAGGGAAAAGCGCAAGAGCAAACTGGGGAAAAAAGAAGTCCCGGACAACCCTTAACCGTATATACATAGTCCGTCCTGGACCTGCCACTCCATCCAGACAGTGTGCAAAATTTTAATGAGTTGGAAATTTAATACCCAGAGAAGATTGCAATGCGACGGCGGGGGGCTTCGACTGCGGTAGGTCAGCCCACCGAAGCGCAAACGATTCAATTTGGCTCCCAGCGAACTCTTAAATTTTCCATAAATTTATTTGAAATTGAAAAATTGAAAAAAGAGAACGGGTCACACGGAATCACCTTGAACTTGTCAAGAGAATGTCGTCATTTGATTTGAGTTTGTGTTTCTGGAAAATACTCGTATACCAAGCAACTGAGTTAATTTCGCATCAAAAATTGTTGCTTCCGCTTTTACTTGGCACAATGCGCAATTTCTCGCAGATAAATCTTTTCAGCTCAGTCGCAGTTTATATGTATTTATGCCTATTCCTAGCAAATTTTGATTAATATTTGTATATCTTTTCCCTTCTCTTTGCAGTTCCTTCTTCGAGTTCTTCATCGACCGGAAACGTAAGTTCCCAAATAAAAATCATTTGACATGCTGTGCTTAACCCAATTCCGCCTTCGAGTCATTTAAACTTGAAAGCTGAAGTTTTATTGCGTAATTTTATGTGCGACTTATTTTCATTATCATTGCGATTTCAAGTCACATGATCTTAAATTCCGTTTACGGCTCTAATAATAATTAGCCGGCAACGAGTTGGAAACTCGTTAAAAATCCTCAAATGAGTTTGACTCCATCTCGCTCTCGTTTTATCTCTGTTAATAGTCCCATCCCGCTCTGTGGGAGTTCTAATTGTAGTTTAACTCTCTGAAATAATTTACGATGGTTAAAACTTTTGTAGCTCTTTGTTTTAGCTCTCTGGCGTTTCAAACTGTTTTGCTTTTAGCTTCTACCTGGCAGACAGAAAATTCTGAGAATTTTTAAATTGCATATTGAGTAGCACATTTTTTTTTCAAACCAAGAAAGGGGACAGGCTGATTTATGAATGGCCCAGTGGTTTGATATGAAAATTGTGCGAAAAAGTTAAAAGGAAGTTGTGTTGAAAGAATTATATGATACAATAGGGAATAGTATATAAGAGTTATGCAGTATAAGATTCTGATGGGTTCAGAATAAGCAATATGGTTTTTTTTTATATGGATATTTTAATTAGTCATAGTACTATCATAATTATTAAAAATATATTATGACTCAGTTTTGCGACGACAAGGTAATTCACATCACGTGTACATCCGTAAATTATTAAAATATTTACACTGTGAATAATGTTGATATTAATGAGGCAGTTTACATTTAAGCAGGTATTGAATAATGTATTTCTTATTTATTTGCAATACATTATTCCCACAAAAAGTCCGTGATTTTTGAGATTACCTAAAGCTCAATAAACTGATATTGTCATTGTCATTCCATTTCCATATGGTGTCACCTTCACAACACTCTTTTTACTGTTTATTCCTTGTCAATATTTTCGTTTTTTGCGCTACATTTCACTGATTGCCCAAGCAATTCTCTCGATTCTCTCGTAATGCAGGTATATTACAAAAATTTGCTTTATGCAATCGCACTGGCGTGTCAGTCCCAAGTTGCTTATACAACTGAAAGATACACTTGTTCTCTCTACTTATCCAACTGTATCCGAGGGATACATCCATCTATAGCTACACAATAATAATTTGCAAATAACTGTAAATGAGTTGAGTTGAATTGAGTTGAGTCAAGTTTAAAGTCACGTTGAATGGATCGGCGGAGGAGGTTCTAAGGGGGATGTGTGTCTGGTTCTTTGGAACTTGATCGCGCATCCGAAAGGCACATATGTGACCTCCAGCTGGACGGCTTGGGTTCTTGATGGTGGGAAACAAAACTTTGCATTGATAGGGGAATTAAAAATAATTATGATGATCATGATGACGTTATTTTTGTTATTCCCCAAGTTGCATAGTTAAGTGCTTCGTTTTTCTGCTATTTTTGTTTATCTAACTATTTAAGACTTTGTTGATTTTCATTTTTCTCTATTCCATTCCATGACATCATCCAACCAAATTGCAGTAAAGTAAACTTCTTTTTGTTGTTCTCTGCCATTAAATTTATTTATTTTACGCTCTACGAGCTTTTTATTTCGCTCATCATTTATTAAATTTTGCGCTTTGGGAATGAGCAAGATTAATTAAGCGTTTAATCTTTGATTTATGGAGCTCCAATGTATTTATTTTGGGTGGTCGCTTTTAGCCAGAGGCTATGTAATCATAGAAGGGTTATTATTTAAGCATAGCATTTATTCAGTATTTGTGTTTGCTTAAAATTATAAACAAAAGCCAGCGATTCAGCAAATACAAACATTGTATACATTTTTTTGCAAAAACCAATTTATTTAAGCTTAATATGGCAGTCAGACAGGCCGAAAATTAAATTATACGACGCGTGTCTGTGCAGAGACCACATTCATTTCTACAATTTCAACGTTTTTTTGTGTATGGTGAGGTTTTCCGCAATATAAAAAGGCTATAAATAAGTTAAACAGATTTTTAACTTTGTGTTTAGTTTTTGGTGTTTTATTAAAGTTAAATGTTAAATGGTTTTTTTATTGTTTGCTTATTATTAAAAATATCTAAGTCAGGCATAGTTTTTATTTTCTGTATTAGTTAAAATTAAGTTAAATTACCCTAATGTTTTACTGCAATTATCTTCATACTTCCCATTTTTTGTATGATTCAAAATGGAATGCAACATTCATTTCTCATATACCCACCGACAGGTGCAATCTATACCACAGCATTGCTTTACTTTAGTTAAGTCTGGTTTTTGTTGGACTTTTGTAAAGCTTGCCGCAAAAATGCGTTTAGGCCGCCTCAATGCAATCGGGCTACAGTTTTTTTTTTCGCAAAAAAAATACAGTTGCGTAGCTGGCTAAGCCCACAAAACCAGCGATGAACAGATATCGAAAATTGGGTTAAGCAACCTGTACAGGCCAGGTGTCTCTGTGCCTATGTTGGTGTATCTGTCACCAGATCCACTTCCACTATTTTCTGTTTCGCTTTTTGCTCAATGAAAATGAAAGCAGGCCTCGGTAATCAAGAATACAAGTGGGTCGAAGATTTTCGCCAGCGCGTGAAAGTGAAAAGTGTGGAAAAGCTGACCGAATGCTGATGACTACACTTACTTTTGAGACCCAGTGGCCCCCATCTCATTACAACTAATTTGTTTATTTTGTTTTGCTGTGTGGTTAGGTGTCAACGTGGGAGAATCGCTGGCTGCGTTGAGAAAGTCCAGTGTTTGTGTACAGAGAAAGAATATTCCAGAAAATTTGTTTTTAGATACTCTTATAACATTTTCATCAACATATAAACTATTAAATGAAATATCAAATGTCTTAGTATTAGAAAAATGAATACGTTATAAATATTTCTTTATTATTAAATATACCTCATCGTCAATTTGGCTTTGAGTTGCCTTGATTTTTTGATCAACTATATATTTTTATCTAAATAAAAATTAAGCTGTTGCTCATAAATGGCGCAGTGTTATTATGAAAGCTGTTATCAGCTTAATTTGTTTACATGTCGAAAAGCTTATATATTTATAATATTGTTTGGTGAATCACTTTTAAAAATATATACATTTGTGCGGGGTAAAAATATATACATATATTTTAAAATTACATTATTTATAACATATTGATAACCAATTCTGGTGAAATTGTTTCTCCATGTGTCTTGTTGGCTTTCCATGTTTGTTTTCCCCCCAACAAGGATCGACCAGCTCATTTGCATGACAAGCTGTCGGAAGCCGGCGCTGAATTCACGCAACATGCCCCAAAACACGATTGGATTATTCGAATTCAAATGGATATATATTTGCTTTTCCCGGCTGCTTAGGCATCGAGAGACAAATCACTTTTACCTGTTTACGTCTGTCGTCTGCCACTTGGGTTACATATCATCTGCAGATACTGGGGCTATAAGTGGTGGTCAGCTTGGGCGGTGTCCCTGGTTTTTTCTGGCTTTCTACCCTAACCAGTTTTTTGGATTTTCTGTACGTGTATTTTTTTTTTATTTTGCAGATTTATTGGCAATAATCATTTAGAGTTTATACAAATTGCATGAACAAGGCGAAAGTCGTCCGCTGGAATGGGGCTTATATATACCCATATCTATATCTACGATCGCTTCTATGCACATTTCTGTGTAAAGGCGTTGTCCCAACTTTGGTTGAGTGGAACCTTAATTAAAGCCAAGATTGGCCGCTGCGGCACGATTTTCTTTCGAAATTGAACCACATTGTTCAGGTCGGCGACTATCATTAGGTTCGGCCTATACCATAATTGTTCAGATTATGGCAGAAATGCGTTGGCTGGTAATATCAGGCCCAATTTAAATTACGTCAAATTACAGCATAGAAAGCGAAAATTATTTTTGTTGACAGCGCTAAGACTTTTGTTTTTTTCTAAATGTAAATACTATTTTTTATGACTTTTAAGAAATTATAATTCCCAGGCAGGGAAGATACTATGTCATCAGTAAATAAGTCATTTTGTATGAGAAGTTTGCTGCTTAATAAAAACTTTCCAATGACCGGACAATGTTGACAATAAAAAAGTTTGTTCAAAGGAAGCAATTCCGACATAATTTACATTCTAATAGAAATGAAAAGCTTTTAGTTTAATAATCTTAAATATCTCTTTAAAAACTTGATGGCAGAAAAACTGTCTGCAGATATTAAAGGTCTGTTCTTCTTTTTCATTTGAACCAGCTTTTCATTAAGAATAGTTTATTTTTAACAAAAAAAATATATATATATATTTTCGCGTCCTTTTTATGGCCAAATTCAAAGTATAATAAACTACAGTTGCCATGACAGCAAACGCAAATATTCAACGACTGATGGGGAGTCTATTGTTTAAGCGTTGTCAATATGAAAAACGCATAAATCTTGCCTGTGGTTTGGGGAGGAAAAATGGGAAGGCCTTCAAAAATGTATTCGCATTTGCTCTACTTATTTGCATAGATTGGGAGTTGATGTGGCCAAATAAATTTCGGTGTTCCATATTCAGGGCATGTCACGTGATTTGATGAAAGTCAAACTCAATTTTAGTGCTTGCCTCACGAAATATATATTTCCCCTTCACATATATCATAGGGCAACCATCAATAAAATTGAGGCTTGGCTGGTTTTTGGCGTTGGCAAGTAAATTGAAACTTTTTGTGTTATCCCAAAATGTTCTTTCCTTATCATCGAGTTACTTAGTTGGAATGCGGTTTGATTGGTTTCTTCGTCTGATAAATCTCAAACAAAAGTTTTTAATTATTTTTTTTAGAGAGTGTTGGCCAAAAAGGAAAGGAATGTTTCCTGCCGCTTTTGAGTTATGCGATGCCTCCCCATGAAAAAATGGAAACTTGTTTTAGGTTTTGCGAACAGGAAACACGCGTCGTCTGAAATCAGGTTTTCTTTGATGATAATGATTTTTTGGCGTGGCAGGTGAACGAGAACTTGTTCTCCTGTTCACACAAGCCCGCTAAAAGGAAAGTTCAACTTTAATCGGAAATATAAAAATTATTTTTACATACGCAAAATTAATGTTAATTCAGCATTTGCAAAACAAACATTCAACGACCTTAACAAAATACGATTTTGCACTAGAAATTCGACGCACGTTTCGTGGCTGTGGGGCCCTTGAGCACAAGTCCATATAATGTCTATATAATCCCCATCCCCATAAAACCAAAACAAGTGCGAGCATGACATTTAAAATTTGACCAACACTTTTCAATTGTTCCCATGAATTGCATGCTAATTAGGCATTGGCGGAATGATTGATGGATGGCTGTTGGGATTGACACGGGGGCTTAGGCGACTTACAAACATTTGGCCAACTTGCAATACAGTTAAGTTCACACCCACCCAGACAATTGCTCTTGGAGGTGTTTTTCCGATGGTCGGCAAAATGTTTTCGGCATTCGGCAGTTTTTGAGTTTCGCTTTCAACAATTTGAAGGTCTAGCTGAAGAAGCAGAAAAATTTAAGTTAATTGTACTTGGATGGGCCATTGTGTGACTTGCATTGTCTGATTTTAAAGCACTTTTTATATTGTGCTACAATTTTTTATGTTAGTTTTATTGTCAGTGACAGAGGAGGCCACACAATGAGATCTTCTTTAAACTTTATGAGGGCGGGCAAAAGAAAGTTATTTTTGAACCAAGTCAAAGGCGTACCCTTGATTGTAATTTAGAGGGATTTTTGTCAATTAATTACAGAATTTAATTAAACTTATTAAAGCAAATCCAAAGTCACTTTTAAGCTTCTTTACCTTCGTATCTGTAATTATTATTTTGCAAGACAAGACCCACCCTTTCTACAATCTGAGTAATATTTTACCCCCCACCGTGGGTGTAGCTAATTGTTTGTGGTTTCTTTTACAAAATTTAAATAAACTCAAATAGCGTGAATAATTGGACAGAGACATCAAATCAAAGAAAGAGTCGGCTGGCGAAAAAAAGGTGTCCAAGTCCATAAAACATAATGTTTGGACTTGACTTTCACTCTTCTCCGAGCATTGATCTTTTTCTCTCTCTCCAAAGTCGGTAGTGGTAAAACTCAGAAGGTAAAACCGCAAAGATCAGAGTGACCGCTGAAAATGGAATTTCACTTTTGTTTTCGATACACACAAAAAATTTGATTTTGATGACTTTGATTAACATAGATTTCGTTCGACTTTGATTTGGTATTTAATTGGACATCGTACAGCGACACGTCCAGCAATTTAGCCAGTTCATCAATCAGTCAATCAATCGCACACAATCGTCGTCATTATTGTCAAACGAAATGGGTTTCCGTTTCGTGTTGTTTTTATGAGTTTTTTGAATCCTCGTCAGCGGCAATTAGTAGCAAATAGTAACCAGTTTCGAGTGCAGATGGTTAAAAGTAGGAGTAAATGCTGTTGCATGCAACATCCATTCAAACAGACACTCTTCGGCTTCCGAACTTTTTGGCCAAACTTCTTTCGCTCATCTTGCTGACTCTCCACAGCCAAGGAGATGTTAATTTTACATATTGCAACATTTGACGTTGACTTGCCTTTGGATTGTCTCTCGTCTTGGCTCACAAACTCATTACAATAGCTATGGCTGCACAAATGTGAACAGTCAGCTCCCAGACGAATTCGCTCTGCCCCCCTCATTATAATGGCAAAACTTCGTTGTTGTTTTCAGTGGTGGCACAAGATATCATTTATTTTTACCCAGTTAAGGTACAATAAATATATTTGGGTTAAAGCTGTTTTTCATAGCTCTTGACAGGGGTAGGATAGGACACACTTGTTTCCATTACTACTTGAAATAAATACATATTTTCAGTAAAGGTACATGACTTCAAAAATAAATCAGTTAAAAAATTTATTTTTGTTTCTATTGCCAATTTATTTTTATTTTAAGTTTATATTGTCAACAGAGTCTTAAATGAAAATCAATTGAATACAGGGTATATTTATTTTTATTAAAATGTTATAAAGAAATTGTTGATAAGAAAATTATTATTATTTAAAATAGGAAAAGTGTAAAAAATGGAAATTAAGGACCTGTAGATGTACCTAAATACTTTGCACCACTGTCTCCTTTCGTCTCGCCGTTTTCTGCATTCAGCTCGTTGACAACAAATGGCACTAAATTTTTGCCATTGCATAATAAACTCTCGACGCTGCCGCTGATGATGCTGCCATGCCAGTGCAAATGAAGGGTTTACTGTAGCTTGTGGGGGGGCCTCACTGTAGTTCAGCCGAGTTGGGCAACTATAGAGACAATAACTTTTCTTATGATGCCATTTTTCACGTGGAAAACTTGAGCCGTCTGCTGTGAGAAATTGCGGTGGATGGGGTGAAGGAAAAGTCAGGGAAAGTAGAAGTGAGGGGAGATAAATTGTTAAGGGAGCAGACGGAATATTTTGGGATAAATCTCAAAGCGCTTCCTTGTTGGATTGGTTTATTGATTTGGAAGAAAGGATTTGGCCATGGATAAATGGGATTTCGCAATCGATTTTATCGTATTAAACTGTCATAAGTGAATCCTATTGCTTGTTTTTATTTATTAAAACCTTTATCCTTAAAGCTTACCTTTCTTTGCTACCAATGTATGTACTTCGTTTTAATAAAGTCTTACCTTTTATAATTATGTTAGAAATTCTATAAATATCTTATATTGTAGTCTATATTTCTACGAAATAAACAACATCTTAAATCATTTAACGTCTACCATCATTTATCTACCGATTAAGAAAACCCTTCCCTCAGCTTTAAGTTAACAAACTTTTATAATAAACTTGGCTGACAAATATATTTAACACAACTTCCAAGTTTTCACTTGTGACCACAGAAACTACAATCACAGCAGCACCCTCTCCACCCATCCAATATACATCACTGCACTTGAACACAAGCCAAGTTGAAGTTTTTGGTGGAGGAACAAGTAAATTCCGCAAGAATGTTAGGGAGCGTATCACCAAGTTAACATTGTGCTTGGCTTGTAAATGGGCCGCAACGGAACTTGTCGTATATTAACCAAACTAACGATATTTACTTCCACAGCTTCCAAGAGAGGTACAGGCAAACTTCTGTGTTTGGAAAGTCAAACGTATTTAAAAAAAAAAAATATTACAAATTTGATAAAAGAATTTAAATGAGTGTGTTTTTTAATAAATGTCACCTAATTTTTTGAAAGGGATACACATAATCAAAATCGAATCTAGTTTGCTTCCAAATTTTCATGGAGCAACATGAATTGCAGACTTTTCGATGGAAGGACTTTAACAAGTTTAACTGTAGTTGAATCTTTTTCTGAAAGTCCGGAACTGTGGTTGTGTAAGAATCAGAAGAAGATGGAAGCGTTTGTAAGTGGGCGTGGGCGATTGTACTTCAAGCTAACCTCTAATTGCCATTGCCCCAAGTGCACCGAGCGGCAATATGCTGTTCATTTTTTGTGCCCCCCTCTTGGGCAACCAACCGACCGCACTGTGTCCCCTTCCACAGGCTAATCAAATGTTACATGCAACGTTGGAGCAGTTTTTATTGTACTTTGCCGCCGGGCAGCAACAGTAACAGCAGCTCCCTACAATAACCCATCAGACCCTTCAAACGTCCCCGTCACATACTTATACCTTTCTATATATAGAGACAGTATAGAACCTGAGGTTGTCATTTGGCCGCCTTTGTTGGGGGCAGTCAATGTGTGTGTGTGTGTGTTGGGGGATTGGGACCTGTGTGTGTGTTTTAACCCCATTGATCTGATGATGACTAGCCCAAAGGCAATCCTGGCCCGCCAGCGAGATTCTAACAATTTGTTATGCTCACACGGCTTGGGGTACAGTGACTCCAAGAAAAGCTTTTTCTAGTAACAAAAAAAATAAAACAAATTATTTGTAATACTTAAACTGTAGAAATGTTTTCCATCAGAGGAAATGTAAATATGAAATTTGTCTTTTCCTTTTATAAAATGAAAGCTTTTGGCACTACTTTTGTCACCACTTCAAATTAATCAGCTCATTTTATTAAAAATCAAAACAAATTTTTTTAGTAATCACATTTTTGGGTATATTATTAAAATAATTTTTACAAAACCTTTACATCTACATGTTTGTATTTTTTAAGGGTATTTCAGAAGTTACTTCATAAATATCAAAACTTTTTATAAAATGTAGCGAGTTGCTTTGCTTTGTTTTTCCAGCAATATCATTTAAGCAACCTTTCATTAAATTAGGGTATCCCAACTTCATTTTCCGTAAATAAATTGCAGCCCCATTGTGTTTTTGTATCCCTCACATGCATATACGTAAACCTTAACTTTATTTACGTGCTTGATTAGAAGTAGGGAGCTAGACCAGCCCGTTGGGGTTCTTTCTATTTTGTGTTGTTTAGCGTCGCTATCAATCTGATGTCCCCACATATGCCCTAGTACCCCAACCCCGGCCACGCCCCTCGATCCCGCCCTAAACCCGTGCTAATACCCTTTGGCGTCACTGTTATGAGTCGAGTTGAGTGAATGGAGGTGGGTCGGTTTTCCTTATCATTGTGCAAGCGAAAACTTAATTGAACGGCATTTGACATAGTTTAAGGCGATAGAACCATAAACATTGTACCCCACAAACGCCGTTTTCCTTTCGGATTGGATGGAAAATTGACTTTGTTGTTCGGAAAATTAGTTTCACTTGTGATTTGCGCATCATTTGGCGACAACGTTACATATCGTGTGACATCGAAACCCAGAAAAAAAGCCCAGGGCATAAAGCTACGCCAGATTATGCTGCATGTCGAGATGGAGATGGCTCTCATTCCCGTTTCGCCCTCCCCGATCCGCGATTCCCCGCATCCCGTTTCACATCCAAAGCCAAATGTCACGCCAAACCAGCAACACCACCAACAAATGCAACAACTGCAGCAGTTCAAGCTGCTTTCCACTGATTGCAAAAATCATGACGACAAGAAAAAACTATCAAAATTTTATGGTCGACTTTGGGGTATCCCGCGTTTTATTTGGGGCATAATTTAAAAAACCTTTTTCACTTCAAATGCGTCGCTATTACAGTTTATTAAGAATTAAAATATCTTAGGTTTTTTAATAAATATCTTTAAAATAAATTCTGGTAAAAATTCCTTAATAAAAAGTCTCTGTGAAGCAAAACTTAACGATACCAGTACTTCCTAGTACCTTTCGGATACCCTGTAAAAAAGATGCCAGAATGTGGCATGTGACAGGGACAGAGAAGAAGAGCTCCAGCCAACCTCCACTTTTTTGCAGCTGCGAAATGCAACCAACTGCAGTCTCCAAAGCTTTTGCCATTTGCAATCCACAGCAGCTGGGACCAGCATCTCTCATCCGAAGTGAAATTTTGTCAATGCATGTGGATGTGGCTAAAGGGTTAGCCATAGCCATATAGCCATAGTCATGAAGGAGGAAAAGTCAGGGATTGAGTTATGAGTACGGAGCCAGTGAAGTAAATTAGAGAAGGCAAGAAGGAGTTGTGAATATTTTAAGAAAAGGATCAGCTGCAGGGCTTGATGTGGGCAATAGATATATGTATACTGCAACCGGAATTAGGTAGTCAAAGGTTCATCTGGCTCATGAAGAGCTGAGCCCGATGAAGGAGCCAATTTGATGACTAGACTGGATTTTATCGGTTTACCATAGGAATTTAAGCTAAAGGAAAGTCAATTTTAGCAAGTAAGTAAAGGAGTTTAAGTAAACAAAGCTCTTATGATTAAAAAGTAAGGAAGGTAAACAAACATTTAAAATATTTTAAGGTATTAATATGTATGTTTGACACAACAAAAACTTTAAAATATAGCAATCCCAAAAAACTATTTACTAAATTAATAACATAAATTAAATTTTACAATCCAATTAATAATTCTTAAGTCTACCATTTTGCTCAGGCCAGAAAATATTTCCACACCCCTGTATTTGGGTCAAAGGTGTGCCATTGTTATAATTTAACTCACCAATAATTTGATTTATATTCGATCATAAATTAAATAACTTTCGTGCGCAACTGTGCAGCGGCATGTTCATTTGGATTAAATTTGGCACATTTGCAGTTGATGCACGGCCCTAATGGTAATTAATTAGGCATTTAATTTAATTATCTGTGCAAATTGCACACAGGTCACAATATCCGCTAATTTCTGGTTAAATGCAATGGAAATGATTACCGCTGGCAAAGCGCTTTGTTCATCGCTTGTGGGGCTTTAAAATGTAAACCAAAACTTCCATAAATTTGAACACATAATTTACACCTGTGCGGGTTCGTGTTTTGTTGTAAATTCTGGAATGGGAGAAATTTAGCATTAAAGTGAATGATATGAATTTCAATTTGGGGAAAGGAAACACATAAATGGCGAACGCCGTTTTTTGGCTGATTCCATTATATACATCTCAGATTCTGTATGTACTCATTCCAAGTGACAAACTTGGGCAATTTCCGCTCCACGGAAATGTGCACAATTTAATTTTGGCCTACGGTGGCAGGGGTTGGTTCATTTTTCCCGTGGTTTTTTCTTCTCTAGTGGCATTCAAGCAACATCTTTTAGCCAAGCAGAAGTTTAGTTAACTCCCCATATCTTCATCTACGGATCTCTCCGCGGAGTTGATAATTTTCTGCTTGAGTGTGTTGCAGACTTCCCTCAGCTGCTGTTGCTTTTAATTAGAATTAGCAAGTCGCTCGTCGTGCCCACAAAAATGAGATGTACTCACACATGACTGGCATGCTGTTGGCCCCAAAGTGAGCAAGAAGTTCCCAGCTCCCCCTTCTTTGGCTTAAGATAATTTTTTTGTTTTACCGTGAAAACATAAATTTAAGTTGCTTTTATTACCACCACTCACATATTCACGCACGTTTTTCGCCTTTATCCCCAAAACTTTGTATATCCGAAATTTTCTTGGAAAATTAACAACACTCGTGGCTTTGATTTATCGCGATAAGCGGATGTTGTTGTTTGCCGCTTCCCATTGTTTGTGGGGCGGTTAAGTGGGTGGGGCTCTGCACAGATTTTGATTTTGTCAGGCCCCATATATATGCAGATTGATTTTCGGGCTTTAATTAAGTTATCTAGTTTGGCATTTTGATAAATGCTTTCGGCGCTTCGTTACGCCGGGTAATTGAAAATGAAGGCTAAATGATTTTGGCCATTAGGAAGGTTACGCTTCTGATGAACAAAACTAGTTGGTTGGTTAAAGAAATGTAAGTAATTATTAAAGGGAAATTAATATAAATGTAACAGTTAAAAGTTTTAAATAAGTTTTTTATACGATGTATTCATCGTTATGAATGATCGCAATAAATTAACAGTTTATATAATTTTATGTTTAATAAACGATCAGTTAAAGAAGGAGTTTCATCTTTTAAAAAAAATAGGTCAACTGTTTGGGTTCCTTACAAAAAAACCAGTAACCGCTTTACGCACCATTCTGATGTAAGATAATAAAATAATTGGCGTGACGCCCACTTCGTACATCTCGAATGCAATGCACTTTTTTAGTAGACCGGTAAAATGACAGACGTATAAATTAATTAAAAGTCGGAAACAGATAAAAATATAGTGTAAAGGAGGCGAAGCAGACCGAAGAAAAGAAAAGAAATAAAAGAAAAGAGGCAGACAAACAAATTACACATGCGACTGGTGGCCGCGACAGTTTGGCTGACAATAATTAAAGCAACTGCACACAGCCGCCAATAACAACAATAAACAGCTGCACGCAAACACCAGCGGCATCCTCAAACATCCTCTTCCCATCTCCTCGGAATAAATCATGTCGTCCAGCGCAAATGATCTATATATGTATATATATATATGTGCAGTTTGAAGGGCGGCAGGCGGATGCATCATGCAACTCCATGTGGCAATTATGTGAATGCAGCGCACACAAATTGAAAAAGTAAACCAACTGAACACACTGCCACCCAGCTCAAGCCAAGCCATGAAGATATTTACCACAGACAGTGGGACTTCTTTAAATAGAACTGGGAACTTCACTTCTTATTATGAAACCAAAAGTTACATACCATATTAAAGCCAAAAAATACTTTAATTGTTGTGATTTTATTTACAACTTATAGTGAATTTTAAATTATAAATAAATTACTTTTTTTGGAGGAAAAAAAATAAAATATTTTTATTATTATATTATAAATGTGGTATGTGGTTTTTTTGGTGTTTTTGACTTATGCAAATTTACAGAATATTTTACGTAATAAAATCTATGTTATAAAATTAGCACTGTTTCAGAAAACTTTTAACTGCTCTTTTCTCGCACAGTTTCCATGAAGTTCCCCTTTAATTCATTATTCTTTAAGCTCTTTATGATGATAATCTTCAAAACGACAAAACACACTTGCACCCTCGCACCCTTGCCACTTTTAACTGTTAAACAAATATTCATAAAAAACCCAGAGAGCACAATTAAAGGCCAACATTTATTTAGTTTTATTTAGTTTTATTACTGCTGACCCTCTGAGGTCGTCTGTTACTTTATCTTTTTTGGAGCACAATTGGGGGAATTCTTAAATGAGGGGGAGAAGTGTAAAGATGCCACATATAAACACATGAGATGACCGCCAATTAAATTGTTGTCTTAGCCAGGCTGCAAGTGGGAAAGTTTTTGAACGAGAAAACTTCTCATCCAATTAGCGAACATAATTGCTGTGGTGAGGAAAAACCAGAACTAAATTTATGAAAACTAAAGCAAAAGATCTAAAAAAAAATATATGGAATCTGACAAAAAATTTGTAAGAAATTCTTTTTGAATAGAAGCAAGCCATAAAAAAATAAAACACAAAATAAAGCTTCATTTTATTTATCTCAGAAATGCAAAAATGCGATTTTATTTGTAACCATTTTTTAATATTGATTACGTGACTTTACTATAACACATTTCTCTGAGCTGTAGAAAACTGTTTAAATAATGGCCTCGTAATTTATTAGAGCTTCTTTGTTATGCAAAGAAATTTTTTGTTTTATTATTCAAATATTCCGAATTTTTGTGGGCTTAAATTGAACGAAACAAAACGCTTAAGTTTCTATTTGCTAGCCACATAACAAACACTTCCCCTAGTTGAGCCACTTAAATGTATTTAAGGTGATTTTATTTAAGCAGCCACAACTGTTGCACAACGTTGGCCAGGCAAAAACAATAAAAGCCAAACAAAAAGTCATATGTCAATTGGGTAATTAAAGCCTGCACCGATAACCTTTTGTGTCAGTCTATTTGTTGCTTGTAACAAATATATCTTTCACTTTAGCTGCTGTTCAATAGCAATCTGATTTCGTTTTTAAAGCAAAAGTTCAATAACACAACACCATAAATGTATATTTGATAAATTAATTCTACTTTTGTTTTTCTATCTCCTTGCAGTTAACCCCGAAAACAGATCTTGAAATTATGGTAAGTTAATAACCCTAATTGGGAGAACAACTTTACATGAACAATTAGCATGTCCCATGGGTAAAATAAATCATAATTTAAGCGAGGAGAAATGAAAATTGTATGCTTTTCGCGGAACATTATTTATGCCCGGCGATGAAAGCAACTTTGTACTTACTTTTTACTTTACTTTTGCGGTTTTTCGGGCAGGGCTGCCGCTCTGACCGCTTAATGTGGACTGAGTAATGTTTAAATGTAACCAGGACAATGGCAGCCAAGATTGCGCCAAAGGGAGTTGCCTCGGAATCTCTCGCCATCTCCAGGGCTATCTCATGCAATTTATATTCGACACTTGCCTCGCCAGCAAACTGGGTCAAAACATGTGAAGAGCTCCACTTGCTCCTGTTGTCGTGTAGTCGGGCCCGTGCCGGTGGATTTCATCCGGTTGTTGGAGCCCGGGCCTTAAATTGTCTGGGCTGCCCCATGACTCTTACAACCCCTGTTCGTTTGATTGAATTTCAATTTTCAATTTTAATACTTTGGCCAGAGCAAGAGTCGTAAAGTTTGCTGTCGATTTTCGGACTCTTTCCAGGTCATTTATCCCCGAAAGCTTAGCTCCAGCTCAGGCTCAATTAGTTTGATAGGTTTTTTTTTCTGTTTTGGGGTTGGCCAAAAAGTTTTCATTAATGTAAAAACACTTTACGCACTCATTAGAGTCATTTGTTTGTGACATCTCTATCTCTTTTTCCGTTTCTCCGGCCCGGTCTGTGGATGATAAATGTGTCCATAATGCGGCCTAATTGCGGCATCATTAGAGGCGCCTCTCGGCCCTTATTGTTACTTCTCGAACTGGATTGGCACACCGAGAGAAAAGAAACTAGTTGCCAAAAAAAATTGGGTCAATCATTGCCTAACAAATTTTAGACAAAAGTGTCCTATAAAAAATATAAAAGTATATTGTTTTTGAAACTCATGATTTTTGATTACCAATTACCCTTCTTTAAAAATTCATAAGCTTGCTGACTAAATTATATTTACTTTTTTTGCTTATAATTTGTTACCATTAATATTGCTTAATTACATTTTAAGTCATTTGCATTTTTGATTTGATTTCTTTTCTGCAAGTCATATATTATAGTTTTATGTTTTTTTTTCTGAGTGTTAGCCAAATGAGATGAGTACTTGAAATGGACAGACGGACTTGACTTTAACATATTTTTGGAGAGTAGAGAAGAGGACCGACAATATCGGTATCCAGTCGGCTGTCATGTTGGATTTTCAACAAAGCAAATCAAATTTAATGATAAACTCGAATGGAAGCACATGTCTTTTCCGCCCGAGATGATATCTCCCCCCTTACCGGCCCCCTTATCTCACCAGAATATATCCGTGTTGGCGTAAACAACAACAACGTAGGCTCATAGGAATGACTAATTTAATGCTGCGAGTTTGCCGTTGTGTGACGTTACGTATACGCACCGTGTGCCCCAGGACCTTTTGGCATTTTGCAAAAGTTAACGAAGCGAACGAAGCAAACAAGAGCAGACGGAAACAACAGCAACAAGAAGGGAAAACTGTGTCCATAATATACTGAATTTTATTTATAGCATAATTTCAGGTGTCGCGTACAGACGACAAAGTGTTGAAAAAGATGCACAAATTAAAGGACCTAACAGCTTAAAGAGCATACCTACCCCACCTTAGTTTAACGATAAAATTTCGGTTTTATTTCGCGTCTCTTCAATTTGACTTTTAGTCCATCTTTTGTGTGTATAAAGGGAGCTGGTTGATGAGAAACTTCAAGAGTTTCAGTTAAGTTGGGGTACAATTCCATGTGAAAGTTTTGCAGAAGTTTGATCAGGGCCACTTTAATTACCAACTTGGCAAAGTTCTGACCTGTTATTAAGTATGTGAATATTTTAATACATTTTAGTAACGGAGTTGGTAATCTTAACATACCGACACAATGAGCTCCGCCAATTCCAAATCCTATGAAAGCGTTCGTCTTAGTTTTATCTTTGCATTGGCCCACATCACTTCCAGATTGCAGATATCTAAGAGGCTTATATTTCATTGGTTCACTGAAATACTTTTCATCTCTGTGTATCGCCAGCAACGGAACCATTAATGTCTTTCCCTCGTCTATTATAAATTTCGAATTGGGCAGTGAATAACTTTTACGGCAAATGCGTTCAATAATGGGTAAAGGCGGGTATTTGCGAACAGTTTCTGCAAAAGGTTAAGCAAATTTGCTTAATAATAATATTCTATTTTTTTAAAAGCTAACTCACCCTTAAGACACATTTCCATATATTTAAGACTATCCAGTTCTTCAAACTTAAGCTGCCCATTTTCATTGCTTAGTTCCTTAATTTCAGCTTGAAGTTTCTCTACTATTAATGGTTCTTGAAGGATTTCAAGAAGCGTAAAGGTGATAGTAGACCCCACAGCATTAAGGGATACTTTTAAAAGATCCTCGGCCACTTTAGCTAAGCGTTTGATGGATAAAAGTTTGTCTGGATCTTCGAATAAACAATTAAATATTTTGTATTTACAATTTAAATATTTAGAGCTTACCATTATTTGTTTCCAGCTGCCAATTATCGCCACCAACTTCATTGCCATTTCTAAATCTCACTAGTAATTGAAGAATATCCTTTCGTATCAGTCCATGATCTTCGCGTAATTCGACACTTTGTTTTATGAGATCCCTTAAGCGATACGTAAATGAAGATTTCTGAGGCAGGCGACCCAATGTGCTGAAGATGGAATAAAATTTGGGTATTTATATTTTATGTGGGGAATTTGGTTAGCAGTACTTACAAGGATTGAAAAGATGCCTGACTATGACTCAGGTAGCTGGTCAGGATGTGATCCTTTTGCTCAAAGTTGTTGACATCCACACCGTAAATGAGATTACCAATAATGTTAATGGAATAACTAAAATAAATATATTTTAATCTAGATCTAATCCCGGAGATTCAAAATAATGCCTACATGCGCAATATCTGCTGTAGATCCACTTCCAAATGACCTCCTTGCAGTTGTTCCTTGTCCATTAAGTGGTGAATCAAATGATCACCTACTTTCTGGACCTGCCCGAACATCTCCGACAATCGTTTAGTACTAAAGACTGGCGCCAGTTTCTCCAGCAGATTGAACCGGCGATAACCCTTGACATAGTCCCATTTGAGTTCGTTGAAGTGACTATTCGATTGCTGCAGAATCGTCTGGGCCAGCTCCACATTTCGCACCAGAAGGACGGGTCTGAAGAAGCAGTAGATGCCCAGCAGACGATCCCTGCCCGCCTGGTATGCCTCACAGATGGCCTCCACGTGTCGGAATTCCCGCCTATATGCCTGATGCAGGAAACTCCATGTGATCCCGGCCTTTTCCGAGGGGAATCCCCTGCGCCGCCAGTGGCTGTAAATGTGCCGCACGTAGAGGAACACCACCGAATATAGAAGAATAGGCAGGAGCAACCACATTATGTCGATGATGTTGCGACGACGACAGGCCTTGACAGACTGCTGGCACTGAAAAACTAAAGACGATTCTGAGGACGTCTGCCCCGATGGCAGATAATTACTGCGAGTTGGCAGGCCCACTGAGGATGATAATGATAATATAAATGATAATGACGAAGATGCCGAACGAAATCGAAAGTGCCGATCGACTCACCGCTCTTCTCGTCTGGCCACTGACAACTGCAAGTCAATCTTGCCTGACCAAAATAACAAAAGCGAATTTCGAATATAATCGGGAGAAAAAAAAAACGAAAAAAATTCCAGGCATGCTATCACATACTGAGCCAGTTATCTCCCTGTCTCTCTTTATGGCTGAGCGTCCTGATAGTAATTTATACAGCCGCAGGGCTGTACCATGTTATTATCAAAGTCTGGGGCAAGTTTTTGTACCCAAAATTGTACCCATGTCGAGAGGGGTATATTAGACTGCAAAGAGCTTTCCAAAAGGATATATTATATTTCTACATCTGTTATCTGTTATGTGCTAAAAATTAAGAGGCATTAAGTATTCTTTACTTTTAATATATACATAGTAATCCCGCATTGTTTTGTTCATTTGTTGCAGATGGAACAATCTTTCTGCATTCACTTTCTTTAATTTATTTTTCCTCTCCGACAAATGTTCTCTGATTTATTTTATTTGTTGATAAGAATAGTCTTTATTTGATTATTAAAATCGCAGCGTCATAAGCCTCGCTTCAATGGATTTTGATTGGAAACATTATCAATGGACGTAGGGCAATGTTTTCCAAGGCGGTTACGCATCTCCGGGTAGAAGGTGAATGCTTGACAACAGTTTATGTGAGGTGCCAAATAAAAAATATAATATTGCGATAGATAACAAGAAGTAAACAATAACCTAACTTTATGTTGATTGACTCTAATAGAACATTATAAATAGCCATCGTGGGAAGCTTGTAACAAGATTGGGTTTCTTGTAAAAACAATTGTATAAGATTTATCCAACTATGTTGTGATTTGTAAGTGGCTGGCCAGTCACGTTTAATAAAATAAAAAAAAATCAATCAAAGAAAACCCACAAGTTAACCACTCCTATTGACTCACTTCCTTCCAGTTATTGTTTTGTAATCTAAGACTTTATTTTACCATGTTGGGATGCAGACTTTCATAACAATCTGTGTGCCAATCATTAATTCCATTACGCATAGCGTAGTCTCTTTTTGCCTTCGCTGCCGGGCAATTATCGTTTTAGCCAGGTTGCCTCGAAAGTGTCAATTTCAATGCCTAACCAAGTGAATCAAGGCAATTTGCCTTCATCCACTTCACTTCTCGGCCAAAAGGGAAGTTGTTAATCACGCCCATTGCATGGCAAAGTTGCAAAAAATGTAAATTGTGTAAAAAGGTAGCGAAAAAAGAGGCTAAAAATGCATTGAAGTTGTTGCTGCTGTCGCACCGAAGGCAATTTTCCACAGGAATGGAGAAAAGGGGGATCCTACAGCCAGGCACTTGTTGCTGCTCCACATAATTGATGTTGCCTGTGGGAATTTGATTTAAATGAGCCCGTGTTTCTGCTCACATATTTATTTCTCTGACATGAAGTTATTCCACACAATTTCCCACAACTATGTTGCACTTTGGGTTACGAGTTTATTGGGTGGGCAATTCAATAGGTCCTTTTCAATTGAGTGTTTGCCAAAAGCAATTTCAATATTGCTTTATTGCGTTGGCAGACTCCAGGCAAAGTCTTTTGCCAACTCATGGCAGCAACAGCTTGTTGCCATGGCTCATCAGCAACACGGCTAACAGCAACATCAGCCACAGCAGCAACAGTCGCAGTAGCAACATCAGCGAGTCATGCCAGAAATTGAATGAAGTTGGCAAATTCATATACTTCAGGGGATCTTTTTTTGTGAGCCACATGACTTGACAGATCCTGTAAGGGCAAAAAATATTTTTAGAAAATAATTATTTAAAAATGTTAAAGAACTCTCCTGTCGGATGATAAAAAGTCACGATGATTTTATGCACAATAGGCTTTAAATTTAGCTAAATAGATAAAATGCTCATAAAAAGAGGATTAAGATTAAAGAAAAAAAATAATCAAACGTTTCAAAACCGAATAGCAACCAAGTCAAATAATTAAATGCTTTAATACCATTTGAATTCCCAGAAAACATTTTAAGCTGCTTAATGGTATTTTGAGGCTTTACCTAACCTTTTACTTACCCTTTTTCATATTTTTTAAATAAAATGTCCGCCCTCTCAATATTTTTTATGGATTTATCAGCTTTTAGTCACCCAAAAATGAACAACTGTTCATAGTGCCTGTGATTCATTATATTCACGTATATAAAGTCATGAGGCATTTGTTTTACATAAAGTCATAAAGCGTTTGTTTTGCATTATTACCGACAGACACGTGTGTCGATTCACTTTCATGTGGTGTTCGTTTTCCCACATATAAAATCTAATTATTCCACGACTCGTTGAAATATAGCTGTATATATTTCTTTACCTAAATACACGATGTTGCTGTGCGTTTTTCCACAGAATTATTACGTAAATTTGTTGTTCGCTATTTCAATTTGGTCATAAATCAAAATTTAGTCCCCAGAGCGCAATGAAATTTAAGTGAATTGCAGAGAAATATTGCTATAATATTATATTACCAAATAGGTTTTATTCCAGCAGGTTATATTGTGTAAATGTTTTAAGGAAGAGTCATTTGACCATTATCTATAATTTGAAAAATGTAAGATTTGGTTAGTCAGAAAATATTTACATATGATACAATACATTTTACTTTGGTGAGCTTAGAGCTTAAATATCAATATTTTATAAATTACTCTATATAATAATTTAAAGAGTGTAAGGTAAATAAATTATTTTCAAGTGTAGATGCGTTGTAAACGAAACTTGTTAGTCACTCACTTGACAGGCAATAGTCTGGTGCTTTTTTCACCGTCCCTCTATCGTTTTGCGAAAATTTCCTTGAACAATGGCAAAGCTTTGTATGACAGTTTGTTGTTTCTCGTCAACTACGAAGTTCATGAACAAATGCTAAAAAGCAAACAGGAAAAATACCATATAAACGAGTGTATATATATTTACATGCAAATTACTCATCGAGAAGATGAGTGCAACGGGGGGAAAGGAATGAGTTCTGGGTTTAAGTGAGAAATTTGCATGTTTATGCGAAAAAATATTCGGTTGTTGTTATGAAAATTTCTCGTTTGCCATGTGTTAGATAGGGGGAGAGGGGGGAAATGGAATTTCGCGGCATCGTCAACTTATTTCCTTCGTCTGCATTTGAAATTGAAGTTTGCGTCTGAAGCTGGAAGAGGATATGTCATCAAAATGCGTCAAGTCAAATTGGGTTTTAATAACAAATTCAATTTAACTTGAAGCATTTTTTGATCCACATACGTGAGCAGCAACAACGATAATTGCTTGTCCTCGGAATGGAAAGGAGCAAAACGAGAGGTCAGGCGAGACGAGAGGCTTTGTGCATTTTAATTGAATTTTCCCCCGCACATTTTCCTGCTGCCCCTTATGTTGTTATTATTTTGTTTGCCGCCGACCGTCCCAGAAAAATTAAATCACAGCACGTTTGCTCTTACGCTCGCCACTCCTGTGCTGTTGCACTTGAGTGAGTTTCCATAAAGCGCAGATATGGGGGAAAACAAACTGGAAATGAATCAGAAATTAACATAAAGGCCTCAAAGTCAACCAACCTGTATCTGTTGCTTTTTATTTTCCAACTGAGCATTGTTAGCGTACCACGCCCACTACGCCCCCGAGCTAACGGTTTCAATTGTAGTACATCCACAGCAATTTGTTTGATTTCTCTCTGCCTCTTTTGACATGTCCAACATTTTCACTGACCTGCCCCATGATGAAAAGATTTCTATGTGTGTGGGATTTTCCAACCTTCTGTGGCACACAGAGAAAAATGTTGACATAAACCAACCGCATGCAGTTTTCTCCTTAGTTGTGCTCTATAATTTCTAGAGCTCTTAGCCAAGACGAACAGTTTCCAATAGTTAGAAGTGGTATTTATTTTCCGTAGGCGTACTTTTACAGTTATATAAATTGATTTATTTTATATAAAATTATATTTAAATATTTACCTCTAGCTTTACTCCAGCAAAGAATATAGTTACCAAATTTACGTGGGCCAAGTTACATGATTTTTGAGGTTTAAATCTTTTTTAGCCATACAAAACCTGAAGTTGCTTTTCCCCATCCATCTTTCGCTTTAATTCGTTTTATTTCTTACGTCTGTCAATTTCGAACATTTGTCAACCGACACAAACAAAGTGAAATATGAAATTTTTTGACAGTTCTTCAAACATGTTCCTCCCAAAAATCCCCCGGGGCGTTTTGGGCGGCTCATGCTTGACCTGCAAATGATTTTTGGTCTTTTGCGTTTTAAACTGCTGGTCCTTAAAAACATTTAAATTGTTTTGTTCATTTCATTTAAGCATTACAACAAATTTACTTAATGAAAGTTCAATTCTTAACTGATGACAAGAACAGTACGTTTTTGTCAAAGTGGAAACATGTTTTTGATTTGAACGTATTTTTAACGACTACATATTTATATGAGTATTTATATTCCTTTATTTATTAGGCAGCCCAGCCGCTAGCCATTTTCTCCCATATAAATATTCAATCATCACGAAATCCAATTAATTGGCAAATTTTTATGGGTAAATATAATTGCCATAAATAACAGCAAGCCTTTTGCTTGCTTTATTGTTCTTCCTATTCTCTTTTTGCCTATGTTGATTTTCCCCGATTATTAGCTCAAAATACACACGAGGCCATAAATAAAAGCCGGACTCGGGGTAAACATGCAGAACAAAAATAACGCATACGCCGCTTGGTACGAGACAAACTTGACATTGAACTTGGTGTTTGCCGTTCGATATCCCGAAGGCCATTCAGGGGGTGAGGCAGTAGTTGGGGGTGATATTAAATATTCATTTGGCAGTCGGCTGCCATGACAACAATAAAAAGTAACCCCAACAGGGACAAAAAGATATGGCGAAATAGGGACAATTTCTTTAATTGTCTGATCAAAATGTTCGATATACATAGACTAAACATCCCGCTGAACTCTAGGGGGTGTGAGATTTCTTTCGGGGTGCTTCTTAGGGACCGTGATGGGTGGTCGTAATGAAGCCCCATAAATCTCGGCACTAAATATATTTGCCAAGTTCGGGGGGCTGGGGCAGTGAGGCAATTAATATTTTGCTGGGAGATATATAAAAGTTTATGTACAGCAAGTGGTAAAATTATAGAGCATAACTCTTATCTAATAGGCAATTTTTAAAAGGCTATATTTAAAAAAAGGTTTTGAAAGATTTATATGTTTTATCTTTGAAAAAATATTATTCAGTTTTTTTTTTTTTCTTTTATTTTGTAAATATTTTATATCCATTTTGTAAAAATCTTGCTTAAGCTAAATGATAAATTCTTAGTTTTAGTTTGAAACTAAACATAACTTTTTGGAGACCATTCCCTAAGGAAATAAAATAACAATAATAAGCGCTATTTTCCCGACCGTTATTGTATCTGAAAACTTTTTTGTCTGCCAAACCAGGACACGTAAAAAAACACTCAAGGGAGAAAAGTCGTTTGCCTTTTGGGGATGGGCAGCGGACATCCACGGGCCACAAAGTAATAGCACAATAAATGTGCATCAGGCAGCCAGAAATCACGGCAGTTAAGAAGGCTCCTCCACTTTTCCCCTGTGCGTGTAAATTATAGATAACCGTGTTAATGTTGCAGTGCCCCTTCTCCTTTTCTTCCCTTCACAAATTTTCCTGGACAACCCCAAACAAACAAAGTTGGCCGTGGAAAGTTGTTGCCTCTGACAAAAGTTGCCCTAAAAGTGTGCCAAAGAAGCTCAGCGGATGCGAGATACATTTCCACAGCAACTTCCTGCGTGTCCTGGACAAATTTCCTATTCGCCTTGTTGAAATGTTAAGAGACTTTGCCCCCTCAGAAATGCGTTGATTATTATTTATTGGAGTCGCAGTCGTCGCAATGACAACTTTAAAACACGTTCAAGTGTTTAGCACTTTCCATTTTAGCACTTGCTGTACAATTTTCTCTTCCATCCTCCCTGTTTGGCGAAAATTAGCAATTTAAATAATTTAATTACGCCGTGACCTGCAATTTGCGGCGCTAATTAAAACGTGCCGATGTCCACGTGCCTCGACTAACTTTTCTGGTATTTGACTTAGAGTAGCTAACAAAATTTGAACGCTACATATTCATTAGTTATGCGCTGTGTCTCTAAATTTATTTGCCTGTAAGTACACGTAGTTTTGGTTACAACTTTTTAAAGGTATTTGCATAGGACGTGAGTTCTTTGATATGGAGATTTTTCCACGAGGGCATGGGAATGTATCATTTTGTCAGGAATCCTAATTGGTTTTGTTTTTTTGTTTTTATTCATTTAGAATTTAAATTAGCTTGTCGAGGTGAAAATTTGTGGAAAAATGAATGCTTTCAAATGAATTTATTTGAAATAGGAATGGAAAAGCATTAATTAAATGTTCTTACACAATTAGTTGGTGCTTGTCAAACACACAAAATGCTTAGCTAATTGCAGAATGAGTAATGATTAATACCCAGAAACCAAATAGAGTCATCCTAATATTTTTCTTCCATAAATAGGTGAACTCCAACCGATTAAAATTAAATGAACAATTACTCACATTGTCAATGGCTATTTTCGAATTTGTTAAGTAAATGAAATTTGGCAAATTGTTCATTGAGCATAAATATGCGGATTTTATTGTTTGTTTACGATTTTGGTTTCTGGAGCGGAAATTGATTGTGTTTAATTTCCAGCAGAGCGACCACAATGAAAATGTATATATATTTTTCGATTGTTTTTTCTTGGCAGCAATTGCAGCAGGGCAACAAAGTAAAATCCAAATTAGAGAGCGAGAGAATCCGAAACTGAAACTCGTGTCGGGACTAGAAATTGTTATACCCGGTATTTGTAAAGTTCAAGAGTATATTGTACTTCAAAAAAAAAAAAAATAAAACTAAAAAATCATATTTTATGTTTTAATACTTGGGTTTGTGAATCCACAATTTAATATATGGAGATATTTATAACAAGTGTTATTTGTGTTGAATTGGAAAGCTAAGCAAAGCAGATTGATTTTTAATTTAATTGTCTCTATATTACATTTTTGATATATTAGTTTTAAAATAATTCAAAGAACTTAATACACTATTTAAAAGTCATTAGGATTTATGTGTTCAATTATATACCTTTTGAGTATCTTTTATAATTGGTAGTAGGTATCTTTCAGTCGAGATTTTACGTGTAGTCCATCCACTTGTTTTTATTTTCGGTTGCCAACTTTTGTGAGGTGCCGGGAAATGGCAAAAGAGAATTGCATTAACTCCTCTTGCAGCGAAACCGCAGCCGAAAAGCTTTTGCCACAGAAATCTAATTTAGCACTCTCGCTCCTCTCCTCTTTTTTAGATGTCGCATCAACTGCAGCAGACACGTCGCCGCTTGGGATCCGTTAGCGATTCGGCGCCACCATCCGAATCCAGTGAGGGCACAGGCTCCTCCTCGGAGCCCAGGGATGAGTTGATACTTCACCCGGATTGGTCAGCCCACTCCCAGTCATCAGCGCAGAGGAGCAGCGCCCATGGAACCACATCCCTGTACAATGCCTCGGACATCGATGCGGATACCATCAGCACGGACACCACGAGCAACACAAATCTATCGGACTACGAACGGGGTCAGGTGGAGAGTTTCTTCGGGGGATTGGGCACGGAGATATTCGTGAGTGGGGCCTTGGCCAATCTGTACGAGGGCACTGGCAACGATGGCGACTGGCGTTTGGTATTCACTGGCATTCCAGTGATACTCCACGATAAGGGCAACTCCAGGGCCAGAGCCATGCCCAGAGTCACTCTCGTTCTGGCGGAGAGGGGTTCCTCCTTTGCCTTATGGTCGGATCGCATTGATAACCTATCGAACTATCGGATTGCGGGTCCTTCGTTTCACACCATGTGCCGGTCGAGCAATCACCAGCAGATGATCGGCTTTAGCTTCGATTCCACGGATGCGGCCCGTGAGTTGTGGCAGCATGTGGAGCGTTTGGTCAGCGATCCGGAGAACATAGCCCTGACCGTGCCCGGTAACCGGAAGCAGAAGAAACAGAAGCGCGTTAAGCCGGCTCCGTTGCCACCGAAATCGCAGATCTCGCATCCGTGCCAGTTCCACCATGTGACCAGTGTGGTGAAGGAGGACAGCGAGCGGTACTACAGCATGCAGGCCTTCGGACCCCCCAATCCCCAGCAGCATCGTTGAGTAGGGTCGGGCGCCTGGATCTGGAACACGAGCGCCCTTTGGTGGCAGAACTGAGCCTGCCTCAAATCAAAATCCCCAAAAATAAATAAAAATCCAGCAAAAGCCCCATCCCCTCCCCCTAGTTTGTACACCTACCTAGCTATAGATAAAACATTTGTTATAGACCTAAGTTATGCCAATGTGTGATCCGAGTAAGTAACTCGGCTAGCACATTTATCTGTGATACGATTTAGGCGTCTTTAATTTAGAAGAGGTAACTAAACAAAATTTGATAAAGAACATTTTTAAAGGAATAATAGCATATAAAGCGAGAACTTTTTCAAGTTATAACAACATATTTAACGATTAACATTTGTCAATAAGCGAGTTTTTGTAAAACCTTTTCTAATATCACGCATAGACACATATACCCTTATGCATAATTATATTCGTACCATATAGTCCTGATATCTATCGAGTAATCTGTATGTCCACATTTGCAGGCACTGCAAATGCTTTTTGATACCTAAAAAGCTTGTTTTCTTATCGGATTAACAAACTAAACCCAGACAAAGAAACAAAAACTGTTTTTTGAAATCTATGTATCATATTATATACATAAATATATACGCTATATTACACCTATCTATATATTATATGTAGCTCTAAGCATTACATCATAGCCGCTTATCTGTATGTCTCTGAACTTCATATTTTGCCTGTGCAAAACAATCGCGAGAATCAAATAAAGCTGACAGAAAAAAAGCAAACAAATTGTCGAATTAATTATTATGTATGTATGAATTGGTATGTATTAAAGGTAATTCATATCACTTAATTATTTAAATAATCAGATTGTTGACCATTTTAGATTGTGGGTAGCTTTGCTTCAGAACATAAATTTAATTCGATAAATAAAATAATTAAATAACAAAGATAACATTGAAAGAAAAATTAGTAAATATCAGGATGTGCAAAGAAATAATAAAACATCAGGAATTCCTTTGCTAAAATATGCCAATGGTAAGATTAATTGATTATAGAAGCTTATACAATGCAATTAAATGAGATAAATTTCCAACAGCTCTATTTAATCCCAGCTCTTTTGTAACCTCTCCAAATTCAATGACATAATCTAGCCTATCAAACATCAATCATTTACCCCCATGACTCAATTACTTACCATTGAATGCACTGCCAATTACAATAACAATTAAAGCCATTACTGCTGGAGAAGTGAGCCCGCATAATAATGCGGCCAGGGGGATATATGCATATGCACACTATATATGGATGCTGGATACTGGATGTCAGAGAATTGGACCGAAACGGGAGCCGATTCTGGTTCTGATTGACCGATGGCAGCCATAAAATGATGTCGCGGTGCACTTGGGTGACACCACCACCAACACTCACCTTCCCCTTTTGGCCAGTTGCATAACCACACTGCATATTTATGCTAATTAATACACATCGAGTGGCAGTCAAGAGTGGTGGTCCAATGGCTGGACAATCTCTTTCTGCGGCCTGGCTTGCATTTTATGGTCGCTTTTTCGTTTCATTGTTTTATGTGTGCATCGCAATTATTAATGCCATTATGGTGAGCATTTATTATTTCATGTTGGACAATTAAAACATCTACAATTTTTGTTTGCCGCGTTGAATAATGTGCAGTTATATTATGCCGACTTGGCCAACAGCTCCGACTCCAAAGTGCTCCAAGTGGATGGATGTTCATCCATCTCGCTGATGCAATGGAAACGCAATTGTTCACTTGATTCCCACAGCAGAAAGTCTAATTAACTGCCGACCTTGATAAAACGCGAACAATGCAAGGGAGTTTCAGCAAAAGCGGGGAAATGGGTTAAACATTGCAGTGGGTGAAGTGGGAGCCATGTCTCAAAACAATGTTGCTTTATGGAACATCTCTCAGAAGGAACTTTTATGATACTAAAAAGTCTACTGGTTATACAGGTCAAATTATAGATTTTGTATAATGTTTCAACTATTCAACACAAATTTTAATAATTTTTGATTTATGCCTACACAAAGATGTATAAGAACGTTTACAAATTAAAATCACAGTTTTGCTTGGAAAATGTAAGCTTCAAAAAATAGTATTTTAGGGCTCTATATAAACGTGAACATAATCCATTCATAACACCATAACAAAATTTAAGAGCCTCAATTTAATCGATTTGGCTTGTCATTCAAGAGTATAATTCGCACTCTGTTTATCCGATGCATATATCGGAACCCATCAAACTTTTTTCATACTCCATTCAAACACAAACCAAAGCGTTTTAATCAAAAACAAGCTAAGCCCGAAAAATTCAGTTTGGCATTCAACTTTGTATGGTCGATGTGTGTGTAATAGCCAATTCACTGCTTGCATTTTTGATGGGGCCAAAGACTGCTGCTATTGTCCGCAATCGGAGCAACCGGACTAATGGCAAAGCAATCCCCATGATTCCGCAGCTGCCATTCCCCAAAACAGAGAACTGATCCCTGCCAAAACATGCAAATTCATGGACAAAGCCATTCCCAACTCTACTCTCAACTCTATGGAAAAATTCAAAAATTGCATTTGCTTTCGGTTTTAAAATGGAGATTACACCAAAAGAAAAACATAAATGTAAATTATTGAAAAAAAACAAGAAGGGAGCAATCCGAGTTTTTAATACCCTTGCATTCATTCTAAAAATTGATTAAATAAAATTGTCATTAGTAATTAGTCATAAAATTTGTCCTATCCTCAAAAATTATAAATTATTTTATTTATTACATATCATATCCAAATTATGTTATAACCACAGTATTAAAAACTCAAGAAACATGTATTTACTTTTACCAAAACCACCAAACTTTATAATTGCGTACCCTTCCTTTTGTTGAGTGTACAAGTTCTTTTATCTGTTTGGTTGTGGGTGCATGGGTGAGCCGCAAACATTTTGATTATTTTAGTTGACTGGTGCAAAAGTGCGGCTTAATTGTTACCAACAAACAATAAGCGGAAGCTTGTGGCCTTAACAAATCTCGACAAACTACGAGAGTGGAAATGGGATGTCGCCGAAATGTCAATGCAAACCCACATTAAAATCATCTCAGATGCCAGTCAGGCCCCCATGATGATGATGATGATGGAGATGGAGATGGTGATGATGGTGCTGCTGGCTCTTTTGTGCTAGAAAAAACCATTAAATCGCAAAGACGAGTAGATTCCTTGCTTCAAGGTAAGGCGTTGCCAGAGGTTTCAGATTCATTTCTTCACTTTCCTCGCTGCCATTCTTTATGGCAGCTTTTCAACGCGTGTTCTGTATTTGTAAACAATTTGGTGTGACACCAAAGGCACTTGCGACCTTCCCGTCCGCCTTTATTCCACTCATCCAACCTTTGGGCTGAGCATATATTTATTTTGGACCCTGCACCACACGCATCGTGTTTGGCTTTGTGGACTTAAACTTGTCCGCATTTCCATAGTTTGTGTCCTAGTTTTTGTTGGGCAACGCATTTCAAATGGCAGTTTCCTGTGGGCAAAAAAAAAGCCAAAAACTCACACACTATTTGACCCTTTTGAATTTGATCTGCGTACCACAGAGATAGGAAAATGTCAAGGAAAATACGGTAAAAGTGCCAATTTAATTCATATTGTTTACAAATTTAATCCTCGTTTTTCATCAATATTTTTTTTTGATGTTGATTTTGCTGAATTGGATTTGCATTTCGAAATTACTGAACTGGATTAGTTCGTTGGTTAGTTAAAGTCGGGTGTTTAAAGTTTAAAATGGGATTTTCAGCCGTCTGACGTCCATTTCTGTGCTTATTTAATAATTGCATTTAACTGTAATTTTAATTTGTTTTAAATTAATTTTCAAAATTGACTACTGCAACGACAAATTATTTAATTTAAAATATACATGTCGTTGTTTAAAGCATTTCATTAAATACATCTACCAATTACACAATTAAATCCCTGACACATGGGCAATTTGTTAAAGACGTAAGGTGTTAAATCAAATTCCAAACGATATTAATTATGGGCTAGTCTCCTTCTTCTTTCTAGCCGTTTCTCTTACCTCGCATTTCCAGTCTGGCTTCTCTTGCGGCCTATACCACACCTGAGTGACTGCGGCTCTAATGGCCGCATCTCCTCCATCGTGGAACCTCTCCTACTCCAACTCACCTCCTCATCCTCCTCGAAACGAAAGATCAAAAGTCGCCAGGAGATATGGAGGCGGGAAAAGGAGGAGGAAGCAGATCAAAGAGTTAAACCTGTTGGGGAAAAAGGAACTCAATTGCAAAAAGAAACGAAATGCGCTCCCCGCTGTTAACAACTCATACTCCGGGCTCATGTGGCAAGATCAGCCAGAGAACAAGACACTGGGGCTACAGGCACACATGTGGCAATCGGCACCACCCGCTCAACCCCCAACCTGACCCCCTCATAAACATGTTTTCTGGATGTGTTTGCTTCTTTTCACTTAGAAAAATTCCCACAACACGTTATGAGAAAGTCCTGCAAATTATGAACATTAAGTACTTCTGATATCTGATCATACTTAAAGAATTTTCACACAACTAAAACTAAAAAACTAAGCAAAAGTGTCACATAAAATTACGAATTATGATTAATAGAGGCTATTATTTTTAAATTGATGACAAATTAATAAAGCCTTATGAATAATAATCTCGATAGGCTCAGAATTTGTTTTTATTATTGTTTTTGCTGAGTCAATCAATAAATTGAAGCACTAGCTTCCCGTTTAAGCATAGTAAAAAAATAAGCTAATTTAATAGAAATGCGACTTATATTTATTGATCAATTTCCATATGAAGTGATTGTGGACATTGTTCATTCTATAGTAATATTTCAATATGAAGCTCAAGTATTGGCGACTCCCATTTTGAATACATCAGAGCAGATTGATGCTATTCGTCATTATTTTTCTGAAAACTCCGAAGGCCCTTCCTGGGTATTAAGATAAAAACAGAAATATTAAAAAATGGGCAAAAATTATTCGAAGTTAAATCGATAATTGTATTATAAATTATAACTATTATATACCCATATTAATATATATACTATATAAATATAATGATCTATATAATTACCAACTTTTGATATTATTGTTGTTCAAGTGTTTATGTTCTAAGTGCAGCCAAGATTCCTCCCTCCTTTCCACGGGAACCAGAGGAAGTCGAGCGAAGCGATCTCGACAGTCCAAGTTCATTGCTCTGGGTGTCGTCTGTGGCGAGTCTGTGCGGCAAATGATGGGGCACTACTTACAACTCACGTGTTGTGTAATTTTGAACATGCAAAAATATGCATCTTGATTGGCGTTGACTCTGCTGTGGGATTTCCATGGATTCGTATTAAAGCGTTTACTGAACTTTTGATTAATCACCCATTTCCAGGCGCCACCGTTTGCCCTGGGCCTGAACTTGGTTGGGAAAACAGGTTGCATGTAGTCAATTTTGATTTATTTGACAGGTGCCCGTGATGCGGCAGGCGGTACAATGCGTTTGACACTTTTCCTATTTGCATAATTCCTCTGATGGTCCACGGGGTCTGGTGGTTTTACGAATAATGGCCATGTAAGTCAATCAACCAAGGCTGCAATGGACGGCAAGCTCGTGTCCAGCAGGTGAGCGACCTAAAGTGTATGTTATACAACAACGTGGCAATTTTTGATGTTGTGAATTTGTTTACTATCTCTTAAAGATACCAATATAAGTTAGTCAAATAGAAAAAAACTATTTAAAATGTACCACTAAATTTCACTATCAACGATTATTTATCAAACTTCTTCTACTTGCAGCGCTCCTTCGGGTAATTCTGGAAACTACTTAATATACATACGTAGAAATGTAAACAAATTTGTATTTGGATCAAAACAGTGCTGGCACTATTTTTTACACAAAAATAGCTAGAAAAAATTTAAAATCTTGCATCTGTTATATATATTTGTTAATATATATGAACACCCTTAAATATGCCATTAACCTTCACAAAGAACAGCCATGGCTAACGAATTTTTGTTTAAATAGAATGTCTGAAATTTTATTTTATAAAGAATAAATAAAGAATTTAAAAAATTGTAATTTTCGGTTCTTTTTCTTTGAGTTTAAGTCTAACTTAAGCATCATACCACATAATTTAAAGAGAAAGTTATCCTCAAATAGAGAAACAATATTTTATTTTAAGTTCTCGGAAAATACAAATTTATGTAAAGGGTGTAATGCTCTAGCAGTATTTGCTCTTGAAGTCGTAGTCATCCTCGGATCCGGTTACCAGCAGCTCCTCCTTGCAGCCGTGATGCAATCGATGCACATCCGTGTCGAAGCACTCGTCGTGGAGCCGTTTGTCCCGACTCTTGCTGCGCTGGCGTCTCGAATGGGATCCGTGACCATGTCCATGTCCATGCCCATGATGATTGTGGACATGGCTGCTGGAGCCGTGGTGATGCTCGGACGGTGGGTGATGGCTGCTGCCGGAGTGGAGTGTTGCCTTGTGGTGGAAGGAAGTGGGAGGAGGCGGACTGAGCTCCCTGGGTGGGCGACAGTGGGCGGAAGGTGGTATGGGATCATCGTAACGAGGGCATGGATGATCGCCAACTGGCGAAGCCGTCTCGTAACGTTTCGAGAGCATTGTGAACTCCTGATGGGCCGAGCACAAGGCCTGAAGGCGATGCAGTAGATCGGTTTCCGGCAGATCTCGCAGATGCAGTGTCCTGGCAACCGAAGTTCGGAAGGATTGCAAGTGTGACAAGCGTTGATTGGCATCCGAAAGTTGTGAGCTCAGACGATTCACATCATCGCGCATTGACTGAAATTTTGGTTAAATATTAATTTATTACTATTAAAATTTTAAATTCTATGATATACTCACATTGATTAAAGCCTCATCGCGACATCTACGATTCTGGTTGGACTCACAGGATGACTTGAGGCGCTCCTTCAAGGCACTGAGTTGGGACAATAGCCGGGTCTTTTCGTCCTCTAGATCGCACATCTGGGTGGTCAGCTCATCGATCTTCCTGGCCCGTTCCAGCGAGGTGATCTTGTACTCCACTGCCTCAGCCAACTGGGCCTTGACCTGAGCTATCTGGGATCTAGCATCGGCCAGCTGGGCACTCAGTTTGTCCACCTGCTTGGCCGCCTTTTTGGCGCGGCAAACAGCCTCATCCCGCTCGCCTTGCAACATGCACTTTCCTCGAGCACCATCCTCAATGATGGCCAACTTGCGACGCAGTAACTCCAAGTGGAGATCCCTACGTTGAACTTGCTCCCTGAGAACGCGCACTCGTCTCTGTAGGTTGTACACACTGCTGCTTTCCTTCAAGGGAATGTCATGACAGGACCTCTCCCTACGTAGTTTCCCATGACCATGTCCATGTCCGTGGTCACAACAACCCTTCTCCGGGCTGTGATGATGATGATGATGGGACACTTCGTGCTCGCAATGAGCAGTGAGTCTCTCGGCTCTTTCTAGAAGATTCTCCGCCATCAAATTGGTATCGGTTCCCAGGGCTGGTGGTGCAGAGCACTCACTCCAGTTCATTGCATTGGCCAGGCGTTGCAGGAATTCCGACAGACCCATGTGATCC
This sequence comes from Drosophila kurseongensis, assembly GCA_018153305.1. NCBI lineage: Eukaryota > Metazoa > Arthropoda > Insecta > Diptera > Drosophilidae > Drosophila > Drosophila kurseongensis. Next base: position 9,241,610 of record JAECXX010000210.1, on the reverse strand, counting down.
TTGCGCAGAGTATGAATCTCAGCGTGGCACTTCTCCAGCCGCTCAGTTAGTTCACATTTCTGGGCCTCTCCAGAACGGAGGCGACACTCGGTGGTCTGCTGGGTCTCCTTTAGCTTTTCGTGCTCCGTGGTCAACTGATCCCGCAGAGAATGCATTTGCTGTGGGATAGAAATAAGATTAAAAATCTGGTTAATAATTGGTTAAAAAGGATTATACCCCATGCATGGCCTGATTTTCCGCAAGAGTTTCCCTCAACTTGTCCTTGATAAGCGTTTCGCAGGGCTCGGGAACATTCAAGAGATTGCTTAGTCCCCTCAAGAACTGCAGACGATCGCCCTGAGTCCGGTCCAGATTATTCTGCAGGCGATGACAACGCGATTCGAAGCCACGCAACTCCTCCTTGAGTTTCTCCCCATTGATCTCCGACTCGGTGAGGCGATCCCTCTGAATCTGAAGATCCCTTTCGTACTGCCGACAACGTCCTTCGAGTTCGTGATTATGATTTCCAGCTCCATCGAGTTGGGCAGTGAGTCGTTGCTTCTCGATATTGGCCAGCGATTTCATATTTAGCAGCTCATTCTCGCAAGAGCTGAGGGTATCGCAGGTGGAACTGACCTTGGCTTTGGTCCTTTGCAGTTCCACCATTACCTCTTCGGCTCGGGAGACGATGCACTCGGGTGTGGCATGGGAATTCTGATTGCCATCGCACACATCCATGCCCAAACTGATGCTCAGGCGTCGCAGGAGATCGTGCAGCTGAGCCTTGGCCTGATCCTTTTGAGATTCCTCGCTGGCCACATGCGTTTCCAGGTGCTGAATCTTGCAGATCAGCTCCTTGTTTCGCTCATCGGAACTCCGCTTTTCCCGCTGCACTGTCTGAATTGTGGAATCACATCTGGCCTGGACGGACTGCTCCCTGCTCTCGGAATTTTGCAGGCGACTCTGGAGGGATCCAATAAGAGCAGTCTGCCGAGCAGCCTGGGCACGCAGATTTTCGATATCCGCTTCCTTGCTGCACAATGCGGTACGGGTTTCAGAAAGCTGTGGAGGCATACAAAGTTGTGTTCTTTTTATTGTAATTTTATAGGGACTTTCTGGTTCTCACCTCTCCCGTAAGTCGTTCCTTTTTGTAGGACAACGCAGCCAATTCGCTGCGCAAGGTGGTAGTCATGTCCAGTCCATGATGATGTTCAGTGACCGTGATTCCTGCATTGCCACAGGATGTGTCCAGCTGGAAAATCGGAAAAAATATTTAACTACCGGACTTTAAACAATTTCTCCAACTTGAAAAGTTAGTTAAATTTTCCTTTTACAACTTTGGGAATAACAAATTAAATTTAATAAGTCCTAAGAAGTATTTTTATTCAAAGTTTTTACAATTTTGATAAAAATAACTTTGATATTTTATTCAAAACGTTGGAAGCAAAAATTATTTGTGGGGCTTAATTAAATTAATTTCAAAACTTTTTTTTTAATTTTATAAATAATGCCTATTCTTATTTGATATCCTTTTTTTAGGATCCATTGGTATATCCAATCCCTACCAAGTGATGATGATGCGGCGATAGACCACCACTGTGTCCCAAGTGGTGGTGATGCAGATGATTATCACTGGGCATTCTTTAAGTCACGAACTCCGGATTACAACGACTCCAAAACCGAACCAACCGTTCCCAGTCAAAGACGTCGAAGAACTGAGCTCTGGTTCGGGAAAAACTCCTTTCGGGGAGCCTGACAACCGAGGTGGAATTTACTCCAACATAACATCACACAATGCTCAAATTTATGCTCCAAGTGAAAACGAGCTCAATGGCAGGGGCAAAGGAGTCGGCGGTGAGGTTACACCATTCTAGCCACGTTTACACATGGGGAAAACTTTGCAGTTTGTTTGGATTATTTGGGTCATTCACATGGCGCCAAGTGGCGAAGTATCAAATGCAATATCCACAACGGACTCACGCACGCGAATGCGGATGCCACCGGAATGGGTTTTTCGGGTGGTTTGCTAGGTGGCTAGGTGGCTAGGTGGCTCTACCTCTACGGTGGAAATTTTCAACCTGGCCGGAAACGGAAAATGAGGTGTGCAAGTTTTGGCCAATTGTCTGCACTTTGGAAAGAGGGAAACAGCGAAGATAAATGGGAACTGAAAATGTGCTGAACATTCGATAAGCTTGGCCAAGTTAATTATGCAGCCAATTGAGTTTGGCTCTAAAAGGAAATTGATATGGACAAGGTAAAAGGTTTAAAAAGGTTCTGATTTTTAACAGTTTTTTGCTTTTCTGTATAAGCCTAATAAATTCCTAATTCGTTAAGAACCCGATTATGCTTTTATAAAGAAAAAGTTTATAGGAAATGTAAAGTGGGCTCCAACAATATTTACTGCTGGACAACCATTTAGTTAAATTTAATGCTTTATTAACCGTAATTTATTTTTTATGCATATTCTTTGATTATGCATCCCTTACCAGCATTTTAGCAATCTCAACCACTGTTACTCCAAGTCCCATTCGAGTTTTATGCAAATCCCCCTACAAACATCATTAGTTCCCCTAACAACCGCATAAATTTGAAACATAAAAAGCACCGAACAATAGTCGTTATTCAATTGCGAAATCACATAAATCTAGACTGATATGATGTCTACATGCTTATATGGCAATTTGGCACACGATTTTGGCGAGACTAATTTTAGATTTGAGTACCTTAGCGACAGACAGACTGCTTACCTGGTTAATGTAAGAAGGATGTGGTTGTCTCAAAGGTGACATTGTGGTCATCCTTTCCGGACTGTCTTTCGTGCCATTTTCAGCACCGAATAATACCTCGAATACCTGCCAATCCTCCGGAGTCTTCCCGTTGGTCGTGGGTCGCGGATTTGTTGGCATTCCAATGGATTTTATCTGGGTAATCCCGAACCGCCTCCGAGTGTCGATGAAAAATTTCTACTCTCTATTTTCTAAGCGTAAATAATACAACCAAGCGGGTAACAACCATAGGCAAAGTTATGCGGCAACTTTCAGGTTGCCACGGCGCATAAAATAACTATGCATGAGGCTATATAAGTTCCCCCATTAGGAGTGGGTTTTCCTGGTGGGTTACTACGGCGACTAAACTGCACATAATTCGATTTTCTAAACTGCAATCGGGGAGGCGAAACTCCCCGCAATCGTTTGCCTGTAATTTCATTTGTCTCCGCCAAAAATAATGAATATGGTAAATGTTTGCCTTAACTTTGCGCCCACTCCGACTCCATTTAAATACCCCCAGATTGCCTGATCCTTTGACAGTGACTTTGAAGGCAACAACCCTTTGGGGGTTAAGTTCATGCATTACGGGATTTTGATTATTTTGTTTGGGTTGCCAACATAAATACATTTTGTCGAATATTGATGAGCTTTAGAATTTCGCTGACTTCTTTTTGGGCTCCTCTGGCTTATAAACCGCCTCAATGGCCTTTACTGCTTCCTCAACATCGACCACAGTTTTCTCCTGGAACAAAAAATAAAATGAGTTCTCATAGTTTTAAAGGGATTTTTTAATATTTAGTTTCTTTTCAATTAAAAAGTTATTTTTTATCTGCCAGCCATTTAAGTATATATCTTGCGAAAGGAAAACTAAGTAAGGCTGTTGGACACACAAATAACCAATACTATATTTAATCATTAAGTAAATATCTTACTTATTAACTTAAGATAGTAATACATTAATATGTTAAAACTCACCTGTTTTCGTTGCTGAATTTTGTTCTCCGTGGCTATGAGCTCCTTTACCTCGTCTATTCTTTGGCGGTACATTTTCTCCTGCTCCAAATAGAACTTCTGATCGTCCTTGACCTTCTGCAGAGCAAGCCTTGATATAGCGCACATATCCTCCGCATTTTCCAGATCATTATCCAGCTTGACTTGCCACTCCCTTGAATTTCTCCTGAGCTTCTCCACTTCCCAGGCGTAGACTAAGACTGAGTTATGTTGCACCAGTTCGTCCTGTCTCAGCTTCATTTCCAAATCCCTCAGCTCCTCCCTCAACATCTCCTCCCGGTCATTTAGAAGCATTAGCCTCTGATCCATACAGCTGTTTACCCAGTTGATCTGGTAACGCAGCTCTATCGGATCAGTAGCTGCGAGAGTAAAATTATAGCTCATGGATAGTAACTGTACCATACATAACTATAAAATGTTCCGAGTGGGGAATCCCTTTACTTACCGCTAAGATCTTCGAAACGACCCAAAAGCATCGTCTTACGGGTGTTCAAAAGGAAAACGCTTGATTCATCATCTAGAGTATCATCCTTTAGGTTTTCCTTTATCTCGAGGTTCTTCTGAAGGCCCTTAACCCATGGTCCATCTGTATTGTACTTTGAATCGCTAAAGGCAACCCCCTCTTATTTAGAACATGGAATAATCTCTTATAGAAAAGGACCCCTTACCGTATGAGTTGTATGCTATTTTTGCAGAGGTTTTCATCACTTTTAAAGTCTTCCCGAATTTCGTATATAATTTGTTCGATCTCGTTTAGATCGGTTCGGAACTTTAGGCAGTCGAGATCCTCCGTGCTTCGCTCCCGATTGATCACGTCAAGGTACATCTGGTTGTTGTCCAGTCGTGTCAAGAAGTGATCCAACGACCAGCTGAACAGGTGGTAGGGTATATCATCTATCTCTCCCGGCCAGGGTCTCGAAAAGAGGCGCAACTGCTTGAGCAGACGCACTGATAGAAACTCGATGGCCGCCTTCTGGATTTGGCAATTCAGTTCCACCAGAAGGACGGACCGCATCCTAATGCTCTCCATGAACTGCTCCACGGCCTTGTTCCCGGCGACTTTCTGGCGCCGTCTGGCCAACTGTTGCACCACCATGGCCTCGGCTCCCTTTTCGATCTCGGATCCCGAATCCTCGGTTTCCACAAGATTTTCGATTATCGTGAGAGCCCGAGTTGTCGATGCGAGCCTTTGAAGACTCATCCGGCGTTCGTGCTCCTCTATTATCATGCTGAGGAACTCATCCCGGCACTTGGACGGATCAAGGTGGTCCGGCAATGGGAACTTAATCTCAAACGGGTCGGATGTAGTGTCGGTTCTGTTCTCTTCCGCTTCTTCGTTCATCATAATTTTATCCTTTTTTGTGTATTTGTATTAATTCTTTCCAACTTTGTCCTAATTTCCCTTTTCCGATTTTATTTGTTTTTAAAAATATGACAAAAACTGAATTGTTGCTGTATGATCTGCATCTCCTTAAATATTTGACAATGGCTAAAGAATATAAGGTATTATTTTCTTGTCCTACAAGGCCCCATAAAATTGTGGTAAGTAAAAAAGACAGTCACAAATTTAACACAATTTTTTAATGATCTCTTTGGTAAATTGGAAACATATACAAGTAAAATAATCCAAACCGAAAAATATACTTATGGCTCTTTAGAATTTCGGGATTTCCTTGCAGACTTTCTTTCAGATTTCCTCTCGGACTTTCGCTCCGACTTTATCTCTGACTTTCGCTCTGATTTTATTTCAGACTTTCTCAAAGACTTTCTTACAGATATCCTTGCAGACTTCCTCTCAGACTTCCTTGACAATCTTTCGGCTGCGGCAATCTCCTATAATGTATATCATCTATTGGTGACACCAAAGCATGACTCCTCTACAGAAACTTACCTTCTGTTCGCGAGCCTTGTTCTCGAGGGCTATAACAGCTTGCACCTCTTCTAATCGTCTCAAATACATTTCCTTCTGCTCCATGTAGAACTTGAGATCGTCCTTGACCTTTTGAAGAGCAAGCTTTGATACGGTACACAAGACGTCGGCTTTCTCCAGATCGGTGTCCTGCCGCTCCTGCCAATCCCTAATGCTGGCCCTGAGCTTGCCCAATTCTAAGGAATACATAAGCTCCGAGGAATACTGCACTGACTCGTCCTGCATCATCTGCTCCTTCAGATCCTTTAGTCCCTCTCTCATTGCATCCTCCCGCCCATTTATCCGGAACAGTCTCTGTTCCGTACAGCTTCTTATCCAATTGATTTGATAACGCATCTCGATGGGATCCAAAGCTGCGGGCAAAATTAAAACCTCCATAAGGGTAAAGGAGATATAAGGTTTCTATGATCCTACTCACCCGAGGTGGACTCGAAGTCACCCATTACAGAAGTGTGACGAAATAGCATCTTAAAGGAGCTGGTTCGGTCAAAGAATATGGAGTCAAACTGATCGTTTTCAATAATTCTAAGATTTCTTTCAAGGGTCTTGACCCATGGCGCATTCGTGTTGTATTGAGCACTCCTGCAATGCAAATAAATTAATGATTTTTTTGCATTAAAGATTAATAGTAAAGTCAAAAAATGGTTAAATAGCTGATCAATAGCCATTGAAACTGTTTTTTTTCCGGATTTTTTCCTTACCGCAACATTTTTAGACTGTTCTTGCAGAGATCCTTATCGTCGCGATAATCCTGTCGGATTTCATATATAAGGAGTTCAATCTCGCTCAGATCCTTGCAGAACTTAAGGCAGTCGAGATCCTCCACGCTCCGCTCCCGATTAATGACATCGAGATACATCTGTTTTATGTCTAGGCGCGTCATAAACTTATCCAAAGACCAGCTGAACAGATGGTAGGGGATCTCCTCCAGCTCTCCCGGCCAGGGGCTCGAAAAGAGGCGCAACTGCTTGAGCAGACGCACTGATAGAAACTCTATGGCCGCCTTCTGGATTTGGCAATTTAGGTCCGCCAGCAGGGTGGGACGCATCCTTATTGCCTCCAAGAACTGCTCCACGGTCTTCGTCAAGTTCCCTTTCTGGCGCTGCCTGGCCAACTGCAGTACCACCATAGCCTCGGCCCCCTTTTCCAACTCCGGGTCCTTGGACTCCTCAAGTCCCTGAATCACCGACATGGCCTTAATTGTCGATCTGGGCATTATGGATTCCGCCCTGGTTTCGTGCTCCTCTATGAAAGTGCTGAGGAACTCATCACGGCACATGGACGTGTCGTTGTGCTCCGGCAAGGGAAAGGGAATATCCCAGGGGTCGAAGTCATTTTCTTCAGCACTGAACCGAAAAGTCTCTATTCTTTCTTCAGCCTCGTCCTTTGTCTCTACTTCATAATATTCCGCCGGTTTAAACTTTTGTTTTAACATTTTTTTTGTGTTTTACAGTTTATCTGTGTTTTTGTAAGTGTTTTTTGTTTAGTGTTTGTGTTTTTTTGAAGTCTTTATTGTGGAGATCTTGTGGGGAGAACACTACTAAAACAATTGTTCTTTTTCTTTCTTAATGTGTAAAATATGATTTAAAATCTCCCGCGATTTAGTGTTGGCAATCGCCGTTCCATTTGTAAATAAAATAGCAGCTGATGGTTGAGTGGCAAGAAGGAGCAACAGTTGCCATTCGCATGTCGGCGTGCCTGCACATTGCTTTGAATTTTTGAATGTGTTCGTTTTGCTTATTGTTTTTCAAGTATTTCACTATTGTGTTTATTAAAGTAAGTTGGTGGGTTTATCTGTTTACATAAGTAACCTTGCAGGTAAGGTAATGCCATTGCAAAAGGGCCCAAAACTAACCGATTTTCCGCCTGGTCAGTTCTCAGACACATCGTTACAATTTACTGAGTTCAGTTGAATATTTCTGCGATCCGGAGACACAGGTGCATTTCTGTTGTGCACAGGTAAATGAAAATAAGCCGTGTTTAAGATTATGTGTGCACTAGGCGGCTTGTTTATGTGCTTGATTAGCAGTCAGCTGTGTATATTTGCGTGTCTCAAATGGGCAATATATTTGGCTTTTAATTACCCCCAGCTGAGTGTGTGTGTGTGTGTGTGTGTGAGTTTGAAACTGTGTGTGTGTGAGCCCAGAAAATCGTAGTTACGTACAACGTTGCGTATGAGCAATAAACTGCAATTGAGTCAAGGTCAACTATCGGTTTTTGATTGACAAACTTCAAAATTCTCTCAATTATCACCTTTCCCCAACAAAATATATATATTTTTTTCCGTTTATTTTTTTAAATCATTCCACTGACAGTTTCGATTTATTATCTGAAATCCATTTTCTTTTCTGTCCTACACCACTCCATATTAGTTTTAGTAATCCCCGCGATCTGTTCGATTTATGTGCTCTTATAATTGATGAGTGGCTTTGACTGGAGCGTTAATAAAAACCGATCACGACAGGCAGTTTGCTTTTCCACGGTTGGGCAACCACACCACTGTCTTCCCCCTGATAACACCCGAAAAATGTAGAAAATACAATCTGGTCTGCTGCACCACTGAGGTCACAATCAAAATGCAAACAGACCCGGCTTTAACAAATTAAGCAAATAACCAAGTTAACGCTGCAAGTGGCGACAGAGGCTCACACACTCACCCACATGAAATAAAACTCACTGGACAAAATCATACGCTGATACAGTCAAACCTCACCAAACAAATACCCACTGACAGATTTAATAACTAAACACTATATTAGCAATCTAGCTTAAACCTATATGTAAATTAACTAAAAACTCAGATTGCTACTTTATTTAAAATACTTATGTAATAAAAAAACTTATCCTTAATTTCCAAAAATCAATTTTCCTAAACGAGTAAAATTTCACAATTAAATATATGTACATAAACCATTAAAAAAATGTTCTGTTCATAATCGTTAAAAAAAATGTTTATTTTTGAGTTGGTATTTGCAAAGAAAACATTTTTAAATTGTGCAACTGGATTAAATGAGCGATATTTGACTGTACTTGAACGCAGACTGACTGGCGAATAAGATATGGAGAAGACGTCGACGAACTCGTTTCAATTGAAACTCAAACTGAAATCCAATTCATTTCGCTGTAGAACGCGCAACCGAAAACATTTCCCACCTCGACTCTTATTCGCCTTCTAATTGATATTTTTTTACATACGGGTTTTTGGCCTTTGGTCTTTTGCGTCTCCGATAGAGACCCAAAATAAAATGGAGCAGTGGAACAATGTGGAGCTGACGAATATGTCCAAAAAGTCGTATACCCTGAATCATGCATACGATGCAGCCGAGAAATTAAACAAGGAAAACAACGCGACACCCTCGAACGGAAATGGAACCGTTACGGATGACCAGGCTGTGGATGGCGATCTACTCAAGCCCGGATCGGATGTGCGTCCAAAAGTTGAGCCCGATGATGTGGAGAGCCTGCTGCGACGACTCTACGGGATCACGATAAGCGAGGTTAAGGAAATTATAGCCTACGACGATCGCAACTTTTTTGTCAAAGAGGATAGGTAAGAAAAACGTAGGGAGTATCTCGCTGACACCGTTATTTAACTCATCATCACATCCGGAGGTTTATCTGGTGTCAGAATACACAGCGTATTCATCTTATACAGTTGCAGTCAGAATAATAGTACTAGTATCTTTGTACTATTATTCTGATTTTACAATTTAAACATATTTTTAGATTTGTTAAGTCGAGTTAATTTAGTAATGATTTTACACTGAATTATTTAAGTTAATGTAACCATTATTCAGAAATCTTAAACATTATATTATTTTTTTTACCTAACCTATTTTCTGTGCTGTTAATCTGACCGCAATTTTAGCTGCAGTACCAAGCACAACTATGCAACACGAAAACAGATGATAATGCGCCGGAGAAATGCGGCGGGTTGTAGCATCTATTTATACCTCGTTTAATTAAAGTTGTTAGTCGCGGCAGTTGAGTGTGACGCAGTTCTCGGCAGTTTGAAATCACCTTGCCAGCATCGCAATTGTTATCTTGATGGATTCATGGCATTCAGGACTTAAGTAGGCAGTTCAAGTCTTCACTTTAATAAATTAGATTAATCTAAAGAACAAAAAGGTTACAGTCTAGAAATAGCAATCTATTTGAGAACAGGTCTCTTTTGGAAGCCAAACATGCTGAGTTTGGTTTGATTCTCACTCACGGCTCCGAGTTTGCCGTTTGTCTTGGACTTGGGAGTTGCTTTTTTGGCAGTGGAGGGTTTACTCAGTCCTATTCTTCGTTTATTGGCTGGCAGGGAATTCTGGCGTTGCAGGGTGGAGGATGAGATTGTTGAGGCTGTTTTCTCTGAACTACAGCTGTCGTCGGATAGCAGGATGATGGCTTCATTGTTGTTCCTATCGGAATCTGTGGATTCCAGAGAATTATCTACTAGTAAATCAAGGGATTTAATTCGTATTCCTGTGTTTTTAGTTGTGTTTTCTGGTTGAGAACTAGATGAATATTCTTGTGATCCTGATTGCGAAGGAACATTATTTTCTTGTGCTTCCAAAAGGGAAGAGGCAGTGGTTTCTGTATCCGTTCCTTCCTCACTGCAAAGCGGGCTGGGACATTGTCTATTTTGATTTTTTACTGTACTGTCATTCTTTTCTAGTCTTAATTTTTTATTACTAGAGCTTGAGTCCAGCTCCTGCTCGTCCTTTTCATCATGTTCTTCGACTTTTGGCTGCTCCTTTTGGAGCCTTGTCTGTTCGGCCTGCGAGGAAAAAAAGCGACTTCGCACCTGCACTGACTCTTTGCCGAAAATGCTTCTTTTAAGAGTATTAATCCTTGTTTCATCAGCTTCTCCACCCAAAGGACTTGCCTTCTTGGGACTGAGCAAACGCAGCAAGGAGGCATTCTCACATACCACCGGAGATCGCTGGGGAACTTCCTCTGCAGTCCGTTCCTTGGCAAAGGGATTGTGACGACTCTTTTGCACCGGCGACGGCGGAGGTGTGCGCTCTTGATCAATAGATTCTTCCCTACTCGGACTCCTCTTTCTTTTGACTTTAAAACTATACATGTTAAACACCTCCGCCTCTGTTTGTTTGGCCTTTTCTATTTTTTGATTAGCCTTGATCTCCTCGTCAACGGTTTTGCTCGCAAAATCCACCTTTTTAAAGAACAATGCACACGAATTTTCTTTCTTCGGTGTCGAAGGGTTCTGTTTTTGGAAATTCCCTTGCCAAATGCTCTTGTGCTTGGCTCGTTTCACATTCTTTGTCGTTGGCCACGCCTTTTCCGGTGTCCAAGAGTCGAGACGCTTGAGTGAGAAGGGATTTAGGTTGCCCAGGGCTAAATGCAAAGCCTGATCGCTATCCTCCAGCAAAGTGCCAGCATTGCTGCAGTAGCGTTCGTCTGTTTCATAGTCTTTCAAGGCACACAATCGCTGCATGCGACGCTCTTGAGGATTGTAGATAAACATGTGCTTGAATGTTGCCTCCGCTTTTAGGAAGTTCTCAATGTACTCGTCATTTACCTGAAGCAAAAAGTTGAGTTAATGTTTGGGACTTTTGATTATCACTGGCTACTGACTTACCTCTAGATTGCGCATATTTAGATAGCTGGGTATCTTCTTTAGTGCTATTCGCATGTCGTCCTGTTCCGTTTTGAGTATAAACTTGCAGGCCTTGGCTAGTCCAATGCCAGGTAGTGAGTCTAGGTAATCACAGCCGGATAAGATGCACATGCGACGGAACTTTTCAAAGTGATACTTTTCCTCCTTGCAGCCCATTGCCAGGTAAAGTTTATCGGCCTCCACCAGCAAACCGCTGCCATTGAGGTCCAGCTTGAAAATGATCTTCTTGGCCCCAAAGAGCGTCAGATCCGAGTCCTCGGTGATGATGTACTGGGCCACATCGGTTATGTTGAGCCAGGCCATTTGGGCGTCCGCCTCGTACGGTGCCACAATGCAGTCCACATTCCGGCTGCGGCATTCCTTGATCAACCGCAGGGCCATATCGTGGGTGACGTCCACGCAGCGCCGCATATGAGATCGGGCCTCCTCGGTGCGTCCCAATCGCAGGAGTTCCGCCGCCCGTTCCTTGCTCTGCTTCCTGGAATCCCTTCTCCTCTTTTCGGTCAACGCTTTGGCCGGCAAATGCTGACCATCGAACACAAGGATGGGCTTGATATCGTAGGATAGTAGCATTTGGACATATTTTAGACAGTATTGGACATAAACATCCGTATCCTCGCCGCGGACTAACTTTTCCGCGCAGCCAAAAACTCCCTTGTGCAACCAGCAATAAGTGTCCACGGCCGCTGTGCTGCCGCGAATATCCTTCAGTTGCAGACGAGAGGAGGCCTTCTCCACGAAGGGTATCAGGCCGGTAATTCCCATTTTTTGGGCTAACAATAATAACACAAACAGAAAAACAATCAATAAAATCGCCGATTTTAGCGCCAAAAGTTGCCAATGCAATAGTGTGGCTGAAGAGCGCAACTCAATAATATCAAATTGCCATTCACAAGGAAATTAAATCTTAACCTTAGTCAACACTGAAATCTAGCCAAGAGGTTTACAAATTTGAATGTGCAGCCCGCTACATTTAAATCAATGTAAAAACAGATATGATTTTATTAAAAAGTCAATACATCAAGTGAATTGTATAACATTAACCAAAGCCAGAGAAAAAATATGAGTCTTTATTAAAGCCTTTCTAAATGAACAACATGAAAGAATTAAGTTTTTTACAGTATTTTTTATATGTTAGATATAATTACAAGACAGAAATATTTACGTAAAATTATTTATATTACTTATCTTTAAAACCTCTTACAAAAATATCATTTAGTTATTGATTTTAGTTTTAAATCAAAGCTTTTGGCACGTTAATAATAAAAAATGTTTAACCATTACAGCAATGTTAAGAACCCCCTAATTGTAACCCATTGTCCAAACGGGTACGTCCTAAAGATCCTGAACTCACTGGACTCCAAGAAGGAGGACTTTGTAGACGGCCAGAATCAGCTTCTGCTTTATTTGGGTAAATATACCTGTTTATTTATTCGCAAGCTAAAATGTTTTACTAAATGTTACAATTAATTAGGGAAACACAGCGTCAAGTGCCCCAGGCCGATAGCCAATGCCACTGGGAAATATTACTCGGTTGAGCGACTCAATGGGAATTCAAATGTGGTGCGCCTTCTGGAATATATACCTGGTGAAATCTTCCACCAAGTGCCTGTGACCAAGCATCTGCTCTACCGCAGCGGGGAATACTTGGCCAGGTTGGATCGAGCCCTGAAGAATTTCACCCACATGGCTTACGAAACCCACAAGACCCTGTGGATGCTGCAAAGTGTTCCGGAACTGAGGCAATTTCTGTATGTGGTTAAGGATCAGGAGCGACGCCTTATCTGCGAGGAGGTGATCGATGCTTTCGAGGCGAAGGTTTTAAGCCTATTGCCCACTTTGGAGCACCAGATCATCCACGGTGATTTCAACGAACAAAACATTGTGGTGGAGCAAGCCCCCAATCAAACCGAATACACCATCAAAGGAGTGATTGATTTTGGGGATACGAGCAAATCGCCGCTTATATTCGAAATTGGAGTCGCCCTCACTTATATGATCCTGCAGGCCAACGATTTGGCCAATGGAGGCATCTTTTTAGCCGGTTACACCAGTGGAATTCCCATTGAGAACTCCGAACTGGATCACCTTAAATATTGTGTGGCTGCCCGATTGGTTCAGAGCCTGGTGATGGGGCTCTACACCCACACACTGCATCCAACGAATGATTATCTACTGGTGACCCAAGAACAGGGATGGAAACTCCTTCAGAAGCTTTGGCGCGAAAGCATGGAGGATGTGGATGAGCTGTGGGCAACCACCGGTCATCAGTACTTGACGCAGAGCAACAAATAATGTAGAATCTAATTGGTCTTCTCCGGTTTTTAAAAATATTTTAACTGTTTTTATATACACTTTTCTGGTTTTCAAATACTTTTTATATTAGGGTTTTCCCTTTAGTATTATTGAATGTCAGAAGCATTATACATTTCGATAAAATATTATTAAGCTCTGTTAAAGTAAGTTTAAGAGGAATTAAATGTGCAATAATAGTTTAACCATTTACATAAATGGCTAAAACGTAAATATTATGTACAAAGAAGGCAACTTTGAAAACCAGTTTCATATCAAAAACAAATACTTGTGAAAACCGAACAAGGCCTGCTAAATTGCGATTCCAAAAACCAACTGTCAATTATTAGAATTTCATTAACATATCACCTGTGGAAAATAAGTTGCGAGTCCAAGTATTGATTGCATTTTGTTGCTTTACAATTTACTTTATCCGATATATTATTATCATTATCTTTACAATAAAACTTGTTAAACAAATACAAATACATTGTATGTAGTACATTTTTCTTAGAGTAGGTGTTTGTTTGTGTTTGTTTTGGGCTCTACAGTGGTGGCAATTAATTTCGAATTGATTTTCAGTTGAAGCTTCAGTAAATTGAACTAATTAACGCTAATTACATAGAATGGTGTAAAAAGGGTGTTGAACGATGTTCATCTTATTCTGCTTCTTTTCCTCCTGGACAATGTACAGTGCATCATATTCTTTTTGTTACATTATAATTATCTCTCTATACGTGCCTACTTAACGCTATATTACAAATAACCGACTTTACACCTACAGAAATGTACAAAAATAGAGGCGTTACTCGAAGGCGAGCTGGGGATTTGATTTCCACCGGACGTTGGCAGGCTCCTTATCATTGCGACTGAAAGTCAAACAGAAGACGTGCTAAATGAAAATAATTCTGTCCGAATATATGGTGCCTGTGCGGGCTAAACGTGTTTACAGCTTGGAAATCAGGTTCATATTTATTTTTCAAATCTTGTTTGTGTTTTTACGACGGTTTTTCTTTTTTGGTAAAACATGAAACAAGTAAAAAGAAGATAATAAAATAAAACAATACGTTTAAAGTAAAATCCGATACCTCTAAGCAGACAACATCTCGCACACAATTTTTACACACAATCAAACCCTCAAAAAAAAAGAAAAAAATTATCAGAGATATACCTGAGCAACTCTTAGCAACACACTCGTTGTCTACGTTAGAGCATCGACTTGACATAACATAGTATAAATAAAGACAAAAAAATGTGTTATACGAGCTAGGAAAAAAATATTTAAAAATAGAAGTCTACGAATTTCATTGTGTTTCTCCAAAAAAACAGCCCATTGAACATTATATCCTTTCTGTTTCTTTATCACGTCAGTACGGGCGATCTTAAAGGTGATAAAGCTGAGATGTTTTATCCGATCTAACTTATCGACTTGATTAGATTACATGTGGTTCAGGACTAGAGCCGATTTCCCAATGTCAGGTTGAAGTTTTAGTTTGAAATCTGACAGAGAAAGTTAACTTAAAATTGCAATTTTTGAAAAATCATAGTAACTTTAAGTAAATAAATGTTTTCGAAACAGCAAAATAACTTTACGTTACATTGAGAAATCAACCCTACGTAATTTACGTAAGCTAGCAACAAGCTAGAATGAAACTCTTTAGAATTTCTTCGGATTGCAGGATAATAACTAAAACTAATCATTTCCAGACCAGGCGACGGACAAAAAATTTAAGAAAGTGGAATATATCGTAGCTGCAATGAATTTGACTTGAAACTGTACATCGAATTTTATATATTATATTTTAACAGGATAGCTCAATTTGGACTCGTTTAATGAACTCGCATTAAATTTTAAACGTGTAAAATGTATAGTTTAATAGTTTCTTCAACAAAATGTCTTAAAGTGTTTCCTCTTATTTCATATTACAAATAATACAAAAAAAACAGCTGTGGAACCATATATACAATCAACATCGTCTGATCTGGATTACATGACAACTTGACGATATCTGGGATTCGCTACTGTTAACTCTGGTGCTTTCACTTTCACGCTTAAGAAGTAACTAAAAATTAGAAAATGAAAATCATCAGTATGGTAAACGCAACGTCTTCCGCCCGACCGCCACTCGTCAGCTCAGCTCCCGAAGCACATTCCCCAGGGGCGGCCTGGCTAACGATTCTTCTGGCGCTTGCGTCGCTTGGGAAACACGTAGGAGGAGTGTTTTTCTTGATGCCTCGCCTCGGCGGCGGTGGTGGCCAGCTTTTTGCTGGCCAACGTTGCAACCGGCTCTGCAAGCGCCTTGGACCTTGCTATGGAGGTGGGCGCTTCGACAGCATCCACCCAGGCGACGCCGAAATCATCTCTCGCCTCCATATTGACCATATTTTCTCCGAACGCTTGAACTGGCACCTCGGTGACAAATTGGAGACCATCGATGTCCTCGGGAAGCGGGTAGAAGGTGGACGTGGGCAGCGGGTCCAGCGCAACCAATACTTCGTCTTGATTGCGACGCATCCTTAGCCCTTCAAGCCGTATCTGTTCTTTCATATAACGTGCATCCCGGCACTTTCGATCGATCTCATCTTTCACATACTTTTGGTGCCTCCGCTCGAAAACAGCATCACTCAGTGCTTCTATATTACTCTTATCAGAACTGGGCTGCACTGGGATATCCTGCCACTTGGGTATCTCCAGGCTAGGATTATCCGCCAGCAGCTCGTCGGCCTCCTCCAGGAAGAACTCGTTGTCGCAGTGGAACTCCTGATCCTCCCACGTTCTCGTGCTGTACGGAAACGTGGCGGTGCGGAATCTGGATTTGGATATACCCGATCTCGCGGTCGCCTTGCTGTACGTGTGGGGTGAACAGTTGTTTACGGTTTTTCTGGTTGTGGAAGTGCTACTGCTAACGCTGCTATTGGATTGAGGTGTCAGAGGAGTTGCTATCTGTTCAGGTGCCTTGGATTTGGATTTTGCCGCAGATATTTCCAATTCTATTGAGGATGTGAGAGTCGGCTGTGGCGTGGAGCCCGGCGTGGGCGTCGTCGACGGCGTGGGCGCTGGGGTTATTGTGGTAGAGGATACAGGTGCATTGGGTGGTGGATAGATTAGATTTGTCGCCGCTCTCTCCTTAATAGTTTTCTTAAGAGCAACTGGTGACTGCTGACTCTGGCTTAGCAGTTCCTTTTTTAAATGTTCGGCCAGTTTCCGTTTCACAGTTTCCACGTGGGCCAAGTCTTGATCATCGATTTTAGCGTGCTTCGTAATGGTCTTTTTCTCATTAACCATCAGATGTTTCATGACCTTTATCTCGGCCTCTTGTTCCTGATCATTGATCTTGTGTTTTCTCGGTTCGGAGAGACCGGAGGAGCCAACCCTCTTGTCAGAGAACATTTCATGCTGCCTGATCTTAACCTGCAAACGCTGCTTTTTTACAGGATCCGTTTGGGTCTTTGTGGACTGATGGTTAGCAATAATCTTTTGAGCAGGTAAACCTTTTATATCAGCGGTGTCAGCCTTGGGCAACGAAGTTTGCCTAGCAGATGAATTCGTAACAGCAACTACCTTAGGCGTAACTGCGCTTGGTAGCGGCTCGGATACATCCTCCATTTGCTTCTTGGCAATTTCCATGTGCTTCTTGCGTGCATCCTCCAGGGGTTCCATGCGAACAACCTCTTGCCTATCCTGTCCCTTTTGCTCCTTGGCAGGATCCGCGTTTTTTAGTTCCGCCTTGGCAACTTCCTGATGCTTCTGTTGCTCCCTGGAAACTTCCTGATGCTTCTTTATTGCTTTGTGGTCCTCCGTAGCGTCATCCTGACGATTTGGCTGCTCCTTAGGCATTTCCGACAACTCAATGGACACTTTCTGATTCCCCTCCTTCTGCTTGAGCCCGACTTCCTGCAGAAAAATCAGCGTTTTTAAAGCATTTTCTGCAATCTCTGACTTGTCTTGTCTCATTTTATCAGCGGCGATCACGACGTTGTCGACCTCCATTTGTTCAACAGCCCCTAATTCATGATCCAACTGCTTTCCCATCTTTTCTTCATGCTCCAGTTGCAGCTGCTTTTCGCTTCTTGGATCCTGTTCCTCATCCTCCGCCTGCGGCAGTGAATTCTGCTGATGATTTGGCGTCGAGTGGGCCGAAGGCGCTATGACCTTCTCCTCCGTCATATCCAACTCCATAGAGTTTATCTGCAAGAGTATGGATTTGCTTGATATGATCGTTTCACACAAAAATTTCACAAAACTTACCTGATTCTGCCAGAGATCGCTCTCAGCCCGAAAGTGTATATCCATATTGCTGGTCACAGATTGAGCATCCTCCTCGTCTTCATCATCCTCTTCGCTATCGTCCTCTTCATCCGTCTCGTCCTGTTCGTCTTCATCATCATCCTCCTCCATATGGCCGTTGGCATCCACAGACTGTACATTCTCCTCCAAATCCACCAGCTCCTCGCTGACCACCTCCATTTCAATGGCGTCCAGAGCATCGTGAAAGATATCGCCCCCTACGACTTCCTCACCTTGCACTTCCTGCATCTGCAAATGGTCGTCCTCTCCCCTTAAATGGTCGTCCTCTCCTCTCAAATGGTCGTCCTCTCCCCGCAGATGAATCTCCTTCCGAAGATGGTCGTCCTCCTCCTGCAACTGCTCAAGTTTCTGCTTGGTCTGCTCTTCCCCGTGGTCCTTTTCCTCCTGGATATGATGTTTAAAGTCCTGATTCATGCGCTGCAGGATGAAGGTGCTGACTTTTTTGCCATTAAACTCGCCGCGACCTTTGCTCTCTGAGCGCTTGTCGGCGGGCGGATTTGTGACCGCACCAGCGTGATGAGGCACAGCTGGAATCTCCTCCACCATCAGTATCCTGGGCTGCACCTCCGCCTGCTGCGGTAGCACGTCCATTGTCTGGGTGCATTGTTCCCGTTCCCGGAGAACAGTTTGCGTCTCGGCATGGCAGCGGATCAGCTTCTGCAGCGGGGCAGTAGGTGGCAGTAAGTGATCATCGTCGTCGTCGTCATCGTCATTCCGCCGCTGGTTTTTTCTTCGCAACTGCTTGCGCAGATCCTCGTTGGCGGCCTCCAGCTTGGCGACAGCCAGCTTTAGTTCCTGGTTCTGCGCCATCACCATGCCCATCTTGGCACTTTGGTCGTCCAGATCCTTGTCCTTGGCCGCCAGGCTATCCGTTTGCTCCTGCATCAGTTTCAAATGCAGCACAATCATGCGCTTTAGGTTGTTGTTTTCCACGATTAGGGTGACCATATCGGCGCCGGCACCCACTGACCCGCCGGAAGAAGGTGGCGCCATGGCTCCACCCCCCACGTGAACAGACGGAGGGGGCGGCGGAGGCGCCAGTGGCTTGCGGTAGCTATTGGCGCCGCCGCCATGGCCGCCATGGCTATAGCCGTGATGCTGGCGCGGATAACTCTTGCTGGGATGCGTGTGCTGCGACTGATTGAGATGGCCGTGCAGATGCCTCTGATAGCCACGCGACGGATTGTGGTGATAGGGCGACTCAGAGTAGTTGGCCCGCTGTTTGAGCGGCCACTTGAATCGCTTGTCCATGGCGGTCGAATTGAATTCGGCGCGGTGAGCCCTAGGATCTCATAGTTCTCCAAACGGTTTTGTTTTGTTTTGGTTTTGTTTGCGTCGCTTGAGGTGCACACAATCTCTTCTTCAGCTGATACGCCGTACAATGCGTAGAATCCCGATTCCGATTCCCACCACACTTAATTTTCTTTGCTCGCCCTCGCAGAGAACCGCTCTTTTTTTGCCCAGAAATTAAAGGTTCAGCTTTTTAAACGTGGCGTTCTTATCACACGTAGTGACCACATTTAGGCAGCGATTTTTGGTTTCGTGTTTGCACGTTCTGTCACCGCTTTTTCCACAATTATCCGCAAAATGTAAACTCGCCCCGAAAAATGCTCTTGGAAGTATGGCGTTTTTTTGGCGTTGCCAGGCCACCCGATACGCAGAGTTGCTCTGGGCCTAGAGATGGGAGTTGCTCGAAAATTGTGCCTAGGCACGAAAGTCACGACCTGTCAATAACAATGCATTTTGCAGGAAACTGTACTATCTATTTAGACATATCTACAATTCCAAACTGCACTGTTTAATAATTTTTCAAAAATATATAAATAAGGAATTAAGATTCAATCTCTTAACTGCGACTTGCAGTGTTAATTTTAATCCGAATCCTGGCATTTTAATATAACATCAAGAAAATTTGAGAAATACCTTCATTGAGACTTGGAAAAACTAGTAAAATCTAAGCGTTTACGTCTAACTAGATCTATGCTGGCATTTTTTATCTCGTTAAGCTTAGCTAAGATTAAAAAAAACCATTGTGCATAGTTTGCTCGTGCCTAAAAAACGTGTCACGCTACCATCTCTACTGTCTGTTGCCACCAATGCGAAAGCCGGGTGGCTGTACAAATCACTTTCTACGCCACCCACTTATGAAGATTTTACTACAATATAGCAAATAGCTTGGGAAAATGTCCAAATAGTTATGTAATCGGAAAATTTAAAGAACAAAGAGCCATTCAGTTGGCAGCCCTTTAACTTATGCAAGCGTCGCCTGTGAATGGTAAATTTGGAAGAAGCAGAAAATGGCGGCAAAAATGTTGTTAATTTCTTTTGTTGTGCTTGAGTTTTGAGTGGCCATTGCAAATTCCGATAGCTATCCATGGCTTCCCTATTTGGCGACGATGGTGTGGATGACCTCTTTAATGACAACCTGCCGGTGGATCCGGATCAGTTGCCCAGTGACGGTGAAGGCGAGAAACTGTTTGCGGACGACGATGAAAATGCCGGAGATCCTGGTAGTCAGGATGCCCAGAAAGTGGAGCCCAAGAAGCGGGCGGTGAGAAATCCCCGCCCCAGGCTCACGGTGGAAACCCTTCGCGGTCCCCGTGGCATCCAGACCATCGAGAATTACTACAAAGATGTCAAGTTCAGGGGCAAGGGGCATGAGAAAACCGACCTCGACGAGGTACTGCGGCGCCTGCAGCACTGGGGTCATCGCATGTATCCCACCTACACATTCGACGATGTGCTCAACAATATCGAGCGGCTGGGCAAGAAGAAGCCGCTCCAGGTGCACATGGCGCGGTATCGTCTGGGCCAGCTGGATGAGATGCGCGCCCACGAAGCGGAGGCCATGGAGGAGGCGAACGATGAGCAGCAGGACGGAGCCGGCGATGAACCCTTCGATGAGTTCGATGCCTTGCTGGGCGAGCAGATTGCAATTTCCAGGCTAGCACCGCGCACACCACATCAGAGGAAAATGTCCACTGCCTCCAGCAACAGTACGCTGGCCACTCCTTCATTCTCTCGTGGAAATGCAGTGATGTCCACGCCGTACTCTGCAGTGAATGGTGCCTCCTTCGACCGAAATGGAGCTGCAGTGGCTCCTACCTTTGACCGAAACGGAGCACCGTTGGCTTCGTTGGACGTTAGTGACTATGGCCAGCCACTGCCCCCTTCGCAGCCTCCAACGCCAACCGCTAAAAAACTGTCCACCGATCAGATGGCTAGGATTGCGGAGAACAGAAGATTGGCGCAGGAGCGATTAAAAGCCAAGCAGCAGCTAGAGACCCAGAATCCCTGTTAGAGAAATGGCCTAAAAAGCACCGAATGAATATTTATAAACTTAGATTGTTAATTTTGATAAGGATACATTTTATAATCAAATATATTTTAAATGCCAATGTTGAAAGTTAATGAGATTTACGAAGGTTTTTTCTTTTAAATGTTTTACTCATGTACTGTATTTTTCTTAAAGAACTATAGTCAACTAAAATGAATTTCTAAAGCCTTGCGGTGTGTAATAATAATTTAAAAAGAAATCCAGAAATAGGTCTAGAACATTTTAAAATTGAAAGTCTTTTTTGTTAGCGTAAAACATATACATTTATTTCAAAGTTTAAGTCATAGACCGAGAAAATTAAGATTTGGGAGTAAGAAACTACATGGAGTGCGAGAGTATTTACAAGGATCTGGTCATGATGAGTCGTTTGGAAAAGCAAAAACCCCAATATAGAGCTCGGCTCTGTTTTGGAAAATACTTTACATGTTCTTTATAGACTAATCGGGATACTATTAAGGTACTGGCGTGTAGCGGGGTATGTGAACAAGCATCCTAAGTGCTAAATCTTAGTGCGACTCTGGGCAGCGATTCGAAAAGACCCTTGGCTCCCTTCAGCAGAATAGCCACCATGTTCATAAGCACGATATCTTCTTTTGGAGTGACTTGCGATTGGCCATCCTGTTCTTTGGGATCCGATCTCTCCTTGACGGCTTCGCGAATAACATGCAATAATCTCTGATACAGGAACGATTGCCTGTAAATCGGTTTGGAGAGACTCAAGTGGTCATCCTTCAGTAGATAGAAATCCCCGAAATCTATCTTAGAGGACTCCTCCGTTACAATGCGAAGTGGGAACTTGAATGTGGTCAGCATGGTGGGCGATCCTTCAGCCACACTGACGACCTTCACATGGCGAAGGAACGTGTGCAGACAGCCCATAAAGCGGCGATGCATTTCCAGCAGCTTCGGCGAGTTCTCCTCCATCTCCTTGACCTCAATGGAGGGCGAGAGTATCATCTGCATGTGTTGCTTCCACTTGGCGATAGGTGACCCACGGTGAGGGGTACCCAGAAATACAATGCCCTTGGTATTTTTGGCCAGTTGTTGGACCTTCGGCTCCTGGGAATCCAGGGATTTGAGCAGTATCAGCTTGGTTAGCAGGCCGCCCATGGAATGTCCTATCCACACAATCGGACGTTCGTTACCCACATCCGCGGCGGAGATTCTCTCAAGCAGCGTGCCGGCTCTTACATCAATGTGACCCTGTCCCTTTTCACACGGACAGTATTTTGTAAAATTGGCCGACCACTCTGTGACCGCTGAAGTGTAATCTATGCCGAGAATTCTGGAATCTGGATAATCGTCTGGCAGCCACTCCATGGGCCAGCAGTTGGTGTACTCATCACTGGTGTCCTGGTTTCGCCACTCACTTCCGGATACACTGAATTTTCCGACGCAGTCTTCGCTGGCATTTAGCGGAACATCTGGGTGGACCACCTCCCAGTCCGAGTCCAATTCGGCTTCGTTTCTTAGGGTCTCCACGAATTCCATTGTCGCCGCATCGCTTATGCTCAGTTTCCGTTCTTCCACTTTCTTGCTGGCTTTTAAGACAGGATCTAAAATTGTGAACGAGGAGCGAATAAGTTGAGAATAAACTTAAGTTACAATATTTATTTACCTTTGATTGTTTCTGTCTTGGGATTTGCATTGCCATTTTTGGCAGCCTCTGTGGCTTGTGCGGAAACCAATGGTTTACCCTGCTCTTTCTTTTGTTTGCTGCCATTAACTCTTTTCTGTTCGCCCACCAGAAACACATCGTCCGTTTCACTGGTATAGAAAGCATTCTTTCCGTAGAGACCTAGCTCTGTGGGCTTCCTATCCCGCTGACGCCAGGTGATGAACACACCTCCCAACAATCCATGGACAAACACGATATCTGCCTTGGGCTTCCTGCGGGTGCGGACTCGGGGATGCAGCGGATAAACATTTGGTGGATAGGTGCACTGATTGGGATCGTCGTGATCCAGATTGGCCATCGTCTTGGCTGAGATCACTTGCAGGCGGAGATCAGGGCACTGCTGCCATTCGGCAAGGGCACCCACCCAACCGGACGAAAAGAAATGTTCCACGGCATCGGGAACAAGTGATATGTTGGCCAACACCTTGCATAGTGTCGATAAGGTCTCGTTGTCGTCGCTAAAAATCTTTCGCAGCTCCATGAGATGAACAAGGCCTCCGGCTCTTATAATCCTAGCGGAGGCCTCGGGATCCTTGGTAATGTGATGAAGAAAAGAGATGATTTCCTTGAGTAAATCCGTGTCGGCTGTGGAAAGAACAATGGTCTGCTCTTGGGTCAAGTATTCGTGGATGTCCTCCTGCCGGAATAAAGAAATTTATTTAATTTTATGACAAAATGGTACTATAAAACCACTTACAATGGGATCCTGTTCGGGAAAGTATTTGCTGAAGAAGTGGTCGACGCAGGACATGGGTCGCAAGCGGGCCAACATCACATGGAGCTCGGAAAGGAGCATTTTGGGATTCTTGATGCAGCCGCGTCGGTGAACGGGCATGAACCAGCGCGTGTCGGCATTGCAACGGGCCAAGGAGACGGCGGTGCGGGCATCACATATCTGCGCCAGATGCCGGAAATCCCAGTCCTTGAGGTGATCCATGCAGATGAGCTGCTGCACCGCCTTCAGGCGCTCTGGTTGGCTGCCAGTTTGGGCGATATTAAGCAAACGCCAGGCCACCGAGTGCTTGGCCGCCTTCCACCATTTCCCAATCGGGTTGATAATCACGCTGATCCACTTCTTCTCGTCCTCCTCTTTCTGCTTCATCTTTCGCATGGATTCGCGGTAAATGTGGTACTTGATGTAGATGTACTCAGCGCGCCGTTTGTCTGGCTCCGGGGATTTCTTGTCCACATATTGAGAGAGGAATCTGCGCACCTGCGGCGACTCGTACAGCAAAAAACCAGCTCTGGAATAGAAGATAATACAAGGATTAATATTTTAAATATTAAAAACAATTTTGTTTCTTAAGCTAACTTATTAATTTACAATTTATCCATTCTGTTCAATTGATATTTACATAATGGCTCTGATGTTTCAAAAAAGTTTAATTATTATTTTATTTCCAAAATCGAACAACTGTTCAAGAATGATAAAATATTTTTTAACAAAATTAATTTTTGCTTTTCCTATATTTTAATATCATTTGTTAAAATGAGCTACTGAGCTAAAATAATATTATCGCTGCCAATGATTTGTTTTGTAAGAAAAAGTGAAATAAACTATTTGTATTGTTTGTTATCGCTGTTTGTTCTTACTAAAAAAAAGTCGCTTATTATTTTAATTAATTTCTCCTAAGGCTTTTTTAAATCTGAATTTCCGTTAAATTTAAATATTTATATTTCAGCTTAAATATATTTACTATTCAAGGCCGAAATTAATCAATTTGTAATTTCTATAACTCGATAATATAAAGCAGAGAAATAAAAGTTCAGTTCTTAATTCCTTATCTTAACTTCCGTTTTATTTCAATTGTTTTTCCTTTTCTGATTAATTGACCTTAAATAACAACAACACCTATTGCTGCCAACTATTTGTTATTGAGATAAACGTGAGATAAACAACAACAACGAAAGCGAAGACTAGTTTTGTTTACTTTTGAAAAAGTGGGCGCGTCACCTCCAATTGCAAAACAACTACACCACTATCCCAAAACACGCGCCATAGTAACAAAATTCCTAAGAAAACAACAAGAAAAACAATAATATTATCACTTCTGATAAGGAGATCTATAAATCTATGGGGGTTCTCACAAATACTTTTAAACTGCGCACTATTTTGGCGCCATGATAGTTTTGGCATAGCGGTTTTTTCTGTGTTTTTTTCTTCTTTTTTTGGGGGGCCTTGAACAGCTGTTCACGCACACGCTGAATAAGAAGAAGCCGAGGCAAAATAAAAAAAAAACTTCATCAGCTTGCTATCTCACTTTTTCAAAATCGTACGTTTTGTTTTGATCGTGTTTTGCTGAGAAAATAAAGAGTCAGGCTATTTGGGCCAGTTGAAGACTATGGATATACTCTAAAATAAACTTCATCATTTTATTTTTATAAGAATGTCAAGAAATATTTAATTCATTATGAATTTATTAAAATCTTTCTTAGTGAACAATTTTTTTTAAATCCTATAGAAACGCTATTTTAAGCCAGTTGTAGTCTTCAAATTATTTTAAATAAAAAATGGTAAATAGATTTTAAGGTTTAAAGGGCTTATTATTTTGTTTCGTTCTGGTCATTAATGGAAAATATTACACAAATTTTAGAACATCTTTATCTTTTTAGAAGAGTTAAAATTATTTTGGACGTTGTAGTTAAGAATCAAAGATTAAGACATGCTTATTGAAACTTTCTTTGTTAATCTTACAGGCATTATCAATTTTTTTTAAATCACACTACCAAACACCTTTTGTTTGTGGCCAGTTTTCCATTCACGAGTTTGAGCTTGTATAGCCTGATTAATCATCGCGTAATTTGTTGTAAACAAATGACGTCACAAGTGCGACAACGCCTGCTTAGTATAGGGAATGCGGAAAACAAGATCTGTTGTTGTTTTTATTTTTCTAGATATATATAGTATATCTAGATCGTACGACTTATTCTTTGCCATGTGGCGCCGTTTAAAATGGGACAACAAAAATAAAAACGTGTGTAGCCGAGCCCCTTAAATCTTGGTAAACTTTGTAAAAGTTGTAAGTGTGTCAGTGGAAGGGAGGTGTTTTTCTAAATTCCCTCATTTTGCTGGACATTAAAAAAAATGTATTTGTAGGTTTTTTTAAATACAAATTTAAAAGTTGTATTTAAGAAATGTTAAATCAAAGAAAACTTACAAATTTGTAGGTTTTTGGTTGGGACTTGAAATACAGATGTTGTTAGTAGTAAGCTTCTTACTATTTAAAGTGCTCGAATGCAAAAACTTATCACGATTCTATATTATTAGCATGTTATTTGATTTCAAGTAGTCTCTTTGATGTGACTGAGACCTGTAGCAGCTGCTCTAGAAAATGGGGTTTGTTGTGGTTTTTCCAGGGTGTCATGGCGTGATTTACTTACGCAGTAAGGAGGCCCACTCCGCCTAGGCCCACTAGCTTCGGATGACGGCGCAACTTGGACTTGAGATCCTCCAATGACATTGCCTGATATCTGTTGGTTATAGTTTTCTTTTGTTTTTTTCGTGTAGCACTCGGCACACACCAACGGAATTTGTTTTTCAATCGGCTGCCAAAAGTTTGCTCAGTTTTTCACACTTTAAATTTAGACGATTGTATCACACACTGGGCCCCTACAAGTTGTATCACTAGGGCAATTGTTATTTTGCTTTATAGCTGTCACTTCTTTTAGTTTTGTGGTTTGTTTTGGTTTGGTCTGCTGAGCTGTTATTGCTGACGAACCTTTGGGGACTTTCGTATTTATAAACTTTGGGTCCGATGGTGTGACCGTTTGCGGGGTGTAACCCAAATCACCATCAGCTGACGCCATTCACAGTGAGACCAATACAGCTGATTGATAACGGGTGGTTAATTCGTGGGTAGGGTGTAGGAATTATTTCAAGGGGCTATAATTTAAAAATATTTAAAACCGACAAATTCTTTAATAGCAGAACTTATTTTATGTATTATGCTGATGACAAAAGTCTAAAGTTAAAAATATAAGTGGGACCAGATATTTATACTAAGGCAAAAAATCCTTCAAATTTAAAGTATACATTTTGCAAATAGTTTCTGTGCATGGAAAGTTAATTTCTGTTCGTAAGGGAATAATATTTCTCAACAAACATTAAGCAATAAAAACCGTTATGAAAAATGAAATCACTAGTGTGAACGTTTCACGGAGTGATAAAAATACATTTTGGCTAGTGGCACTCACAGCAAAACGTGACCAAGCACAGCTGACTGATAACACAAAGGGGCGGGGGTGCGGAAAATCATTGGCGTGGGGAGAAATTCTTTTTGGGGTATATTTATTTTGAACTACAATTAGTTGCTAGTATTTAATTGAAGCAGCGGCCCATTAGCTTCTTTGTAAAATGTTCTAGAGTTTGCTTCGCAACGCCTCGTTCCCCGATTTTTTCGAGTTTTGTTTCGGTAGCCGATAATTCGATGGATTTTCACCTTTTCTCGTTTGAAAAACACAGACACCCCGACGGACATAAATAAAAAGCTGTGGGTGCCAGGTGGGTGGTGTTTTGCTGTTGGAAGTCGGGCTTCCCTAAAGCAACTTGGAGGGAAAAGGCTACCCAGCACCGGAAGGGCAATAAAAATTAATTTGCCTAATAGAACTACTATAAAAAAGCACAGAAGAGATGAAAATCCATTTTCGGGAACAATACGGACGGAAGGGTGAGGAAATCCTATATGTGACGCCAGCAGGTGAGCGAATCGATCAAACCAACAAAACAAGCCTTGCAAAGTCCTTATTCCTATGGCAGCTATACATGTCTATTTTTCCATAGCCTTAAAACTAAGTTGGTCAAAATTTTCCCAACCCGAAAAAGCTAATCTTTAATAAGCGTTTTAAATGATAATCTGCCACGTTGAATTTATTTTTTTTTTTTTAAATTCAATGAGAGTATTGTATGTATGATATCAGTCTACTTGCTCCGATTTAAAGTTTGGACAATTTCTATTAAATTTTGTTTGGTCCTATTTTTTTTTAAATTTATTATTATTATTTAAAAAACTTAAACAAACCGAATTTAACTGTTTTAGAATCCACTAATGAACAAGTAATTTTTATAAATTTGGGGTAAAACCTTCAAGATATTTTTATATGTAGCTAAAATAATAATAAATTCTGCAAGGCTTAGGTAAGGACTGCTTGTAATAACCCCGATTGAATAAACTCCTTCACAAATTTAAACTCCAGATCAGAGCAACATTGTGAGGGTCCCGCTGCGTGGCGATAAGCTGGTCATCCAGGAGAAGTTTCTGCTTTTCCGCGTGCTCCAAAAGGTCTTCCTGCCCAAGGGGTATCCGGATAGTGTGAGCGAGGATTATGCAGCATACCAGATCTGGGATACGGCTCAGGCCTTTTGCAGCACCATCTGCGGCACCCTGTGCACCCATGCCATCCTGAAGGGAATCGGCGTGGGCAGTGAGAACATCAATGCGTATTCCGCCACAGTTACCTGGATTTTAAAGGAGGGCAGCGGACATGTGGGCCGGATACTCTTCGCCTGGTGGCAAGGTTCCCAACTCGATGTCGATTCAAAGAAATGGCGTTTGCGAGCTGATTTCCTCAACGATCTGGCCATGGGCATCGAAATATATGTGCTTCCCAAGTATCCGCATTTCAGCACCCAAATCTTGTGCTGTTCCACAATGCTTAAGGCGATTGTGGGCGTGGCTGGAGGAGCTACAAGATCGGCGTTGACCCAGCACCATGCTTTGCGCGGAAATCTGGCGGATGTGGCATCTAAAGATAGTTCGCAGGAGACGTGCGTGAATCTTGTGGCCTCCTTTGTGGGACTATATCTTCTTACGCTAATCAAGAGCCAGGCAGTTCTTTACACCATATTCTACGTGGTGGTCAGTCTGCATCTGTACGCCAATCTTAAGGCAGTACGCGCGGTTTGCCTGCGGACCTTTAACGAGTCACGCTATTTGATTGCTCTGGAAGAGTTCTTCCGGTCATCAAGAATGCTCAGTCCACAACAGGTAAGCAGTATGTTCCAAGGGTTTTTGTTGAGAGTTTAGATCAATAGCATAAGATATTTAATATTTTTGAACAACGTTTATGAATCGAAAATCAAATCCATTAGCTTAATCTTAGGCTGATATATTCAAAACAAAAACCTTTATTCACCGACCTAAAGAAACACAATAAATTGAGAAAATGAAATCCTAGAACATTAAACTATTTACAGGTCAACGCTATGGAGCGGGTCACAGTTGGAAAGACTGTTTCAGTGTCCCTGAACATAAAGCTGGGACTGAGCGTAAAGAATATGATTGACGAGTATAAAAGCAGCAGCGTCATCGAAAACATAGTATCCTCCTTCGATCCGCACGAGCACTTTATCATTGCGGAGACCAAAAAATGCCTGGGAGTATATCTGCACTTTGAAACGCGGCCTCAGGATGTGCTCAAGGCGTACTTCTTTGCAGTGTCCTATCTGCAGGATAGGAATCAGATAAAGGAAAAGTACTGGGACATACAAACGAAGTGGCAGGAGTTCCTGGCGCTAGCGCAGCAGGAGGGTAAGGAGAACTTTATTAGACATCCTCTAGACCACTAATAAAATGTCCTATAAACGCAAAGGTTGGCTAATACATCATCACTTGCTACTTGTGGACGAGTTCCGTTTGGACTGGAAGGTTTAGAAGGATGCCGATTTCAATGCTAGAGTTTAATCTGATTTGCTTTCATTGATTCAATTTCATTCGTACTTCATTATCATTCTAACATATCTACCATGGCTACCATAGAGCGGAAACGAAAACATTGATATTAACTAAGTGCTATTGATATTTACCTAGATTTAGCTTTGTGAAACTCGTTCGCACTCGAACATCTTCCAACTAACTCTGCCTTAGCACAAAGTAATGTTTGTAACCGATATTTGATAAGATATTTTACCCCTGCTTTTACCCATGAATTTATCGGAAAACATTATTTCAATTACTAGCTGCTACTAGGACTAGAATGGAAACGAAAAGAAACACAAGAATCTATTTTTTAAGGACTTATTGTATGTAAGCTTCTCGATATATCGAAAGTTACTGTACTTTTTAGATTATAATCAAGAAAAATCTCACAACGAACTATGGAAAAACCAGCTTCAATTACATTCTGAGCAAAAAGTGTACAAAGTTTTAAGCTTCTTTTACGATAAACGTGCAATATTATTAGCTTCGAATATCTAAGGAATAAGTTGGAGTCCATTTTCGCTTAACCATAATGCTCTCCAATTAATGCAATATATGAATTATGTGCATACCGTCTCACCACGCAAATGATTTTAATGAAACAAATGAATAAAACTAAACATACATTTTATGAAATCGCTAAGTTGTCGGGGGTTAGTAATTGTGTAAGGATTTTGAAGTTATTTGGCCTAAAAAATCATAATCCATACCATAGTTACAAAAAAAACATTTTTAATTTGTTCTTGAAAAAATAAAAACTTAGAATATTTTCAAATTTGAACCGCGGTTGATTAAATTAAATTATGACACTCACCACGAAACCTTTCCATATAATGCGCATGGTGTTCTGTGAAGAAGAAGACAACACGTGCGTGTATTTAACGTGCGTTTGCTTAGTTCAGTTTTGTTTTTCATTTAATTCGGCTGTTTTTAACGTTATTTCCTGCCAGATTAAATTTGAAACATAATGGAAAGTGAGCAGCCAACGGCTGTGAAAGCCTCGGCATCAATTAAAGAGCCACAAAGTGTTGAAACACCTACTGAATCGGGAAAACATAATTTTACTGTAGCAGACTTATCAACAGATAAGGTGCAAACGAAGCCCACAGGTAAGCTAAAGAGCTTTTTATTTGATAAACACAATAAAGAACCGGGAATTCTAATTCAGAAACTACAAATGCAGTCGAAGCGCCAGTAGAAATGGAGCAGCAAGTGGAGGATAAGTCAGTCAATGAGTCAACAACTGTCAACGCCCAAATTGCAGGTCAGAAAAAGGTTTCCGAATCAGTTGAAAGTGCTGCTGCAGCGATGGAATGCGAGATATCACAAGCTGTAGCGGGGAAAGAAAATACCGCACAGGAATCCCCTCTGGAAATGGACTGCGAGTTGTCCCCAGTGCCGGAAACAGATACACAGAAAGTTCCTTTAGTCGCCCCAAACAAACCAGCAACTGAGCAACCAATTCCTCAAGTACAACCCGCTCCAGAGGCTAACCCACCTCCTCGACCAAGTGGTCTTAGTTTATTGGCAGCCTACAGCTCCGATGCTGATAATTCGGATGTGGAGGAAGTTACCCCAACTCAGGACAGCGACAACGAAGTTGTGGAAGTTCCGGTGACGGAAACCGCTTCCTCCACCGCCTATCGTCCAGTGGTGGCTGTGAGCTCAGGTGGCGAAAGCTCTGAAAGCAGTAGTAGCAGTGACTCCGATTCCGAGTCGGAGGGAGAATACCTCACTGTACTTCGCAAAAAGATAGACAAGCGGATCAATACCGTGGAGTGCGATGAGGATGACGAGGATTTGGATGAGGATGGTGCTACGGGGGATCGGTCCCGCCGACGCCAGCCGCCAAAGGTGCGGGGAGAAATGCTTCTCGATGAGCTGCCACCCATTCATCAACTGGAGATCACTGTTCCCGAGGACGAATGCGTTGAACTGGGCAAGGTTCAATCCATTGTAGATCAGCTCGTTTTGGTTTCCGTCCTGCCGAATTCCATGCTGTTCGATCTGGATACTGTTTTGTTTTTGGAGAAGGGACGCAAGGTCCTAGGCGAGGTTTTCGATGTGCTAGGTCAGGTGTCAGACCCAATATATTGTGTTCGTTTTAACACTAACCAACAGGTCGTGGACAGAGGCATCAAAATTGGCGATGTGGTGTACTGTGCTCCAAAAACCGAACACACCCAATTTGTAATTCTGTCGAAGTTGATGCAAGTTCGAGGATCTGATGCTTCATGGGAACACGATGTGGAACCACCTGCGCGCTACGTAGACCACTCCGATGATGACGAGGAAAGAGAAGCCAAAAATGAACGACGAAAGCGTCGCCAAAGGGATCGTACCAACTCCACAGACTCTGTGGATACAGTAACCTCTGTGGCAACAACAGTTACAGAGGTATCTTCAGTGGCTCCTCCTCCCCGCCAGCGTGGACGACGCGGTCAGCGGGAGAGCTTCAGGCAGAGCCAGAGATTCTCCAATTCGCAGGACAATCAAAGCCAACCCCGAGATCAGCAGTACAACTACCATCCAAGTTATAACCCGGGAAGTTGGCACTCCAACTACTACCAGAATTATCATCAGGCAGCGACTAACTTCAACATGCCGCCACAGCAGCCTGGGATGCCCTTCCCAGTGCCAAACTACGGTTATGGGATGCCCTACGCCATGCCTCCAATGTACCCCCACATGTACCCGCCACCGCCACCCTTCGCTCCGCCTCCTCCGAACAACCATCCACATCAGGGACAACCGCCCCAAAGCTAGAGATAAGCGAGAAACTTCTGTGAATTATTTTTATTATTCCAATAAAAAATGTTCTTAATTAATTTGCTTGTGTATCGTTAAAAATGTTTTTTTGGGTTGTTCGGTAAAATGCATGAAAGGTTCATTAGATTTGTATAAAAAGGTACTTAATCTGTGTGGGATCATTAAATATGGTTTACAGGTGTAAATATGTACGTATATAACTAGGTCTACAATATATGTGTACTTGGCTTTGCTTATTATCATACAGCTGGAAGCACTAAGCGGCCGAAAACAACTTCAGTGTGTATAAATATACGCTTGCAGGCTAATCTAAAATATATTTAAACTTGTTTCTGTGCGTACGAGTGCACTTTTGTATATATATAAAGGTTAACAACAGTTGCCTTAAGCCAAGACTTGATTAAAACTTCCTTAAATCTTCTCAACTGCTGAGCAACCACAAAATATTTTGATTGAGCTTATTCGAGCAACCAAACAAGTGGACCGGGAGTGGGAGCATCCATTACCAGGACCACGGTAGGCACGTGAGAATGTGACAATAAAGGGAGGAGCACAATGATTCTCTCCAAGCTATTTACATTACAACAATACAGTAAACGAAACAACAATGCGGGCTGGTTTGGGTTAACTTTCGTTGATTAATAATTGTAGGGTCGGAAAGTAATCTTTGAGTAAATGAATTTTTTTTGTAATCAAGCAAGGAATAAGTAAATTTCCTTTACTCATTCCAAATATTCGTTGTTTTGCGATAAACATCGGTTAGAAAATTGATTATTTTGTTTTCTCCTACAATATGTATGTCAATATCAAACTAATATTTCATACATGATTTATTTAAAGATATTTGGCACGTTTCTCTTTTGGATATATGAAACTTGATATGATTTTTATATTGTCCCATGTTAAAGGAGATGTTTGAAGATTACTTTTCGCTACTACGTCTTTTAAGATCTTTTAAATTTGTACAAATTAACCCATCCCATGCGGGTAACAATAAAAAAAAATCGCTGCTTGGATTTTCAATGCCATAGACTCAAACTTCTAAAGATTTTCGATTTGGTTACGAGGTTTGAGCAGAACCACCACCGCTGTTATGTTGTCCTGCGAATCCCGCTCCTTGGCAGCCTCTATTAGTAGTTTGGGAATGTCGTCCAACTTCATGGTGGGATCCGCTAGGGACTCGTAAACGGTTTCGATTACAAATGACTCCGGAACGTGATCCCATAGGCCATCGGTGCCGAGTACCAGAAAATCGTGAGCCTCATTTAGCTGCACATCCACGAAATCCGGCTCCGCAATCACTGCCTCCAAACTATAGTCGCCAATGGAGCGGGCCACGTTCAGAATGCCATTTACACGCCATTGACCCTGAGCATGAAGCACAGTGCCACCGGCTGTTTCTATTCTCTTTCGCTCATCTGGATTTTCTGGCTTGTGCGGTTTCACCAACTGCAATTGCGTTCGTTTGCCCACTAAAAGAGCCTTGGAATCACCAACCCAGGCTATATAAAGCTGATTCTTGGTGATCAAGGCACATACGCTGGTTGTGCCGCTGGTGATCTTCTTTTGGGTGAAACGCTCGTCTGCAAGCAGAAAGGCTGACTCAAAAGCGTTGCGATAAAAGTCGGGGGAGGTGTCAGAAGGGTTTGGATTTGTCTTGAGCTGGTCGGCCACCAGTTGGGGAAGTTGACTGGTGGCATAGCTTGCGGATAAGGATCCAGAGTGGCCATCGAAGACACCAAAGAAGCGTGTGTTCCTCTCCGGCAGACCGTACATCTCCCCAAATCTGTCCAGGCAAACACATCGATCCTCCATCTTTCTGGGCTTGTTCTTCACAGCAGCGGACGTGTGGAAGGGCTCCTTCTCCTGACGGTACTCGCGGTTCCCCGACTCTGTGTCATCAGCAAAGTCCTTAAGGCGATCCACCTCCGAGTTATCAGTGAGTTTCAGGAGGAACTTCTCCAACTCACTGGCGACGAACTTCTGAAGCTTAAGGAGATCGTATTGTGGAGGACCCTCCACAGTAACCTCGCACTCCTTGGCGAAGCACAGATCCTGCTCCAGCTGCTGCGTGGACCGGTGGAGCAGCTTCAGCCGGAAGTGCTCAGGACATCCCCGAGAGCCTAACTGCTGCCAAATGGCCGAGACCAACTCCGCATGTCGCTCCTCACTGGACACCTTGTATGTGTCACTGGTCGTCCGTGTTACACAATTCCGGCTGGCAACTTCCTCGCTCACCGCTGCCGCCGCCTTTTCTGCCGAACTGGCCAGAAATCTCTTGAATTCCACCAGATGCGCACATTCCACAGCGGGAATCGCATCTGCATCTGCCGACATAGTTTGCGTGATTTGCGTCTGCCCCAGTTGTTGTTGTCGCTGCTAATGACGTCGCGCGATCATGTGTTAATCAATTACAATTGTTGCTCAACGATGATTCACCCGCGCACTTGGCATTTTATGTGTTTTTATGTTGTTATTGTTTGCGTTCTTTTATGTTGTTCTGGGAACTGAACTGTACTGGTTCGATAAAAGTGGATGACTTCATGGATGACCTATGCCTATCGAGGAGCCTTTAGGGCGCTTCCACTGACACTTTATTTAAATAAGTAAATCGATTGAAGTCGGCTCTCCAAGTGAACATTTAATAGTTTAAGAGTACAAAAATAGTTTAATTTTTTAATATAAGTAACATTTTTTATTATAAAACAAATCAGATGTTGTTTACAATTAATAGTGGAAGCCGAGTTAAAAAGTGAAAACAGAACATAAGTCGGCATTACAAACTACGGACACACTGCCACCGGTGCCCAGCTGATTGTGCTGTTGCTTTTATTTTTGTTGCAAAACCATAATTTTTGATTTTGTGTTACTTCAATAAAAAATGATAAATACCTTTAACAATATTGATAAGCAATAGCACAATTCACCATGTCCACGCCACTGGAACAACAAACAGATGAACGGGAGGCCTTGCAGTCGATTTATGAGGGCGATACAAACTTTAAGGAAATAGACAGTGTCACATTTCAATACAAAGTAAGCCACATGGATAACAATATGACCCAAAAATATCAAAGTCTTCAATATTTATAAATTAAACGCAGTATGGCGAAGAGGACAACTACAAGTCGTTTCTGGTGGAACTGAAATGGGGAGAAAACTATCCGGATGAGGCGCCAACGATCAATATGAATACGTTTTATAATAGGAATCTGTAAGTGGATTGGGGCTCTCTGAAAAGCCCATATAACCCGGCTGAAGATTGAACGTTTGTATTACATTAATTAAAATGTAATCTTATTCCTGATAATCATATTTGTTTCTTGCCTGAGGGACACTATGTTCTAATTAATTTTTTAAAATTCCAACATACTTAATAGACTTCAAAAGGGTGTAAAATATCGTTTACATCATATCCCTTTGAAATTGTAGCCTTGCTGGCGTTGAAATCTTGAATCTAAAGAATGACTGATGTTACTTTACAGGCTGCCCGCTGTCAAAGAGGAGATCCAATCAACTTTGAGTACGGAAGCCGCTCAATGGCTGGGCTGTGGAATGACCTACACCTTGTTTGAATGCCTTAAAGATAACCTAGAGCAACTAACCGCAGCCCAGCCCGAGTCCGCACCCACCGTAGTAGCCGTGGATGATGGTGTGAGCGCCCTGAAGATTTCCGATCCCGATGCGGATGCCAGGAAAAAGGAGCCCAAGAAGGAGCAGCTGACCAAGGCGCAGAAACGCCGGCAGTGGGAACGAACCGATCACAAAGGAGATCGGGAACGTGGCTGGGACTGGGTGGACCTCGTCAAGCATTTATCACAGACGGGTGGAAAGAATGAAGATGCTCCCACTGCCGCCGAAATTGCTGCTTCTAACGCTCCAGCTCTCCATCCCCTGAACAATTAGAATCCCTAGCCACTTAAGAGATGAGAGAAACAAGGAAAACACTTTAAATCGAAATCAAAAGCCAATACTATTTTTAATGTGATCAGATAATGGCGAATTAGCGCAAGCATGTCTATCAAAAAATCCTTAATTATTATGTTGAGTAACTATTAAAAAGTTAAAACTTTTGATTTAATGATTTGTGTTTTCATGAGGCAGCAATTGTCGATGTTCATATCAATTGGGTAAGTACGTTTAAGCTATGATTAACTGCGGTAATTTAAAGAAAATTGGACAATGAATAATTCTATTGTATATAAGTCACCCAGTTGACTACAAAATATGTTTAAGAATACATTTTTTTGGGCATTTTTTCCCCAGTACCTTGTTCGTATCAGAATAAAACGAGGTCGGAAACTAAATTCGGCAAGCCGAAGTTTTAATACCCTTGCAAACTTTGCCGAAACTGCTAAAATTGAAAAAGTAGCGAAAGGAATAAGGAATATACATAAATAAACTAGATTTGCATAGTTTTATGTCAATAGATTTTATACTGCAAAAATGTCATATACAAAAAGAAAAAAGGGATATTTTCGCAGCCTTTAACAATTTTTCTTACGGAAGCTATAAGATATAGACGTCCGATCGGCAAGCGCTTTTACCCTGATCAAGATATGCGTAAATAAATAAGACTTGGGAAAATATATGTCACTAGCTTACACACTGCGCGAAATATTCTGAAAAACATCAAATTTGGACCGATTTGAAAGATTCATGTCAATAGCTTTTACTCTGCGCGAAATATCATCAATTCTTGCAAGGTATATCCGATTGTTCCTATGGGAGCTATAGGATAGAGACGTCCGATCGGCATGCGCTTTTACCTTGATCAAGGTATGCATAAAAAAATACGATTTGGAAAGATTTATGTCAATAGCTTATATACTGTGCGAAATATACTGAAAATCATAAAATTTTAACCGATTTCACCCTATTGTTCCTATGGGAGCTATAGGATATAGACGTCCGATCGGTACGCGCTTTTACCCTGATCAAGGTATGGATAAAAAAATACGACTTTGTAAGATTCATGTCAATAGCTGCGCGAAATATCATCAATTCTTGAAGGATATATCCGATTGTTCCTATGGGAGCTATAGGATATCGACGTCCGATCGGGGCGGTTTTCAAACTTGATCTGCGTACATATGTATGTTTTAGGACAACTGTGAAAGTTTCAGATCGCTGGCTTTTAAACTGAGATCGCAAACGGTATTAAAACAGACGGACAGACGGACATGGCTAAATCGACTCCCCTATTGATCCTGATCAAGAATATATATACTTTATGGGGTCGGAAACGTCTCCTTCACGGCGTTACAAACTTCTGACCAAAATTATAATACGCACCGCAAGGGTATAAAAAGACTACAATTGGCACTTATAGATTAAATTTGTTGCCCTACCTTTCCCAAATAATCAAGCACTTTTTCCTGGGAAAACTTTATTGACATTTGTAATATATTGGTAATAAAATCATAGTTTAATACAAAAAATAAAGATCAAAATGATAATTATAATACAGGGATTTTGTTTTGCAAAGATCAACATTGACAAGGATAACTAGCGATAAAAACGTGATATCCAATTTAGACAAACGTGTCAAAATAAGTATGACTGGACTTAATTGAGCAGCCCATCGGCGCGCACATTGACGGCATCCAACAGGGATCCCATAGGCGTGGCAGGACCAAAGCTTTCAATGGTGTTGGAAAACTTGTTCTTCATGTTGCGCAATCGCAGGGAGGCGTGGATAAAGGTCACCGAGATGGGGAGCAGCAAGGTAAAGGCCGTCAAGAGCACAGCGCTCATCAGATGCAGCAAGAGATATCCTCCGAGCAGAGCTCCTGCCAGGATGTACCACTTCTGCTGGGCATTCTGCTCCGCTGCATTGGCATTTCCTCCGGTCAGACGGCTGGCGATGAAGTTGTTCTTCGACTTGCCACTGAAGAACTGCCAGATCACGGCAATAATCAAAGCCTGAACCAGCAGACCACTGATGATCTTTGAGGGATTGAAGAAAATCATCAAAGCGTAGATGGTAAGGAAGAGCAGAAAGTAGTTGGTTTGGTAGTAGAGCAGGTTCTTCACCACCCGATTGCCCCACTTCTCGAAATCCTTGAGATTGGGCAACTGGAATCGGGCCGATCCGAGGATGAAGTCATCAAGGGTGCGGAGTGGCGGCAAGTGAAGATTGCCGGAGAGGGCGGCCGCAGCATCGCCAACGGAGGAAGTAGATGGTGTCGACATGGTCTTTTGACTTTTTCGGATGTCCTGGTGGTCCTTGTCCTGCTGGCACAGCTTCTGGTAATCCGGTTGACGTAGGCCGCGTGCAATGTTGCGAACCTCCTCGACGTTAAGCAGATTAGAAGTCAACTGCCGAATCTTCGGCAGCAAACTAGATTTTCCACTCTTTCCGGGGAGCAGACGTGTTCTCTCGTCGGCGGTAAACCAGTCGTAGTTGTCCTCTTCGTCACTGTTTTTATCCGGTCGCAGATATTCCAGCGTAATACTTAGATTTTCACACGACTCGGTCGTGACAATTCGCTGACTAACAAATGAGTGGGAGATGGAGATGGGAGCGTGAATTCTGGCCCGAGTGGTGTAAATTAGTGCATATATTTATATTTTTAATTTATATCCTTTTATTCAATCAAATCTGTAAAGAATTTTTATGCAAAACTAAAATATTATA
Organism: Drosophila kurseongensis; assembly: GCA_018153305.1. Classification (NCBI taxonomy): domain Eukaryota; kingdom Metazoa; phylum Arthropoda; class Insecta; order Diptera; family Drosophilidae; genus Drosophila; species Drosophila kurseongensis. The sequence continues at coordinate 9,202,573 of JAECXX010000210.1, read as the reverse complement.
TTTGTCTAATTTACTTATACAATTATATTCATGTGCGTGAGTCGTGCTTAATCAATGAAAGAGCACATCACTGGATATCGATAAATTTAATTCATGACGTTGCCACACAATTATTCAAATCTTTTATTGTAACGATAATTTATAATAAAATATGATTCACAATAAAATTAATTAAATCATTCCTTTTGAGTAATATAAATTTACTTACGTGCAAGTATAAACGATCTTTAAGCTCGTAATAATCCTCAAAAATTTTAACTTCCAATTTAGTAATTATAAACCATATAAACATTCATTATTTCTGTGTAACAAATCAAAAACAATGAATACAACAATAATTTATCAATTTCTATTTATGTAAACCAATTGTAATGATTAACTGTCCTGTGTTTATTTGAACGCCCGTCACTTAAACATGATTATTTATAACTTCGATTTATTTAATTCGACCACATTCAGATTAAACTCAAACTCTTTGTCAAATAACAAGACTCTGGCTCTATTTTGATTAAATAGACGGAAGTATAAGTACAGCTAACATAACAAAAAAAAAGTAAAAAGAAATTAAAAATGTGATTTACGGAAATTATTCTGGAAAAGACTTTTACTTATGTGTGAATGTTTGCGGGAGGAACGGGTGGGTGGTGGTGCGTAGATTACAAGAGAATCAACCTAAGCATTGTTAAACAATTATTTATATTAATATTCATGATTAAATTAGGAATAGTTTTTCTGTCTATCCTCCGACTTGGACGTTGACTACGACTACTTAAAACTTGGTTCAAGTTTTGGTAATGCGTTGCAGCTGGTAACACGATGATGCTATCATTTGGTAGGTGGTGCTTGGTTACGCTTCCAGATCGTTTACGAACAGCACCTCACGGTTCTTGAGGCCCACGTCCTGGAGGCTCTTGTTCAGCGTCTCGTTGGCTGCGCCTGCTCCTTCGGCGGCATCTACGTCCGCCTTTGAGTAGAGCACCCGCTTCGGGAAATTCGTTGTGATTTCAAACTGATCCGGCGAAGCAGGATGGCAGAAGAGATAGTGATAAACGTCCTAAAAGAAATTAATCATAAAGTTGTAGGAATCCAAAGTTTTTTGAGATGTTTGCTGGTCTTGTTTGGTCATCAAATTATAGGAAAAAAGTAATTACATGGAGCGAATTATTTTTCTCTCTTTTTCGGTAATAAATTGTAGATTAAAGTTTACGAAAAATTCAGTAATGTGTGAAAATAAAAAGACTAAGTAATACAAATATGCAGTAGTAAACATGAGCAAGCCGATATTTAGATGAGCAATTCTATTTGCTTAACTGATGATGATTGCTCATGAATTCATATTTGTTTTGGTCTTACCAGCACCGAATCCGTCTGGTTAAAGCGCCGCTCAAGTCGTGTTCCACTGGGCAGTTTGAAGACGACGGCGATGGCGCCGACTGCATCCACTGCCGGTTCTGATGGCACTAAAGTGGCCAGTTCGATCTTCTGCCGGGCAACCTCCTCCTTGCGTAGCTCCACATCGCGGCGAGCTTGCTCCACAGCCTCCTCCGCCTGCCGGACCGCATCCCGCTCCCTTTGCCGCTGGCGCTCCTTCTCCTCATCCGCCAGCAAACTCTGCTCGTAAGCCTCGTCTTGCTGTCGCCTCAAAGTCTGTGTAAAATTACGCTCCAAGCGATCTGCACGCGCTTGACTTAGCCACACCTCATTGGCAGCCGTCACCGACTGGAGGCGCCGCAGCAGCTCCTCGGGCGTGCAATCCCCCTCAAAGCGTCCAACAATCATCATGCGATTCGCCCGAAGGCTGATCATCACCATCAGCGGGTAGCTTCGCACCGTGATCGACTGCATCACCCGATAGCCCTCCGGTGTGGTCACGTCGCAGCCCCACAGCAGGGTATGTGTGTTAATGTAGTCAATAACTGATCTTGACGAGAGTGTGTTGCGGCAGAAAGAGTCAACATCAGGGTTCTTGGCGGGATCCTTGTGCAGATAAACGATCAGGAAGCGCAGCTCCTGCTTGGCATCGTTCAGGGCCTGGGCATAGGTGCCCTGATAGAAGACTGGGTGCTCGGGGTACCTCTCATAGTACTCCCTAATGAACTTCATCACGTCGCCGAGCGGATCTGTCACCAAACGCGGCTCGTTTCCACCGCCCAGGTTCACAAACGCACTCACGATGCTCGTCAGCGTTGAGTAGAAGTACTGGAACACGAAGTTAATCACGTAGCCAAGAATACCGGTGAAGTTGCGGGGTATGGGGCCACTAGGCACTCGGCTCACAGTCCGTCCGCCAGGCATGTTGGCGGAGAACACCTGCTGCAGGAAGCGGTCGTTGATCACAGCGGGTGCTCGTACATCTGTGGAGGCGGCGAACATGGTAGGGCGACCCTCGCGGATATTCAGCTGCTCCTGGAAGGCAACCTGCAAAGAAAAAAGGCGGGTTAATAAACATTGACCTGATTTTTGAAGTTATAAGTCGGCAGTGGGCTTCATTGGACACAGTTTTATTTTATTTAATAATTACTTATTTTGTGAGAGTAAAGATGCAAAAATTTGTACAACTCTAGAATTATTTGAAGCAACATTTTTAGATATATAAATAAACATTTAGAAAACAGTAAATACAAATATTAGTTTGAATCAACAAAATATGTGTAAGCACTGTAAGTTGGATGTAGTCCATGTGTTCCTATTATTCCGACCGCGACTGTGTTTGCATATGTTTGCTTGCGTACCTCGAGATCCCATTGATGTCTGATTAGGACGTCACGGCACACGTTCATGTCCTCGATGCCGGTAAGGTCCTGGAACTGTAGAACCTTCTCCGTCTGTTCGTTGGTTAGTCCGTCCGCTTCCATTTTTCCAGCAGTTGAAGGCCTCCGTTTCCCAGTTGTTGTTGTCTTCTACGCAGTGTATATGTGTGTTGTGTTTGAGTGTGGGTGCCAAATGGCTTTGGCTGCCTCTGTGGTGTTGTTGTTGTAGATGGCCTTTGTCCAGTGGCTCAACCTTTGCAGCGGGGGATGGGGGATGAGTAGCGTGGTCACTAAATGCTTCTACTGGTCGCCAGGAATCATTTCAACGCACGCCAAACAGCCGCACTACAAGGTCCTTAACATTTCTCGGCAATTTATTTCTTTTTCGCAGGTGATTGCTTGTTCTTCTTCTTGCCTATCTGCCAATGATCCGATGAATTTGATTGTGAATGACAAGTGTGACCAAACTTGCCGATGCGTTCTCACTGCTTCCTGCAGCGTTTGCCGCAGCTAAGTGCGCACTTATAATTTCTCTTCACCTTATTGAAATCTATGCTATTTTCAACTTTTGAAGTGGCAAAATATAGAAAAAATTCATTGCTGACATTGAAAGTTATATCATGGCTGGAATCTGAATGGGAAGCAAAGGTGGAAAAATTAATATTATATGTTTGTCGTATCCATATGATCAGTAAAACAATAAAAAAAAATATAATTCGTTCATATTTAAGAAGTGAAGTTATAGTGAAAGCTAAGTTAAAAATAAATAAACTAATTAACGGTCTTAAAATGTGTAGAGCAAAGTTGTGGAAACGGTTCAAAAAATACCTACTGCGTTTTGGTAAATTAAGGTAAAAACGCGGCGGGCACACTTCCCAGTCAATCTCCGCCAGCAACAACACTCAAATTTGAATCTTGTGCAGATCAACAGAAATAAATTAAAATGTATGTGATTTCCACCTCAAAAAAAACCGTGCTTTCCGACTTTGCGGATCTGGAGACAAAGTCTGAGTATATGCACAAAAGTGAAGAGCCGACGGACTTCCAGTTCAATGGCCAGCGGCGGGTCTTTGTCGAGGTGGATAAAATAGCGGGCTTGGCGGTGATGCGGATAAAGGAGAAGGAGGCAAAGGGTAAGAAATAGGTTAGGGTGCAAATTCCCTTACAACTTACTATCCTCCATTAAAATAGCTCCCGAGATCCAGCGTGTCCGCAAACTGACCATCGATAATGCCTACTGTGTGGCCTGTGCCAAGCAATCGCTGGAGGAGATCGCCGTGGGCCAGAGTGGATGTGTCAAGCTCTACAACTTTCGAACGGCGCAGCTGATCCACCGATTTCCGGCTGATCCGCAGAGGAGCACTGTCCTCTACATGGACTACAACAATACGGATGAGTATATAGCCGCTGTGCGCGAAGGCGGAGACATTAGCATCCTGGGCACCAAGACCAAGCAGAAGACCAACACCTTCACCATCGATGGCGAGTAAGTTAATCAAGCTAATAACTAGTTAAGTTTATTAAACTACAGATGATTTCTTGTTCTTCAAAAACATAACAATAACTCCATTCACAAAAACATAACGTTTTTATAAAATTATTAACAATAGAACTATTATTTACTTACTGATTATTTCAGCTCCACTCTGGTACGCTTTCATCCGAGCAAGCGATTCCACCTCTCGATTGCCTCTTACAAAGGTGCAGTGACTGTGTACGATGTGCAGGGTATGCGAAAAATCTTCCACGCCAGCGAAGCGCACAGTGCTCCCTGTAGGGACATCAGCATGTGTGCATCTCAGCCCGCGCTGCTGGTCAGCGTGGGCTACGATTGCAAGATAAACATCTTCGACATCCGACGGAATAGGGCTCAGGCCTCCACTGATCGATTGACCTACTCACATCCGCTGTCCACGGTGGCGCTAAGTGAATGCGGCATTTATCTTTGTGCCGGAAACCTGAAGGGTGAATTAATTGCCTACGATATGCGAAGCACGAAAGCACCTTTGGCTGTAAGGAGTGTTCACGATTCGGCTGTAACTAGGGTGGCTTTTGTGCCCACGCCAAGCGGAGATAACCCGCAGAACGGCAGCCTTAATAGCTCGGAAAATGCAAATGGATTGGGAATCGAAGCTCCTCGAGCGGAGCGTCCTCCTAGCGATGAGCTGCGAAAATCCATTGCGGCTAATTTGCAGCAGCTGAGTCTCGGTGTTTCCAGTTTGGGTTTAGGTGGTGCGACGCCTGCTACTGTTCGCCGGGATTCCTTCTGCGACTTTTTGGATGCCCAAGGACCGAGGGCGGTAGATCGCATGTCCACACGTTTAGGCAGCTCCTATAGGGACAGCTTCGACTGGGAGACCCTCAACAGAAAGCCCATTTCAAATGAGGCTGTCCAGCGCCAGAGCCTTTGTCCTCCAGGGGGATCTGGACCTAATTTGGTGAACAACCCCTGCAACAGCTCTTCTGGGGAGTCACTGCAACGTAAGTAGAAAACACTGAATACATTCGAGCTTAAACTAATAATAACTGATTTGTTCCTCCGAAGAAACCTTGAGCGGCCCGCTTAAAGATCGGACCAACGTCTCCGGCGAGGGAAAGTTAATGAAGATCGCAGAAAAAGATGAACACAGCGAAGAACAATCGGTCAACATTTCCGTGGCCAGCAGCACAGGCAGCGACAAGGAGAACCCCCCGCCGATGGACGCCGAGCAAAAGCGCCGGCTGCGTTTGCTTTCGGCTAGTCGGAATAGTACCCCGAATCATGCCAACGTCACATCGCAGTTGCAGCTGAAGCCGCAGCAGTTGTTGGACAAGTCATCCGGGCTATCCAGCCAAACAGAAGCTGATTGGCGGAAAGAGTTTAGCGATCTGAAGGAGTTTGTCGACCAGCGCTGTGGAGAGGTGGAGCGGGAACTTGAGTACATTGGCCAGTACAACCGGAAGCAGATATCATCTCAGATAAAAAAATACACGATAGAATTTTTGGAGCACACAGTGGAGATCCGAGACGCTCTCGCCTTACTTCTTCAAGGAGATAGCTTTATGCGCGAGTTTTCGCGTCTGCAACATGAAAACGAAATACTGAGGGCCCAAGTTAGGTTTTATCAGGAGCAGGAGCAAACCGAATCCTGCGGAGAATAAAATGCGTTCTTTTGGGACATATTTCGAATTTCAAAAACATTTTTTAATATGTCCATAATTTATTAAAATATTGTTAGTTAGTTTTATAATACATTTATATTTATTTGTGAGTTCCGAAAATTGTTCTTTAAAAAACGCAAAAGCGTAATTTAATTAATTTAGAAGCTCAAGATGACGTGTTAATCTGATGCAGAAGAAGAGTTACTTTTATAGATAAGAGGTTCATCAAAAAATTAAAAAAATGGCCAATTTATGTGTCAGATAATATAGATCTGCAACTAGGCTTACATTAAAATACTAAAACATAATCTTGCAGTTAACTCTGAGAAAATGAAAACTATGTCCTTTAATTCGGTATTTAATATACTGTTAAATTCGTTGTTTATGGAATTCAATTAAAATATTGCCAAATAGGTTATGCGGTATGCTAGAAAATTGAACTGTGTTGCAATAGATTTAAGTACTTAATAATTTTTAAGTTTACTTTCTGTATTCCAGCTTCAAATTATCACTGCTCGGCTGCAGCATTGGCATGTCCACTGAAATGGTCCTGTTAAAGTTCTCATAGTCCACGATGTAGCGCTCGTTTTGAGCATCGTAAATAATAATGTTGACGAACCGCTGGCCCCAGAAAATCTCCCTTGGAAGATAGGACGTCTTGGCCTCCGTCATTTGGGCGGTGGCCGGGGAGGTGCCAACAATAGACACATAAAGTTCGAATTGGGCGGCATTGAAAAGCTTGGCATTGGTGAACTGGAACAGTGGACTCGACTCATCAATGACATGGCAGACCACATCGGGCCAGAGAATAATCTGCTCCCCATTTCCCTCTAGCTTTAGTTCCACGTGAGTTTTAATGATCTCACCTTCTCGCGTGCTGTCCTCAAAATAGATAAGATGAGAAAACCTATTAATTGCCAGTCTCATCTAGTTGCAACTCTTATATAATTGGTAGGTCAAGTTAAATTAGATTTTCCTTGCAACTGGTTATCGAGAAGATGTCGAGTACATGTCTTAATATTCCCAAAAAGTTTATTAGGAAGTATTATCGATAATATAGTTTTTTGTAGTATAAAAATTAAATTGCTTAAACTTGTAATTTCTATTAATTTCTAATCAAGGAATAAATTAAATAGCTTCCTTTTCCGCGTTAATCATTTATATTCTTTGAGGGGCTTTGCAAAGACATAAAAGTTATTTACAAAACTCTAGATAAGCTTAAAGATCAAGACATTTACCGAAAATGCGACAGTGACTCACCGCTTATCCACGATTATGTAGACGCGTATTTTGGACTCAATGGACTGCTGCTCGCGGGGATCGCACACGCGAAAGAGCAAACACAGCTGCCCGTCACGATAACAGATCTGAGTGGGATAATCGCTAGATGAAGGGTCCAATCGTTTGTGCTCCTCCCCATCGGGGTAATCTACTCACCACCGCCTTATCGCTGAACTTGAGCTTAGTCAGCTGCCGGGCCGGACGGGCTGTCTTGGCATAAATCACGCTCACCATACAGCCTTCGATCAATGCCGCACTCATCATCTGCATGACGAACAGAAATATCGTCTCTGGGCACTCCTCACTGGCGTACTTCTCCCCGAATCCAAGGGTCGTCTGCGTCTCCACCGAGTATATGAGCATGGCCACCCAGTTGCCCACCCCAAAGATGCAAGGATCTTCGCCCTCGCCCATCCGTTCTCCACTCACTGGGTCAAAGATGAAGTCCCCGTGGGAGTAGGCCACCACGTAGCAGAGGGCGGCGAAGAGCAGCCAGCTGAGGAAGTAACTTCCCAGGAACAGAGTCAGCATATATTTCCACTCCAGCTCCATCTGTGCGATGCGAAAAAAACAGCCTTAGTGGATTACCAAACACAGGAAAGATAAACACCTGAGACTCATGTTAACGTCAACAGGTTTACAATGATATAGATTAGCGAATCGCTTAAAACACATTTTAAATAGAATGAACTCCGACAGTCACAATATTCAAAATGTTAAAAAAAATTACAGAAAACCAAAGTGGGAAAGGTAGATTGTCCTTATGGAATAACTTCCCGAGAATCCCCAGTTTAGTAATGCAGGTGTTTATGCGGTTGGTTAATTACGTATTTATTAATATGTATGAGTATTTCAGGTGGTCATGGTTGGATTAATGTATTAAAAACTATATACTAAACGTGACGCGTTCGCTCTGGTTGGAATTAGACTTCGAAAGATGGGGAATCAGGTGCGGTGGCTCATTGGCCAACTCATCGAGTCTGCGCTGAATGCTGGGCGTTATGCTATACACATCCGATTGCGATGGATCGGCTTGAGTCGTTCTCTTGTGGCCAAACAAGGATCTTACCAGCGTGGTTACTAGATCCCGCATGTAGCGCCAGGACTTCTCTGGAATTCGCCGGAGCACAACGTTCTCCTTGCCGTTCTTCTCCATAACGCGATGCAGACTGCGTCTCAGTCCATCGGATGAAGACATTCCGGGCCCGGAACCCACATCTGGTGTTAGCTCTATTGTACTGCCGGCCCAGTCGTGAGAGTAGGGGAAGCTAGTAGAGTAGGTTCAATTTGTATTATTTATCAATTAATAGCTACTGATTTTCTTAAAAAATTAATATATCACATTAGTATCAAAATCGAAAGGCTTCCAAAAAGTTCGTAATGCAATTTTGTGATTTTATTTAAATTCACTAATACTTAAGCTGTTTATAACAACTGGTTAAATATTATTGTTTCACGGACTGGATACAATTATTTTGACATATTTTGAAAACCTGTCATTTAGAATATAAACATTTTAAACTAAACAATTTGTCCAATTTGTCAAAAGCGAGAAACATAAAATTTAAAGAGGTATATTAATTAATTAACTTAAGGAAGACCTTAACATATTTCGAAAAGAAAATTTGTTAATGCGGTATTTTACAAAATATATGAGCTCCACATTTTGACGTCATTTATTGTTCAATCTAGTTGTATTTAATTAGCTAATGTACGTTCATATTAAAAAGCGCAACGCAAAAAAAAATATTTAAAGGCATTTTGTGGAGTAGTTAATAATGCGGAAATGATCAGTTTTCTTCTTAGAAATGTTGACAATCCTTATTTAGGACTACACTCACTTCTGCTCGCTGCGTGTTTCCAGGTGATCCCCGGCATTCTTGGACTTCCTGCGCCTCACGAATCCCGGACTTTCCGGATAGTAGTCCGCCGCATTGACCGTCTCCTTCTCGGAGGATCGGAGCAGGGGCTTCTGCTCCAGCGGCTTGGGCTTCACGGGCATGGACGTGGATCGGTGCATGGGAAGGGATTCCGTGGCAGCAGCTCCCAGGGGAGATGCGTCCGATTGCATGGCCGAGATTCAGATATAGCTGCCTACGCAGATGCGAGATTACTGGCGAACGTGCCCTATAATTGTCGGGAATTTGGGGCAATTTCACTCGGTCGCGTAGATCTGCGTTTTAATTTTAATTGAATTAGGCTGCAGTGGCCGACGATGGCGATGGAGAGAGCTCAACTTGATTGCCTGACCGCTTGACACTGACTAAGTCGGGGTCCATGGGGACTTACTATCTGCCCCTTGAAGATGTGCATTTGGATTTATTTATTATCTGGATCGCGGGCATATACATATGACAGCGCCAGTCCCCGCTGAGATTAGTTAATCAAAATGTGCCCCATGTATAATTCAGCAGTAATCAGTGTATTTACTTTGCGAACGATCAAATATTGTTCTAAGTCTGACAAATATTATCCTCCGGGAAGTTCAGGCAGCCCGATCTTGATTGCGTCTGTTTGCTAAAGTTTTAATTATGGCTTTCTTCATATCTAGTTGGGTTTGAATTTGGCGCGATCGTAGTCGATCGTGGCTGTCATTATCGAACTCGTGTTTCGTTAAATATATCGAAAGCTTTAGATGTGTTTATTCTTATACTTCCAGAAATAACTTCCTTACTTTGCACCTACTAGACAAACAAACTTATTTGTATCACTCAAAATGGCTAACAAAAATCAATTTACGTACCCCATTTCTTAAGCTATAAATAGTCGAAAATTCTAATGGTGTAGGTGAACATTTTGTTAGCAATACAAATTCAACTTGTTTTGTTATATTATAAAATAAACAATACCTTAAACAAAACATTCCAAGATGGTCTAGGAGTACCTTACCGCGATTGCAAGACAAGTCTGCCGGTGTACAAAGAAATTCAAAAACAATACAATTTATATTAACAATTTTTTGTTATTGGTTGCCTTTTATTTAGTATTTTTCTATTATGACTAAATTTTTAATTGTGGAATTTAATGTGGAATTAAATTGAGACGCATCTGAAAAGTGGACATTGTGTGTCCCATACAAACAATGCAAAGTATATGTATGTACATATGAACATAGAAAAAACCAATAGATTTTAAAAGTCAAAAACAACCTTTTAGTGCAGCAAAATATATATCTGAGTATTCCAATCGACTTTTGGGCCCTTTCAACCTTCCCGTATGATTTAATAATCCTTTCCCTAATCATAGAGCTTATGTTAGTACCCTTTTCAAGCCGATGGATTTTTTCTAGGAGCAATTCGTTTGTAGAAACCATCATGCAGGGCCTGAAAAAAGGCTGTTGGGTGAATATCCTTACCAAAGTCCTTCTTATCATTAACTTTGATACGTGTTGAGGAGATCTGGGGGTTGACATTATCCTTTTATACGATCCTTACGCTTTTCTGGCCACTCAAAGCCATGGATTGGTCAGTGTGCCCTGCATTTTGCAATTGCGTGGGTCCTTTAAAATGTCGCAAAGGACTTCGAATGGGAAAAATGGCTTCTTGGCATCCTTTCCCCAATGTTGACATTCGATTTGCATTGATCCTGCTTATTAAATTTTAGTTTTTGGACACATGCGTTTTGATTTTATTTTTACCTTGTAAGGTCAAACAAGTTTTCCTTTATTTTAAGGCACTAAAACAATTTTAGTTATAAAATTAATCATTATACCATTAAGATTATAGAGGCAAATCGATAAAGTTTTAACAAAATAGTTAATTAAAACCCAAGTGTGCCAATAATTTTGTTCAGGGAAATTTGGTCCATTGTTTGGTTTTTTATTTTTAATAAATTATTTATAAGAGATAAATTAATGAAGTTGTATTTACAAAAAATTAATGATTCTATCTAAAAACATTTTGCTTTATTTTAATATCAGCATATTAAAAGAAGAAAAATAGCCTTAAAGTTTAACATGCTTGCTGTGCCAATAATTAAGTTTGTCACTGTATAGCCATTTCGCTCAATCTGCCGCATTCCCCATAAGCTAATAAAATCAGTGAGAGCGACAAGTGCAGCCGCTAATATTCGGTGTTATTGTTGTTTTATTATATACAATTATTTATTATTTATTATAATGCTACCCGGTGCTTTCGCCCGTAACTTTCACCATGAGGTTGCTCCCGAGTCCGCAGGATCGGCGGTGGCCAGCCATCTGGGAATGCAACATGGTTAGGCGGCCGCATCCGCACTCGTGGTTGAATTTCTCAAAGAAACACCCCAGTCGGTGCTCATAAAGAGCCTCAGCTGAGCTGCACTTTTCGAGGCAAAGGCTGCATTGGAACTTGGGGCTCATCTTCATCCGCTTGGTCGGGGTATCCTCCTCGAAAAGATTCACCCTAGCAGGCTGTTTGCCTCCTGCTTCGTGGGTTGCTTCGGCCGCTTCTGTCCCGTCTGACATGACACTATAGGCGTCATCGGCAGACATGCGAAAGTCCTGGTCTTCTTCCGGATCGCCAACTCGGTCCCCTCCCAGGATGGAGTCTACAGTGCCTCCGGCTCGCTCCCTTCAATCCTGCAGATCTTCTTTGCAACCAGGTCATAAGCGTGTTGCTGCAGCGAAAACACGGCGGCGACTTCCTTGCTGGAAGGGTTCCTCTTCGCTTTCACTTCCTTCTCTAACTGGTTGTACAATTTTTTTAGAGCTGCCTGGCCAGCCCTGTCAGCAACTTTCTCCTTGGAGGAGGCGATAGCAACGTTGCTGCAGGGTGGATATTTTGCTGGCAAGTGGCAGTCAAAAAGCTTGCAGCCACTGAAATGCATTCAGTGAGTGTGTCGCTTACAGTGGGCCTCATTCCAATATATTTGGCCTACTAAATTGGCCCTTAAAGTGTTAACACTTCAAATTGCAAATTGCAAAAATCAATGTTAATTTGCCAATTTGGCCCATGGTGCAGGAAAAATGCTAGCTGCAATGTGCGTATGTATTGTATTAAACATTCAAACAAAATTTTTCAAACAACACGTTTATTTGCTCGAGCCAGAGCGAGATGACAACAGCATCTAATCTTCATAACTGTAAAGCATAAAAACACATACATACATACATATAGATTTTTAAGTGCTACATATTATTACTACATATATGTATATATTAATTACCCCGTGGAGTCGAAATCCAAATCCTCTAGCAGGCAGAGAAGGCAGATGATCTTCCTCAGGAGCTTGTGCGCCTCTAGCTCGCTGAGATTTGGCTCCAGCGTAAAGGCCTCGACCATCAATTCGGCCGCCAAAGAGCCCACTTCTGGCCAGTGGTCTCCAGGACTCCATTGTTCGCCTCCCTCAGGTCAAACGGCGTCGAGCATATGGCAAACCGGCGGCTCACAACGTCCCGGAGCACGCGGATCTCGCCGCGCACGCGCCTCTTGGCACTGCCAGGAAAGTGGCTCGTCCCGCTCAAGGCCAGCTCCAGCTTCTGCTGAGCATTGTGCTCCCGGAAAACCATCCGCCTGTGGATATTGGGCAGGAGCTGCAGCACATGCTTCATGTCCGCGGCGACTATTTTGGCCAGGTGGTTCAGGTCTGCCACCACCGGATAGCCACTGTGGACATGAAGCAAGGCGTAGTTGGGGCAATCGTCCACAATAATTGCAATTAAATGCTTTTGAAGCTCCACTGAAGCGATGTCCTCCCGCACCTGATCAAACGCCGCCTTGATCTGCATGGCCGTAAATGCATTTTTCTTCTATATAGATAAATAAATATATATAAATACATGTGCAAGAGTTTTAGGTATTTGGGGCTACTTCGGTGTAAACGACCAGCTTCACGGATCCGTCATCAAAGGTTTCTATCATGACTAGCGTGTGGCCCGACGTCGGCTGGGTACGTAAATTGTTTAATAAAATAATATTCACAAGATTAGGTACCTACCCCAGTCAGGTGTATGACGTCTACCATCAAGTAGAAACACCTGCCGTGATCCCTTAATCGGTTTAGGCCGTCCAGGTTTTTACAGATCCCGCTTGGCCGGCGCGGATCTTCCACCTGTGGGAGGTGCTTTGAACAACGGCGCCAAAATTGTATGACCACCTTGGAGAAAACGCAGAAAGTCCCGTGACGCCTTGCGAAAGTGGCCAAAAAGCGTCTATATTTGCGTTAATTCCAAAGGTGGTCACACTGCCTGGACCTGAAATCTGTGTGTCGCGAAATTTTCCGCTCCGCCGCATTTTCCGCGAGAAAAAAGTGCTGTCGACGGTAGACCGGGGTGGGGGGCAGGTCGCCGCGATCAGTTTTCCGTGGAAAGTGATCGAATACACCAGTTTTCCCATCGCGTGTGTTACCCATGTGCAAAATTCAGTGTTGCCAGACCGTCAAAGTGAACTTCACCGGTTTTTCCTTAATTTTTCAGTTTTCCGAACTCGGCCACCAGCGTGAGGCCCCCCAAAAGTTGCGCCCCGCTCCCCCACATCCGCCACGACCCTGGGACCCCCTCAGAAAAGCGTAGGAAACGCTCCCGAAATCATACCCTCAAGACGACCCTCCCCATCCCGGCGCTGCCGTTTTGGGACATATTCACTGCTTTAATTTTAATCAAAAAAGTTCTACAAATGAAGAAGCAGTGTACAATTTATTTTTACTGCTTTTTTTGCTCAGTTGTTTGTCGAAAAAATCCCTTCATGACCAGAAGATTGGGAAATCGTAACTGCTTTAATTTCGACCAAAAATGTTCTAAGCATTTAAAAGCAGTGAGATTTATTACACTGCTTTGGTTGCACTACTTGTACTCAAATTTAATCAAAAAATTACCCTGGAATACCAGGAATTTTTATTGATATTGGATATTGGATATCGGACTGCTTTTAATACGAGTTTGCACAGTTTAATTATTTCTTTGATCTAATTTAAGTACTAACGGAAAAAGTATCGAACAAAAAAACGTATATATATAAAAAATAATTAAATTAATTAGAAAAGTGTACAGAAACACAAGATTAAGAACATATTTATAGACTTTATAGAGTCGTAATTGTCAGTGCGTTGCCAAATTCTACATATGTACAAATTTTAAAATGAGAAGTGCACAACAAACTTAGTTAACATGAGTTCTACCATTATTATTTCGTAGTTAAGGAAATTGAAAACTCCAGTTATAAATATACATACATTTATTTTTATTTTACCGAGCGATTTTTTTTTTTAAGAATAATCAAATATTCGAGTTCTATCATCCTAGAACAGTTATTTTAGGGGGATTAAAGAAAAAGCGCGTACAATAGGTGCTGACGTAAAGCAACAATGGCTTACCTTCTGCATCAAAATCAAAACCAAGAAACGATGTTCGTAACTTGCTACACTGTGGGACATAATTATCCTATTAGGCAATCGAAACCCAACTCGATAGGAAACTCCATGCAGTGTGGGGAGCACTTTAATTAGTTTAACACACGTTTCTGGCTTAAGCTGTCATGAACCATGTGGACTGGATAAGAAATTTCAAATATATTGTTTAAGGACGAACGTAATGGCAATTACTCTCCGTCGATCGACAATGCCGTGGCCAGGGATCCAGAGTGTTACGATTGTGATGAAGTCTCCGAATGAAGAGAAGCGTCCAGCTGTCTAGATTGTATAGTAAAAGTTCTAACTCTCTATCCTTCTGCATTTTTAGTGGAGCAGACGGGACCCATGGCTAGAAGTATTAATCGCTCCCGTCAGACGGATTGGAGAACCAATTCTACGTCTTGTAAAAACAAAAAAGAAACAGAAAAGGCCAGTTCCGCATCCAATTTTCAACCTAACGAGCAACAAAAATCAAAAAATTTTATCGTATTGTATTTTTTACACATTTATATCGTTTGTAATGAGTTTTATATATTTTTAATAAATAACGTGGAAATTATTTAAAGTTATTCAGAAAATCTTGAATCAGTTGCCATGATCGAATCATCTTGGACCATGCAACAATTTTGTAAATGTATTATCAATAGCGCATACCATCAAAAACACAATTGATGGACAAATCTAGATTTTTCACGAGCAATTATGGGAACTAGAAATTCCAAATATTTTCTATGTGATGCATGTACGTATAGTTTTACAACTTTGTGGTGGCAGACATCTGAAAAAATGTCTTATGGTATCCTTTTGAATAATGAAGTCGAGTTGTACAAATTAACACTTCAAATTTCAGTAAGTTTATCTTTTTGTTGTGTTTTGGGGAAAGGGGGGCAAGGGCTTAAGAAAAACAAATATTATTCTGTACTTCACTTCTTTCAACTTTATTTTATTTATGCAAAATCGTGTATTCCATTAAATCTACAAATGAGATTTTAGATCGAATCAAAAAGATCGCGCTTTAATGCAAATGTTGGGGGAGTCTTGAAAAATGCACACACAAAAGTAAGAAAACTATGATTAAAAGTATAAAAATATTTGAATCTATTGTTTGCTTTCAAAATGCAGTTGGAATTGTTAAGTTCAGTTAACATAATTAAGTTAACACTTCGCGCATCGCCACAGAAAACGCACTTAGATAATTACAATTACAAGATTCGTAGCTGCTGATATTAGAAATTTTTACAAAACTCTCAAGCCGTTGTAAACAAATTTAAAAAAATTGTTTCTCTTCTCGGAGAAAAATGTTTAAACACATGTTGTACAACAGAATTTTTAACTAATTTATCAGTATAGAGGTTGAATTTACTAGGTTGTTAGTGTACATTGTCGGCATCCACAAAGATTTGCTCGTATTGCTTTTTCTTAATTAGACTTGACGAGAAGTTGTTAATGAATGTGAATGGCTTCTTGAGTTTCGACTGATAAAACATTTTCTGTTTTTTTAACTAATTGCGAAAAATTAGGGTTTCCTTCACTATTTACTATGACGCGTTTTTATGTTTGTTTCTGCTGCAGCTGCTGATGATGTTGCTGTTCGAGAGGTAAGCGTGCCTGACGCTTAGAATCATTTGAGCTTGGCGTATGCGTCGACCTTTTTGTGAAACTGGTTGTAGTACTCCAGAGCGGCATTACGCGTCTGGTTCAGCGCCTGATTGATGTTCTCGGGTGAGAGACGGCCACTAATAAAACGTCATAGTTATAATGGATTCTTGAAACAATTAAAGCGCTTCAAACTTACACAAGCACCTTTTCCTTGATAAGCGCGGCAGACTTGTCGTAGCTGCTGACGGCAAAATCGCTCACGCCCGCAGCAAAGGCTTCGATCTTGCCAGACAAATTGGGCACGTATTGGTCAATCTACAGAATATAAACATATTAAGAATGGAGTCCGAAAGTAGTACTGAGATTATTTTAAAACTGGTTTTTGCATATTCAAACGTGATATGATCTCATCTTCACGTCGACTTCAAGACACTTACGAATTTGGACACGACGGGCCACTTGGCGCCGAAGTAACCCTTGCCGTTCTGGTAGACGTTGCAGGCCGCATTCCTCGCCAGCTTCCACAGGTCCCCGGTGGTCTTGATCGCCGGTTCCGCGTACGGCGGGACATTTACCTCCGCCCACTTGTAGCCCCGGGCTCCGGCGCCCATGACCGTGTACCAGGTTTTCTGGACATGCGGCAGCACTCCGGCGTTCTTCAGCACCTTGCCAGTGGCAGATTTCTCAAACACTCCCTTGCCGTTCACCTCGGTGTCGTAGAACAGAGCTCCGGCGATCAGGGCAATGACAAAAATGCTGCCCAACGTCCACTTGCAGCATCCGCATTTCTTTTTCTGTGCCGCGGCATTCTGTTTGTTCTTCTTCTGTTGCGCGCTGCTCTTCTCCTGGACGCTCTTTTGGGAACAAAAATTAAATATAATCAGAAAGGAGTCTAGGCAAGGCTACTCTTATTTTAGGACATTATTTGATCCGAGTCGCTGTGTTTACCTTTTTGGCGGCCGGCGCTGGTTTGCCGCCCTGTTTGTTACTTTTCGGTTTAACCTGAGCCATTTTCTAATTAATTTCACTTAGTTTCGATTAGCAAAGAGTATTTATAGATTTCCTCAGCTGTTCACAAAAGATGTTGAATTAATTATTGTGTTTATCATTGTAATTTTGTTTGCCAAAAAGAATGATGGGGCTTTGCAAGCTTTTAAACCGAGCTTTTTTAGCTACTGAAAAAAAGATTGCTTGCGAATGCTTAGCGGGATAAGAGCGCAATGACCTAAGATATGAGAATAAGCTAATATCGCGAGTGGGGATAATTAAAAAAGTTTTAAATACATATACATGTGCACTCAATCCATTTTTTCAGATGATCAAAAATTTAATTTTATGTTCCAGCTTACAGCTTGAAATTCAATGGGCGTACTTGCTTTTACTGCATTAGAGCTTACATCGTCAAATCGACAACCATTTTAAATCATTAGATTTGGTTAGGACCTTAAATATGAGAAACCCAAAAACCCATGAAGTTTATTGGCACGATAAGATTATTCAATTTACTCAATCAATTCGTATATGAAATAATTATTGCCCTCATTAAAATAAGAAAGGAACGAAGTTAAACAACACAGGTTTAATTTTAATTCTTACTTTCTCCGAGTGTTCTTATTGCTGCTATATGAAATAGCCGTCCGATTTTTGAAAAACTGACTAAGAAATATATACCTTATATGTGGATATATGTTAAGAAGCAAGGAATTTATGATGGTATTGCCCCTTTTTCCCCGACTGTTTCTTTGGAAGTGATATCATATTGTAGAAGCGGACAGACGGACATGGCTAGATCGACTCGCCTGGTAATGCTGATCAAGAAAGGAATTATTAAATAGAGTAAAAGAAAAGCAATTTTAAAATTAAAAAATAAGATTCATCTGAGCTAATACAAATAGGGCCGCTTAGAAATTTTAAGCTTACAAAATCTTCCACATTTGAATATGTTTCTATAAAGTCAGAAGAGTTGAATGAACTATGGCTTATGGCCTCTAAATTTCTTCGCTTTTGTGCTTGCGGAGGGAAAGAAAGAAAGGCAATGAAAACCTCTGAGATGGCCGGCGAGAATCAGGGTCACAGTGGACATGCCACGTGTTGAAGCAGACTAAATTCTTTTTGGACCTTCGGGTTCGCAATCGTGGCATTGGAAGAATTTCAGGTGAGGAGAGCGCCAAGCTGCACCACTGTGCAATGAGAGTGAGAGTGCGGAGAGAGGGGTGCGAAGATTGCGCACAATCGGCAAACAAGGGGGGAGCGGGGAAGAGCGGGCAGCGGATGGCCAATCGCAGCTGGAACACATCAGGCAATAGGAAAAAAAAATGATGCCGCCGGCTTGGCCGCCACGCCAGATCATCGAAAATTGGGCGTGCTGATAAGAACACGGTCGAATGTTGCCTGATAAATGGGATTTATGATGCCCAATCTCTCTTTTCGAAAGCAACACGTCCGCTCGGAGAAATTTAGCGGCAACTGGAACCCGCATGGCAACGCTATGGGAAAAGTGCAGCTATAGCTGCCACCAATACGAAGTCAGAGGGGCGCACGCATACGCATGCAGCACCGTTAATGATGACACGCACACATACTGCCGAAACGCACTTTGCACTGCAATAACAACAATGTAAGTCCGACAATTAAGGTGCGGACCATTAATTTATGCTCACTCTCGATGAAAAGCCAGTTGAAATGGGGAGAAATTTCGGGAGAACGCCGGCTGGCTTTTCCGTCTCTTTCTGGCAGCGACGTCGCGTTGGCAGCGTCCCTTTTAAACTTCGGTTTGGTTAGCAGATTAATTTGTTGGTTTTTCTACCTAAACGGGTGTACGTTTACTGCCTGCAGACTAATCAGCCCAATTCATTCTTTTTAGCAACGATTGCAATAAATTATTCACTTTTGCTTGTCAGTTCCACAAATTTATACCTTCGTTTTTCTTTTCACGAGAGCGATGTGACCAGACTGTGGATGGAACAAATTCGTAAACAGCTATAACCGCTTTACAGTGTGGCCAGATGTTTAATCAGAATGACAAAATTTAAATCTCTAAAACTCGAAAATATTTGCAAGTTAGCATTTTACGAAATTTTCAATTAATGTTATCGTTTTTATAACGTTTTTTTTAACCGAAAAGAGATGTATATTCATTCTGATCATTTCAAATGAAATATCGACTCATTATATGTAGTACAATTTAAATGAACAGAGTTATTAAAATAGATAAGATAGGAATTTAATAGGCAAATAAATTAAATAAATTTCGGTTATTTTAACCGCACTTACCAGCAAAACTTCTTTTAAGCCCTCTAAGCTGCCTTCTTTTCGCTTGCTCGCCTGAAGTTCGTCGTTAAGGTTATCCACATCTTGTAGAAAAGAGTGAAATACGGACGACGTAGCCAATTCGTGGGTAGACGTCGTCCAATTTTCGTCTAAAAAGGATGGTCAATATTAATGCTTTGGATAAATTGTGGCTTACTGAAATTATCTTTAGTTTAATCAACCAAGCAGTCGAACTTCATTAACTTCAACATTTTTCAGGTGAGATGGGGCATTGAAAACAGACATGCCATAAATAGCGAATGGTGAAAGTGAATGGCTCAGACGATTTTAAAAATCAGTTAAGTATGCCTTACCTATAGCATTTAGTAGCAATAGACTAGGCAACTGTTGCTTTTTGTAGTTCATGCGCCACACCCTTAGGCAATCATCACGACCGCTACTAAGCAGGCAACTAATACAGCCTTCGATCTCGTTATTCTGCTTGGAGTTTCCGCTGATTTCGCGGAAGAGCGTCAGGAATATATTGGCATGCTTCACGGGACTATCAATATAGTTTTGCTAAAGGCACAGGGAACAAAAGTCAGTTATGATATGAAACACTAAGCAACTCCATCTGGGCTTACAAGCAACAAAAGCGCGCTTCGCTTCAGACTTTGCTGCCACTCCTTCTGCAGGTTGTTGTATGGGGCATTCAGGGCATTGTAGGTGGCAAAGAACTCCTGCTGGTTGAGCTGCAGTGGGTCCACAGGCTTCCTAGCAGTCGCCGCACTCAGAGCCCGCTCCATGTACTCTACCACGAACTTGGTGTACTGCTTCAGCTCTAGGTTGGGCAGCATCAGGTTCTGCCACACCCTTACGCCCTCGTTTAGCGACTGGTAGCCGCCCTGGCCAATGGCCCACAGAATGCTCAGGCAGATGTTGCTGCGATTTTGGTAGGAATTCCGCAGCAGCGCAGTCTTGGCCAGGTTCCGGGAGCAAATGCTCGGCCAGTTTTGACCGATCAACTGCAGGATCAGCTTGTAACCGGCCACCGTCTGGTTGTTATTCAAATCGGTGGCCATGCTGTCCATCAGGGAGTAGAAGAAGTACTCCAGGTTCTGTTCGCCCACGCTGCCCAGGAACTCCACAATCGAGTACTTGAGCGAGGCACTGGCCAAATTGCTTGGATACTGAGCCGAGCGGCCGGAGAAGATGGGATCGCACTCGTAGGACAGGGCGCCATTAAAGTAGAGAGCAATCTGGAGAGAAATGATATTGCTTAGCTGATTCTATGGGGCATCTCAAGGAGCACCTACATGACTCAGCCACCGCAGCTCGGATCCAGGACAACTGAGCTTCACCTGCTCCAGTTGGGCAGCAAAGTCATCCCGGGTGATGTTCCTTAGGGCCTGCTCCAAGGTCTTCGGCTTTGCCACGGATGACGACGTTGACTTTTTCGGAACCAAGGTAGTAGCATTCTTCGTGAGGTTCTTCTTCGCTGGCGATTTATTGGTTTTCGAGGAAGACGAGGTACTTGAACTAGATTTCGCAGGGGAATGGGACTTGTTGTTGTTATTGCCGCTGGAGCCGAACAAATTGCGGTATCGCTGAGTTGGCACTGTGGAGTAGGTGGTTAAGGGGGAACTTGTAATCGCATTGCCAGGTGCACTCTATTTAAACTTCTTACATAGCTCCTCGAGTTTCGGTAACTGGGCTGCAATCCGCTTTTGTTCCGTGTGCGCGATCACCTTTTTGTCCAGATTCTTTTGCTTGCGCGACTTGGAGACCACCTCCCACTGTTCCGACATGTTGAGTGCAGTCCGGTTAATTGGTGGTATTAAATTAAATTATCAAATGCAGGCGCCGGCAGAATAAAAAGCAACAAGCAAGCAAAGCCGATGGAAACAGTGTTGGCTAGCAGCCTAAATGTGATGTGGCTTATTAGTGGGAAGGTTACTAGCAGTAGCAGAAAAACCAAAAAATAAGAAACAATATACTGTGACTGTAACTGAGTTGTTATACGTTTTTAACAAGTTTTGGGAACGCGAAAAAGACCTCATTAAACTGAAAATGACCAGAAAAAACTTCGGAAACCCATTTTAAATTTCAATTACCAGGGATGTCAACATTTTTTAAATTAAACGCTTATCCAAGTTCTTAACCTTAAGTGGTATTTTGAACTATCGTATCTCGGTCACATTGCCTGGCTTGTTTACATTTATTAAATTTTTCTGAAAAACGCTTAGTTGATAAATACTGCATTTAAAAAGGTTTCCGATTAAAATTAAGAAATAATGGCTGCCTCACGCTCCCGGCGTAATAATGCCGGTAACAAAATAGCCCATTTACTGAATGAAGAGGAAGAAGACGACTTTTACAAAACGTCCTATGGCGGATTTCAGGACGAAGAAGAGGACCACGAATATGAGTGAGTTGTGGAGATATTTTGATATATAGAACTATTTAGATCGCGAATTTCCTAGACAAAAGGACGAAGAGGAGGATGTGGTGGACTCGGACTTTAGTATCGACGAGCAGGATGAACTGGTCTCAGATCAGGAAGAGGCGCCCGACAAGAAGAGGAAACGCGGAGGCGTCAACACAAAGGCTTACAAGGTGCGATTCACTCTCGAAATAAAAGTATTTATTGGTTATATTGGTTAAGGGTTTACATATTTGTTGCAACGATGCAACACTTAGTAAACAGTTGCCAGTCCCATAAAGTATAAATAACATTGATCAAGACTATCCGTCTATATAGAAGCTAGAGATTTAGGACTTTCCGTGCCGATTCATGCGATGCCTTACGTTTCTAAGGAAACTATGCCATGATCAGTGAACAGTTTTCAGAATAGCAGAAAAAACAGTTAGTAGATCTGGATTTTAAATAATATTAATAAAATTCCAAGAAATGCAAGTCTCTAGCTCTTAAACTTGACAAGCGGCATAGGAATCACCCCTTTCCGTGGGCCATTTTAACAACTTTAGAGTCGCAAAATGTTCCTAAATTAATTATAAACATTTCAAAAGTTTTAATTTTATTTAAAATATTAAGGGCATAGGCATTTTAAGATAGTTAACCCCAAATAACGCCTTAAAAGAACAACTTGAAACATGCTTTAATAACTTGACTCCTTTAGGAAACCAAGCCGGCCGCCAAGAAGGAAACAAAAGCCGTACCCGCCTTGCACAAAAAACGAGCTGGAGGTGGGGTGGTGAAGCGGCGGGTACGTCCCCGATTCACGGTCCTTGACTCTGGACGCAAATCCATACGTACTTCCACGGCAATCAAGACACAGGCTACAAAAATTCGTCTAAAGGAGATGGACGATGCCCGCAAGCGCAAGAAGAAGAAGGTTCGTGTGGAGGACTATATGCCCACGCAGGAGGAGCTGCTGGAGGAGGCCAAAATAACCGAAGAGGAGAACATTAAATCTCTAGGTAGGTATCTAAAGCTTCCGCAGACGCATAAATAAAAAACTTTTCTTTCGAAAACGCCAGAAAAGTTTCAGAAAATGGAGCTGGAGAAGAAGAAATCGCGTCCCACCAAGCGCACGTTTACCGGTCCCACGATTCGATACCATTCATTGACGATGCCCGCCATGCGAAAGCCCACTCGCGGATCCAATCATCCCGTCGATTCAAAGGAGTCCGCCGGAAAGTGTGAGCGTACATTCGTCACCGTCGAGAACGACTTCAACGACAAGGTGTTCCAGAACATCTTCCGTCACAAGCCGGCGCCTAAAGTTAGTAATGGCATCTGTCCGATCACCAGACTGCCAGCCCGGTACTTCGACCCGGTCACCCAGCAGCCGTACTACAGCATCCAGGCCTTCAAAATTCTGCGCGAGGCCTACTACATGCAGCTGGAGCAGCAGGGTGGCAGCAGTGAGCTGCCCGAGCTGGCTAAGTGGCTGGAATGGCGCAAGCTGGTCAAGGAGAATCGCATCAAGGCTTCAGCAGCTGCCACCAAAAACGGGGAATAGTTTTGTTAAGTATATATATATATCGAATAAAGAATGGGAACACAAAAACAAAACACGGAACTGGAGCATTCCATTATATTTTAAAAGGTTTATCTTGAATCAATCAAAAACAATTTCTGTGTGGTTGTTGCAAACACCTATTTTTATAAATTACAAATGAAGAAAATATTTATAATTCAACCCTCGAATTTATGTTTACTTAGCACACTCCCTTCTAATATATTTATGTATATTTGTTCTTATTAGTATTGTGGCCATGGATCAATGTGTGGGGTTTTCCCAAAACCTAATCTTCAAAAAGTTATTTATAATCAAGGCACAGTCTGTTTTGTAAGCAGAGTAAGAACCTAAATTGTTCAATTACCAGCAGCATCCGGTTTATTGACTTAGCAAGATGATAACAACGTTTACCTAAAAGAAAGTTTAACTTGCTCATCCAATTTATATAAAATCTATTTATTGCGTTTTTTATCTTTTGGTATCGTTAATCGTTATTTTTAAATTTTACTTAAACTTTCTAGTCTCTTATTTACATTTGTGTGTATTGTTTTCATTAATTTCTGTCAAATGGTCAAGTTGATAAGCACACACAAGCTTTCTGAATTAAATAACAAAAGTCTAGAGGAAATGCGGTTGTTCGGACACTTAATAGCTAAATATATATATATATATAATTCTCGGTTCTTGCATCATTCTGACACTTAAAAAAATAGGTTTGGCAATTTTTGTATTTTGTAAAAAAGAAAACTTTTTTAATGTTTGGTTTTAAGCCTTTAGATTATACGGAATAGTTATGTTCGCTTCCCATTTTCAGAATAGAACTAATTTGATATATTTAAATCTAAAAGGGAATTAGTTTAGTGAACCCGGCCGAAACCTTGTCGGAGATGTAAATACATATGTATGTTTTGTCTACTTATCAAAAACAACGCACGAGCTAGTTATTTGGATTGTCTGAACGGACAAGGTATTATCATGTCTAAGATTTAGTCAAGCCCGTGAGCTCAGATTGTAAGAACGTGTGGCGGATAATTCAAAAAATGAGAAACTGGGCTACGATTGGAGTCCTCCTGGTACTGGGATGCCAGTGCGGCAAAGTGGTCCGAGCGGACAGTGATAGCGACAGCGATAGCAGCAGCAGCGGGGAGCGCAAGAGCAAGCATAAGACCACGGAACACAAGTACAACTATCCCGCATATCCGACTCCTAATGGCTATCCCTATCCCTACCCTCCTTACAACCAATATGCCTACAATCAGATGCCGCCGTATCAGTATCCTCCACAGCCATATCCCAACTACTATCCGTACGCCCAACCGCCAATGCCTGGCTACTATTCGTATCCTCCGCCGCCGCAACAGGCTCCTCCACCGCCGCAACAGGCTCCTCCACCGCCAATGTATCCCCCATATCCTCCAGCTTATCAAGGAGGGTATCCACCCCAGACGGGAGGACAGAATTCAGGCTCACCCTCCAATCAGGCTTCGTCACAGCAACCTGCTTCCGGACCAGGGACAGGTCCTTCCGGTCCCTATCCTCCAGGAGGCTCCAGCGTTATCAATCACTCCCTTAAGGTCAACAAGGAATACAACGAGGATGGCCACCACACAAACACAACTTAGTCGAGGAATTAAATGTGAAGCCCATTGGAAATATTTTTCTAAGTTTTAATTCCAAAACAAAGTTTAATGAGAATAAAAAAAATATGATAATTGTTAAACCTATTTTTTGAGGGAAACATTATTTAGTGTGATTGTCTGGCTTTAAAAAAAAAATAATTCAAAGAAATTATCATTAAATTAAAGAAATTATCCTTTTTTGTTTCACAAAAAATAAAGGAATGTTTATTGCAATAAACATCACCCAAAATAGTTGAAGACACTGAAATTTATAAAATTTAAATATTTGTAAGTGTCTAAGTCTCAAAAAATATTTCACTACAGAAGTATGTACAGTTAATTATAATGGTATCTTCTTTTAAAATGAATCGTTATTTGGTATGTCCAAATAATAATATTTAGCTATCAATTATGATTGCATTTCAGGTTGGATTGTTTATATCGAATGTATGTAATTATAAAACATATATTATACAATATAAAACAAATATATATGTATGCTATATATAGTTATACTTATCAGGCACAATGATCCACTATTGTGCTGTGATTGTATAGATGTACGTGATAGACGTAACTGTTCAAACATTTTTGAATGCTGAGCACCAGGGGCTCGAAAGGATGCCAAATGAAGGCGCAAAGTTCCCGCGGTGCCAACGGATTAATAAACTTGCGTGCCGCGGCGTGCAGTCTAAACTTCACTGACTGCGTGGTCCGATCTCGGAAGACAATGGGCTCGGCGGAGCAGGGATTGGGTCGCTCCAGCGGCGATACGTGGCGATCGTCAAAGCTGAATTCATTGAACCTTAGATAGGGCGATGGCGAAAGGCTCTGGGAACTGACGGGCACGCTGGGGTTGAAGCGCAACGCCGCTTGTCGGACGAAGGGAATCGACTCGTTGGCATCTACTAAGTTTTGCTTTAGAAAGAAGTGCAGCGGCAATGAGGGCGCATCTCCGGTTTGCAGCGATCGCACATTGCTCATCTCATCGTAGAATTGCAGAATGATTAGGAGCAGGTCGACCGAATAGTCAGGATACACGCCGACCACTTCCTCACCAGATACCGTGTAGAAAACATATAAGCGGCGGGGTGTTGGCATGGCAATCACTTCACTGTCTTTTGGCCTTTCTTCGTAGCGCAACAGAAGAAGTTCCTTGTTCACCAGTTGCATTCTTTCCATAATCATGTGCTCTACCTAAAATGAGTGACGTGTTATTGCTCTCGGTCTCTTACATTTTCTTATTTAAGAAAAATCGATTTATACTTTTTTTAAATAACTTTTACATTTCTAAAATTATCTTTACATTGAAAACAGTTAAACCTTCATCGATATAATTGATTTAAGGGTATAGAGGAATATTTAAGACATAGTATTGACTTTTTTTAATTAATTTCTAAAAGAGTATGGTTTAAACGTAAAGTTCTTATTATAATCAGAGAGGCTTAGAATTCTTTAGTTTTTCGGGGAAGTTTGGTTTTAAACGTATTCTCTGAAAAAACTTTCTCTATTTTTCACCGAGATTTGCTATTTGTTTAAAAGAGATTTTTAAGACACCTCTTAGTGAAAAATCGAAAGAAATCACAATTATACTTACAAACTCGAAGTTTTTATAAAACTCCTGGCGTTTCTCCTGCGCTTCAGAGCAGTTGGGATCAATTTGGCGGTACAGAAAGCTTAGAACTCGCTGTTTTATGTGCGTAATGGGCCGAACCAATGTCGCGTCCAGAGTGTCAAAATCTGAGGGAGCCTTTTCTATGAAGTTCCGCGGCAGGGGACCAATGGTCTCCTGCTCGTGGAACTTGCCCTCCGCTACCCAGTAGACGTAGATGCACTGATGCAGACGCGACATGATCGCCACCGTGGAGCCAAACACTGAAATGCCGTGATTGTGGGCAATCACGATGGAGTCGTGCGGCAGGAAGAGACGATCGCTCACCACGCCTAGTTTCAGGTCCACCACGAAGAACACATACGAAAAGACGTCCAGTTTATCGAAAAGATCCGGGTACCGGATATAGTCATCGATGGGCAGGGCACCCCGCAGCACGGCCATGGCCGCGAGCAGGACATACCGCCCCTCCTCTAGGAACACGCTGAACTCCCGGTGCAGATAGTAGAGGCTATAGTCGCCCTGGCACAGCCGCAGACTTAGCGCCTTCTTTGTGTCGAAGAGGCGCTCGAAGATCGTGCTCTTCAGAATGTTGTCCGAGCTGCTAAAGCACTCGCCACTGCCCACGTCCGCCTGGCGAATCAGTTCGCCCACCGCGGCACAGCTGAATCCTCTGTAGCGGTAGATGTGCAGGCTGCGCTGATCCTGCGAGAAGGCCAGAAGTTTGCTTCCGTCCGGCGTGAACTTGCGCAGGTAAACCGGTGGAATCGCCACCGAGTCAATGGTCAGGCAGGGCGTGATGCACTTGTAGAAGGGACGCTCGAAAGACAATCGGGGCATCCTGCCCAGCTGACTGCCCGCGCAGGTGTAGCCGGATTCTCGGTTCTGCAGCAGGTGCACGAGGTTCTGCGATCGGAGGCGCCGCTCGTAGGCCATTCTGGCTGACCATGGAGGAGCCCGTACAATTCCTGGGAAACCGGCTCGACCTTTTTGGTGCTTTTCCTCGAAAGATAGTTCCCTTTCCGATCGCAACTGGTTAAAACTATTATTTAAGTGTGACCATGGCTAGACTCCCAAAGTATACTTCTGAAATTATCACTATCGATAAGCTTTTAATTTTGAAATTTGTTTAAATATAAATTTATATTCTAATTTAAATTTTTAATTATTTGGTTCACATTAAGGTATAAGAAAACAAAACTTTATGCCTTTCATATTTGCTTAGACAAACTTTTTTTAAATAAATATACGACTATACCTTTGTTGCTTAAAAATGTCATATTTAAAGCCTTAAAATTAAAGATTAAACACCTTAAGGCTAATTTAAGTTTAAAACAAGCCTCTTCGTCTCCGATATAAAGTTTATATTTCGAAAGCAGAGTTTTGGAATGAAGCCATTTCATCATAAAAAAGGGAAACTTGAATCTGTATTTTGTCTTTGAGCTGATCAAATCGCTATCAAGCCCTAACTTTTAAATTCCCTACGTAAGCACCTAGAAGAGCTTAAAATGTTTTTTGAAAACTTTTTAAATTATATCAGTTTCTGTCAGAGTTACATCGATTCTAATTAGAAAAATTCTTTCTTTTTGTCCAAGACTATTACTTTAAAAAGGACAATATCTAGTAAACCACAGTACCAGCAGTACAAACAGTACAGTCTTTAATGATAAAAACTAAATAAAATTATTTACTCTTCATCGCTTAATTTGTGCATCTTGTTTTCCAATCTTGAGTTGAGAAAGTGATGTCCAATTAGTGATTTTAATCCAAACTTAGTTGTCCAAAAATATTGTTTTTCGAACATTTTCGGAATTTTAAGTTACTATTTCACTTTATTCAGTGTCGAAATGTTCACAGATATACAAATACACATCTGATTTAAGATTACGATTCCCGTTCCAGTGACTGCCAAGCGGAGACTATGGTAAGACTAAACGTTGTAGCCCACAATGTGGCGTTTGCCGATGCACTCGCCGATGTAGAACCAGAAGATGACCTCGGCGGTCACCAGGGTGTTAAGCCATGCCTCGCGAACTGTGAGGTTCTTGTAGGCGCCGGTCTTGGCTCCCTTGATAATGTTGCCGAGGCCTTGTCGGATGGCCGGGATATCAGCGGGCGTCGGGGGCGTCAGCTCCACTTTGGCGTACTTCAGGAACACATCCAACTGTGGTCGTGCCTGAGTAAGGAGCCCTGCAAAAATTATCATTACATAATTGTTCGCTTAGTAGGCGCAGTTGGTGGAACACAAAACCGTTAGCTTTTAAATTGCTACACTTACTGTTCACAAGTCCTGATCCCTTAGTAGCCAAACTCGCCATCTTTTTAATTTGGTTCTACAAACAGTTGGAATTATACAAGAGGAACTTCGCGAAATGTGTGGGAAAACCTTACCTATTCAGTGTGCGACGAAACAGAGATGTTATGGATCTAGACCAGGGCTGGAAGAGCACTTATCGATTGGCGGACGTATACTAAAAAATACCAAAACCTATTTAGTGCCAGTTAGATTACTGAAAGGATGTATATTATCACATTACATTTAAGCTAATATTATTAAAAACTGAAAAAGCTAAAGTTTTAAAAAATTCATTCATCAAGGTCCAGGGTCTCACAAAAACGTCTGATGCAACCAAATTTTCTTAAATACATTTATATGCCTGAGAAATGTAAGCAGGTACTCGGAAAACCTGCCCATAGTAGTTCGATCTGAATTCAAAATTATAATTT
Source organism: Drosophila kurseongensis (assembly GCA_018153305.1). Classification (NCBI taxonomy): domain Eukaryota; kingdom Metazoa; phylum Arthropoda; class Insecta; order Diptera; family Drosophilidae; genus Drosophila; species Drosophila kurseongensis. The sequence continues at coordinate 9,173,286 of JAECXX010000210.1, read as the reverse complement.
GAAATACTTTTTATATACTTAGTGGTATATTTTTTTTATCGTGTTAATGAAGCCCTAGGTTATTTTCAAACGTCAGAGAGGCGGTCACACTGCAAAGGTGTGGAAATCTTAGTTTCCACAAAACGAGCAAATATTTGCATTTTTCAAGCCCCAAATTGGCTAATTAGAGTTTTCATTGAATCGAATTTGACACCGAGCCCCCGAAACGGAAGTGGCTGTTTAATGTTTGTTGTGGTGCCTGCTGCGAAGCGAAAAGTGTGACGGGCGGTGAGTGTGCGTAGTGATAGGTGTGAATGTGATGTGAACTGAATCGAGCTGGTCGAGTGTTTAAAATCGAAGTCGCCACCATGCAACAACACTGCGAATAGAAAGTGCTTGCACAGAGAGATGTGTGTATTGTTGCGATTTAGTGCAAATGTTCCAGTGCGAAAATAGCGTAAAGTCGCCCCAAAAGTCATGCACACACACAGTCGCGTACATGGGCGCTTGAGCTTGTGTGTGTGTGCGTGACCGTCTAATTTGCGTTGGTGGGAGGCCTAAAGATATACGTATACGAACATAGGTGCCCACGTAAAGCCTTCAGGTCGGAGCCCCCAGATAATGCCACCAAAAGGGGCGCATTATCGACTAATCTTTCCGTGAACGTGAATGAATCTTGCGGGGGTGACTTGGGCGTTACGCTCTTATCACCGTTCTGTAAATACCCCATTTCCGTGGGGTGTGGTCCAGATCCAGACGTAAATTCTCCAGTCGCGCATATCACAAAATAATTCAAATACCGACTGGGTATCTTAAGTGATAAAGTGTCCCAGCCCAAGTGATGTATTTAAATAATTTCAGAAAACAGTTCAATAGAATCTATTACGATACCACCTATCAAGCTTATATGAACATTTTCAGTTTGCGATTCAGCAGCAGTGACACATTTCTAAACCCCCTCTTACCTTTTGTGCTTTTAAAATATGTCGATATAAACCTTTATTTTGGCACATACCTTAATCTACAAAAATTCTTTGGAATATATTTTTTTATATATTTGTATTGTTGATACACAAATTACTTAATTTTATAAAGTTATGTTGTAAGTTTTGATATGAAACAATGTACATATATCAAATCGGGTTTAAAGTCTTGACCAACATCAAAAGTAGCAAATCAAAATTTGATCGGTAATGAGGTACTGATTTTGATACGACGTTTAAAAGTCTTTAGAGCTTACCTCATTTGAAAATAAACGTATAAGAAAATACATAAAATACATAAACACCTTGTAACAAGGTTAGACACAATTTTGTAATTCTACTTTCATAATGATTTTAAGCTTCTCATAATAAATAAAAGTACTTAATAAATACAAATAGAAAATAATTCTTAATCTAACGGAATTCGGTTTAAAACACACAATTTAATAATAAAAGCAAAATCTAGCGTTTTCAATTTAAAAAAGCATCAGCCATTTATATATTGTAATAACATCCCAAAACCTAGATTAATTGAACACACTTAAATTTTTGATTAATTAACATTTTGTATTTTAGTCGATGAGGACGCTATAATTCACGGGTGTGTCAAGTTGGAGATAATTGTCAATTGCGCCCGACCATGCCGCTGCCAAAGCGATCGATAGAGCCCGTCCATGTGGCCCGATCCGTCTACCAGCAGGATGAGCTGCAGTCCGTGGAGCTGGAGACGGTCACTAACACCACGCTGACGAACATCATCCGCCAGCTGTCCTCGCTGTCCAAGCACGCCGAGGATGTGTTCGGGGAACTGGCCCGGGATGTGGGCAATATCGGGGATCGGGCCAACTCTCTGCAGGCGCGTATTGATCGTCTGGCCGTTAAGGTCACCCAGCTGGACAGCACCGTGGAGGAGGTGCCCTTGACGGACATCACCCGCAAGAAGGCTTTCAAGTCGGCCAAGGTGTTCGACCAGCAGATCTTCTCCCGCGCCACCATGCCGGCGCCCATGATGGACACATACGCCCAGTGCGATAAGCCGCCGCCACTGGACAAGCTCAATGTCTATAGGGACGATGGCAAGGATGGACTCAAGTTCTACACGGATCCCAACTACTTCTTCGAGCTGTGGCGCCAAGAGATGTTGAAGGACACCGAGCGCGTGATGCACGACAAGGGCAAGAAACTAAACAGACCGCGGCAGGAAGGAGGTGCTGGCGGAGCCGCTGGACGCGGCAACAAGAAGCAGAAGACTAAGATCAGGGTGCCTCATAACACTCGGGAACAGCAGCGACAGCGTGCGTTGGTGCATGGCGAGACTTTGATGCCCAACAACGTCATCTACCGCACTCCAAACTCCATGGTCAACGAGGAGGCCGGATACGGAAGTAAGTACTCGGCAAAGGGATTAATTAGCGGAAGAGCTAAGTACTCAGTGCGAACCAAATTACTAGGCTGCTATTGGAACGTTTGATCTACGCACTGAATATTTGCACTTGTCTTGCAATAGAATGGTATATTTTAATTATCAATTATGTCCTGTCTGCCCGTGTAGTTCAGCTAGTCAAAATACAGACTGTGAGCGAGGTTGACATCGATTTGCGGCAAAGCACTCTCGATGCGCACCACCAAGTTGTCGGTAATATCCAAGACGTAGGTACGATGATGGGGCCACGTAGCTTTTATTTGCCCCCGGCTGTCATCCCACGATACAGATGTTTCCGCCATTCATTCACTTACTTCACTCGCTAGTTTTCGATACTCCTCCAAAGCCAGATCGAGGATCACTAATACCATTATTTGCAGTTGCTGTTAATTAGAATTAACCCACATAGTCACGACCAAAAACGAGGTGAACGATACGAGCTCTCAATTTCGCAAAGCGCTGCTCTTATTAATACTTTAAACCAAAGTCTCAGCGAAAAGTTTAAAAGTCTATTATTGTTTACAGAATAGTGTATCCAAGGCAAGCGCAGCAAAAAAAAATTTATTATTCAAGAGTACTTCCATTAACTTATTTCATAACTTTATAATGGTTTTGATTTATAAGCTAAATTTTATGGATGCAATACACCATGGATTCGAATTTAAAGATAACTGAGATTAGATACTTTTAATAATACAACTTGACTCTTAATATAGGATAAGAAATCAGAATATATTTATTTCTGTATTCGGTTTGTACACTGGAAGACCAGCTCCTCTATATTCTTAGGGCCTTTAGACATGTAAATTCGGTCAGATTTGCATTGAACTTCATAATCCAAATCGCCGACTGATTTTCACTGCTTTGGTTAATTTGCATGCTGTTCTTATTTTTGTTGTTTTTCGATACGATATTAATAAAAGTAATAAGCCCTTTAATTATGTATGGATCAATCGCGCATAATCATCTCATTTACAGATACTATAAAGCCTTATAATATGCTTTCACATTTGGAGAAAAACAGTAATGTCACCAAGCAAACCGCCGTTGCGATTGCAGGTTAGACATCCACACACCTTAAAGCAAGCTCAGTAAAGACTATAAGTGTTCTTTCACACGCTTCTATCCTTTTACCTTACTAGTAATCCTTTTTGATTTTATTAGCATATGTGTGTACAGAGAATACTCTAAAACTATCAATCGAAGTCGCGACGATTTAATGAGTTTCATGTTAATGCAAAACATAAGGATTATCTCAAAACACTGTAAAATTAGACAAATCTTACCTATCTTGTAATATTTAAATATTGTGTCTGCACATCACAGACCCAATGTGTCGTGCATAATGTTTAAATTCATTTTATAATCGTGATTTTTGATTGAGCAGAAGCTTTTGTTCAGGATCCTCCTATCTTTCTGTTGTAGTTCAGTCAATTTCCACATCTACGTCTACATGTCAATCTGCAGCTTTACTTATTCCTTTCTGTCGCCACATCTTATTCTATGATAGTTTCTCTAAATTGTTTTCTGTGCAAAGAGCTTCCAAAGACTGTTAATCGGTATGAAAACTTACTAAAATTTGTATTCTAGTCCAGCCGAGAGTCTCATCTGCACAGGAATTCTGAATTGCTTGTAATTACATGTGTTAAGTTTCCTCAAATGTAATTACACAATAATTGGCGTGTTCTGAAATGAGATGTGTGTCCTGTACAAACGATGCTTGCAGAGTGCTGTTGTCCATGGCTCTAATTTTTCGAAATCGTTTTTTTAGATATGGGAGTCTATGACACTCGTCCTCCTCGACCCAACTCGATCGAATTGCGCCGCAGCTACCAGTCCGAGCAGATCGATGGTAGTACCTACGAGCAGCTTCCTCCACAGATGGGTAATCAGTATGCGCCTACATTCGGAAACGGCATGGGAGGCCCCCAGCAGATGCAAATGCAGCATCAGCAAATGTACGACGCCGGGCTGTATCAGTCACATGCGCTCTACGGGCAAACGGGCCAGGGCGTCATGTCGCCGGAACCCATATACGGGCCGGGCACACCGACGCGCAATAAGCCGCGTCCCTCGCAGCCGCCACCGGCTCCGCCGTCGAATGGCAGCGGTGGCGGTACGCCCACAGCCTCGAATGCCAACACTCCGACAAGGGGCAGAAGTATGTCGACCAGTCGGGATGCCTTGCCACCTCCTCCGCCAGTTCCAGACGTCATTTCACCGATGTCCGGCATGAACGGCGCCAACAGTGGCCACATGGCGGTCAAACTGCTTGGGCGGGCAAACAGTTCGTCGGGAGCTGGATCTCCGCAGATGACTCCCAACAGCGTCCAGAATGCCAATGATATGGTCATGACGCAGCTTAACAACACTTTCCACAGCCTCGGTATGTCGGGCAACCAACTGAACTCTCTTAGCGACTTGCCGCCACCACCGCCAGTGCCAGATCAGGTTTGCATTACTGTTTCTTGGATACAAATTAATTTTATTAATTGCCATCACTTGCAGCACTCCCCCAAGATGTCGCCACCCAATGCTGCGCCACCGCCACCGCCTCCACCGCCACCTGTAGAGGAAGGCATGGGCAGTGGCAACCAGCACACGCTGCGCCCGCACCAAATTCTGCCCAAATCACTGGCCAATGGTGAAATGCAGCCTGGCCAACAAAATGGTGTGCCGCACATTGTTGCACCTAAAAAGATTATGCCTCCAATCTACGATCCACGCAACGATTTAATGAAGGCTATTCGTGATGGTGAGTTGAATGAAACTAGGCGTTACTGATTTGGTGGAGTATTGGTATATGTTAAGAAACAACGAAGTTATAATTTTGTTCCCTTTTTTCCAATTGCTTCTGATACAGTCGTCCGATTTTAATATAACTAAATTTCTAAAATGGCTTTAAAAAACTTTATCTCGTAGTAATAATACTTCATTATTATTTACAATTTTATTTCACTTTTTCCCCGATTGTTCTTATGGGAGCTATATGATATAGTAGGCCTATCCGGCCCGTTCCGACTTATATAATACCTGCCACTGAAATACGATTTTTTGGAAAGTTTCATCCAAATACTTTTAAACTGAAAGACTGGTTTGCGTAGGACGAACGGATATGGCTAGATAGACTCGTGACTAGTGATGCTCACTAAGAATAAATATACTTTATTGGGTCGGAAATGTGCCCTTTATTGCGTTGCAAACCCTTGACCGGAATAATAATATTTTCTGCAAGGGGGTATACAAATAGTATAACTAAGAAAAATAAATATGCCTTAATACCAAAGTTACAAAAATCACGGTTGAGCACGGGGACTTAAAAATGTTACGGTTTTACGCATTTTATTAACTTTTGTACTCTAATTATTTTTTTCAGGTATTACTCTACGCAAGGTTGAAAAGTCAGAGCAGAAAGAAATCGAACGAAACGCAGCGCCGCTGGATGTAGCTTCAATCTTGGCCAGACGTGTGGCTATCGAACTATCCGAGTCCGAAGACTCCGATAGTGAAGACGACAGCGAGGGCTGGATGGAACCGAACGAAACATCGGCTTGATCCCTGATTAACTCGTTAAAGCCTGACATAATTCTAAAAAACAAAAAGAAAAAGTAATTCCAAAGAGAATTAATCCATACGATGGTCTTAACCAGGCGTGGTAAACAATTGGATTACACAAAAGCACCAAAGCTTTTCTACCACCCTTTATACAATATACACCGAATCCTAAATAATATATCTAAAATCAAAACTTTAATAGAATTGTATATACACCAACGAGTAATTATCGTTAAAGTAATCGCTATAGTAAACGCATTTGAATTTTAAGCCTAGACGACTATCGAGGAGGAACCAAAACACTTGGCAGTTTTGGCGCTTCTTTTGGAGTCGAGGCCTAAATAGATATGGGCTTCTGTATCATAGTAGTCGGTGTTTGGATATTAAATTATAATTAATCGATATTATCACTGAACTCAATCCTACCACAACTTGCAATCGATACGATTAATATAAATATAAAACATTTATCCAAATTAATAATTTAGAATTTTGTAAATACAACAAATACATTAAATATCGAACTCTGTAGCATTTCAATATACTCAACAAGCTATGAATTTGTATTATCCTTGTGAAAGTTAAATATTTGTATAATTAAGAACGCATGATTCGAGAAAATAAGCAGCCATGGACTGGGTGGCAAGCGAACACGCATGTATGTAATTTTTCTTTATATAAAGTAAAATATATAATATAAATAAAGTAATTATACTCCAAATAAAAAAAGGCTTTTCGTGGAGTTAATGTATTTTTTTATTGGTAATTTAAATATTTAACAGATTTTATTTTTGTTAAGCTTTAATACCAGACGTATAAGTCGAATGTATTTTTATATGCGGTAATGATATTAGTTTTTCCATCCAAGGCTTTTGGTACAGAATAATTGTTGTGCAAATTGAGTTGCTTTTATACTTAAATGCCTAAAGAAAATAAGATAATATTGGTAAAACAAAAAAGGCTGGTTTCTTTCTTTGCCTATATGCGTTCAAAACTCAAACTTAGGTATATCAATTTATAGATAATAAAACTTCTTTTCGAGAGCATTCTGCGGAATAGCGTGCAAGTTTGTACCGACAAGGGTAGCAAGTTTTTTAGCATACTGGCATACGGCCGGCACACGTGTGGTGCCTGACCAGTTATAGTACAAATGACACATTTTGTAGGTAAGCCTCTGCATTTTGTCCGGACTGATTCCCATGTTGCTGTAAACTACGTTGTAGCTGGTCGGTGACACTGTTCCCTGCCTAACTTGCTGCGATACCAGGTAAAAATCATACCGCTCTGGTAGAGTAACAACGTCATCGACTACAGTTCCAGGCGGAGGATTTTGCCCGTTGGCAAAGAATCGGGCGTTCATCGATTTGGTGACCACAATGTAAGCCAACTGCGGTGGTTCGCTACTGGCCCGCTTGTACTCAGCGTCCAACTTCTCCACAATATCCTTTACTTCATACTCAAACAGCTGCTTTAGAGAGCCTGAGCTAACGCCGTCTCGATAAAATACAATACGCGTAGGCAACTTTTTATGCTCTCGCGAATACTGCCGCAGGGCCTTTGCTATCATTGGCCAAAGGGTGTTGGACAGCACATCAAAAGCACTGCACTCCGAGACAGTGCTGAAATACGTGGAGTTCTGCTGGAGATCCATGGAAGCGACCAATGCTCCGTAAGCCCTCTTGCGATCACGTGTACTCTTCGCAATGTCAAAACCGATTGTCATTAACCCAGACAATGGCAGCTCGATCATCCACGGAGTATATCCCAACTTGCAATTTAATTGGATTGCTATTTTGGTGGCAATGCTCATAAGGCCACGATTCTTAGCCGTTTTAATCGTGACAACTTGAGTTGGCACAGCTCTATCAACATATCCTCTCTTTTTAATCGACGAGTATCTGAAATAAACAAAATGTATTTTAGTATGTGTATTTTATAATATTTAATCTTATATATATAACCCCTGAAAAAAATGTTAATGTTATTATTTAAAAAATTATATTAATATTTGACTTTAAAACCGGAATATAAACCTTTCAACGTTGTTGTTGGGAACAAGGCATAAGATAAGTTTGGGATCCATGCGAGCACAATCATCCAGAGCTCGCACATAAGTTGCCGTGCGATCGTCATAAATTTTGACTCTATAATTAAAATAAAAGACAAAGTTTAAACCAAAATAAAATAATATTCACCCAAAACCTCGCTTTACGTTTGTTATAAGAGTGTTCTGCACCCGCAAACCGAAGTATGGATTTTTTTGATAACCTACTCATGGGGGCTTCTGAATTTCATGCCCATTCCATTAGCTGCCCTAAACAAATTCTCTAACAGAATTTTAAGTTCGTAAGAGTTTCTCTCTGGTGCGATTACAGCCCAGCGATCGATCCCTTCGCTGGGCGTGGTGAGCATCTTTTGGTCTCTGAAACTTCTTGTCCAATCAGCGTTTTCTCCAGAAGGAACCCTGAAAACATCTTTAAGTAAATACATGTTCAGTTAATATTTTCTTATGCTTACTTTCCGTGATGGAACACTATCTTCTGCTGTTCAATTACGCGGCCTTGTACCTCAGTAAGATTCTGGTCCATATCCATGTGCCAGTCTCTCAACACTTTAACACTCTCAGGAGTGTTTTGCAAGCGGTGGTTGAAAGTGCGCAATCTATCAATGCGTCTATTGGGATTCATTCGTGTGTATTCACCCATGGCTTTCATTAACCTGTTAATTAAAGTTCAAGTTAAAATGTGTCAATGTGTAGTCCGGGCTACCGGGGCAAGTATGTTCTGCAGAAACAATGTCTGCTGCACAAAAATCTTTCAGTAGTTCCACTGAAGAAACAAATATTTGTTTCTCGATTTTCCCCTGATCAAACATCTTCTGATGTACCGTCTTTTATACAAGACAAAACTTAAGCCTATAGCAATAATGTAAAGAAGGAAAAGTTTCACTTTTGCTCGGATAATATGGTTGTAAAATAGTTCCAAGCTAAGATAAAAACAAGAAAGAAAAGCTAACTTCGGGCGGAGCCGAAGTTGATATACCCTTGCAGAATACTCTGTAAATTATATTCTCCAAAATTATTCATATGATGCATTCTTAATACTCATAAAAAATCCCAACTTCCTAACTTTAAAAACACCAAAGTTATGGCATTTCCAATCGTTCAGTTATATGGCAGCTATAGGATATAGTCGGCCGATCCTTATGAAATTTAATAGGTCGGATTGATTGGCCAAAAATAAGACCCATGGAAAATCCCAACTTCCTAACTTAACAAACACCAAAGTTTTGGCATTTCCGATTAATCAGTTATATAGCGGCTATAGGATATAGTCGTCCGATTCTTATGAAATTTGGTAGATCGAATTGATTGGCCAAATATAAAACCCATAGAAAATCCCAACTTCCTAACTTTACAAACACGAAAGTTATGGCATTTCCGATCAATCAGTTATATGGCAGCTATAGGATATAGTCGTCCGATCCCGGCCGTTCCGACTTATATACTGCGTGCAAAGGAAAGAAGGGTGTGTGCAAAGTTTCAATTCGATAGCTTTAAAACTGAGAGACTAGTTTGCGTAGAAACAGACAGACGGACAGACGGACAGACAGACGGATAGACGGACAGACGGACAGACGGACATGGCTATATCAACTCAGGAGGTCATCCTGATCAAGAATATATATACTTTATAGGGTCGGAGATGTCTCCTTCACTGCGTTGCACACTTTTGACCAAAATTATAATACCCTCTGCAAGGGTATAAAGAAGGGGCCCGTGGGAGTCAAACATTCTAGTCGAGGGGAAACCAATGTACCATCTTCAAAAAACTTCTAACCTTCTTTCCCATCAGAACGTTATCTCTAGCAAACAATGTTCGAAATTCACTAGGTCGCTTCCTTGACTTGTGAATCTGTTCAGGGTGACACTACTCACGCTACCTAAAAATCCTACTATCGAAGTGATAATCGACCGTTATAGAAGAAAAATACTTTTTAAAAATTGTATTTTTATAATCTCCGTGTTTCCTCCGAAGTCTCTTGGCCCGCTTTTGCTTACAATATTTATAAACCTCAGTTATAAGTCATTCCAGCGTACTTAAGTACGCAGGTGATGTTAAATTACGCCTGCAGTAAAAGGATATTTCCTGCCATTTAGACTTACAATCCGATTAAGATAACTTTTAAGCTGACGACTTTTTATCGGGTCAATCCGAAATATACGACTAAGTAGCAGCTCTTTGGATAGAGTAAAACTTGTAAACGATCTTGGCGTCCTTTTGGACTCAGAACTAAAGTTTTCTGATCATATTTCGTCCATAGTTAATAAGGCCAGAGGCGTGATTGGTTTTATTAAGAGGTGGTCAAAATAATTCAATGATCCTTATGTCACTAAAACCCAAAACTATTTATTCACATTACTTGTAAGGATCTGCATCAAAAGTCTGTTAATTTGTCTAACTGCCTGTCACTATGGGATTGCCCACTCTGCGCAAGTTTTTTCAAACTTATGCCACTTATGCGCACACAAATCAAACAATTATAAAAAAAGGATATGTAAGCTAGAAAGCACCAACGTTAGCTGTTAGAACAATGACGTTATTGGTTTTAATTCTTACTGAAAGTTCGAGCGCATGTTATCATTGATCCCAGTCACGCGGCAAAGCTCGGGAACAAGAACCACCAATTCACTGGCATTCGTTTTCTGAGCTTTGTCCCTATTTTTCGATATCAACAGAGGCTGATTATGGTCCCGAATGCGAATGTTATATTTCTGAAAGAAAAGCAATAGGTAATAACAAGAGACCGATATTCTTGGCATATGGGTGACTTACCGACTGGTAGTACTCCACAAAACTGATATCCCTCCCTTTGCAACTGAACGTTGACTTTGGGGTTTGCCCAAAGTCTACATCATTGATTCGGTAAGTTTTGTTATTGTAATCTGTAAGAACGATCAAATCCAAAACATTCAAACGGAATTCATCCTGGTGCCGAGACGGGTTTTGTGAGCAACGTCGCATTATATCATAAATGGTTTCAGTTCTCATCACTTTATGAGCTATTTCTGTGCACAATAGAATGTTTTTTTCATGCTGGCGGATCGATGTTTCATAGCCCGGCCACAGTTCCATTTTGTGCTCTCTTATTTCGATCTAAAATTGAAAATATACCATTTTCAATATACTAAAAAATGTGCTAATAGTTTTTACCTTAGCGTAGGGATCGAAGAGATTGCGACCGACTAATTCCAGCTTTAAGCCCTTCATGGAGCGGCGCAAAATTAGATTCAAAACCTGCAAAAAGCGAGGCTCCGCTGTCGATATAAATCCTACGCACTTGATCGATATTGTGTAGTCAATATCAAGCTTAGACTTTCCTCGCAGCACGGTAAGCTCCTGCTCGAATTTCCGAGTGGTAAACAGTTGCAACCCGTCAAAGAGGTAACCAGATCCCAAGAAGCTCGCGTGATTCGACAAGATTCCCATCCGGACGCGTGGGTTCTCGATGCTCGGCTCGAATTCCACGTGGTAATGCACGATACGCCACTCCGGCTTAGTATTTATGCGGAAGAAGTTCGTTTGCAGCCTAATCGGCCTTCCATCCTTTCCCAATTTAGATACTAATTCAGCAGGACGGGTATTTACGATGTCAAAACGATCACCCCTCGGGCGACGATCTGCAGAACCACCTTCCTCACGTCTTTCTTGCCTGGGAGCTGCAGCCGGTACCTGGCTACCTCCGGGTCTCTCTTGATCATGTGGAAGGCTACTGCGTTCAACGCGTGGACCTGATCTCGAACCCCCTGGCCGGAAATCAGAGCTTGGGGGTTCTGCACGAGTATCCGATTTCGATCCACCCGAATAAGACCCTTTGTATATTTTGCTCCGCTGCATAAAAATTAAGATTAATTAAAACACAGCGATTTATGTGTAAATCAAACAAAAAAAAGGAGGCTACTCTACATTATATACATATACATTGTTGGATCTGCGCCACTAACAAAGTCGAAATTGCGTACTTTTACAATGTAACTTTGTAAAGTAATTGGCGATTATATTGGTTTAATTGGTTTTTTATTGTATATAAGTTGTATATAACAGTAAATTAATGATCATATCTAAAATTATTTTGTTTGCTTGCTGTCCCAATTATTACGTTCGTTGGTTGTTTATTTATTCTGTGATAAGACAATAAAAACTACTACAAGTACAAATTTGTATATGTGTATTTTTATGAAAAGCGTTTTTAGCATCTCCTTCTTGGAAAAAAAAACGAAGAGAGAGACAAAAGTATAGAAAAAAAATATATTGACTTAGTCTGCAACTTCTCTACAACAAAGAATGTGTTTCTTTAAATTCTAAATCGCAAGTCATCCTTGTAGAGTTTTTAATTAAAAACATTAATTGAATTACATAGAGGAACTTACATTTTTCTTTATTTCTTCCCTTTCACATACACATCTTCAACAACTCTGAGCAAAGAAAAATAAGAGGACAAAAGTATGGCAAAGACAGAGCATTTGTGTTTAGATGTTCAAAGCTCAGTACAATGTATGCAAAAGGCATACATATTTTCGTGGAATACTATAAAAGATTCACTTTGAAGATTCGCTTGCTCAACAAAAATCGGAAATGGGCTTACGATTTGCACTGAGATTTTCATGTCTGCATAAAAACGACGCGGTTTTATATTTCCTCTTAATGTACTGTCCAGGAAATATAAAGTCGAGTATTTCTTGAGCATATTCATTGTGACATTTGTTTGTTTATTTAATGCTGATTGTTAGTGGTTTCTTATTGGGACAAACTTCGTACATAGAAACACGCATATTCCTGTTTATACACAAGTACTCTAAATGACCGCCAAAAGAAATTTGATGTAAATACATATGTATATATGTTATTATATATATATGTACATATGCATGTATGTACATAAATATATATGTATATAAATATGTGTGTGGGACGTCATAACACAATTATGTTAAAATTCCTTCAAGGAAACAGTTTTTACTGTTTCGAAGTGGACCGCCTTTGCCAGTATTTAGTTAAATTATAAAATTACGTACCGGCTCATCTCTACTTCCTCGGGAAGTGGATGGTTCATCTTCATCAAGTTGACGCCTGCGTCCACGAGCTTGATCGTCAGCCATTTCTTATTTCCACTTTTTTACTTACGAAAATCCTAGCGAAGAATGAATCGGGAGCGAGAGCTTAGCTTCAAAACTGACGCGCTGCTAGAGGTGGACTTTGATAGTACTATCCATTTATCGAACTCAATGATAAAAACCCATAATACCCATACCCACTGACAACATTCCACCATATAAAACATAAAAATAAACATAAGAAAACTAACAACGTGTTCTCGGTTTTATTTTTTGTAAATCGTCTGCTGAACAAAAAGTTAGCTTTTTTAATATATCTCATCCTGAAAAAGGGTATGAGGGTAATCTTTTTTGTCAGATATTGCAAATAATACTGTTTAATTAAATGGTATGAAATAATGGAAATAATGGCTTATCTCAACTTGTAATTAATAGTAAATGGTTGGGAAGCGTTACTGCTTTTGTAACAACGTGCAACATTTTGATATATGTATGTACCACGTATATCACGTATTTAAATCTCACGGTTAATGCAACTATATCCTATGCATGCCAACAAACAACCGGCAGGCAACAGTTTCAAACAGATATGTATATTTTTTTGTCAAAGCAAATACAATTTGAGAAAAATACCAATACTAACAATACACTTTCATATCCCACTGAAATGCGATTTTCTCAAAAACTGTGAATACAATTTTTATAAAATTTTCCAGAAACTTTACTTAAGCTCCCATAAATAGGTCTATTTGCACGGCATTTTGGAACACGATCTGTGAAGGACTTTATTTCTAATTCAATTTTGTAGTCCTTTTTTGTATGGGCTGACTCAGACACTTGCCCACTGTTAGCGATTTTCTCCAAAACTGTAGATACGATTTTTATTCAATTTTGATGATATATCCTTAAAAAACCGTCCTTAAAGCTGATCTAGCGTGCAACTTGACACACGCTCTGTGAGTGGAGATATTGTAAAAAGTGTGGGGAGCCGATTTTTCAAATGCATTTTTAAAATGCTAGCAGACCCGCCATATGTTCAAATCCTATATATAAAGTTAAAGTTTCGTTTTTAATATTTTAAAAGTTTTAAGTTACATTTAAAAGTGTTTGGGTACGTTTCTAAATAGCGAGAAAATCAAAGAATAACAGCAGCCGACGTGTTCCATAGTTTACCGTTCCGCCATCGCCGCTAAGTCACTGAGGCTAATTTGACGCTCATCGTTGCTAGAGCCTTAAAATACCATAGATATAATTGCAGGCATTCTGAGTGGAGGTATTTTCAAAGATATGTACAACAGCCACACTAAATTAATTATAAACAAAACAAGTTAAAATGGAAGATATACAAATATTTGAGAGGTCTCTAAAAGACCTAGAATGTTTTAAAGACTTTCAAAGTTTTGTCAGTCCCAAAAACAATGGTCAAGTGCGAGCAACCCATATGAAGAAGACGCACCCACGATTTAACCCTCTGACTGATCTTAATGAGAACCAATTCCGAATAAAATACCGGTACACCAAAGAAAATCTTCGCCGAATTATTGAAATTGTGCGTGACGACCTCGAAATTGAATACTACGAGCCATTAAAAAGGGAGCAAGTTCCAATAGATCTACAAATTCTATCCGCAATTCGGCTTTGGGGCGGAACAGAGGTAAATAAAATTTCTGTATAAGAGATTTTTATGAATTTGTATGTACCCCAAAACCGAGAATACAAACTTTTTTAAATTGACCGTTAGAAAAGTTTTTTTTATAAACCTGGTATTAATTAATTGATTAATTTATTTTAGCACCCAAAACTGACTGCAATGGCCCATGGCGTTAGTTTACGTACTTTGGCGAAAATCACAAGGCGCGTTGCTTCTGTTTTGTCATCCAAAGCTTCCCGGTATATCAGAATGCCGGCCACTCTTTCCGAAAAGGAGCGAATGATGTGTTCGTTTCAAGCAATTGCGAATATGCCGCAGGTCATCGGTGCACTACTGCAAACAACTGTGAGATTTCAACCGGAAAACTTGGCAGCAGAAGATCTTGATGGGGAAAACCCCTTTTCTCCAAGGGAAGAGGAGCTTCACTTACAAATTGTGTGCGATGCAGCCCAAAAAATAAGAGACCTTGATATTCGACTAATCGAAGAACATTCAATGCTCACTGACACTGAGATGTTTGCTCTGTCTAAAATAAAGGAGCGGTTCGAACAAAATGAGTTTCGTGGACGCATTCTGCTCGGAAACGAAATGGTCCGTTGTTCCTCATCCCTGTTTACTCCAGTTCGATTTCCAAGGAACCAATCCGAAGAGCTCTACAACCATGCCCACTCAATCACCTATGCCTCCGCCAGAAAATGCCTCAACCTGTTGATGAGTCGCTTCGGTATCCTTGGAACTGAAATACTGGGCTCCCATGGCTCTGCCAAGCAAACGATTACAGCCCTATCCATTCTGCACAACATGGCAATGGAGTGGGCAGACCCCAGCATAGGTAAGCTAATATTTTTAATCAAAGATTCTTCGAGTTGTGTTTTCATATTTAAAATCTATCTTTCCTCAGATACTGAACAGAACATTTCACCATTCAATTCAACTTTCTTCAATTCGATAGGAAGAGCACCAAAATCTGGGGAAGACAGCAATAGAAGACAATTTATTAAAATCCATTTTGCATCCCAATAAATGCAATACCTATTTACACAAAAAAACACATTTTTATTAAAATATAAGCTGTTATAGCTTAGGTTTGTACTGCAATAATAAAATTTCGGAAATACATATTTGGATTTTCACTTTTAAATGAGTCTTTAATTAAAATGTAATGTTTGGAAATTGAGCTGTTGTGATTTTCAAAGAAAACGATGGTGTTTTTTATGGTTTGTATAGATTCTCGCTTGTTTATGATGCTCTAAAATATAAAAATTTTATAACGAGAATAATTTCACATGTATTGAGCTTTAAACGTTATTATAATGCCAGCGAAAAAGATAAAATTACAAATGAAGTTCAACTGATAATAACAATATCCTTGACCCAAGTAACGAATCAATAACCCTTTGACCTAGTTTTTTTTATTAAATTACCCCTTTTGCCCAAGAAGATCGAGGACAACTGTTTATAACGACGTTTTGAATTATTTGACATAAGCTGCTTCGAATTTATGCTACATTTATTATACAATTTTAAGGGAACTCCCCCAAAGTGCATAGAAAATAGCTATCGGCAGTAGCTGCTGCGTGCGCAATCGATATGTATCGCTTGGCAGTACTCTGAAATGGTCACGCTACCATCTCCAAACTGTGCACATGGATATTATATTTCTTCAAAATAGTAGTTTAGTTTTATTTGTCGTAGGCTGTGAAAAGTTTTAGTGAAATAATAAGAATTTCAGTACAAACGCTGAACTGGAAGCTACTATATAAGCCAAATAATTGTAGACGAAATCGTGCATTTGTTATAAATTATATTGTAGGTGTATTTTCGCAATCATAAAACCCTTCGTACCTAAATCGCAGGATGTTTCGTTTTTTAGTTTTGCCTCCATTTACTTGGCGCAATTTTCGTGCTGGCAATGTAATCACTCCGAGCTGACGACAAGTGCTGGTGACCTAGATTTTGGGAGTCCTGCGCTTGAAACACCACCGCCACCGCAATACTCTGCTCCGTTCGCCTGTTAATCCTTCCTGCAGCAACAAAGTAAAGGTCACAAAACGCGAGGCAAGTAAGTTTTTGTACATTTGACCTGGTTTACGGAGTGGCAGCTATTTCGGGGGGTTAATATATAATGTATTCACCGTCAGAGTGCCATCTCGCATTCTGCCTTCTCTCTATCCACCAGATATGATTAATCCGCATCCGTAACCTTACGTCCAAATCCGATCAGATATCATTCACAGCATATAAACTTGTTTTAGGCCTTTTTTTTGGGTTAGCGGAGTCAGAGACCACAACGAGCTTAGAACGTACTATATGACCAGGTGACTAGGACATGCTGACATGCGTAACAACAGCGGCTATAATATCCCGGCCAGCAACAGTCTGAACAACAACGCAGCACCTGCCCCACGTTACTGCAATGCGGACAATACGTTTTGCTACTATAACTACGATAACTGCAACCTGAATGCTCCCGGATGGAGTAGCCGTCAGAGCCAGAATCAAAATCAAGTTCCCAACCAGAACCACAACCTGCCGTCAAAGCGAATTCCCACCAAGCAAGCTGCCAGATCAAACTATCATCAATCGGCGGCCAATTCGGCGCCGGATTCCTCGCTCTACGCCGATGCATTTGGCCAGCACTCCCTGGTCAACCAGCGTATAGCTGGCAACAAGAGCTGCGAGTACGTCTACCAGACTGTTCGACGATCGGAGGATCAGCATTCCAATGGGCAGTACAAGCTGACAAGGCCCTATGCCGCTGACAAGGAGCAACAGCAGATGTTGCTGCAGTCATCCATCGTTTACTTCGATCCGGAGCTAAAGAAACGGAAAGCCCGAGCGGGACGTATGTCCTCTGATTATCTGGACAATAGTCCGGACCGATTTCGGGCCCTCAATTCCCCCTCACCAGAGCCGACCTGGGATACCATACTGTAATTTTGCAATTGCATTTTTGTTATTTGTCCTGCTTGTTGAAACTACATACCTCCAGTACACGCACACACACGTATTTTGTTGTTGTTGTGTTCGAGTCTTACAATTACCATTTGGAAAACAACCGATAGATACCACACAAAACTCTAGTTGCGACTACATAACCATATACCCACAAACACTTATTGAACATAGATGTGTAAACAATAACATATTCCTTTGTTCGTCAGCTCGGTGTTAACCGTTTTCTGTTCTCGTTTTTCAGCTCAGAACGGCCGACGCAGTATCAGACGACAAACCAGCACTATCAGCACTATTTTTCGTACTTTTACAATCGTGGAGCGGAGAAACTGTCGAAGTCCCCGGTTGTCGTTGCCAATAGCCGCAAACTGCCAATGAGTAAATTCCAAAAGTCCGGCGCCAGTCGCAGGGATTCGCGAGATGTCGATGACACCGTCATTATTGGTCGAAGGGACAATTCGGAGGACAGGAACTGGCAGAGTCCAAAATATGAGAAGCACGTTCTGAAGGAGAAGCTGCCGAGCAACGATGTGGAAGCGGATTACCTGGATAACGGCTGGGGAGAAGCCGGGAGCGGCGACGATTACAGGGATATCAAGGATGCCTATGACCCAGCCATTGTTATAGATAACGGCCTGGATCAGGTCCATCGACGCTATTGCAGAATGACCGAGAATACGGTCCTGGATGATTCGGGAGATACTCTAATCAATAACAACAATAATGAATTAAAAGTCATGCGGAAATCGACAGATCAACCCGTGCCCCGGTTGCCGATGACGCCAAAGAGGGCCAAAGGTGGAGCCGTGTCCGCCAAGAAACCAATGCCCACGGTTCACCGGGTTCTGCTGTACAGCACACAAAGTCCACGGATGGGCCGAAAGCAACAGTTTGCCACCCAGCGTCTTAGTATAAAACAGCAAAACTCCAAATCATTAGGTGGCGGCGACGAGGGACAAACGGTTATTTTGCTGGAGCCGGAATCAAAACAGGAAGACCACCGCAGTGTCATTGACTTTGATCGTAATGACGACTTCGACGAAGATGATGACCTCGACAATCGTAAGAAAAGTTTCACAGTGCCTCAAATTTTAATTCGGATACAATTTGAAAAATTGGAATTGATAAAGTTTAACTTTTTCAAATTAAAGTATTTCAAAATATTCGAACATATCTTTTCAATTCAATTGGTCAGAATAATGACACTGTCCGAAGTATTTAGCTGTTTATTTAATTTATGTTTTTTTTCATGCTCATTACACTTAATAGTTTCAAATTTTGACGAAAGCGACACAGCAAGTGTCATCTCGGACACCGAAGACGGTTATCGTGCCCATGCCTACAAGTTAACACATTCCGTGGATCGGTTTTCATCACCCCAAAGCACGCCCAGCTTTTTGTCTTCTCAATCTTCTGAGGATGATCTTAAAAATCCGGATTCCCTCCTCGTTCCCAGTTTGTTTCCCTACGTTCCCCCCTATCTGTCCTTCTCGTCGAACACAAAAAAGGGTCCGCGCGTGCCGCCGGATCTTCATCGAGTACTCAAGTGGCGCATCACCAATATAATGCCAAAGGTTGTTCGCCTGATTCTGGCCAACAGCGGAATGCGAATGTTGAAAAGTGAGTTGCTTAACATAAATAGATTTTGATTAAATGAGATTCTTCGACAGAAACTAATGATTGGATGGGTGTTTGGGGCAAGCATTTAAAGTCGCCGTGCTTTAAGGCCATTCGGTCATACCAAAAAATCAACCATTTACCTGGCTCATTTCGCATCGGTCGAAAGGATTCGTGCTGGAAAAATCTCCAAAGGCAGATGGGCAAGCACAGCAACAAGGAATTCGGATTCATGCCGCGCACCTATATTATTCCCAATGATCTGGGTGCATTGCGCAGGCACTGGCCGAAGTATTCCCAGCGAAATACGAAGTGGATTATAAAGCCACCGGCCAGTGCTCGGGGGGCTGGAATTAGGGTTATTAACCGGTGGGGTCAGATCCCCAAGCGAAGGCCTCTTATCGTACAGAAGTAAGTAACATACGGATAAATAAAATGTTAAGTGTTAATCATCTGAGAGTTCTCCCATGATTTCTTTTCGATATCTTTCATTGGAAAATTACGTTTTAAATAGTAGAGGGATTCACCTCAATTAACCATCGATGACTAAATGCTTTGTCTATTACTTTAATAGGTATATTGAACGGCCACTTCTTATAAATGGAAGCAAATTTGACCTGCGTCTATATGTCCTTGTTACATCTGTTAATCCCTTGCGAGTTTTCATGTATCACAACGGATTGGCTCGATTTGCTTCTGGTAAATATCTTTTCAATCCGAGTAAGCAATAAATAATCAGACTGTCTTATGTGTAGTGAAGTACAGTGCTAAGACGGACACTTTAAACGATCGGTGTATGCACTTGACCAACTACAGCATCAACAAGTTCTCCTCGAATTATTCAAAAAACGAAGATGTCAATGCCTGTCACGGGCATAAGTGGACCATCAAGTCTCTGTGGACGTATTTGGCAAACCGAGGGGTTCGTACTGACTGCCTGTGGGAAGCTCTTCGAAGTTTGGTCCTTCGTACGATTCTTGCTGGCGAGAATGGCATTAACAGCATGATCAGAGCAAATGTAGAATCCAAATACAGCTGCTTCGAGCTGTTTGGCTTTGATGTAATTTTGGACTCCGACCTGGTTCCTTGGCTTTTGGAAGTCAATATATCTCCGAGCTTACACTCGGAACTGCCACTAGATGCCCATGTCAAGGCGCCTTTAGTGCAGGGCGTTCTGAACACGGCTTTGTACAACGTGAGTTGTGTTATCATAAATTCAAATAAGTTATCACATTCACATATACAATAATAGGTACCTCCAAAACTATCTTTGGATAAGCAAAAAGAACTGGCCGCAGAATTTTCGTTTCCTCCTGGCACGCAAATGTGCTACGACAAACGGCTTTATATCAACTATTTATCTCGCGAAGAAAAGGTCAAACATAACACCTTCACAAGAAAGTCTATGGAAGATCGAAACGAGGTACGGGACAAAATATGTTATACATACTGAAATGAAAGTTAACATTTTTTATCACAATAGTATGTAAATGCGATCCTGAATAATCTTACTCCCGATGATGTGCGGTGCCTTATCATAGCCGAGGATGAACTGGCACGATGTGCACCATTGGAACGTATTTTTCCAACAGATCAAACCTATAAGTACCTTAAATACAACGACAGTCCACGGTATTATAATCGCCTTTTGGATGCCTGGGAATCGCGCTACGCTAACAATCGCACAGAAGGCATTGCGTTGTTGCGCGACTATTGTCAAAACAAATATCACCTTCAGGTCCCAACACCTCCAGCTAAAAAGGTGAGATCTTTATTCATCAATGGCGCAAAAGCTTTTCACAACACTCATTTTAATGAAACGTAAAATAAAATAACAACTGATAGGGCAGGATATTTCATTAATATTACAAGTTTTCTAATTTGGTTATTCTGTTTTGTTTACCAAAAATAAGTTATCTTGTTTGGTTTAAGTGCGTACTGCCCTGTATTTTATATATACACTAAGTATTTCCCACTTTTAAATTATTTTATACACAAAAATACTATCTTAAAAATCAGTTAAAATATTCATAAATTCTCGACTCTTGTTAAATTTTGAGGGCTGTTGGAGATTTGTACAATCGTTCTTTTGGCGGTGCCGTGCTCTTTGCCATCGTAAGTCTTAATTGTTGACCTCGCAGAGTCAAAGTAAAATAAAGTCTCGAATATTAGTAGATAGAAGAAAACCAGTAAGCTTGTTATAATATTGTATTGTCTTTATTTGATATATATTCAGGACAACAAAGTGTATTTGTCATCTCTACCGGTTAACTACCATAACGTACAAATCTTTTGTTTTCTTTACCAGTAATGCATAGGTAAATAACGAAGCTTAAATAAAATTAAAAAGTAGAGGGATGGTCAAATAGTGATGTTCTCTTTTGCCAACAGGCCCATACATAGTTCTAAATCCAGATGTTTTGTGTAATTGAAATGTTCTTATAGAAATAAAAAAATGTTCACCGAATCCATATGTATTGCATAGTGTTACCTTTTTGTGTTATTCTGTTCTACGTTACCATCACTATAATTTCTTTTTATGTCTCTACGTATTTGTATATGAAGTATATTGAAGGTGATCACACTGCATACTCCTTACACCTGAGTCCAGAACAAGAATTTCTTTCAACGTCAGGTGGGTTTTTTTAACAGTAATTCAACTCAAACGGCTGTCCATAACTAGCTTTTCCAACGCTGACCTCAGAAATATCATAAAAACATTTTTATAAGGCATATGATTGTAAATTTTCAACATCGGACCATCGCAAAAAAATGCGCCAAAGATCTTAATTCAGTAGTATATAATTTTAAGTAATATTTTCACAAAACCATTATATTATAAGGGTAAATACCGTATGGATTTCTCGTATTTTTTTCAATCTCATTTGATTTTAATATAGCTCAAAAATATTAGGGATCTCTTTTTACATTTGTTAATATTGATTGGTTAAAAACGAACATGTTTTCGTCATCCGAGTAGTTATTCAAGATACCCGTAGTGCAGCTCCCGAACCCCTTTATCTCAAAGAAGAAATATTTAATTAAAAAAATAAAACTTAAAATTGTTTTTTTTTTGTAGGTAGTCTTTTTTTTAAAGTCGATCGGAAAGAAGCGGAGATCTTCTTACGTTGGGTAATTCTTTGTTTTGTCATTACCCTATGAAACTATACCGTTTAAAATCCAGAGCTGTTGCGGCTATGTGTTACACTTACAATACAAATCATTTTAATATTTAGTTAGCTCTTGATTTTATTAAAAGCAAGAGGTTATGTTTTACTGCTAAATCAAAGCATTAAATTAGGCACGTACAAAATGCATTAATAATAAAAACTATGCTTCATTTACTCCAAATTCTCAACCAACATCTTATTATAAACATTCTTACTAAATGTTTATTTAAAAAAAAAAAATTTATGCAAAAACCTTAAGCTTCAAATTTAAAATTAAGATACAAGATGAAATATGTACATCATGGATCTTCTTATTAATTAAGCGTACTGCTTCCCTGCCATTTGAATCTGGCATACTAGTAGTGTTTAATATTAGGGTAATTTCAGTCAGAAGCGTGGAACATATCCGACTGTAAAAAACTAAAATATGTTGTTGATTAGTATCGTTAACCGAGTCAGTCTATCCATGTCCGTTTGTAAATTAATCTCTCACTTTTAAAGCCTTTTCCCAAAAGTCGCATTCCTATTGCTGGTAGTAAATAAGTCGGAACACTCTGGATTTTACGAATATTGCTGCCATTGAAACAGTCGGAAAAAGCCTAAATTACTAGTAGGAAAAAATAGAAACACTACATAATATCCATAATACATTCTTTTAGAAACTAAAACTTTCTACTCTTTTCTCCTTTTTATACCCTTTCAGACGGTATTATAATTTCAGTCAAAAGTTTGCAACGCAGTAAAGGAGACATTTCCTATAGGGTCGAAAAGTATATATATTGTTGATTTAGAGTCGATCTAGCCATGTCCGTCTGTTCGTAAGTCCGTCCGTTTCTACCCAAACTAGTCCCTCAGTTTTAAATCTATCTGCTTAAAACTTTTCCAAAAGTTGTCTTTCTATTGCAGGTAGTATATACGGATCGGACGACTATATCATATAGCTCCCATAGGTTATTATATAAATACGATGGAATTACGGCTTTAATTAAATTAAAATTGTACATCTATATCATACAGCAACAAAAATAAAAAAAAAAAAAAATATTTTGCTGTTTTTCTATCTATCTAATTATTTCTTTAAGATATGGCAATTATTTACTATATCAGAATTACGTTTTTAGTTTTTTCAAAATCGGACAACAATAATATCGACATAGCTTTATTCTTTTTAGTAATATAGGCATAGAATTCGAAAATTAGTCGTTTTGTAATAACTGCAAGGGTATATAAACTTCGTCTTGCCGAATTTTGCTTCCTTTCTGGTTTTTTACTGTCATTATTTGCTATTTTATCTTGTCTCAAAAAGAGTGCTTATCTTTTCAATAATTTTCGATTGCAAAATCATTCGGGGTTGCTTATACAAAAATTATGGAAGAACATAAATTCCTATGCAAAGGTTTCTATAAAAAAAGTTGATTATGTAAAGGTTGCTTATATAGAATGATTACTGTATATATTCGTTTTGAAGAATATTACCTTTTTGTTATAGCTGCCAGGGTATATAAACTTCGGCTTGCCGAATTTCTATTCCATTTTTTTTTTTAATAAATTTGAGTTGAAATCCTTTTTAAACGATGTGGTACACAAATTTATTCTACCAATTCTCGCTTTTAGTTATCCCTATTTTTTAAAAACCAAATGTAGTGCCTTTTTAACACTTCATTACAATTTTGTGCCTTAACAAATGTCATTTATATCGTTGTACACTGTAAAAAAAACTTAATTTTTCTTAGAAATTTTATTTTGTTATCAATCCATGTTTTAATTCCGATTCTTTGCAAGTCATAGCAATGTAATCTTTTTTTCTTTTTAAACATAAATATAGCTAAAAAGTTTTTTTTATTGTCTTATCGTTATTTCAAATTAAATCAATACGTTTTGGTGTAATTGTAAATTTGCAGGATTACTTCATCAAGTTTATGAGATGGATTTTAAAGTGACAGTCGCTGCCATCGTATTATTGGTAGTCATTATTGTTATTGTTAGTGCAATTACCTTAGTTTTAATAACATATGTATATATTTGATATTTAATATAATAAATTCAGATGTATTTGTAAATAGGTTATTAAAATATTTAAATCAAAATGTACTCTGTTGGGACATTACCAAAATTGCATAATTCGTAACTAAATTGTGATCTGGTTTTTTTATAATAGATTGGAATAGTGTTATTGCTAAAGCCTAACATATTATAAAACTCTTAGAAATTACTAAATCAGTTGATACGTTGTAATTGATTAATTATAGTAAACTGCCAATCATTAAAAGCCCTAATAAATGATGTGTTTACATAATACAATTTTAACAAATTCTAATAAATTTACGTTAAAAAGTAAACATTTGTACATATATAATGTTTTGTTTAATTTTATTATTTTAACAATTTTTTTTTGGCTTTATGGAATCACATTTGCTTAACTTACATTTTTTAACTATGCTTAACTCAGTAACATCTAAAGTTATTGGGAATTTGTTCTATTTTTAATTTTTTTGCAGGGATAGGAAAAACTATTTTCTGTTTTCAAAAACGAGGGATCCGATCCCGGATCCGACTTGTAAAAGAAGATCGTGAAAGTTCAAGCCTGTGTTTAAAATATGAAAAATAAGACTGTTAGAAATTATTACAAAATTCAGATTGCTTTGGCCTTATGAAAAATCAGTAGCCGATCAAACAAAAAATAATTCTCACCACTACTAAGACCAGATAATTATGTATATGCTCCAGCTGGCATATAAACAATATTGCAAATTTAGAATCAAATTGTTGATTTTGGAAACTGCACTCATAAAACTCATAAAAACGTTCTGGTTAAATCTCGTACAAAACATTACAAGGGTATTTAAACTTCGGTTTGTTTAAGAATCTTCTTTCGTACTTTATGTGGGCAAAATATTGTAAGATAGGTTTTTCAAAAACAAATATTTTATGTAAAATTAATTTCTTAAATTTAATATTCAATTTTACATTGTTAAATAAAAATAATAGACGATAAAAACTGACATATATACATATAAGATTTAACCTAGATTTTAAAAATAATTTTTAGCAAATCAAAAAATACAAAAAGTAGATTATTTAATTGGACCACATTGACCATTATTCAAAAGTCGTGATTAGCATTGACTTTAATTAATGGTAAATAGTTAATTTACATATATAGTGTGCGGATTACAAACAATAACTGTTATTAGATCTGTTGTTGTATAAAAATTTTTTTTACATATCTTATGGTAAGTACTGTCATTTTAATACAAATTCTATTAAATAAAAAGCTTGAATTTTAAATTATTTTTTAAAAGGAATTATCTTTTGAAATATTTTTCGGCTTATCTTTATTCAAACTTTCTTCATAATTATAAAAATGTGTTAAATATTAAATGTGCATTAAATATTTTTGCTAAAAGTGCCGTAATCCAGTCAACGGAGAAATGAAAGCGTATACTCGTAGTATAAAGTTATTAAATATAGAACGCCAAATACCGAGTTTATAGTATAATACAATGTGTTGTGCGTATGTATTACCATTTGTAATCAACTGAAATCTATATAATGAACCTGGACAGTATTTTGTATAGCATTAAACTTATTGTGGTATTACCTATGTTTTATTAGTTCAATGTCTTTATTCTAAGATATTTTTTGGTTTATTTATAATAATGTCTTAGATGTGCAGTGTACCTCTAATGCACACCAAATTTAAGTGTACATTATATCTATAATTATGACCTATTTATATCTTAAATTTTTTTCACGTGCTTGCTACTTTTATTAGACCTGCATGTATGCAATCCAAAAATTTATTGAAATTCCTATTAATTTATGTGACTGGCTATAGTATATAGTTGTTTATATAGTTCTTAAGCTTCGGAAAGCCAATAGTATTTTGTACCCGTTTTTTTCACATCTAAACTTACCTATTAAAATTGTGTATAAATTTACATTTAACATTTAATTTTTAATTTAGGACTTGAACGATGAAGAAATAAGCTTAGTGGCTCCACAAACTAGAAGAGATGATCGCGAACCCTAGCATCTGCATTTTCTGCTCTTGACCAGGTAAGTCAAACCATTAATAATTATATGCACCAAATACTTACACATTGTTTCTTTTCATTTACTAGACTTATATATTCAATCAGGAATAATCTATTTACTGATAAACGCCCCGTTTGGACTGTAGCAAACCACTTTTGAATTTAAAACTGAATTTTAGGATTACACGGTATCGCACGTGTTCAGCAACCATTAAAATTTGTATGTAGTTCAAATATTATTAGTAAAAGTTAAACAGTGAATTATTAAATTATATGTTAACTAAATAAATTGGCGTTTTTATTAAATATGTAAGCATGTATATAATTTTCTGATAAATTTACATGTTCTTGACCACAAGTGAAATGTATTAGTAAATAAAAAAAAAAGGAAACTTCGGCAAGCCTAAGTTTATATACCTTTGGAGTTATTACAAAACAATGAAGCTACGTCGATTTTGCTATGCATTTTGCCATCGTTTCTATGGCAGCTATGTTGTTGTTGTCCGATTTTGACAAAACCAAAAGCGTATTTCTGATATAATAAATAATTAATATATCTCAAAGGAATATTTCGATAAATAAGCAAAATAATTTTTTTTAATTTTTTGATTTTTCTATCCGATTTTAATTGAATTAAAACCGTAATTCCATAACATTTAAATATTAACAAATCCCAAGGAACATAAAACAAATTAAAAACAAAAGGTTATACTTTTTAACATTTTTTTTCCGTTTGTTCCTATGGGAGCTCTATGATATAGTCGCCCGATCCGGCTAGTTCCGACTTATATACATATATGTGCTTTCTAGGGTTGTAAGTCTTTCACAGTGTTGATTAAGGTTATTTAAGGGATTTGTTATCTGATTTTTAGCGATTTCGAAAAAATTTAAGCAGATAACAAATAAATAAATTAGCTTCGACAAGCCAAAGTTATAAGCTTTCCGGAAAAGTGTTTTAGTAAATTTGTACTAGTCGTATGACAGGTATTGAACATAGCACTTCGTTAGACTAAAAAAAAACATAATTGCAAGCTACGCTGCAGCCGACTCATTGCAAGTTTTTTATAAGGAGATGGCTGCTTTTTATAACTACGAATTTGAAAATAATCAAAATACTTTTTGTATTTTTTTTCCGGAAACAATAAATTGGCATCACTTTATTTACTTGAATTCTAAATATGCACAGGTAGGTAGGTATCTATTCATTTTGATACATTGTGTTAATATTAAAACATGTCATAAAAATTGAACAGTAAAATCATTTTTTGATGCAAGTGTCATGTACAAATCTACAAAAAGTATAATTGGTTTTCCAGTCCGGCCGACGGGGACCGATTAATACTTTCGGCCACAAGGAACGCCAATTTGTGTGCGTACTGGCACACGGCTGGGACCCGGACAGTACCGGAGAAATTGTAGTACATGTGGGTCATTTTGTAAGTGAGCATCTGCAACTTATCGGCGCTCAGCCCCATGTTGTCGGATATTACGTTGTAGCTGGTGGGTGACACTGTTCCTTGGCGAACAGCCTGCGACACCAAAAAGAAATCATAGCGCTCTGGCAAGGTTATAACGTCGTCCACCACAGTGCCCGGATGTGGATTGCGCTTGTTAACAAAATAGCGCGAGTTAATGCGCTTGGCCACGATAATAAAGGCCATTCGGCAGCCCTCCTCTTTGCCAGCCGATTTATAGATTTCGTCGAGTTTGGCCTTCAGAAACTTCACCTCAGTGTTCACAACTTGGTAAAGCTGGCCATCACCAACGCCGTCGCGGTAAAAAATAATACGCTCTGGCAAGGTACCGTGGTGCTCCCGGTAGGCTTTCAGAGCACACGTCATGTTCAGCGACATCTGGTCGGATAACTCCTGGCCCTTCATGTGCTCAGTCACCGATGAGAAGTAGCGGCCCGACGTTCTGATGTCCATGGTAGCTACTAGAGCGCCATAGGACTTGTTTTTGTTCTTCGACGAATGGCAGACATCGAATCCGACCGTCATCAAGCCGCGGACTGGGAGCTCTATAGTCCAGGGAGTACCCATTAGTTTGGCGTTCATCTGGATAACCACCTTCGTAGCAACCGACATAAGACCAGCTGCTTTTTCCTGGCGAGGGGCAATGACTTTCAAAGTCACCACTTGCGATGGCACCGGTCTGTCCACGCAGGTTCGTTTTTTGATGCAGCTGTACCTGTTAGCAAAAGAAAAAGAGTCTTAGAACTTTTACTCCACAATCTAGACAGCTAAACGTGCTTCTCTTCATTCGGAGACTTCATCACAATCATTACAATTTGTGGATCCTTGGCCACGGCGTTGTCGATCGCCTGAGAGTAAGTGCCATTACGGTCGTCCTTAATTTCATCGCTATAAAAAACGGTACATGAAATCAAAAATTCTTAAAAAATGTTAATTAGAAATACTTACTAGCGAGGTTCGGAAATAAGCATTTTCATGCCGTTAGCTGCGCGGATGCACAACTTCACAAACTCCTGTGTCTCGCGCAAATTTCGACTCGGAGTAATCACGTACCACCTCTTAATGTCCACGTGACTGAACATCGAGGAGTTGCGAAACTCATTGTTCCAGTCGGCGCGACTGTCGCACAGATATCTTTTATTTTGGCCGAACAATATTTTCTCCGGTGGCAGAACGCGAGCAGGGATCTCGACCAAAGCCGAGTCGAGTTCGATGTTCCAAGACTTCATGGTTTCGTTACTCTCCTTGGAGGATTTCAATCGCTGGTTGAACACCCGCAGGCGCTCAATGCGGCGATCGGGAGTCAATCGGGTATGCTCGCTCATGGCCTTCATCAATCTAAAAGCCCGGGACAAACCAGGATACAAATTAACCTTCAAGAATTGCCATCTCACTATAAACATACCGAAAATTGGCGCGCATTGCGTCGGTCATGCCTGTTGCCCGAGCCAGCTCGGGAATAAGCATAATAAGCTGATCGACGCCGCCACGAATATTTTTATCGGTGGGACGAGACACAATCAAAGGCTGCTTGAAGTCTCGGATAGTGATGTTGTATCGCTGGGAATTTATAAGTATTTAGAAAATGTACGGAACTGCTATGTGGAGGGTCTACCTTTTTATAGTACTCCACATACGAAATATCCCCGTCCTTGGTATTAAATTTAGCTAATGGCGATGATTCAAAGTCTACGTCGTCAACACGGTAAGTCTTGTTGTTGTAATCCGTTAATACCACCATACCTGTTTAAAATAAATACGAGAACAAATTTAGTTAAGTAAAGGGTCCCAAAAATGAATTACAAACTCACCCATTACTTCGCGTTTAAAGGCAGTTTGATAATCGTCATTGTCACGAATAGCCTCGGATAAAATGTTATACAAGGTATCAGTTCTCATTACCTTATGGGCTATTTCAGCACAAAGCAATATATCACTTTCGTGTTGACGAATCGAAGTCTGATATCCAGGCCAGAGTTCCATGCGGTAGTTCTCCAAGTTAATCTGTTTTAAAAAAAATCATAATCATTAGATTGAGTCTCACAACTTGTTAAATAATAATTTAGATAGCAGACCTTTGCTTTGGGATCGAAAAAATTGCGCGAAACCAGCTGCAAGTTTAACCCCTCCATAGCTCTGCGCAGAATAAGATTGAGAACCTGGAACTGCTGGTTGTCGGCTGCCTCAACCGAACCAACAGCTTTGATTTTGATTTCAATTTTTTCACCAGAACGGCTCTCGGTCAGCAGTTCCAGAACATAGGGGCTATTTTGCACAGGCTTAAACTGATTCGTGCAAAATAAAACGGTACCGTCAAATATGTAGCCCCCCAAAATGCTACGATGTTCGTTTACGAATGCCCGACGTAAACGCGTATTGTCGACATCCGGCACAAAATCCACGCGGTACTGGTAAATGGTCCAGTTTGGGCGTTTCAAAATTTTAAAATAGTTTGTCTGCACAGTAATTTTGTTTCCGGACACTCCATTTTTTGTTATTAGTCCCTGGGGACGGGAGTGTACCACATCCGTAATCAAGCGACGACCACGTACGGAACCACGAGGATCACCTGGTTTAATTAAAATTAAGGACTTCTTTTTACAAATAACCGAAAGTATAAATACATAGGACCACTCACTCTCAGAGCTTTGAACTTCAGCCTCGCCCGACTTGGTTTCCGAGCTGCGATCCGACTTCTGCAAGTTTCTAGCTGGTGCATCAATGGCTTCTTTTCCTTCTGAGGCTTCATTTTTACTGGACTGAGAAGAATGAGAAGAACGGCCCTGTAAGGAAAATATTGTTATTGGTTATAGTTAATTTTCCACATGCTTGCTTATAAACACAGCTTTAGTTTTTTTTAGTTTATTTATAACTTGGAAACTTATAATAACTTTCATAAAAGGTAAACCAAAATATAAAAAGTAAATATTGTGCTAATAGTTTTAAAAAACATCAACATGGTTTTATTCCATGCGTTTGCAAATGATAATTTTAATGCTGTCTGAGATTAATGAAAAGTTTGTAGGTCCCACAACAATAATTGGATTATTGCACAGTGAGCAATTCAAATTGGTTTTCAAATTTTCAAATGCCTATATTATTACCAAAAACAATGTTGTTCTCTGATTTTGACAAAACTAAAAGCCTAATTCTGATACAGTAAATAATTACTAAATCTCAAAGAAATATTTAGATAAAAAGAAAGAAGCAAAATTTTTTTTTTTTCATTTTTATTAGTTTTAATTTTTTTGATTTTCCTATGGGAGCTATTTCCGTCCGATCCGGCTCGTTTCGACATACATATATACTACCTGAAACAGAAAGACAACTTCTGGGAAAGTTTAAGCAAATAGCTTTAAAACTGAGGGACTAGTTTGCGTAAAAACGGACGAAGGACGGACGGACTGACTTTATAAGGTCGGAAATGTCTCCTTCACTGCGTTGCAAACTTTTGACTGAAATTATAATACCCTCTGCAAGGGTATAAAAACACCGTTTTTATAGCCGTTCCGATTCCATTGCATTCCAATAGGCAATGTGCGACCTACCATGCGGAAATTCTACGCAGCCTTGAACCAGCTTCATTCTTCTTTCTAAGTGATGCCTAAGCTTGCATAAACATTTATAACAAGCAAAACAATTGCAGTTAGACTACAAACACTCTTTATTACGTACGTATGCATGTGTTTTATTCGATCTGCGTGGTCATCATTTCTTCCTCGCACTGCATTAATTTTCGGACAAACAATACTCAGAAGTATAAACATACGACGGTATTGGTAATAGAATTCACATACAGTTGCGAATTTTGTCGTATTGAAAACGATATTCGCGTTTTTAATTAAAAACCGAGCATTGAATAACTATTTTATGCATAACTTCAATTTGATTTAAAAAAAATGGTGTATTCGAAAGTACATTTATTTTAAGTACCAAGTATGGCAAGTTGTTGGAAAGGCACTGTAACATATCGGTAAATTCATACATATATACACACATACACAAGTATTTTCATGAATGGTCCGAAAAAAAACAGATAAAACAGATATGCTATGTGAGACTAGCATCAATGTTGCAGATTGTACATCAAGCAAAAGCAAAATTGTAATTTATATTAACATTACCAAAGCAGTGCTTTTCAAACTATGGATGAGCAATAAACGAATGAGGAAACATATAACAACAAAGTTTTAAGTTTTATTGACTCGGAAACATTTTACAAAATGCTTTTTTACTCTTAAGCTCTTACCAGTTGGGGACCCAAGCCGCGGTTTGCATCTTCATTGCTCTTTATCCCGCGACCCCGTCCCCGAGCAATTCCAGTGTTTGGGGGCAAATTCATTTCTCACTTTTGTTACTTCTAGAAATTAATTTTCACTTGTATTCCTTCTTAACTACTATTTTCACTTTTAAGTTGAAAATTCTAATTTAGGATGCTAGCACGCTTCACAAATCCCGGGCCAATGAATGAGAAAACGGAAACGAACGGGACCTTTAAACCGCCCAGGGCTGATACATACATTTCCTGCCGTTATCGGTTTCGCTTTTTGCGATAAATACTTAATCGTTAAGCACATTTGCAAAGATATGCATTTTTGTATGCAAATACTTGCGTTTTTAAATATTATATTAATATGAGAATTAAACAATTAATTACAAGTATTAAGATTACTAGTTAAATATAATATTAACATGTGTTGAAGAAGAGAGTTCGGCGCCCTAAGAATCTAAAAAGCTCATTGAATAAGATCGATATTTTTATTTTATTCTCGGAACAAAACAAAATGTGTTCAGTACGATATATATTAAAGAGTTTTTGAAGCCCATTTCCTTCTTTTTAATTACCTAAAAAATTACCTGTGGGGCAAGCACAGTAATCGTAAACTAAGAGGCGTTGTTTGACGTCAGTTAAAGGAAACCAAAGAAAAATGGTTTCATCTCAGTTTAAAAAGAAATAAATCGAGTGTCCTAAAATAACTGAAAAACGATTAATTACTTTTTTTTGGAAATTTATCGTAGGGATTGCATTTATAGACAAATTATAGTCTTTTCAATGACACCATTTTAAATTTAGCTGCACTATCTATTTGTCCTAGAATACTATTTTCAGACTCAACTTGCTCAACTCATACAATTTTTTTTACTTTAGCTCCATATGTGCTTAAAGTGATTTGAGCTTATTTTGATAACCGTAAGCACATGAACAATTTAATCTCACAAAAAGGAAAATTCAAATTCTTTTGTTCCAATATTTTATGGTTGCACGGAAAAAACATCGCCTAAATATCGCATAGAAACGTGCGGTTAGGAACGCTAATCCAGAACTATGTGGGAAATTTAAGCAACGCCAGGTTTTGCCATTCCAGAAATTTGTGGATGGTGTGTAAGAAATTTCTTTTTATTCCACTTGGCTATGGAAAATAATAACAGCTATAAAAATAATATATTCAAATTTGTAACATCAAAAAAAATTACCAAACGCACTCGAGGCGTTAAAAATTATTATTCGATCCTTCCGATAGCAACGTTAAGCCTCTAATTTTTCTCGAAATCGAAAGTCGTTATAGAAACGCAAGCTAAGCTTAAAAACATCTACACATGGCGTTTAGTCAGTTTCTCTAAAAAAAATCATCAGAAACGAAAAACTGAACCACTCCAAAAAGACTCAAAATGGTTGCAGTACTATTGATGCTGATCAAACACCTTTCTATTAGCCTTAATGAATAAATTGCATTGGAACAAAATCATGCAGACAACTTATTTTAACTGCCACTTTAGTCGCAGTCCACAGCAAAATTTAAAAAAAAATAATGGCCACGGAGAAAGTAGCTCTTTGAAAGAATCACCAGATTTAATACATTTATAGTATCATTAGGTTTTTGTCGATGTGAATGACGATATGGGAAATATATTATACATAAGTGTCAGACACTAGTTTTCTTATTGAAAGTTTCGGCCGTTGGTTTTTTATTAACATTTTAGGTTGAAACACATTATAAAAGTCTAAGACTCTAGCTTCACAACGGTCGTCTTCTCGGACACGTACAGACCGTCAAGGAATTTACGGATATCCTTATTCTTAACGGTGGTAGACTGCTGGATGAGGGCGGCAGATCCAGAGACCGACTCGATGTCGTTTCCCTCCACGATGAGCTCGTCCTTTTGGGCAGTCGAGTTGACAACGGTGACGCCAGTTGCCATTTCCACACGACGGATGTACTTCTCTCCCAAGAAGTTACGGATCTCGATGACCGTGTTGTTCTCGGAGGTGACACAGTTGATGGGGAAATGGGCGTACACGGCGCGCATCTTGTACTGGAAGCCGAATGTGACTCCTAGGGATAGAGAATATAATTGTTTAGTTTACAATTAAGGATACATTTTATCGGTGCACTAGTCATTAACATGCAGCAGGAATCTTTTCCACATATTCATCTGACCAAGTTTGTCTGTCTGTCAAAATCTCGGTAACTATGAGAGTAATTGAATTGATTCATTAAAAAGTATATATTTGGAATAGGATCTTTAGGTTGTGTAATTCTTTGGTACCGGGTTAGTAAATAGGGGAAATCTTTTAGTCGGAAAACTATTAGCGGATATCTTTTAGTCAGAAGACTACTAATGGTTGAACACCAACCAAACTTTGGCTGTGTTTTAAAGGTCACTTTTGCATGTATTCAAAATAGAAAAGGTTTGTAGGATTTCACTATCGGCTACAAGAGATTTCTGTGCAACCTACAGGTGTTTTTGTTTTGTTTCCCCCATGGTTACGCACCCTTGATCATGTTCTCGATGTGACTGCAGACGGTGCGCACGGCGGCCAGCTCCTTCTTGGTGCCGAACCACTTCTCCACCTTCAGGGTGCGCTTGTCGGGCATGTACATGTCCAGCGCCAGGTGCTTGAAGCTGCGCTTCAGCGTGCCGCGGGTGCCGGTGATGGTCACCACACGGGCCTTGACCGAGGCCTTGATATCCTTGGGGATCTTCACGCACTGGTTGGAATTGATGGTACGCATCTTGATGGCACTGTCGGTAAAAACAATTTGGTTTATTACTAAAGTCGATTTTAGAGGAAGTTCTAAAGAGCATTCCAAACAGCGATCCGCATAATTTACTCTTGATACGAACAGGTTTTATTTAATTGGGATAATCCATCACAGCGGATGTCGCACTTTTAACAAAACGGCGGCTTTGGTGCCACACTGCCAATTGGCATCCGGGTAAATTATTCGATTCGATGTTTGGAACTGCAGCATGTTTGACACAAAACTTACGCTCCGTTAGTCCCTCGTTTGTATCAGACAAATTCTGGATGGACTCCTCGCTGCAATATGTTGATTTAAAGATATTTTGGGTTAAAATTTCAATAAAAATAAAACGCGGAACACACTACTCACCGGAAACGGGGAAAAGAAAAGAAGGGAAATTTAATGTGGCTGCATCAGGCGCACAAGACGGGCTAAAATACAGCGCCATGTGCCGTCTGCGTGCTGTTAACGCGGTCGCGGTGTGCTGTTAGACGCCAAATAAATAAATGTAAGCCGAACATTTTGTGAAAAACGTTTTTAAAAACTTGAGCTAAATATTGTTTATATTGCAGAGTCAAAGTTATTTTCTGTTTCGCGGGGATTCTTTTGCCAGAAAGCGAAGTTTG
Source organism: Drosophila kurseongensis (assembly GCA_018153305.1). Classification (NCBI taxonomy): domain Eukaryota; kingdom Metazoa; phylum Arthropoda; class Insecta; order Diptera; family Drosophilidae; genus Drosophila; species Drosophila kurseongensis. The sequence continues at coordinate 9,137,673 of JAECXX010000210.1, read as the reverse complement.
CGCCAACATCAGCTAGTTTTTGTAATCCCGAGACTAAACTAGACAAATTTTTAAGTGAAGTGGTTCCGATAAGAACCTTTTTTTCTTTCAATTAGTAAACCATTCGATTCGGTTATCTAACATATAATTTAACTATTCCCTAAATTATTGAATTGTTGAATTTTGCTTTCAAATTCAACATTAGAAATTTCAGAAACTAATAACCATTATAAAATAAAACATTTAGTAAACGATTATTTTCGGGTTTGTAGACCCAGCCATTTAGAATTAATTAAGTTTCGTTGGGTAGCTGCTCGATTAATTTAAATTCGTTTCTGGAACACCATATATATAAGCCATGTTAATCGGAACTGGTTACAAATACAAATTCATTCAGTCTCCAGTCTCATCGAATACCCCTAGCGAACAGGACATTATGGGCAGCACTGGATGCCTAGTGCCGACATATTCGGTTCAAAAAATGCCATCACTAGCAGAAGGCGGGAGCGTGGGTACATCAGCATCAGCCGGCCGAAAATTGCAGATTAGTTTTTTTCTTAAAGTATTTGTTTTATTCGATTTTAAAAGATTTTATAGCACCCGAGTTGACCCGCCTAGTATAGTTGTACACAATGTCTGCTCCGCAAGCACAGCTCGACTTTTTTTTGACGGCGGGAAGTATGTTGGAATGGCATGACAATCTGGACAGAAATAAGCCGGGTCTGCTGGAAGTGAGTACCACTGATATGGATGTTTGCCCGCCTTTGAGAGGACTAAGGATTGCTTTCTCCGCAGTTAACTGGCGTTAGCCAACATGGACGAGCCACGATGAGTGGGCTCAACGACTACGATTACCAGAGCCTGTCGTTTCTCAAATCCGAGGAAACACATAACCTACAACAACTGCGGACTGTGACCAAATCGGCCATTCCCAACGAGATCCTGGAGCACTTCAAGCGTACGTACTTCCTTTGTCCTGGAACCTTCCGTTCTAATCTCTAAATTTTAAAACTGTGAAGACATAAAATGCCACTGCACCATGGGCCTGTTTCCGGAGATTGGTCGCGCCTGGCTTACCATCGATTCGGAGATCTACATTTGGACCTTCACTCAGACGCGGGATGTGGCCTACTACGACGGACTGAGCCATTTAATCGTAAGCGTCGGCCTGGTGAAACCTAAAGCCGGCGTTTTTGTCCAGGATGTCAAGTACCTCCTCCTGCTTACCACGCCCATCGAGGTCATTGTATTGGGCGTAACCTTCGGCGAAAGTTCGTACAGCGAAATGCAGCTGATGAACAGACCCATTTTCGTGATCGGCACCGACAACGTGTCCATCAGCGTCATCAAGGGAACGGACGACGGACGCATCTTTCTGGGTGGCCGCGACGGCTGCCTCTATGAGGTATTCTACCAGGCAGAGTCCAGTTGGTTCGGCAAACGCTGCAAGAAGATAAATCTCTCCCAAGGACTGGTCTCCTACATGGTTCCCAGCTTCCTCAAAGTTTTTTCGGTAACCATTCGCATTCCTTTTATTAAGGCAGTGACTAATTAAGTGTGTTTTTCTGGCAGGAAGTCGATCCAATCGAGCGCATAGAGATTGATAACAGCCGCAAGCTTCTTTACGTTTTAACGGAAAGAGGTTCGATTGAAGCGTGGGACATCAGCACGGATTACACGAACGCGAGAAGGCTGGGACGAATCACCCAAAATGATATTACGAACCAAGCAGTTAGTCTGATAACGTATGTGCAAGTTCTACTGATATAAGTTTGCTTAAATAGGAGAACAATTAAGCATAGCCTGACATAGCAATGAATGCATGCTAACGATTTATCCTTCTTTATTACATTTTTAGAACTGTGGACCCGTCTATTTTCAAAAGTGTCAAAGCCATCTGCCCCCTGAACGCCGATGACGCCGGCAAACTGCATCTTGTGGCTGTCACGCAGTGCGGTGTGCGGCTTTATTTTTCCACAACGTCGCTAAATGTGCAGCAGCAATTCGGTCCAACTGCGGCTTGTACCCAGGCAGAGAGTACAGGATTCGGTCAGCCAGCAACGCAGCCAGCACTGCCAGCCGGAGCCGACTCACCAAAGGGGCTCTATCTGCTTCACGTGCGCCTGCCGCCCGGCTACACGCCAAACGCCACCACCAACAAGCCCAAGCAGGTCCATGCTGCCCACTACACGGAGGGGACCATGCTGATGATCACGACGCAACAGCAGGAGCAGGATCTGCTCTGGTCAGTCAGCTCGGCTCCATCGGTTAACTTCACTTACCTGGTGGAGTCGACGGCTCTCGAGAGCCTGGATGGAGTGGTGTGGGGAATGGCCGAGGTGCAAGAACCATCGACGCCGCTCCTAAAATCTCCATTAAACAGTGCACGTCACTCCCGCAAGGTAGCGCTACTCACCAACCAGGGCACCCACATCATAGAGCTGCTCAAAATGGTCGACGTTTTGCGGCAGATCCTGCTATCGTGTAATGGCCCGCACCACGAGGAAGTTAAGCTGTTCTTCCAGTCGCAAAATCAGCGAGAGGCGTGTGTCACCGCCCTGTTGCTGGCCACTTCGGATAAATATCGTGGCGGAGACATCGCCTTGTGGGCCACCCAGGCGTTCATGTTGTACGGCGGGGAGCCGTGCTTTCAGCATCAAAAGTTCCTAAACGCTAATAACCGCAACATGGGCAATCAAACAATAGGTCCAAATATTACCACCGGAAGGGAGCGCCAACCCATGTTTATGTCCACGCCAATGCCAAATACTGCGGCAAACAGTCCTGTGTCTTATCCTGGATCACAGTTCAATCAGCCCATCAGTCCAAGTAAGTAAAACTAGCTTCTTGAGGTGGAATAGTCAAATAACATGCATACATTACAGTTGGAAATATGCAACCTTCACAAGCGGTTAGTAACGAGAATTCATCGATCGTGTTTTCGGCCAAACACGACGGACTATACTTGTATGTCTCCCGGATGTTGCGTTCAATTTGGCAATTGCCTTGTGTAAATGAGTTCTTTTGCTCCAATCTGAGACATAGCGATTGTGCCCTTTTGCAATCAGACCTGCGATCGTTGCGCAGCTTCCTGGAAGTTCATTCCGTGCACGATATTTCCTGTAAGTTGTGCAATTTAAATATGATTTGATTTTCGAGGTCGATTAGCTGAGTTTTAAAAACGGGCTCTGACTTTTAAGAAACGAAACAACTATTTATGGTCAAAAAACACAAAATGTTAACGTATTTTCTGTTTTAGCGTCTACCCGAGTCTCGTTCGACCCCCATTTGGAAAGAACCAGTTCCTATAACACCATTATGATGAACAACAGTCTATTGCCAATGTCTGAGCAAAGGATTTTGACAGAGCAGGCTCAAGTCGAAGAAAAACGATCACTGTCTGCTCTTAACCTCTTTGTCAGTAAGTAATACTATAATATTATAATAGAGAGCCAACTTATCACAAATTTTTTCCCAGAACACGCTTGTGAGGTTATATCACTTTGGAGCATTCTAAACTCGCACTCCTTTCAACTTATTTGCTTGCAACTCAGCCCCGAACATCAGAAGATGTTGAAGTGCTGTACCTTCCGTGACCTCCTCCTCACACGTTCTGAGGTCTGCGCATTCTTGATCATTTCACTGATTAATCTGTACCTCAAGGACAAGGCGGGAGTATCCGAAGTGTCCATGAACTTGCGTGAGAACTGTCCTAATATATACAGGCATGAGGATGATGTGACTTACAAAGCCACCGAGTTGTTAATGAATGCGAAGAACTGTACTTCGCCCACCGAAAAGGAGCAAAAGCTGAGAACCACCCTGCAAATGTGCAAGGAAGCTGCTCCAACCCTGCCACTGCATAGTATTTGCCAACAGTTCATTTCCGCTGACTTCTTCGAGGGCGTAATCGAGCTTTCGGCCGTGTGTGCATCAAAAAGTGACCCGGAGGAGGTTGGCGTCCACTTCTACAATAACGGGGAACCAGCTGAAGACCGCGAGGGTTACACTTGCTTTGCCACAAGGTAAGATATTTCGTGTTTTTATACTCATGCAGAGGGTTTTATTATTTCATAAAGATCATCAACCGAATCGAATTAGCCCTTTGGCCTTTTTCAAGAGTTAAAACTATATTGATTAAGGTTTCTGGGAATGTGTAACATATCTAATGTTAATTTCGCCCGAACTAAATCGGTTCTGCTTTAGTTTTTAGACTTTACAAAATATAGACTGATATAAATAATTTACCAACTAAACTTTTAACTGTAGAATGACCTACTACAAGGAAGTGCAACTTATGCTGGACCATATCTACCAGACTGCATGCAACAAGTCGCACATTCAGGACCAAACGCAATCGCCTGGTCAACTCAAAAATGCTGGCAAAGCCACCGATGCGACAAATGCAGCTAAACTAACGATCCCTAAAATTGTGGCACAGACCCTGCGGGTAAAGGACCCCCTGATCCATGTTACTCTCTACGAATGGCTGCTCGCCCACGACATGCTCAGCGAGCTTTTGGACGTGGTGGAACCATCGCTGGGAGAGTTCTTGCGCCGCAGTGTGTCGCGCAACGGGGAGAACGTAGTCCTGATCGATTTGCTGTGGAAATATTACGAAAAGAATGGCCATCATTCCCAGGCAGCCCATATATTGGACAACTTGGCTATGACACGCAGTGAAAACATAATTCTGGAGCAGCGCATCGAGTATTTGGTGCGTGCTGTTATGTGTATGCGAAATGGAAATGTTGGCTCTTCTTTAACTAATGGAATATTCCTGAAAGAACTGGAAGACAAGGTAAAATATAAGAATTATTTTCTGGAAAATGTGTTATTTAACCATTTTAAAAATGTAGCTGGATATCGCACGAGTTCAAAAGGCAGTGCTGGTCGCAATGACGGAGTTGGCTCGCAATAAGCTGGAGGCTGCCACTGCTGTAAAGGAGTTAAATTATTCGCTGTACGATATCACACAGCTGTATCAGCATTTTGCGGAGCCATTCGACCTCTGGGAGTGCCAATTGTCCATATTAAACTGTTCTCATCACAACGACCCCCTTCTGATCGAGTCGGTCTGGGGTAACATAATCAATAGCGTTGTGGATGAGCCAGGCTCAACTCAAGATCGATGCAACAGATTGTTCACGAAAATCGAACTCTTGGTTAGGGAGTACGGCGAATCGGGAGCCTGCTTTCCCTTTGCTTTCCTCATTAGAGAGCTGGAGATCAAAGCCTGCCAACTGCGCCTGCCCGAGGGAATAGTGCCGGAAAAACTAGTAACCATGAATCTAGACGTTGAACTGCTCCTGGAATACTACTCGAGGTTTGTCAAAATCACTAATTTCTTGTAAATATTTCAATTGATCTTAAATCCAATTGGAAAGTAAAGTGTGAGGAAAACTAAATGATTCAAGGGTAATCAATTAAAAACTTATTTCAGAATGATTTTAATGAACGAACGAGTTTGGGCAAATGAAGGCAACGAGTGGCATTTAATTCAATCCGCCATTCGGGTAGTCTCCCTCCTCGCAGATAACGCACAATCCATTTGGTACCGCTCAAAGTAAGTGTAGAGATTGGAAAATCAAGCTGATTGGGTTAACTTACATTGGTATTTGTTTTGCAGAAGACGAATTATTGGCAAGGCCCAAGACATAGTAGCGGGCTGCTTGAACATTTGTTACCAAAAGCCGGACACTAATCGTCTTCAACATTCGCTCAAGGAACTTCAAAGCCGGCTTCAGCGGTTATTGGTTTAAAGCCCCATCGCAGCTTAAAATAATAATTTTGATTGAATTTGAAATTGCTGGACTAGACGTTAAGTTTGACTGAGATATATATTGTATTTGTATTAAACATGTTAAATAAATTGATTCCCCCACAGTTTGTTTGATATTATCCCAGTAATAACGAAATCAAGATGTGTCCATCATCTTTAAGTGTGCTTCCGTCAAAATGCATTTGGTCATGTGGCAGGAGCATGGCACTGGGTGCTCCTCGGTGTTGGGGTCCAACAGATCCACCTCCAAGTTGTATTTCCGCATGTCGGACGCACTGCGCTTCATGGTGATTTGAAATGCTATTGGTGATTTCTCCTCCAGACTCTCGCAGGATTCCTCGGGCAGGACGACTACACACTGCTTCCAATGTGTTGGCGGGGAGTGCGGGGATGTGCTTAGAACTGAGTCTTCTCCGGGAAATCGCACATCGAACCAAATGCAGAAGCCCTGGTGCTTACCAGCCTTCTGGGCTGTCACCACCTCCTTGAACTGAATGCTGTCCAATTCCTCAGGCTGCACATCTAGCAGATTCATCCAGTGAAATACAACGCCCTCGTGCAAAAGGTCTTCCGGATTCAGATGCGTAATCTCTGGTCTGGCAGACTTCTGGACGCGCAATTTGCTGGCGAAAGTGTCCATTTTAATGCCATCCACATCGTTCCAATCGTCGAAGAGCGATGGCACTGAACAGGGTGCCACGAAAATGGTGCACTCGCTGGGAAACAAGAGCCCGTCCTCCTTGAGGAACTTGTCCCGGGCCAGGAGAACCGAGTCCAGCATACCCTCATGCAGCAGGTAGAACCCCATCCACTCGGAAACTATGATGTCCACCTTTTCTGCATCGGCGGGCAGGACGAATTCTTCGACCCGCGATTGAATCACCTTTACAACGTTCGTCAGACCATTATCTTCGATCAGATCCAGGGCAACTTTGGTGGCCACATTGGATGCCTCAATGGCATAGACCAAACGTGCTCCTGCCTTCGCACAAAAGGCGGAAAGAATTCCAGTGCCGGCGCCCACATCCATTACGATCTTGTCCTTAAACAATTCCTTATTTCCCAAAATCGCATTGTAGTAGGCGGCTTGTCGAGGCCGGTCCTTAAGCATGAGCTCGTGGATCTGCAGATATGGTCATTGTCAGTTATGAATAATTAAAGTCTGTGAAGCTCACCTCCAGGTTCTCATATTCGTCGAAATATGTATTTGCCATTTCTGCAAAGTAGAGTTATCAAAACATTGGCAGATCAGGTGGATTTTTCAAAACAACGTGCTAGAGCCAAGTGTGACCGACGCTGTTTAGCCAAGAAATCCATTATTTTTTAATAATTAATATTTTATTAAAAACTTTTAAGTAATTATCAGTTATAAATGTAGTTGGATTTAAAGTAGTATTTACTGGGATTTTGTATAATCTCTAAGGGGCATTACTTTTAAATTTTTCGATTCATTTGAATACTAGTATTGAACTTTATGCTGTGTACAGTGGCTTAAAAAAAAGAACCACAAAGTACAAGAGGTGTGTACTAAAACAATATTTAGAATAAAAAGTTACATATAATGTTAACATATTTCAAATTTTTTAATGTCACACATTTAAAAAAATACTTTCTTATAATTTCGAAATAAGGACAGAAGACTTATGGAAAATTGAATGGATTAATATATAAGCTGTAATTAATACACAACTTTACATTTTGTATTTTTTAATGCCGAACATTTATATTTTAGTTATATTAATTTGGTAAAACGTTTTTGATTCTGTAGCAACGATTTTTTATGATTTCTCTAACGTAAAATTTAATAAATGCATAACTTTAAAATAAAAGAAAATACTTTTTTATATTTTTGTTTAGTATTTTGCCTAATTTTGTCATACTGAACCTGGCAACACTTGGTTCCGCACATAATGCAAATCGACGCTTAAATCGCGCCATTTTAGACCAGGCTTTTGCAAGTAATTGAAAGAAGTGCACTCATTTGACCCAGTCCTAATAAATCTAACACGCTCCAGATGCCATCAATCGATTTCGACGACATTCCAGCTGCCAAAAAGATGAAGATCGACAATTGCGTCCTGCGATTTGCTAAACTGACCGAAAATGCTTTGGAGCCGGTGAGGGGATCTGCCAAGGCAGCGGGAGTTGACCTGCGTAGCGCCTACGACCTGGTGGTTCCGGCCCGGGGAAAGGCCATCGTGAAGACCGACCTGCAGGTGCAGGTTCCGGAGGGTTCCTACGGCCGGGTGGCCCCACGGTCAGGACTGGCCGTGAAGAACTTCATCGATGTGGGCGCCGGTGTGGTGGATGAGGATTACCGCGGCAACCTCGGCGTCGTCCTGTTCAATCACTCGGACGTGGAGTTCGAGGTGAAGCGCGGTGACCGCATCGCCCAGTTCATTTGCGAGCGCATCTTCTATCCGGAACTGGAGCTGGTCGACAAACTGGAGGACACCGAACGCGGCGAGGGAGGATTCGGTTCCACGGGCGTCAAGGATCTACCAGCGGCCAAGGCGCAGAACGGCAACGGGGTAAAGGCTGCCGAACCGGAGGCTGCAGCTCCCACTCCCATTGCCACGTAGAGGACAAACTACCATAATGTTAAGCACATCGTACTTTGGGCCAATATTTCCTAGGCCTTTCATAATGCAGAATGCTTAAGAGAAATCGTTAAATATGTGTATATGTTTGTCACATAAAGGCGGCCATTATACTAATAAAATAAAATCTAATATTGCCATTGGTTTGTTTCTCTGTTCAGCTTCGTGCTTGTTAAGAACATTTATTTGCTGTGGATTAGAATGTAGATGTAGACAGCTTTTTATCATAAAGAAGGTAACATTTGTATAATTCGTAAATTCTTTAAAAAAGTAATAAGATTCAATGGCACTGTGAAATTACTAGCTAATTAAAAATTCGTGGGTTCGCTATTATAGGGCATGCGCTAGACTCTAAGATGCTCTTAAATTGTAAAAATTCTGCTATGGGTGGCATAATTATTATCACTTGTATACAAAACAAACAAAAAGTTTTAATAGGGTTATCATTAGACATCCGATTAAATGAGATGTGTTGTGAACATTCGATTTCCGAATAATTTTGACTGGATCGAATTCAAAAATTTTATTAAGCCTCAATTAAAATATTTTTTTAATTACAAAAATTACGGATTTTGCATTTAAGCCGATGTGTATTTACAAGTTCGCAAGAAATTGCCTACAAACTATGTTTTTCATCTTGTAATTATCTCGTTTGAAACTTTGCAGCTGAAAGTATTTAACGATAGACAGCGATAACACTATTAAGAATATTGAAACAATTGAAACGTCACCAAGTTATTTTCTTTGCTTCGGCCTTTTTAAACCCTTATGATAAAATTATACATTTTTTTGATTAAGGGTTTGTTAGAAATTTTCTGATCCATTTTTAAACTAAAAACTTTTATGATTACAATCAACCCAATCTAATTTTATTGAATAATATATGTATGAATTCAAAGGTAACATTAAAAACAAGAAAGGAAAGCTAACTTCGGGCGGAGCCGAAGTTGAAATACCCTTGCAGAATATTCCGAATTATATTCTCCAAAATTATTCATATGATGCATTCTTAACACTCATAAAAAATCCCAACTTTCTAACTTTAAAAACACCAAAGTTATGGCATTTCCAATCGTTCAGTTATATGGCAGCTATAGGATATAGTCGGCTGATCCTTATGAAATTTGGTAGGTCGGATTGATTGGCCAAAAATAAAACGCATAGAAAATCCCAACTTCCTAACTAAACAAACACCAAAGTTATGGCATTTCCGATTAATCAGTTATATGACGGCTATAGGATATAGTCGTCCGATCCTTATAAAATTTGGTAGGTCGGATTGATTGGCCAAATTTAAAACCCATTGAAAATCCCAACTTCCTAACTTTACAAACACGAAAGTTATGGCATTTCCGATCAATCAGTTATATAGCAGCTATAGGATATAGTCAGCCGATCCTTATGAAATTTGGTAGGTCAGATTGATTGGCCAAATATAAAAGCCATAGAAAATCCCAACTTCCTAACTTTACAAATCCCAAAGTTATGGCATTACCGATCAATCAGTTATATGGCAGCTATAGGATATAGTCGGCCGATCCTTATGAAATTTGGTAGGTTGGATTGACTGGCCAAATAAAATACCCATAGGAAATCCCAACTTCCTAACTTAACAAACACTAAAGTTATGGCATTTCCGATCAATCAGTTATATGGCAGCTATAGGATATAGTTGTCCGATCCTGGCCGTTCCGACTTATATACTGCGTGCAAAGGATCGAAGGCTGTGTGCAAAGTTTCAATTCGATATCTTTAAAACTGAGAGACTAGTTCGCGTAGAAACAGACAGACGGACAGACAGACGGACAGACGGACAGACGGACATGGCTATATCAACTCAGGAGGTGATCCTGATCAAGAATATATATACTTTATAGGGTCGGAGATGTCTCCTTCACTGCGTTGCACACTTTTGACCAAAATTATAATACCCTCTGCAAGGGTATAAAAATCGTGATTGCTTTCCTTAACTTAAGAAAACCTTACAAAAAATAAAGAATATAATCGGTTAGAACTTGATGTAAATAAACTTACCGTTTGTATACAAACACTCAGGTAATTATAAGTGCAATAAGTGAAACGGCCAGGCCTTGCTGTCGGATCTCAAATCAAGGAGTTGCTGTACACAGGTGAAGCAGATATGCTTCTGAAAGAAAGCAGAATGGACCCCTTCTGCTAGGCGTTATGGGCTTTTTAGAGGCTAGGGATACTTGAACCGGACGGGCGCAGTGAGTTATGACCAAGTAATGGGAGCCAAGAAGCGCCGATGGCCCACAATATCAGCTCGCGTGTCTCAAGTGCATTGCTGCACAATTTACGCGGCCGATTTTAATAAATTCAATGACTCCAATTTGTAATTAGACGCTGGAGGTTCGCTGCGTGCTTTTAATTGTTTTGCAGCCATCCTTGGTTGCCTTTTGGCGCAACGGTTCCGCTTGACCCGCGACGCATCGAGCGGTCCGGAGGTCAGCCGCGTGCCCATAACGCCCCAGAATGAGGAGCCCGATGCCCAGGGAGCTGCAATTTGCAACTTGCAACTTGCTACCTGCCAGGTTGCCCACATATTCCGCGAGACTTGTTTTTTGTTTGTATGATAACTGGTATAATTTATTTGCTTCAGCTTGTGAAAAATAGCTATAGTTCATTAAATGTATATAATAAATCAAGTTCATTCTCATTCCTATTTTGTAGAAATATGCTTCTGTTTCTTTAAGTTCATTGCATACGGCCTAGGTGTTAGAAAATGTTTTTCTTTCTCTCTATGTGACTTACAACTAATTAAATAAACAATATGTACAATGGAGCTATAAAATACGTTTTCTATTTGCTTGTTTCTTGTTGTTGTTTTCGTTTGTGTGTGTGGTGTGTGTTTCAAGTCTTGGAGCTCTTAAAAGGATGCATAGTTCTAAAAGTTGAATTTTGAATTCCTCTGTGCATGGCCGCAGAAAAAGTAAACATAAATTAATAAAATTTGAACAAAGCCTTGGGGTTCAACAATTCTGCCGTATCGTAAGTTATACTAAATAAATAGCCTTTTACTTCAATTTGCAAAACATTAAAATTGAATTTTTAAGTTTGCTTCACATTTTTCGGAATTCTATTAAATATATATTTACTGACTAGCAGTTAAAAACGAAAAAATGTCATAGAAATAAATAAAATCAATGCAAAATGCGCTTTGCACTTAAGTACGTAAACGAAATGTCTCTCAATAAATTGACTAATAAATTGATTAATATTATACAAATATGATTTGTGTGTGTATGTGTGCAAATGGAAGACTTTGCGATTATTGTTGTCGTCACCTAAAGTTTACAACTTTAGCTAGGCATTAAATTACAAATTTATTGTTTTATTTATACAATAGGTATTCTCTCCAATCTGATTTGCTTGTGTTTTTTTTTGAAAGCTCATTTGGTACAGCAATTTTGCAGTTGAAATGCAATTTTTGTAGCATACATATTTATGTGGACCGCTGATAACTAGCTGGCGTCATGCAGGTTGCTGCACGGCAACACTGGCAGCAACATGTTGCTGCTGGGCGAGCTGGCTGTTGCTGGCGTAGCTGCAATATCGCTGCCCTGATTGCTGTTGCTGCTGCTGCTGCCGTTGCTGCCGCCATTAAATATCTCCGACTTAATGCTGCAACTAGTTGTGGCTGCTGCTGTTGTTGCTGTTGCTGCTGCTGGTGCTGCCCCACCCGATTGCAGTGCCAGCATTTGTTGCGCCTGCGCAACGCATGCAACACACGGGCACGGCCCGCCCAATTTCTTCGCCAATATGGAGCGCAGCTTGAGAGCCGGCCCCAGCTTCATGCCCAGCGAGTTGACCAAGTGATCCTCGGTTAAGAGCGGCAGGCCAGTGCCATCGATGGACTGATCACGAAACGACTGCAACGAGAAGAGAGCCAAAGAGAGAATTAGTGGGGTGTCTTCGCAAGAGCCTACAGATTAATGGGCTTCATGGCCACTTGCACGGTGGTTCGTAATGGGTCAAAAACGGGTTCTTAACTTTAAAAAGATTTGGCCACTTATTGTTTTTAAATTGAGAAAGCATTACACACATTTATTCGTAAGTACGCTATTATACTATATATTGGCAGTTGAAAACTTTAAAGCATTTTTTAAATTTAATTACACTTATTTTTAGGTATGATAAACAAATATAAATTGATAACAACACCTTTATTCAATCTACTTCTATGTACCCGATTAAAAATGTTATACATATTGCTTTTTAAAATAATTTCAAAACCTTTTAATAGTTATTTGTATAAAACCAAATAAATCGGAGTATTTTTCAACATGCTGGCCCCCATCTACGAGAAGTCTTAGGCGCAGGGCATTCTGTATTTTTCTTCATTCTCCATTCTGTTCTTCGTGTGTATATGTACTTGTGATTAATGCGCGGCTTTTAAAATTGTTAATGAAAAACGATTTTAGCCAAAGCTGCCTGACTTGGCTGCCGCTCGCTGCAGTAGCATTTTCATATTTGCAACGCACGATCGATTGAAAGTGGGCAGAGAGTGGGCACCCCTGTCCCATCTCCATTTCCCCTCCTCCTCCTTTTCCTCCTTCGAGCTGATCTCCACTGCCACGCCCCCTGCTGCTGCTGCTGCAAACTCCCCTTTGGGCAAAACGAAGCTCGCGCCACATGAGATTTCTATTATAGATTGGCCCTGATTGAATTCCACGTAGCTCTCTTCGACGGGGGCCAACCTGTTTCCGCGGCAGCTGCTGCTGTTGCTGCTGCTGCTGCTGTTGCACCGCAGCAACTGGGACTAACAACTGCCACTGTTTGGTGCTCCCGACCAGATGCCCCCTTTGGACACGCCTTTATCGGGTTGCCCCTTTTTAATGGGCGAGGGCAGCCACGGCCGAAGCCAAAGCCAAAACCAAATCGATTCGATTCCGGGCGACTGCGGTCATCTCTATATATAAGGGAGGGTCGGCCAGCCCGGGCAGCTCAGCGTTGCAGCGATGTGGCGGATGCGGACACGGCTACTCACTGGCTACCTGGTCCTGCTGGCCCTCGGCCATCTGCCGGAGCACGGCGTTCTGGGCCAGAAGTACTACATGAACTTTGCCTTCAACAACAATAATCCGGACGCAGAGGGCGGCGGCGGAGATGGTGGTGCCGCTGGTGGCGGTCCCGGCGGTCCTCCTGGAGGATCCCACGAGGGTCCGCCCCACTCGCCCGGCATGGATGACAGTGGGCCGACGGATGTCCCAACCGAAGACCGTCACCCTGCCGACATTACTCATGAGGAGCCTGGGGATCACGAAATCAATGAAAACGATAATGGTGATGGCAATCATGGTTCAGAGGGCGACGACCCTGGGGAACCCCACAGTGAGGGCGGCAGCGGCGGCGGCGGGGGCGGGGGCGGCGACCTTGAAGAGCACGAGAATGGCGGTCGCGACGATGATAATGATGACAGCGACAGCAAGGATGCCAAGGATCGGCGCCAGAGGGCGGAGCAGAACGAGCACAGGCAGGAGGGGAAGCGCAACGATCACAGCCACCACAGTAGCTACGAGATCAGCATCGACGACAGCTTTGGCGGGCGGTACGTGCGGTCCATTTACGAGAGCAGCGAGAGCCACGGCCACTCCGGCAGCCAAGCGGGCTCCAACCAGCGGGACAGCGGACCCCGGGACAGCAGCGCGGAGGGCCCGAATCGCCAGGATCGGATAGAAGAAGCCAAGGGGGTGGCAGAAGAGGGTCACTTCGATGGCAATGTGCAAGATGCGCCGGAAACTGCAGTACCAAGAGGCAAGGAGGATGACTACGAGGAAATGTAACACCACCGGAAGAGCTAACAGTAAGTTTCCGAACTAGGGCCATGTGATCTTGTCCAGCTCACTGATTCGCTGTCTTTTCTCCCCAACAGAGATGTCCGTTTGAGCAATTTTGGAAGACGCAGCCACTTCATTTGAGTTAATCATTAAAATGCCAATAAAATTTAAACACCAAATAATTTGTACTTCTTGGGTTTTAATTTGAAGGGTGACCAAAGTCAGGGACTACTTTCAGGCTAACCCCTAAACTCTTTAAAAGTGTGAATGAATAAAAATCTAATTGTTGTCCTTGTAGAATATATTATTACTTTGGTCAAAAGTTTTGTAAGTCAGTGAAGAAGATATGATCGGACGACTATATATAGTCGTAATGATTAAATGAGACAAGTATTATTTTTGTATAGATCTATAAGCAAAGACTGTTATAGAAAGGACCTGACCTGATTTAAGAATCATTTTAAATTAAAAAGTATTTATTTTTAAGTCTAAGAGCTCCGCTATTTTATGTAAAAACTAAATCATAGTTCAGACTATCCTATTAAATGACTTATTTTTTTTAATTGGTTATTTTTTTTAGAAGAATAAGATTATAAAGTATTTGAATTATAAGAATAATTTGATTGCAATTTCGGATTGAATCGTTGTCACTAATCGTTGTGTCTAAAAACTAAACTGTGACATCAATTAATGGATGCACATCGAATTCAATGAAAATTGATTAGCACCACATTAGAAATCAGCATAAACTGAAATCATTTAATGGAATTGGTCACAAGCCAGTACGGCGAGGGTATAAAGGGAACCCAGGTGCCATATACGGACCTTCACTCTGGGTTTGGTGAGGCTGAAGGGAGTAGCCATGCTGATTTACTGCCTGTGGATAACTCTCCCGTGGATTGTCCTAAGCCAGACGTACTACATGAGCTTTGTTTTCAACAACTACGGGCCCTCTAGAATAAATTCACCCCAACTTGGATTCAATGGGACACAAAATCAAGAATTAGAGGGAGGAACTCCAGGGGCCAGTTCGATGGAACATTCAAACGAGGGAGAAACTCTTGAGGTCAGTTCATTGGAGCATTCAAGGGAGTCCAAGCAAAACCCAGGCAGTAAAAAGAAACACGGGGATAAGGAAACTCTCGAGCTGGCTTCAGTTGACCATTCGCGGCAGACTCATCATAACTCAAAGCCCGCTGTAGAAAACATGGACTCGAGTGATTCTGACGATTCGTGGATGTGGTCAACAACTTCAAAGCTAAGACTTACAACTTCAACGAGGAGAAAGATAAAAACAAGGCCCACAACAAATGAAACTCCCGAGTCACCCACTGAAATCACCACAGAGGCCGCATTGGTGACTGCAATTGATAAAGGGAAAACAGATGAGTTATCTATGAAACTCCCTCAAGAACTTTACACTGAGATGCCCGAAGAGAATTTGGTAATCACGGAAAACACTGAGCCACCCTTCACAGATCAACCGGAGATCAAAACATATATCTATACCACACCCAAAGATCAGGACGAATCAAAAGAGTATCTCCTACCTCCCACCATTCCGGCAAGAACTTGGGAGTCGGTAACACCCCATCCCGCCGGATTCTTCGATTACCCACAGGCCGAGTGTCGCGAGGACATGGATCTGCACGAGGTGTTTGGCATTAGTCTCGAGCGAGATCGGGGCCTGCCCACCAAGATCCTGTGCAACTTCAAAAACAGCTGGGGAGGACCTTGGTTGCTGATGACGCGAATAGAGCTCCCAGTACGCATCCACCTGCGCCACTGGTACTTTGGTTATGTGACCCCGGACTACAAGGACATTAACATCAACTTTCTGGCTCTGGCTCACATCATGAACTCCATGCGAACGGCCATGTTGATCATCGGCCAGGACAAGGACAACCAGTTGGTCTATAATCTGTACGACGATGTGGTCATCTCGGCCTTTAACGATCTGTTTATGATGCGCAAGGCCGAGTTGGTGGAGGCCAACACCACGGAGCTGCTGTTCGTGTCCGTGGGCAAGGTGATGAGTTCCTATGCGGGACGGAATCGATCGTGTCCCTTGCAGGTCCTCGGCAGCTGGTGGGGTCATTTTACGGTGAAGGAGATGTATAAGGGATTTTTCTGGTAAGAATAACCATTTTTATACTCGCCATGTAATAGTTAGAAGGAAGCTATTGAGAAATTTGGCTTAATGCTGGTAGATAAAAATAAATGAATGCCAGATGGCGCCACATATTCTTGATTGCCGTGGCGCCACCTGTTAGAGGCATATTTGCATGGCAGTTGGCTAACAGGTTAACATATTGATGGTCATGGTACTCTATTATAGCATTAATTCTTATTTAGTTTTCTTTATTAGTAAGCAATCGTTTTGTAAACATACCTCCCCTCTATTTTCAGTGTCTTCCCCACGGATCGGGACGTTTCAAGTCCTGGCTATGTGGCAATTTTTATCAAACCTAGCTTATTTCCGGCAAATCACACAGCGCTTTATAACAGACCAATCTCTACCCGACGGCCATGGAAATCCAATTTGAGCGCTAAGATATTGAATGAAACTGTCAAAAATTTGGCGCAATATAAAAAAGAACAAGACACAGATTGGGAACGAAACAAGCTGGCTGTCAATAAGGAGCTATCCCGTCGAGCCAAGATCTTCGAGGCCATCGACAGGCTGAGGCTGCAGGAGGCCAAGCGGGGTCACTGGGGCTTCAGGTAGCAGACGAAGGGGGTTCTAGTTTAAGGGTCACTTATTCGGGATGGGTCTTCTCCATTACTCAAAAGAGAGAATAACTTAAGTTTAGCTACGTGTAAGTACTAAATCACTCATATATTTAAGCCAATAAAAACGAGTTGAAGTTGTGTTCAAGTTTGGTTTTACTTTCAAGTGTGGGTATAATTATTTATATTATAATATTATTATTATAATGTGAATTTTCTTATTGTTTCTTCTTAAGACACATGATTAAGATTAAACCATATGATAGTTTTCCTATTTTCCGTTTAAGTTAAGTACAAATTACAATCTGTAACCCTTTCCCACAATACGATTTTGGCCAAGAAAAAAAAAACATAAAACGAGCTAAAAACTAAGTAAAGACCAAGCTGTAACCGGAAATTGGTGGCTTTTACTCCTATGGCCAGCTCTTGGACTCTGTCATAATTTTACTCGGACAACGCAGAACTAGAAAAAAAGGGGGAATGAGAGGAGGAGGGGAGGAGGCTTTGATTTGGGTGGCTCTGTGGTTATGGTTATGGTCAGCCAAGTGCATTCTAAATTCTGTGCCAATAATTGACAGAGCCAACAATAGCAACAACAAGTTGGCATTAACTAGAGCCCAGGAAATGGCCAGAAAGCAAGAAAAAGAGCACAACTTGGCCATAACAATACGGGCCAAAACAGATTTGAATTGTGGGTCTCTCAGACTCGGCTCTTGACTTTGAACTCCTTTTGAAAAAAAAAGAGGAAAAGACCAGGGCCGAGGCCATCTGCAGATCCATACACGCAATGTAATTGGACTTCAGGTCTCGGGTCTCCGTTCAGTTGAAGGCAATTTAGACAACACAGGCCAGTTGGAAAATGGGTGGAAAATATGGAAATATGCAAATCATTTCGCTGCATCATTAAAAAAAAAACTTTGTTAGCGCTTGAGGACCTACTTCTGTATGATATTTGTTTACCAGAACACAAGGCGGTAATATTAATGAATGGAAACATTTTTGACTTCGGGGCTTAACGACTTTCGCAGCTCATATCTATTTAACAGACACAAAAGATACACGCTTTTTGATTGAATATTTACTTTAGTCTAAGAATTTGCAAATATTTGCCATGAAAACAGAGTGTTCTAAACCGCAGACACGTGAGATACGTATCTTAGAGCTCCGCCCAAATTCAAATCGAAATCAAAGTCTTCATCTCCAATCTAATTAAACTTTATAGTTCAAGTTTGACTTTTTGTTTTGCCTTGTTGGGGTTTCTGTCGCTGCGAGAGGAGCGATGGTGACCTGAGCTGACCATGGACAAATGGTGAAATATCAATGGATTTTCAAGATCAATTTGCATACGTAGACGAATGATTCGTCAAAAGTTCGCTTTGTTTCGATTACAAACCTGGACTGGGGCCAAGCCAAAGAACTCGTAAATATTTTCTTGTTTTATACGACTTCAACGTTGGCTCATTCTTTCTTTTTTTTAATAGAGCTATAAAGTTTAAGCCCAATAAAGTTATTTTGTTGCGCAATATTTACATAGAATTCAAGTGGGTTTCAATCATAAAATAGCCACATAAAATTGGTTCTTGTTTTGGTTAAAATATACGGATAAGAAAGAGATAAAGATACCAGTAGTGGGTTAGAGGAAGACTATGGGGAAGTTATGAAGATTTGAAATTGGAAATATTTGTGTTGTAAAGATTTATGAGAGGTTCAAAATGTAAAAGTTATGAATTGTATTACTAGAATACTCATAAATAACAAAGTGGTTTACTAATCCTGGATTAAATCGATATTTAAGTCACGCACCCATCCCCAATATGCCTATAAATGTATCCAAAATATATAAACAAGCATCTGGGGATAATCTTAAGTTCCGACCACGAGATTGGTTAGCGAAAAACTTTTGGGAACTTTTGATGACGATCGAAATTGGCAATTTGAGGACTGTACAGATTTATGATGCGAAAGATATGCAAGAAGTTACTCGATTACCTGTAAATAAAAGAGTTATTTTCGAATCCTGGGTCAAATCGATATTTAAGTCACGCACCCATCTTTTATAAGCATTTTAATGGATATAAATTGAATGAACGAGCATCTGGGGATAATCTTAAGCCCTGGAATGTTTTTGCAAAATAAATTAATAGCAGGGTCAGCGTATGGCGCGTCAAATGTGAAACGTGCCAGGTCCTCATCCGCAGCCCTCATCTTTAGCTCGACCAAACGCCAAGTCAGTCGGAGCCCCGAAAACCCGAATTCGACTCTTTGCCCAAAAGACACATCACACTAATAAGCAGCTACAAAAGTGCTTCTGGCTGCTTCTGGTCACCCAGTGGACGATCTCCCCACCTCCACTGAAAAATACATTTTAATTTGAAGAGCCGACTGTGCAGCGAAAAATGAATTCTACTGGGTTGAAAGGGGCCTCGGCTCTGCTCTGCCCAATTGTATATCTGGGCTCAATTTAGTTGTACGGATTTTGACCTGCTTAACCCTACAGCCAGCCAAACAACCAGCCACCAAATGGTGGGGCAGCCGGAGAAAGATCGCCCCGACGAGGAGAAGGGGACGTCGGACGACGGACGACAAGAAGCGAAGACAACAATTTGAATTCTAAATTGAACAGCTTTTTGTGCTACCTATGCCCGGGAGCTCGCCCAGCCGCCAGTTGAGTGGAGCGCTGATCGCAGAACGTGGGCCGACCTGCTGCCAACTTGCAGAGGTTGAGGCTGTTGTTTCTTTGGCTTGGGTTTTGACTTTGGTTTTGGCTGAATCCGAAGTCGAGGCTGAGGCTGAGGCTGAGACTGGGGCTGAGCCACCGTCAATTGCGCCCAACTACCTACTCATTGTAATTCTTCATGTCTGGCCACGTCCCGACCGGGCCAAAAGCAAAAAGCAAAAGCGAACCGAAAGAGCTGGCCAAGACTGAGGCAGAGGCAGAGGCAGAGGCAGAGACTGCGACCTGATTGCCGGCAGTGGCAAGTACCAAGTTCCAGTTGCCCATCAGCAACCTTTGGCTCGGTTCGCTCGTATCGGTGGCTGCCCACCTAAAACCAAAAAGTGACACTGCAGAAAGGCGTGCTGGACTTGGTGTTACCCAGTACGAAATGTTTACTTTAAATATTGTAAAATGGAACTAAGACTTTATAACCTAAAAGCTGGGCTTTATTTCCTTCAAATAGAGTTATGTTTAAAGCATTTTAAGTACAGTTTCTGGATACATTTTCATACCCTACGAAATGTTAACCTTTAATTTAACCATTTTAAGAGCTTTGAAAGCTGTGAGATAAACAATCAGTCTAAAATCAATATAAATTTCGTTTTTAAATTTTGGGTAAAATGACCAGTAAACCTCTGAACTTAACTATTCTCAAATTGATCACCGGTACAGACATCAATTCTCAATTTTCGGTTAATCTAAAGCTTATTTGCTGATTTAATTAAATCTGTTAACAAGAAATCATTAGTTTATATTAGATATTGATATAAATATATATGTATACCTTAGAGTAGATATTAACTAATTGATTCAGTGCGTTTAATGTTTTGCATTATATAAATAAATACAACTTGAATCAAGTTTTTAATTGAATTAATGTAATGTAATTTTGTAGGGTAAACCCTTCTTAACAGAATCAAAGGGTATTGAAAAGTTGACTTGTTGGCTCAGCATCGCCGCTACACTTCACTTGTGTCTTTGGCTTTGATTTTGGTACCGAGTATTTAATGATATTTTTCTCTTTTTATTCAGCCCAGCAACCCAACAATTACGCTTAATGCCAAACATCCTCTGCTGTCCCAGCTTCCAGCTCCCAGCTCCAAGTTGCAAGCTCCCGAGTGCGGTGGCTGTGGTTTGATCTTGTTACGCATTCGAGGCTTTTTCCTCTTGGAGTAACGACTACTAGGTGGCCTTTAGATTGTATTCTGGAATCTGTATTCTGGCATCTGGATCTGCGATCTGAGGTAGCATTTGATTGGCATGTAGAGCAGAACAGCCTCTACTATGTAGCTATCTGACTTCGCAGATAGTTGGTCATCGGAGATTGGCGAAGGGCAGTAAATAAAACCTCGCTTCACTTTCCACCGAAAGTGTTGGAAATTGCCGGGCTTTGGCCCTCCTCTGATTGATTTGCTCACTAACTATCCCTCCTCGATCAAAGAAAACTGTATTCTATATCAATCTTCAAACTGTTTCAACAACAGCGAATCGAAATTGCCCGCTTATTATTTAAATAATTTAATAAATTATTGAACAGTCGCCCTGGGGCCGAGCAATGCAGTCGGGCTCTGGCTCTTGACTTAGACAGATGTAATAAATAAGTTTTATTTTTATTTCACAGCTACTGCCTGTGGCGGACCAAGACGACGCGACTGGGACAGTGGGCGAGTTGTGCAAATTGCTGATAAATGCTTGGATAAGAAAGGGAATGGAGTGGGCATTTTGTAAGGCTGTTTTTTTTTGGTTTGTAATGTAAGCTAAATTTTTTATAATTTGAGTAACTAAGAAGTTCTTAAACATAATAATTAAAAATGTTGATTGCAAATACATTAGTTTTATTCATATAATTTGTTTTTCGTAATACAAGACATATCTGTTACTAAACAAATTATATAAATATCTGAATTGATTATTTGCCATGAACAACCTGAAACGAATTGCTTTTATTTTTTAATTTGTATACAATTCAGTCGTTTGTTTTGGGATTGTAAATATTACAGAACACCAGAAAAATGTAAGCCAAATGCTTCTATACGCTCTACTATAGGTATTAACATGATGTTGAACAGATTTTGCCCACTGTGCACAATGGGGCCAGAGCAGATATTACATCTTAAGGTCAAAATATTAGCAAATTTGATGTGACCCGCTCACCGAACGAAGCCGCCGGGTAAACCGAAAAGAAGGCCAGCTAGCCAGCCAATCCAATCCGAGCAGGGGGGAATTATGGAAGGAGGATTGGGGGACCTGCAGCAGCTCATGCAGAGGAGCTGGGGCTGTTAATTTCGCTGCAGAGAGCAGCGGTAGGCACATAATCAGTTTATTTCGCTGCTTTGGTTTCCTTGGCAGCAGTAGGAGCAGGAGCCGAAGCACAAGAAGAAGAAAAAGTGCCCCGGGTTACACGCCAAAGATACAATTTTAGATTATATGGCCAACTGCGCGCATGCGCATAATAATAATGCATGCAACAAGACGAAGACGACGACGACGACGACGATGGCGATGGCGACGAGTAGCCAATTGCAGGCAAGGCTCAGCTCGGCTCTGCTCAGCTCAAGACCAAAAGCCAGGTCGTCTTTGGGCCTCCGCTTTGGCTTCCTGTAGGGGCACAAAAAAGGCGTGCAAGTGGGTATAATCATCATCAGCTTTGATAACACACCACAAGCGACGTTGGCTGCAACGACCTGCCTGGGTCCGAGGTTTTGAAGACCCGGGTCCCCGGACCTCAGACCCCGGACCCCGGATCCCAGACCTCAGACCCCAGATCCCAGACCCGGCATGATCTGCTGCTTGGCATTTGACTTTCGGGCTGACTTCTCTTCTTTTTTCGCTCTTTTTGGTCTTTGCTCTGGGTGCTTCCAGTCATAGTCATGCGCTGACTTCAACGGCGAGTCCGAGTCTTGACTTTGGCTCCGAGGTCTCTGGGGTCTCAATGGGGCTGCTGCCTGACTTTGCTGCCGCCGCAGTTGCTGCCTGCTGACTGTCAGTTAAATGGCAGCTCTGTTGCCGTGGCCACCTTATAACCTCCGCCTGGTGCACATTTCATCTAACCTCTGCTCCAGTCCGGCGAACACAGTGGTACGAGGACTTGCCAAAAAGCAATGACGTGAAAATTACCATTTTGGAGTTTTATTCTATAATTTTTTGTATATTTTTAATGCAAAGAATTTGAAATGTGTTTTTAAAGATATACATAATAATTTAAAAAAGAAAATCTGATAATATAATATTAAATCAAATGGTTTTTTTAAAAATGCAAATAAAATGTGTTATTATTTCACTGTGAGAAGCTACTCAAAACTGAAATCACTTTTATAAACTCTTATTTTAAGCATTAGAATATGAATATATTAAAGTGTTTAAAATGTACTTTTATAGAAATACAAAATTTAATATTCATGAACAAGGTTATCTCAAAGTGGAAGGTTACGAACAAGCGATCTGAATCCCCCAAGAAAATTATTGAATTTGTTACTCTTACTAAATTTGTACTCTGTGTTTTAAATAGTATATAAAATCTGTCAATGTAAATAAAAACGGAAAAATCTTTATAAAAGAAACATTAATTTAACAAATTATGGGCGACCTACTGTGCTGCATAAACTTAGAAGTGGAAAGATGGAGAGCCTTGCAGGTCTCTCCTCGATTGCGATCATTTGCTTTCGTGCTGTGATTTTTGCCCCCAAACCCTCGAAAGAACAGAACTTTTCCTTCAATATAGGTGATTGTTTGGATCCTGTTCGGTTCGGTTCTGTTTTCTTCTAACTGCCACAGCAGGTCGGTTTTGCCGGCTCCAAGGCCCAGCAGCAACATCATCAAGCAGACGACATCATTATCGTGCAACATTATCAAAAAGGAAAGAAAAAACGCCAAACGCGAGGCAAGAAATTGCTTGTCTTTGGCCAATTTTTTTCCTACATTTCGTAGGCGGCCGAAAAGTGGAAGCCAGAAAAAAAGGGGCAGCGAGCAACAACAAAAAAAACAGCTCGGCGACCGGACCAATATATTGAAATATGGCGGTAAGCGGGCAATTTAAATGTGGCCCCCGCAACACTTCCTCCCGCCGCTGCACGGAATGTGGTTTTAAGTAATTCATGGATTAATGGTAGCATATTGGTCTTGTGGCCAGGATGAGGAGGGGGATGAGAAGGAGGAGGAGGTGGAGGTGGTTGCCGCTGTCTCTTGAGTGAATGGTCGTGTCTGAGGCCGAGACTAAAACTGCTGTCTGTCTGTTCGTCTGTCTGGGAGGCCTTGGCCGTGGTAAGAGTAGGAGTTGCATGTTTAGCACGTGCCTTTGGTTCCTCTTGTTGCACACTCGAATGTTGCTGCTGTTGCTGTTGCTCGTGTGCGGTAGTTGCTGCCGTTATTGTTGCAGTTGCGTTGCTGTTGCTGTTGCCGTTGCCAGTGCTGATAATGCGTTGACCGCCAACGCCGCAAACTAGATTGTTACGTTTATAATCATTAGGCAAGTCGGTGATTTGTTTTCCTTTTCCTACATTTTTTTTTATAAGCATTGGTTCTTTGGGCTATGAAAGTTGTTGGTTGTTACCGCAAAAGCACCGTTAATATGAGGTTGCTTTTCTAGTACGAAAGTGGAAACGAACTGGAGGCTACTTTTTGGTAGCTGCAAAGTTTTGCTTAAGTTATAAACTCTGTGGGTTACAGAAACTCATTCAATAAAAGTTCTTTTTCTTTGGTGTTGATTTTATTGTTCTTAAAAATTAACGTTTTTTAAGTGCAATGCCTACAAACATGTTGATATATTCAAAGTTCGTTGGTACTTTTGGTAAACTTCTCGGCTCAATCTCACATGTATGTGGGTAAAAAAAAACTATTAAACAGACATTACTTTTATAGGAAACAACAATGTATGAGGTCGATTTCCAATTCGGTCCCCATCAAAAAAAGTTCAATCTGGAGAAACACCATCTTTACAATTTAAAACTCAATCAAATCCCCTTCAGTTACATCACAACCTGGACACTACCACTGAAGTTTTCTTTCACATCTCTGTCACTCGGCTTAACCGAAAATTAATTTAAATTTTTGTTTTTGGCACATAACGCTTCGTCACACTTCCTGTAGAAAGAAGAAAAACCCCAACTCACCGGCCACATAACACATTCCGCCGCACTCGCACACTCAACGAGAAACCAACAAATTGCATTTTAATGCAACTTTCCAAATCAATTTTCAAAACCAAACGGCGGTTAAGGGGAATCGGAGGTGCATTTCCCTTTAAAAAGTTGGAGAGAGAGGGAAAAATAGAGATATGGCCAGAGGGATATATGGCGGGGAGCCGGGTCGGAGTTAGCCACAAGAGTGCCTGGGCAAAAGGCCAATATAAAAATAAATAAAACTTAAGTCAGCCATGTGACAGTTATGGATGAGAAGGCTGCACTCCAACTGGGGACCCAACTCCAAAGTCGAGACCCGGACTTGGAGCCCCGGCCTGAGCCAAAGTAACGAGTTGACTGCGCGATAAAAAATCTAACTTTAATACGAATTAAGATAAACAAATAATGAGAAAAGGAGCGGAGGAGGGGGGACATCTAATCGAATGTTTGTAGATGGCAATGGAGACCTCCAGGCCCAAGCTCAAGTGACAAGTGCGAGCCTAGCCGGGGCTTTTGACATTTGCTGAATATGAGACTGCTACGAAGACGATGATGATGATGATGACTACGTGGATTTGCAGTCGTTGTTTATGTTTACTCGAACGCTGAAACCTTATGCCTAATAATAGGGTCGACTTTGAAATGCATACGAAACGGGGTAGAGGGGCTGGAACTGGAACTGGGACTGCGACTGGAGACATAGTTCGCCTCGCTTTTGTCGGGGGCGTTAGCCACGGTGCAAAATGTAGAGCTGCGGAGTTGATCTCCATGTTGCCGATGCTTGACATTTATGTGAACCCAGGCAACAATAACACGTTGGTGTACGTACCACCGACAGAACGACACGAAACCGAAAAAACAAAAAAAAAAAAACAAAGCCAAACCAAACCGGAGATCCAAGAGATCCCAGTGATCGTGGGCAAGCACAGGCGAAGTCAACTCGCTCGAGTCATGAATCTTATGACGCCTACGTGTACTTTTGGCATTTGGCATGTCAAATACAATAAGTACTAGGGGAGCCCCGGTGCCAGAGATCAGAGCTGCGAGTGCACTGGGCCCAGATGGAGATGGAGACCCAAAACCGTCGGAGCCTGCGATGATTCTTCGGGTTCAAGACTCTTGAGGCACTGCGTTGGCCGCTACGTTGACTTCTTTTGACAGCTTCGGTTTGAGCCCGAACTTGTTTCGGGCTGAGCAGAACATTCCTGGTCTGTCATTAACCGACAGAAACTAATTCGCTCCAAATAAGTTCAAGGCGGAATGCTGATAGATTGACAAGGCAAATGGGTTCACAGATGTTTGCCTGGGTTCTTGCTTCAAATTGCAAATTCGTCATCTTGAGTTTCTTTAGAAATGAGATGGGGATGTCGGTAATGGCTTGATTGTGAACTTAAATAAGTTTAAGGGGTTAAGTTTGTATTCTCATTAAGGCGGTTCTATTGGGAGTCCGTAGACCTTAATTAAATTTGAGTGATCTTTGAAATTGGTAAGTATTTATTACTCAATTTTATTGTTGAAATAAACGGTTGTCTTTTATGTTTGCACAAAATTTAATTACATTTCGCAAAGAGGGTCAATTCAAATAAATAAATGTTAAATCAAAAGTTAGATAATCATAGAGCGATCAATAATGAATTGATTGGTAGCTCCAGACAATGTAGATATAATGGATAAATCTAGTGCTCTAGCATGCTTACTTCTTGAGGATATAAATTCGATAACCAAACAGAAGTTATTATTGTCGGACGTTGATGGACAGTCATTAGTATTCATTAGTCCTTACGGAACCATATTCCCCTTGGTGAGTATAATCGCACAATTAATCATTATTTGATTTCAATTTGTCTTTTTGAATACAAAGGTTTTTGGTTAACCCAACGAATCTGAATTACAGTCCCATGACTTAAATCTTCATCGGTGATCTGGCCTCTTCTATCGATCAAATTTCTAACCTCTTCTTAGGTTGCCTTGCATTCCAGAGAGCCAACCCACCTGCTACCTCAGTGCACTTAATCAGCCAATAATTCATGACAAACTTCGGCAGAGGGGGGGTTTGAAATTGTGGCTCCCTCCCGCAGCTCGTGTCGCTGATCACGCATAGAAATTATTATTGTGCTTTAATATAGCCATAAATCTGAACATTTAAAATGCAGAAAATATCGCATCCTGCTGCGTTAGCCAAACCAGAATGCAGAGGAGCACAAACTGGGGATGGGTCCAACTTATGACTTCATCTGCATTTTTATGGCGAATGCCCTGGCGATAATAAACCCTGGCAGGGATCGAGCCACCCATGCGTGCTCCTAGAAAAAGGGGGTGCCTAAGGGGAGAAGGTGGAGTCGCACTGAGGCAATATCAATAACACTTGCAACTCTGTCCGTCGCCGTACGACTGCAACATGATGCGACAACGTTGTTGTCGTCGTCGTCGTCGTTGGACAATGTCACTGAACCAGTTCTCAATGTCTTCATATAGATTTCCACGGCCTGCGAGAGTCAACCTCTGCACTAAATATTTACAACCTCCACAATATCTCAACGACCGACAACGACGACAAAAAGACTGAAAGGAAAAAAAACAAAACTAAACAGAAACAGAAACGAGGCTGGTCTTTTCTATCGCCTGGCCTGGCGGAACAAGTTCATGCAACTGCGGCAGCCCCAGCACCAGCACCACAAAAGGTGTTCAGGCGACCAAGACCGAGCCCAAGAGCATCCAACAACCAACGATCAACGACCAGCGACCAGCGACCAGTGTCGTTGTGGCCATAAATTCAATTGAATATTACGCCAATTGCCTTTTTGTCTATCGCGAACCTCGGGGAGGAGTCAAAGTCGGCCTCCAAACTGGTTCCATCATCATCAGTTTGCCAGATATGTTATTTTTAAGCAGATTTAGTTCATCTTTGAATGCACGCTAAGCCGCTTTCGGCGTGCTAATTAGACGACTTTCAAGGCCCCATCTGCGCTGGCTAATATGCATCAAAATGTGTCAACACCTAGAGCTCGGCTCGGGGTCCTGCCATCCGGCCATCCAGCCATCCAGTCCGGCTTAATTGTTAGCTCTTCGCGTACATGGCTCTACTCGATCGAACCGAGCCCAGGCCATGTTTTCACTCCATTAACGCGTTGTGAAGTTGGGGCCTTTCGGAGTGCAGATCCTGAACTGGGTCTGGTAATGATGCCTGACGTTGACCGATCGTCGACCGCAAAAGCCAGCCAGCAAGTAAGAGCCACGGCCATAGCCATGACCAGAGCCAAAAGCCAGGGGAAAAGCCAGATCCAGAGCAAGAGCCGGCCCAGGCTGACCGACCGATCAAAAGTCGTTCAACTTGCCGGAACTGGTCGTAAAGATCACCTGGCCACCATTCCGAGTCGGGTTGAAAGCTGCCTATGTGGAGCATTTTCCTCTCGAACTTGGCCAACGCAACTCGTACCTGGATCTGGAGTTTATGTTTAGGCCGAAGCTCGCGTGGCAGAATATTAATGGCCGCCAGGGAGGAGAGTTCAGTCCGGCCATGATGGGTTCAAATCCCAAAACATAGTTAATCTTGGCTGTCCGACATTCGTTCGGTTTTCGGCAGGAAACCCCCAACAACCGCAGAGAATCGCGAAAAATAAACTATCTACAGACAGCCAATGGGTAAATGAACTTTGACTCCTGGTATGGGTTGAAAAATGCCACTCGCATTGCTTAGGCTCTTCGATCCCAAAAGGTTACCAAGGTCCAGTAGTTAAATGTCAGTAAGGGCTAGTAATTTTATACAATCATAGATTTGTCTAAGAATTTTAGTCTGGTATAATAACAAAATCATACCACAAATCAAAAAACCAATACCACAACGATTTTTCATCAAAGGGTTCCAGAGTTTTTCTTAAAATTAAATATCTTAAATAAGTTAAGTGATTGTAAAAGTCGCAACCTAATTTTTAGTTTACTTTCTAAGGTCCAATTTATTTACCCCTGCCAACTAAGCCATAAAACTCAATTAGTTGCAGCCAAAAGTCTCCTTTCTCCGGCGAATCTCTTTGCTTAATCAACTGCAAATGGGCTAAAAGGGAGAATGTTATGTTTGGTTGGCCTACCTGAACGTATTCGGCGCATATATCAATTCCGCCCACAAAGCCGCACACATCGTCGACGGACCAGGAGTTAACCTCCTCGCTCTGCGCCTGACACCGTCTTCGGGCCTTGCCAGCTCCTGTCCCGGCTCCCGATCCCGTTCCCGATTCAGGTCCCGCTCCCGATCCCTCACCCGATGCCGATCCCATTCCCGCGTTGGCGTTACCAGAATTCATCTCGTCGTGCTGCTCCAACGGTGGCGGGGATGGTGTGGATGCAGATGAGCCAGTGGTCGCTGTTGTTGCAGTGGTGGCCGTGGAGCTGGCGCGACGCTCGGCCTTAAATCGCTTGGCGGCCGGCGGCTGGGAGCTCAAATCCAATGGCGCCGCCGACGCAATCGAGGAGCCACCGCCGCCGATGGGCGCCACCGTCGAGGAATCGTTGGTGGAACGTGGACTAGACTGCCGCGAAGCGTGATGCGGTTGCTGTTTCCGCTGATGTTGCTGCTGCTGTTGCAGTTGCGCCGAGTAGATCAGAGCGGGTGTAACAAATTGGGCAGCCTGATGCAGTGCGGCATTCAGAGTGGAACTGGAACGCGGCGTGCCCGTCGCACTTGCACTGGGCGACGAGGCATTCGACCCGGAGCGCTGTTGCTTGCTGCGCAGAATCCCCTGGATTTCGGCATCTTTGACAGCACGCGCCTACAGAGATTAAAATTGAACAAAGAAGGAGAACGGGTTTTATAAAAAGAATAAAGTAAACAAATTACTTTGATTAACGAAGCTTAGAATTTGGGCATACAGTGAGAACAGTACCCTAAATTGTCGATTTTTCAATGACATTGGACATTGATTTGATTTTGTGTTTCGAAAACATTGACTATATCAACATAATGTTAAAGTTAGTCTGTTTGAAAACTTTTAAACTGTTTTAAATAATATTTGTCCGTCGCCAGAACTAAAATGACTAAGAAAATGTTGTCTACTTTTATTTTTCAGGCCAAGTAACATTGAGAAATCGCTCCTAACTTCAAAATGTCACTAGAAAGTTCGAGTTATTAAGACTTTTCCTAATTTTAAACAAATCAAGGTGCCAAAATAATTGCCCAATAAATGCAGAACCACCGTTAGTGGGTAAACTAATTGGGTGGTCCTTGGGTACTCCTGTTCTCTCTTGCTTCATTAGGACAAAATCAGTTTTGATGTACTCACCAGTGTCAGCAGCGCCTGAGTGCTGCTCATGTCTATCAGCGGCGGGAAAATGCCGGACGAGAAGGGCAGAAAGTTGGTCATAAACGGCGAGACACTCGCTGCTGCCACCACCGCGGCCATTTGGCTCTTGGCCTGCTCCGTGGGCGATGGGGTGGCGGGTGGGGGGGCGAGCTGCGACAGGGCCGAACCAGTGGATGCAACGCCACCCACACCACCTGCCCCACCGGCCACACTCACTTTGGTCTCCTTGGGCAGACTGACGGGGGCAACATTAGCAGCTGATGAGGCCGATGGTGAGAGCTTCTTGGCAGTGGCAGTGGCAGTGGTGGTGGTGCAACTGTTGCTGCTGGCCGACTTGGGGGCGGAACTTGGGGCAGAGGTTGCTGCCCCCGCCGCTCCTCCTCCGCTAGCTGTGGCCGCCGAAGTGCCGCCACTGTTGCCGCTGTCGTAGTAGGAATTGCGTCGTGTTGCATTGTTGCTGCACCGGAAAAAATATATAGTTTAAGTACGTTGAAATATTGGTGAACAATTCACAAGTTTCGTGGTCTTCCTGCACCGTTAAAAATATAGTTTAAGTATTTTCCGAGTTTTAACTTTTATTTTACTATTGCTAGACAGATATATTGTGAATCAGAATAATGGTTTATTTTGAAATTATTTATTATAATGTGATATAGTGGCAAAATATCCTTTGTTTAACTAAATATTATTAAAAAGTATATAAACCCAAAAATCTTATAAAAAAGCCTATGGAGGCGTTTACCCTTCATCAATAATTGATTTATGATTTATGATTTCATATTCAATGAAAATCAATTTTGCCATATCTTTTTCTCAGTGAGGATTAGACTATAACCTATTTAGTTGTTTTAAGGCAGAGCCAAAACTTACTCATTGGGATTTGTATTGTTGTACTTGGCCGCCAGGCATCGCATGATGTCCGAATAGTTGCGGGTGGAGAAATCCGTGGCATTCGATGCTGCAGCACCCTCTGTTTTGACGGTGTTGCTGCTGCCACTGATGTTGCTGCTGTTGCTGTTGCTGCGATGTTGCTGACTGGCAGCCTGCTGAATGCTATTTAGCAAATTCGTTGACAAATTGTGCAGCGGCATGTGTGTGGCTGCTGCTGCTGCTGATGATGATGTTGCTGTTGTTGTTGTTGCCGTTGCTGGGCCACTGGGCGGACTAAGGCGTTGTTGTTGTTGCTGTTGCTGCTGCTGGGCCTGTTGCTGTTGTTGTTGCTGGCTGGGTGAGACACCACCACCGCCGCCACCACGAAACGATGACGAGGAGGGAGTGGCGCTGCGAGATCTGTTACAAAAAGTAAAAAACAGAAACAAGAAAACATATGGATTAGTTATGTTAAGAGGAGCATTTAGCAGGTTTTGCATAAGTGGTAGAGTGTGACATCAGCATGGTAAATTTACTATATTTTTCCCCATGATCTCTCATAAATTTGCATTAATATTTAATTATCTAGAGTTCTCATTCAGCGACCGAAAAGGTGTCGCATACAATTGGATTATTTGTCATTCTGTGAGTTCTCTGCACAGCATCTGAACCAAGTTCTTCTGGCTTTTTTGACATGCTAATGAGTGGCTTCCGTGAGATCTTCTCTTCTAAAAAAAAAGATCCCAAGAGTTTCAAGCAGGTGCGACTGCGATCTGCCTCATGTGGACGTTTTGATATTTAGTTAAATTCTTTGGAGAAGTGGCAAGGCGTTGGGCATAATGAGATTACGAATGCTGTTTGACATGGGAACTGTTTTCCAAGGAGTGGATTGGCGGAAGGAGTCCAAGAACTGGTATCCAAGTGAGAAGCCTGGGAGAGTTCACTCAATGTTATAATTATGTTACAATTATCCAACAGTTTGAACAGGATCCAATTCATTTATTTATTTGCTAGTAATTCTCGGAAACTGAAATAATGATGGTGTAAACAATTACATATTGTATATTTAAATAAAAATTAATAATTGTTTAATTATTTATGATTTATTTCTCTGAGATATACAAAATATAAAAAAGATAAACAAAATATGTAATAAAGCTTATAATATCATTCCTTGAATTATAATTTGTTTATTTCCTTTAAAGACCATGTTCTTGGTTATCTAGTCATAATTCTTTTGGTAATTTTCAATCTTGTTCAGACGATCGCAGAACATTTTCCAAACAATTTCATTTTGGATGCTCTCGGATCGAAACGAAACAATTCATGTTAACCAATGTCGAGCATTTGTGGGCTACAATCTGGCCGGCATGGCCATAACTCATATGCAACTACCGCCGGAGACATGCCACCAACATGGCGCAATCGTTGGCTCTGCATCCACATCCACAGACACATCCACGTCCACCCATTAGCCATTCCTAGAGCTCTCCAACACGAGCCAAGGCAAGGCAAGGCTGGCCGAAAAGAAAATAATCAGCATAGATTTCTGGCCAGATCGGCAGTGGCAGCGGTCACCTCCTAAACCGCGCCATGCCGCAGCCAGTGGCAGCTGCAAGTGCCTGCCTCTATTTCAGCTTTACCAAAGCGTTGTGCTGCATGCCACCAGAGGTGGCAGTTTGGCTTGTCCATTCCGAATTAGGACTCCTATTTAAAATCAAATTCCCAATAAACTGTAGATGAATGACCATAATTTAATAACTTAACGAGCCGTCTATAGTTAATAAATGAATAAATGTTATATTTCTTAAATTTGCAAACATTTTATCTGGATAAAAAAGTACTAAATGCATAGAAAACTATCCTGTTTCTTTAATTTCTAACCTTTTTTTTATGCCAATTGTTGCGCACCACTGGTTGCATGCCACACGGCTAGGTGGTTGTGGCATGAACGGGCCAGAAGAGAGTAACTCGTGCTGCACGTCGTCGTCGCTGGTCGTTGGTCATGTCGTGTCGCTCTTTCGGAGGCTGCGGCACAAATTTATATATAGCAGCTTGCCGCCCAGCCACCGTACCGCTCCTCCCCCGCCCCTCTACCACCCCCTGTACCACCCCCTGCCCACTCAGCTGGCTCCCTGTGTTGTTCCTGTTGTTGTTGCCATTGATTTATCGTGATCTGCTGGTTGTCGATTTTTTTTTGGTTGCTGTTATTTTGTTCGTTCGCCGGTTCGTTGTTGCCTCCGCTGCTTACAACTCTGTTGTTCTTTTTTGTCTCGTTTTTTGTTGTATCTTTTTTAGTAATTTTTTTTTGGTTTTGTTAAAAATGTTGATTATTGCAAATTGCTTTGGCGATTGGTAGCAGCTACTTAGTTGTGTTTTGTTGCTTGTTCTTGGCAATTGTTTGAACAGCAACCAGATCAACAAAAAAAAAAAGCCATGAAAAAATGGTTTATAGTGGCGATTATGTTGGCCACTGCTACTGATCCCCCAGCCCCAACTTCACCTAATCTCGATGTAACGGTTTGGTTGGCTCAGATCTTTAGATTGGTGGCATGCCTAATTGGTTTTTATTATACAACCGACAACATGTGCCCGCCTCGGTATGCAAATGGTGTCTATTGTTACGCCTACACAAGACCCGATAAGTCCCTAATAAAAATATGTGTATGTGAATACAGTGCGGCTCGAAACTCCAGCACAGTTTACATCAATAATTCCACAAATAGATTTTATCTATCAAATCGAGACCAAATTCACGAAACGCATTTTATATTATTTTTTTTAAAACAAATCGAAATTAAACATTTTACCTAATAGAGATATTGTTTGTGAGACGCACTGTTTGAATCTATTTAAATTTATATAGGTTCAAAACAGACTTTGCAGACGAAAAATTCAGCAAAACAAAAAACGAAGAGACAAAAGAGCTAGAAAAAATGTATTTATTTGTTGTGTTATGCCGATATACTGCACCCTTTTGGATAGGCACAAAACAAAAACATATAACAAAAGCTTTTAAAACCCACAATTAGAAATTCGACTCTTGAGTGTTCTAATACGTTTACAACTATAGTTTAAATATGCAAATAATCTAATAAATAAAATAGAAACACCATCAAAAGGTCAAATATAAGCTGAATGAAGCAGACATCGAATTTTTTGTGAATGGGTGTGATGAAAATCAAGTTATGACAAGAACTATGTATAATGCTGGAAGTCCCAACTGGGGAAACATTTGATCAGATGTGATCAACAGGTGGGTATTCGCATTAAATTTGCATTAATTCATCGATATTTATGATATAAACATAGTCTTCAAACAAGATCTTCGCCCAGCCCTAAAGCCATTCATTTGTCATATCGTATTAAGGCATCTGTAAGGTGCCTTAATAAGCCTCCCTAATTTGTGGATAGACAATTATAAATTATGAATAATATGCGGCTAATCCAATCTTCTTGAGACGACCACCCCGAGCGGAATTGGGGAACCCACGGAAAGATGCGAATCGAATATGTTAAATCCGAATCTATTGTGGCTCGACGTGAACACCTCAGGTGGCGATGGACTAGCATGTCTCATTAATATTAATATGGCCAATCGTTCGCCCAACTACTATCTTTGTATCCATCTGTGCTGAGGCCTAGGGCTTGTTTTGGTTTCATGTTTGCTTTCGGGAGATAAATTGCCTTTATTTATATTAGTTAATATATAATCTTTAACGCCATTAATTTAGTTGCGGGTATTAATTGCTGTTGATTTCGCTTGTCAAATCACTTTTTGTCTTTATCGCAGTCGTAGTCTGGGCCTTATTAATTTTTTGTCTTATTTGTATTTACATTTCAAGTTTTTCAAGTTGTTTTTCTTTCCTTTTCTTGGCAGGTTCTTTGTTATTGCCTCTTTTTGACAGCAGAAGCGTGCTCTTGTGTAGACACATTCGTGTTCGTTGCTTTTTGTTTCTTGGTTTTGATTAATTTACTTTGGCTGCGAACAGAAGCCACATCGATTTGGTTTCTTTTGGAGGTATTAATTTATTAAAATGTTAATTAATTTGTCAGGCGTCGACAGCCGTCGAATTCGCTTGATAAATAGCCTAGAAACGAGTTCGTGGGGGAAATGTATCCTCTTTTTCCAATCAACATGGCTATGAAATTGATGTGATCTTATATCAAATAATATTTATATCAAGTCTCTAGAATATGACTGACAAGGAAAAAAATGGTGTGCCAGCGCCAGTGTTCGAAGATTCCAGTGAGGACGATCTCAGCCAGGATGATCCCATTCGCGATGGCTCCATTGGCACGACCACTATCAGCATATCGCCCTCCATCCTGCGACCCATCAACCCTTCCAGGCACGACCTCTCGAATGCCCCCTCGATAGTCATTTCGCTGCCCGATGCCGAAAGTGACACCATGTCCGAGGAAACCGCGGAGCAGCGACTCCGGCGAAGGATGAGATTTTTGGAAATGCGGCGGGAACATTACAGTAACATGCACAGTGAGCAGTGCCACATGGAGCACTCCGAGGATGAGGATCACGTAGAGCACAAAAAGCCCAACTAGATACAGGTTCTATTATCGTACCCAATCGGGTCATAAGCATACGAGGGGAACTAATCACATTGCTATCCCTTAGCTTTACAATTGTTCAAGTTTGATTAACAGCTACAAATTTAAACAGGAAAGCCGAAACACTTAATTACGAGAAGAAAGGATCTACAAATTAAATGTTAATGAAATGTGTTGGTTAAATAATTAAAAATTTGTTATTTTGTATAACTCGAATTTGAATTATAATTCTGGTATGGTAGGTAACTGCTCTCCAAAATTTAATGGAACCCGGCTTTACGCAAAGAATTTTTGTTTATCTTAAATCGGTTCAAAATGTGGATAGTGAAGTTTTTAACAATCTCAACAGTTTCTCCATTATTTAAACTAAGTTAGTAAATTTAAATAAACTAAAAACAGCTCTAGTAATCTAGCATAATCCGATGAGTTTTATCTAAACACAATGTATGAGCTAGTTAAGCTATTCGATGTCATAAATTGAATCATTTCAAAACGGGATCAAAAGATCAAGGTAATGTCACGAATCCGTGATTCAATATCAATTGAATGAATCAACTTTGGCCAAAGTCCCCTGAAACTCACCTGACAAATGAGCTGACGGTGAGTTCGCCGTTGTGGCTGCTGCTGTTGCTCCCTGGACTGAGTCGCTCCCTTTTGACGCCGTGGCCCAGGTGGTGTGCTTGGTGTTGTGATTGACTCGATTGGTGGTTGCTGATGCTGCTACTGCTGCTGTTGTTGTTGTTGATGGTGTTATTATTGTTGTTGTTGTGAATGGTGACCATCGGGGCATCCT
Source organism: Drosophila kurseongensis (assembly GCA_018153305.1). Taxonomy (NCBI): domain Eukaryota; kingdom Metazoa; phylum Arthropoda; class Insecta; order Diptera; family Drosophilidae; genus Drosophila; species Drosophila kurseongensis. Next base: position 9,101,425 of record JAECXX010000210.1, on the reverse strand, counting down.
TGTGATTGTCCATCTGCAGCGGCGACAACTTCTCATGCTTAACCTTCTCCAAATAGAGAGCGGCATAGGCAGCAGCCACGGTTGCAGTGGTGTTCGCATTGGTGGTGCAGGTGGCGGTGGCGGCGGAGGACGAGGAGGAGGCAGCAGAGGAGGGTGCACCCAGATGGGCGGTGGAGGGCGTGGCGGCCTGACTAACCGCACCACCACCACCACCACCACCGCCCGCACCACCGGTGGCCGCCTCGCTCAGCTTCTTGGTGCTACTCTCGATGGCCCCATAACCGCTGAGCAGCAGCGACCGCTCGCTCAGCATTTTGGCAGTGACCGCAAGGGAGGGGTATGAAACGGGGCCTTCCGAACTGCTGCTCCTGCCCTTCTGACCCAGCTGCCGCAGATCGCTGGCCAGACGCTCGAGATGCGTCCGCTTGGTGGCTGCAGCGGCTGTCGTGGCCGCTTGCTGGTCGTCGTGGGTCGCCGGTTGGGCTGCGCTGCGACCGCCCACAATGGCGGTGGTGGCCTTGGCTGGCTTCTGCTGCAGTATGTCGGTGGGTGCGTTACCTGCAAGTGGAAGAAACAGAGTGTGAGATGGTTGGAAACGGCAATAATAGGGTTAGGTTTAAACTAACTAGCAGGTATAACACAAATCTACTTCTAGAGTTAATTCTTAAACATAATATATTCCTTTGGAAACATTTGAAATAGATGTGAATCCATTTTTCAAATTAAACCACAATGGCCCCCTCATAATGCCTTAGAATCTCAGAAGACTAAAGACTCCAAAGCTTTATAGTTAGTCTTCTCGAACCATCTCGTAAGTTGCAAGAACTGTAGTAAGTATAAAAATCTGATGCCAGGTTATGATTTGGGTAAATATTGAAGAAGGTCAGTATTTTTTATTTATTGTATATATAACAAACTATTTTATAATAGTTTAAATCTTTTAATGGCTGCCCAGTTTTTTTGACTTTTGTAGAGTGTAATCTATTTATCAAAGAAAATAATAAATTGGGTTCTTAAAAGCAGTCTTTAAGCTGAACCTCACTCTCTCGACGATTACGTAATATATGGATGATGTAAACAAATTTAAAGTTTACCAGCAAAAAAAAAACATTTATTCAATAAAATTGACCAATTTTCACCCAAAATCTTAGCAAAAGAAAAAAAACAATTTTATTAAATTTTAAATTCTTAAAAATTGAAATTTAAACTTTTCACGCCAACTTATGGTAGAACCAATAAGCACACACAAGAACACACTCGCAATGACACGCACCCATAGACTGAGTAAAAAACATTGTGGTGTAAAAAGCTCGTGGCTTGCGTCGCATGCAAATCGGCCAAAGGTTAAAATAACTTATAATATGTTAACAAAACCATTGACCTGCATCGTTGAACCCTTAAGCTAATTATCGGGGTGAGCCAGGGGGCGCGAAGTGCACGTCAACGTTGCGTACAGTACGGCAGAGTGCGATTCGAACAGTTACAGGGCCGGAAAAAACAATCATTAAACAAACAAACAGCAGCAAACCCAGACAGTCGAAACAAAAACCAAGTGAAATGGGGAGTTAGGTGGCAGCAACAATCGTACGCATTTAACTTGGAGATAAGGGAACCTCTGTACGGGTTAAATAAGAGTATTCGAGAAATAGTTGTCGGTGATCGTACGAATTTGTCTACTGAAAACATCAATGGCATTAATTAAGGGACTGTTTCCAAATTTATTTTTAAGGTACAGCAATTCGAAAGCTTTCTGATGTATCCATAATCGTGTAGAAGATCCTTTTTTGGCTTGTATGGCCAACCAAGAATTGTGCACAAAACCCAAAAGAGTAATAAGAGTTAATAAGAGTATGTTAATAAATAGTATACAACCCTAATCACTTCTAATATTTAAATAAAATAAATCAAAAACAAAAAATACAAAAAAGCACAAACTCTTATAAAGATATTCAGAGACATTTAACTTTTATGGTTCCCTCGCACAGGCAGGGCATGAAAATTGTTTATTTACCTAGGTTTTTATTCCCAATTTGTTTTCAACCACAGTCGACTATTTACTTTGGTTCGCACATAAATAATTTAATTGAAATTTAACTGGCAAAAATTAAAAAGCAAATACGTGTATCAATGCGTGCTCAAGCAATGACCTTTAACTGCCTATCGCCCCGGTGGAGGCCAGGGGATAAGCGGCCTATCGAAACCCTCTCGGCCAGTAGGTGTAAATTGATGGAAGCCACACCAGTCCCAGACCCAGACCCAGACACCAAGCCATACCCACAAACTCATACTCACTCCCAGAGCTGGTGCCAGATCCATTCGCTCGCATGTTTGGCAGCCAAAGCACACAGCATAAATAATTAAATGAAATATTTACAAGCGAAATTAACAACAATTTGTAGTTTTAAGCTCGTTACGATCCCCACAATCGGAACCCGAATCAAAACAGAACCAGAATCGTGGCTCGGAATTGCATTGGGTTTGGTCAACAGAACAAAAGCTCCCTGCCGATTTGCCTTATATCAAATTTCACCCTTCATTTTGGAGCCCGAAATAGCGTATATATATGCTGTTTAATAAGTTGTCCGTGCGTTATCATAAAATTAAGTTTATCATTGGTTAGCATAGAAATTAAGTTGCGGGTATATAATAAAAAAATAGAAAGAAACCAAAATCAACCGCCCCAAAGTGGTTGAACAGTGGACGGCAAACGTATTTGGATTAGTCTAGTTTTCAGTTCTGCGAATTTTCCACTATTTACAAAACATAATTAACAATATTATTTTAATGTGATCTGCACGACTTGAAATAGGAAGTAGGAATTTTATGTTTTAATAAGTTTAAGATGAGAGAAAAAATGTGTTTATGGTACCAAAAAATTATTTTACACATTAAATATATTTGTTCTGAAAGATAACATTTTTATAATTCTTTGAAAATATATATCTTTTTATTTGTGTTGAATTGTAAAGGCTGTTTGCCCCTGAGTCAGTCAAGCTCAGTAAATATCTCTTTATATACAGTCTTTTGAGATATCTTTAAAATAATTTTTTTCGCTCGGATTTCCGATTTTTTTAAAATTTATATCATAAATAAATAATCATAGCTATGTTCCTGTTTAAAAAAAATATGCCAGTTTTTTGTAATATTTTGATTTAAAATATATCGAAAACATTTATATTTTCGTTTAAAAAAATGCCCAAAGAGTTTCGCGATTTTCGGTAAGACAAGAGCTTAATCTACATGGTCTTTGCAAGTGTCTTTATGAAAAGTCCCAATTATATCTGTAGGTTTTATATTTTATCTTTTATAAAGATGGAGAGGACGGCCCGATCCCGTCTGGATAATTGCAAACATTTTCTTTGTAGAAGCTACAATACTTGTATACCTGAATTTCGGATCACTTTCGTCCCACTGTGCGCTCTATCGTATTCCCGCTTCCATCGGTCAGCGAGCTTTAGCTTCAGCTCCCCATAGACCCCTGATTGGCATCGCTTGGTGGCAATGGTGCTAAGTGCCGAATGTCGAATGCCGAATGCCGAAGATCATTATGACGATGATGATGATGGAAGGCGGACCCGATAGGGCAGTACGAGAAAGAGAGGGGGGCTAGAAACCTCGACCCAACATGTGCCATGCGCGACACTGTTGACTTTTTCCAGTTGGACGTTATGTCTTTTCCCCACCGTGCCCATACCTGAGTACCTGCGAGCGATCCGCACGGTGACAGGCCGCATTTCGGTCGCCGCTGGGTCGGCGCAAGTGTCAATAGTACTAATAGACGACGCCGACATCGAAACTTAGGACCGGGCACGTCCACGTTAACGTTCACACCATAGAAAGTGGCGGAGCGCGGGTGGACAGAGTTCTGGGAGCGGTAAAGTTCATTGCCATTTGCTGCGATACCTACACACTCATGCGGCATACTGGCAAACACAGCTGCCGACCTGTCATGTGACCATTTTTCATACATCGACAGCAAATACAAATACGCCATAATTAGAATTGCGACAAATTGCCAGCGATTTCTGACCCACACAGCTGCTGCTGAAGGGTCACATATTTCGACCGTCTAGACCTTGGGAAATATCCCCAAAAAACAAAAAAAACAACGCTAACCTCTGACGCAAGCAATCATCGATAGCTGATTAACTTTCATGGCAGTGTGGAGGGTCCAAGTGGGGAGTGCGGCTTATCAGCCGAATTTCATTATTTCTTTTGACCTCATTTGAAAATCAAATAAGCGCCGGACCAGCTGACTTCCCCCTTGCCCTTTATGCAAACCCTGCTCTGTTGTTATCGCGTCCCCTCCCCAAAAGAGCGACAGGGTTCAACCTTTGTTCCCGACTTGTTCCGTAAGAGGAGTAAATAAATCCAATATATATAGGAGTATCAGTAAGTCAAGAAGGTAATATTGAAGCACGCTGATAAATGGGGTCTCTGGCTGAGGTTCGGGTTGTGGTATCAGGGTAGCGGGAATGGGAGCGATTCGGCCTATCTAGCGCACAAGGCCCTGAACCGATTTCGTGTCGAGTTCGATTCCGCTTGGCCTCTTCAATGGCTGGCTATTCTATTTACCCTCTATTTATTTTTGCCCCGTTCTATTCTATTCTTTATATCTGATAGTCGTCGATTGCAAGGTTTATTGATTAGAGTGCATGAGTGTAACTTGCTAAAAGCATTATTTGTGACCCCTTGTCGTGAAATATGAAATATGTTTAAAGAGTAAATCGGAACAATTTATAAACTGCTATCCCATTAAAAAAAGTTTCAGGTTCCAATCAGAAAAATATGGATTAAACTCAATTAGTTGTGGATTATAGCTTTGCATGGATGGAATTAATAAATATTTCATTAAAAATGTTTAAGAGTCCATTTAGAAAAAAAAGCAATGTAATAGCCAATGGCTTATAGCCGGCATCGATCAGTAATTGAACCCGATGATAAATAGTTTTAAACAATTCACGTTCAGGATAACCTTTTTCTCCACTTTATAGTTAGTACAAGTTTACTGTACACTCGAAAAACTTAACCTTAGCATTCCTACTCGACCGTTTGAATTCGCTCTGTTTTTTGTCACATTTCTTATAGATAAACATTTATGATGGCCTATCAGTATCTGTATCTGCATCGCTCTGCTCCGCTTCAGTTTTAGCTCGAGTTCAGTCAGTTTCAGTTTCCTTTTTACGTGATTTCTTGTATCTCAAGTGTTGTGCTCTGGTCGCGGGGTCTTATCGCCTTGTTTGTCCAAGTGCCAGTTGAACTATATATGTATGTTAGTCATGATGATGATGGTGATGATGATGATGTATATATTCCTATATAGGGGGCTTAGTACTCGTATATGGCCTTCTCATGGTTCACGATGTTTTCGTCAGCGTGTGTTTTCCCCTCTGCTCTCTTTTGTTGTTCCCAATTCTTCGGGTCGTTTTTTGTGGTTTTTGAAAATCATGTCGCATTTATTAGATCATCAAAAGGTGTTAAAGATTGTGGGGCGCGTTTCACTGATAATATTTGGCCTGGCCTTTTGTATGACTTTCTGGAGCTCCAGTTCAATTGTTGTTTGCCACATTGGGTGAAAGTAATTCAAAGTTCATTAGAGATCTCCCATCTAACTGTTTACGGGGCTTGCTCGAAAATTACCCAGCTTGCCTATCATATACTTTTTTTTGATTTATAATATCTGTAGAACAAATTTCTTATCTTTGTGGGATAGCAATCTCAGGGGAATCGCATTTTGCCACAACAATATCATGTGGAAATTAACCGGGATCACAAAAAGAACCAAAAATTGGTTCAGATTGCGGAACTTGCAAGGCTAATGGGAAAATTTACAAGTATGGTTTATCCCTTTTGTGAAGTTTTAAAAATTCTTATTTGTAAAGGTCCTATAAATCTTTTCGGTTCCTAATTTCAGTTTGTCATAAGGGGTTTTAGCCCCATAATTTTGTGATTTCCCACAACTTGCCACAATTAATTGATTAACCAGTCAACGCCAAATCGCCAAGTGACAGACCTAGTAATGGCTTGAGGAAAATCCAATAATAAAATACAGAGATAGCGAACTGGAACGGACGCTAACTAAAACCAATGGACAACCGCAAAAAGCAAAGCGCTCTAACGGTTCATGACACTGTTCCCCACAGGTCCACGGCAAATTGAAATTTCAAATCAAATCAGAGCGCGGCGCAAGACGGAAATGGCAAATGATTTTTTTCCAACATTCTGCGACTCCATAACGGATAGCCAAAGAAAAAAAGTATAGAAAAAAAAATGGCCAAGAACCAAAGGAAAAATTTCATAAATTATTAACACCTCTGCCATTTGAACTGGACAAACTGGTACCCGTTCCCTGTGTGTGCGAATGTGAGACGCGCCTCTCTTTGCGCTTCTCATTGAGGTGAGCTGCTGCCTGGCCCATGTCTTCGGACTGCATAATTGCTTTAATGGAATTTGATTTTACCCAACCTCTCAACACGCTCAGCTAGAGACAAGTGTCAGACCTAGTGTACCGGGCGGAAGGCTTAACTCCACGGAAAAGATAAATGCGTGACTCACGGACTACATAGCCATATACAAATGACGGTATTCATAGAGAAATGTCTCGGAATTTAATATCCTCATTTGAAGAAAATTAACTGCCTTAAAAGGATTGAAATAATTTTTCTGAAGTCGTTACAGAACTTAAGTGTCAGAAGCCTCTAGCGATTTTTTTCCTGAAATAACTCAGGAACGTTAAATGACTAATAGAGGATTAAAAAATTTGAATCATTTTTATAACATTCGCATTTAGAATGCAATATGTATGGATGTGTGAATAGTAAAAGCCTACAAGTAATTAAAGTTTTTTTGCATTCCCTGTTTTTACAATGTCAATTAAATATGATAATATGATAATTTGAATTTGTTGTAAAATATGGATCTTTTGGACAACCGTATTTGGAAAGACTCAATTAAAAAACGTCCATCGTGTCACGCTCGCATCCCTAGACCCCACCTTGTCGTTTTTTGGTCCATTGCAGATGATGTACAACCACTATTAGCATTAAAGTTTATTATCGACAACGACGCTGGTTCTAAATTCCTGTAAAACAGGTGCACCACAGCAGCATACACACATAGACACACGCACACACTCGACTGCACAGTGAGGCCATCAGAAGAGGCCTTTCAACTTTTAGCTAGAGATTTCTCCACCTCTGCCACACCATAGCATAGCATAGCACACCATCCCGAACCGAACCGTACCATCCTATCCGATCCGATCCGATCCCAACCCCGCAACCGTCCACATGGTTGCATGCAATGCAGGCGGCGCAATGCATTTGGCCGCTAAAAGCGCCTTATTTGGTTAAATTGGTGCAGATTGCTGCCAGGCCAGCTCTAAATAATAATTAGCACAGGTTTTTTCATCTTCTTCTCCTGCGTCGTCGTCGCTATCTCACTTCGGCTGCCTCTTGTTCGCCTCGCCTTGCTGCGCTTTTGGTTTTGGTTTTAGTTTGGTTTTGGTTTTGGTTTCGGCTTGGTTTTGGTCATTCACCAGGCGCACCGCAAACCAACAAAATAAGAAAAAAGTCGAAAAAAGTAAACTAACCAAGAAAAAAAAACATCTTGTTGCATGCCACATACGGGGTGAAATTTCCTTAGAAATTTCGTGCTTGCCTGCTCTGGTTTTAATTTGATTTTTACTTGATTTCCCCGCCACACTCCATCTCCATCATCATCACCACCAACAGCCTCAACCTTCCCCAGCTCCTCGGCCTCCGCCACCGTCTGCATCTGGTGGCCCAGGTTGAGGTTCATAAATTTACTAGATGTTCGCCCGATTTCTTGGCTCTGCGTTGCATGTTTAATGTTGCTGCTCCGTTGCATATTCGCGTGTGCGCCATGCCTCCGTGGGCTGCACTCGCAGCCCCAACAATGTGGTTGGTGTTGCCATTGCTCCTCGCCACCCCATTGAACCCATCAGTTCCCTTTTCGCTAATAATTATTTTTCTGGACTAGGATTTATGACGCTTCAGGATCACTAGTTATTTCTGCTCCTTGTTCTCGTAACTTGAATTGTTGTCATGTCCAAATCCTTCCTCCTCAAACAGCAACCGTTTTGGAATGTAGAAACCTATTGTATTGAATGAAAAATGTGATAAAATCTAGGATCTTTTATATTTACAATTGAAAATAATTTTAAAATTCTACAAATTTATAATTATTGAACCAGTGTTTATTATGGCTAAACTTTTTTCTATATATGTATTTATTAATTGGTTTTACATTTTAATATGGTAAATTGACTCTATCAATGGGGTTGTTCCAGCTAAAACCATTATACTATCGGAAGAATAACTATTTTATAGGCAAAATAACCAATTATGGTTTTCAAATTGTGCTGTGTTTCGGCTGGAGTCAGAATTTTTAGATGGCCAGTAATTGTTAAGAAATTATCTGCCGGTAGTTGATAAAACTAACAGTCTTTAATAAATACTCAAAATGATAAATAAAACATGTTGCTTTTAAGTGGGATAAATAAAAGCATCAAACCCTTTGAGGTAATTAAATATAAGCCAAAGGAAATCTTGGGGTTTATAAAAAACGTATAAAACAATTTGCCAATTGATGCCGATATGATAGTTAGAGCGAGACCCGAAGAGGCGCGAAGCGAAAGGGAGGGGAACGGTAGGGGAACCAGATGTGCGCATGCCTCAAAGGCACCTGCCAAGACAAACCGCTGGAGGTGCGACAAAGAGGGGCAGGGCGGCGGAGTGGCAGAGTGGCAGAGCGGCTTGATTCCCGTCCGAGTCTGGGGCTAAGGCGAGGAAATCAAGTGCAGATTAATTAAATTCGATAATTAAATGAACGGGCCGCGCCGGGGCTAGCAGATCGTGTCTGCCGCCAGCATCGGGGAGCTGTGGCTGCCGCTGTTGGTTTTAGATGAAAGCTGCAAGGCCCCTGCAGCCACCGCAGCAGCAGCAACAGCAGTGGTATAATAATAAAAAAAAGAAACATTTGCACATTGGCTGCACATTTGGGATTGAGGTTGAGTCTCTCGCGACGGGTGATGACGGCGATGGACCAGCCACGACCAGCGACTTCTTTCTTGCCTCGTCTCCGGCTAATGCACTTCTGTGATTTTAGGCGCAGCGAATTAATGTGCATCGCTCTATAAATTTGTCAGCAATTAAACGAGCCAGTCGCCCGACTGAGCCACTAAAACTGTTTGCCCCAACTTTGGCCAATATATCAGGGTAAAAGTTTCGGTAAAAAACGAAGCTTTCATATGCTATTTGGCGGATAAGGTTGGCAATAAAAGTTTATTATGTGAGGATTGTCAAATACATAACTATATCAGTAGATGGTTTTCTTATTTAATTTTTAAGAACTTTTAAGCTATTAAAATCTTATTTAAGAGTTTTTTTCCTTCAAAGGGTACAAAATAAAGGTCATATACGGTTTAATATCAACAGATGGTTTTCCAATTAAATTTGATCTATTAAGCTTAAAACTATTTTTTTTTAAAGTTCTTAGACATTTTATTATAATTGAAATCTAATTCAAGAGGAAAAGCTCTTAATTTAGTAATTAAAATTATACCGCAGCATGCTTCTACGAAATGTATGCAACGAAATCCATTATACATTTTCAAAATTCCTGGACCATTCCCATTTGAGTAATAAATTTAACATCGACTTCAATCAAAGAGGGAAAAACTTCCATTTCTGGGTTCTTTTATGGATTTCGAGTCGATAAAAGTCACAAACTCCTGAACTTTATATAGTAGACAGACTCTATGCTCGTAGAATCTTTAAATGCACAACGAATTTCAGCGGACTTGATTGATATTCGGCGATAAAGAAACCGCTAAGAAGTCTCTCTAAGTTTTTCTGCACTGGCTCTCTGTCAGCATCCTTCTATATGTTTCTCTATCTCCATATAACATGTGTAGCAGTTGTAATGTATAGCTGGCAAAATCGGTGCATGTTGCACATAAATTTCATACGAGTTCAAGCTCAGTTCGCCACAAATTTATGGCCAATGCGAATGAGGAGACGACTGGGACTTGGACTTGATCTTGGTTCGACTATGGGTCTGATGTTTTTGGGGGGAAGTGAGTGCTTTTTGGGGCGTGTTTCCTTGTGCTCTGTCCTGTTAACAAGTTTTGAGTGTTGCAGCAGCATCCGCATCTTGTTTAATGTGTTTGTGGTGGCCATACGTAAGGCTGCTGAAAGCCAGTAAAGGCCAAAGATTGATGGCGCAAGGTTAGAGCGCACATAAAATGGCAATTGAATTGAAGCCATCCAAATAGTTGAATTTGTGTGTTCTTTAAACTTGACACTAATTTGGTTTTTTTTCATGGAAATCTATTTCATATTCATTTTATTTTAGTGCCGCGTTGATAACGTTGCGTATACGTAATGAAAATAATTAAGGAGGTCTTTTTTGGAGTGCTTTGGTTGTGCTATTGAGATTCGAGGATGTATTAAAAACAACTTTAAGCCTTTATATTTTACTCATTTTACAAACAGCATTTACGAGTATGTAGGAGCATTCCCCTGGTTCTACTTGGCGTATGCTTAATATCTACGTGAATCACATTACAAAAACTATTTTAGCTCTTTTAAAATACAAATTTATGTACTCCTCATCAATCCACCTGGCACATAATATCTGCATTCGTTTCTCAACACAATCAAATCGTCTAAATGGTTAAAGCACTTAGCATATCATTCCACACCCCCGCCGGCTGACTTGGCGTATGCTTAATGTGCAATTATAAATCTTAAACACGATCGCCCAGAAGGCAGTCAATAGTATAATTTCCTGCTCACCAAGTATATGGGTTATTCTGTGCACATATTGAAGGTTTATATGTAGAAACATACACATTTGCTGCCGTTTCATGACTGGTGTATACCAACGAGTTCAAGCAGTTCAAAACCTTTGCACGCGAACTTATCGCACAAGGCGACTCCGTCTGGTTAGAGTGGAACAAAAACCCAACCAAAACAATAAGGTTCAGGCAAATAAAAATGGGCGGGGCAAATTTTGGAGTTTTTAAAATTAAATCGTTTGAATATTAAGCGATTTTGAAAACATTTTTTTTCTTAATATACACAAATTCATGAATATATTTCCTAAGTTTGATTACCAAACTAGTTTTCTAGGTTATTATGCAATTTTGCAGTTTTAAAAAACAACTTTTAGCATACCATTAAGGCAGTTTAAACAAATAATGGTAGGTATAAAATCTTCTGAAATTAATGTTTAAAATAGCTCCGTAAAATATAGGGGCTTTACTTATATTTATATATTTTTATATTTTTTATATTTTTGTATATTTACCATTTTGTAAACTTTTGTAATAAGTTTGAAGCCAACTTCAAAAATTAAAATCAAAAAATATTGAAATACCCAGAGCCTCCTTTTTGACTTTTGGGAAATTCCTCATGTTCTTGTTAATTTTGCCTTTTCTTGGGACTGTTCCCATTTTGCCACCGAGTTGAGATTGGTGTATGTATGTATGTACATATGTATACATTTAAAATAAAATACAACAACAAGGCAAGGCGCGATGGCAGAGCAAAAAGTCAAAGCGGCAAAGCAGCGGTCGACGCGTACAAAATGCGACAGCAACAGCAACATATAGTAGTACATATAGTACACAGATCAGCCAGGCGGCAGAAACAAAAACAACAACAACAACCGTGGAGAGTGTATACACAAACGTCAAAAAAGTCAACTGCGCCGCTGCCATTTGATAAGAGGCCACAAGTGTAAATATAGACGACGACAACAACAACAAAACCGCGATGTCCACGACCGCTGACTCTCTCTTTCTCCCTCGCTCTCTCTCTGCCCTCTTCCCCCTTCCCCAACATGCGGAGAGTACTCTTTTTTAGATTTCTTGCATCTCTCTCCCGCTCCTCGAATTGATTGATATTGCCATTTTGCCTTTGTCGCCATTTCATTTTTGCTTTCAGCAGTTCACCAGAGTTCATATATACATACAATTTTATATATATATGTATATATATAATGCGTGTGTAGGTGGCGTGAGAAAGGGAGGGGGAGAGAATATATAAATTTCCAACTACGTGCTGCAATGCCACATGAGGTGGAATGGTTTGCATTTAGGGTTACCCACAAAATAGGTCAACACACTTGTCGAGGGAGCTGAACCCCCTGAGTCAGATAAGAATTTATAAAAGATTCGACAGCTCGGGGCGAAATGAGTCAGGGCTATGTCAACACTCCAATAATGAGCTTATGATTAAGAATTAATATCAAAATATTTGTATTTCAAAAGCATTACAATGTCCGATAATACAGTGCTTACTGTCAACATTGAGCTTATAAAAACAGAGAATGTTTACTGTATCCAAAGAATTTATTAAATCGATTGGAATTTTATATTGTCAATAGCCTTTTACAAATTAATGCTAAGAAAACGACATTTAATTTTTCCAAGAAATTATAAAGGAAATTATGAGTTTTGAAAAAAATGAGATTACGTCGAAAAAATTAATTTCTAAAAACGCAGATAATTTAATATATTAAACCTACAACTTTTTTAACTGTTTTCTCGTTTGTTGGATTGTACCCAAAGTCAGATAAGCATTTAAAATAATTACTACATTATCACTTCATTCTTATGTAGATTTCTTCTTTTCCTTATATGACCCCAGCCAAGAAAACGTTGACATCAAAATCAACGATCAATTGATTTGCAATTTCTGCAAATGACAAATGATTGAAACGCCGTAATTTATGCAACATGAATGGCTATAATGATACCCAAACACCATAAAGAATCTGCGATTTATATGGTGTCTTTAATTTTTGTCGATTATTTTATCGTTTTTCTTTCCTCACCGCACCGAGAATAAAGACCTAAAGAATAAATAACGCGTGCACCATACAATTTAACAGCTCAATATTTGCATAATAGCAGCGCGTGACAACAACAACAAAAGCGCGGGTGGAGAGACGGATAAAGACTGTGAATAAGTTCGGCCAGACAAAAGATCGAGCATAATGGAAGTAATGGAAGCAATGACAACAGGAGGATAGCAAAAACCACCCAATGGAGGATGGAAGAAAATGAACAGGTAAATAAGATCTCGATCTTTAAACTTTTAATAACATTTATTTTACTACAATAAATAAGAAAATAAGGCCACTAACTTTAAGATACAATTGTTGTTATACGGGATAAACTCAATCTTATCTATGTTTTAGTGCTCTTTTTTAAGAACCAATTAAACTTGTTTAAAATTTTACCACGTGAGCGAACAATTTCATAATCTCATAGAACACCCCATTGAAGGAGTACGAGATTCCCTCATCTAATCTGATGGATAGGATTGAGGAAGCGAGGTAAAGGGAACGACTCCTCCATAAATCGCCAGACTAAACAACGGCGCTTCAATGACGGATTGACAAATCACACACAAAACCCTGGCACAAACAGGGACCCAAGACTGGGCAGACTTTATGTGAGTATATATATTTTTGTGACAAATTTATGACTGACTTTGAGGTCCCCATTCCCGTCCCCCGTTCTGGCCATCCGATCTGCTGCTGCTGCCTGATCAACACAATAACGACGATGATGGGGATGGGGATGGTAATGATGATGATGATGATCGTGGCACGTGAAGACATGCCAAAATGTTTATGACTTTGGCCAAGGTAATAATTTGCCAACAACAATTTCGCGCACAGACTGCAGATGGCAGGAGGCTGTCGACTGTCGGCCGATGATCATAACGATGATGATGATGGGGATGATGATGGCCCATCATAATGATGATAATTTGCATTTTAAATGCGCGACAAACTGCCACAAGACAACGGCAGCCGAGATGGGCCCAACACAGCCCCGCCTCCCCATCTTCGTCTATATCTTCGGCTGCCCATTTGAATACTCGCAGTCAGCTCACATATCTAGGCATAAAGTACTCCTATCGCAGGTCTCCTCGTAGAAGGAGTCACCATATTTGGAATCACAGAGGCCCAAAACGAAACGCCAAAGAAGCCACAAAGAGATCGTTTGCCAACCGAACTGGCGAGCCATACAAATTTGTCACACGAAATTGGTGTTTGTGACAAATAGAGAAAGGCGCGGAGAGTCCGGCAGGGCTGACTGAGATGAATGCGCTTTTGGGGCGACAAGTGATTGAACTATTATGCTGGAGGCCCAAAATCGACAAAGGTGGGGGATAATAAACGTTTAAGCCTTCTCTCCTCATATGCATATTGTACAGTTACGGGAGTTTGCATAATGTGCCCCCTGGGTTCAAGTTGGGCCTAGAATTTGGAGTGAAGACGAGAGCCAGGAGATCCTGCTGGGGCATGTGTGAACTATTAGTGGAAGTCCGTAAAAGGAGCGACGAGAATGGTTCTTTAAATGGAAGTTAGGGCATTTGAACTGGCCAGAGTTGACTAATCTGAATTCGCTTTAATGGGAATGTAAGTATAAGTATATCACTAACGAATTAAATATTTTTATGCATCGGTATATAAAACTTTAAAAGTATTCACTTAAGAACTTTGACTTTTTAAAAAACGACATATAAATCATAAGATAAATACAAATTACTCAAGTAAACAAAAACTTCGAGGGGAAACTTTTTTACTGAAGATAGGTAATATCATAAGGATATGGAAAAAATATCACAAATGAGGGCATACACATATTTACTACCAAAGACAAATGGCCTTTGACAATGCCTTTATAAATCGTCCATCCAAGTAAATTTACTAACTTAAGTAAATGAAAAACTTTAAGAAAACATTGCCAAACAGTTAGATAACAATACCCAAAGATCATTTACAAGCAGCCAGATAAACTGAGTCAACCGGGCGAAGATCGCCTACAATGATGTACAAGATACGCTAGATATCATTATTATCTTCTAGGTAAATCACTATGCTCGCAATATCCGGCCAGAAGATAACGATCCCCGTGAAATGGCAAAGTTGTGCCACTCACACACACGCTCCAAAGTTTTTAATAGTTTCTGCAGCTCTTCGGGCAAGCCACAAAAATCCACAAGAGACCAACTAATTGAGACATCATCAGCAGATGCTGGAAGTGGGTTGGGGTAAGTAAACATAAAAAAGAATACTTCAACTTCAACTAAGAAGGCAGAAGGCAAAAGTGTAAATAGCTCAGAAAGCGCCAGAGGAAGTCGAAAAGGTGAACCAACTGCACTGAAAATAATTGCAATACACCGACTTCGCTAATCCTGTTAGAGGTTTTAGAAAAAATCTAAGAAGCGGTATTTAATGTGATATAAGAACATTTGCAGTTTATTTGTTTAATTCGTATAGAAGATAGTTAAGACTCTCCAACTTAATTAATCCACACAATTAGCTAAGACTGCTCATTCGCACAGTGTAACCCCTGAGAACATAAAAATCAACAGGAACGGCAACTATTTAATGGCAATTTTACAGCTTGCCATCTTCTATCCTAGACCGAGCCTGCATCCCAACTGGTGCCCTGCCTCCACAGTCCGATGATGAAGATTAGATGCCAAGGCAGGGGCCAAAGCCAAAGTCAAAGCCAAAGCGATCGCGGATCTCGAGTCAGTTAATTTTTTGTCATTTGCGGTGGCAAGGACAAGACAGGAAACTGTCTTGTCCGACTGCAGCGTTTAACGATGGCACTATGGCAACTCTGGCGGCAACTAATTTGAGGTTACAGACGTTTGGGGTCGTAAAAAAATGAGGGACCGAGTGAAAACTTCATTAGAGGCCACATAAAAACATTCCAAAAAAGCTGGCAGATAAATAATGTGTCAGAAATTCAATTTGGTTAAAAGATTTTTGGCCAAGCTGACTGGCGACTGACTGATTGACAACTCTGGCTCCGAGCGTTGACCTCTGCGGACGGGGCTGTGCTCACAATTCGGCTGTTTCGAGTACGTGATCGCATAATGAATAACTTTCAAATTGAATAATCAAACAGTCTCGCACAGACCCATCGAGATCTCGGGGTGTGTGTGCGTCTGTGTGTTGGGTGTCATAAAGCCAAGTCGAGGCCGGCGCAGAAACATGGCCCAGAGTGTTTGCCCGAGCCTCACTCGCTTGTCTTGGGGTCACGCGCATCGTGAAGGAGGCAAACAGAAACAGAACGAACAACAAATACCTGGACAAACGAAACGGAAAAATTCTTAAAAAGCCGTAAAGAGTTTGACAAGATCTTTACTGCGGTTTCACCAGGGAGTTAGAGATACGTTTTTTGAAACTAAATCTTCAGAGTTAATCGATTAGATAAGAATTTAAGAGAGCGTATTAGCACACCGATTTTTTGTTAATACTAAAATTTAATAATTGTCTTCAATAAATAATGTCTGATAAAGAAATAATAATAATGGAGTTGAGAGGCACTATCAATTTTTAAGGAATATGTACAAATGAGAATTTTTAGTTTGATATTTAAAATAAAGGCCAAGTACAAGAGTTTTCAAATTCTGCAATATATTGAAATCAAAAAAACACATAAAGATAATGATTTATACCAACTTGTTTCTAATATAAATATAAATTTTCGAATGTAATTCTGTACTAACAGTGAAATGAGAAGCACTTATAGGGTATCCCACCTGTTCTAAACTTCCCGATTCAAGACCATCTTTTTGAGGTCGTTTTCGGGCCACACACCCGATCTACCTCCTTTGCTTCCCGTGCATATCCCTCCTCACAAATTGCTTAAAAATGTTAATAAGGAAGGCATTTTGGGATACACACAACACTTGCCGATCCCCGATCCTATACTATATGGATATGTTATCTCGTCCCCTCCCTTTCACTCCTACACATCGACTGATTGTTCTTTTGTTTCTGCTAACTCATCAATAATTTGCTCACGTTGCGACATTTTGTCAATATCTGCGCCAATGATCGTCGCCGTTTGGTCTGACCTACCCCGAACCCCCTCGACATTCCCCCTGATCCTCTCCTGGCACTATAATTTCAACTGGTGCTTCTTCTTATTTTTGAGCAGGGCGCGAGCGTCGATCAATGATTTTTTAATTGAATTCTAAAAGCGTTGTCAGTCCTTTGTTGTTGTTATTTGGGAGCTACGCTTTGGTATCTTTATATGTGTAGTCTATATGGGTTTATGTGAAGAGAGAATCAACCTTGTGGTATGTGAGTTAAAAAAAAAAACATAAATAAAAAACTTGAGGCTTGGACTCACTACTTTTTTAATGGACAGGGCGCAAACTTAGCATGTAGTATTGTTGTTTTTGCTGATTTTATTGAGCAGCAGTTGTGTATTTTTTTGTTTTTAACTTTTTTTCGCGCGCTCTTGGACTTGACAATTACATGGACTTTTTTCATGGCATTTCAATGACGTTCGTTAAATTTGTTACAGTCATGGTTAACACAGACACACACACACATACACCCAAACGCAGATAAAGAGAGACAGATACACTTGAAATTTATGGGCGCCTAACGTTTTTTGTTTTTTCGTATTTCGTTTTGTTTTGTTTTTGCCCATACGGCAGCTCAGTTCAAGTTCAATTGTTAATGTAAAAAGCTGCACACACACTTAACGAAAACAACAACAACCAGCCTTAAATGCCATTAACTTGTTCGTTTTTTATTTGTTATTATTTAATTATTTGCCATTTTGCTTGACCAGAATGTGTGGGCAGGTATTTCACGAACTATGCAAAGAATAAAAGTTACCATTGCTAAGAGAAGACCCCAAAAGGAGAAGGAGAGACCTTTTGATATTGCTTAATTAATATCAATTACTATCCAATTAGAGATCGCTAAGCTAAACAGCCGGAATAAAGAAAAAGGTCACTGGAAATTGTTGAACTTTTGGCTTTCTACCCTAAAAGGTGCGGAGAGATCAAATAGTAAAGATTGGTCGAAAAGTAAAAAAAACATGGCGAAACAGCGGGTGGAAAACATTAATGGGGCGGAGACGCTTTAAATTGTAAGAAAGTAACAAATAAAATCATGTATAACTTACCATGTTATAATATTTTAAATGTATATTGATCTCAAAATGGATTCATTATTGATACAAATTTTCTTATTAACATATATTTTAAGTTCAAACCTTATTTCTTTATAAGTTTAAATGGCTATTTTTTAAGTGTAATTTTTTAAGAGTTTAATGGGAATTGCTAAATCATTTTAGACCTCCCACGTTTACAAAATTTACATGACCTAACAACTAAAAAAAATAATTGGGTATGAATCATAGATTTATTTTTCGCTTAAAAGCAAAAAGAACGCTATTATGAACATCTCATGTATTGTATTTGAATTTAAGTTAGACATAGGTTGTGAGATGGACAATACCTTTTCGCCGAACTAGCCTTAGCTTTATTTTTTTAACTTTGGCATTTTCTGTCCCTGAGAACAAATCGTTAATTGAAAGACTGACCTTAATGGGAGGTGCTGCAAGTATCTCGTATTTAATACTTCTCTTACATTCTTTTACATCGTTTACCAGAAATAATATGTCAAAAATATACAAGCTTACAAACTTTAGAGAACGGTGAAGAAGTTAAGCCAAAATCAAATATTGATGTGGGAGTTTCATTATCGATTATCAATAAGAATCGACCGTTGGTTTTACTTCAACCACCTTTTCCTCTTTGTTTAATGTATAAATGTCGCCTGGCTGTGCGGGTGTGTCGCCCAAACCCATTGAACACATTGGGTGACAACAACTAAGCTGTGAGCTCGACTTTGACTGAACTCGACTCCAACTTGAGTGGCAGCCAATAATCATACATAAGTGTCGCTGCTTGTAAGTAAGTATGTACCTTCAGTCCTTACCTTACGTTGGGTCGCAAACAGGCGGAATTTTTCGATATTTTTTTTTGTTATTTGCTTTGGGCTGTGACCGCGACGCGTATAATTTACACGTTTTGCTCATTTGCGATTCTAGGCTCGCAAGCTGCGACCGAAACAGAAACAAAACAAATGAATTTAAATCCGCACATATCCAGTACCTGGTACAGTAAAGTCTCGCTAAAGCTATAACACTCAAAAAGAATAATTAAAAACTATAAAACACGGGATAATATTGATCAAATAATCAACTAATTCATTTAAACACAGATCTTAACACAATATTGGTTTAATGTTAGTGCCCCTAAAATTGGCAAGTTGTGATTCTGATTTGGCTTCATAACATTATTTTTGAATATAAAAATGTTTATTTCCCATCGCCTTAAAGGTTAATGGAAACTACTATATCTAGAAACAACCCAATAAAATAAAATCTAATCTTCTTATAATAACATGCTACGTAAAACATTATATATCTTTGCTCAAAGGTTACCAATTTTTCTTTTAATGGAGATGAAAGTATTTTCTTTATCGTTGTGTAAGAAACATAGAAAATGATTCTCAGTTGTCACTGTACTATATACTCGATGATGAAACCTCAACTTGAATAAGGAAAGAGGGAGAGCTACTGCGGCGGCGCGACGGCGGCTTTATCTGCTCTTCTTCTTCTTTAGTCTGAGTGAAATTCCGACAAGTGGCATAATTGCGCCCTGCGGCGGCTACCGTGCTAAGATGGCATGAGGGATTTCGGGAGGGGAAAAGTCAGAGGGGAGCAGCCAGGCCAAGTGGCCATCGATATGCGGGAAAAAATCGCAAATCATAACCACGGCAACAACAAACAATAAATAAGTGCAGCAGCAACTCGCAACGTGCAACGTGCAACGTGCAACGTGCTATATGCTTCAACTTGCATGCCACGTAAGGCAATTCCAATGCCAAAGAGCAACAAGTGTGCGTGTCCCAAGTCGTTTTGACTTTGCTCCGAGTGCAAAGTTGAGCACACATAAAAAATACGAGGATGATTTTACCAGAGAAGGACGGAGAAGCATGGAGGGCAGTAGGGTTGCGCAGTCGCCCCTTTAAAGTCATTGGCGACTTACTGCACGCCATCGGCATATAAAGCATACAGAGGACCTAAAAGCATTATTTAAGTCACATAACAGATGCCCTTTCAAAAAGGATATACCTTTAATATAGGTTTAAAGCAATCTGCGGAGATTTTAAGTTCATTTAAATTTAATAGTTAAAAATATGTTTCCGGAAAGTGTTTTGTTTATTTTCCCACATTAAACCCGTACTTTATTAATTAAAAATACATCAGTTACTTCAATTAATGGTGCCTGATTATTAAATTTTGTTTTTAAATAATGAACCTTGAATGGAATTTATTGATCGTGAGTTCTAAATAAATGAGGTAAAATAGCATTATCGGAAATTCGTTCTTACAGGTTTTTTGTAAGTCAAAAAATAGTCTTGAAAACGCGGTGGTGTTTGGACACGGAGTTTTTGAAGAACATGGACTGATTCTCAGCTTGACTCAATATCGTTAAGTTGTGCTAAAGTCTAATTTACATAGAGTAAATCACTTATAGACTCTACATGATTAAATATTTACCCCTCAAAGAAGTGTATTTTCAAATCGCATTAATGCAAAAGGTGGCTTCTTATTACCCCGACTTCAGCTTCTCCAGGTCCCTCTGATTTCTGCCTGACTGCGACTCATTCTCTTTCGCCATTCTCGGCTTCAGACAGACAGCAAGTCAACATTCCATGGCCACTCGCAGGGCATAAGTTCGCGTCAAAGGTTTCGGAGTCAAGTCAGGCAAAAACAAAAAGAGGCCCCAGCAAGGCAATAGCAACAGCAACAAGCTGAGCGGAGTGCCAACGAGTGAAAAGCGCAAAAGGCAACAAGAACAACGGCGGCGGATCGGCAGCGAAGATGGAGATGCATTATAACCTTTGCCAGCAGCTCGGCCTGCTCATATTGATATTATGTGGGTACAGTGAAGCCTTACAAAGTAAAGGTCTATATTCTTAAAATTTTTATTTCCCGAAGTTAAAGCATTCGTTGTTTATGATAATGTAAGAATAGAAGCCATTGTAAATTTTATGATTTGAATACAATTTTTAAAGCTTGAACTTCAGGAAACTTTAAATTAAGACTTCATATTATCATCGTTTAATTTTGTTGTTTAATTATATTAGGTTACATTATATATTTTCAACCAAAACATATTTGTTAATTACTTACTTCTCAGCAGATACCCTACTTTTGATGGCAATTGTACATCCTTATTCGAACTACTACTGTATATTTCCCCGGCTTTAGTATTAGCCTGGCCGCAACGGAGATGCGAACGGGTCGCTTCTGAATTGGATGGACGCTTGCCCTTTCCTCTGCGACTTCCCGACGGTCAGACTTCGGTGCTGACTCGTTTTGCATTTTAATTTTGCCCGCCGAGCGATCTTTTTCATCATTATCATCATCGGCGACGTCGTCTTCGCCGCTGTTCGGCATCAGTTGCTTGTTTATTTTTATTTCTGATTATTTTTATTTTAAAGCTGCTGCAGCTCGATACGTTTCTTTTTTTATCGCCACTTGTCGGCCATTTGGGCGTTCATTTGTCTCCGCATCCGTCCCTTTCCGTTTGCCTTATTTGGAGGAGGAGCTGGAGGAGCCGGTCAAAGTCAAGTCAAATCGAGAGCCGCATTGAAATTGCGGCTGCCTTTTTATTTTGGGAGGGGAATTTACTTTTATTTAATGAAAATTTGCATGCTGAATGCTTAATTTGCCGCTCAGAAATATTCGATGAACTCGTCGATTTGGGAGTGGTTTTGGCCAGATTTTTTGCTTGGTCAAAAGGTTGACAACTTGGAGGGAGATTGTGGAGACTGTTCAGGTACAGTTTGCAGAAGTATACAATTAATTTTCATTTAAATAAAATGTAATAGTTATATCACTTTATTTTATCAATCTCCCCTTAAACACCTTTCTGATGTTAGAGAATTTTGTATCGCAAAGTAAATATGTAGATAGATAATTTTGTTATTCCCGAATAACTGAGTTTTTTCCAGTTTAATAAAATTGAAATAATGCTAATTATTCTCAAAAATTATACAGGCATGCACCAATAAATCTTTTAATGATTAGCATTTTTATGATAAAATCTAAGTTGATTTAAGATGTTAAAGATAACGAAGCCATACAAAAATCGTGCGACAGCGAACTCTTTAATAGTTTTATTTAAAACATTAAATATTAAAACAGTAATTTTAGATAATTTAAAAGCCCGATAATAACATCGTTCGCAACTTATGCAAAACCATTTCTGACGTCACAAAAATACCCGATTCTCTCCCTGGCTTGGTGACTGTTCGATAATTTGTTTTGCGACTTCAGTTCTGCCTTTTACTTTTTACCGATTCTGTGTATATTGTTGTTCGGCATTATAACTTTTTGTGTTTCACAATGTGCATGTCGAACAGAAATTCTCGTTTTTGCATGCTGACTGCGAGTGACCAAAGCAAAAGCAAAAGTCAAAGGTGAGACAAGATACGGAGCCATGACATCATGGCTTAAATACTCGACTCCCGAGCAAGTGAAACGTCGAAAGATCTGAACGAAAAACCAAACTAATTAATCTATCACGGAGTAGCAGAAAAATGTCACACGCCTATAAATAATGTCAAAATAAATAAAAAAAGAAAAACAAAGCGACAATCAAATCCCCAAAGCAAAGGCAAAGGTCTATGTGAGACAAATTTACGGCAGCAGCGGGAAAAACTCTTAATAAAAATACAGCCCAAGGAGGGTGGAAACATAAAACGTTTGATCATAAACTGCAGCAGCAGAGACAGTAGGCCACAACTCCACTGACCAGGCGTTGACAGCACCAACAACCAATGCCACAATGGCCATCGGCCTTTCGGCGCATAGCAGTAAGAAATATAAGCCCAAAAAAAAGCGCAAAATAAATAAAATAAATGAAAACTAATAGAAATGCTGCAGGAAAGCCGTGGGGCTTAGTTAACTTCTGTGATACCCTGTGACTCATAACTTCTAATTACAACACTGGAAATTACTACTAAGAGCATTTCTTATTGCATATATATAATTTCAAAATTGGGTACTTTTGTAAAAAAAAAATTTTTTGGGAAAATTATTTTTTTAAAGCTACTCATAGTTAGCTAGAAAACAAACCATTCCGTTTTATAGGAATGAATTTTAAAGAATAATAGGTATATATAAAAGTGTTTGGGACCCAAAGAAAAAAATAACATTTTTTGAAAGTATGATAATTACCTAAACTTATTGTTTAATTAAGTTTTTATTTAAACTTTGATTGATAAAAAATGCAGTAACTGCAGTCTATTTTAGTAGTTTAATGTATTTTTAAAAGATCCTCGGTATCAGTGGGTCAGTTATGAACACCAACAATATATAGGGTATTTAAGAGCGGCACAGAAATAATAGCGTAAAGCGATAGCTGAACTTTCAACAACTTTCCCCCCCTCCCGAACCACTATTGTTGTCATAATGCTACGGAGCACTCCATTTTGGAGTTGGGAAGCGAATGAATATAAACAGGGGGCCGTGGGGCGGCATGACTTACCGGAATAACACCAGGCTGGCCATACTACTGTTGTCTCCGTATCAATTTCCTTCATTATGGGGGCTCAACATATTGTCAAACCTCCGCCGTCGTCAACCGATTCGATTTGCCCTCTCTCTCTGGCGATCCCCGGCTGTCTCTTTCGCTCTGTTGGCTGCTGCAAGTGAAGTGAAGGCAGGAAATATATAGTGGGTAAAATACGAAAGCGAAGAGACATGCGGTAAAGACAAATCATGGGGCTTATAAAGTTATTTTAACACTTTACGCTCGACCACTTCTTCAATTAAGTTGCCAGGTTTTGTTAGCCGTTTCAGTTGTTTTGACCATTTATGCTGCTAATTTATCTCTGTTCGTATTGTCCAAGCTTCGGTAATCATTACGGCTTTATGTAGTTTTTCTATCTATGTATCTTTTGTGGGCTTGCTTGTCTTTGGGTGTTTGCTTAATTAATTTGCTGGTTGTCAAATGTGTCCGCGTGTGTGTTTTTTTTTACTATGGTTGTTGGCGTTTTGCTTGCCATTCTTTTCTTTTGTTTTTGGGATGTGGGTAATTAAATGCTGGCACAATGAATTTGTCTAGCGTCTTATATTGGATGTCAATTATGCCGCTAGAGGTGAATCGGTTTAAGTAAAAGAGTTTTAAAAATGAGATTTATATTTGTTATTTAATTTATCGTAAGCTTAAAAAACAACCTAATAATTATTAAGTTTTTACGTATTTAACACAAAAGATTTCACTTACACTTTTTCTTGCAATTCACCCTCACTCTTTTTATAATTTATTTTAAAATTCCTAAAATCTTTTAAACTGTGCAATAATAGATTTTGAAATATTAAATAATAATGAAATCATTATAAGCTTTTAAATTTTCTTTATTAATTTTATGTTTTATGATGACAAATTTATTTATATATTGCAAATAAGATCAGAAGAAAACAAATCAGTTAAGTGATTAAGTGATAAGTTTTAAATATATTAAGGAATCATTTAAATAAAGAGAAGATTAAAAGTAACAAGATCAAAAGACTAGCGTCTATTCGAAATGACATCTTAACTTGTTTGGAACCTGGTTAAAACTGTATCGGAACTTTAACCTTTACTGTTTCAACGAAACAAAGGAAAAGTTTAAGGTCGTTCGGTTGGCTATCAAATATTTAAACAGCTTTTTGCATTTATATTATGCATTTGTTTCTCGTTCGGTCTCTATTTCTTTTAATGATTTTTTTTGTGAGTGTTTAGTGGATTTTTTCTTAAGCTCAAATTGAAATTTGGATTTACCTTTTAATTGTTTTGACGTTGATTGCTCGTTGTTTTTGTTGTCAGACTCACTAAGCTAAGAGACAGACTGACTAATTATATTGTTGGCTATTTGTCATAACTTTAGAAAAAGTGTAAAACCTTTTTTCACGTTTTCTTCAATTAAATTGTGTTACTTATTCTCGGGAATAAAAATACCTTAAGATTATTAAATTATTAGGAAGCTTGACTGTTTTAACCTAAATTTGGTTATAATTTATTTCCGTTTGCTAAATTTGTATTTTATTTATTCTGCTTTTAATTTTCCCTACAATTAACATTTGTGTTTTATAGCTTTGAACTTTTAAAGCATTGTTTATTTAATTTTGTTTGTGACTTTTGACTTTTAAACTTGATTATTTGCGTTTCACTTTTTGTCGCTCGATTTGCATAAGATTCGGAATTTTTTTCTTCGCGGCGTTATCTCTTATCTCGCTTGCTCGCTCCTCCTATATCTCCCTCTCTTCTGGTGCTGTCTCATTCATTAATTGGTGGTCACGTGCTCAGCTTCCCAAACAGATTTGTATCTGTGTTGTCAAAGTGTCGTTAGACACGTGAGTTCGTTGTAAAAAAAGCGAATGGCCACAAAAAAATGTCAGAGTGATTTTTATCTCTCCGGATTATTTTTAGCTGGGATTAGTGCGCCGTTTTTTGTGAATTTTTCCTGACTTTTTTCCTGGCAAAACTGTTACCGTTACGGTTATGCGATTTGCCCCGCCGTAAGCACTTTTTCTTAACTTTTTTAATCTTTCATTTTTACACAACGCCCCACTCAAACACTTTTTCCGTCACTCGTTTTTTTTATCAATCCTCTTGATTTGTATCATTCTCTATTTACGCGCGCTTTGGTTTGGGCTCGGGATTGTTGATCGTCGATCTCTGAATTATCGATCACTGAAAATGCCGCGGCCTTTGTTATTTACATTCGCACGAGTTACCCGCCGCACGAACGAAATCGTACTGAACACAATTTCGAGATAGCACGAGAGCGCCCCCCAACAAATAAGAAAACAAAACGAGAAAGAGAGCCAGTTTCGTCACGCCGAAGTTCTAATACCCTTACAGCTTTAATGAGAGTTAAAATTCAATAAATGAACACTGGGGTGATTAAATTAATTTACTAGAAAATAAATTATTAAATCAGGCAACAGTACGTATGAGTGATAAACGTTAGGGTCAATTGAATGATTACCAATACATCTTCTACTATTATTGTATAATCATTATTTAATGAAATCATCTGTAACGCTATAAAGCACGTAAAGGAGGCATATTGCGTACCTTGCTTTAGATATCTATGCCCAAATTGACAATACCTTCAGAAAGAGTATAAAAAGAAACCGAGAGACAACAACAAAGCAACAGATACTCCAATCCCCAAGCGGGCACACGTGCAGGTCAAAGAGAGAGCGGGAACGAGCGAGTATCGAAGAGTCGGAAAAACAGCTGTGTAGCAAAACAAACGAAACGAAGAGAGCGGGGCCTAAGAGAGCAGTGGCGGAGCTTTATCAGTACAGTGAGTGCTGTGCGCATGCGACAGGTGTTTGATCATTGGATTCGAGTTTTTATGGAAAATTCTTAATATTTCATCCAAATATGAATAGTAATAGTACTTTGTTATGTAAAATTCAAGACTCTGATTTTTAATAAAATGTTGGTTATGGCTAAAAACCGACGTTTTGTATCTTTTGTTAACAAAACAGAAAGCCATTTTTATAAATGGTTATACACAAAATTATTATAATTTATTTGATGGCTATAAAGTATGTTCTTAAAATTTAATGGTTATAGATATATTTGATATATAAGTATAGTCATTCCTTGGTAGTGTTTTAAGCCAGACAAGTTCTATTAATGAAGCGGAAAACCCTTTAATGATCTTATCATTGAGTACTACATAAATAAACATTATAGGGTCCACTGTATGTAATGCTCTACGGTGGCTCTCTTTTTCAATTTTCCTCTCCTTGTCCGATCGCCCACCGCCCCAGACACACACACAGATCGAAAAGGGTTCACTGAAGGTCAGCTGGCCAGAGTTCAAGTGGCAGTGGGAATGCGCTGGCACAACGACAGAGCGAGAGAGCCACGGAAACGCAGCGGCGATAAAGTCATAGAAAGAACAACATCAGCGACTTTACAACTTCAGAAGACCTTAAAAAAGGGCCGGAAAGGGGGAGGGTAGGTGTGAGAGGAGGGGGTTTCGATGGATAACAAAGTGTAGGCGTGTTTTGTAACTGTATTTGTGTACGGAGGCATATCTGTGTCGTCGCTGGCCATTTGATACTTTGGCCTCGTCACTCGTCAATCAACACAAAAAAAAAAGAAAAAAACAAATGGGGTGGGTACAGGGGAGTGGGTGGCAGTGCGTGGAAGCGAGACAGGGCGATAGTGGAGCAGACATATTGCAGTTGTTCACTGCTGTTGTTGTTGTCTGGCGGTGTTGCATTGCACTTTCCTATTTGCCCAGTTGTTGTTCGATTGAACTTCGCAACAAAACCAACAAACGGTCGAATAGGAAACATATGCATATTAATTGCCCATATCACATTATTCTAATGAAAAATCGCTGTTTCCTTTGTTCCTCCGGCTTGGATATTTTTGTTATCGAAAGACAAAATTCAATGTAAATCGAAATATATTTCTCTTCAAACTGGACGACCTGAACAACCTCAAGAGTCGCACGTCAAAACGAAGGGAACTATATCACGTAGAACATTTAAAGATTCAAAACATTGAATGCCCTTAAAAATCGATCGTTATTTGCGATAGACTTTAGATTTAAGAAAAAGGTTGTTTGGATGACACACATGTGAACTTAAAATCGAACTGTTTAAATCTAATTAGTTGGATAGAAACTCTTGAAATAATCATTTCATTTGAAATTAAATATCTTATGGCATAATGTATTTCAATTTCCTCTCTCAATTTTTAAGATAGCAGAATATTTTGCTTTGGTTAGTTTATTTTATGCTCACTGAAATTGGTGAATGTAAAAGCTCAAAAGTACTTTTTTAGGATTGACACATACAATATCTAGGCGTTACTTATGTAATGGGAATTATTAACAAAAACCGTCAATTTTCCCAGGAAGAACGGTTTAACTTACAAAGATTTTGAGATGGTACATTCGAGCTATAGAAATTCGACAACATTAATAATAGAGTGTCAGTTGCTTCTGTCCCCGTCCTGCAAACTTGTGGGCCAAATGGTATTACCCTGTGCCAGGGTATATTAAAAAATATATACATTAATATATAGGTATGGACGCGTTCGTATATATAGCCAGGCTACAGATGCGAGATCCGCACACTTAACCCAAAACGAGACCAAAAAGGCGAACAGAGGCGACCGGGCCATGACGGGATCTCGGCGACGACCGACGATGCGACCTGAGTTGGCGGCGAAATATTTTTAGAACTCTGCGACCGACGGCGACGACATCGGCGGAGGGGGTGGATCGGGGTGCGGGGGCGGCATGGGGGCAAAGGGGACATGCATATATTGTGGTACTTCGGTATCTGTATCTCTGGCGGCCCCAACTCAGGTCTGTTTTTTTGCTCGCATATATTTTTTGCAGGGCGCTCGGCGAGAGAGCGAGAGGTCAGAAGGTCTGTGATCTTTTGCAAGTTCGCTTGAGCGCAAAAAAAATTCTCCGAACTGCCAAGAAGAACAAAAGGCAGCCTGGCTCGTTCAAGTATCTGTGAGATACATTTCTGTCGCTCATATATACATATATATATACATATAAGCGATATAAGCATCGTACATATATGTATGTTGGCCAGGCAAAAAGTCAAATGACAGCAAACTTTCGGTTAGATAAATAGGTAAATATAATAAGATATGTATCCATTTATCCGACAGATATACGCAGTCAACAAAAATGTTAGTGTATCTAAGACAGTTGTTTCTAAATTCTTAAAGCAAATATTAAAATGCATTTTAATTATATTAAATAATATGAGTGCAGGTGGAGGTTTCACGGGAATTGCACAGTTTACTGATACCTTACCCGACTTGATATGTTTTTAAGTTTAGAGCCAAGTGTTAGCCCGCTGTTGTTTTTGACACATTTTAGATTGCACTATTTGCTCAACTACTTGTCAACTACTTTTTATAGCACTTGTAGATCAGCAATAAATCATTGATATACAGGTGGCTAGAAACACACACTGACTTTAAGGTCTGAGTCTTTAATTTTTTTTAAATTAAGTTTCAAACCAATGCATACTAATTCCAGTGGCTACAATTAACAGGGAGTATGTCTGAAAAAAAATATTTTCACTCAAAGAAAATAAAAATTGTTTTATAAATATTTATTTATGCAATATTTTGGATTGGGTCCTTAAATCACATTCCTATAACCAGCCACTGCAATTCATCTTGAGCCGAAATGTATGTTTTGTTAGGGTGCAAGCCATATATTCGCGGGCCAAACATACATATAAAAATCCACATATAACGAACGACATCCACGCAGTACATCAATGAATCAAATATGTGAAAAAGCGAAGAAGGAAAAAACCAGACGGGGAAAATAGCAGCGGATCGAAGGCATACCTGGGGCAAGGTGAGAGGGCGCAGTATCTTCCACAAAAAAATAAAATAACAACAGTGACTACGGTTGACAACTCGGAGAGAGATAGCACAGAATGCCGCCAGGTTGGCTGATGAGGGGTAAGTCAAGGTGTGTTGAAGTATTGCCCGTGGCTCCGACCGTATTTGTGTGGGACGAGACGATCTCCAAAGTTTGCCAAATCGCAGGCCGCAGAAAGAGAGGGCAATGCCGCAGGACAGAGATGGATGCAGATGCCGCTTTTGTGGCCCGAAAACGAAAGACAGTTCGACAGTTCATACCAATTGACTCGTTTGCCAACACGCGTCTCCAGGAACAGCAACAACTATCGCAGGGAACATCCAACATACACAGCCCGCAATGTGACTCCGAAAAATTGGTAAAAGCTGCACTGCATATGGACAGAGACAAATATCGGGGATAACACGTTCTTAACCTGTCACCTTCCAGCCCAGTAATCTTTCTTTTCGGTTCATTTTTCAAAAAGGTGTTGACTTGACAAGTTGATTTGTAGACAATTTTAATTGGATTCGATGTCTAATAGAAATGTTGAATTTTTCTCATTTTTAAATGGGTTAACATATTTTATTCGGTCTATTGAAAGTACATTTATAAAATCCTTTATTAATGTTAATGAACTCAACATTCGTTGTAGTCGAAACTTCGCCTTGAAAAATGTTTATTGTTTAGATTTCAACACAAACAAACCAGTCAATGCAATAAAGCCTATATAAATGATTATATTTAAAGCTATGAAATATCTTTTAGCATACATGTACAATCAAAATTTGTTAAAATTGCAAATTATAGATTTGTAGACTCAAATTTTCTGATGATTTTCTGACGGAAAATATTAAAAAACAATTATTCTCAGTTTGATTTTAAGTGTACAAAAAATGGTTATTTTAAAGTAATTATTTGGTCCTCCAATAGATGTAAAAAATACATTACAATTTAAAGCGTAATGTGGATGGCAATTTTTTAAAGGTTTTACGATCATATTGATTTATTGATAATAAATCCTTTAATGCTGAATTATTTTATAATTTTTTAACTTTATCAGAATTAAATTGCTTGCTGTGCTTTGAGTTTTCTGTAAGTTCTCTATTATACATACCTAATTTTCTTAACCCTCCTCGGAAACTAGAGGAAACTATTAATGATCTTGGTGCATTTTACTGTTCCAGTTTTTAAGAGTAGATGGAAATGTTTCGAGTTTCCTGTGATCGCGGTATTTTCTTTTTCCCCGGTTTTCCCCAAGGAACCTCAGCTAAAAATGTGGTGCAAGATGCCTTTGGGCACTGCTGGTCACAATGTCAAAAATGTCGTTGGTTTGGCAGTCCGTCCGTCTATCAGTCCGTCAGTCCATCAGTCAGTCACCTTTGAGCAATATTGAAGAAAAACACACACTGGCACACACTCCCAAACGCAGACACTTGCAATTTTTGTTGCCGTTTTTGTTGTTGGCTTTTTTGCGCGCATCTAAAAATAAAGCAACACTGAAAATGCTAATGCCAAGCGCCCGACCGAACGACCGACCGATCGACACCGACATCGACCGATGCCCAGACCTCAAAAACGAACGCCCGTTTGCCCTCACACAGATACACACGCACGGAGCCCAACACACAGATACTCGATCGGCGACACACACATGCAAACATGTCTCCAAAATGACAGCGACATATTGCGCGCCTCGAGTTCACTTCATTCGAGAGCTTGAACCGATCTGAATATAGTCAGCACAGGGGTGTGAGTGCGAGTGGGGGTATCTGGCATGTACGTGGATATAGATACTTGTAGACTATATACTCTAGATGTGCGGCACACGCTGCTCGAATCTTAGCTAACTCTGCCAATTGCTAGGATATACACTGCGTGCCAGCACTTTAATGCGACTGGAAGGTTTGAACTTAATTTCGAATTTGGTTGACATTTTTGGGGTTTAGAACCGTTGAGAGCCTCAAGACCTCATGTGTTTTTTAAAATGATTAATAATATGTATATTTATTTATTTAGCTTTAAAAATCTATTATAAGTTATAAACGCTTAAATATTAAATTAAAAATTGTAATAATTAAAATAAAGTTTTGAAAAGGCTTTACAACAATATAAAATAGTTTTAAACCTATAAAAGCTAAGTCGAATGGTTTATAAATAACTCAACGCTCCTGAATTTATTATCTAAGAATTTATCTAAATTATTACACAGTCAAGTTTGTTGACAAAATCAAATTCTGTATTAACTATACGAAACACCATTAATTTGTCAATTTAATAATCCAGTTATCAACTTAAGACAATAAATATGTAATGTATTTATTTAATAATAATAATCTTTATTGTATTTCCTAGGCTTCTGTGATATTTTCATAGCACAAATATTGAGTATTAATGGTATCTATATTCTTGATAAACTGTCACAATCCGCACTGTAGAAACTTACAAAATGTATTTATCTTTTTGCCATTTTCATTTTTTGTGAACCAAACTACAACTCAACTCTGTCAGCCGACAGACTCACTGCAGAGTCTTTGGGTTTTGGGCTTTGGGTAGAGGGACCTGAGATCTGGGATCTGAGACGGGCCAGGCCAAGTCAAGTCAAGTCGATGTCGAGGCGTGTGGGCAGCATCAGCTTGTTGGGTTCAGCTGTTTCTTTTTTTTTGCATGTTTTCTTCATTTTTTGCACCAGTTTAGGCGAAGCCTGTCGCCGGGGATGTGAGTCAAAAACATGGCAGCTACAAAATCAACGAACGAGCCAAAACTTTTAAGGCGAGAAGTGCTGGTCGAGACGACAAAGATCGTTATGGGCCAGCTCGAGGGGTCAGGTCGGTCGTGTGGCAACTGTACTCGAAAAGTGACACCTGCAAAGTCCCAGGGAATGGAGGTCAAATATAAACGAGGCGGAAGCGGACAGCCAAAGTGTTTATGGTCATGACTGACGTGTTGTTTGCGTGCTGCAAGATCGGAAAGTGGAGATGCGAAAGCTCTCAAATATCCTTATATGTATTGTCATTGCCATCGCTAGCAGAATACATCGTTAGGTGATTGCATTTTATTGTGAATTTCATTATTCTATATGGTTGTAAGAGCAAATCTTAAATATATATTTATGCTTCTGATTCTGACTTTGTCAATGAGTATTTCCTTGTATCAACATGGCGGTATGTTGCCAAAACAATATTTTGAACCAATCATATAAAACATCTCCTTTTCCAACACGCAATACAAGCATGATCCACAATCCCATTGACCCCCATCTCATCGAACTGTATATTTAAGCAGTTGAACAAGCTCACAGCTTACCCATTTATCTTGGACCATCTTTCAACTCTTGACCTACCGAAGCGAACACGCTCAGATTAACGAAATCCAATCCCAACCCGAACAAAACAAAACCTGTAAGTCATAAAAGAAATACATAAAGCCTACATATAAATATTTATATTTAATACCAAAACAAAAACCAAAATTATTAAAAATATATGCAAGCATCAACACGTTTTTGCTATAAGCCATAAAAGAAGCAAAGAAACATTCACACATTTATAGTAAAATTAAAAACATTTAATGAACATTAAATCTTAAACTGCTTAGCCAAAGCTCGGATTGGTCAAGCTATCCAATGATAATTTATGCGACTGGAACCAAAAAGCTTAGCTCGATAAAAATGGTAACAAACCAACGTCACACAAAGTCAAAGGTAGACTAGATTGATGAAAAATCACGCACAGCCCTGATGAAACATCCATATCGTTTCTGCTTACATAGGGAATACTCTATTTCATTGGAATTGAAAACGAAGACCAAGATTTTAAGTCAGAATTTAAAGAAATTCTGGAAAATCTTTCTGACCTTTTTGAGAAGTCTCAACTTCCGTTTAGGCAACGATTTGTGAATGGAATTCGCCAGCTCATTGAAAAGTGTATCGCAAAAACACGTCGAGGGTGAGAAATGGCTCAGGTATCATCATATAATCAGGCACATAACTGCTTACCTCACAAACTCTCTTGTCACTTGATAAAGGCCCCGCCGACCAAAAAACAAAAAGAAAATCCCCAAGCTTGAATCGTAAAATATAAAAAATAAATGCTAATAATAACAAATTCAACAGTTTCCTGCGGCTCAAATCACAATTTTGCCGTCTCCCTCGGCAGCTCTGCCGTTTCATGTCATTAGCGGACTCCAAAGTAAATATTTGACGAAGACAAACGAACCTCCGCCGCGCAGCCACTTCATCATCCCATAACCCGTTCTCCCCGAAATAAAGCGGAAAAATAATAATAATAATAATAAAAAGCAAGTGACGATCACTTTGAGGGCATTGAGGGCGTTCTTTACTTT
This sequence comes from Drosophila kurseongensis, assembly GCA_018153305.1. Lineage (NCBI taxonomy): Eukaryota > Metazoa > Arthropoda > Insecta > Diptera > Drosophilidae > Drosophila > Drosophila kurseongensis. The sequence goes on along the minus strand of JAECXX010000210.1, from coordinate 9,067,771 downwards.
TTCTTTTGTTTGCAGAAGATCGGTCCCCTCTTGTTTCAGTATAAGATGAGTTTGGGAGTTGAGTAAACCGATCGGCTTCGGCTTTTCGTTTCTTGCTGACTGTGACATTTTTGTCACATGAACTTGCCGCCGCCGCGATCTCAGCAATCCTCGAAGCAGGGGTAACTTGAAATTTACTTTATGTACTCGCCATATTCGGTCAGCGTTTTTCGCTGCGAAGATCACTTCCCATAATTGAACCGATCGGACGCGTTTTGTTATGGTCCCTGATTTTTTTTCGCCGACGTGTAGTACGTTTTCATAATTTGATCTTTTGACAGATCAAAGATCGCTGCTTGAACCTAAGGTTAATCACTGACCGCAGCACCACAATATGGCTTGCTGTTGTTTCTGCCTAGGTTCGCTGTTTGTTTGATTCAAGCCGCCACATGAAATCATATTTCTCCATAAAGCATCCACTTTGTCTGTCCCAGCTTCCACAGATGATCGAGTGCCGATCTGGGCGCCCACACTCGATCGCATGTGTGCCTATATTTCTGTGGCTGTGCGCCTGTGTTAATGATCGCAAATGTCGTGATTTTAGTCGAGTGGGTTGAGTGAGGTGCTGAACTTTAATTAAACGCGAACCGAAATGTGTTTTTTCACATTCTGAACTTTGAGACATCAACTGCAACCGGGCAAACAAAATGCATTCGCTTTGAGATCGGTTAATCAACAGATGGCCTTATGTCTCCTATGGGGGTTAATATGACTTCACGAACTCAGGGAAAACCTTCAAAAATTGGTACACATCAGCTATGTAAAAAGTAATGTGATTTATATGAGAATAATTCTGTACATTTCGGATATAAATAAGCAATTACATATGTACATATGTCTTTCATTTCCTTGGTTGGTTCGATTGGGTTTTATTGGGCTACCTTTTTACTGCTAGAACTCTAATCAAAATTTGTGAATTAATAAATTTGTATTCATTATAACAGAAAGTATACAAATTTATTTAAAAACATATTTCGTACGTTGATCTGAAGAAACGTACCTCGAATGTGGAATTTAAAATGAATACAAAATTGTTTTGAATTTATAAAGTTTTTTTTAATGCAAATCAAATTGGAAATAGTTTAACAATAACTGTAGAATTAAGCGTAAAGCCTGACGATGAGGAAACAAATTTAATTGTAGTTAAATTCGTATTAAATTAATGGACATCAGTTCGGAGCTAGGCTATAATTGGGGCTTTAAAAAAAAACTTAAAGGTTCAAGTGTATAATTAAACAAAATAAAAAACTTCTCAAAAAGGGTATAAAGTGAAAACATGTTCCAGTTAGGCAATTATTCAATGAGCCATGGGCCAGAAACAGTTGGACATTACGGCCAAAAACCTTTAACTGAATCACAAAGGTTTAGAACAAAAACAAAGGTAAAATCGAAAAGGCAAGGCCAGCGAATCGGCGAAGAGAAAAAGTGCAAAGCGCATAAAAAATGTTGTAATCAAAAATGCGAAATGCAAATAAAATGCAGGTAGAGTACACACACACACTCACTTAGGACAACTGTAACAAAACGGCAAGCCAAGATACAACAGAAACAAGTGGGCAGTTGGGGAGGGGGAAGGTGAGTGCGCTTATCAGGCCCAAAAGCAAACGCAAAAAAGTAAAAATAAAAAACAGCAACAACCACAAACGCCGGATATGAGCGCCACTTAAAAACTGTAAAAACAATGAACAAGCAACAAGTGCTCTAGACGACTACACACAAAACCAAACAGCCCAACATCAAATCCTACATATGTAAATCGCAGGTCAAATGAATATGGACATTTTTAATATAATTTTAATATTTTAATAATGTTAAAAATTATATATTTGTGCATGTAATAATGGACTTGTTCCTGCTTGATAATTGAAATGTAGAAGTAAAACATCTCTAAAATGGAAATATCGCAAGAAAATTTCAATTTGAATGCATTAACTCATTTTGTTTAAAATTATTTGTAAAATACTTATTCGTCTTCCTGTGTAGAGCGACAGATAGTGCCGGAGAGGATTGTAAACAGACTCGCGGAGAGAGCGTAAAATTTGCACTTACCGTTCCGCAGAGAGCCACTGCGAAACAACAACAAAATCTACAAGAGGGGACAGGTAGCCGTTTCACCGGCAGGCCAATTAATGAAAGCGACAAAATGGCAAATAATACTTTGGAAAATGTCCACGGCATGACCATAAAAGCCTAGCAAAGTACAGGTGGACCAGGCCCACAGCGTTCACATTCACTATTTAATTTAGAACAATGCGCTTTGATTGCTTTGAGATACAGACGGTTTTATTTGCAAGATACAAAATCTTTTTGTGTTCTTTATAACAAGTGCTTCCCTATTTTAAGGAGATCATTTAATTTTAAAATTTAAATTATTGCAAGATTTCAAGTATATTATGTTTAAATGCTAACGATCAATAATGTTGAAGCAGGAACACAAACCTTAACTTGAAATTTTAAAGGGCCACTCGCTTTGCACAGTACTTTCCACCTGATTAACCAATGTACGCTGTTAAAATTGTTTCATTTACAGTAAATTTGTTACCGATTTTTAAAGTGCTATTTAATTTTCGAAGAAATATAAATTTAACAGCAACATCTTAAAAATCATTTTCTTTAACAAATTAATTTTTATTTTTGCGTTGCTCACCTCTAAATCGGTGAGTTTCTACGTATAGATATCATTATTTTTTTTGAAGGGTAACTATAGTTTCTAACTATTTAAATTTTTGAAATTTTGCAATTCAAATTCAAAAAAAAAAAACACTTAGAAACGTAGGAATAGGTCACTCTGAAGAGTCTTCGCTTTAGAAATGCGGGGGAGTCGCGAAACAAACGCACAAAGGGAGCACGGGAGATTGAAAAAGAGTGGAGCGATGAAGTGAGGCGAAGGTGGACCGAAACAGTTAGCTACTAATTGCAAGCATGCGTCGCCACAGCTTTTGTCACCCGTCGATGTAAGTGTAATTGCAAGTGTAATTGTAATTGTGGCTGTAGTGGCGGTTGCGGCTCAATCAAATGTCTCTGCATTTACAGTTACTGTGTCGGACATTTGCTGAATCATTTGTTTATGGCCGAATCAAGAGTGTGTTTGTATTAATTACCGTTTTAAGCTGCGTCCCTGTTTTCCTCCGTTGCTGCTGCTTCTTCCACGTTGGAATTTGGAATTCTTTGCTGTCAAACACTTCAATGAAAACTTTTATGTGGAGCAATTGATAAAGCCGCTCACGCACACACTGACACTCATCTGCCGGACTCTACGCACACACACTAGCGCTTTGGCATTTGTACGTTAAATTAAGTACAATAATTCACTGGCACTTGTCGTATCGTCGCTGGTTTTCTGCGGCTGGCATGCAATTAAACAAACATTTCGATCTGTCTTTATTTCTCCTGCAGTCGCAATAACAATATCCATCGATCGCCGCGTTTTGATTAATTGTTTAAATTACGTTTGTTATTATTGTTTGGTTGGGGCCACGAGAGAGCTTCCGCATCGAACCGCACTCGAGAGCTTTGGAAAAATAACTGTGCAGCAGCAACTGATCAATCGACACTGGGGGCCTCGTTGTTCTCTTTCTCAGCCGCTCTCTCTCACTCTCTCTCTCGCGCAGAGCGAGCGACAAGTGGGGATTACAACAACAACTCTGGTTGTATGAATGAATTTTGTTTGGCACGCTCTGCTTTAAGAGAGATGGAGAGGGGAGCGGCGCTCTTAAGATTTACTCTTCATTGTGTAGCATGTTATTTCTCCTGAGTGATTATTATCATTATGAAGTGATCTGATTTGCTGCTGATATTAAGGCAAGACCGGTCAATAATTACACTGGCTAGCAAAAGAGACCTTTTTTTGAAGGCTTGAATAAACAAAACAATATTTTATCCAAACTTACTTATAAAGTAAATACAACATCGATAAAGAATTTTCCCTTCACAAAAGGACATATCAGCAAGAAGGGAGGACCATATAAAGTACTCCTAATCAGTATCAAATGACTATTAGATCTAGCAATGTCCTTCTGTTGCCTACCTTAAGGCGTCAATTTGGTGAAAATTAGGTGGCTTGCATTTAATATGTTTAGTTTCAAAGTTTCTCGCGGTGGTTGATGCTGAAAATCGTTTATTGTGTATTTATTTAATGAAATTTGAATTTTTGGTTTAGTTGTTTAAAATGTAAATTTAACTAGTGCTAAAAAACAGAAACCAATAAGATGTACATATTTGTTTTCCAAGCATCTATTTTGTTACAAAAAATCTATACGTTTTGTAACCAAGTGTAATTATAGTTTTTACAAGATTCATTTCAGCAGAAGATGATTTAAATGCTCTTTAAAAAATAATATGAGATGTTATTTAACTAGTGTTAAAACAGTAACCACCAAAACTTAAAGATTCATCTCACAAGCTTCGATATTGTTACAATGAATTAATTCCTTTTGCAAACTAGTGTAATTATAGTTTTTAAAAAAATGTATTTTAGCAAAACATGATTAAAATGCACTTTAAAAAATGATTGTGTGTGTGATTAAAACAAGGGCGAATCGTGTTTCCGATGGTATCATCACAGATCCCCATTAGGACGACAAGATGGAGGTATCTATCTCCCAGAAGAGACACAATGTATGAGGTGATAATTCAATTGTACGTCACCCGCTCGCATTTGCATTCGCCATTCGATCCCATCCCAGGCCACTAACTACGGTTATCCTCAATCAGCTAATTTATTTCCCTGGAAAATATCGCCCCCACCTCGAGTAAGCGAACGATTTTCCCTGCCAAAGGGGCTCCACCTCCATTCAAATGGGGGAAACCAAACAATTAAGCAAACAAAACGACAGCAACCACGGCTGCAGTTGGAGACCCAACTGCAGATCCCGGTCCAACTTCAGCTCCAACTCGCCAGCCCCGACTCTTGATAGCCCCTCCAGATAGAAACTGTCAAACAAAACAAACTACACGATAGAAACCAAACAAAGCGGGGCTTCCAAAGTGTGCTGCGTTTTAGTACCCGGTACTCGAAGGGTATACATTTGGATACTAAATAGGTTTACTCAGTCAAGTTGATGCATCGAAGTTATTTAGCAGCTTTACCATATAGGAATAGGAAAACAAAAATATAACTTTCTTTTAAATAAATTCTCCGTATATATTTAATATATAAACTGTTTTAGACAATAATTGAACGAATTTTTTAAATAGATTTCGAGGCGAAGTTTTTTTTACGACGTTTTGAGACAATATACCTCAAAGTTGGAAAAAATGTAATCATTGTTTAACTTCACCAACACGAAACGGATTTATGTTTAAAAAAACAACTTTTTGTCCACCACACCGAAATCTATTAAAAAAGTTATCTTTATTGTTTATTTTTTTTTACAATTAGTAACATTATTTAAAGTGTAGACGTGTAAGACCTACACTTTATTTAAAGTGTAGACGTGTAAGACCTACACTTTAAATAATGTTACTAATTGCAGAATAGATTTCTAGAATCGTTTTATATTTACTTACAATTGTTGGACAATTAATACTAAACGGGTATCCAATAGTCGAAATGCCTAGATCCAGAGTACTACCTTGTTTATTGTTGCCTTGCCTTTGTCTTTTGTTTTTGCATGGCAAATGGAAGACTAAGTACAAGAAAAGGCGTCAATGACGACCGACGAAGAAGACTGACATCGACCTTCGGCAACTTCGACAACGCCAGCAGCAACAACAACGAACCATCAAAAAGGAAGTTCAAAATGAAAAAAAAAAGATGAAAACACTACGAAAAATCGAAGCCCCAAGAAAAGGACCGAGAGATGCATCGAATATAAATTAACTGCCATGATCGTGGTAATGGAGTAACAATAACAAGAATAACAGTGGCAGCAGAGAAAGAAATAGGGCAGCCCTTTAAACAATGTATCCCATAATAAAACATAATATAAAATTACCTTTCCATCAAAATCTCTCCTCTTAAAAGTGTGTTAACAAGATTGATATATAATAGTAGAAATAAATAATTTCACCACATATTATTATCGTATTGGAAAAAATAATAACAGAAGATAGGTATAAATTAACAACAAAAAAACAAACAAAATTCTTTCAAACTAAATTCAATAATTTACAAATTCTTTTAGATTAGTTGAATTTTATGAGTTCAAAAATTATATCCAGTCAAAAAGTAATACTTTTTAGACGAACTATAACTTTATTTTGTAGTGCAATAACAAAGGAGCAATAACAATGAAGGCTGCACAAAAAGCCAGAAAGCAAAACAACTAAGCGGCGATGCTAGTGGGCGTGTATTGCTCCCCATCCGCCCACTGCCGCCCCTCCCCGTTTCCCTTTCCCCCGCTGAAGTGCTGGCCAAGTGCAATCTATGCCAGCGATCGGCTAAGTACAAATGGTTAGGAGATGCAACAGTAACAGCAAAAACGGCGAAAACAGCAACAGCCACAATAGCTGGCGAGGTCAAACAGCAATCAATAAAGGTCAGCGACTACCGCCAGGGCACGCCTGAGTGCCTACCGTCAATGCCGGATTGCCGGATTGCTAGATTGTTGGATTGCCCGATCATTGGTGGAGGAAGGGGGTTTTGGCGGCAGAAGAGGCGGAGAACCAGCTCCCAGCCCAGCCCACCCAATCCCACTCCCTCCCCTTTTGCAGTCACTTGCCCATTCATGCGGCCCACGATGAAGATGCTTTATGTTGCAAATTGAAAGCTGGACATCCAATCGACTGAAGAAGAACAAGACGAGTCCGGTGGAGAGGAGCAGGCGGCGGCAGGAAGGTGGGAAAGAGAAGGCAGGCCGACAAATGTAGACAGTTGCGACTGCGCAGACGGAGCAGCAGCAGCAGAAGCTGAAGAATCCGCGTCAGAAGCCAAGAAAGGTGGGAGCGAGAAGGAGCTAAGCGACTGGAGGGAGACAAGCACACTGATGGAAGATCGATTAACCCTTTGGTGCCAGTTGGATTGGCTTCAATACCGAATCTACGGCCAATGTAGCGACGTCTTTATGTAGTAAACGTCGAAATATTCAAAAGTTATTTCACGGCAACTAGTAACTTTGAAGAAAATGAAGCTTTTCATGCACCGTTTATATATATTTGTAAAACAGTAAAAATAAAAATGAATACTTAACATATATTACAAACTATATTTTTTCCAACAAAAATTTAATTTTATTTCAAACAAACTTATGTTAAAAACATAGAAAGTTTTAAAATGATATTTTCTTTAATATTAAAATACATTTATTAGTCGTTATTTAAGACTTATATTAATTAAATCATTTGTCTGAGGGGCATTACAATGCTGTCCTGGTTTTTTTTAAGAAAGGTAAAACCAATTTGTATAGTTTTATTTTCAGCTCTGCTTTTATTCATTTTCAACATATATGTAATAGTATTTAATCTTATTTTGTATTTTTAAATACTGATTTATTTCTCTTATTTCGGGATATAGAAGAATATAATGAATGATTCTTAAAGAATAATTTGTTCACTTTTTCCCGAATGGGGTGAGGGTTTAAAGACATATTTTTATCCTAATAAAAATAGAAAGCACTTCCTTATCGATTTTTTTATTAATATACTTTAGCACCTACTTGCATTTCCACGGAAGGAGCCTCTAGGGGGCTGTCTTGGGTTAATTAGCTAAATGGCGGATGTCGATGACTGTGGCATTAGGCGTATGTTTCTTGGCTATTCCCTGGCTGCCCCCTGGCCGTGGATGCCCAGGCCATGCCCACCAAGCGACCGGCGACCTGTCCCGCCCCCTCCGCCACGTCACCGCCCCCGCAGCCGGGTGCTTTAGAGGCCGCAGCTCCTGCAGCTAAAGCCGCGGCTAAAACCGATGATGATGATGATGATGCTACCAAGTGGCCTCTGCCTCTGCTTCTGCCTTTGCGGATGCATCTTCTGGAGGCCGCTTGCTATCTGCCTCGCCGTGGCATCCACAAGATATTTTTAATGGCCCAGCTTCCTTTTTGCAGATGCTCTGCTACTTTGCTTCTGCTCTTTTTGTTGGTCCGATTTTTGTGAATGAAGTTGTTTAGATACTCTCCTGCACAGGCACACACACTCGCTGGAGGAGAAGTAGCACCATTATCGCACTGACATGTCTGCTGGATGTCGCGGCTGCCCACCACCCTCCATTCACCCCTTTTCGCCCTCCCAGCCGCCCACTTGGCTGTGTGTGTCACCTGTTGATGGATTTCGTTGTTTGATTAACATGAAATGGCATCGCATCCAATCCCAGCCGATCTTGATGCCTTGAGTGGAGTGGACTGGAGTCGGCGACTCTAAGTGACTTCGTCCCCGTCTCAGCCGGATCGCCTGGCGGATAGTTAGCCAAATGTCCGAGATTGATGAGGTGGATGGGTTAAGTGATGGCCTCGAGTGGAACGGCCAGGGAAATTGTGGGTTTTGATGGATTTCAAAGTACTTACTCCTTGGGAGCGTTTATCTGAACAGCCGGCAACCTTTAAATCCATTGGTCCATTCATTTAGTACATGTATGCAAATCATTTGGCAATTGAACTCCAAAAACATTGTGTTATTAAACTAAAAGTAATTGACTTTATCAGCATGCATTTTTATATATTCATGGTAAATGTATGTCTTGTTATTAAACTAAAAGTAAATGTGTGTTTTATTTTATTATACTTATTACACAAAGAAATCAACAAGATAAAATAAAGAAAGATAAACTTGGTTTAAATGGTTTGAAAATTATGTTTGCTTATATTTTCTAGGTTTGGTTTTGGTATATACATTTATGCCCTTTAAAAAACCGAAACAAAAATATTTGCAAATAGAAAGAAAGCTCCTAGATTTAAGCTCTGAACTCTAGGCAATTCTTCTAAAATCAATAATGTTGTCTCTGAATTTAGATCGAGTTCATCCCTCAGTGTAGTTTATGGTTTTTTTTATTTTAAGTTGATTTTCTATACGCGATAGTCTTGTCTAATTATCGAACATCATATGGCTGTAAAATCCCAGAATTTTATTTTAACAAAATTTCAGACATTTGTTGGCAATAAAAGGTAGGTAAAACCAGGTACGCCTAACACATGAAATCATTATAAAGCGTTTAGAAGATAGGGGCTACCTGAGCAATATCTTTACCGCTATAAATTCACCATGAACGTCGCTTATTTAGCACACTCAGATCCCAACTGCCAAGCAGTCAAGATGTCGAGCTCTAAACTTGCCCTCATTATCCTGGTCATTGCCTGTTTGTTCCTTATCGCTTGGGCTCGACCCAGGACCCGATCCTCGATATACAATGAGGTCACATCCCTGCCGGCGGAGCGGAGGATGAGCAACGACATCATGGATCAGATATCGCCCATAAGGAGGTCACACAAGAGGGAATACTTCATGAAGAGCCGCTCCTTCGACAGGCCCAAAATGATCTTCTCCCAGAGACCCTTTTTCGAGAGCTTCTACGGTGATCTTCAGCCCGAGATCGCTCCCGGTGGTTCGAACTACTTTGGCAATGATGTCCTGCCACTGCCCACCTACGAGATCCTGGAGCCAGAATCCTTATTTTAGGAATAGGAGATCAAAGGAAGCTTGATAGTCTTTTCGTGATCAAATTAAATTTAATTTAATATACTGACATTTCTTTAATATAAAGAACAAAAAATATTAGTCTGTTTAAATACTTAATAGGTTCTTAAAATCTACAAAGTAATAAACAATAATTTTTTTCACGGATATAACCAAAACAAATTTTAAATATCTAGAAATAACTTTAAAAAGAAAGTATACAAATAAATAGAAAACTAAAAACTTAATTAAAAAATTGGTTTTATTTTATAAATTTATTTTTTGATGAAATTTATTTAATTAGAGGACATTTTTATAGCACCGGTATTAGGAAAACCTCCAGTGTTTTTTATCTGAGTGCTTAAATTATTAAAGAACTTTAAAAAGAGCACTTGGGCAGGAAAATATTTTGCTTTTATTTGCCTCACCTGCACCACCTTTCCCACCGATCCCCAGCGGATCTGGCATTCGGCTAATCGAAGCCAACAGCTCCGAGGGACGAACCCATTCCGCTAACAACAATCAACACTCAAATCAACAACAATCTGAACAAACTACAACAACATAATCAACGGCAGCCTTCCAATCCGGGGGCAACAACAACAATAACAGCAAAACGCTTAAATACGCAAAGAGGAGGGAAGGCCGAAATAAAAAAGAAAAGAATGGAGAAGGTGCATCCCAAATGCCATGTAGGAATCCATGTAGGAACATCGGGTTGGCGTGTGTATCTGTGAGTGGCCATATCCCCAAGGAACGAATGTTTCTGGTTGTCGTTTTGGCCGGAGGACAAATCCTAAAGGCCAGAGGCATAGTGCGGACCGAACGCAACAAGTGTTCCAAATCAAAACGGAAGCACAGGCAGTAACTCCGGCCAAGAGCCGCTCCTTTATGCCACATATGTACATGGCTTTTTGGTTCGACATGGCAAAAGCATTTGGAAAATGTAATTTACAACGCTCGGTGCGGAGCAGCGACCACTTCGCGCACACACACACACACACCAAACACACTCGCCCGGGAACGGGGAACTGGTCAACTTTGGTCGGTCTCGGTCGCATCAAGAGCCACTCAACCTCAAAGTTGAACGGCATCGGCATCACCTGCCACCGATCTCACACCGCTCTCACAGCCACCGATTCGCCGGCGAATCGCGCTCGGATGAAATCCAAGCAGCTAAAAAAAAGGAAACAGGAGCCGCGGGCAGGATACGAGTGATCGAGTTGGATATACCCTACAAACTATTTAGGATCTATTCAAATTCGAATGCGCAAATGTATTACATGTATTTTCCCTAGAGAACCAATTAGATTATTTATATAACCTTTCAGGCGATATATCCATTGCCAAATATTTGTTAAATTGACATAAAAAACTGATCCTAACTCAAATCAAATTCTAGTGAAACGTTCGAGAGTAAAAACCGCAACAGGCCTCTATTTTTTTTTTTTAATGAAACTGTGTCTTTTCTTTATAACAAACTATACAATATACATAATATAAGTAAAAATATAATATATAAGTAAAAACTATGCAATATTATATTTGAAGCTCTTTCAAGACCAAATATATTTTTCTGTTTTTCTTATTTAAAACTTTTAATTATTTTTACGCATATTTCCATAGTCGTAAATCATTTGTAATTCCAATCAGATAACCCCGCCAATCTATTGTAACAGGGTATACTAAAAAAAGTGCTTAACTAAGGAGAACAAGTGAGCGCAGATTTTAATTTTAACCTTTTTGTTCTCATTCCCTTCACTCCGCCTCGATGGCTTCTGTGCGCTCAACTTTTCCTGGCTATTGCTTTAGTTTTTTCTTTTTGTTTTTTTTCTGTTTTTAATTTGCTGCACCGCTTCATAGAGCATTTTTCATTAAATTCCTGAATTAAGGCATTCCTCCGTGGCCTCCCATTGGACGGTGGTCATGTTCTGAAATAAGAGCAACATAGCAACATTGTCCAAGACGACATGGTGACGACGACGCTGGCGATGGCGATGGCCATGCGATGGCCAAGGCGGCGGTTTAGGCCATGGCCAAGTGGCTTTGGCCAGCCGGGAGCCACGAAACCGACTACCGGTTACGTTGCGAGTTCGAAAGCCAATTGGATCACACGTTAAAAAATAGTATTTTACGTTAATTTACTTTTTCAATTTGCCTGGCCACCAAAAACATACAATTATCATCCTGAAAGCATGAAAATTATAATAAATTGATGGTTCTATTCATGAAGTTTCAATTATCAATTTTTTCCAAATTGCAAGTTTGGTCTTTTCACAGAATGAAACCAAGATGTTCCATTCCAAAACACTTTAACTAGTAGTTATTTGAATAATTTAATTTATGGAATTTAAATTCGCAGTGCATCATCGCATTCAGTTGCTTGGAATTTAATATTTCTCTTGTTGCTTTTGTTGTCTCTGCCCTTTTGAGGCATCTTATAATGGGGGCATAGAAAATGCTGAGAGCTCCGATTGAATCCTCTCATAACCAAAAATTAAACCAGTGTCAAAAGTGTTTTATGATGCCCGAATATATTATATTTCGATGACGTTCAATAGGGGATTAAGATGTTTTGGAAAATTGCATAGTTGTCATAATTATATTTGACTAAAATTCATTGATAGAAGAGTTTAACCATTTTAAATTCTTTACAAATTTTTGTACTTTCGTGCTAAAATGAAGTATTTAGTATCCCATCCAGCAAATTTCATACTTACTTTCAAATACGCATTCAACTGAAAATTATAAAAAAATACCTTTAGTTAAGTCACCAACTTAATGATAAACTTTCCTCATTATCAAACTTTCACTGTTGCCAACTCAAATCCATATTGGCTGTTGCAGGGTTCCATGACATTAGGCCAGAACAAATCCATGTTCAGATTCCCTTCCTGAGATCCCAGCCAGGCCCAGCTGGCATCCAGCACAATTCACTTAAGGCCACCGCCTATGGTAACCCCCACCAGAGGCCCCATGAATCCAGAGCATTTTTCTAACTTCCTTTTACCAATAGAACAAAACCAGCACAAAGCGCCGCGGATAAAGTGGTATGACAACGAGCAGGAGAGGATCGCGGGGTGGAGATCGGTCCAGGAGATGGAGATGGAGGTGGAGATGGAGAAAGAGCCAACCGGTGGCGACCCAAAGCTATGCGAGAAAGAAACGGGCGCGAGATCAAGCCAGGTGAAGTCAAGTTCGAGTCACCGGGCTGCTGGGGCTTCTGGGGCTGCTCAGGCTGCCGGTTGGGTTGCATAGTTGACCAGATCGGGACAAGCGGGAGCAGGCGATCCCAAGCTTGGCCACTCCATTGACCAGAGATGAGCGCCATTCGTGACTGGGAGATTACGGGCAATGATTTGGAAGGGTTAGCATATCAGAGCGTTAAACATGGAATATATACAAATATTTTATTAATCGAAGCAGTAACAAATCAAATTACTTGAATAACTTACAAACGTAGTTTATCGTATAGTCTTAGTACTATGTACTATATTTGGCTTTGATTTATATCACCAATCAGAATGTGGGTAATTAAAATATCTTGAATGATAATTATAATGATTAATTTGTTAATTTGTTTGTTATTATAATTTTGTCAGAATTGTAATGAATGTTGAACAACATTCCCGATTTTAATGTATATATGTTCTTGATCACCATCAACAGTCGAGTTGATCTATTCATGTCCGTGTGTCCTTTTCTCAGAAAACTTGTATCAGATAGAAAGCTTTTTAAGTTAGGTATTCCCAAAAATCTGTTTTTCTAGTACAGCTTGTTATTATGTCGGAACCGCCGGGATTAAACAACTACAACTTATTGCTAGATCGAACAAAAATTACTTCGTACACATTTATACACATTTATGTTACACAAATCGGAGGACGAAATCATATAGCTGCCATCAAAATTATCTGAAAACTGACATGAAATCTTAAAGACTTAACTTAATTTTTATACACATATACGAAAAAAAATATTATACTACCTTATGTCCCCTAATAGTGCGTGGTTTGATATAAAAGCTTAATAAATTAACAGTTTTATAAATAAGAATTAGTGAAATAACTGCAAGGCTATATAAACTTTGGCTTGCCAAAGTTAGTACTTTCTCTTGCTGGCTTCTTTAATTTAATCAAGTAATTTAATTTTTTTTTAATAATTCGTAAATACAATAAGTCGTATTAATGTCAGGGTGCCCAAGACAATAACATATTCTCAACTAACCTTTCACAATTAAATAAATTTGGAACATTTAAAAAATATTTTTAATATAATATGCCCTCTCACTGCAGATTTTTAATTGGGTTAGTAAAATGGCTAATCAAGGCTACAAATTAATAAAGTTATTTTTCCTGAAAAACCATCTAGTGTGGTGTTTCGCCTTAAAAAGACATAGTTTTTATTGATAGCTTTGGAGTCAACAGCGAAACTGGAAACTTTTTAATGTCGCTGATTGTATTTTTGTGATATTATTGCTTATGGGTATTCGGCATTCCCAATATTGTATCCAGTGTATCGTGTCACGCGGCCAGCTCCATTTGGAGCCACCAACTAGATACAGATATGCGCGGCGAGCGCGACGACTGCGCAGGCGCAGGCGCAGCCAGCGGCAACTGGCAACTTGCAACTGGCGACTGGCGACTGCGCGGTTGCAGATACACTTTAGGGGCATGACATGACTCGCATACGAATTATTATAAACGATCTGGCGCAAAAACTAACAAGCGATGGGGCCGGGACTGGACTGGAATGGAATGGACCTCGCTTGCTGCTCTGTGGGATGTAAGATGTGGATGTGGATGTGGATGGATGTGGAGGCAGAGGTGGATGTGGATGTGGATGCGGCGGCCAAATGGGCGGCAAGGTGACGGCAACGGGCAGTGGGTAGGGGGGAGGTGTAAGGGGGAGGAGGGCGGTAGACCGACGGACGAGTTATGGTGGCCAATTGCAAAGTTAATGGAGTTTGGCTACTCCAGCAGTGAAAGAGCAGTTGGAGCGGGGGGATCGGGATTCGGGATCACTTGGGCGACTCGAGCGGATGCTGGCCGAAGAGATACAGCTACTGGTTCGCGACTCGGCCAAGATTGAACTTAATTTTGCACAAATGCAATTTATAGAAAATTGTTGCCACTTGTTTTCACGTTGATGGCACTCGGGCTGGGCCGAGTGGAGTAGATCAACGGCAGGGTGGCGGAGTGGCGAGGTGGAGCCGGGCTGGGGCAGATAATAAATGCAGGTACCCATTGGATTCCTGGATTCTCGCTGCTACTACTGCCCAATGCCTGCAGCTTGGCCATTATTTAAATTTTCCCCCTCCCCGGGCCCGACTTCGCTTTGCAAAAATTAACAATTAAAATGTCTAATGGCAGAAAGAGTGAGGCGCGATAGAGAAAGAGGGATCATAAAGCGCTGTCCCATCAGGTAAGTCGGCCCTGTGACTCCTTCTCGGAACTTCCACTCATCAGCCGGGGCAATTAGTTTTCCCTTTTTGTATGTGGTTCAGGTTCAGGTTCGGTTCATCTGGGGATTCGCGTAGGATCGCGGACTCCGAGCAGAGGAAGTGGAAATGGCCGAATGGATTAGCTCGGAATGGTTTATTGGCGAGTCGCGGCCATAAAACCGCGTCCTAATCCATCAGCTCCTCTCTGGAATCCGCTCGCAGAAAGGGTCTCGAAGGACAGGTAGGTAACCGATACACCGGACACCTCGAGCTATAAAGAGACGCACTGCAGCCCGTCACCCAAACAGTCTCGATTGCTCGCAGCATTTGTCACAATATGCTAATCGTTCGCTATCTAATCGCTCTGGTCTTCTCCGTTTTCATGGTGGCCACATCGCTGAAGATCGAGGAGCGCTACCGCCGGTGCAATGGCTACAAGATATCCACCCCAGATCGATTGGTTATTAAAATGGAACGACGTGGCGGAAAGTGCCAGTCCAGAAACCTGGAGAGGCGGCGTTTACAAATATGAACATTGGAACCGTAATAAATGTGATAGGAAAACGAGGACATTAAGGCCAAAAATCAGTGATAAAGAATTCCGAAAAAATTCACAAGCCCAGATTATTAAAAAATACTGCCTCAGAGGCAATTCAAATCTTAAGCTAAGTCAATAAAAATATTGTCTCTTCATAAAATATCAAATGTGATTAAAATTTACTGGTAAAAAGAATACCAGAAAATTTTAATTCAATTCACTGTCAATTTAAAAAATGTCATATAAATTAATATTATATTAATTATTAATTATACCAGACAAATTTAGTTATACAAAAACGTGTATATAGCTAATTTTAAATTGCACCGCTTTATAATTGTATAAATAAAACGAATTGATAACAAGTTGGTAATGTGACTTTTTGTTCGATATGGTTGCAGGTTTCCATTAAACCGTTATAAGCAGCGATTTTTCGACCGATTGTTCCAATAGCAGGTATAAAATATTTTAGATTTTAGCAACTCCCAAGTTATTTTGGACCTCAAAACTTCGCAGCATCATCCAAGCATCAGAATGGTGTCTAACCAACATTAACATAACTTTAACATAACTTTAAAATTAAGTTATCATAATGTTAATGGCCACGTCATAGTTTAATTTTTACTATCAGCTTATTCATATGTATACCCTTGCAAAAGGTATTTTAATTTCAGTCAAAAGTGTGCAACGCAGTGAAGGAGACATTTCCGACCCTATAAAGTATATATATTTTTGATCAGCATCACCAGGGGAGTCGATCTAACCATGTCCGTCTGTCCGTCCGTCCCTCCCTTTATTAGTCATAAAAATAAATAAAAAATAAAACATTTTGTTTTAACATTTGGGCGCATTTATTTCATACGTATATATTTATAACTTTAGTTTAAAGATTTATTTTACATATATAAGTTTTTGTAGGTATTAAATGACTCCAAGTTCGCATTCTTAAATTGTTATTTTATATAATTTTGTATTATACAAGAGCTGGAACACTTAAATTTACAAAAGCAAATTTGTATTTCGAATTCGTTCTCAATAAATGAATAGCTTTAGAAAGCATTGAAGCATTTATTTTACCACACCATATGCAAAGCGTAAATCAAGAAAAGAAATATTATAATTTTTAACTTTTGTGCTAATATTCAAATAAATACATCATTTATTTTTTTGGTAACTACAATGGAACATTTTTTCATTTCATTTTTTAGACATTTAAATAGTTAAGTTATATATATAGCTTTCAGTATATTTATATTTATATGTGGATAAAGCTGAGTCTTAGCTTTAGTTTAATTGCACTAAATATTTGCGTTACATTTTTGGTGATCCATTATGCTAAACTTCATTTTTGGGTTGTTGAAATGCTTGAATTGTTAATTTATCCAAGGGCTGCAGGATGCGGATAATCTATCTGCTGGCTGGGAACTTACTTCCTAAAGCAGGAGATGGGATTGAAGTAGCACTGCCGATATCTGACCTGACGTTTGCTCTCGGGCAGCCGGTAAAGTTCGTTCACATTGCCATAGGTGGGACTCCTCAAATAGGCGCTGTAACTACTTAAATAAACCAATGATCGGTTGATTTCACAAACGGTGTATCTGTCTTACGTGGGTCGGTACTGAGCAAAGAGCATCTGCAGTCGGTCCATGGGAATGTTGGGATAGATGGCCTGGGCAGGCATCTCATAGCCTCCTCCGTAGGCGCCGCGCACTTCCTCAGCCTCCTGTCCATCCAGACCATCCGAATCCTGGAATCGGAATAAGCCAATAATCTGTGTTTTTGATTCACCTTAAGTCGCTATACTCACAGGTCCTGTTTCGCCTGCTGAAGGACGAGCCTCGCTGAGGGCAAAAAGCAGGGTCAGGAGAAGGCCGTAGCACAACAGTATTTGCACGAACTTCATCATTTTAAAGCGGTTTTGAACTGAAAGAAAAAATTAAATTGGGAAGAAAATGTTTAAAAAGCTACAATTCCGACAGCAAAATGTATTTTATTTTTTTGAAACACTATTAAGTACATACTTACATATGTTTCAGGCTTTTCGGTGAAAAATATTAAGAAGAATAAACAACGTTTTCAGCCTTAAAATAATAATACAAGTAAGAAAGTGCTTAAAGTGTTTCAAAAATGTTTTAATTGTTTAATTCCGTAAAATAAGAAATGAAAAATTAGCTGTACTATTATAACATTAATAAAAATCTTTAACAATTTAAAAACCTGTTAAGGTGTTATGGCACCTTAAGCCAGCTTACAAACTGAGTTCATTCGAAGCCCCCTATCACAGTCGAAGCCAATTAATGGAAATTATTCAATGGCAATATAGTTAGGCACTTTGGCAGAATACCAATTAATGCAAATGTTTGTGCAACTTCAAAGGGCAAGCCCAGGACTTTATCCCCGGCTAATCCCGAAGCTCAAAGCGATGTCAAGGGGGCAATGACGGAAAAAATTGCCACATAGTTCCACTAGCCACATTTTTAATTAAAGGTCAGATTTCAGTGGAATTGTTTTTGTGCTCGCATTTATTATTTTATTATATTTTTTGCGTCAGAGCTGCTTGGCAGGACTCGTAACAAAGCAGATTGGAGTGAATCAGAACACTTGTTGCCACAAACGTGACGAGCATTGCTGAAAGGTCGCAGGGGAGTGGATGCTGCCTCAGACTCCTGTTTTTCACCTTAGCCCGGCTTAAGTGCATTTCCGCAATTAAAAACGGATATGGACTTGCAACTCAAGCGTTGCAACAGCGCCACCCACCCGGACACACACTTATTGCATTCGTAATACAATGCCGATGGTGCAACGTGTGGCAGCCACACAATACAATAGCCCGAACATATGGCCTTCAGGCCGTGTTGGCCAAACTTTAATTGATTTCATCAGAAGCTGACAAAAAACGTGGTTCAAGTTGATATGGGTTCCCTTTATTAAAGTGCATATTTATTGAGTAACTTTCATCGTTTCTTTCGTAACGAGCAGCTGAAGGGTTACAGTTACTTAAAAGTTTATAAGGTCAAGAGTAGATGTATAAATAAATAAGTTTACTTCGCAAAAGAAATTTTGGTCCTAAGAATATTACTTACTATACTTTATATGGGGTTAATGTTTACCAAATTGAATCTAATATATTGCGAAATTCTAAATAATTTGATTAGAGTTCGTATTATTTTAATGATTCAACTTTTTCTGATTTAACCATTTTCTTTTCCAATTAATAAAACATAATTAATAGTATAAATAAAGATTGCAAATTAGTTTATCAAATTATATGTCTACAAATTATTAAGATCATGAATATGATTTATTTCTTAGTATATTAGCAGACATCTTTTTTTTATCATTGCGTATAAAGTACCAAAATATTAATAATTCTCCTGATTGGATTTTATTACCTTCTCAACTTCAACCTTATAAATTAAACATATAAAATAATAGTAATTCACATCAAAGGTAAAAACAAATATATTACACATAGGGCCGCAGTTCCCGACATATTCTAAGACAATCAGCAACTAATTACTTACATAACATAAGTTATGACATCATTGGTAATTGAAGAGGGTGTGAAATCAAAAGGAAAACCTTACCCGCAGGACATGAATACATAAACAGCCGCAGCTCGAAAAAGAAGCAACGGAGACATACATAAATCCCCGGGATACGTTCGCTTAGTCGGTGAAAATGAGGTCATCAAATGACTTTCAGTATCATCATCAGCACGCAACAGGTAAACGAGGCCAGAATCGTCGTGGTTGGCATAAAACGCCATAGACTGGGTCGTGGCCCATCGAGGTCCTCGACGATGTCGGCCGTAAATGTTAATGACTTATCTCATTTGCTTGCTGCAGCTCATAAAATGAAGCTGCTCCTAGTTGGTCCTGTAAAGGAGTCTTTCGTTCTTAAATTTCAAGCAGCTGCTAATGTGAATGCCTTGCCAGAGAAAGGATTTATTTTCTCAAAACTCTCAATTGCAATTAACTTCCTGTTTCCAAGAAAATGCACAAAATTTGCTAATTTACTTTAGTGCACTTTTTTTGAAGTATAGTTGGATACAATTTATAAGTATTAAAGTTAAGCAAATATTTTTGTGGGTACCAATTTAATGTCACTTAAATGGAATGCAAATTTTATAGAAATATGTATATTGCAGTTGGTATGTACTATTCTTTAATTTTAGATAATTTAAATATGTTAACTGTCTTACAAATCGTATCTGATAAAAAAAGGAAATTGATAACAATTTTGATTCATTTTTATGCACTTTTACTATTTGAAATTACAAAACTTCTTTGCTCTGTTTTGATATCTCAAAAGGGCACTTTAATTCTAGCCATTAAAACATTGATATATATTAGGTTAATGTAAAACCGGCATATGGAAACATTTCCGTGTTTTGATTGGGCAAAGTGCAGGCAAAAACTCTTAAACACTTTACAAGCGGATATAGGCAGACAGAGATAATTGTAATGCCCACAACCCGGTATGTTCAACTTTGAGCTCATAAAATATTTGTTAGATTAAGCAGCTAGTGGGTGATAAATAAAAACTAATGACTAGGAGGCTAATTTCTGCCCACCCTCGTGCGAACTTTAGCTAGATCAAATGGAATAATAAAAGGCCAAACCCAGGCAGGGACCGCCGCCGTTGGACCCTAAAGCAGAACCCAAAGCCAAACATAATCAGGACACATTTATTGCCACCGATAAATAATGCTCCATTGTTAATTGGAAATTTAATCTCGCTGTGTGGCAGCGTAAGAGTTGCAACTGCTGAAAAAAACGGAGATGGTGGAAAAAAGAGAAAATGCAATTTTCACGTGGGTTTAGTCTCTACCCCAATATCCTGCCTAATCCGGCGGCTTAGTTCCGTTTCCACTTTTTGAGTTCCTCCCATTTTTTCGTCACATTTATCGCTTGCGGCGAAAGGAACTTTAAAATTAGCTAAGAACAAATGTCGCTGGGCAAATATTTGCCACAAGGACCTGGCGTGGGCTTCATTAATGTGTGACTGACAGGAGCCGGCAGGACGATGGCCATGTCCTTGGCCGTGTGATTTATCTGGTCATATGATATTTTCGAGGGAGAAAATTAAAATTACGTCAGTCAGTCACCGAAAACTGGAAACTTCAGACATCTTCAAATGCGTATCAAAGCGTATTTCATGTTTCCCTTTTGGCGCGAGGGTGTGGAACACTTGAAGTTGTATCGAGTTTCTTGGGATCCGAGTTGTGGTTACGTTCTGATTTGGGGAAAATGCGGTTCAAAGTGGCTTTGGCAAAACGGAAGAGTTATTTACCCAATTAGATAAGTCTGCAGTTCGAGTACATTTTTGAATCAATTTAGGAAGAAAGTTCAAAAATAAATACTGTACAAATATATGTTACTCCTGAAGCAGCATAGTGTTTTTTGATTAAATAGTACTTTAACTTAACAAGGACATTATAGGTAAATAGATAATATTTTCTATTCATCTCTGTTTAAGAAAATTTAATATAAATGATGCATTTAACATGATTTAAACAAATAAAAAGCTATCCCTACTCCTCCACATTTCTCCCCGGAAAATTCAGCGGAAAATTATCTGCCTCATTGATGCCCTTAACCCGCAGGCATGAAAACTGTAGGCGTATTCTAATAAATATTAAATGCAATTTGATTGCGGTTTCGGCGGGAATCGACCAAACCAAAACCAAATCGAGACGAGCCAAGTCAAGTGAAGTTATTTATTATCAGCAACTCGAATCGAGATTGAAGTCCAAAACAAATGGAGTGAATGGTTTGTGCGTGTGCCTGATTTTTCTACGCTTCATAAATAATTCACATAATTTTCAATGAACCAGATGAAACAGTGCCTCCTGTTTTGTTCTGTCATTAGGTGGCT
This sequence comes from Drosophila kurseongensis, assembly GCA_018153305.1. Classification (NCBI taxonomy): domain Eukaryota; kingdom Metazoa; phylum Arthropoda; class Insecta; order Diptera; family Drosophilidae; genus Drosophila; species Drosophila kurseongensis. Next base: position 9,046,328 of record JAECXX010000210.1, on the reverse strand, counting down.
CTGTGAAATCCCCTAGGGGAATGGTTGTTTTCGCATATTCAAAACAAAAATACATTACACAAAGAAGGAGAAAAAGTAACGGTTGGGAAAAATATGACCTATGAATTGCATATATCCGTCAACTTGTGGGAGTTTTTCCAGGGCAAAAACGAACCTTTCTTTACCTTCAACATTGAAGGTTCAACATTGTTAAAGGTCCATCAATTTGGAGGAACTTTTATGAAGTCAATTTAGGGAGAGCTGCTTTGAGTCAATTTAAACGGAAAACATACAAATTGGCTTCAATTATTCATAAAATATGAACATATTTTAAATTGCGTAAAGATTTTAGACGCAGTAAAGTAAATTGTAAATCTTTTTTTTAGATATGAGTTTAAAAACTTTAATATTTGCTTAAACCTAAATGACAAGATATTCATCATCTAGTTTTAAAAAAATTGGAGTTATCGTCTCGAAGAATATTATTTTATTTACTTAATCTTGTAATTTTTATGAATCTTTGATAATCCTTAATTTTTATTTAAAGGAAATGAATTAATGTTCTGTTATTAAGAAATTGTAAAACATGTAAGTGTTAACTCGGCAATAAACTGATTTTGGTCTTTGCTACCAGAGGTAAAGCCCACATGATATGATATCACCGGCAGTAACTCACTCGCCCTGCAATAATTCACCTGTGGCACAATTTCCGCGCCCACAAATTAATTCTGGGAGACACATAACTGCTCATTTCAATTAATCGCCAAAACCCAATTGGTGAACCCAAAGGTAAACACACAATTTGGCTAATCCAAAGCTTGGATACTCACTGATACTTGTTGCGACTGGATGAGGTTGGGAATCGCCGGCAATTAAATTGGCGTCGGTAAATTGGCAAAATCTGGCGCCGGAAAACTGATAACTTCGCGAACTGTTTGCGTTTGTCTTTAACTACAAACGACTGTGACTTTTAATGGTTGAAGCTCTGATCTGATCCTTCGGCTGGGCTTACTTGTTGCTGCTGTCGCTCTCGATGTGAACGCCAAGAAGGGAAATTGGTAACTCGATGTTGGCGATGCCTGCTACCGGGCTTTATATACAAAATAGCAAACAGCACCCAGGGCAGCGACGCCGGCAGCGGCAGAAGCAGCAGGAAGCACGAGCTGCCGGGAAAACAGGAGGCTGGGGGCGGAGCGAGGGGGTGGGGTCGAATGCTTAGGCAAAGCCTTATGCCTTATGCCTCATGTCAAGCCACACTGCAGGACTAACACTTGTCCACACTATCTGGCATATGAGGTGGGTACATACATGACGTGCAAAGATCATTTGAAATCGTAACTCTATAGGGGCATTATAGAAGACTTTATAATCGGAATAATAAAACAGCTTTTAAGTCTTTAGTTTAATTACTTTATGGCTTCACAAAGATTGTACAAAATTTAGCTTAAACATTAAACTGTAATTTAAAACAAAACTGTTGTGCTTACAAGATCTAAAGGCAAATAAAAACTAATACATATATTGATAAACAAGGTTTTTAAAAGGTATCCTACATTGTTAAGCTATATATAACAACACCAGTTAATAATGTATATAATTCATCAAAGAGACGTAGTAAAAGTTTTAAGAAAGTAAAAAAATGTCGAATTTAAATTTCTACTTAAATTAAATTTAGTAACCCAATTCTTTCATTCTTAATTTTAAGGACTACTGATGATTATGTCTAATAATCTTTAAAAATATATATAAAATGTTCGAAAATGCTATTATAACCTCCTATTACTTTCTCGTACAGAGCATCTCCTGTTCGAATACATATCGAAAATGTCAACACTGAATATGGTTTCTACTCGTACAATGGGGCGTATGAACAATGTGCGACTTATTAATTCACCACACGGACATGGACACTGCGAGGCGAGTACGTGGACCACCAATTAACCACCACCCACACCTACAACCCCCATTCACCCGGTCGGCGTGGTGAGTAGCAGTAGCAGGCGAATAACGGCACCTGTTGCTGATTAACTCGCCTCATACGAAACCTGTTGCATACTTAGCAGCCCAGTATCTATGACGTAGGGATTACATAAAACGAGTCGAAATGCACTTGGACAGTAGGCCCAGCGACTGGCTTTACATCCGTCATTGATTTATGGCCATTCTATAATAAAATCGCGCCATGTGCAAAAGTAAGATTGTGGCATAAGCACACATGGAAAGATATATAATATACGCGGTAATCGAATAATATAAGGCTGTATTCCTGGAATTGTATTCATTTCCGCCGTTAGAAGCAACGCAAATTATTTATTATAAATTAAATTATTTAAAAAAAACTATTCCAAATATATTTGCAACAAAAATAAATAAAGCATCTCAATAAAGCTAATTATATGGAATATTTTGTATAGAAAAATATTAAGAAACACAATAAAACCATGTTAAATTTAAAGTATTTTAAATTAATTCATTTTTCTGTTTGCAAAGCTTTATGACTAAGTAAAGTTTGTTATGGGTAGATACCTGACCCTTTGCACCTAATAGTCAAAAAATGTAGTTGTGAATGTATTATTACTATGTTTTGGGAAGCGACTTTTGCTCTCGCGCGTACTTGAAGTCAAACGGAGGCGGGCCATCAATTAATGGAAGCAATTAGATGTGCATAAAAGTCTATTAATGTGTGCTCCCACAAACTCATTAATGGCCGCTATTGGCCAATAAAACTTTGCCATTCGACTTCGCAGCCAAGGTGGCCAGGCAATAAACGTGCATTGCACACTTAAACCGATCCCCAGTTTAGTTTAACAGTTCATCATGGAAAGGCAGTTGACCCACAGCTAATATTATGCATTGACTTTGAGTTGGCAATCGGCAGTGGATAGTTTGTCAGAAGTTCGAGTGGTTGATTTGCATAAAAAGGATTGAAGGACATGTCAAGAGGATGCAAAATCTACCTATAGAATTGAAGAATATATACTTAAGTTCAGAAAAAAACTTTAAATATGCTGCGCTTAATATTTCTGTAAAGGTAATATTATTAAACGAAATTATATTTGCATTGCTATTTAAAAATATTTAAGAACGCACTGCTTGTATTTAATATTTAAAACATAATAGGATGTTTAATTTATTCCTTGGAGAATATGTAAACGCATTAGATGATAAAAAGTAAATAATACCGTCATGAGCTACAAAAATTTAAAAATAATATGAACTGTCAAATTGGTTTTAATTTTGATTTCCCTAAGACTTATTTGATACTTAAAGTTATGCAAACAACGTACATATACGCATTGGTTGATAAAAATAGTACGAACTAAATTCAAACTTAATTCACAATCATTTGAATAATTCGGGACGGCAATGCAATCTGAAGCTCCCGCCCTATAAAATAGATAAAGACTCCGATATTGTCCGATAAAGGTAGTACTTCCGCTTGGAGCACGCCCACAATTTGCAACCAAAAATAGATCACAATGGAACACGAGCTGCAGGCATGCGATCGATCTGCCCGAAATTGCGATTTATGACTATGTCAATCAGCATTAGGCAGGATAGGTAGGATTACCTGTCTACCCGAAATTACCCTCGAATATACATAATTTATACTCCCATACGAGTATGGGTGTTTGAATTAATTTATTTATGAATGCTGTTGGATTTATCGTAGGTGGTTTATTTATAACGCAGATTCACAGTGAGTTACAAATGCACAGATACAGTTACAGTTACAGATACAGATACTAGATACAGATACCACTAGACACAATTACAGAACTCGGGGGATTTCAGTTAATTGCGCGAACAACTCTCACATCAGCAACCAAAGGGACATTGAATAGTTTTTGAAACACCTCTCTGGAGATCAGTTGGGATTTATGCAATATTGTGACGGCTTTTAGCCCACTCCAGAGGCTGATATTTTGCAGGATTTTATGTGGCTAATGGTGTTTTTCAGAAGCAGCTGACGGCATTGAAATAGCAACGCCAGTACGCTCGGCCACCGCCGGATCCGGATGGTGGGATTCGCCGGGGACCAGATGGGGAACCAGATTGCGTGGACGTTCCAGATCGATCTGCGCCCGCTCTTCTCTGAAAGCTCTTTGGCATTAACTGAAATTTTCTTACACATCGCGCTGCTAATTTTATGTCTTATATTGCAATTTAGGTTTTATGTTCCAACTTACTGTTTCGCCAGTGGCGCGATTGATCTGATTCAAATCTTTGAAATCATAATCCAACATTGTTCCCGAATCATCATCGCTGTACATCCCTGCATTACACGTCATTTTAATTTTGGTCTTTTAATAATATACCCAATATATCCACACTCACCATCCTCCCTCACTTGATGGGGCTCCAATCCATTGTGGAACTCGCCCAATTTTCCATTGAGAATGTTTTTGTCCCCGAATAATTCTCCAATTCTCTGCTCACTTCGTTCTTGTTCGAGGGCATGATGCAAAGCGACCATTAGCCGATCCAGAAGTAGGGCAGCTCGTTTTGGGACAACCATCTAAATATGCGTAAATGAGTAATTGAAGTAACTATAAGGTATTTAACCAAGCTTGAAAATCAGATCCATATAAAAATTAAAAAAGTAAGAGCTCAGTTACTTAAGCGGTCTAATAAAAGCTATGGGAGATGCCTCTAAAATAAAATCAAGAAATTGCCATTTTTAATGGAAACTAGTGTATTTATTCTATGATGGAATAAAAATGCTTTACTCACCCACTCATAAAGGTTTAAATGGAATGTTATCTGTTTTAACCATAAAAAAGGGTTTTAGATTTTTACCAATCCAACCAGATTTAAAAACGAATTATAACATTTTGACAATTACCTTGGCAACTCCCTCTCATCATTAAATGGGCAGAAATACATTTTTTTGATTTTGGGAACAACAACTTGGTTATTTAATACTTCATATTTTATCACTTTACCCAAATCCAAACATACATTTTTCTATAAAAAGATGTCCTGGTATAACTACAACTCTCAATTAGTTTAATGCTTTTCCAAGGGCCTCAAAGCAACTTCCCACGCGTCGGACATGACCACTCAAAATGCTTAATTCAAGGCTAAAGGTGTTTTAGTCAGAGCCAGCCGACATTAGACCCACCTCTAGTATGCACCTGGCATAATCAAAGTAATGTGACGTCAGCTCAGCTTTCGGGGGTAAATGTAGCTTAGGGTCAAAGCCGAAAAGCAATCAAATGAAAAATATACAATTACAAATTGTGTGTAAGGTGATAGGGAATCAAAAAAGCGAGTGACCAGCCCACGACCCACGCGGACATTCGTTGTTCATTTTTGGGGATTTTGCTTACCGGATACTCGTCATAGCCCTCATCGGCGGGGGCTGAGAAAATCTCCTCCGGCTGGCTGGGAGCCGACCTTCCGCCCGCCCGCTTGTCCTCCGCCTCCGGCGATGTCACCTCTCCGGCTGCACTGCCGCCCATGGTGAGCACCTTGTCCGGGGATTGTTTGTCGCCCGGGTACCTCATTAATTGCCGGCACATGTGCAGCTCGAAGTTCTGGATGAGGACGAGCAGGATAATCAACAACGCTGGCAGGTGATAGGTCCTGCCGGCCGGGCAGCCTTCGTTCCTGGCGAGAGCGGGACTCCTCTTCCTGGCCGATTGGCACCTGGCACCATGCATTGGTCTCTGCCCAGGTGGGTGATGCATTCTGGTGGCTCCTGGCGGGAAACTAATTAATGTCAATATGGCCTGCGTTCGACACTTTTGAAAATTCAACTGAAGCGTTGGCCTTATGCGTTCGACGCTTTTATAGCAGCCAATTTCTTGGCTTTTCACTGGTTTCCTTTCTTTTTTTTTGCTCCTTTTTTACAGTAATGAAGCATTATAGACGCTTGTTAATCTGGATGGAGCTGGTCCAACAGTGAAATGCTTTTTTCATACTTTGATTTACGATTGGCGCCCCCACTCGGCGTCCTTGTTGCTGCTCCTTGGCAGTGGCTGTTGCTGTAATTATTGAACATCAAAATCCATGTCCTGCCTGCAGCAAAGTTATTAACGCACACACATCTACCGTACATGAGTGGGTGGATGGATGTGTGTTGGTTGCAGCCTGTTGCGCTTTTTCGGTAGGTCCGTCTAATGAGCGGAATGTGAAAGTCCTTTGGCCCACTTGTTGCTCGTTAAGCCCAAAAAATGATGGCCTGAATGGCCGGGCAGGGGATGGGATGGCCACGAACTCAGTTGACTCCTCGCTGCATGTGTCCTCCCTTTTTTGTCGCTTTATGGATTCCTGCGTGGGCTTTACTTAAGTATTTTGCATATTGGAGAACCCATGAATTGCGGTGCATCCGTACTCAAAAAAGGATTCTGTTCGGATTACAGCTCATTAATACTTTTCAACATTTTTTCGAAAAAACTTAAGATGCAAAATTCGATTTAAAAGTGCGTAAAAAAGTTTTCTACTTGAGGAACTCAACTATTGCAAAGCAACATGATTATTGCTCACTATTCTTACATTTGTTTGAAAATTTTACTTCAATTAAAATAGGTATTTTCAATTTTAAGATTCCTCCGCAAAATAAGAATCTTTAATATGGAAAAAAAGAAAATTGTAGTTTGGTTCTATTTTAATAAAACAAACACTTGTTAGCCCGTCTAAGAATTTTCAAGTCTTATTTACAATTAAACTTTAATATTATTATAATATAAATGAGGTAAGCTTTCTTGCACAATAAAACTAATGATTTTCTCCAAAGGAACAGCGGGAGATATGCGGGTTCATTGGCCATACAACACTTATACGCAAAAGGATTTCAGCTATTAATTACCCACTGTGGGTCATTTCTGAATGCAAACAGTAATTAATGCCAGCAAACTATAGTCAATAAACTAGAGAAAAACAAGTCAGCAAAAAATATTCATTAATATATGTTTTGTTTGTACATTAGTATGTGAACCCACCCTGTGGTTAACTATTATTTAATGACTCCAAAGCTGTTAATGAAATATTTAAGAGCAAAGGATTTCTTAATTAGGTTTTAATAAGCCATTGAACTGAACTATGATTAACATTTTTCATTATATGTTGCAAAAGATATTTTAATTTCCAGTTCAAATTTACGAATACAAAATTGAAATAATTTGTTGTAAAATCATTGAAAAATTTACTCAAATGGTTTAAAGATGCATTTATACAAAAATTTCTTTTAAATCTTAAAGAAATTTTTTTAATTGATTCATACATTTTTTATAAAACTAATCTTAGGAAACAACTTATTTGATCTATATTTCCCTTTCCTGATTTCTTTGAGTGTGATTTTTCGGGCACAGCATCCCTGGAGCATCTGTCACGGACACGCGCCTGCGCCCGAGCCACCCACCCGAGTAACGGGACTGTCAAAACACTGGGAGAGCGAGAGACAGTAACCCAGTCAACCTGGAGCCTCCAGCCTCCGAGTTTTGCGGAACTCAGTGTGCGACGAGGAGCCAGCTGAAACGGAAACAATTCTGCAGTAACTCGCAGGGAAAGCGTGGCGATTGAAAACTCAAACAAAAACAACATAAAAAACTGGAGGAAAACAACAACGGCCGAGAGCGAAGAAAATGCACACAGCCGAGCGAGTGCAGTCGTGTGAAAATTGTTGTATCGAAAGTGCATAAAATGTGGCCCACAAACAATTAGCGGAATAAGCAGAGCACGGAGAGCAAAACAAAAAGCGGACTAACTAGAAAACAAACAGGATGTCAAGGACTTGAGCAGGGGGGTGGGGGCACGGGTGCTAGAAGGGTGATACTATCTTGGGGACTTTGGGCGCATCAGGATTCGCAAGTGTCGCAAAGATGCGTACCTACTACACGGCAAAGGATATGCGAAAATACGGCGACTTGAGCTATGAGTAAGTACTGAAATGGGCAAACCCCCCTTCATACATCAAAGGACAAAAAAAAGGGGTGTGAAGGGGGTTGAGGACAGGTGTGTCATTGTGTGTCATCGCTTGTTTGCCTGGGGCTTTCAAGCCGAATGCCATTTCAGCGCTTATCCTCTTCCTTCGCCCCTTAATCCATTCGATTCTCATCCTTTCCGTGTGTTTGCTCTAGTAAAATGCAATTCCAAGTGTCAATTGAAAATTTGTTTTTGTCCACAATCGGATGGATTGGAAAGAAAATTCTTTAGAATGGATTTCACCTGGTCCGGAAAAAAATGGCGTGCACTGAGCAAAAACTAAAACACAACTTTAAGTTACATTTAACTTTTAATTCAGAAATTCAGCTATTTGTTATTTAATTTACGCCTATTTTAAACTAATGTTGAGCACTTAAATATTCTATAACTTTTTAAATTATGTAATTTCAATATTTTTTTATGTACAATATCTTAATAATATATAGAACAACAGATAATAATATGTTCTATAAATTCTATTGTGCTATCAGCATAATAAAATGCTTTAAAATTCGTATATTTCCACACACACACACAGGCGTGGTAAAACTCATATTGATTTAAGTAACCAAAATCTAAAAAACTTACCCTTTACTAAGTGCTTTTTTCGCAGTGTTGCTTTCAATTCTTACACTGCAACAGTATTTTGTTTGTTCATTTTGTATTGCCTACTTCTTTGGGCATTCCTTGGCTGCATATTCATGAGCTGGCCCCGGCTTAAATCGGAATACATTGACAGCATCACGTTCTCTGGTTATTCTTGACAGAGGAAGCCAACTTCTGGCCGGTGTGGTGGGTTGTCGGACCGAAAGTGGGTTGAGGATGGTCTAGGTGGGCAGTGAATTAAGGACTTTCGACTGAGTGGCCACTCGGAACGCTTCTCTTGTCTCGATTCATTATATTGTTGTTGCCTTAATTAATGGCTGTCAGCATAAAAAACTGTAAAGCTTAATATAGAATACAATGAACCTACCAGAAGTTTGCGGTAACCATAGAAAGGTCAGCTGTTGAATTTCAAAGTCAATGAACCAATTTATGAAATAATGGAGGGATGCTTTGCAAAGTTAAGAATATAGTTAGGCTGATTACATACACATTATTGAATTGTACAAAATAACTTTTTTGACAATGCATTTTAGAATTAAGAAGAATTTAAAAATAGTGGTGTTTAAATAATGATATAATAATTTTTAGATTAAAATTTAAAAACTCACACATTCAATTTATTGATACAAATTTAATGCAGCACATTCTTTATTATATATATAATACTTTTAAAACCTATCAAATCCAGTCGGACTTTCGACACGATTTTTAACGCAGAATGTTTGACAGATCTAGTTTTAAACACCTCTGCATTGCTTTTCCTGCTAGACATACAAATCAAGTTAATCATAGTCTTGTTGCTTTTCCACAGAAGCAAATACCTGCTGGATCCGAAGTTTATGACCAAAAGAGACTTGCAGCAGTACTATCGCTACTACAACATGAACAAGAACCGTGGTCAGTTTAAAAAGATAGTGATTGTGATCTTCTGTCTCTGCGTGTTCTCCTACCTGTGCGTGGACTATAACCTCCGGACGAAGCTGCTCCGTTTCCGCGATGGCTTCGATTTCATGGCCCGCCTCGAGGACCACTACGGTGGAAATCTGACGACAGCCTATTTCGTGGACACTCCGGGCTGCCGGATGCCACATTTCGAGGTCACCGACGACACCATCGCCCAGTTCATGTTCAAACCGCGTCAGTACAGCTGCAACAGAGCTCTTGTGCGGACCAGTGACACGGTGCCCGGGCAGCTGCACCTCAATCTGGACGCCAGTGAGCTCCTCGCCTACTATAACATCAGCGACCTGTCCTCCGTAAACTGCAATTTCACGGAGGTTAAGCGGAAGACCGACTCCAGTAACAAGTACAGTCCGGGTGTTAGTTTTAGGCTAGACAAAGTAATGCAACTACCAATCGACCTGGAATTCTTTTGCATGTGGTGCTATGATTCCTCGGACAAACTCTTCTACAAGGACTGTCACTTTTTTGCGGTAGAAAAACCACGGGTGAGACCTCCACTTAAAACCGGAACCGATGGGGACAGCTTTAACAAGAGCAAGGATGCGCATGAGCGTCTTTCCGTGATGATCCTGGGCATGGACAGCCTGTCCCACCTAAACTTCCTGCGCCAGATGCGCCAAACAGCGGACTACATTCGGAAGCACCTGTCGCACGTGGAACTTTGGGGCTACAACAAGGTGGGCGACAACACCTTCCCCAACATAGTGCCCCTGCTGAGTGGCTTGGATGACCAGGAACTGAATCTGGCCTGCACGCCAAAGACACTGCGTTCCTACGATCGGTGTTCTTTCATTTGGAAACGCTACCAGCAGGCTGGCTATCGCTCCATCTTTGCCGAGGATGTGGCCCTGCTCTCGTCCTTTAACTATAACCAAAACGGGTTCAGAAAACAGCCCACGGATTACTATCTGCGGCCCATGATCATGGAAATGGAGAAGAGAGTGGCCTTCAAGAAGGACCTTAACATGCACTTGTGCATAGGCAGTCGCCGGACGGCCGATGTGTTGCTGGATTACATGAGGAAACTGGTGCCCCGGATGAGCCGGGACTTGTACTTCTCGTTTTTCTGGACGGTCGCCCTTACCCATGACTACTTCAACTTCCCCTCACTTCTGGATAAGGCCATGTTGACTCAGTTGACCCAGCTGCAGGACTCCGGAGTGCTTAATCGCACGGTGGTGATGCTGCTCTCCGATCACGGCTTAAGATGGGGGTCCTTTCGACGCACCTACCAAGGAATGATGGAAGAGCGACAGCCACTGATGATGGTGCTGTACCCGCCCTGGATGAACGAGAGGTATCCGGAGGCGATAGCCAACCTTAGGTTAAATGCCCGCCGTCTGACCACACCATTTGATGTCCACGCTACGATGGTGCAGCTACTGAATCTGGGGAATCTGGAAGCGGATCAGCTGCTGCGCAGATCAGCAGAGCTCGAGGAGCCGGACAGCACGCTTCCCCGTGGCCTCAGCCTGTTCCTGCCCATTCCGGCGGCGAGGACATGCGAGCAGGCGGGGATTGCCGCCCACTGGTGCACCTGCCATCAGCGCCAGGAGCTGGCGACGAACGACGAGCGGGTTCAGCGGGCGGCGCGATATTTGGTCCGCCTGATCAACAACCTTCTGAAGGATAGCTCCCAGTGCAGAACCCTCTACCTGAACTCTATACTGCAGGCTCTTATTGCGGCGCCGCACTCGAAGATCGTGAAGAACATATCCACGGATTATGCGGTGGACATCACCCTGCGACTGCAGACGAAGCCCGGACTGGGTGTCTTCGAGTCCACGGTGCGGATGACAGGCTATACGACCGTCCTAACGGGCACCATCAGCCGGCTGAATCTGTACGGGAGCCAGAGCTACTGCCTCAACGATCCGGCGCTGAAGATGTTCTGCTATTGTCACAGATAAGAAGGCCATATAAACGGATTTTTTCCCGGGATGGGGTGTTTGACGTCAAAGACTTGAAACCCAATTAAGTAGCCTTAGCCATAAAACCTAGTTTATTTCTATGAAATAGCCGAAGTTTGTATAAATAATAATCCAATTTTAGCCTTTGCCGTAAGGAGTTCCCAATCTTATGCACCTACACACATAGTCACGGTAGAATAGCGGAATTAGTTTATTTCCCAATTACTTAGAGGACAATAAACCGAAAAAAACTATTAATCGTAATATCCGCGGAATTACTTTGTGTATGTAAAATAAACAATAAACTATTGTTGATAGCGAGGAAAAAGCGAACTTATAATGGTGGTTTGAAAATTTAGAGGTATATTTCGGAGTTATGGCAATGACGCAGATTTTCCCATTTGGAAAACTCTAGTCTGTGGCTTACAGCAATAAACAGTTGGTATTTGGATCACCTGCAAATGAAATGAATCAGGGCGAAAATAGTAAATTGAACAAAGATGACACATAATTCTCAGAATCAATATGTGAACTTCCAATGGCTGCTTCAAAGGGTTTGTAAATTTTAAGGGGGTAATTATATGACATTAATTAATTAATAACGCATTTGAGTTACCACCTACGCCTTTTAAGTTTACTCATAATGAAAACCGAAAGCATTCGCTTTGAGTTTAAGCTGGTTGCTTGGTAATATTAAAAAAGTCAATTACAAACACTTTTTTAGATCATAATATTTTATTAAAAACTCCCACTAACAATGTTTAAATTGACCAATACCTTTAGTTTTCAAATATGTATTCTTCATAATTATGTATTTGATTGACCATTTTAAAATAAATATTGAACCAATTTAAAGATTCATTTATTTTTTAAAGGCTTCATAAAAATTACTCATACGTCGAATTTTATTCAAAAATTTAAACCCTTTGAGCCGTTGAGTTTTCATACAATTTTGGAGCGCCCTAATTTAAAATTTGCATTTTATTCCTTGATAATAGCTTTGTTGTCAATAGCGATTCGGTTTGGTGGAATATTTGTACGATTCAACAACAACCAAATTCAACAACCGATAACGATAAGTGCAATCCATCCCTCATGCACTTATTGATGTACTTTACAAATTTAAACATCGATAGTACTGAATAATTATCGACTTTTGTTCCAGCTCTAGTTGTTATTGTGCATCGTTCTTATCAGTTCATTTTCTTCGTTTTTTTTTCGTTCGTTGCAAAAATGGATTAAATTGTAGATTTTATGTTTTTCGAGCACTAATAGTAGTAGACCAAATGCCACCCACAGAAACACTGCGTCCGGGGGAACGCGGGGGAGCCGGTGGATCGGGGGGAGCGGGACCCGAGCAAACGCACATCATCAGGCAGAGCAGCAAATACTATGAGCACCGCGATTCCCAGGCCACGGCCATGTCGGTGGACTACACGGGTCAATGGGTGCTCCTCGCGGGACGCGGTCACCTAGCCCTGCAGCGCTTGGGACAGGACGACGGATCCTTGCGACGGCACGAGCGGCAGTCCAAGTACGAGGTATCAGTGGCGGAATTTGCCATATGTCCCAGTCGCAAAGAGTACTGCGCCATAGCGGTGAGGCATAAAGAATGTTTATCGTTAGTCTATCTTAATCCATTCATTTTATCGTATTCCAGACCAGCCAGCACATAGACATTGTGCGCTGGGGCGTTGCAGAGCCCCACTACGAGATGTCCTTGCGCGGGCACACTCGCACGGTGACTGACATCGACTGGCACAGCCAGGACCCAAACCTGCTGGTCAGCTGCTCCATAGACACCTTCTCACACATCTGGGACTTGAGGGAACCAAGGAAACCAACCGTATCCTTGAATGCCGTCTGCATGTGTGAGTAACTTTTAAAGTATTGCAAGGCTTTCCTAACACATTTTATATTCTATTAGCTGGTGCCACCCAAGTTGGCTTCAACCGCGTTTCTGGCAATCTTTTGGCTGCCGCCCACGATGGAGACCTACGCATCTGGGATCTTCGCAAGGGCAGCTGCCCAACACACTACATTACTGCGCATTTAAATAGGGTCCACGGAATCAATTGGAGCCACAAAAGAGAGACCTGCCTGGCCACCGCCAGTCAGGATGGGACGGTCAAGTACTTTGATGTTTGCAATCCACGCAGAGCGGAAAAGATCATTACCACCATGTCTCCCGTGTGGAGAGCAAGATACACGGTAAGACATGGACCTTATATTATTAATATGCACCTTTAATTTGAATTCTATAATGCAGCCCATTGGCAACGGTCTGGTGAGCATTGTGGTGCCCCACTTGGGCCGCGGGGAAAATAGCTTACTTCTTTGGAGCAATAGCAAGCAAACGGATCCAATTTGCTCCTTTGTGGGACACACCGATGTCATACTGGACTTTGCCTGGCGTCCCAATCACGAGAGTTCAACAGAAATAGTGAGTATCAAAAGTATAAATAATATCTTCGTTTCCATACATTGAATTCCCTCTAGGAATTGGTTACGTGGTCCAGGGATCGCACCCTGAGAGTGTGGAAGATCGACGATAACATGCTGAAACTTTGCGAGCCATCCGCTGAAGAAGAGGAATCCCGCTTCGAGCCGGACCTAAGTGAATTGAGAGTGCCTACTCCTCCGGAGTTCCTGCATCCACGTTCAATTTTGGTAGCCGCCTCGCTGCCGATTTCTACGGGTGACGGAGCATGCAGTACGTTGCCTATGGCCCGCTCTCCTAGCTTTGGAGGCGGTTACTATCGGCGTGAGGAGCCCCACATGGCAAGATCTTTAACAGATCAGCCCACGTGCTCACTGCACCACGAGTTTTCGCTTCTCAACACAAACATGCCTCATGTGGAAGTGGACACGCTAGATGCTATAAAGCGATACGCTTGCTTCAAAATTTGCGCCGGCGGACACACTGTGATCCTGCAGGTTACCTTTGCCACTTCATATCCGAGTCCCAGTGCTCCGCCAGATTTTCAGCTGTGCCAAGGCACCACTCTGTCCAGCGAGGTGAGTGGCATTTTGCTTAAGGTTCTGCGTTGCAACGCCTTGCAGCGCGTCAAAAAATCGCGCACTTGTTTGGAGCAGTGTCTCCGCGCACTGGTTGGGGCGATGAAGAAAAAGGTTGCAGCTGTAGGAGGCGCAGATCGCAGTCAACTGCTCTTGCAATCGCCGCGTTTGGAAGGAGCACTGTCCAGCACCCTTCACGATGCCTGCATTCCATTTCCACGGACATCGGGGGTGCATTTTAATGCCACTGGTATGCTGACCACTTTTGCCCAGCCGGTGAACAACAAAAGGCTAACACTGCGGCAACACACTGCCTTAACACCGAGGACTTTCTCTGCGATAAATGGCAGTGGGTTGCTTGGCAATGTAATGGCCACAGCCCAGCGGGATGCTAATGCATCATTTTATCTACAAGAGAGAATGATTTCGGGGAAACCTGGAAAACAACGAGCCATCCGACAGATGAATGGAAGTCCGGTAGTTCACGTATACGACACCAGTAGCATGCTCCACATTAGTCGCAGCATGGCTAGGGAGTTCTCGCTGGATAAGCTTAACATAGCGGAGACGTGTCGAAAAAATGGGGAGATCTGTCGCCAGCATGGGCGTTTAGATTTGGTGCCCGTGTGGCTGTTGGCGGAACTTATAGCCACACCCCAAGTCCCCCATGAGACGCTCAACGAGCTGCTTTTTTACAAAGATCCATTCAAAAAATCCCTACTAGAATCGCTAATTATGCATTATGCCAGCTCCGGTGACATACAGACTGCTGTCCTCCTGGCTTGCTTGTTTGACAAGTGTCCTACGGGCGGAAGTGCCATCATGGATATGGCCAGTCGACTTCCACCGCAGCTGAACTCGCAGATTTCCCCGTATCACACGGTGCTCCCGCTGGACGTTAAGTCATCGTCCTCTTCCAACACTTGGCAGCAACTTAAGCAACTGCGGAGCAACTCTTGGTCCGACTCATTGGATCAGGAGGTGAAGCAAGTCCAGTCGGACGCATATGCTTGCTCTTTGATTAGGAGAGCCAAGGTGCCACTGTTCGATCAATTTAAGCGCTCCTACGCCGAAATCCTTTTTGGTTGGCAGTTGCTTTCAAAACGGGCCCTGATCCTCAAGCACACCCAGAATATGCCTCCTCCCGTCCAGGGTGTGGAATTCGTTACCGAGTGCGGTTCGTGTGCCAAGCCTAAGCGGACGCCCAAGTGCGAGCCCTGCAAGCGACCTGTACTCTTCTGTGTCCTCTGTCGTTTGCCCGTGAAGGGAGCAGCCAACGCCTGTCTGGCCTGTGGACATGGCGGTCACATGGATCATATGATGCAGTGGTTTGAGGTAGGTAACCTTTTTCTATGTTTTACTATTGGTTCGTGCTTAGTTTGGTTTTGTATTTCTGAACCTGTTGACGTTTTCACATATCAAAAGATTTATATAATATTTTAGATACATTTATTCAGAATTATTTATTTTAATTCGAAAATATTTACCAAAATTTGCAACAATTTTAGAAATTAATTAAAACAAACTTCATTAACTCGATAACTATGAATGTATAATTACTGCCTTAAAAGACTACACAGATTACGCATAGTTCGTAAAATGTTTGAATTGCCTCTAAATATTTGATGAAAAGATCTTATTAAAACAATCAATGATCTTGTATAAAGAATTTAATTGAAAAGTATGTAAGGTCAGACACTGGCCTCTTTTGGAAACGTTTGTCATTTTTATCTTTTTTTTTTGTAAGCAATACCATAAAAAATATATATATAATTTTTCTTACAGAAACACCAAGTATGTGCAACCTGTGGGTGCAAGTGCTTGGAGCGGACGTCGGAGCTGCTAGCCCTGCTCAGCTGAGCTGGATTTTGTCGCGTGGCCCTAAACTTTCTAAACATATTCTCGTATCTGTGGATATCAAAATAGTTAGGTGTTTTTTAGTCGTTAAGCAAAAAAGATTTTTGTACGATTTGCATACCATTGAGAAATATATGACCATTTACTAGCTAAGCTAAAGTGTAAGCTTTATGGAGCTATACACATGACCAAAGGAATGTGAGCACGAGACTTCGACAAAACACTATATCTCGGTATTTTTCAAGTACATACATTTATTTTTTTATTATAAATTTTAGTTTTTTTCTTATTTTGTTTTTAGCTTAATATCTACGATTTACTTGTAGTTTTTGCATTTGCAATCATCATAATCATGTGTTTGTGTTGTTCGTCATACTCGAAACTTTCTTTTCTTTTTTAAATCATTTTTGAAATACGTTTCTACAGCTCAGTTTCTAGTGTTTTTCTTTTCTTCAGTAAGCGTCATAATTATAAAAAGAAAATCTAAAGACACGAAACTAAAAAGGCAGCACAGCCGAACTGCTCGCAGATCGGTGCAAAAATTAAATTATAAAAAAACAATATTGCCATTTTGTAGGGAAATCTTTCTAAGGTTAATACAGTTTCGATAGTGACATTAACATAAGATATAAAGCCTTACTTAAAACAAAACACGCACAAAACAAATAAACAATAAAATTAAAGGCATAGATTAAATTTTAACTCTTTGAGGGATGAACTGAGTTTTTTTTTTTTAGCAGGGATGAACTGCATTCTGGACTTAACTACAAGCGTGTATGTATTAATGTGTGTGTGGTCCTAGATTATCTATCTTGGATTGGGGGACCGGGGCCGGGCAAGGTCGAATGGGTAACCTATCAGTACCAGCCGCTGGCCAGGTTGTAGTTCTCTTGATATCATTTCAACTGGTCGCGGTACGTTATGATCGCCTTCATCAGAAGCCGGACGTTGCTGAACTGCGAGTTCTTGGGGCTGTTCTTGATAAACTGTTGGCAATTGCGGTACAGCTCAGATAGCACTTTGGGAGCGTGCTCGCGGGTGATGGGATCAGCCATGTTGATGGCCAGCAGCGCCTCGTTGAGGTACCTGTAAAAGAGAGATTTTACTTTGTAAATTATATATTCGTAGAAAAAATGTATTCCATTAAAATTGTTTTACTAATTGAAACTAAAAAAGGATTTCAAAAAGATTTTAGATAATATATTTCTTAGCTCACCTCTGCTTAAGCTCATTGTGATTGGTCATGTCAGCGGATATTTGCTGAATCAGCGACAGCAAAACTTTTTGCTCCAGCCTGCATCCCTCGGGAGCGAAGGCCTGGTTGCTGTCCGTGTGCCGGAGAGTGAACTCAACCAGGCCCAAGTCGTTGGCGAGTAAAGCCTGATGGAAAGCCTTATTGATCTGTCCAGCAAGCAATAGCTGTTTGATGCTGTCCCTTAGGTCGTATGGGGGTGCCGGCGTGGCTGCCTGCGAACGCATGGCCATATTCTGGCTCTCCATGTGCTTGCGCAGCTCTGTTCGGATCGTTTCCTGAACCTGACGTGCCAGCAAAATTTCCAAGCTCTTCACCTCTCGTTGCGTCTCCAGCATGGCGTCAGTAAGCTCAGTGCGGTGTTTATGCAGGCTGCTTTCGACTAATTGTTTCAGCATAGTTAGCTTGTTGTTCAGCTCCTCGGAGTTGGCCCCTACCGCTTGTGGCTGGGGCATATGTTGCAGGTAGGTATTGAACTGGACCATGACTTTAAAAAAAATACCAGAATTTTATTTAAGATGTTGTAAGGGATTACATCTCAAATATCTCATACAACTAGACTTTAAGAAATGGAGAACTTATACAAAATACTCAACCAAGTTCGTTAAGTTCTTAGTGTCTATTTATACTTACAGTCCTTAATGCCCACGCTGAAGGCGTCATGCAGCTGTTTAAACATGTTCTGTGAGGACTTCTCATAAGCTGGAATCAAGGTGCTGCCCATGGATTCAATGAACGCGGTTTGGAGGCTGGTTTGGACACCAATCAACACAGACTTGCCAAAGGTATCCAAAAATTGCTAATAAATAAGAAGTAACCTGTTAATTATAAGCTTCATAAAAAGAGTTTCTAAAAATGCATACCTTGCTCTTGCATACTTGGGCAATATTCTCCTTGACCGTCTTGTCAAACACGCTCAACTTCTGTACAATCTCGACCTGCATTTGGGCTTGGAGCTGATCCATCTTTGCATTCACCCGTGGGAGCAATTGCCGCTGCAGTTCCATGTTGAGAACGTTCCCAATAATGTCCGTAAAGTGATTCATTACGTACTGGTTTAGTACCTGAAGTACAGAGTCGCGTAGTTCACGATTTTGACTTTCACTGTAAAAGGAATTCATTTGGATTATCGGATTCTATGCTTGAGAGCTGTTTTTTAACTAACCGCGCTGCCAGGAATTCGGTCAATTTCTTCTTGTGTTCGTTTTCGTAGCGCTTGAGGTACTGCTCCATCAGCTTGGACAGCTGCATCTCGATTTTATACGCCAGCTGATTAACATTTTTAGGTTCCAAGGAAGCATCCGGTTTACTATTCTGGGCCACCACTGCTTCCTGTTGTTGCTGTAGCTTGGTGACCTCGTGCTCTAGTTTGTTAATTTGCTTGGATTGGGCCTTAACCAGATCTGGAAAGAAATCAAGGGAAGTTTATGGATGTGTATTTTTTTTATAATTCCTAATTCTTTAAATCAATCTCATATTATTGTAGGTATTGAATTGGTACTCTTTTTAATCACTACTCACCGATAAGTAGTTCCAGCTTGGCATTCAGCTCTCCATTTCCATTTGAGCCATCCCCAGTAACAGCATTGTTGTTACTGCTGCTGTTGCTCGTGTTCAGCGTTGTGGCCGTGTTGTTGTTGCTATTGCTGCCCACACTAGTATTATTGTTATTACCACCACCAAGCGTGGGTGGAACATTGCCATTGTTGGTATTCTGTACCGCCTGAGACATGATTTGGGCAGCATTTTGGAGCTCAGCAGAGTTGGTAAGGGATGGGAGCTTAACAATGGGCCACGTTCCATCCACAGCCTCCAACAGGGGCGATGAAATAGCCAGCTCTTCCTCCTCGTCGTCATCATCGTCGTCTAGATGTTCGAGCTCTGCTTCGTAGGCATCGGCATCCTCCTGAGTGGCCATTATCTCCTGTACCTCGCGACTCGGACTCGAACCACCGCTGGCCAAGTTCTCAGCCACATTACGCTCCGGATTTCGATCGATTGAAATGAACTTCTTGCGAGCGTCCAGCTTTTCCTTGAGCTTCTGCTGCTCACGGTCTTCAATCAGGGTGTTATTCATGAGGTTGAGGAGTACCTCCGCATTGGGGTTTTCGGATGTCTTGGACGTTACTGTGGCCAGCATGCGCAGCGTTTGCAGAACTGCCGAATCAATCGATCTATCTTTCCCTCCGCCGGCTGCACAACTATCAGATCCTGTGGAAGTCGTGGTGGTGGAGGCTACTACCACAGCTGTGGCCGTAGAGGTTCCGCTTGCACTGAATGCATCTGGGGTCATGAGATTCACATGCTGCGGATAAGCACTGCTTAGTTGAGGAGACTCTGACTTGGAAGCCTCCTTGGCGGCATCCTGAAGAATGGCCGAAGGGGCGGCAGCAGCCGCTGCCGCCACAGCCACTATGGCAGATGAACTGCCTGTTGAGGATCTCTTGGCGGATTTGGCAAAAAGAGCATCCAGCTGGACGGTGCCTGCCGATCCGTTATTGGGGGATTCCGGCTCCTGTTTGATCAGCAGATTATCCTCCGGCGTCTCGGAACGCTTGCTGCTTAGGCTGCGGCGTTCTGGCTTTTCGGCCACCGCCACACACGGCTGGTAAATTATTTGACACTCCTGCAGGCTCTTCGCCTGCACCACAAACATGTGCAGTACAAGCGCACTGGTGGAGTTGCTATCGTCGTCGAAGTCATCAGGCTCCTCGATAGGATAGTAGCTCTCTATAGAACTCTTCACCCGACGCATGCTGGCGTTCACGATAGAGAAAGACAGAATGCCAGAGCTGAGTTTGAATTCGGCCACGTTCTGAATGCGTTTGGAGGAGTCGCTTCCGTCTCCGTCGCTATAACTGTCTACATCTCCGGAGTCTCTACGGGAAGTGTTCCCAATCTGCATCACATAAACGGCCAGCGAGTCCAAGCAGGATAGCACCAAGTAGTTGGCACTGCGATCGATGCCCGCGATAAAGTTTCCGGGTTGCCCTGACGACGGACTACTTGCCATCACGTTTATAGTCTGCAGACATTCCCAGAGAGAGCAGTTCCACAGCTTGATTTCGGTATTTGCATCACTCGTAGTGATCACGTGCTGCCAGTAGGAACTAATAAAGAAAGTTATGTTAATTGCTTGATCTTCCAAAACAAGAAGCGTTAAGCACTTTAAGACTGTAATAAAAAGTAACCTCATTATTCTCCCCAATAAAACGTGATAAATATACTACTAATAATATTAGTTGTGAAACTTGGTTTACTTACTCTTCAACAGGCTTATTGATATTGTCCAGGAAAAATAGTGAGCAGACCTTCTTGCCATCATGTGGCTTCCATTCGTGCAGGCAACGATGGTTACGCACATCGAACAGATAGATTTGGTAAAATCGGACCAAGCCATCTGCGCAGGCTGCGGCCACCGTAGTGCCATCCGGAGACAAGGCGGCGCAGGTAATCAGCGAGTCTTCCTCGATCTTCAGATATCCAGTTTCCAGGGCTGCCGGTTGAATTTTTCCCCGCTGAAAAGAAAAAAATCCCATTAATATATTAATGGCTCAGAAATTAAAATCCAAACGCACCCCATGCTCAGAGACAATCATCTTGACATGGAAGCACTGGAACTGCGAGCTCCTCGACCAAATAAGCAGCTGATTCTCATCGTCCTCGTCGTTGATCGGCACAGCAGTGTTGGTGCTGCAGACATAGGGACACCAGGACACCATGTCGTACTCCGGCACATAGTTGGCGATTGGGTCCTCCACCTTCAGCACAAGATTGCACAGAAGATTGCCTTCGATTTGATCAACTTTGTAGACAAACAGCGAGCTGACATCGATCACAGCCAAAATTCGCTCGCGATCGGTGTGGGCGAACTGCAGATCTAAGACCTCGCCACTCATCCCCTTGATCAAAGCCCGCATGCTACTGCTGATGTTGCAGACGCGAACCATGCCTTCCATACCAGTGGCTTTGTTGTTGACTGTAAGTATAATGCAATTTCAATTAGTTTAGATAGGGGAATAGCTAAGCCTCGAAATTGATTATAATTTTCCGAATAATAGATATATAAATAAAATGACCTTAAGGAACAGCCTATGCACTAGCCCATATACGGCAAGTGAGAAATACATCATTATTATTTTTCTTTTGCAGCAACAAAATATTGATTCTTGGAACTTTATATTTGATAAACAAAAATGCTGACATCAAAGCAACCTAACGAATTGTGCTATAAAAGAGTTTCCTCGCCAACGATATTTTTAGTAAACATTCACAACTTGCAAGACAGACAATTCTTCGCATTCACTTTAAAATCATGTGAAAACCCATTTTAAGCCAATATGCCCACAACTTAAATTGAAAATAGAGCAAATACTTATCTTACATTGCATATCCCATAATTTTTAAGTTATATTTGATTAAAAACGATTACTAATAATCATGCGCATCTCATGTGAAAAAATAAAACAAAGGAAAGATTAAAAAGAAAATGACAACTCTTATCACTACTGCCACTAATAAGAGAGAAAATCTTGCCCCATAAAATCTAATTGGCTATGAGGTTTCCTCGGGAGTATAAAAAGCTCACCATTAATGGCGTAGGCCAGGTGCTTGCCATCGCGGTGGACGGCCACCAAATGTCCCGGGTAGTAGTACTTGCGCTCCCACTTGTAGTCGACAATGTTCTTTAGCTTGACCTTGGAGGAGCCGCGTGTGTGGACGCCGCCGGAGGTTAGGACCTTAGTCTGGTTGCTCCTGATTATACGGCAGCACTGCTTCTCGTGGGGCAGGAAGTTGCTGGAAGGGATAATACAATATAGTTTTACATACAGATGTTATAATGGGGATGCGGAGATACGCACATGATTTCCACATCCTGGGGCCCCGCTGCGTTGCCATTGGCCGCTATTGGCTTGTCCTGGTCGGCGGTGTTACTCATGCCGGATGCTGCGTTGATAGCCGGAGCGCGGATGCGGACTTCTGCTGGCGGTGGATGGTGCGCGGAACTCGCTCTGCCACACCTTGGCGACTGGGGGGCAGACGACGGAGAGGCTGGGGGCGGCGTCTTACGAAAGATTGGCAAGTGTGCAAGCGCGAAGAGCGCGATTAACATTGACACATCGGCTGACTGCAGGTGGGAGGCGAAATGGCATGGGGGTACACATTAATTTTGCCAGTTTATACCCAGTAAAGATTCGCACTAACCTGCCCTATCCTATCAATATGCAGCAGTTGAATCGCCTTGATTTCTCCTGCGAATTGCACCCAGCCGGTACACGGAAACTCTGGCCTGCAGCAATTGTTGGGTCGCCTTGCGAAACTAAACCATTTAAGTAGCTGTTCTTTGTAAACTCACAAATTTTCGCAAAAATTTTGCTCAATGCCGCAAAGCCTTAGAGATGTGTAGCGGCGTGTGCAGGAGCAATCGATAACGGCCAGCGTCTGTTATTGCCAGGGATGGACACTGTCCTATCGGCGGTGCTTTTTCGAAATCGAAATCAATGAAACTTCCGTTGCACTTTCGTTTTTATTACTTTTTTAGCATTTCAACATCAACTTAATACATTTATCTTTATTCATAGAGATGTATATCCATCAAAACAATACACATTGATTACGCAGCCACGTAATAATATGCTTACATAGTGTTTCAATATCACTTTTTTCTTTTCATTACATGTCGTTTGTTTCGTTTTTCGTGTGATTGTGTGTGGTAGGTCTTTAAAAATGTTTAACAAGTTGAAGAAAAACTCATACATCTAGTGGTTTAAGTATGCAAAAGAAGTGATATATGCCGGTATATCTGATAAATTCGAAGTTAGCATATACGTACACATTTAGTGGTCCGGGTAAATTAAATTTGTCTCCTGTTTCAATCTTTTTTTCTTTTCCTTTAGTCGTAGACAGAAATTTTGGTAAATGTACATAATATCAAGTAGTTTGTGTTTTCGTGTACACTATATAGATAGAAAATATATTAATATGTATATACTTTTTGAAAAACCTAAGCTAAGCTTTCAAGGAAATTAATTTGTTGTCGAATTTTTACCTTTGACTTTTCTAATACTTAAACATTAAGCCAGGCTTTTTATTATTTTTCTTTTTAGGTTCGTTTTTGTGATTCTTTTTGTTTTCTAAGTTAGTTTTCATTGCCGGAATGAATAGAAGGGGACATTTTCGAGGCATACACACAACATTAATAAATAGCAAATTGGAAATAAAAATGCCCTCGCAGCAGGAAATATTACAGCTGGGATTGGACCACTTTGTGGCAGTTTCATTAATCACTAGGGTGAGGGTGAGATACGGGTGGCTGTCAAGCGAACAATTAGGAGAAGCGCATATACATATATCTCTTAATATACATATACATATATATATATATAAATCGATCTGCATAAATATCTATAGAGGCGGCATTATTGTTGTTGTTCTCGCATGATTTGTTTGTGTTCTTGAGATTTAACTAGCCTACAAATTAAATTAGCAACTTCAATGCATAAACGGACGCGGTACCTGCTTCATCGGGGATATTTTATCAGTTTAAAACTGAGCCAACTTTCGAGTAAACAATTTGAATACATGGAATATAAAAGTTTGCTGATCTTGTGATCGTTTGTCCACAGACTGTGTAAACATTTTCGCGTGTAAGAAGCAATTTTGACGGAAATTTTGGTTGCTTACTCAAATGATTGCTCAGTCTTATCGTTAAGTAAACACCCCGATCAGTAAATTGTGCTTGCAACATACAGAAACAACAAAATAAGTGTTAAACATTAAGGGTGGATCGATTTGTTTGAATGAAAAACAAGTGAATGTTAGTCGAGGTTGAATTCTTCACAACTTTTTTGATGTAATATTAAACTGTGACATTTGTTAGAAAAAATATTTAGCATTCACTTAGATTTCGTAATTTTCTTTTTTAGCATTTTTGGAAACCAAATAATTGTTATATAAAGGCAGTCTAAGGACCAGTATAAGTCTAGTATGCAGTTTAGAAAAAAAGGTTTAGTTAATAGCTTTAGAAAAATGATAACACATTAAAAGGAATGTTAAATTTTTGGCTTTAGAGATAAAAAAATTAGATGCAAAGTTTTAGACAGAAACGTGTCTCAAAAGTTGTCCAACAAGCAAATTGTCGAACAAATCGATTCACCCCAGTAAACATGATTATTTTTCGCTGCTCAGACGTTGGTATAAGCAGCACCTGCCGAACCAGAGGATCCACCGGTCACATTCGCTGTCACCGGGGCTGATATCGACGAGCTCGTTCGGCCGGTAGCATCACCGGCACTGAGTCCCTCCAGCTTGAGTCGCATCTCCTCTTTGCGCGTCTGGACGTTTAACAGCTCGTCGCTTAAATCGTTGCACAGGTGGAGCAGTGAATTGTTCTGCTCACGTAGCCGTTGCAACACCTCCGTGGTGCCGGCCTGACCATGTTTAAAGGACACGTGGCGCAGCGAGTCGCTTATGGCGGTCACCCGCTTCTCAAAGCTCTCAGCGCTGGGCAGCTGGCCGGATTGGGTGGCTAATCCCAGAGCTGGAGCCGGCGGTGGAGGCTGTTGGGGCGGCGATTGCGATCCGCGGGGCGTCTGCGGCTTCCGGTAAACCTCGAAAGCGGAAACGCGCTGTTGAGCCTGCTGAAGAGTAATCCTCGTGGGCGGCACCACTGCTGCCTGTGGAGGAGGTGCTGTCGGCGGCAAAGAGTGTAGCTGCTGTTCGTCCACCTATAAGTTGTCCACAGATTAGTAAAACTTAAATACGGGTATGTGGATTACATTGTTAAGCTACTAAATTTGGACACATGACACTAGTGGATCTACGGCCAATTTGAGTGGAATGCTTTACGAGTTGCATACATTTAGGATTGGACTTACGACGTTCGCGGCGCCTTCGTCGGCAAAGTGCGTGAAATCGGCAAACCCTGTTGAGGTTTGCATATCGAAGCTGGCCTGCGCAGTGATCTTAACAAAGAGTGGGGTTGCATTTTTATATACATGTCACAGGTTATAGGTAGTTAAAAATACAGCAAACAAAGGTAACGAGGAAGTTGGGAACTTCGACCGGCCGAAGTTTTAGATATCCTTGGAAAATCTACTAAAAATTTGACGAACTTGCTTTTACAGCAAATCATTTAATGTAGTAGTAAAGTAAGGCTCGGACATAGAAATAAGGGTACAATTTTTTAATTCATTCTTAATAAAACTGGAATATTTTTTTGCAAGGATACACCACAAATAGTTTTTTTTAATAGAAAAAAGGGAAAGTATTCTTTGTTTGTATCTTAGCCCAACACAACATTGCAGAGGATAGACAGGAGAACATCTCCGTCCCCCTGCATGGCTGTAATATCCAAGGCAAATAACACGACACAGATTAAAACACACAAGTAAGGTACATTGTTGGTCAATAGGCCATAACTCACCTCCGCCTGCTGGGCACCACCCGTTGCGCCCATTTTAAACTTGTTTAAGTCCAGGCTGCTGCTTCGCGCATGGCGATGCGGCCTCGGCGGCGGCAAAGGCGGTGGTTCCTTCTTGGACGCCAGCGATGACGCCACGAAAGCGGCCTGCGGCTCCGAGGGCTCACTTGGCCCAGTAGATCCGATGCTCGGCTCTCGCTGCGGTGGCGGTGGCAGTGCACTATTCTTGGCCGGCAGCTTTTTGGCCTGAGGCCGTTGGATAGCACGCAGATCGCTGCTCTCGCGATGGCAGCCTGTGGCTCCCGATACTCCCGTTGAAACAGCAGATCCAGATGACTGATTGTTGACTGTGGTCGAAGAAATGGCCTTGGGACTATCCTCGCGCAGAACCACGACGCTTTCATTGTCGTTGGATGACTCAGCCGAGGAAGCGATGGCGGTGCCTGAAAATGGGAAATAATACAATAACTTGTAAGATTCTTACCACCGTTTTCTGGCAGTCAAATTTAAACTATATTATATAAATATACTTCAGTGGTAACACTAGCTTGCACCAATATTTAACTCACCTATGGGCGTCACTCTTAGCGGCACTGGGTGTAGGATCTGTGGATTGGAGACCACGTCCTGGGCAGAGCGCTTCATGTCGAACAGGGCTGGTTTTAGCCCGGGACTAGAGACAGCAGGAACGGCAGTTCCGGCAGCAACAACAGTGGATGTCTGCAACGGAGCAGCACTTGTTGTGGGAGATTCGCTGAACTTTGTCCACTGGGTGGAAGCGTTGCTTGCGTCTACAGCATTTGCAGTAGATGAAACCGCCCCCGTCACCGCTTTTTCCACACTAGGTGAGTTCGAGATGCTGCGGTTCTTGGCCAAAGAATTCTGCGGTGTGGCCTCACGCCTGGAACTGTTGCTTGCCTGCGAGGACGTGGAGATGCTGCTCAGATTCATGATGTTCTTGTCGCTGGGCACGTTGGGACGCGGTTTGCTGGTGGAACTGCCGCCGCTGAGATTGCCGGCTATGATTGTATTGTCCGTGTGGTCGTCCTCATCGTCATCATTCAGATGCAGGAGATCAGCCTCAGGCGGCTCCTGAGGCAGCGCAGCTGACAATGAGGAGGTGACTCCCTGTCCACTGCCAGACGCAGCCGCTTGGAGCACGTTGGGATGCAGGCAGTGGGGCAGGCTGGTGGGCAACGGAATGTTGTTGCGTCTCAGAACCACCAGGTGCATGGCGGCCGTGAATTCGGACAAGCTCAGCGCTCCATCACGGGTAACGTCGCACAATTGCCAGATGTGACGCAACTCCTCTACAGGAATGCGACTCTTTTCGAAAAAGATTCTGAAAAGAAATAATTAACGTGCGATATAATTAAATAGAAAACTTTAATTTAATGAGACTTTGAGTTTGAGAAAACACTAAAAAAGTCACGTTATTATCCGTTTGCTTACCTTGCTGCCTGGCCGGATAGCTGTCCATGTGGATCCCTTTGGACCGTTCTGAACTGCTTGTTATAGTACTCGCGCTGCTCCGGAGTTATCTCGTAGATGGTCACCAGCTCGCTCTCGTTATCCTCATCATCGCTGCTGTGGCGATCGGAGGACTCCTCCTCCGTGCCCAGTAGCTGGCGGTGCTCGTCGCCCAACAATCCCTGCCAGAGGGCCACACTGTTGGTGGGTGTGGGGCTGTCGCTGTTGGTGCTCCAGGCTTCAGGAGAACCACCAGCAGCACCGCCGCCTCTGCGTCGCTAAAGAGATAAGAAATGGACGCGGAACGGTCACTGGTTAGCCTATTTGCATATGTCACATGATAAGATAGATTAACAAACCCCAACATTCTCGCGGCTGCTGCTGCTGACGATCCCGCTGCCATCCGTGCCACGTCCATGGCCCGTCGCCTCGTCCACGGATTCGTTTTGCTCCACCTCGGAGTCGGTGCTGGGCACATCAGACGTGTCCTGCAGCTGCTCTTGCTGCGAGTTGCGACGCAACGAGTTCCTGCGATCAGTGGGAGGCGGCGGGGGCAAGGCAGCCAATCCATTTTCGACAGCCACCGGGGCCGTGACCGCCTCCTTCCAGCTAAAGTGCGGCAGTGGTAGCGGAAAAGTGGCCAAGATCAGCTCCTGGCGCAGCGGCATGGCCGCCTGGTGGGCGGCGATCAGCTTCAGGCATGAGTAGAACTGCGTCCGCGAGATGTGCAATGCCGTAGAGGGAATCCCCGCCAGGCCGGTGATCTGTAAGCCCAGCCCCAGATAATTAATCACTCACGATCACTCGAATTGGACCTACCTCAATCACAATCTCGTTGGCGATGTCTGCCGAGCGGAAGAGCTCGGTGGCCTTCAGCATGGGCACCTTGCCCGTCTTCTCCACGTCGCAGCATTGGAACAGCTCACTGTAGAATCGCGTCTCCGCTTCAGTGAGCGACACGTCCATGCCTGCCGCCTACTTGTTGCCGCCTCCGGTTTTGTTTGCCAAGCCGCTGTTTAGCGAGCCACGCCCCGTTCCTCCGACCCGGACCCGGAATCCGACCCGTTTGTTTATTTCCACGCTAGACCCAGCAGGCCAGTGCCAGTCCCCGCTGCCCCGCGCTGTTCGTCTCGAAGTCTCTGCTGCTTTTCTGCCTTTTGCCCCAAGACGGAGTTGGAGGAGGTGGAAGATGGGAGCACTCCAGTGGCGAGGGTATCGCTAGCTTCTTGGTGCCACCACGGCCACGGGGATAGAGCACTCCACGGCACTGGTCGTCGGACAACTCCTGCTTCCTCAAGCTGCGCGGTTGGCAATCAATTTAGCTTTTTGTCCAGTTTTTTTCGCAAACTCTTTTGCACTATGTGTGCGCTGGCTGCCGATATCGATAGGTGGCGATATCGATTAGTCAGCTGGCGAAGCAGCCCTGTACCTGTTAGCGTGCCGTAGCCCTGGCTCCCGGTAAAAGTTTAGTTTTGCATGATGTGCAGCTTGAAGGGTGTCACGACATTTTGATAAAATTAAAAGCACTACCTATAGGTAAATTACAGACCTTTTAAGATCCGTTAATTATTATATTTACTTTGACATCAAAAAAGGGTATTTTTACCTCCTTATTTAACTTTAATAATGCAATTTTGATACGGTTACTTCTTAATCCTGATAACATGTGTACATTTTAAAGGTCTGTTTGATTTGTCATGAGTTATAAAATTGAATTGGCAATTAAAACTAGACAAATTTAATATTTCCTTCCCATCATTTATTTTAATAGGTATATTCAAACCTCGAGTAGCCCTGAGCCAGTGACGTGCTTCTTTCCTGCGTCACCTTCATTTCTGCCCCAGTGATCCCCACAAACATTCTGTTATTGTTGTCTGAGCCTGAGTAGCTGCGACGCAATTTATTAAAGGATTTTCAAGGCTTCAGAGACACATTTGAATTATTTTATAGCCTCTGAATAGACAGGAATGTTCTCCAGAAAGAAGCCAGAGCCAGCAAAGCGTAGGCAACACGATTTATCGCAGGTAAGAGGAAAAACAAACAGACTAGGTTCGTCTATTTATTAATTATGAGTCATCGCCTGCACCCTCACTCTCTTTTCAGTTTGGCCTTACGGAAATCCCAGATGACTTCGATCCCAGCGCTGGATACGGGGACGACGATGGCGGCGACAGCGATCTGGAGGCGGAGTTGGCGGCCATCGCCGGCGGAGGAGGAGGCAGACCGAAAACCAAGCCCAAGGCGAAGCTGGTCCCTGCCAGTGACTTGGACAAAATGATTGCCGACAGCTTGCGTGATGTCAGCGACGAAGACGATGATGATGACAGTCTGGAACACAACTCGGATCTACTGGGCGAACTGCGCGGAATTGGTGGCGTAGAGGAGACGGAGGAAGAGGAGCCTGCAGCCCTACCACCACCAGCTGACAGTGACGAGCCCGTCCAGACCTTCCTGCCCACTACCACTGTGGACACGTTGGGCGTCATCAAGCAGCGCCTAGAGATGTACAAGCAGGCCGAGGCGAATGCCAAGGCTACTGGCGATTCCGGGAAGGCGAGACGTTTCGGAAGAGGTCTGAAGACCCTGCAGGATCTGCACAAGCAAGCAGCAGCCGGCAAATCCATTAACGTAGATGACATTCCGCCGGAAGTCAGTGTAAAGCCGGCTGGCGGACAGGCTCCTCCCATGGCAGCCGAGGAACCACCCGCTCCTTCCACTCCTGCTTCCCCGCCACCTGTTCCGAGTCGGGCAGCTCCAGCACCACCAACTTCCTCCTCGCCAGTCGCACCCATCACTCCTGTGGCCTCCACCACACCTTCGAATCCTTTAGTGGCACAAATGCGCAGCCGCCAAAACGAGTACAAGGCTGCTGCCCTGCAATCAAAGCGCAGCGGTGACACTGCTACTGCCCTTCAGTTCCTTAAAGTGGTTAAGCAGTTCGATGTTGTGGTGAAGATGTGTGAGGACGGTCAGGAAGTCGATCTCAGCGATATGCCGCCTCCGCCAGCTGAGTTCCTGGAATTCTTAAACAAGCTGAAGGAGGGAGCGCCGCCAGAAGTAGTTGCTGAACCTACTCCAGCGCCAGCTCCTGAACCTGCTGCTCCCGCTCCAGCTGCTGCCACAAACTTGATGGAGGCATTGCAGCAACGTTTAGAAAAATATCAATCCGTGGAGGCGGCTGCTAAGGCAGAAAACAATACCGGAAAGGCTAGACGCTTTGGAAGGATTGTAAAGCAATACGAAGATGCCATCAAGTTGTACAAGGGGGGAAAACCTGTGCCTTATGATGAATTGCCTGTCCCACCCGGTTTCGGTCCCCTACCCACGGGGGATGCTGCTCCGGCCGCACCTACCCCTTCGCTGCCTACTTCCCCTACATCGCCTCCAGCGACGGCGAGTACTTCCGCCGGCGGAACTCCTTCCAGTTCCAGTACGACTACGCCTACAGCACCCCGAAAGGCTCCTACACCTCCTCAAGCGAAGGAGCTTACCACTCGAACGTCTGGCAATCAGCAAAAAAACAATCTCGCCGAGCAGCAAATGAAACTTCTCCTTGAACGTCAAAAGGAGTTCAAGTTGGCAGCCATAGAGGCCAAAAAAGCGGGTGAGATCGATCAGGCCAAGGAGTACCTCAAGATCTACAAGGGATTCGATTCGCTGCTTAATGCAGCCAGCAGCGGACTACCAGTGGATCTCAGCACTGTAAGATTCATGTTGTTTCTTCGTTTTTATGCCTAAGTTTTCTATTATCTTTCAGCTACCAGTACCACCCTCCGAACGAGACAATCTGGAAGCCTCATTCGCCATAGTCTCTGCCGAGGAATGTGATCCGGGCGATGATATCTGCGAGATTGGTGTTCGCATGGAGGAGCAGCTGGCCAAGCAGCTAATGATGTGCAAAAATACTCGAGATCATCACAAGGCCATGGGCGATGTGGCAGGCATGAATCGGTTCGAAAATCTGGCTCTAACAGTGCAAAAGGATTTGGATTTGGTGCGGTACTCAAAGCGAAAGAATGAAACACTGCCAAAGTTTCACTATGAGAAGCGTAGCTTTAACATTGTGCATTGCAACACGGATATTACGGACAGTGAGCTGGAAATTGTTGTGGTCCGAGGAATCAACTACAATGTGGCCAATCCTAAGGACGTAGATACCTATGTGCGCGTAGAGTTTCCCCTACTTAATGTAAGTTTGTGACTTATGTTATTGATTTTGGTTGAAAATTAATTTGCTCTCATTTAGGATGAATCTTTTAAGACTAAAACCAATGTTATAAGGGACACCAGCAGTCCTGATTACGATGAGCGTTTTAAAGTTGACATTCAGCGAGCTAATCGTCAATTCCAGAGAATCTTCAAGCGCCATGGCGTCAAGTTTGAAATATATTCCAGAGGGTAAGTTGCTTGTAACTTACTAAGTTAGCACAGTTATTTAATCCGTACTAAGTCGCTTTCCATGCATATTAATCTCGACTAACAGATGTGGTTATGATTTTAATCAAGCGCATTTTAAGGATTTTCGAAGAGGGGTAGTATATATTAGAATCTATATTCTGGTCTGTTCCTAAAGTAAATTACGTTTATATTTAGTTTACTCTTTAAATAAAGACACTTGCTAAAAATTGTCATCTTTAAAACCTTCTAATCATTTTGGCATATAAACTTGA
This sequence comes from Drosophila kurseongensis, assembly GCA_018153305.1. NCBI lineage: Eukaryota > Metazoa > Arthropoda > Insecta > Diptera > Drosophilidae > Drosophila > Drosophila kurseongensis. Next base: position 9,014,252 of record JAECXX010000210.1, on the reverse strand, counting down.
TATTTAATAAATTGTTTTTATAAATATGTATTATAAAATTCTAAACAATTTAATAGGCAATCCAATACAACTGAAGAGGCACACTAAATATTTGCACAATTTTTAGTTTAACTTAGAAATTAATTTGTTTCTTAATATTTAGTTCCCCCTAATGATTTTCAAATAATTTAATTTTCTCCCCCCGTAGTCAGCATGTTATTTTGGTCCCGTTTACAGTATCGTACCAGTCACGGCTTCAGCACACATATAACTCATATATGTATTCCCATTGAACTTCATTGATTTCCATGTGGAACATTTTAATAAAATATTTTTAAAATCTTTACGCCTCAAATCCCAACAAATCGCCAAACACTCATCCAATGCTACGCGTTTAATATCGTGCATATAAATAGCTGCAGTATAGATTGTTGTGGACTAAGTCGTAAACTGCCCCTGTGTTGTTTCAGAGGGTTCCTGCGATCGGATACGTTGATTGGAACCGTAAATGTCAAGCTGCAGCCACTGGAGACCAAGTGTGACATTCACGATACCTACGATGTAAGTAGTAAATAAAAAAATACAATAAGAAATTCAAGTTAATGGTTTTCACTTCCGAAACAGCTAATGGATGGCCGCAAGCAAGTGGGAGGAAAACTGGAGGTCAAAGTACGCGTTCGCAATCCGATTCTTACCAAGCAAATCGAACACATCAACGAAAAGTGGCTGGTTTTGGACACCTAAGGAAGAAATTGACTTGGATCCTTGATTATTTGCGAAAAGCAAACAAAATAATATGTTGTTTTATTAGGAGACGTCTATTCGCGGTTGTTCTCGATTAAGTCACTAAGTAATTCCTTTGTATATATTCGTCACAGGAAATGAAAATAGTCTATATACGCTTTCGCCGATTCCTTTGCAGGATAAAGGCATATATGTATTACGAACACAACACAGATAATAATATATCTATTTATATAATGTATATAAGATATTGCCGGCGTTAAGGCGTAGGCGCAAGTCCAGAAGATTGTGCCGGTGAAGTCAGTCCATTCCAAGAGAGACATAGAGAGTAGGATAAGGTCCACTAGCGCCTGGCCGAAGCCTGATTATGTTTGCTTTTACTTTGCCCAAATATGTTCTTTTGATTCATAAACTGTTGAGCTACAGCTCCAAATATTCGACTATTTGCGAGAACGGGCTAGTCTCATTAAACGCATCCACTCCTCGAACTTTATAGAAACCTGTCAAGGAAAGAGAGGTACGGATATGGGAACATGTTTTAATGTTTATGGGGATTTTCATCCAAAAGGTTATTGCAAGTGCAAAAAAAAAAAGTTTTGAAAAACAAGTTACATGTAATAAATTGTTACCTTAACTGTCGCCTATATAATTCAAACCTATAAATATTTTGATTTTTAATATTTCAAAATAGCGAGGTATTCAGACTTAACTCTATTACATTATTTTGAAAGTTCCCATTAAATTTACTGAACTGTTCAGGAATCAGTTTTACCATTTGGAATTAACTTGGTGATTAAATTATTTTCTCTACTTTTCTTCGTACTAAATACGGCGTTAAAATTGTAATTTGTTGTTTACCCCTACTCACCATTGACGGATCCTTTATCCCCGGGCGCGTACTGAAACGACGGATACGGCAGGTGCCAGTCGCGGGAAATGAGCAGCCAGTCGGCGGAAGGACCCAGGCTGTCGCGTTCCTTGAACCACACCTCGTAGCTGAGCAGGCACTGCGTGGATTTGGGGTGCTCCATCCAGCTGATAAAGACCTCTCGGTGGGTTACCTCCACGATAGAAAGTTGCTGCGGCCGGCGCAGCTTGGGCCACGATGCGGAACACACCCGGAGCAGCGCCACCCAGGGAAGTGGGATGCTGGCGGAGTTGATCACCAGCTCGCTGTTGTATTGCCAGATGGGTCCCGTCTTATAGAGCCTCGGAGTCTGAGCTCTTCGCATGGCTTCCCTTAAAGTGGCGTTGGGGTAAACCGGACTTCCCGCCTGTTGCCACACGTGGTACGGATCCGTGGCCTGTGGTACCAGGAGCTCCGTAATGAAGGCCGACTCATTCGCTATGGACATGTTCAGCGTGTACTTGTGATGAAAGGCCGTCATCTTTGGTCCCGCTTCCTCGGGACTTAGAAATATGGTGGCCATGTACTGGCCAGGACCGCCCACACCACCGGACACTGTACGAAGCACTTCGACGCTGTGCTTGGTGTCCATGTTGACCACTTCCAAGTCCGCAGCCCGGCTGCCCAACTTCGCCAGCATTCCAAGAGCTGCGTATACGGGTTTTTGGATGAACTGTGAGTGCGGTGGATTGGTCTCGTTCATCTGGAAGTGGGCCAATAGTGTGCGCTGGGTGAACGCGTGGGGATGGTAGCTCAAGAAAGCGTTGTCATGACTAATTGACTCCAAGTTTCTCAGTGGACCGGCTGCGAGCTTGGCATGCCAGTACTGCATCACAGTGGACATCAGGGTAATTCCATAACGAACATCCGCCTGAAACTCCCGCGGAGTTTCCCATCCAGCCACGGGGTCAGCTTCACTAAGTGATTAAAAGGATATAATATTAAATTTATTATATATACATATGGTTCTTCAAACAAGACGCTAGTTTAATAAGTGTAATAATGCAGTTGTGGTATCAATGTTTCGTCGTTTCCATAACACTACAATATATTGTTTTTGGTTATTATGATCAACCAATATCAAGCGGCATGTTAATTAAAGATCAAATAGAGAAAAACCTTAGTCCTACTAAAAACAATGATTTAAGTAATTTAATGGTTTAGGGCGGCATACCTACTTCTGTAGTTAGAAATAAATCACATTTATAGTGATAGGACTTTAATCATAATAGTAACGTGTCGGACTTTTTTAAAAAAAAGTAGAGATAGTTTCAAAGAAATCTACAAATTGTCATGAAAAAACTAACCCTTGTAATTTTTAAACCACGAAAACCAAGCTCAGTTGCCGTGAGGATATAATCAGAATTCATAGATATACAAATTTAACAAAATTAAAAGGTTTCTTTAACAAATATTACTAAAAGTATACGACTAATTTCTGTGCCTTTAAAATATTTGTTTTCTTAATTTTATTGATATATTTACTACATCAGCTATTTTTTAGTTACCCTCCCCTCTTTTGAACAAATTACTTAAGAAGTTACGTGCTTTCAAATTTGAAAGAAATTGGTGTACGATTAACTTTTTTGGTTATAGTATATTCTCATACAATGCAATCTTTTACTTGCTACTCACTCATTGGCCACCGGCAGCTGCTTCAGATTGGGATACTTCTCGTAGATTTTTGCCATTAGGGACAACGAGCCATTTAGGATCTCCGTGGCAGTGCCTTCCACTCCCTTTCGGTGGAAAGTGAGTATATCGATTGGACAGTAGACAACTCTTTGGCTACAATGCTCCAGCAGCTTCCAGCAGAGCGGATGGTTGTTGAGGTCCTTAAAGAGCCCCGCAGGACCTCGCAAAGACCGATACATTGACTGCTGGAGCTTTCCGTCGTGGGTGTCAGGACTCCCAGCTTTACTTAGACCACGACGCACCGCTTGAACATAGTCGAGGTACGACTGAGCCGTTAAATTGAGTTTGTTGTATCCCCGAATATCTGGTTCATTCCATGTTTCGTAGCGCCAGTTTGCCAGTCGGGAGGCACCATGTCGTGCTGACGGGAAAGTTCGGATAAAGAAGCATTTTTGAAGGGACATACATTTCTTACCCAACTGGTGGTTTACTGTGGTCTTAACCAAGTGCTCCCAATAGAAGGATTGCTGCAGAGGGTTTTCCGAGAAAACCCCGCCCAGATTGCCCATCCACTCTAAAGCCGGAGACAAGCGCAGTTCCTCGTGCAGGAAATCAATAAAGTCATCGAACTTGGAGAAATCATAAATAGGAATTCCGCTGGGGTCATACTGCCAGAATTGGACTAGCTCCAGCAGCCAGTGGATGCGAATGTGGGTCACCGCTCCCACGGGCAGGGCGGCAATCTGGCGGAGGTTGATCCGGAGAGCAGGATCGGCCAGGGCGGAGCTAATCCCCCCGTGATCGATCCGGCCGGCGGGACAGAAGCCCACGCCCGTCCAGAAGTGCGGCATTGGGTGGTAGACCACATCGCCGCTCGTGTAGTGGCCGTGAATCCTAGCGAAAGTCGCCAAAACCAGGAGAAGCGGCAGCATTCCGTTTGATGAGCGATGCGCTCGACTTTCTACGCGGGATTAACGACGCTTTTGTTTTGTCTTCGATTTGTCGATGCCGCTGCTGATAAGAGTGGCTCTCTCACCTTCCCTCCTATCTCTATCTCTCGGTGTGTCTGTATCTGCCGGAGTGAGCTCAGCCGAAAGCTAAAGCCGTGACGTCACAGGAAACGGCACACAGTGGGTCAAGTGGATGCACTAAGTCACGCATAACCTTTGAACTCGTTGAATTAAAACCAGCAATTTATAAAATAAATATTCCCTATCATACTCAACTTTATCTTCATAATTTTTAGGGCATTGTTCTTTTTAATAAGTACAGGTAAAACTGAGCAACGCAGATAAGTCATTTTTTATCAATAAAAGTAATAAATTATCAAATCTATCTTATTTAGAATGCCATTAACATTATCATTACTTGAACACATTTCTGAGATTGTGACAAGTTTCATCAAAATAGACTACTTTGTTTTACGGAAAAATCTCTAAAGAATTTTTGTAGTTTTATATTGGTCTATTTCTGGACTCGACCCACAGTGTGGCATGTGCCCGAAGCAACAGCGTGCCCGTTTGGCACTCTCTCTTTATCACTCTCTTTCCCCCAAAGGTAAAGTAAAGCTGGGAATGACACAAAAAATCAGCAACAGCCCAAGCCGCTTTGAATTGCAATCCCTCATTAGGGGTGGAAAAATACGTACACACGTAGTTATGTATGTATGTGCGAAGTGAAGTTTGTCCTTGTGTGGGTGCTATGGGGGCGGAAAAGGTGTGACAAAGATAATATTTCATGCATCTCAGTGATAATACACCCATAACACGCATATGTCACATCCGAGGGTGGGCTGGTTTTCCGCTGGTTTTATATGAAAATGTTCCCCATTCGTTTTTAGATTTATGTCATTTGTTTTGCGGGGATTACTAAGAATTTGGGAAAAGCATTATAAAAGAAAATGCAATATCGGATTGAAATCTTACAGCAATTAAGAAGCAATTCTTACTAAGGATTTGGGAAAAGCATTATAAAAGAAAATGCAATATCGGATTGAAATCTTACAGCAATTAAGAAGCAATTCTCTGAAATATCTAGGACTATGGGGAGGAACATTATAAAATGGAATAAAAAATTTGAATAAATTACCAATTGGGAAGAGATAATTAGTTAAAAATCCAAAAGGGTGTTTTAAACTCAATAAAACTAAGGTAAGCCCCAAAACAATTTGAAGGAATCATACAAAAGTATTTATAGGGCTACAAAAGTTACAAAATTTTTTTTTTTACATTTTCTAATGTCTCTAAAAAACACTCCTAAAATTTTAACACGAACGGAGATTTAGTATGGCGGGTCGCAGCTATAGTAAGTTTTTTAAAACAGTGGGCACTCTAACTTAAAAATGTATTTACATTTACATTTCCTAAACATATTTAAGATGGCAATATCTAATCAAAGTATTTTGATTAATTTTTTAGGTTTAATAAATTTAGAAAAAAATTATTAAACTTTACCTTTTTATTAATCATCAGAAAAAGGTTTTGTTTATTAATAAAGCTCATACGATTACTTTCTGAAAATATAATATTGCATATGTAGTCACGAAAAAAATTATTTCAAAAATGATTGATTTTGGCCCTTAATGCTTGAGTCAAAAGCTTAAATATATGATTGCTAACAGTGTTTTAAAGATAACATAACAATAAAACTGATTCCGGAAGTGATTAAATCAATTAAATAAAAACGCTAGATTTAAGGCGAGGTTCTTTTAAAGAATTTCACTCTATCCATACTATTTTATACCTTGTAAAAAAATTTAATAAAATAATTGATTCTTCAGTTCCCTTGAGTTGGCAATATTCAATAAGCCAAAAGGCCAAGCAATTACTCTAATGGCACTTGAAGTCCGACGACACCCGGGCCCGTGACCCCAGAGCACAATCAGATTACTCGGTCCCACTTATTAGAACGCCGGTCAATCCAGTTAGCCGTATTCTTTGGCCCTGTCAGTGGCTTGTTGGCCATGTCCCCGAACACTTGGGTAATCGAAATGCCTACACAAAAGGCACGCGCACATCCGTTTCCGCGAAGGATATCTCCGTACCGAATGCCATCCAGGGATGCCTTCACCAGGGATCCGCCGGCAATGGGACCTTCTCCTACTTTAAAAAACCACAATCACCCCGTTTTCGAGGACATTCGCACCATAATGTCCGTGCTGAAGGCCAGTGGCTTGATGCCGATATACGAACAGGTTTCCAGCTACGAAGTGGGTCCTCCTACAAAAACCAACGAGTTCTACTCCTTCTTCGTAAGGGGCGTGGTCCACGCCTTGACCATCTTTAATATCTACAGTCTATTCACACCGAATTCGGCACAATTATTTTACTCGTACCGAGAGACAGACAATGTGAACCAGTGGATCGAGCTGCTGCTCTGCATTCTAACCTACACCCTTACGGTGTTTGTATGTGCACGGAATACAAAAAACATGTTACGGATCATGAACGAAATCCTCGAACTGGATGAGGAGGTTCGTCGGCAGTTTGGAGCCAATTTGAACCAAGACTTTGGGTTCTCGGTAAAGTTTTTGGTGGGCATCGCGGCCTCCCAGGCCTACATTATTGTGCTGAAAATATACGCTGTGCAAGGCGTGATCACATCGACCTCTTATATACTGCTGGCCTTCTATGCCATCCAGAATGGTCTCACAGCCACGTATATAGTATTCGCTTCAGCTTTGCTTAGGATTGTGTACATCCGGTTCCATTTCATTAACCAGGTACTAAATGGATACACTTATGGGCCGCAGCAAAAGCGCAAGGGCGGTGGGGGAAGGCGCCAGCGTGACAATATTAATAGTTACCCCAATCCCAATTCCAATCCCGCTATTATGGAACATTTCCCGGAAGACTCGCTGTTCATATACCGCATGCACAACAAACTGCTGCGTATCTACAAGGGCATCAACGATTGCTGCAACCTAATTCTAGTCTCGTTCCTGGGCTATTCCTTCTACACAGTCACCACCAACTGCTACAATCTCTTTGTCCAGATCACCGCGAAGGGCATGGTGTCCCCTAACATCCTGCAGTGGTGCCTCGCCTGGCTCTGTCTCCACGTTTCCCTCCTGGCTTTGTTGTCCAGGAGTTGTGGTCTAACCACAAGGGAGGTGGGTAGCTATATCAGAGATAAGTTTATAACTAATCATCATGAGTGTTTTTATTTCAAGGCCAATGCGACATCCCAGATTCTGGCGAGGGTGTATGCCAAGTGCAGGGAGTATAAGAATATGGTGAGTTGCAAAACAAGACGAATAAAGCTAATTGAATGACCCTCTTGCAGATTGATAAATTCCTTACGAAGAGCATCAAACAGGAGGTACAATTCACGGCCTACGGATTTTTTGCCATAGATAACTCCACTCTATTCAAGGTATCCCGATCATTACCAGATACAGCTTTAAGCTTTTATTTATCTGCGTTTCAGATTTTTTCAGCCGTCACCACGTACCTAGTCATCTTAATCCAGTTCAAACAGCTTGAAGACTCTAAAGTAGAGGACCCAGTACCAGAACAAACTTAAATATAATAATTACAATATTTGACAAATATGTATTTATATTTTTTTCAAACTTTTCTCTAACTTTATTAGCATTACAAATATTACGACAATTTCACTATTCGCATATACGGGAGTCGAAGAAATCGAAAATTCTGTCTTTGTCAAACTAAAATGATATAGGCTGCCCGATAATACATTTGCCCGATAATACACTCTAAATGCATTACGTTGATTCTTTGATGCGGAATTTAAACATTTAAGAAACCGTCGCCATTTAACACGTTTAGTCGTTTACCATTAGGGAAATACAAATAAAAAAGAAAAGGATTATCTATCTTTTGGAACGTAAGGTTATGAAGTCAATCCTTTTTAGTACTTATTACTAAATGGTACTAACAGTTCAACACTTTAGATTTGCAACGCGTTTCCCCGAACAGGAATGAGCAAATGCGGTCCAAAATAAAGGCCCCGATAATATCCAAAATCAGTACACCGAGCAAAGTTGTGCGGAACTGAAAACGACCTCAATTAAAAAAAAGTTCAAAATTGAATTCGGTAATACTTACTTCTGTTGGGAAATTGATTATCTCAAAGAATTCCGTCAGTTCGGGCGCCAGTCCCGTGGACAGAAGAATCACCAATGTAGCAGAAGCTCCGATGGCATACATCAGCATGCGGTTGGAGCGTAAGCTTTCCATGAATGGATGCCCCTGTTAAAATAGATAAATATATTTCAGTTTTATATTGTGTTTGATCCTTTATGGAATTCACCTTATAATTGACCGCAATGGTGGCAACTTGCAATGATAGGCAAATGATATAGACCGTGCTGCTCACAATGTTCGGATCATATTTGGTCTTCTCCTCAGCATCCATGTCAATGTACAACTTCACTTTTCCCTCTCTACAAAATAGTATAATTATATTATAATTATTTTATAATTATACAATTATATTGAATCCAAGCATACCTGGGTGGTGCCAGGATGTTGGCTTGACTGGTCAAGTAGTAGAGCGTTCCAAAGTGCACTGCGAACTGGCTGAGAATGGTCGTAATCGTGTAGAAATTGAAGATGTTTGGCAGTGGAGCCACCTTGGACAGAGTTTTCAGTGGCTGTATGAATAGTTAAAAGAAAGGCAAAGGGTTGATTACAATTTTTAAATTTGAAAAATATGAATATTATAAATTATATCTTATTCAATTCGATCTTAAAATTAATAATAAAATAACTAATTTAATATTTTTACTTTATGACCTAGAAATATTTAAATATAAACTTTTTTTCTTATAATATTTTAAATTTAAGTTCGGTTTACCCACCTTAGCTCGTGTGATAAAGAGAAAGCATGCGGCAATGAAGATGCCCTGCATGGTGGCCTGGGTATCGCTGAACTTGATGCCATCGATATAGAGCACGGACTGGCAGTAGGCCTGAATGAGGGCATTCAGGGCGAGGATTTTGAACATCTGGAGTGTGGTTACCAGCGTGCAGCGACCCTGCTTGATGATGTGGTTAACTGAAAAGTGGACAAGTCAAAATATATCTTAATAAATTGAAACCATTTTACTTACCGCACGTGATCGAGGAGGACTTGCTGGTAAACGGCGCCGCAATTGAGGCATCGCCCAACTTGACCATTGTCTGCTCCTCCATGTCGCGTAGTGCATTCTGAAGGCGAGCTTGAGTCTGGTTGATATGCTCCTGGCGCCGTCGCAGTGCCCGCTCCCTTGGCGTCAACTGTTGGTTAGCATTGGCTGCTACCTGAGCCGCTGCTGCAGCTGCATTGGATACAGCCGCAGCCACTGCCTGCTGCTGCTCCTCCTCGGTGCGCTTTCGCTTCACCGGAGCACTGGTCAGCAGTGAGACGCCCACGTTGGCGTGCTTAAGGGCTCCCACATCGTTGGTGCCGTCACCACACATCAAAGTGCAGTAACCCAGATGCTTCAGCTGTGTGATCACGAACTCCTTTTGCTTGGGCGCGAAGCGAGCACAGACCGTGATTAGTGGCAGCAGATGCCGCATGTACTGTTGCTGATTTTGCTGCAGGTGCTGCAGTCCCTCGCCGGTAATGCAAAGATCGTGCGTCCCCAGCAACAAAGAGATACCCTTGTTACCACTCTTAATATCCAGCTCGTAGGTTTGATCCCCGTCGATGGACACCCAACTCCAGGAGGTCCTCTCTTCCTGATCCGGCGGGGTCAGGATGAGCAGCTTCTTTCGTGTGAAACGCAGTTCTCGGGCCACATGGCATGCGGTAAGCGGACTGTCACCCGTGATCATAACCACCTTGTGTGAGGATTGAATGAGCTCCTTAATAACCGATTTGGAATCGGGTTTCATGGGACAGGAGATGATCACAAATCCGGCGAATATAAGATCGCATTCCACTTCTTCACGTTTTAATTCCCTAATCTGTTGAGATCCCAAGGTGCCGAACTCCTTAATTCCTAGAGCCAGAACGCGAGCTCCTCGGCGGGCGTACTCCAAATAAACCTAGAAGAAATAAGAAGTTAATAATTGCGAAAGTGGAAGTATAAAATCAAATCTAAAGATTTATTAATTTATTTAAATGTATGAAAATCGGTTATCATCATATTATCAAGAATATATATTTTCTTTATAAGGTCGGAAACTTTTTTTGACTGGTACACACTATTTAACGCATACATTACTATTCCCGTTACATGATGTAAATGTTGCTATACGTTTTGAAAAAATAAAAATAAATTTCTTTAAAATAATAATTAACTCACCTTCTCGTAGTCCGAGGGTACCTCGCGCAGCATCTTCTGGATGACCTCGGGAGCTCCTTTCACCGCTCCTATGTGCTTCACTTCGTTGGAGTAGGGAACCAGGTAGCCAGCCAACACCGACATCCGCTTCAGCGCCGATGAAAAGTGATAGCGCTGGCAGATCTTCAGGGGCTTGAACTGCGGACGCTTCGGAATGACGCTGTCCATCTTGGTAAGCGTCCAATCCACCGCCGCTAGTGTGGCCTTCTCCAGTGGATCTCCAACTAATCCGTCGTCCAGCAGCGCCAGTGAGTGGCAGCAGGCGAGTACCTGAACAGTATTTCCTGGCGCCTCCTCGATAGGCACACAGGCTCCGTTGGGAGCTAATCCAGCAATACCCTCCACCATTAGATTATCCGTGGTTAGAGTTCCCGTCTTGTCGAAGCAGCAAATTTGTACCTTCCCAGCGAAGGGAATCCTGAAGGGCTCTGTGCAGAACACAAACAACTTGGTTAGCTGAATCAGAGATGTGTTCACGGCTAGGGTTAGCTCGATAGGCAGATCCGGCGGGATAATGGACGTTAGGATGAGCGTGCACTCCAGGAAAAGCTTGTAGCGATTGCGCTCCAGATCCTCGCTGCCCTTCACCCACACATAAGATGCGGCGGCCACGGCAAAGACCATCAAGAAGGCAATAAAAGCGAAGGTCTCCACGTTGTTCTCAGTGGCGCGATTTGCGCCGAACAGGATCGTCCGCAAAAGCCTGCCTTGCGATGTGTTAAATCCAGTGCGAATCACATAGCCAATGCAGCCACCATCAGGAGCACGAAGCGATTCTTTTGTGGGAGCAGTATGCTGAACTACTTTAGTGCCGCCAAACAAAACAAACAGCTTTCCATCTCCCTCGGCGTCCATTTCAATGTTCAAATTATCTAGGGACTCCAAAGACTCTTTCATCAGTGGCACAGATTCGCCCGTAAGCATGGATTCATCCACGATGCAGGAGCCCCGAAGGATGACCAGATCGCAGGGCACAATGTTGTCGTTCTGGGAGCGCGTCACCGACACCAAATCCCCGGGCAGCAGCTCATCGGTGGCGATATGACGCCACTTGTTTTGCCGAAAGGCGTAGATCAGGTAAGGCTTATTACCCATCTTTCGGATCTCGGACATGTTTCGCAGTTGCTGCTTGACAATGGTGCACTCGAATGCGACCAGCATGAAGAGCGTGAACAGGGAGTAGTACCAGTAGTCATCCATGCACCACAGTCCGACGGAGAACACTTGGAACACAAAGAACGGCGCCGTGGCCCGTTCTATGAAGAGTTCGTGAAACTCAGGCACCACCATTTCCATTTCGTTGTTGCCGTAGGTAAGGGTGGCCCGCTTGATGTCCTCCTCCGTCTCCAATCCTCGCGATGATGAATAGCTGCTCAGCAGTCCATTTACCGGAAACTCGACGGCGCGGAACGTCTTCCGATCCTCGTTCCAAACATATTTAGTCTTTTGGAAAACCAAGAAATACTGTGTGGAGCCGTCCTCCAGCTTCGAAGATTTCACGGGCACGATCTTGGAATTGCCGTTGTTAGCGGTGGGCACCACTTTAGCGAGCACGTTGGCGCCGGGCAACTTGACCCGACGGCAGGTGAGAAAGGCCAACACATGGACGCTCCAGTAGCAGAAGAGCAGCGTGAGGACGTGCAGAAAGGCGATGGCCACCACGGCGATGAATCCCACGTCATTCCAAGTAGTTGAATGGTCTGTGGTTGTCTGGTTTTCGCCGGAAATCAGGTCGGTCTTGGGAGATTCCTCGCCGCCAATGACGTGGATCCACAGGTAGAAGGCGGATAGGTAGAGCGGCACGAAAGGCAGCACCACGCCGGTCAACGGAGTGGGAATGCGCACATGCAGGCTCACATACTGCACCAGGTCGTCCAGCTTGGGGGGCTCCTTTGCTTTGCCGGCCAGCAGGCTCATTTCCTTGCCGTAGGTGTCCGTGTCCCCTGCTTCGCCTCTCGGAATGTCTGCTCCTGCGCCCTCGGTCATCGGTCTAGGGTGAGTGTGCTCCTGTTACTTTGCGATGACTGTGTGTAGTTCTGAGAAAATCTAAAGATCTTTTAATAATTTTAATGTCATAGCGGCAAAAGAATTCTGATGAAAAAAAAGCAACGTCACAACGCTTGCCCAACACTGACACCAGTCAGCTGTTGTTATCGATAGGAACTTTTCTGTGTTGGGCAGGCGGTGCTATCGGATTTAAAATAATATGTATAGGATTTAACAATTAGACTAATGTTATACCAAATGAGGTGTAATGTCTATGCAAACTTGTATTAAGCCAAACATATGAAGTTTTATCTTTATAACAACCTTCTGCATCGAACTTATTGCTTACCTTTATTGGATTTAAATGTAGGTTTATTACACCAAATTATTTACTATGGTAGCCTGTGACCAAAAATGATCGCAGGAAAGTTTGCGATGGATAAAAATGATTATTTTTATTCAATAAGCTTAGCTTCGACTTAAAAAGTTTGTATGATTTGCTTAATGAATGACGTATTTGAGACTGATAGAAGTTAACTTAATTTCTTCCTTGAATTTAAAACTATTTTTTAAACAAATGCGTTTGTTTTTTAATTACTTAAGCTTAGTGATTAAACATTTGTTTTTTATTTAGATAAATAACAGAAAACCGATTTTCTTTTACAAGTTTATCTAGTCGTTAATTTTTTAGAATAGATAATGCTGTAACTAATTGACAGATTAAGTAGCACTCGAAAATGGTTTACATCATCTGGCCATAGTTAGACTTCTTTATTTGTTAATTGGGGCATAAAATAAAGTACAAAATATTTTTCTTATCCGACAATTAAATACAAATACAAGTTTAGCCCTCATTTAATAAAGCAAACACCTGTAGATTTATTTGATGGAATAATAAAGTTTAGAACACTTAGCACAGTCTGAAAACGAACGCACAATTGATCGTGAAAATATTTATGTATGTACGCTTGAAAAGGCACTTCTGCTCCTCATTCATCCAGGCTCTCCATTGGGGATTGGACATTCGGGTTTGGTCCTCCTGCCGCGGCATACGCCTTCTCCATGGTGGCCTGCGACTCCCTCTTCGGGGTGGTCCGCTTGTGCTGGCTGGTGAAGCTTACTGTGATCCGCCCACTGCCGCGAACGGAGCTCATGGGCGGGCGCATGAGGGGCGTGGCCAGGCGACTGGCGGCCACCGACGACGGCGCATACTGGAGCGGATCGGGCTTGGGTGCCGCATTGGTCTCCTTGCGGACATCCACCACCAGAGCCTCGCGGACCGAGTTCTCCTGGAACTGCTTGACCCGCTCCCGCATGGCTGTCTCCCGCTTTATCTCCTTCTCGATCTCCGCCCGCCGCTTGTTCTCGTACCGCTCCAGAGCCTTCTCGTCCCGCTTCTTATTCCGCTCCACGATCAGGTCGGCGATCTCTAAGCGCTTCTGCAGGAGTGCCTCTTTGTCCAGCTTCTGGAACATCTCCGGCCAGAAGCCCTTCTCCTTCTTCACCAGAACGATGCGGGCTTCGTTTTTGAAGATGCGGCAGAAGCTATAACAGATCGGTATTTCGTTACTACGTGCAAATTTATTAAAAAAAAAATTTCGACTTGTTTTTGATATATGCTTATTGTAGAAATAATTTCAATGACAAATTATAATTATGTAGTTAGTTTGGAGATAAACACACACACAAAAAGGCAAACAAGCTGATAAACCGAAATTCACTTGTCAAATATGTATAATTATGTTTGATACCATTATTATACCCAGAGACTTTTGCGACCCTACAGAGTATATATATTCTTGATCAGCATCACCAGGAGAGTCGATCTAGCCATGTCCGTCCATCTGTCCGTTTCTACGCAAACTAGTCCCTCAGTTTTAAAGCTATCTGCTTGAAACTCTCCCAAAAGTTGTCTTTCTACATATATAAGTCGGACTATATCATAAAGCTCCCATAGGAACAATCGGAAAAATAAATTTAAAAAAATTATAACTTTGATCTTTGGGATTGGTTAATATTTAAATATTATGGAATCAGGGTTTTAATTTAATTAAAGTCGGATAACAATATCATATAGCTGCCATAGAAACGATGGCCAAATTCGCAAAATCGACATAGCCTCATTGTTTTAGTAATATAGGCATAGAAAACGAAATGTAGTCGATTTGCAATAACTGCAAGGGTATATAAACTTCGGCTTGCCGAAGTTTGCTTCTGTTCTTGTTTCTTGTTAAAATTTAATGAGTTTGTAATTAAAACGTAATATATTATGCAGAAGGTAGAAACACTGCCTATGGCAATATAAATAAAATACATTTTTGTATATTTAAAATGTTAAAAATAATGACCTAGGTTCATTTTCTTTTTTTTCTAAGTTCAAAATTGGTTGCAGACTAAAAAAAAGTATTAAATGTTGCTATTTGAAACCCAGTTTAATCTTCCAATAGAGACGAGAATATGGCCTTAATCAACATATTTAGTTAAAATAAAAAATGCTTTCCAAACTTATGTAAAATATTTAATTTGTGAATAATGGTTTTAGTATTCAAAAAATAATATTTTTGTAGTCTTATCAATTTAATGATTTATTTTAAGATAACACAGATTATTAATTAAATTATAGAAAATTTATATATGTAAAGATGTTAAAAAAAATACAAATTTATGTGCTCAACACTGGGAACCATTTGAAATTACATACATACGTTATTTTTAAAAATTACTGAAAATAAAATATCAATTCACCTGGCCATTTCGTCGATCTCCTGGGCTAGATGACGCTCAAAGAAAATGGGCGGATTGTTGAACTTTAAGTACTGCGGCAGGAGCACAACGTCCGGCTTACGGGTCACAAGTCGATTGAGTTCGATAGAGATCTTGATGTCCTCCTCCGTCTGCGAAATCTGCACCATGATGAGTTGTTTGCTTTCCCTGTCCGTTTCCGCTGATGTTGCTGTGGCTCTTCTGCTGTTGGTTCTCGACTGACAACGGGCAGGAACTTATGTTTTGGGACAGGCTGGATCTGGTGACTTTACGACGACAGCTACGACAGGGCCAGCTACCCACCCGACTGCTCACT
Source organism: Drosophila kurseongensis (assembly GCA_018153305.1). Lineage (NCBI taxonomy): Eukaryota > Metazoa > Arthropoda > Insecta > Diptera > Drosophilidae > Drosophila > Drosophila kurseongensis. The sequence goes on along the minus strand of JAECXX010000210.1, from coordinate 8,998,625 downwards.
TGCACCGCATACTGGCCGTATTCCCCCTCGATTTAATTTGAATATTAACCGGTGTTCGAACCACCGAAACGAGCCGGCTGCGTTTTCAATCGACCAAACAACGATTGGTTGTTTGGATCCCCCGGTCCGGGACCCAGGACTCGCTCAACTCCCTGCCCACTGACCCACCTGTAACGTTTTTACTTGCATTTGCATTTTTCGGCAGGCAAGACAAGACCCGGTGGCCTAGTCCAGGAGCAGCGTACGGCTTCTAGCTCCCGCTCCTCTGATCGAATTAGTCGCTACTCCTGCACGCGAATCGAACTGCTATTTGCATAGGAATAGTCATCCATCAACAACAGCTCCCAGCGACATTGATTGGCAACGGGTTTACTGGTTTTTACCTTTTATTTGTTTTTTTTTTTTTTTTTGGGAACGCTTGCAATACAATGTAAATGTAATTCCATTTGCTTGGAATAAGTACCTGTCATTCCTTCTAAACTTTATATGTTTGACACCCATAAAGTGCATGTGTCTATGGCTTTTTATACCCTCATCTAAACCATCCTTTAAGTTTTTTTCTAAAAAAAAAAAAGAGTTTCTTTTTGAACCAGCCAGTCAAAAACAACCTTACCTGCACATTTCGATGTGCAATAAACTCATTTAGAAGCCTCCAAATTATATTTTAGGTTTTATGCGCTCTGCAATGTTTTTAAACTTTCCACTAATCGTCCATATATATATATTCTTATAAATTTAAATAATAATAAATATACAAAAATATTATTTTCTCGCTTCGTTAAAATAAACTTGCAAAACTAAAGCCATTAGAATGGTTATCTTATAAAAGTTTCCAATACCAGTTGCTTGATCTAATATTAAATTCTTATCTTTTGTTGAATCTGTATAACAACCAAAACATGAACATCCAATCCAAATTACAAACAAGCTTAGAATGCATAACTATGGAAGTCAGCATTTTTGGAACGATTTTAATGGCTATATATCACGGAATATTAACTGTAATTAGCACAATGCATAATTTCAATCCTAAAACTTATTAAAAAAATACAATATACCGCTGCTAAGAGCCTAGATACTATTACATTAGGTTACTATGGAGATAATAGCTATACAAAATTGTGAGGCAATCGCATTATGTTCCTGAGCTGTGGGTGTTGAGTTTATCTATTAATTAATTTCTATAACATATTCAAAAATTTGTAATTCTCAAATTGAGTTTAAAATATGTATATTTTGATTATCATTCGATCGAGCTTATTTCACAGCGTTTATTGAACTTTCTGGCAGGACCTTAGCCACTTTTCGAGGTTCCTTGATCGTGGTCTGGGGGCACTGCATCTCGCTCCAGCCAACCGGAACCATGGGAACTCGGGTCTTTCTGGCATCACTGGCATAGGCGATAACAACGCCGAGTTCATTTTCGGCAGTGGTCAGGAGGAAGGATTGATCCAGCTGGTTGATGACCCGGGCCAGGATCACATCGCCAGGCTTGAACGACTTGTAGATGTCCACCCGATCCTTCTCCGTTTCGCGCACATCCTCCTTGCGCAAGAGTCCGCGGTAGCTGCTCTCCAGCAGGACATTCCGCACACAGAAAATGGCGCACTTGACAAACTTGGGGGTTGTGACGAGGACGCGTGCTGTGACCACGTCTCCGGTGGCTGGGATGGTCAGATGGAAGCCTGGTTTGTGGACACTGACCACCTGGCACTGAAATTGGTATGTGATGATTAATTTAATTCCTTAGTAACCCAGCCAACTCACGTTTTCTCCCGAATCATCGATGTTCACGATTCCCGATTTGGAGGCGTAAATATAGCCATTCTGTTCGTAGGTACCTATGCCCAAAACTATGTTGTCCTCGGTCCTGCAGAGACGTTCTCCCGGCAGGCAGACTATGGTCTCATCTGCCAGGGCACTCATTTCTATGCCGGAAAAATGTTTTAATTTAGAATATAACAAAATAACAAACCAGCATCAACAAAAACACATGTGCAATAGAGCTGGGGTAAAACTTAATATAGTATCGATATATCACTACTAAGGTTTTAGTTTCGATAAGAAGAAAAAATACTAATAACAAAAATTATCAGTGCTTTACAAAAACTATTCATATTTCATATATGTAGAAAAAAATGTAATTAACTAATTTTAGCTCTTTCAAAGAAGTATAAAAGATTTGCACACCTTTTTATGTGGGTGCGAAACGCCTAATCGACACTTTTGTGTGGTGCACCGCAAGAAGTTGACGATTTTCAACACTTAAACCGAGCGTGTTTACGCCGGTGCCGCCAATAGTTTTCTTTTTCCCAGGACTTTTGTAATATTTTATTGTTCTTGAAAGATGCCAACTTCCAAACTTCATGCCAACATGAGTTACCGCGAGGTCATCCCGAAGAACCTCAGTCCGGCGGAGTGGATCGAGGTGAAGATAAATACGGGTGAGTTGCCGTCATGATCACCGGGGGTAATATTCATATGACCATTCATTTTGCTCTCGTACTAGGAACCCAGAGCACTCTGCAGGACCTCAAGACATTTGAAACCTCTGGCGGCTACTGCTACAAGAGCAGGAAAAACGTACAAACCAGGAATCGTTTCATTTATTGGTGAGTTTCCATTGAAATATAAACAAGAACCGTACCTTAATTCTCCATTGCCTGCAGGCGCGCCTACCAGGATGTGCTGGAACTCTCAGAGGTCAGCTTGGACATCACCCTGCAGCGGAATCACCTGCGCCTGCGCTTCACCGACTCCGCCGTCCTGAACGTTTCACTCACGGAGCGGGCGAACTCCATCACCCTACTGGTGGTCACTGTTAGTAGTGTGCATCGCTATGTGTTTCCCCTGAAGATAGCTGGCCTGGATGGTGCCAACACATCCCCTGAGGATCTGTTGTCCCAGTCCATTTTCTACGACGTCAACGAGAAGATCAACGATCCGAGCACCTTCTTTGTGACGGATGGCTTTGGATCAATGCCTAACGTGGCCGTGTCGTATCTTTCGCAAGACTCTCAGTCAGCATACTTTGCGGTGGCCTACCAAAGCAAACTGCTGCTCCACATCATGAACTGCGTCACCGGCAACACGGTAACCCACGAAGTCAAGGAGCCGCATCTGATGCCTCGGTTTCTGTCGAATCTGAAGGGGGCCCTTACGTGAGTTAATGAATCCCTCTAAAAGCATTCCCACCCTTTACCTATTTACAATTATTAAAGTGGCCGCTCGGAAACGCTAGAAGCAGCCACTTCCATGGCATTTAGCGAAATCGAAGAGGAGCTCTTTATCTTGGTCTTGTATCGCAGTAATGAGCTGAGATTGTGGTCAGTAAGTAGTCTACAGACTGTAGCCAGCCTTAACTGCTCCGCGGGATCGGGGCATGGAGGATCAGTAGCTCAAGGACGTTAGTATATGCTCCTATATGTATTAAGTTATAATTCCATTATAATGGTTAAAATCTCAAACCATTCCCAGAAATATTTAAAAAAACAAAAATTTAACCATTATAGAATAGCTGTAATTTATTTTATATATTTAAATTCACTTTTTCTTTTAACTAATTTATTCGTTTTTCAGCTCAAAATAACCAGCTTCGAAAGATAAGCGATCAGAACTTTTGCTTATTTATCTCTCACGACACTCGAGCGGAGTTCATTTGTGTGAGCATAATGCCAGATTCCGACGAGGCCAGCGGTCTCAATTTGGTACAGAACTCGGTTCCGGCGCCACAAATGAATCTGGTTGACTTCGATGCCACATCCTCGCACATCTGGGCCCTCTGGAGCAACGCTGAAGGAGATTTCCATGTCTCTGCCATTTATTTAGGTTCAAATAACGCAATCAAATGGGTTTCCGCTGCTCTTGAACCTCCACCGGATCGCTATTGCCTGACGATGGAGCAGGGGGTGGATCCACGGGAATCTTATTGCTCCTATATCTTTCACCCTGGTCGGTTTGACCGCAATGTGATTGCTAAGGCTCTATATGTAAGTATTATCAAATCGTTTTCTTATTGGGTAAGATTTTTTTAATTAAGCAAAGGAAAAATCAAAGCGGGTATTTGGAAATGTTGGTCATGATACTCATCTTTAATACTCAGGTTTTAAGTTATTATTTCTATAACAAATACTTCAGTACGAAAAAATAGAAAATATATATTTTATTAGGACCCCAAGCAAATATCTTAGCTGTTTTTTCAAGCCCCTCTTAAAATGAACAGGTTTTAATTTTGTTCTTTTTTAAATTTAATTACAAAAGTTCATATCACTTAAAAAATATAACAACAATTTTAAGTAGATAACCACTTTGTAAGAAAACAATATTTTTTATAAATGAAATTGTGAAAATCTACGAGTCTTATAATTTATATGAAATATATACCCACATAATTTGTTTTTTTTAATTTTTTAAACCTTTTGTAATTTTTTTTTCTTTTCTCAGATGTTTAGGCGCGTTAACTTGCAGTTCGATGTGAAACAGCTTTCTATGTCAGTGCTTAAGGAGCAGGTGTGCCAGGCCGTTGAGGACGAAATCCAAAACGAACTGAAAGACTTTGTGGTTACCGACGAGGAGTATTTGGAGATTTCTACGAGGCTATGGGATCGCTTTTACTCCTGCTGCGAACAGTACCACATTAAGTTTTCAGAGCCCACAGGTCTCGCGGTCTTAGGTGGCATGGATGCAGTGTGTTTGGTTAGGCGGCAATCCTTTGCCCTGCTGCGCCCCTGTGAAGTACTGGAGCACCTTCTACTAATCGGGGAGCACAATGAGCAGGTGGCTACATACGTGGCTCCACTCTTCCGCAACGATCCCGAAATGGCCAAGGGCTTTGTTGACCTCATGAATGTGGTGACTCTGTTGGATAAGCTAATTTCGGAGGACATCAAAACAGATTTAGACAAGCAGCTGTATCAGCGGGAGTCGCCCATAGAGGTGATATCCAAACTGGTGTCTAGGATCACTGTAGGCGATGATAATGGCCCGATGATGCCAACGAGCTGTGTGAAACAAATTCACCAGAAGCTCCAAGAAATACCAAACCTTAAGCCCGCTTTGGAAATGCTGCTCGACGTTCTTTGCATGATTGATCCAGATGCGCCACCGCATGGTAGAATAATTATCGATTTACAATTTTGAAATATTATTTTACACAAATGTTTCTGTACAATTCGTAGATTATTCCCTTTCTACACGCTTTTTGCAACCATCTGGAGCGCTGTTGGGCAGCGAATATGGACTTTCCATTTTGTCCGAAACGGTAAAGCAAATGGCATCAATACGGTACGTTTTCAAAGAAACACATACTTTGTTGGCAAAGTAATAATCCATTCAGATTTTTGAAAGGGTACTTATAAAATTATTTATGTTTCGTCCTTAGGTTTTCCGTTTGCCGCAACTTGTTGGTATTGCAGTACATGGTTTATGGCCAGGATGGAATGGACAGTGGAAACGTTTTAACAAACATAAATTATCTGAATTCTTACTTCACCCTTGTCTGGATTGCCGAGACGCCCATTTCATGGAATACCCCACCTGGATTGTAATAAGATTCAATTAATTTTATTGATCAATGTCACATCTTAATCATATTTTTCAGTGAGGCATCTATACAGCGGTTGAGCCGGGCACAACTATTTAGTGGTTATACACGGCCATATTCCAGCCATTTGCGGAATCTTGGCAATGACCAGACCACACTCCTCAGGCTGTTCCTGCAATCCAAGGGTCTGTTTAGCGCTCTGTCCATGCTTCTGAAGACCGACAGTATGCAACTTGAGTCGGAGCAATTGAACCTCCGACAGACTTTGCTCCAACTAGTGGGATACATAAATAAGATGCTGTGAGTATAAATTATAGATAAATTATTATTACTGGGTCTGATTTGTATTCATTTTTCAGCTGGCCCGAGTCTCCGATTTACGTGTTTCCAGAGTGGTTGTTTGGCACCTGCCATCACATCATTGTGCAGGACTATGTGCGCATTTTGTCTAGCTGGTGTTCCGTAAAATCTCATGCCAGTAAGCATACTTTCGGGGTTACTAAATTTATTTGGCTATATTTTTAATTTTTCTTTCTCTTTCCGCAGGACGCTTCATGCTAGCAGTTTCCTTGTTGGATTGTGGTGAGGCCCACAAGGCCGTGCATCTTTTTCAACAAACGGCGACCGGCGTGGTGGAGGATGACTTCCTCTTCGAGCATGTACTTAAAAACACCCCGCTTTACAGTAAACTGCAGGAGTCCGTCACCCGGGGCGACAAAATATCTGCTGAAGATACAAAACTGGCCATCGTTCACTATTATCTGAAGGTTATTCAGCTCTTTGAGCAGCATTCAGCGCTTGACTACGTCATTCAACTGGCCCACATGGCCATGAGTGTCCTGCAGCGTGATGATCCCCAACTACCCATGTTCCAGTCGATTGTGTTTAATAATCATCTGCAGTTGGGACACTATGAGGAGGCTTACTACGCCTTAGTATACAATGCCGACACATCAAGGCGAAAGGATTGCCTTCGTCAGTTGGTCATTACGCTGTTCCAGAGCAAATGCCTGCCCCTGCTCATGCAGTTTCCCTACATAGGACTGCAGGACGAGTTTGAAAGCATTGTGGAATCTCGGGCGCGGTCAATGAGCATCGATCAGAACGACGTCTACAACTTTTTGTATGCATTCCATACGAACAAGGGTAACATGAGAAAAGGTTGGTATCGGAATGTCTTAATGTTCTTTGACAGCTAATATAATTATTCTCTTTTAAAACAGCTGCTACGGTTATGTACGAGCAGGCCATGCGCTTTCAAGTAGACAGCGATGCCCCTAACGCGCTGGAGAAGCGCTGCTCTTCGCTCTTAATTTGCCTGAACTGTTTGCACTTAGTAGACAGCCGCTATAGGTGGATTGCCAAGCCCACAATTGGCGACGAGCGGGTTGCATCCATGGATCAGAATAATGACGATGGTGAACCCAAGAGTGATGACGATAAAAACAGTCAGGAGGTGATTGTCCTAGAGCTGGCCGATATTCGAAGGGAACTGGTGCACGCTGAAGCCTTACTTGAGCTCTCGCACTACCGCAAAGATGCTGCTGCTTATGAGCGGTCTTCACCAGAAGAGTTGTCCTACCTCCTGGCAAGCTGTGGGTTGTACACGGCCGCTCTGAAACTTTCCCGGGGTCACTCCTTTTCCGTGCTGCCCATATTTGAGAGTCTGACAGTGGCTTGCGTCACTGCCACCGAGGACAAGTCCGTGGATGCTTGGAACTGGCTTCAAAACAACGACATGGCAGGTTAGGACTCCCTTTAAATTATACAAGTCAAATTCCTACTTATATTATGTTTTATCTTAGATCTCCCCCATCGAAGCAATGCTGCCGATATGGCCTGGACTTTGCTCCAAAAACTGGTAGTGGATAACGAGGCAAAGGACTCTACATTGATAAGAAAGAGCGTGGTTCAAAGGCTGCTTGTCTTGAATGCTTTCGTGCCACAGTGGCTGGTGGACTCCTACAAGTTATCCCATTCCCGAGAGCTTCTTCAGTTGTTTGTCAAGCATAACCGCCTGCTGGAAGCCGCTGATCTAGCCTGTGAAATGATTGCCGGCATGCTGGGAGCAGGCAGCGAGTATTTCGATTTTAAACACTCGGTCAATGTTACAAATCCTCAGCTTTCCTTCCCCATCAACACAATCGATCTGCTGCTGCACGCACTAAGGATTAACTCCAAGGAGGATATTGAATATGAAATGGTAAAGATTTAAGGGGATATAATTTTTGGTCAAAAATAATTGTCGAGTAAAGTTTGCTTACTAACTTATCAATACCGATATATACTAAATAAAATCCGCTCTTTTAACTGTCATTTCAGGCGTATAACAAACTAGAGGAGGAGGTCCACAGGTACATTGATACCGTAAAGCGCACTACCGAGGACAAGATGAGTTTGGCCATCCTGCAGAGTCGAGAGGAACGACAGCAGCAACTACTTCATTAGTTCGTTTTATTCGGTTTATTTGATAAGTTTTTTGAAATAAAATCTAAAGTGTGTAAACGTGAAGCTCGTTAAAAATCATCCGTCATGATCAGCTCAGAAAGGAATTTTTTGTAGATGTTCATGAACTGAGCGACGAAGGCTTCCAGATGAAAGATGTGCTTGGCACCAGTCTGCATCCGATGTTCATACTCGGTAGCGAACTCGAGCGTCTTCGCCTTGATGGACATATCACACTTGTTCACCAGCTGCTCGACCAAACCGCGGAAAATGAGATTGGGCGGTACGCCCTGAGTCAGCAGCTCGTAAAGGCGTTCCCGGATCTTCTCCAGTTTGTTGGGCGTTTGCTCACTGATGATCTGGGAAGCTGTTTCGCGCAGAAACACCTGCCAGTCCAGGTCAGGAATCTCCTGGTTGGCGGTGAATGGCGCCTTGGCCACCTTTGCGGCCTCCAGCATCAGCAGAGCACGTCTTAGATTACGTTCCGACTTGTCCACCACTCGCTTGGCCAGCTCCACGGGCAGGGCGAGACCTTCCCGCTTACAGGTGCTCTGCAGGATGGACACTATCTCCGTTTCATTGGGTGCGGCTACCCGGATGCCTAGGCAACGTGACCGAATGGCCGGAATGATCCGGGACGTCGAGTTCACCGAGATGATAATGCGGCACGTGGCCACATACTTCTCCATGGTGCGGCGCAGCGCGTGCTGGGCATCCTTGGTGAGCTCGTCGCCCTCGGAAATGACGATCACCTTGAATTCCCGCTGGCCACTGATCTCTATTTGATGCGTCTGGGCCACCTGTTTGATCAAATCAATCACCACCGTCCGGTCGTACATGCCGGCATCGGAGGGATTTACCTCCAGGTGGTAGTTGCTACTGACTGTCATCACCTCGATCTTGCGGTTGGAGGGCGTCGTGAACGTCATGGTCTCGCTCCTCAGGCGCTCAACGCCGGCTCCGTACATCTCCCTCAGCAGGCACATAATGCGGGTCTTCTTTCCGGCTCCCGAGGGTCCGTAAAACATGAGATGCGGAAAGTCGCTCTGCTTGCACAGGCTGCGAAGATTCTCGGCTTGCTCCTGTTTGAGAAACACGCACAAATTATGTTAAAACTTGGTTCTGATCTAATATTGGTTTGAAGGATCGTTTGCTCATTTACCTTGTGGAAATCCAGCTTAGAGAGTTCCCGCGGACGGTATTTATCCACCCAAAGTGCCATTACGTCTAACCATGCAAGGATCTAAGAACAGTTTAACAAACAATTTAACTCGCGCCTTTTTGCACAAATACTGCTAGAGAAGGAAGATGATTTAATTTGGAAGTCGATTTATCGATAAAATAAATTAATAAATGAACTGTGGTATTCCCTTAATTGTGATGAACTCTCGAAATTTTGGTCACACTGGAAAGATTAAAGTTTTTACGCTAGCGAACTCGTTTGTCGATCTGAGTACTAGGCTTTGACGACTAATTCCACAGAGTCCATACCAGTTGCGATTCGTTGACAGATGTGTAACTCAGAACTTGCAATTTGTAAGCAGATTTAATCGTAAGAAATTCTTATTTATTAGTTTTTTTTTACATAAATGTTATTAAGCAGATATAAATATATCGGTTTTCTCGACGCAAATTCCATTAATACAGGCCAATTTTTTCTTTGTAACAACCAACCCGAACTGTTAATTAGGCGATCAAGAACCCGAAATAGATTTGTAATAAATCAATGAAAAGCCGAGTTTCATATCTTTTTTGAATAAAAAGTTATGAAAACTATGAAAGATACTAATATTTAAATAAAAATGTATACAAGTATTTGATATGTACATATGTTTACAAAAGTAATCAGCAACATAAAAAATTAATACATTTTCGAGAAACATATTAAAAAAAACTTTGCAGCTTATTCCATTCAGTTCGAAATTTATAGTGTTATTATTTAGGGGTAACAAACGTCATTATATTACAATAAGTTGAAATTAATGTGTAAGTTAGTAACTAATATAAGTAAGTTAGTAACTTTAAAAGTTTGCATTCAGGCTTATATTTATTTTAATGAACTTATTTTTTTCCGGCAGCGCCATTTACAATGCCGATCTGGCAGCATCGTTTTTTTCCCGGTGAAAAGTACCCGCGCAAAGGTAAAATAGCATCGTTTTTTTTCCAGTGAAAAGTACCCCAAAATAAGTCGCGAAAACCCGACCGCTTTCCTTTTTATCCTTGCTGGGATCGGATCCTCCACTTTAAACACTCAAAAAGATTCATAAAAACGGAACCATTCGAAAAAGAAGTTATTTCAGGCCAAGGAAGTGTGACCAGTTGCTGGCTGTTTGAAATTGCGGACCTGATCCGGCCACCTTTTCGAATCAATTTGGTATTCTAAATAGAAAAAGCTGCGACCTTACTGCATCCATCAGTTTTTTTTAGTCGCAAAACTTGAGTATCTTAAAAGTAAGAAATCCGTGGAATTAAACAAAATTCGCGACGAGCACACATGGAAAACGGAGTGGAACATGGTGCAGACGATGCGGGCGAAAACCAGGTGGTAAGCAGCTCCGACGGCGAGGGCGACTGCGATGGCGATGGTGATGTAGAGAGGGAGGGGGACGTGCTGCAGCCGCCGCCGCCGCAAATAACAAACGATTGTGATGTAGAGGGAGCTAGGCAAGGGGAGGGGGAGCGTGGACTGTCGGTGACGGAAGCTATAGACCCAACTCCGGATTCCGGACCACCGCCCCTGGACGAAGCAGCACCTGGGGCCATGCTGGAGGACAACCTGTGCGACAAGGATGTGGACAGCGATGCTGGTGACGAGGACAACGACGATGAGGTGAGCACGCCCGGAACCCACTAGTAAAATTCTTTCTTTACAAAATATTTAATTACATTTGTACATAAATCCTCTCCAGGCCAAGGAGAACTACGAGGGCTTCAATGGCACCGGACGCACCGTCACCCTCCAAACACTGATGGCCGCCAATGTCCTGCAGCCAGGCCTGGGCCTTATGACCATCGAATATCTGGGTCAGAAGTTCGTCGGAGATCTGCTAGCCGACGGCAAGATCAAATCCCATGAGACTGAAACCATATTCCTCACGCCCAGCGCCTGGGCCATGCACTGCAAGCGGATTATCAATCCGGAGAAGAAGAGCGGCTGCGGATGGGCCTCGGTAAAGTACAAGGGCAAGAAGCTGGACGCCTACAAGAACACGTATCTGCGCAAGTGCGCCTTGCAAAAGGAGACGCCGCTTGATGACTGCGACCTGGGTACGTAAATGTCACCTGACCTTACATTTGCCATCTGTGCTAATTCTATCCAATCCGCAGATGCCGAACGCAAGTCAGACTCCCCGGAGATTGTCGTCAAGCGAACTGTTTTCGCCCACAACACCGTATCGAACCGCAATGTAGTTCAGTAAGTAAACCAAGTGCAACATGAATTTGGAGAAGGGTTGTTTTTGAGAAGCATAAAGGAAAAGTCGGGTGTACTATCATTCTTCAGTCAATATTTTCATACTAGGGTTCTTTACAGATTTTAATACTTTTATTCTACAATAGTGGGTTAAAGATCAACATATTTAATGAAGTGGCATGAACAATTTATTAATTAATGGAATTTAAACTTTAAGTGTTTAATTTAAAGAATCCTGTTTTAGAGAAATTTAGTTTGGAAATGGATAAACATTCTAAATCGTTCTCTCATTTATTACTTGATTTACTTAATATTTTCTTGACATTGAAAAAACTTAGTAATTAATAAGACTATTTCTTTATTTATTCAAGTCTAATTTTAGTTATTTATACAGGTGTACACTTAGGTAATGAATAAGATAGGTCGTCTAAAGCATTGCTTTTTACCCACAGTGACGCCAACATGCTTATTGAATCGGTGCCGTTTACTTCGGTGGGCAAGCTGCAGCCATTCCTCATCACAGTCAACTCCTCTGCCCTATTGCTGGCGGATTTTCACTGCCATTTGACGGTGCGCGAGGTGTGCGGCTATCTGGGGGGCACCTGGGACATGAACACACACAGTGAGTCCGGCTCGGCTTGCAATTCCCTCTGCATAAGAATTGCCTACATGTTTGATAATTTCAGCTCTGTCCATCACAAAGACATATCCTTGCCGCAGCACGCGCTTCGATCGACAGAGAGCCGGGGAAGTGGAGCGAGACATACAGAAGATGATGATCCAGGATCAACTGCTGTTGGTTGGCTGGTATCACTCACATCCCAGGTTCCAGGCGGAACCCACACTGCGTGACTGCGACTCACAATTGGACTATCAGATTCGAATGCGCGGTGCCAGCGATCTCACCTATACGCCCTGCGTCTCTCTTATTATATGTAAGTAAAAAGTAATGATTATCAAAAATTTTATGTTTTATATTAAAAGTTCAAGATAAATTGCTAAATTCGGAAAAATAATTTATTTTTGCAGCCCCTTACTATGATGAGAATCCCACGCTGGAGTCGGTGGTTAAGTGCATTTGGATCGTGCCGCCCAACGAAAACAGGCAATCTATGGAGTACGGCAGGCCCATGCTGATGCAGTATTCGGTGCTACCGGACAAGGAGATACCCGAGGAGGTGCGCTCCGAGATCCAGCTGTGCGTGGACTACTACTCGCAGTACCGGAGCGAGGTGGTCAAGTTCCGAAACATCTATAACAACGACGTGACCTACAACGAGAAGCTGAAGAACACGCTCTACCCGAAGTTTCCCTCCAAGCAAAGCGACAAGGCGCTGTGGAACTGGATCTGCGCTGTGCTGGATTGCGAGCAGGAAGATGACTTCATTCCACCCAAGACCATAAAAATCATTGACAATGACGAACTAGAAGTAAAGGAGGAAGACAAGCCTGTTGTTCTGATGGATCTTAGCAGCGATGTAAAGATTGCTCCACCCAAGGAGGAGCTGTTCAGTGAGTCGATAAGCGCATTGGAGGAGAGTGCGCGCAAGGCGGAGGAAGAATCTAACGCACAGGCTGAGCAGAAGGCCAGCGAGCTGAAGGTGATGTCGCTCCAGGAGCAGCTCTGCATGCCCTCCGGACTAAATATGAACCCAGTGCGAATGCTTTCGCCTCTTGCCACTCCTAACCCCACGAGTCATCCGCCAGGACTGCCTAATTTGGTAGCTCCAACTTTGCCGGCAGCCACCAGTCAGCTGCTTCCACCGCAAATGCCCGCAGCTACCGCACCACCAGTCATCCCACCAATTGTAACGACATCGGCCCTGACCACCGCTCTGAGTGCCTCGCCGAGGGACAGTCCCATTACTATCCAGTCGAACTCCGCCAGTCCAGCTAAGTTTGAAGTTCCGGTGAGGGCGTCACCATCGCCCGCGAAGTCGGACGCTTCGTCGCACGCCTCCACCTCCCGCACCCGTAACTCTCCGGCGCCCAGTCCGGGCAAGTTCAGCGTCAGCGATATTGCTCGAAATAGTCCCAGCATTACGCCTAATAAGTATGAGGCGGCCGCCGCTGCTTTGGTCCCTCCAGCGGCCGCTTGCCTACCCACGGCCAACGATCTGATGGCCGCCAGTTTGGCTCAGCTGGCGGGACAACTTCCTCCGAACTTTCTTCAAGGCGACCTGGCTGCTCTCTTCCAGCAGCAGCGTAAGGATTACGGCAGTTCCTCCCTTAATCAGCTGGCAGCGGCCGCAGCCAAGGTGGGGGGCTCCAAACAAAGCAATGCCACCGCTTCCTCCGGCTTAAGCGATCCCAATGTGGCAGCCGCTGTGGCCGCCTACTCGAATAGTTTCAATATGCCGCTGCCAACGGGAGTAGGAATTGGAGGAAGTGGCAACAATAACGCCCACAGCAGCAGCAAGTCTAAATCGGAGCGATCATCGAAGTCGTCGTCCTCTTCTTCCTCCTCCAACTCCAGCTCAACCTCCAATTCGTATAAAACGAAGCTGATGAAGGAGCTGGACGAATTAAAAAATGATCCTCTTAAGATGAGCGAGCTTATCCGTTCTCCGGAATATGCTGCTCTGCTCCTTCAGCAAGCTGAAGCGCTGGGAGCCACTACCCTTGGCACTCTGGGTTTTGGATCCGACTACAGCTATCTGACAGGAGCGGGACTGGGAGTGCCCACTGCAAATGCTTTGACTGGTAGTCAACCCTCAAATTCATCATCTAGCAAGTCTTCGAAATCTTCGAATGCTGCAGCGGCGGCAGCTGCTCTCAGTGCCGATTACAACAACCTAATCCAGGCATCGAAGCTACTCGGCTACGACTCCTACATGCAGCAAAGCAAGCAGAGCAACGACCTCAATGCGTTCCTCCAGCAGCAGATGGCGGCAGTGGCCGCCGCTTCGATTCCACCGCCATCGCAGTCTGCCTCCAGTGGCAGTTCCAACAGCAGTTCATCCAAGAAGCAGCAACAGCAGCAGCAACAGTTGCAGCAGCAACATCAGCAACAACAGCAGCAGCAACAACAGCAGGCGGCTGCGCAGGCGGATTACACGGCACTATTGCAGACCTACACCAAGTTGTTTGATCCCAACAACCAGTTCGCGGCGGCGATGTCCTCCAACAAGCACATGGCAGGAGCACACAATGAGCTCTCCGCTCTCCTGTCCTCCGGAGTGGGCGTGTCAGGAGGTTCGAGTGGAGGTGGATCGAAGCAAAAGCAGAAGGACATACAGAGCGATATGCTGAATCAGCTGCTGCAGCTGGAGAAGCAAGACTCGGAGATCAAGGCGCTTTTGTATCGTCAAAATAAAGCTGCGGCTGATTTGGACGCCCTGTTTGCCACGCCCTCGGGAGCTGTGGTGGGAGCTGGATCCTCAGCGAATGCCATGAAGTCGGGAAGCTCCTCAGGCAATTCTGGGGTTTCCGGTATTTCCTCACCCTCTTCCCTATCCAATCAAGCCGCTTACTATAATGCGTTGGCGCAGGAAAAGATGCAAGACTATGCTGCCTTCTTTCAGCAGCAGCATGGCAAATATGGCATACCTGATCCACTGTCTAAAACCACACTAGCGGCAAATAACATGTTCATGACTCCGTCGGCTTTGTTCAAGATTCAGCAGGAATCGCTGTCGGCCATGATGATGAAGCCACCCAAGTCCACGACGCCTTCATCGGCGCGCACACGCGAGTCTTCGGCCTCGCCAGCTTTGGAGCGACTGACGCCCACCAAGTCGGCTAACAGTGGTGGAGGCGGCGGGGGAGGCAGCAGCAGCGGCATCAACTCAAACTCGGGCGGCAAGTACAACTTCAGTGCCGTGGACCTGGCCATCTCGAGTGTGCCCTCGAACACACCCTCGCCGGCGCCCTCCGACGGAAGCAGCAGTTCTTCGCATCGACGTCCCTCGCCGGACCTTAGCCGCCTCTACGGAGAGCTGGCACCACCTGGAGCGCTCCTCGGCAGCGGTGGAGTGCCCAAGAAGCGCATGGAGTTCGCCTCGGTGGCAGATCTGGCTGCACCGCCGCCGGCCAAGATGCCCAAAAACAGCATGGGCGATGACATCCTGAACCTGTCGCACGACTAGAAAAGCTGAAATGGAATCCTTGCCAGCGCAATCGCAATCGCAGTCGCAGTATTTCCCCAACAGTATATATTCCCATACTTAATGCCGCGTAGCATCCATTAACATACCAGTGTCCGTCATTTTAATCGCCCAATCAGTATCTCTCGGGACAAATATTTTATTTTAATTCCTTCTTATTACTTATTTAAGTCGAATTCTTGCTAAGTGTAAAGTTCAGAGATCAGAATTATGAATCTGATCACCAGCAATTTACAAACAATTATTTTTGAATACTTATTTTTCAATTATGTTCTAGAACCCAGATATGCCGTGCATATCGAAACACAATCAATACGATCTGTAAAGATTTTTCAGACCTACGAGTGAATCTCCGCTTTTACTCACCTTACGAGCGCTGAATGTCCTTAAACGTTTAATTTAATGAACTCGTACTAATTTAGGTTTAATTACCGCATAAAGTACTTTAAGTATTTTAATATACAGACAGCGCACAACACATCAACTGTATTGTATTGCCTACCGCATTAACTATAACTTTGAATCTTTGCCGCAATAAATTAAACGACTAGTTACTTAGTTTATGAAAATGTGTTTTCTTGTTATTTCAGTGATATATTTTTTCAGTTGGAGCTAACAATTTAAAATAACCGAAATAGGAAACGGATTAGCAGAAAATGGTCCTTCAAGAAGTTCTTATTTTTGTAGAGAATAATTTTGTACAGGGGTAATTTATTATGGATAATTCAAAAAAAATATTTATAAGTTAATTATTAGACTATATTCGTTAATTACTAGGTTATATTTTTATTTCAAATTTCTTTGTTTTTCCCAACTGAATTTGTAATAACAGTACTATTGTGACCCTGTTAGATAACGTAGTGTGAAGATATTAAAATAGGCATGCCCCTGAGTTAAACCAGTAAAGCCGCTATGCTAAGTAAAACACGTATGATTCTCAGTTGTTGAAGTGCTGAGATTAAGTTGGTAACAAAATCAAAACAATCCACACGCATAAACAACTGGGGGCAGGTGTTTACCTCTCGTATCATTCGGCAGATTTTAGGGGGCTGGCTTTTTCTCGGAGACTAGTTTCTCCGGCCAGTATTCAAAACATCTGCTATCTAGAGCTAGAGAACAAGTGGCCTGACTGGATCGAGCATATATAAATAGGGGTCGCCTATGATTGGCAAACTTCAGTTATACTTTTAAACGCCGGAGGATCAGACATGTCGCAATATAAGGTAATCGTTTGGTTAACAAGTGTGTCAGATCAATTTATCTAGAAGTGTATTGAACTTATCCAAAGTTGTAAGACACATTTATAACAACTAAAATCGGAGTAGTGAATTGGTGAATTAGTGAATTAATTTAAGTGTTATGAGAATACAAATAATTCTGCGATTAAGAACACCAGCTTATGTAAAAAGTTTTTTGGCACTCCAAGTTATAATACGTATACTGGTATTTATCATGATTTTGTGTTCTTAATTTGTTAATTTCCATAAAATATAAAGCAATGAGTTGGCAAAGATATATCTCATTTTTTTCCGATTCAAGTTTTTCGGGTTGTATTCGCGCGTGCCTTTTTCAAATCTACATTGTGGATGTATAAAACAAGCTTACGACTTGAATATTTTATAATATTATGCCGGTTTATTTGGTGCACTGTTTGTTGTTATTTATACAACGAGAATTTCTATTTTGGTTCTTTTTGCATAAATAAATATGCTATCTGCTTTCTCGGTTAAAGCATCTTTAAAGCTCCAATTATCTATATGTTTATATGTTTGCTTTTATAAAACTTATCTAAGCTAAGAAAAATTGTGTTGGTCTCTGTACAGAAAAATAGAGATAGTAGAAAATGTTTTGTTTTTCGTTTTAATTTTAAATAAGTTCAAAAGTTTTTTATAATTTTTTTATTTAGTACCTCTCGGGTTTCGGGTCGCACTTCTCCTCCGAGGACGAGCGGTATCCCAACTCCTTGCCTGTTGGCCAGAACTCGCCTCAGGTGTGCCCCTATAAGCTCTACGCCGAGCAGCTCTCGGGAAGTGCCTTCACAGCTCCAAGAACGGAAAATGTGCGCACCTGGTTGTACAGGAAGTTGCCCTCAGCTGTGCACCTTCCATTCCAGCCCTTCGAAGGAGCAAAGTACTTTAGGCAGAACTGGGATGAACAACCACCAAATCCCAATCAGGTGAATATTATATTGCAAAATCTATATTTGAAAGGAATTCATCATCAAATTCTTTGGATAGCTTCGTTGGAAACCGTTTGATCTGCCACCAAAGAATGGGAAAACGGTAGACTTTGTGGAAGGTTTGCATACGGTTTGTGGAGCTGGCGATCCCAGATCTCGTCATGGTCTTGCCATACACATCTACTCTTGCAATGTCTCCATGGATAACTCTGCTTTTTACAACAGCGATGGGGATTTCTTAATTGGTACAAATAGTTTTCATTATCAGATGAACCAAGCATACTCATATTTTTATTTAGTTCCACAGCAAGGTGTTTTGGATATAACCACTGAGTTCGGAAGGATGGCCGTGGCTCCTAATGAAATCTGCGTTATACCCCAAGGTATACGATTTGCTGTTAATGTGGATTCCCCTTCCAGGTAAGAGCAATAAAATTAATATTTATATGAACGTGGATCGGTTAAAAATATTCAAAATCTCATTTTCAGGGGTTATATCCTGGAGGTCTATGATGGTCACTTTGTTTTACCGGATTTGGGTCCCATCGGTGGTAATGGTTTAGCTAATCCCAGAGACTTCGAAACACCTGTGGCCTGGTTCGACGATCAAGACAAGAAGGGTAATTAACAGCACCCAATAAATCTGAAATTGTATAATATAATTAAATGTGTACCATTCCCCTAAAGACTTCCAGGTAATATCGAAATTCCAGGGTAGCCTCTTTGTGGCCAAACAAAACCACAGCGTCTTCGATGTGGTTGCTTGGCATGGCAACTATGTGCCCTTCAAATACGATCTGTCTAAGTTTATGGTAATCAACTCAGTGAGCTTTGATCACTGCGACCCCAGCATTTTCACCGTGCTGACCTGTCCGAGTTTGAGGGCTGGAACAGCCATAGCGGACTTTGTGATATTCCCACCCCGCTGGTCCGTACAGGAGCACACCTTCCGTCCACCCTATTATCATAGTAAGTTACCTTAAAGATTAAAGTATCATTTCATGTCCATGTCTATTATGCCTATTTATTAGGAAACTGCATGAGCGAGTTCATGGGTCTGATTCTGGGCAAGTATGAGGCCAAGGAGGATGGCTTTGCTGCCGGAGGGGCGACACTGCATTCGATTATGACCCCACATGGTCCGGATGTCAAGTGCTTTGAAGGTGCCTCGAATGCAAAGTTGGTGCCTGAGCGCGTGGCTGAGGGAACACAGGTATGTCATAACAAAGGTAATCTTAAATATGGCAACAAATTTATATTTTAATTTTTGTTTAAAGGCCTTCATGTTTGAATCCTCTCTGAGTTTAGCCGTGACCAAATGGGGCGAGGAAACCTGTCAAAAGCTGGATGCAGCATACTATGAGTGCTGGCAAGCCCTGAAGAACAATTTTCAAATTACTAAAAACTAAAATTTTACACAAAAGTGACAATAATAAAAGGACATGTAACTTCATAGGTAAATGTTTGTATTTGAAGTATTCTTTACCTACGGCACATCATTTTAATTCTATTGACTAACTGAATTCCTATACTTGATTTTTTTATAAAATAAGTAAATTAAATGCAAATGGACGGACAAACTGGACTTTCATGGAAGTGTTCCATTAATTTGACCTTTTAAATTTATACAGTTAATAACTAATGCAGATTATTAGATTATTATATTTTTAAACAAAAAACATATTATCAAATTGAGTTCAGTTAGCCATTAGAATTTAAGAGGACTGTACAACACACATACATTAATGGACGCCAGTAAATAGTTCTAGCTTGAGTGAGTGAGTAGTGAATACATCTCAAATGTCACTGAACAAATGTCTTAGATATAACAAATTGAAATACTTATAGTCTAAATGTGATGCTTGGAGCAGATCGAGGACTTCGATTGCTGAACACTTGGCTGCTGTTTAACCGGCAAATGCATAATTGATTGCAGTTGACCTGCGTCGGCTCACTTATCTTCGGAAACTCTGAAGTGACATGGGAATTGGTCACATTGTCGTCTGATCGGCGGCTATATAAACACTTGGTGTCACACTTGCAGGATCCCAAACTGTAGTTATTCTGAACTGGTTTGCAATATTGGTGGAGTAAGAGCTCCATACTTTCCCTTCCCGCGGAACAGTAGCTATCCAGAGTATCCACAGTACTAATAAGATCCGGTGTAAGCTCGGATTGGTGACGATTTGTCAGCCAATAAGTTCGCATGTCGCCCTTTCCCTAAATCAAAGATTATTTTTATTATCTATCGAATAATATTTGAAAATAAAACCCACCTTTATACTGGTCAGACCCCTTTCTATGCAGACATAGCTACCAATTAACTGCAGAAGTTGGTAGGTAGCCTCGGATATGTGGATCTTCATGGAATCGCCAGTGCTCTCCATCCTGGATGCTGTGTTCACAGTGTCTCCGAATAGACAATATCTGGGCATCTGAGATTTAGTTAAGTATATGAACATAACATCAGGGACCATAAATAAAAACTATCACAATTTAATGATTATTTTCTGAGTTCTGAGCTCAAAATATAGTTATTATTATTCTGAGCGAATACAAAATTACTCTTTTCGATATAAAACCCTATAAATTATATAAAAAAGCCCAAATCGTATAAATCACTGTACCTTTTGTCCCACAACTCCTGCTGCACATGGACCCGAGTGAACTCCAATACGAAGCTGAACAGTCTCAGTGGGTTTGTGCCGGATTTTGAGATTTCCCACGGTCTCTAAGAGATGGAGAGCTAAAGAGGCTATCTCCCCTGCATGTCGATTTCCATTCTGCAGTGGTAATCCAGATACAACCATATACGCATCTCCGATTGTCTCAACCTTAAACAAAGATTGTCTTTTAAAATATTTGCTATTGTTTGTTAGTACCTTTATTAACCTTATAGACATCGTAATTGGATATGATCGAGTCGCAGCAGGTGTACCAGTCGTTCAGCATTTCTACCACCTCAAATGGTGTGCTGGTAGTGCAGAGTTCAGTGAATCCCACAATGTCACTAAATAATATTGTTACACAGTCAAAGCACTCTGCCTCTACAGGATCCCCTCGCTTTAGGAGCTCAGCTACAGGTCTTTAAGAGATTAGTTTTTAAATTGTATTTTCATTGGTTTATGAGAACTAATCCACATTTACCTAGGCAGCATCTGGTAAAGAAGCATGTCTGTTTTCTTTTTCTCTTCGTATAGTAAATTAGTTCGTTCCTGAACTAGTCCCTCAAGATTGTAGGCATATTTTTCCATTATCGATAGCATGTTGTCAAATATATTGGGTTTTCTGGATTGGGTTAAAGAAAGTAAAAATAGTCAAAAGTTAAATTAAAATAAACCTCAATGTCAAGAATTTCTTTAAAGATTGCCATTGTATTCAACAATACGTTTTTGAAAAATCCACAAAAATAACTATTTAATGTTCGTTACTTACAAGCCAGCCTGGAGTTCCTTCAGATGCATGCGGACCAGTCTGATGTCGGGCCTGGCCTCCGGATCTTCGTCCCAGCACTGACAAAGACACTTACGGATGTAGTCCGGTATGTCCAGGTGAGTGTGGGTCAGAGCCGGACGAAATACGCCGTGCTGCAGCAGTTCCGGGCACTTGACAAACTGAATAATTTCTGCAAAAATATATATTTATTTAAAATATTGGTTTCGATAAAATGGAGATATTTGTTTAAGTGGGGTGATTATGCCTTTGAGCAGTACTCCCAAAGCTTAAAATTGATTACGGTCTAAATTCGATGGACCCTGTAACTCAAAAAATTTATAAGCCGATTTTTAAAATTTTTTTACTGCATGAATCGAGGCACTTCTAATGATTTTTTAATGATAATTGTCTAAATTTAATAATAAAAAAAACTATTTAAAAATAGTTAAGTGAAACAACATATTATTTTGTTTCCTAAATCATATAATATTAGTAACATAATTATTAATTTTGCAAGTATCTACATGTACAAATGAAAAAAAAAGTTTAATAAACCATGTAAAGTTTCCTAATTGATTAAATGCCACCACTCACCCTCTTTTGAGTAGGCCGTATCCCCCCAAGGACCCTTGCGGCCAATCATCTCGTAGAGGAGAATCCCAAAGGAGTAGACGTCTCCCTTCTGGGAACCGCGTGCAGGTCGGTAGGCATCCCTCAAAAGCTCTGGCGCCATGCAGAGGGCACGTTTCAGTTCTAGTTCACTCCTGCAAATAGACGTGATTTTTATCATCGTACAAAGTTCGTTGACTTATTTGCATAGTATGAACAGATTTCTTATTTTAGAAATACCTTATACTAAAAATGCAACATTAAATAAATAATAAGATCATTATGGCTTTACTTGTTGGGTTCTTCTTGGCCCGCATTCAGTTCGTGGAGTCCAAAGTCAGAGATTTGGCAAACCCAGCGGGAGTCGATGAGGCAGTTGCTGGATCGCAGATTGCCGTGGGATATTATCTCGGAGTCGTGCAGGTAGATCATGCCCTTCAGGATGTCGGAGACCAGAGAAGAGACAAACATGTGGTCCAGGTGCAAGTCCTCATTGGCCAGCACGTCCTCCAGACTGCCTCTAGCACAATACGTGGTAAAGATGATCACGGACCCGTGATCTGTGGAAGCCCCAATGAAGTTGATAATGTTCTCATGCCGAACCTTTAAGAAAATCATATAGCTTAACTGTATTTTATTTAACTTTTATGGCTTACCTCTCGCATCAGTTTTAGTTCCTTGCGAATGGATCGGGTAATGTCCACGCTCTTCTTGTGAATCTTTTTCATGGCCACAATATTGCCACGAAAAAGAGCTAACCAATGGGGAGTATGTAATAAAAATTTATAAGCGACATTATTGCTTAATATATTTGTACCTTTGTATACGTTACCTATATTTGTAAAGGACCTCTTGTTGGGTTCTCCAACCACTAAAATGCTTTGCCGGCATATCTGGAACTATAATAATGAGTTATTTTCATTATTATAATTAGTTAATGCTTCACTAATTTATTTTATTTGATTTTCTAAAAGGGATACCTACAATATTCTTATTACTGGGGTTGTTGTATTCGCCGAGATTGATGACGGTAACTTCTTTCATGTCCACTTTCCACAAAAGTCCTGCCAGTGTCTGTTCATAGCGGTAGTGCCTTAAACAAAATATTCGAAATTATTATTAATATTTAAAAACCCATGTAGTTTCACAAAAAATAAAATCCAGTTTTTTTACTAGTTAAATATGCACATTTAGCCTTACTGAGTTTAACCCCATTATTCTCGAAACACTTTTTGGAAACCGGTGGACATTCTTCTAATTTAAAACACACATTAATATTTACTAACAGAAAGGAAGAATGTTTAGTTTGATTTAAATTAAAAAACGGGAACAATTTGGGCAACAAATTCTTCTGCAATTACTTTTAAAATAAAGCAACCGAAATTTACACTATATAATTAAAAAATAATCTCTATCAGCCATGTTTATCATGTCTATCATGTTTATAGGATGAGTGCATTTGTTTCGCTCTTCTCTAAAGAAATCTTAGCTTAGGAGTTGTGTAGTGTTAGAAGTTAAAAGAGTTAGAAAAATCATTGAAACTAATTATGTTTTGTACCCTTAAGCCTATTTAAAAATGAATCATACTTGATCAGCAGAGCGATGGCCACCACGACGACGAGGGCACTTAATGGACCCGTTACCAGATATCGCCAATCTAGTTTCTTTCGAGGACACAGTTCGCCATGAAAACCACAGAGGGGTTCAGCAAGCGGAGGACGCCCATTTAGCCACTGGATGGGTCTATCACTCTTTATGTAGCGGAACTCCTTTGGATGATTCAAATAAATTTCAGTACTATAATTTTAAATGCTTATAATGAACAAACCGGTAATAGGGAGTGCTTGTTGTATGCAAAAAACCCAACTGGCTGCATGGACATTTTGGCCAGAGATCCGCCCGAGGTTCCACTGCCGACGTCGTTTTGCAGAGTTATCACTGTGTAATTCCCCTCAGCATCGCCATTAGAGTCTATGTAAACCTATGTAAGTACAGAATTAAATATACTTTTTTATGAAGCTACGAACATAATATAAGTAAACCTCATATATATTTATATCACCACGTTTTACATATTTTGAACTATGTACTCACATCAAATCCTTGTATTGAATGATAGGACCTATTGAAAATATGACTCATTACCAAATTTCCATCGTATATATCACCGCCCTGTTTTAAAACTTCCGAAATGGCTCGAACATAGATCATAACACTATCGTAAAGATGTAGACCATATATGGGCACCTTAACAATAAAAACATCGATAAAATTAATAATGTAATTAGCCTTCTATAAAATAAAATAAAAAATTAATTTAAAAATAACTGAGACCTTTTTAATAATCTCAGATTTTCCTACCGATATGTTGTCAAAAACACGTTGATGATATGGCACCAGAAATGGAGTCTTTCGAGCATAATCTTTTATTTTCGAACAAATGTCGCTGCAAACATAAATTTATAAAAATAGATAAACTGTTATATAAAATATAATTAAAATTTTTTAATTTTCATGCAAATGATTAACGTGAATTAAATTGATTTTTTGTAAGGGAATATCGCTTTTTAATTTATTTTGTGATCGTAATAGTTTTTAAAAATAATGAACATATGTAATTAAAACAAATTTAGGTTCTTTTAAAAAACAATTTTATATGTCTCCTCATAAGACGTTGAAGACATGCCGAAAACTACACTCACAATATTAAATAAAATATTAATTTCTAAATTTTGGAACTAACGCCTTTGGTCCAAAAAAAAAAAATAATGTTCTTAAAATTGTTAAATTGAATTTAACTTGACAATATCAAGTATCTTGACAAAATCAAGTAAGGACGAGAGACGTTAACCTTGACTTTAACAATAATTTTCATTTTAATTTAATTTTTCGGTTAAAAGGCGATATTTATATTTAAAGTACAATAAAAATAAGAACAGAATTAAAAAAAACAAAGCTGATTAGCCATGTAAAAATGTAAAGATAATTTTTCTAGATTTTAAGGAGTGTAAGCACTACTTTTACCAAATGAAAAAATCCAAGTGATCTTGGAAAATCAAGTTCCTAAAGAAAGATTAGAAAGACGCAACAAAAATACGCACAGTTAGATAACTAAGAGTCAGATAAATTACCGAATATGGGGGTTTTGTGGATATGTCATGCTTATTTTTACAACTGAACGAAATGAGATTTTGTCCAGTGATTTGCTCTTTTCTTTTCTAATATAAGGATCTAAATAATCTGGAATAGATGGTGCATGCATTAGAACTCTATCCCGGACCGCCGATCCGCACAATGCACTTACTACGTTCCATAATGTTAACCCTCCGGTTGGAATCGTAGATCTCGTCGTCCACGGAAACCACGATGTAGTCCCCGCTCTCCAGGAGCCGCCGATTCTGGAGGCCTCGCACAAAGTCCACCATGGCGATGTGCTCCCCAATGAACACATAAACTGTTGGGTGTTGGGGGTACGATTAAAACCGGTAATTCAATTTTCTTCAGTGCAATTTGCAATTCAAATAAAATTTGAAACCTGTGTTTCAATATTATACAGTTCAATTTACAATTAAAATAAAGTTTGTATAGTTTATTTTAGTAGGATGTAATTATTTAATTGAAATTCATGCAATGAGGTAATATTGTATCCTTAACGGTAAGATTATAGTTCAATTGTATCTTTTTTCAATAAATTTTAAAATGTTGAGTACATTACTAGTTATGTCCAATGATTGCTTTAAAACTATAAATATTTTTTTTTATTGAAATAGTCCTACACCAAACTTTACTTTATTTTCGTACATCATACAACATCAATCCTTACTGCGAGTTGTTGAATATGTTTCTTCGATAATTTTATCGATCTGTGAAAGGGTTTTTGTGGTTGGTATATAGTCGGAGATATGTTTGAAGTGACTGATGGTGAAGTTTCTTGCTTCCGCCAGTTCCTGTTGTGCAAAGTCTCAAATAAGTTTCTAAAAATCAGGCCGACGACTCACCTGAATGGCCCGAGCAACATCTGAGCCCCAAATGGGCTTTGAGCTGACAACTATGGCGAATTTATTCCAATGAAAGGCGTTTAGTAGACTAATTATACTTTTCGAGACCTTTTAATATAATATTGTAATGCAATTTGTTAGAAAATATGTCATCCCACTGTCAATTACTAGAAATTACCTTGGAGGCCGGAGCCAATGTTCGTGCAAAGGTGTGAAACGTACTTTTGTTGGAGACAATTGAGTCGGAACATTTCTACAAAGCAAACAAAACATTAACAAATGGTTTTAAAACTTCAAATAAGTTAGACTTATATTGTGAAGTTTATTTCTACATTCACAAGCAATTGCCGAACGAGGAAAAAACAAAATAAAGTTTTGTGTTTTATTCTTTCAACAATAGAATTTATCTGTGGTTGACATTTTGCCACCAGAGTTCATTTCGCTTTTTATGTCAATGTGCTAATAAATCGGGACTAAAGCCCCAAGGCAGAAGAAAAGTCTTTAAACTTTAACAAAATGGTCTGTCATATGTGAAGCCAAGGTATTCAACTCTTGAACTGGACCCTGGCGACCCAGATTTGAGTAATGGGTCTACTCACGAAGGAAAGCATCGGTGTGTTCCAAGCGGAGGCCAGAAGCGCCTCTGTGGTGCAGCTCTCATCCGGACCGATGAACGCGGTCACGCCCGATTCACGCATCTGTGTCATCGCCCTGAAACGTTACCCAGACCGGGTCAATTTCGCAGGCAAGGATGCAGGAGCAATTTAATTTTGGAGTAATTTAATGATTTACCTAAGGGGCTTTACCCGGTAGGCGCTCATTTTGTGGCCAATGTCGACCGGTTTAAAGGCCAACTTCTTGCCCGGCAACAGGTACGGATTTTTGTTCACATCCTCGATGGCCAGCGGCAGTCCGCCCAGCGTCACCTAATAAAAAGTAAACCAAATTAATGTCAGTAATGAGTAGTGGCTGGTTACGATGGAAACATGCTTCTTAAATGAGCTCCCAGTTGTGCAATGCTACTTAATTTATGCATGTTGTCCCATTGTTAAAGGACCAAGGGAGGGAAAACATAAGCAATGCAAGACTACTAATATTTTCACTTGGCTGCATCTTTGTCGGTGGGGGATAATTTAAGAATTTCTCGTTATAAATTTCTGTAATACAAAGAAAATCAGTTTCAGGCGCTGACAACTTACTTGATATATATTACAAAAAAAAAACTTTTCTTGACTACGGAAACTTGAAAATTTATACATATCAAACTAAAAAACCTCTTAACAGGGTAAAGAACTTGTGACGTCCATACATTTAACATACAAAATATCTAATCTCATATTTTTTGACATTTTACGTTAGACAATAACATGTATATTTTTTGCCTAATAAAAACCTTTTGGGAAATAATGTTTTTGGGAACATACAATTTTAAATTTAGGAATTTAATATATATTACGAGTGTACTTCTTTATATAACATATTTGCTTGATGTAGCCATCACACGGGCACAACTATCATTTCAAAGCCGAGTAGTTCGTTGATCCCCTGGGCATAGGCCCGCAATTCGTGATTCCTGCTTCCAATGTGCCGGGCACCCAGCATCCGTAGGTTGAGTTTCACAGCTGCAACGAGGCTGGTGACGGCCAGGATCAGCAGGTTGCTCTAGAAAAGGATCGACAGGATCATGAACAGCAGAAAGTGGTCGGCCTCCAGGCAGGATTCCTTGCCCAGGCACTCCCACAGGTGGGCTGGAAAAAGGCTGAGTCCCTGGACGACGTTCAAGCACCAGGGTAGGAGCATCACGGGACTGCACTGCTGCCACACGGACAGAGCAGCCATCCGGAGCCTGGAGAGGAAGCCCCCGAGGGGTCCCTTGGTGCGGAGGTAGATGAGACCGTACCCGTAGAACTGGGCACCCATGGCGAATCCGGAGAGCAATGGACTGCAGGCCAGCTGACTCAGCTTGCCCACTAGGTAAACTCGGGTCAGAGGTCGCTGAAGCTCCGGCGATGGGTCAACTTGGATTCTAACCTCCAACATAGACAGCATCAAAGTCAATTGCAGCATGATGAATACGCAGAGGCAGCGATGCGAACGTATAAAGTTGGGAATATAATCACGCATAATGTTAGCGTCCAAAATTACAAAAATTTTTATTTTTCAAATGGACTAAGCCAGACAGTCAACGAAACTGTTTACAAAAAAAGCTAACTTGGAGCAGAAGTTTTTTTGTAATTTAAACTCATGTTCTTCATGTTTTGGCCATAATTATTATGATAGAGATCAAAATATAAATTTTTTTATTAATAATTATAATAATAATTTATTTGTTTCTTCGGCATAGACTTTAAGTAGACCTAAGTAATTTAGACCCAACCTCATCAATAAGGAGGCATTCTAAAATGAATGATTATTTAAAGAAGTAAATCTAAGTCAGGAACAAGACGTTTCAAAATCAAAAAAAAAACTAACTAACTAATTTAAGACAAAATCAGTCTTACATCATAAATGTTGGTCCGTTTTTTCCTAGCTCTAAGTTTTCTAATCTAATCTAGGTTTATTTGGCCATACCATTCGGATAAGGTCGACTGTGGATGCTAAATATGAATAAACCATAATGAACTAATTATTTCTCTTTGAATAAACAGTATCAAAAACCCCTCCTCTTATCACAGTATTTGGTTTAGTAAATTCAATTAAAAAGGTAGTGAGTCAGAGGAAAAAACCACTAATGCAATTAAAATACTGATTTATTTGTGGTTTTCGCCAGTCAATTCCAATGGAAACAAATTAAAATATTAAATTCGAATTGACCCTCAAATTATGGTTTTTAATGGCTGATTGCGCAAATAACCAGACCATAAAATTGTGATTCATTTAATAGATGTGGCACCAATAATAAAATTTAGAAGTTTATTAATGTTATTAGTTCATAATGTATATTAAAAAACCATTTAAATTTATATTTAATTTGAAGAACTTGCAGTGAATGTATAAGGGCGGAGTCTTTCCTAATTGTACACATAAGCTTCTTTCATCTCCCACAAAAAAAATTTAAAAGTAATTAAGGCCATTGTTTTTTCACTCACAAATTTTCCAATTAATCATATCATAATCACAAGTCTACATATTTCTCTTAAGCAGCGTGGCACGTGAATTTTAAAGGTCATGCTAAGAGTTTGACAGAAAATTAAAATGGTTAGGCCACTTGTGACAGTCATTATTGAAATTTAGGTAGATTTCGTAATTATTAGGGTAATAAATTAACTTCCATTTATTTTTCGCCTTAAAGTCATATTTTGGTTAAACATTTGGATTTACAGACCAGTAGTAAGCTATTAAACGGAAATCGAATTTAAAAATACTTTGTTTAATGTCGTATTCATTCCATGAATTAAAGCTATTGCCATTTGAGACGAAATTAGCTGACGTTATTAGCAAATTAATACTTTAGTTTTTAAATTGTCAGATAGAAACACAATGCGTGACGTCAGTTTTTTTTTATCAATTCCTAATCTTAAGTAAATAAAGTATTTCTTTCAACATCCTTGTAATATATAGCTGTTATTTAATAACAATAAATGTACATATGCACATATGTAGTTAGTGCTTCTAGGTCACTTTTAAGCGCGGCTTAGAAAAATAACATGAACGCATTCCAATTAAGGACGAAGCTGTCATAGTAACTGTGAACCATTGTTGAGGTGAGGTTTAAGCTTAAGGAAGTTTGCAAACAAAGTAGAAATGTAAGAATTATTCCGTTTTTAAATATTCACATCCTTTAAGCTTTTATACAGAAATATACTTTTTTGTAACAGGATGCTGATTTTAGATGAGGAAAAAGGGTAGGAAAAAGCATAGAGCTACCCACACAAAAACCAAAGAGGATTTGTTTCTTTAGTTTCTTGGCTTTGAAATTGTAGCCAGTACGCTACATAATATTTCGGGAGTTGAATTTTCAGCATTAATTAATTACGACAAATATTTTAAACGGAGTAATATAAGTTAATCTAGCTTAAAGTTTCTCCTATTTTTTAAAGCCTATACTTCTTTACCAATTAAAGAATAATTATAAATGAATTGAAAGCCTGGCAGAGAAAATGTATTTCATCATCTTAAGTTTATTTAATGGTGCCCAAAAGAATTAAAGCTGTTTTTACGACCAACAATTAAGAACTCTCTTACTCCCGAATGTTTATCTTTCTAAAAATAAATTAAAAGCTTCGCCGTAATGATTTTGGTATAAATTAATTTGAGAAACAACTCTGTAAAAAGAAAACATCACTTTCTTTCCTTAAAAAAAACAATTAAGAATATTACAGATTAATATTTATTTTTCCAGTGAAGTCCATCGTTTGTCGTTTTAATGAAATAAAAGGACATTTAAGAAACCACGAGCTTCCACTAAGGAAAAACATTAATTTACGAGAAAAACAAATAAGAGAAAATAAATAATAGTCGAGATAAACTGACCCACGGCCAACATGCGTTTACAGATAAATATCAAAGGCTTTAATTAAAATCCGCTTTGAGATTTTTAACATATTTTGGTTTCTTTGCCGAAGTAGCATAAGTGTGCATAAAGTAAAAAATTTTAATAAAACTTATCACCCCCATAAAAAGGATTTGGAAACCCTTGTCAGCTTACAGAAAACTGAATATATTTTTATGATCCGTATTTATTTATGTATATCTCGCAAGCCCAAAAAATGTCGAAATATTGGGAGTCCTTTGGCTTTGGTCAATTTATGATGCAGAGAAGGACTTTTGATGGGTTTGCTTTTAAGCTTTCTATTTCGTGCAGATAAATTTGGGCCATCATAAAAAATTTGGCAACTACTATCCGCCTTTTCCGGGAACCAATTAAATTCAGAAAAAATGCATGCATTTATCTCTTTTTTCTATCACAGACGAGATGAGCGTTGTCAATCCCCTTTCAAAAATATCTGCAAATCAAAACAAGATGGAAAAGCTGTTGGGAAAATAGCCCCAAGCAAAAATACACTGCTGTTACTTTATGTAAAACTTCAATTTAGTACTTATATTTTATGTTTCTTTTAAAGTGTTAATTTTTTTAATTTAACTAAATTTTGGCTTACTTAATATATATTTTTTAATGATCTATAAACATTGGAATTATTTTATTTACTTTAAAAACAATATGAATAGAAACGTGGCCATCATTGTTAGAGTATTGCGGTGAAATGGCTCAAGGGACACATGATGTGTTTGATTGGGGCAGCACAATCGTCAATCATTATGCTGAGCTATAAATTTCATGATATTTTTGGGACAGGTTGCGTTGACTTGTGGCCCAAAACGAGATTGGCATTTGAATTGCAAATGTGACAGATTGATGTTTTATTCATGAACATATATAATTAACGCAGGAATCAATTTAAAATAATTTTGGATAATTTTTGCGAAACTTTAGGCCGCGACCAGAGCTTCGCTTACTCACCCGCATCTGGGAGTATTCAGCCAGGAATCCAATATTTATCGTGTCCGACAGGCGACGCGTGGAGGCAGCTGCTCCGGAGGCCAAAGGATTGCTGCTGCTCCACTGACAGCTGAGAAGGACGAAGATGCAGGAGAGTGCAGCGGTGGAGGCGTAAAAGCGTGGCATCCTCAAAGGCAATAAAGTTTTATTTTCCACGAAACTGACACCGACACGGGCCACTGACAATTTGACAACCCGACTACCGAGCACCGACTGTGAAGTACTTAATGGTCGAGGATATTCACATGGTCCTGGGAGCTGCAGGTGCCCGAACGACGAACGGCAGTCATTTGTTTAGTCAAATCCCATTTCCTTTATCCCAACAGGTGTGCGTATATTTGAGTCCAAGTTCCAACTTGTTGCTCCGCTTTGCCGTATTACGTTCTGGCAATTCAACACGCCCGTAGTCTGACACAGACTGGATTCGTTTGGCAGTGGTCCTTCGCTTTTATAGTCTCCGTGCTTCGTGTCCTTCGGCGGGAATCGTTTCGGTTCCGGTTCGGGAGAGGGGCAGACCGAGTTTGGGGGCTGGGACGCGCCAAAATTAAGTGGTCTATGAATGACAAAATCAGCAGAGCCCGGGGATCAAAAACGGGACAAGTGGGCGGCCGGGTCAGCACGAGTATCACCGTCCGTGGGCATTTCGTCCATTGCCGTTGGTCAGTCGGACAGGATGCTAAGGACCTTGTTTATTTGTTCCTGTTGACGTCCAAAAATCATTTGTTTCAAATTTAGAGTGACCCCAATGATGACTTGCCAGACTTACAACGGAATCCATGATTGGGTCATGCCAGGTCGCTTAGATTCCCTCCTGTTGAACACATTATTTTCCTGTTCCTGATACCCATCCAATGACAATAATACCTTTGGACTGGCAGTCAATTATGGGAATAATCTTTTGTTTTTCCCTGGTTTTATTGCGTAACAGGCTTTAAGGAATCTACAACTAATGGTCTGGGAACATTGCTAAAGAAGTAGCTTGAGGTTCTTTTAAGGGGAAGTCTTTGTCTGGTTTTCAATATGGTCACATTCGGAAAAAAACCTTTCGTTCGATTACAAGGCGTGAAGGTGAATTGTGTTTCACAAAGTTTAATAAAACCTCAAAAAAATCGTTTAAGACCTAAGTATTTATATTTAAACATTTAAAACAGCGACTGTAAATAAAAGTAATTCTAATAGTCTTCTTTTGAAATTTACTTCAGTGATTTGTTTTACTTCGTTTACCGATTACCAATTATTACCAATTAAGCAATTATTTGTTTTTTATTTTTTTTTTGTTATTTTTTTAAATAAAATTGCAGAAGTCTTTTTGACACTAAAAATCTTAAATAACTCTCAGTGACCTTGCACTAATAACATTAAATTTTGTTTCTTCATGGAAAAGGACACCCTTTATTTAGGTGCATTGCAGTAATTCAAGTTCAAGGACAGCGAACCTCCAAATTTGGTGGCAATTTTAGAGCTTTTCAGCGTAATCCGAACTTAGCTTGCCACGAGGACTTTTAACCGGAAATCCAAATGCAAATGCTTTATTGTACACTTTGCCATGTACAACGCAGACTTCTAGGAAATAGATGTCTTGAATATTGTCATTACTTGGGTTGTACAATTATCTTCATGCTTTTGGTTTCGATTTCTAATTAAATTTCCGTAGGCTTTGCAAATGGCATCACATATCTTTTTATGTCATTTGCATAGAACCTGTCTCAAGTTTTAAATTTCAAGTGCCTCGTAAGAGGTAATTTGCAACTGAATTCCGATACTCATTGGAAGCGGTTCAATTAGTTCGACGGTAAGGTTCACAATCATAAGGCTATAAAAGATTTATTGCGTATATTTTAAATAAATATATTTTTGGGAAATTTTGTTTCTTCTATTATTTTGTA
This sequence comes from Drosophila kurseongensis, assembly GCA_018153305.1. NCBI lineage: Eukaryota > Metazoa > Arthropoda > Insecta > Diptera > Drosophilidae > Drosophila > Drosophila kurseongensis. Next base: position 8,965,513 of record JAECXX010000210.1, on the reverse strand, counting down.
GTCCTTAAGCTTTAAAAATGAGGTAAAAGGACTTGCTAAAATAGCACAATGCACTAATGAGAGGATTTTAATACAAGAATTGAAAAACTAAACTCTATTTGAAAATTTTAAAATTTAATTTAAATTTAATTTAAATTTATAACGTTGTACCGGAGTGTATCCAGTCAGCTATTCACCTAATATTTGGTCTAGAGTGTTGTAAAGGTCCATGTTCAATTTCAATGCTGGCTTACAATTTGATTCCATTTGAGCCGACACGTAAGCTGATTGAATTGAAAATTTAATTTTAACTTTTGTCGGAGTGACTCCAGTTCCCCGTTGCCCATGGTTGGATACTCCTTTGTGTGCCGGCCAGAGAAGGACGATTATGGGACCATAACGATTCATATTACTCTTTGAGCCGGTGTGTTTGCATATGACAATACATTTTGCAAGCGAGTTGGCGCTTCCTGTACCGTGAATTATGCATTGACAGAAACAGTTCCTTTCCTGCTAAAATGAAGGCAGGACATGCGGAAGCAGGCATTTTCACATTTATTTTAATATATTTGATACTACATTTTCCAGTCACATAAGTTTGTAATTATATTCAAAAGCCGATGTCACCTTAAATATCAAAAATAATTTGCACTTGTCACGATTTATTTAAATGTAAGCAGCTTTATAAAAGTAATTTATTTTATTGCCATTTGCGAATTACTTTTTCACGCTCATTGAAATCGATTTTGCAATTCCAAAATTTGCATTCGAAATATATTTTTTTTATTGTAAATTGTGTCTATTATTGTCCATTGATAACTGCAAAATGCTTTACTTTATTAAATCCTGATATACCAGACAGGACTCGCTTTTCAATATGAAATATATTTGTTAAATCGTGAAGTTTGTCCTAGAGGGATAAATAGTAAAATAAGAAAGAAATCATAAAATGAAATACAGTTTGTCTGGTAAATGTTTTAGTATTTAATAAACATAGAGGCAGACAACATAAGCAAATAAGAATGCCAACATAGCACACTTTCCCTAATCTCTCCAACTAAGTTGGATTTCATCTTCCATTAGGCGGGGACAGTCCAAACAGAATAAATTATATATTATTCCCAGTTCAATTCTATAATTGCTTTAGTTCATCAACAGAGCACTTCAAGTACTTAAAAATACTAGTGAATCGTTTGCAGCCTGTCAATATTGTTTCAGTTGGAGGGATTCACTTTTGGTCAGGGCTTAAACTCCCAAAAATTGGCCAACAAAAGTTCTCATAACCGGTACATATTCATGCAATGTTAACACAAAAATAAAACTTGCTCCCAGGAAAACACAGGCATGTATGCACGCTCCTACAACTTAAAAATGACTCTTTATACAAAAATAATTTTTAGTATGAGCAATTATTCGTTGCCAATCCTTTGAGCCACAGCAAAAATAAACACTATAGTATTGAATTAACTTTAAAATAAATATTCAAGATATTAATAGAATAAATATATATCACCCTTCAGAACTACATTAGATATGGAAATATTCATTGCAGAACGACAAGGATAAAGAATAAGCAACTAGAGTGCATTCTTTCTAAATATGGTTGGGCAAATATCAGTTAAATTGTGCGGCACCTCCTCATAAATTGTATATACCTATAAGAATATAAATATTCATCCACTATATGCATTCATAATAGTACATAACATATAAAGAACAAAGTTAATAAAAAAATGTTTTTTATCGAGCTGAACGGGAAACCTTTCTTTGGCTTACTTTTCTGAGTTATCCACTTTTAAAGACTTATTATTTGAAGGAGAGTGGCTAATAAACAGGACACTATTATGATAAACAACTTTAAAGTTCCTGTATTTCGAAGACGATTTTACACTTAGATAAGTACTCAAGCTTTATCTATAGGTTTCATTTTTTAAAAATTATCAGATTGTCAAACTTTCAACTTTTGTTTAAAGAAAATATTTTGGGAATGAAATCTGTAAAATTTTGCTGGCAATGAAAGTTTGAAAAATCACCAAAAAATAAATTAAAGGTTTGCGTACTATAATTTTTGAATGAATAAATCATTATTATTTTTATTTACAAATATTGGTGTAAGATAATTATTAAATGCTGGCCAAAGAATTTATAATGTGCTGAGGTTCTAAAATTGGATTCATTTTACTGGTAGTGGGCGAGGGCATCCTTGTTGATGACGCCCGCATAACTGGTGTACTTCGGCGAGGTTCCGTTGAGGGCGATAAACTGCTCCGCCACCTCCACAGCCACGCGAACCTGCGCCTCCGCGGTACTGGCCCCCAAATGGGGCGTGGCCACCACCTTGGGGTGACTAATAAGTGCCTTGGTGACCGCAGACTTTGGTGGCTCCTCGGGGTAAACGTCGAAGGCCGCGCCGGCCACTTTTCCACTCTCAAGGCCATCGAGCACAGCCTGCTCATCGATGATTCCGCCGCGGGCGACGTTCACCACCTTGACGCCCTGCTTGCACTTTGCCAGGGTCTCCGTCGATATGAGATCTGAAAAGATGTAATCAAGAAGAACGTACCCTTTAATTATACTTAGCACTATTATTAAAAATATTTGGAAATTTGTATATTCTATTTACTGATTCTTCCTATTTACAAAAGTGACTAATACTTAATTAAATTACTTTATGCTTCCATATCAAACCAGATAGAATTGGGGAATATTTTAACTCCGATTTTAAATTGACCAACACATATTACTTTAATTGAAAACTTGTATTCGCAGATTAACTTATCTATTTTGGTACCAAAATAAATCTTTTTTACACCATTTTGTCATAATTAATTAAAAGACAAAGTATGAGTTATTTTACTCTTAAAATTAAAGAGACTTTGTCCAACAACCAAACTCTAGCAACCAAAGGGTACTGATGCTTTTAACTACAAGGCTTGTAGTTAATCAGGCAGAACAGTTTAACTTACTTCTGGTGGCTGGGATCAGCGGTGTGTGGACGGTTATGTAATCAGCCAGTGGCCAAATCTCCTCCAGCGTCATCTTTTCGATGCCCGCCGCCTTGGCCTCCGCCTCCGTGGTGATGGGATCGTATCCAATAATCTGGGAAGCACTTGGGGTTCGATTAAAATTTAGCCCAAAGTAAATACCCAATCCAACGCACCCGCATGCCCCAAGTCTTCATGCGAATGGCGACCTCGCGACCAATGCGTCCCAGTCCGAGGACTGCCAGGGTTTTTCCGTAGAGCTCGGTGCCGGCGTACAGTTTCCTGTCCCAGCGGCCCTCCTTCATGCTCTGGCCAGCGGGGACGACGGGACGGGCCAGGGAGCCAATTAGGATGCACGTCAGCTCACAGGCCGAAATAGAATTGCCACCCGGAGTGCTGAAAGCGACGAGAGTTTAGTTAAACATGCCCCAAATGCCTCGATAGACAGTGGCAGTGGGTTTGGTTTAAGTTTGCTTTTGGGGCAAGGGGTGGCGTTTGTTGTGACTAGACAGCAATATGCAAATGCCGCCAAAAAGAAGATGGGAGCAAAATATGGCAATTTTCGCGCTTTGCTACGTATCCTTGGCAATGTGGTGGGCCATCTGACATTGACGCGGCCAACACACAAACTCGATACCCCAACCTCCTCCTTGTTCATCTATGTACATATCCACAGTTGACATTCGTCGTTCCTTAATTATGCGTGTCAAACGGCGTCAATTGACCCAAGTCATGGTTCTGGTTGGTGTTGGGATGCGATAGCAACTGCCAGTCCCGCGATTCAGAATGCGCATAATTATTTGGGCGCAGGGCCTTCGATGCTTACACTATGCAACATTCGTTTAATGCGCTTGTAAATTGAAAATATTCAACAGAGTTTATATTTAAAAAAAAAAATATGAGCCTAGCAACTAAAAATTCTTTAAATTGAATATGAATAAACGACGGAAATTTAATAGCTATTAGTACAAGCTCTTTTTTAAAAATTAACGAAGGTAATACAAGCCCAAAACGTGTTGCAAATAAAAATATTTCTTAATGTTTTTTTAACCCAAATTTCCGTTTCAATCAAAAATTGTATTGGTTTTAACAAAAACTTAACAACTTCTTAAATATAGCCTCATTATTTATTTAATATTTCTCCGCTTCCAGAGGCAATGTAATCCCATTTACCTTGGAACTGTAGAAATCGGACTAAGAAGTAATGAATTACATTGACTGTTTTTTAATAGAAGACTTGTAGTCTGATCTATATTACTTAGTTTTTCCGTTTTCCCTTCGAATTATAATCATGTATTTTGGGTAGTTTAGTTTGGACAGTTATTAGCTGGTTCGATTTCAACATGCGGCAAAACCAATTCCATTACAGCCCTACATACTTTTATTACTGTAAAAACGCATATTGTAAGCCACTTACACTACAAGGCAAGCCATGCCCATAGAAGTGTAATGTTGAAATAATGCATTTTTAGCATATTTTACAATAAAAATCGAGATTTTTTTCGTTCGATTGTTTTTAACTTGAACCAAAAAGATACTAATTTTGCATAGTGTTGCGAGCAATCTTTTTCCCGCAGGGCAATGCACAAAGGACTTAAGGAGCACTTACTTGAGGACAACGACATTGTTGGCCGTGGCTGCAGGAACATCGATGTTGTCAACTCCAGCCCCAGCTCGGCCGACAACCTTAAGGCTGCCTGCTCCGGCGGCTAGGACTTCCGCGGTTATTTTTGTATCCGAGCGAACGATGGCAGCGTCGAAATTCTGAAACGGAGTAATTTAGTAATGAGCAACTGCGTAAACATAAATATTTTCCATGTAATTCCCTAAGCCATTTCGGGGACAAACATAAGTGCTCCAATTACCGTTTTCATCTAGAAGCGACATTGATACCCCTTATCATTTCTTCAACCATAAGTATTTATCTTGGAAAATGTATTGGTATGGCATAAAGTTTTTGGTTCCATTTATTGAACCACTTGCCTACTTCCAGAATTTTTCGGTATAACTTGGAGCAATACAGTTAATGTTGAGCCGACATCGTCTGATCAGAAATTGCTTTGATAAGATTTATTCGATTAGGCCACCAAAAGTGCTGATAACATTGTCTAGCGCCGCCAACCTTTTAATCGGTCTCCCATTTGATTAATAATCATTGAACATAATATTTAGTTTAACGTTTTAATTTAATTTAAATTTTCCATTCTGAAAAACATTAAAGCTTTATAAAAACGTTGGGCTTAGGCAATTATACACTTTTCTGACTACTGGGTACCACTGTTTTAAATGAAAATGAAAAACATGTTTGTCTTACTAAATTGTTTATCTCTTTACCAAGGGCAAAAACATTTTTTCAATGAGAACTGCTTTTGACCCTTCAAATTGTTTTGTGCAATTGTGAAATCAACAGCTCTCCTTCCAATCAAATAACATTGCAAATATGCATTAGTGCTACGTGCCCATACAGACGTGAATTGATTTAAATAGTAAAAAACATTCTTGTTCAAATTGAAAGCTGTATTCTTGCAACACGAAACAAATTCAAATAAATTGTTAGAACAAATGCTTTTGATTCAGTCGTTTTGGCAAAGTTCAACAATAGTGGGTTTAAATATTCTGTTAGACTTTTGTTTATTCGATAATAAAATCAAAGGTCATTGACAGTGTTGAAGACTAATTAAAGTGCTCTCAATTCTCTACCACTTATTCCTCAATAAGGCTTTAACATTTTTAATTGCAGGCATTTTTCAATAAAGTTATTTTCAAAACTATCTGAATGTTGCATTCTTATGTTTTCGCCAATTCAAAGTGTTTGCTTGTGTTTTACTCCTACAATTTGCTGTGAACTAGTGTAATCAAGAGCTTAGTTAAAGACTTCTTGAGATGTGTTGCCAATACTTAACATCCACAATTACAAGCATATTTATGTAGGAAATGCACCAATATTTTACCTACGGCACGTGTTTTTAAACCGCACTTGAATTGTTTAGAGAGCTTTCAATTACACTGAGTTATCTCTTACAGACATACGCACATTTGTGTGTACTACCATTTGTTTCATCACTTACCTTAACTTCCTGACATAATTCCTCCACAGGGAGTTTCAGCTTGTAGGTAACCTTGTCAAAAACAAAAAATAAATGGTCAACAATGTTGATTAAATTGTGCAATCAATTAAATGTGCAAGTGGGAGTATTTGCCCACTACTAATCGCTTTTACATGCTTACAAATTCATTTACAGTGTGGCCTAGCTAGGAAATAATTTAAGGATTTTAATTTAACAAATTTAATCTTTGATTACTAATATTCAAATAAAATGATAAACAAACATATTTTGTTCTTTCAGTTTTAACCGTTTTTAATTTAAAAGAATAATAAATGCATTTTATTTTACGAATGACCACTGTACCATACAGCACTTGTATGGGTGTAAGCTTTGCACATAATCGCATGTCACGTCAGGGGATTTAGAAAACTTACACTAATCCCGTGCTGTTCCAGCAGCTCCACGCAGGATTTGTCCACTGCATCGCAGACCAGCACTTTCTTTATATTCAGTGGCATTATTGATTTAAGGTTAAAAATGTAAATGAACAATCTGGACAACCGGTCGATTGTGTTAATTTTCGCCAATTACTTTTATCCGCCAAATACGATCTGCGCAACTGAGCAAACAAATTGAACTGACTTTGAGAGTGGGAACGACGGGCCATCGAACCTGACTTTGAATGCTTCTCCCAGTGCAGTGAGAATGTTGTTGTTCTGGTGATAGCCGACTGGAAAGATCAAAGAGCGGAGACCCACTTGGAACCCAAGTTCTCTCTTTCTCTGTAGAACGATTGGATTTTTTAGATGTGTTTGTGCGAGTTGTTTTCGAAAACAATAATTGCAAAAACAACAATTTTAACCCATGGTCAACCCTGTGATTAAAAACGTCAGCACTGTTGTCAAAATAATAAATGTTGGTTTATTTTTTTAATTTTTTATGCCTACTCAACAATTCTATTTATGATATAGGCAATATTTCCAGCTCCTACGATACTGAATATGTTATGGAAAATAACTTAAAATACATTTATGAAGGGTTTGGTGAAACTTAATAATATAAAACGTAAAGGGAAAAACATATTTACATTTTTTGCTCCTAATGTTCGGTTCTATTTGTCCAGATTTTAGAACTCTTTTTATACTTGACAGATTTTTAGACAATATTTTTTTCTTTTCTTAAAGATTTACAAATTCTATAATTTTGGAAAAGAAATCACCCACCCATTTATTACCTTTTACCCACCCATAGATAAGTCGAGTGCAATTTATTTTCAATATTTTTATTGTATTTGCTTTTATTTGCAATTTAGCTTTCATTTAACTACGTATTTTCCAAAAACATATTGTGAACAACATTTGAATGCGGAAAATGGAAACAAAAACAACAAAACTTGGCAGAAGAGATTGCAGAAGATCATCCATCATACCATTAAATTAGAGGAATATTACAAAGTTCGTAACAAAATAATTTGGTAACAAATTTAAATATCATAAACTATTTACATACAATTCTTGGAAATTGCTGATTGGGTTTTTAAGTTACTGTTTCTCGTTTTTTACAATATGTATATGTTTTGCCTTGTATAAAATATTCTATATAAATTTGGATTTGGGTTGATGTTTTCACAATTAGTTTGTGTTTTTTCTGTGGGTTATTCAATGTCGGGATCCATTGGTTAATAATATTGAATAGGGGATTCTCAGGCGTGCTCTTGTTAATTTGTTCACTTTCATTTTAAGTTTAATAAGGGATTTAGGCTAAAAAATAAGGTTTGCTTTTTATTAAAGTGGCTTGAAAAGTATAGAAGTTATTACCGCTAAATTTAATTATATATAGGCATATCCTCTTTAAAGATTCAGTATTCTCGCTATAAAATTTGTTTGCATGTGTGTGTTTCTTTTAGTTTTTAAGAGTGTCAACAAATTTAAATTGCTTGGTTTTTGTTTTCATTTGTTTTTAATCGGAAATAAGATTTGATTATTACAAAAAAATTGCTATATATTAGAAGCAAACCTGTTTTTTTTTTCAAAAATGTATTGAGACTTTTTGTCCATCTGCTAGAAGGTTATGTAATGGAATATATGAATTTATCAAGTTTAGTTTTCCGAACCTTTCAAAGAATTTGAGTTGAGAAATTTAAGGCATCTTACAAAATAACTCCAACATATTCCTAACAGATCTGAAGAAATTTTCATGGCAAAGTTCGCCTTTCCGTTTCCAGAAAGTATTTAACAATATCTGGGATAATCTATTATTTTAATTCCATATTATTTTTTCCATATTTTCGTTTTCACGCTTACAAAATGCCGGCTGATGTATCTGTATCGGTTTAAATTTTGTTAATTATAGTAAGAACATACATATTCATGTATAAATGTATATGTACCTTTATAAATGTGTGTATCTTTTAAATATATACCATTATCATATATTGAATTACCAGTTCTGTGAATTATGTGCAATACTCTAAAATACACATTCCCATCAACTGATCTTCTAAACTTAAGTATTCCGTTTGTCCCCTCCTTGGCTGCGAAGGAGCGTATCTAGTTTTGTTTTTAACTTTATGCTAGTATTAAAAAGTAATATTTCATTTAGGTTTAGCTAATACATAGATCATTTTTGTTTGCCACTTTTTACAAGAAGTGCTTGCGTGTCGTGTGTTGCTTTCCATTATTTTTCAATTTCTTGTTCCTCGTTAAAGCGCCTCCAGTGCCTTGGCCAACCCCATCCATTTTCCCTCAGGGAAAGGCATACGTTCTCCAGAGCTGTATATTTTGAAATTAGTTTGGGAAAATGCCTTGCCTAATTTCTAAACCTTTCCCCTCTTGAATGTTGCTAACAATTTCTTTAAGGTATCTGTATTTGTCGTGCGCTGTTCAAATTTGCTTTCCAAAATTTAGTTATATCACCTTGTATCTCTTATATAAAAAAGTACTAGATTTGCTTTTATTTTCTGTCCCCTACACCGAACTACCAACTCTGTCCGCCCGGAAGTCTAACACTCCCCGCGAGGATTCGGCTGTAGTCCTTGGACAGTAGGATGGGTTCTGTGGGTGTGCTTACAGATCAACTAGCTACTCATCAACTCTTACTCGAGGTGGCGATCGATTTGAATGCAGTGCGGTTCATCATTGTTGGGCGCTAGCTCAGTTCGACAACTAATGATCGACAAATTTAGCATGGTGGTTGGAATTGTAAAAGGAGTGCTCGTTCGGAATGGGCCAGATCAACGTTTCTCATCTCGACATTACGTGTAGGTACTTACAATACTTGAACAATAATTTTGACGCAGTCGACTTTTTAGCGGTTGGTATATGTGAACAGGATGTTCTTGTTTGGGCGGGGAAATGGAAGATTTCTGGGGTGGAGTGCGGCTGTGTAACTTGATTTGATGGTTTATAAGGCACTGGTAGTTTAAATCGCTATACCCAAACCTGGGCCATCGCAGTGATCTTTATTTCGATCGCGACCCAGGTTGGAGGCCTGTTCACGAGCAATCCAACTTCAATTTTGAACTGCAATCGCGAACTGTGCGCTTTGGCAGGTGTGTGGCATGATATGGTGTGACAAGGTATCTAGGTCGAAAGTATTGCTGTTGGAAGAAGGAAGTTTACACATGCATGTGCTTGCTAGACAGTGCGTTTCATTCAAGCTAAAATAAACACTTATAAAAACTCCCCAAGGTTTGTAAATGTAAAAATTAAGTTGAATATGATAAGGTTAAGATTAAGGTTAAGATGTCAAACTAATATTCCTGGAAGATCCAATTTTTAATCAGTCACAAATTTAAATATTAAGTAAAGTCATTTCATGATTGTACGAAAAAGATAAACAAAACCAATTGAGTTATTAAAATTACGTGAGGATATACTTTAAATTATGTATTTTAGTTAAATGACTTTGAAACGCACTGTGGTTTTACGTGGTTTATTTTCAACTAGAAGAATGCCTAGCAGATGGGCTGAAGAAAGTATCAAGACTTAAATTCTGTGTAGAGGAAGAACAGGATGGATGCGAGAAAAAGGCATCGGTTTGAGATTAAAGAGATTTCAATCGGTTCACAGTCAACGGAGTGTGTGAGTTGGTGTGTGTTTGAGTGTGTTTGTGTGGCTCGACTTAGATTAAGACACGTTCACTAAATTATTAAAGCTGACACTTATTTATGTACTTAGTCAATCAATTGCATAACAAATACGAGACCCATGGGGGACCAACAAATGTTGCTGGGTGGCTGCGGGCTCCCTTAACTTTTAATTTTCATCTGTTGACTAGCTTAAATCTTAGGCTTAGACCATTTAATTTAAATTCACATTATTCAAATAAAATCTGATTACACTTAGCTATAGCATTTAAGACACATAAGGCCCCACTTGGCATTGGGCTGCTTCCTTGGTTTGCTTTAACGTTTGCTTTAACCGCCGCTTTTAACGCTCACTTCAACTTTAACCAGCTACTTTGTGTGTTTCTGTTACTGTTCGTGTTTGTGGAGTGTGGATTGTGTGGCTACCAAATTGATCTGATCATCGAATGGAACATTTACATTGTCGTGTGTTTTGGCACTGCTGCATTTGCTTTCTTGCCCCCAAAAAGTTACCCAAACCAAATCGACGCGGGGTGGCGACTGAAATCTCTTTAATAGAACCGATCCGTGCTCAGGATATCCTCCTCGTCCTCCTCCACGATGATCTTGTTGCGGATGGCGTGCGTGACAGCCTCGACCTTGCTCATGGTGGGACTGAGGAACTCCTCGCGCAGGGATCTTGGTGGGTGGGCGAATGACGTGTCCTGCACGGAGTATCGATACTGGGAGTGGGTGTGGGAGCGCGACTGACTGTTGGGGTGTTGGGGTGCGGCTGTGTACGAGTGGGTGTAGTGGGATCGGGCCTGGGGATACGACTGCGGCTGGTGCAGCAGTGGATAAAGCTCTTGGCGAGACCGCACTCCCGGCTCCAGGGAGCTCTGGGAGGAGGAGGAGAGCCAGTGGGTGCCCAGGGAGGACTGGCGTGGCAGGTAGGACACGGGTGCCCGGTTGCTGGGCAGGGAGGATTGGCGGGGCAGGCCCAGTGGTCTGGACCTGGCCCTGGACTGTGATTGTTGTTGTGACTGAGATTGAGTTTGAGTTTGAGACTGAGACTGAGGCTGGTGTGTCATGTCAAGATCAAAACTATTGTCGCGTGCTTCCATCAAACCTGGCACTCTCGCATCGATCTGATCCCACCCCTATATCCACGATTCCTACATGGCATTAAGCATTCTCCTACTACTCCCACCACCTCTGTGCGGACTGTATTCATCGCGATCGACAACGGTGGCGCCCCGCGGCAGATCCCGGGGGTCGTCGATCCGGGTAGAGGGTCCGTAGCGGGAGCTGCTCATCCTCATCTGGGCCTCCTCGCGCTCGAAGTCCGGATCGTCCAGCAGGCGTCCGCCCCTGGACAGGTGGCCGTGGTGGGAGGCGCCGCTGGGACCGCTCCGCATCGCGGGATACTCGAAGTTGCGCTCGTCCAGCAGCTCGTCGCTGTTCAGGTCGTAGTGCATGAGGTCCCGCTCGCGCCGCTCGTACCGCTCCCGCTCGCGGTCCCGCTCGTAGCCACCGCCGCCGCCACCACCACCGCCTCCGCCTCCGCCGCCGGCGCCCACACCACCACCGCGCTCCTGGTGGCGAACCGAGGTCGGTTGTCGGCGGCTGTGCTGGTAAGAGGTTCCTCCTGCAAGACGGGCAACACAGCATTATGTTAGTAAAGTCGTAATCGATATTATGCATTTAGGGGTAACGAAAAACGGAAAACAGAACCAGAACTAAAGCATTCGAAAAGGGGTCTATAGGCGAAAGTTGGGCGGAGGTAACAGGCCAAAAGTCTCCATGTCCGGAGATTATTCATTTATGTGTTTGTGTTCTGTGCCATCTCTAGCTAACGAACTATTGTTAAATTCTGACCTAAACTAATTTCATACCAAAAAGGTTAAGTTGGAGTTGAGCTTAACAAAAGTTGTATTAAAAACTTATTAATTTTTTACTTTGACTAGATTTTTTTAACCAATTTGGCTACGGCGATTTTTTTGGTTCACTTTTAATTCGATTTTTAACGTACATGATCTTGTTCATTTTTATATAAACAATATTTTGTTTCCAACTAATTAATTAATTTTATATTCATTTAACGGTGAATTGTTGTAAAGACAACAAAAGTTGGCTAATATCAACTATCCTATTTATTTATATAAGAAAGATTTTGTGTATTAACTGAACTATATTTTAGTGGTAATTTAATCAACTCTTAAATCTAAAGTGTTAATGATAAACGAAACGCTTGGTTAGACTACAAAGTCTTAATTTTTTTATCGCTGGAAATAAGGGAAATAAAAACAGCAAACGAACGAGTCCTAGCGTCAGTTATGCATGGTATAAGTTTAGGGAAACAAGGATGATTTCAGGGGGCAGTAATAAGATAACCAAAATAGAGGAGGTCAAGTTGCACAAATAAGGTAACGAAAAACACATCACGGGGGTTCGGTACTCACTAAACCAGATCTAAACGATTGGATGATTTGGTTTTGCAACTTGAAATGGTGATAACATAAGGATAGACAACAACGGAATACGTGTACATATTATAACTGAGCTGATTCGGGTGGAGTTGAGCTGATCTAGGAAAACACCCGGAAGAATGTGAAAATCGAGTAGAAGAGCTTGGCGAAGATCGCGGCAGTTTAAAGGCGCACAACGCCCGGTGTAACTAAAAACACAAGTACAGAGATCAGTCGGTAAAACGCACGAATGGGTGATCGATTGGATCGATTGATGTCAGATGCTTGAGGAAGTGCTGAAGGTTCGACGATTGCGAGCGTTAATCGGTATTAATTGGTTAGTAGAACTCAACAGCAAAGAGGTAATCTTAGTCAGCTAGAGTTAGTGGGCAATCTATGGGTTCTATGCATCAGTTATCTCGAGCATAATTCATCTGGAGTTCTTGGCAAAAGTTTTACTTGTGGAGATCGTCGGAGATGTCGGTCGGTGGGTGCTTTTGCTTATTCCATTTGATTTGGTTTTGATTTTGATTTCAATTCGGAATCGATTGTCTTTTACTTTGTACTGTTGATGTCGCAGTTGTGTTGGTCTTGGTGGTTGGATTTGAACTCGTTTTGATCTATAGCATTGTTGTAAAGGGACCGGGTATGTCACGTGCTGTGAATGCTGTAAAGTGTGGTCACAAAAGAACAATAGAAATAAACGAAAAGTTGAGGATACCGGAGTTCCTGTATAGATATGTACAAAAGGTGTATAGAAAGCTGGGATTTGTAAATATGCCATGAGCTGTAGCTACATACAATCGATGGGTGGAGATGTGGGCCGATAAGTCGTTTTATGGGAATCGAAGCTACTTTAGACCTGAGTCTATGTACAATTATGTGTGAGAGTTGCAATAAACTACATCTTCAACTGGCTTATATCGTGGGACAAGGTAGTTCTAGCTAAGCCTACGGACCTTACAAGGACCAAATTTGATATTTCTAAATACTGACTCGAATCTAGAGGCATGTGATACTTAATGAGTTTACGTATATATTATCGGTAAAAAGGAAACGAAACGAAAAGAAACAGTATAAGGGAAATTTACCTTGGTCCCAATCGAACTCCCTATCCCAATCTCGTTCCCGCTCTCTCTCCCACTCGCGAGCCCTCTCCCGTTCCCACTCGAGGTCCCTCTCGCGATCCTTGGAGCTGCGATCTCGGTTGAACTCCCGATCCCAGTAATCCCGCTCCCTCTCGCGCTCCCGCTCCCTCTCCCTGCTATCGCGATCGCGATCTCGCTCCCGACTTCCCTCGCGCTCTCCGCCGGAGATGCCCATCCTGGGATCCTGCTCATCGATAAACTCCTCGCCATCTACTGCTCTCAAAAATGCCGCGCGGTGGGAAAGAGAGAGCCAGAAGGAGAATCGATTGGTTTATCGGTACAGTCATGGGAATTTGAATTTGAAAAAGACAAATTTTAGAATTGTATTTTGTATAATTGTGTTGAGTATGTTGAGAAGCAAATGAAAATTGTTTAATTGATCTGATTTCCGGTATATGCATACATACAGCCGGTATATGTATACATATACTGATATGTGTTTAATGGGTCGGATAGTTTTCGTTTGAATTGGGGGTGAGACAATGGGTGACTCTGATTTCGATTTCGATATTGATTTGATTGAAATTTCGCAGCTTCTTGGGCCTGGGCTGGGACTTGGTGGAATCGCGCGAATGAAAATGGCAATGCGACCGTAAATGAGCCCGGTCGGACGGGCAGGTGTGCCTTTACCTGGAGGCGTCGGACCCAGACGCGCGGGATCTGCGGAGGGCGAGGCCTCCTGCGGCAGGGGGCGGGCGATGGGCGGCACTGCTCGTATATCCGGGTGGGTGGCCTTCCAGTAGGTCTGCAAAGGATCGTAGATAGGCTTCGTTATTAGCTGCCTTTTAAAATAATATTCTATTTATGAAACAACAAATTGCCATAACTCGAACCGTACACCCATAACTCATTATACTTCCTATAAACAATACAATTTGTTTGACTTATAGAGACTTCGAGTTAGAGAAGTTCTAGTAGTGGAAGTACAATATTTAAACTGTGGATGTACCTCGATAGCAAAAATCAATTATGATAAATGAACATTATATTATTTTATTTTAAATTGTATCTAAATTTCTTTTTCATGGTCGAAATATTAACTACACCGCGGCATTTAATAAGATGATTTCTAATCTTTAAATCTTAAACTGGTTAATACTTATTATAATCAATTTATTCAATTTAATTTTTATTTAATTTTTCGATGTTGAAACATATAGAAACTTAATTTCACACTATCAACAAAATATTGTTGGATATATTAAAGTTCGTAGTCATATATCGAACACTTAGAAAAATTTCACATTTAAATATTTATACTATATTTTAATTTTGCACTACTACTTTTAGCCCATTGTGCGTATACGTAATATTTGTTCAATAAATAATTGTGCTGAGACCAGTTTTGGACAATAATCATTAACAATTACGAACTCACCTCCAAGTACTCGGCAATGTGCTCGCAGGCGTCTTCCAGCTGATTCTCGTCTAGGATTACATCGAACATATCCGGTGGACATTGGGCTAGCTTCTCTGCGGCGACCATTTGAACGGAGAGGTTTTTCGCCTGCGACTTGCCACGTGATTTGATCAAACGCTGTAAAACCTGTGTAAACGATCGGTATTAGTAATCAGTAAGCTATAATTGAGAATTATGGCCAGTGAAAGACTTACCTTACTACTACTAATCTTTAAGTACACTACTGTTGGCGCTAATGAAGTTTTCGCTAGTTGTGACGGATGATTGATTGTATCACAATCGAGCACGACCAGCTGGAGCGACCGGGCCAGCTCGAAGATGCGCTCGATCTCCTCCTGCACCTTACCGAGGCAGTCGCTCCGGCTGGAGGATCGCTCCATGATGGCCCGCTTCGAGGGATTGTTCATGATGGAGCGCTTGGCCAGCGAGATGTCGGCCATCACCCGGGTGATGATGATGCGGCCCTCGAAGCGGTGCTTGAGGAAGTCGAAGAGGGCCTTCTGCATCATGTCGGTCACCTCGTAGCCTTTGAGACTGGGCCCCACTAGGACCACCGGGCGCATCGAGGGCACCACGTCGTAGGGACTGGCCGTCTCCTGCTTCTTGAAGAACGGCTTGCGCTTCTCCTTGTTGGCCGCCGCCACTGGGGTCTTGCCATGTCGTCCTGGTCCCATGGAATCTGATTCGTCACCTGAGCGTTAGTATCATGGCAAACAGGACGAGATAATGGCAACGGATGAGCGAGCTTATGATTGGTACGAGCCAGTGCGATCGATCAGTACGAATTGCTGGGCCAATTTAGATATTATCGTAAATACGTAAGACGCTTGTGGGTTAGTCTATATATACAGTGTTTTGAATTGTCGCAGTGATTTCCTCTGCGATCGGTGGGTTTTAGTGTGTGTCTTGTGCCAGGTTGGTTCGGAATTTAAGGTTGATTTGAATTTTTGTCTCTTTTGTTTACCGGTCTACGCACCATTTAATGCTGTTCAAAATGCCAACTCGAGGGTGAGGTTTCTTCCTACAATAATTAACTTATTTCTACTCGAATATAAAGTGTTCTATTTGCTTAGACTTTACACAACTCTATAGATAATCGGTAACTAAGTACGGGTTTTAGTTAGTGGGATGTTAACTCTTTATGGATTACATACAGCGATTAAATACGACAATAACCAGCGTGTTTCAGAGCAAGGAGTACATATTGTAAGGTTTACAGACAGATGATAAGTATTTTGGTATGGGAGTGTTTTTTACATTTGAAGATATTAAATTTATTACTTACGAAAATTAGATTGAGTTGAATTGTTTTAAAAGTTGAAATATAATAACTGGTTAATAAGTCTATGAAAAATCCATTAAATTTCCTTATTTATATCTTATGTAGAATGACATAAGCTTTTGAAATTCAAATAATTACAAGTGAAGTAGCTTACTGCAAAAGAACTTTTGTTTTGAAATTAAGTCTTGTTAAAGACCATAGGTATTAACCTAAAAGTATTCTGAATATCATTATCAGGCTAATGATACGAAAGTGTTATCCCACTTTGATTAAGAGTTACATTTTTCAACAATTTCAATTTTTATAGTTTCCTGAATCTCACTGCAAGAGCTAGCGATCAATTTTGCGATTGAGATGGATTTCTGAGGTTCTGATGAGAGACGTGGACAAACCTGTTTTTTTCTTGCGCGGTGTTGTACTGTAGGGATCTTGGGTCGCGTTGTGGTTGTTCATTTTGTTAGTGTTGTCAACCGTTTGTGTTAGATAAAAGAGAGTTTGAGTGCATTTAATAGTGTTCACATTGGCTGGATTAATTTACAAGCAGACCATGAACGAGGAGCTTTGATTTAGACAAACTAGGACGGAGAAAATTGTGGCTATTTAAGCTATTAAACAAGTGTGTACTTTTGTGTGTTTACAGTGGTGAATCGTGAAAAGGGTACAGGCAGTCTAGGCCGATCTGCAGAAGGATTCGGCTTTTCATGCTGGGATGTAGGACTAGCTCCAGGCCGATATAAAGACCGTTTGCATTACTAGGATCGGATTCGCATCGGATTGCCAGGTGAACTCATCGTAAAGCATAAACTTGCACTCGTTTTATGGATGTCGCATGATATAATTAGATCAAACACAAAAGTACGAAATTACGGGAATTTAGCATGGCCCACTTTTTAGGTTCTGATTTGGTTCGCTTCAAATGAAAATCATAAAACACGCGTCCAATTACAATAAACATCGAAGAGCTCGAGTCGGGCTCTCGGCATCCGCCTGTCGGACCTATGGATGCTCATAAACATACTGGGCCTCCCAGAGGAGGCCCTTCTGTGACGATTTACAAAAGTAAACACATTACATAGAAGACAGCGAAAAAATATATAGATTGAAATTAATTCGATTCACAGAATTGAACAGATACGAAATAAAACCTCGCCCAAAAGAAATCAGGAGAATGAAATGTGTGTCATACCAGGTGTGGGGGGTGTGCTACCTCGAGATGGCTCCGCACCTGCTTGTCCGCCCGCACCAAGATTCCCGCTCGACGAGCCCTTTGTGCCATACAGTCTTGAGGGTCTGGTTTGGTTCTGGAATGGTATCGGAAGTGGATTAGCACTGGCAATAATTACACAAGAGGTATTTCTTTGCACCCAACCTGCATGCGAATGTTGTCTAGCTTAGCGGGGCTGGGTATGAAGCCCACATCACAGCCCTCCTTGACCAGCCGGCCGATCCACCAGTTATTGTCGTACTTCTCTTTGATGTGCAGGAACTCCCGGATCTCGAACGAAACTGCGCCGCCCTGCACCGGGGAATCGTCGTCGATGGCGCCATCGTATGCTACGTTGGTTCGCACAGCGAACGCCACTGGTTTGCTCTGATAATGGAGAAATCGATTAGTTATTTGTTTTTATATTATCTTCGGTTAAACAAAGTTCACAAAATAAAAAATGTTTTAATATGGATTAAGCTAACATATTTTTAATAAATTAATCGTACTAATCTTGTGATAGTGAGAAAACCGAGAGAAACCTTTAATCTCCATTTGGATAAGAATTAATTTAAATGATGTTAAATTTCTTAAAGTTTCTTTTGAAAATAAGGAATTGGCATTTGTATGTTTTAATAGAAAAACTTAGTAAAGATAATTGTTTTTATGCTAAATAAATCAGCAAATATATTTACGTTTAATAAATTGTAATTGATAAAAAATGAAATGGAATCGAATTCTTACTGAAAATACAATAACATTTTGTACAAGATATTAATCTTGTCCAATTTATTAATAATTGTTTAAATGGTTTTATTTTATTTCATGGCGATTTTTTGTAAGATTAAGAGTAAAGGAACTACTCACCCTCGCTTTATCCAACTGGCTTAAGGCCTGACGTTCCTTTTCTCGCCGAAGCGATTCCTTTTCCTCGTCTAGCGACAGATCGGATGACGGTTGTGAGTAGTTCGAGTCGGCAGAACCCTGGAAAAGGTACGAAGAACGGTGGTCTGTAAATAACTTATTCTGGCTAAATAGGGCTGCACTTTAGATAAATAATTTTGCCTTGCCATCTGAAAATCAAAACAAATTAAATTGGTTTGCTGCCAAAAGCCCAGCCCAACCCAAGTGGACAAACAATGCAGCGCCCTATGTATGATTTTGATTATTTCTTGTTGCCGCACATGAAGCAACAGTTGGTGGCAAGTACATGGGCCATATATTAGCAATGGAGAAGACTGAATGTTTCGACATGAGTCAAGAGCTTGTATAATTAAATTTTCAAAGTAATTATGATTCACGCATTCATAATTCCTTAGGGTAAACTTGTTCACTTTTATATGTATTATGTTGGACCTTTTTTATACCAGTGAAGAAACATTCCTGATCATTGAATGCTAATCACGGAGTCGCAAAATTTATTTGTAGGCCTGTCTTTTAGGGATATATACGCTTAAAAAGTTCATTAAAAAAAGAGAAATCCAAATTTAAATACATTATGTTTCGAAGTTTTTTCAATAATAATGATCACCAGTTTTAATCCGACTCCTGAAATTGATACCACAAAATCAGGTATTTAATATTAAAATATTGGGTTAGATACGCTCCTTTGTCCTTGCTAAACTCCAATGTACGAATTAAAAATTCGTTTTAATCTATTATTATAATAGTATTACAATTTTAATGTGGATAAAGTATAACTATTTTAAGCTTCCACTCTCCATTCCTTATAGAAAAAATGCATTTAGCATTGGCTTTAAAGTTTATCACTCATACGCCCTGTTGCCTTTGACCAAATAGTTGAGAAGTAAAAAAAAAATGTATAAAAACTTTTAGACAATTGAGAAACGCCTTAAACATAAAATAACATTTTTTGGTTTTCAAAATATATACGAACACCAAAATGTACCTTATGTATTGTATTGACCACCCTTGAGTTTTTTTGTACTTATATTTATTTAAGCGTTGATTAGCCAACTTAATGGATATAAAACGCATGTGAAATACCCTTAAGTACATAAATAATTTTGGTTCTAACAGCGAAAATATAAAAACAAATTAAACACATAATTACAATATTCCAAATAGGCAAATATAATACTAAAATTGTCAACTAGATAGGTAATGCTTTACCATTTTTAAATGATTCTCTTAAAGAGACTTTAAGACAGTACGAATAAAGATTTATATAACTCAGACTAATTATTATCCCATGAATGATGTTTTCAGCACCTGTGTGAATAGTTTGTTGTATCCACTCTGGTAGGAGGGGTATCCAAGGCCAAATCGAGACTCTCGATGTTGGCCACCCTGAACGGAGGGTGCATCCGAGGAAGAGGCGCGCTGCACCATGGGCTTATCAGCCCGGTAGTCTTCTTCGAACGAAGATATCTTGCCGATGTTTCCGACGACCCGGTGCGACGACAACAGCAACAGCAACACCAGCACCACCAGATGGTGCGATGCTGATGATGGTGATGATGGCTGAGGTGGCACGACGTTGAGCTGGCAATGGTAACGTATGTATGTATGTGTGTTTCAAGACTATTTTTACTATCAGCTTTCGGCGAGCTTAGAGTTGGCAAGACGAGTGTTTCGGGGGGATATTTTCGTACTTATTCGGAAGAAAAAAACTGCCTTTCTGCACACTTAACGCGTTATGAAACCAATGCGAACTGGTTAGATTGCAATCACCATTAGTTTGTATGTTGTAAAAATACTATAAAAGCACACTGATTCGGTTGCTCAGGCATATACAAAATTTGTATGGCATATTCCACTTTCAACTGGTTTTTTTGGCAGGACACAAAAATTTAGTTATTGCACTTTTGCGTATGATTAGCATTGACATTGGCAATATTCTACGGTTAACGACTGTAATCATCGGGTTAGGCGGAATTCGATTTTGACACTGACACAAAAACACCGATACCAAATGTGCGAGTGGGAAAGTCCGCAATAGAGAGGGACAGAGATAGAAAGCGAGAGAGAGAGAGAGAGAGGCGATTGTCAAACGGTCTGGAAGCCACAGGCGAAATAACTTTAAATTGTTAACTGGAAGGGATTTCCGCAGCCTTTTCTTGTCTTAATTTCAGCACGATTTGCATATGGCTGGTGAATCGGAATTGATTCCGCATCGGCGGGGATTGGCCCCAGGGAAGTTAAAAATAGGAATTTATGTCAGTGGCGTCGGGTCGCGGTTCTCTGCTCACATCACTTTTTCTAGTATATGCACACAAAATGTACTGGAAAACTCGGGCGAAGGTGGGGGGTTGTGAACAGGCGAATAGGTCGCGAAAACTGATTTCCGTTAAGCGTTGCCGTGTTTTTGAGAAAACCAACCGAATCCTTCCGTCTTTAAACCCTTTCACTAGCTATATCCTGTGCCGATTCATGGGCTATCTTTAACAGGATTTCACTCGATCCACATCCTTTGATTTCGATTCGATTGGGACCCTCGCCTTTCCGACATTCAAACGGTTCTACTCCGCACGCAAACTGAATTGTTTCTGTATGTGGAAGGCGAAAAGTGCGCTCCGCTCTGGGAAAATCGTGTAGAGTTTTCTCGTCCGCTTCCAGTGCGTAAATGCTCCACTCGGTTCGAGCGATATAAATACATATATATGTAGATATATGGACATTCCCGCACACACACAAGCCATCACAAATGTAAACAAATTTAGTTTTCAAGTGCAAATTTTGTAGAATCGTCCCACTGTACGACTGGAGTTGTTTGTGCTCCAAAGGGTGAGATTTTCCACCCGCCCATACCTCCATAAAAACAAAATCTTCATTGAAATGAGCGCGCTGTCATCGCTGGTCAGCGGTATGCCTGGAAAATCGATAGCACCAGCACTTTCCCGAAAAAAGGGGGTGGAAAAGGGGGGTGGCGGTGCGTCCACCTGTTGGCAACCCCGACAATCGGCCGCGAGCGCCAAACGCTCGCAAAAGGGTTACAGCTGTTGGTCGCAGGCCATTCATACATCAGTATGAGCACGATAATAGCTGATTACAGATGTATGTAAGTGCAAAAGGGTTTGTGATAATGCTACATTGTAGGTTTAACGAAATTTGATATGCCCCTTAAACGTAAGGCGACCTGGATATAAGGTTTAACCTAATATGAAATGTCTCTTAAACGTTTAGTGATTTATCATTTTGACACAAAACTTAAACTTGGCGTACTATTTAGAAAGCCCTTGCACAAGGTTTTACATATTAGTAAAAAGTTTTCAAAGGTGAAATAGATACATTTTAATATCTTCATTTTGTTCCTCTCCTTGTTGTTTCTAAATACAATTTCAAATGAATTAAAATATGATTGCAAAATAACAATGTTCCCTTTCTGTTTGTTTTATTTCATTTCAACACCGTTAATCCTTTAAACATTAACTGAAATCCATTTAAATGCCAATGTACCTCATATTCTAATTACAAATTTTTGAATAACATCGCACAAAAATATTTTTATATAAGTTTAAAGAGCACTGTCGGAAATTGTTAATTAATATACTTATAAGTCTAGTTTACACAAACAAGCATATAGATTGGCCTTAACCAGGAACTGCAAACTCAAAAATTCTCAAAAATTAAAAATTTGCATTTCCCAAAACGCTTTTGAGCTATTCAAAGCCATAGCAGAATAAAATATTGATCTTTTTATTTAAATACTCCCGTGTTTCTTAAGTTTTTGTGTTTTGAGATTAGCTTCAAAGCTTATTTTAATTTGAAATAATAGCTCTGACCATGTACCAAATAATATACGTTCCCTAAAAACATTAAGATAAGTAGGAGCCTTACCAAACAAAATAGTTTTGTTTTATTTGGTTCAAGTAAAAAACAATTAAACCTGTCGAGCCGTAGTAGGTAATATCAACCTTACAAAATATATTTCATTGTCTGATTTAAATAATAAGAAATTGGTAAATGTATTTTTTGAAAGATGATAACCTCTTTGTATTTGGTTTGATTTCAATGTGTTTGCTTATCACACTGTGCCCATAACGTAAACATTCCGCTTTCCATTTTCTCATTTAAAGTGACAGGAGGCGCGAGAGCGCGATATTACTTCCAGACGAGCGGAAAGAGATTGACAGCTCGCTGGGCGGAGAGAGTTAAAGAGAGAGGAAGCATGCGCAGGAGTCAATTCTCCACTTTTACTCTGCGCAGGCGTCGGCTTTCACTGCTTTCTACTCTCCTCTCCCCATTTAACCGTTAACGGGGAAGGTCGCGGGCGATGGTCCCAATTTGCGTTTACACATTTCCAAAAGGCGATTCCAAAAACAAAAGGGGATCCCCCCTTAAATCGCTATTGCGGGGGTGGGGCGGGTGTACTCGGTCGATTCTTTGTTTACCTTTTGACGATTGCCAAAAGCCCCATCAAACTTCACAATGTGCCCAACAACTTGTAATGAACTTTAGTTGCCATCGATACCCCAGCGCCACCCACACGCCACCCACCACCACCCTTTGTTTGCTAGTTTTTTCTGCGGGTGGGTCAACGCTCGCTTCTGGATGCCAGTGCAATTTCCCTCCCATGGCCCCTTGACAAATATTTTCATGGTCAGCCCGATTGCTTCCCACTTTTCCGGCTCTGCCAATGACCGCTCGTCAGCAACCCACTCCACATTCCCACCTGTCGTATTGCATTGTTTCGCCGTCAGCGTTTGTAAGATGGCTTAAATGATCGCGGTGGCAATAAATGCGTTAGAAGGTGTTTGTTTCCTCCTTTGACAGTTAAATTAATGATGTACGCAACAATGGCAAATTAATGCATCTCATAACTTTCTAATGATTTCCAATTTTCATGAACTACCATGCAAGTGTAACATTCTAATTATGTCGTTTATAACTACTACTAGAAGTTTAAAGTATTACAATTTTTTTGACCAGTTTTGTTTATACTAAAGTTATTTTTTCATCTCAAGTGTGAGGCTTCAGGAATTAAATATTTGTTTATTATTTCGGTGGAGGTCAGCATTATCAAAGGTTTCAGCATTATTTTTTAAGGAATGGAAAGCATGCCATTTAATTAAAATAATACTTAAACTTTGAAATAATTTATATTTTATATCATGTGCTCTTTATGTAAAGCGTTCACGTCACGAGTGCAAATTTGTAGAAGAGCAAACCGAGAATATGTAAAGTGGTTTACGAGTGCGGCAAAAATATCAACATTGACTAGGTTTACGAGCATGCCGTGCAGATTTCAAAGATGAGTAAGGCGAGTGATAGCCTCTTTGGCCCGCAAATTGTCTGTGAGAGAACCAAGAAAACGTAAAAAAACCACACCAAAGAGTCATAGAAATACAGTGGGTGTTATAATTAAATAACCCGAGGAAATGTGACATTGAAAAAGCTTATCATATTCATATGTATTAATTTTTTTGCTTAGATTTATATTACTGCACTATTAGTCGGAGGTGTCTCAGAACTCTCTTAGGTTAAAATTCGTTTGGAATATATATTATATATGTTTATGCTAATTTGAATTTAAGCCAGAGATTTTTGTGTCACTACCGAACATACATTTTTCAGTTAGCAACACTTCTTACTTTGTAGTAAAAATTTGTTTTTAAATTAAGTGTTTGGAGAATGTGAAGCCATGAAGGGTCACTGGACACTTTATTGTTAACACTGTAAATATTTCAACTTGGAATTGAATTCTCTTAAGTCCCTACAAGTTGGACCCTAATGCTTGGAATAATTGTAGCCATTTTAACTGCTTGTAATGTTATGCTTTTCAAAGAAGACATTATTTAATCTGTATCAGGTCTAGTTAACGAATGAACTTTCTTATAAATATAATCAAATTACTAAACGTCTGTCATAATTGAAAGCAAACTTTCTTTTTTATAATATAAAAAGAAATGTTGTTGTTATTACAAACTCTTAATTCACTTTTCAATTTTAACTTATTTGTATCTATTTTAAAGGTGTTGTTTTTTTCTTTGAAGGAAAATTTAATTATTTTAAAATAGAAAAACAAATAACTTTTCAAGGCCGAAGTAGTAATTATCTTGTGATTACAAATTTTCCGATCGGAAAACTAGTCGTATGAGCAATACCGCACCCGATAGTCTTTGGGTGATCGCTCATCCGCCTGGTTGACACTTCATTCTGATACGCACTGTAGCCACTCCGTGTGCATGTATTTAAATGGTCGTGAACAGCCTGACAGGCTGGGCGAGCAGTCTGCGAGCGATCGAGTGGATAAAAATATACGGATTCCGCCCGGGCCCGGGGGCAGGGCCGCGACATTAAAATAGGGATGAGGGGGGGCTCTGATCTTTTACTTTAACTCACCCGACGGTTCTTGTTCCTGAAGGGCTTGTAGGACTTGCCCTTGAGCTTGGCCCCCAGATGCAGCTTCTTCATCTCGGACACTTGGAATCACAAACGGAATAGGAATCGAAGTCGAAGTCGAAATGTGTGGTGCGTCTCGCGCGAATTGTCCCCACAAGTCAATTATGCAATCATTTTTGGAATCGCCTTTGCGGTCGCGCAGCAAAATAAACAAACACTCAGGCGTTATAGCCACTAATCGTTAAATGGCCAAGAAGCAAACACAAGCACACACACACGTTCGCATATCAAATGGGGTCACAATGGGGCAGATTTAGAGCCCGACACATGGCACCGATTTGAAAACGGGCACCGTCATCCTGCAATTTACCCACTGCTGGAAAATGTGCACAAATATCGGGGGCTATATAGGCGATCCAAACGAGGGATCCACTTGTGACTGCTTTGGCCAGGCAATGTGGAGCAGATCAGAGCGGATCGCGGCGGAGACGAGAAACGACCGACCGCACAAGACAGCAATTTCGACTGACAATATTTTTGGCACCCGCGCCGCGTCCATTGACAAAAATCACCGAGAGAGGATCTGTGGGAGATTCAGTCGCAGAGACTCATTTAGTAATGGGAAATTCAAGAGGTGAAATGCTCGGCAAATGGTTTTCAATAATCTGTTTAATAACGGCTGCAGTAATAATATAAATACACCCGACGAGGTGACAATTCGTTGGCAGAGAAATCTAAGTATTCTTTTACTCGCGAGAAATTTTTACAAGAATCTTCGCTCAGAGTTATAAATATTAAAAAATTTAATGTTGGAACTGTTCGAGTATTTCTTCTTGAAAATGCTATTTAAGTGGGGATCCGCGTTCAAAACCCTTTAATAATTAAAAAATATTTTTAGTACAACAAATTTATATTTTTAATATTCAGATTTGAGCACTACCTTCTGCAGAATACGAAAATAATTATTATCCTTTTCAAATTTATTAAAAAACTAGACTAGTTAAGTTGTTCTTCTTGAAAATGTCGGGTTGAAAAGTAAAAGTGAAATATATAAATTATTTTTGTTTAAATCGCTTTATTTACAATTTACAGTTCAATTACAGTTTACACAGGTCAAACCAGCGAATGTCCTTAAGTTATCTCGCCACTAGAACTGTTGACCATGGATTCCCTGGCCCAAGCCGCGCAGTTCCTCCATGAGAGACGCCATGCCAATCCTCTGCTGGAACTGCTCCCGCTGCTCCTTGTTGGGGTTGCTTACGTAGAGGGGCACGTGCTCCGTGTAGGCTCCGGAAGATCCGTAGGCGGCTGGCTCCTGGGCACATGGAATTGGCGCCAAGTTGGGCTGGCAGCTGAATAGGTAGTTCGTGGGGCAGGCAGGAGCCGGATACCCGGAATTCGGGCAGGAGGCACCGACAAAGGCCACAAATGCGACGATCAAAGCGACGATCTTCATGTTGAATTCTCTGTTTTACAACTGTTACTTTACAACCTGACCGAGTCATTTTTATAGGGTCATGCGTGTGCCAAACTAAAACTAAGCATTTTTTATGTACGCTGAAAAACTGCAGTGCCAACACATAGCAAGAAAATTAAACTAGGTGAAAACTTGCGGCGATTGAGGTTTAGCGGTCTTGCAGACAATTAACACCCAATATGACAAAAATGCACTGTGTCTCCATGCAGTCTTTCCCTCTTTTGCACGTTAATCATAAAACAATTAAATAATTGTGCTTAAGGGCAAGGTGCAATGCGAAATTTATTTCTACATTTTAACGGCCTTTGCTGTTTAGTGGCCTAGTATTTGAGATTTTGGTAAAAGTTGAAAATAAACATACTGAAATTGATTGCTCAACACACTGTCTTATACATATTCTTCAGAATTAAAAATAATAAATGACAAATTAAATTAATAAGAAATAATCTATTAAGCCTGTATGGATAGTAAGAAACAAATAATTACACGGTTCGTGATTTATATTAGAAACGAATTTATATAATAAGAATTCATTCTCAAAGGTGTCCCAGAAATGTCCAACAACCAAAAGTAAAATCCTTTTGAAAATTTGTTGAAACAATATGATTTAACAAAAAATATATATGAAATCAGTTTTTTGATCAAATTTCTCTTCCCATTTATAAGACCATTGACAATTTCGAAATATTGAAGTCATACAAGTCGGTGGAAGTTTGATGGAGTTGACGTGAAGGACTTGCGTATGAAATATATGCTCACATTAGCATATACTCAAAAATGCTGAATTAATTTTTTAACTGCAGTTAATTTATTCTTGAATAAAATCGTAAGAAAAGTTGTGACAACAAAAAAAACCTTTAAAAAAAACTGTGACACTTCACTTTTTGCGTTTTGCTATGGCATTTCCATTCTAAGTGATTAAATTACTTAAAACTATAAACAGTTTTAACATATATTGAGTTTTAAAAAAGTTTCAAGCCTTAAAACTTAATTGGTAACATCGTATTACAGTTTTGCTTGTCTATGTACATAGACTTGTGGCGACATCTACCAGCGTTTCACAGAACAGATCAGTTGCCTTAGCGAATACAGGAACCAACCAATAAAATTAGGCTTTGGAGACTTCGTTTTTTATTAGACTCTCCAAGATATAAATATTTTTGTAGAAATTTTGTAATTTAATACAATAAGAATTTCTGAATACAGTTATAAATAATAAAGATATTTAGCGGATTAGCAGTATAAACAATTACATATCGTTGAACAGTGAACTCTCTTATATAGTTTTATATTCGCAAAATCTCGCTAAGTTGCAAATTTGATTATTTAAAACATTTTTAGAAATTTCTTCTAATTTAACAAGAGTTTCTAAATACTCAAACATGAATAATAAGAATAAACAGTGAATACATGAACAGAGTATATATTTAAATAATAAATATATATAAAATTTATTTTAGCATTATTATGCAAGAGATTCATATTTTATAACCAACTTTTATTTCATATTAATTTATTGTAATATCAAGGTCAATATGACCCTTTTTTGTCTGTGTAGTCTTCTTTGAGAAACAAATGTAAATTTGTATTGTCAATTTATGCCGTCTATAAGTCATAACTCGTATTTGACCTGCGTCCAGTTATTATGAAAATCCTAATTTACCCAAAAGAACATATCGTAAATTTGTATATAGAGTGCATAAATTGCAAGTCCTTGTTTAAATGTTTCATATGCAAACGAAATAAATTCCAGTTTCCTGGAACAATATCAAATGCAGTTTTTTATTAATGCTGTTCCTCGAAGTAAAATTTGAGTAATTGGTTTTAAATAACTAGAAGAAATTCCTTTTTTCTTTTTCTTAATTATTTAATTTAGTACATTTGGTTCGTTCAATAATTTAGAGGTTAATGTTAATGCATTCGTGAATAGCCCCAATTGTGGCGATAGGTATACAATTTGTTGATGAAAACAAACCGGACCTCCTAAGTTTGATATTGTTTTGGATCTAACTCCGGCCGCAGGTAACTTTCCCCCTAACGAAGGGAGGAGTAAACTTTAATTTGAGAAGGATCGCGACCGCTGGATTGGGACGGGCAATTACGCACATGCACCACATACTACACACTACATACCCCATACACATACTACATAAGATCAGACCTAAATTTTAATAATAGGCTTTGTGCCGATCGATCGCCTGCCGCTGGCCTTCAAAGTGGGGCACCTTCGTTTTGGATGTGGATGTTGGCTGTTGGCTGTTGGATGTTGATCCACCTAAATTCAAGGGGATTGCCGTTTTGATTGCCCCCTCTAACGGTAAACAAATACCTGGCCTGTTTGTGTGAGCGCTCCAGACATGGCCCGAAGATATACATCTTAACTGGAACTCCAATTGAAGGTGCTCATGCACTCGCAGGGGGAATATTTTATTCAATGGCCTTGGGATATGTCTCAGGTATAGTTTTAATTGGTTATATGTTCAGTAAATGATCAATGAATATTAAAGCCTGACTTTGGTTTATTTACTAAGCATAAAAGCGTTAGTTCTCCCTCCACTTCTTTTTTCTTGTCTTCTGCTCCTTTGTGTTCTTGTTCACTTTTTTAGACAATGCCCAGGGATCGGTGGTTTTAATCGGCATTGGCTCGAGCCACCTGCCTTCGCTTAGACAGCGACTAAGTCTGACCCAGCTGCTCCTGCTTTGGCTCCTTGACGTGGTCCTGCGGCTCAGAAAAAGGAGGATCCAGAACATACGCACACACGGAGACAAACACCAAGGGCAAAAAACAGACAAGCCAATAACATGTCTCGGTACTTAGCGGAAGGTCCGGCGCCGGATCCACCATGGTCCCTATTCCTTGGCCCACGGGCGTCATCCTGGCTCTTGCACTGAGAAAATGGTATTTTGAAACATAAGTTTGAGTCACTGATCATTTGTCTAAACTACCTATATCTTTAATCCAGAGTCATTCAAAAAATGTCTCTTAGGATAGCTCTTTTATGAAATTTAAAATCTTTACTTATACGTAAAACGAAATTTAATCAACTTTTAATAAATTGCGATCTTCTGCAAACAATTTGTTTAAATACAGGCAATCAGGATCTAAAGTTTTCTTTTGCTAAGTTTTTTTCTAAGACCCAACACTTTTATTTGTTGAAGTGCTTTACAAGTTTCTACAATTAATCAGCATTCATATCTACATTGCTTTTTGATGTTGCACAAAAGGATTACTGCAGTTATTTTTTTTAGTGTTTCAAGGTAATACGTTTTACGGAATCTAATTTGATTGGGCAAAAAAGCCGAATGTGTTGCCACACTCTGCCTGTGGTAATTTAAGACTCTGTTTCCTCGCCACCACCAACAGCAGTCGTCAATTATGAGATGGCAAGAGGGATCCTCCGCTTGAGGAGGCACGTTGACGAAATGCCGAGCTTTGTTTTAAATTAAATTTAATTAGCGGCAGCTCAGGCGAAACACCTTCCAGGTGCCCGAAATCCAAGGTGCGCGTCTCTATAATTCATGCCTTCGGAACGGGGCACGTGTCGTCTTTGGCCAAAAACAGAAGCAGCTGCAAAGGCTCCAGCGGTTGGCTAACAAGGTTAAAAGCGGTGGATAAAGGGCCTACAAAGGGGCACAGGGGGCAGAGGAAACCAAGATCCGTGTGCAACCAAACCAGCACTAACAATGCCGTTATAAGTGGCCCATTAACACGGTGTCAACCGCCATGCAACAGCAATTTCCGTCGCCATTGCCATTTATCGATTTTCAAATTCCATTCAACGCGGATTTCAATGGCCAAGCGGAAGGGGAAGGGGAAGAGGAAGGGAAGGGGGAATAGTACTCCTGGGATATAGTCGCATTGAATGCGATTAATGGGGCCAACTAGTTGGCGGATCCGGATGCGGATGCACAGGGTTCGAGTGCTCGGGATGCAAGGATGTTCGGCTTAGGCTACTTGTGGGTCACAAACACAATTCGAGACAATTTATTTACTAAAACTTTATTTATTGACAATAAAATTAATTTCAGCTTATCGATTGAGGCCATGCACAAAAGCATTATAGTAAAAACGGGGTTTAAGCAGATAAGCCCAAGAATGTTTGGAATAACCTTTAAGTTTAATATGTTTTGAAAATAGTTATTTTGTAAGTTGCGGAAAATAAAAATATATTCCGATACCATATGATAATTAATTTAATTCTGCTTCTATTTTGTTCTTGACATCAGCAAACCAATTCACGCCTTCGAGAGTAAATGAAGTAATGAATTGAATTATCTTAATTGGACATTAACCTAGATTTTTTTTCAACAATAATTTTTCAAATTTTCAAATAATACAAATTAAATACAGACTGTTAGCAATTGTTAACAATGCTGTCAAAAATAGTAATGGAAGTAATGGGAGTTATATTTGAGGGTACAAGTTCTGCATTTTCGGAGCTTATTTATGTTAAGTGTTAGGATGTGGTGTTACTGTTCAATGAGTGAACAAATATTCGATTTCCATTTTAAACAATACTATGTTGCATTTCCAGATTAAAGAGTTAATTTTTTAGTATAGTTAAACGCTCCTTAAGATTTGTTTCAAGGCTTAAAATTATAAAGCTTTGACATATATGTATTCATATTTAATAACGTGCAATACCTTTTGGCTCCGCAATTCTCACGGCGTACAAAAGTGCTGCAGTTGGCTCCTAAATGGAGCTTGGCTATAAACGCAATTCCGTTCCCCTCTGTTTAGTGCCGATCCTCTAGCTACTGAGATCAGTTTGAAGACGTTTGGCTTAGATTCATCTGCAAAAGGTAAGAGAAGAAGTGATCATTAAGTAACCCAAGGGCTGGCTGAACAGGAAATCGAAAATATAAGTAAGAGGAGCTGCGAACACTATAAATATTTATGTGGCTATGCCTGCGTACATTCTTTGGCATTCGCAATGAGAATTTCAAAGTCAAGGTTAACTGAAACATTTGCCCGTTTCTCTGGCTTGTCTCCTTTTCGCGATCGCTTCTTTTCCCACTGTCCTCAGGCAAAACGCAAGTGCAAGTGTGAGTATCTGTATCTGTAGTTGTAGTTGTATCCGTATCTGTATTTGTATCTGTGTGT
Source organism: Drosophila kurseongensis (assembly GCA_018153305.1). Lineage (NCBI taxonomy): Eukaryota > Metazoa > Arthropoda > Insecta > Diptera > Drosophilidae > Drosophila > Drosophila kurseongensis. Next base: position 8,934,029 of record JAECXX010000210.1, on the reverse strand, counting down.
GTTCGAGCTTGCGCTGCTGGAAGTGTTGTCCGCCGTCTGCGTCTGATGTGTCTGATTCCAGTCTGCCAGACGACGAACACAACAACAACTACAGAACTTCAAGAGTCCGTCCCAAGTCCTCGCAGACCGCTGTTCACTTGATCGGACTCAAGTACAGAGCAGCCTCGGGAATTTTTGGCATTATGGCAGTATGACACTAGGTAAATTAAGGAACTTAAAGTCTCTTTAAAATCTCTCTTTAACATTAAGGGTTCCCAATATAAAACATAATATTATAGCTTATCAATTTGAAATTTTCCATTAGGCTTACTAGTAGTAGAGCCAACAAAGAGAGCCATTAAGTTGAATTTCTTATGTTATGAAAGCTTTTACATTCATTTTTCATTAAAATAAAAACACAACATTGTATTTTTGAGATTAAACTAACTATTGAATCTCTTTTGATTCCTTTAATAATTACACACATTTTCATAACTAAACAAACACAATATAATTAATTTAAGGGCAGTAAAAATTAAACTGTTTTAGCCATTTACAGACATTTAACTTTAACGTTGTTGATTTTTACGAAAAAAAAGACCAGTGTCATACAGACTTATTGAAGAACATCTCGTGCTTCTTATTGTTGTAGCTACTGTTACCGCCGAAATGGATGTCATGTGTTTGTCGGAGCAGTCGCTGAATTTAATTTTTTTAAACAACTCTCCGAAAAACTTGGGAATAAAGTGAGGCAAGAGGCAAGACGAGGCAAAAGTAAAAGGAAGAGGGATGCAACTTGTTTGGCGTGGCAGACAAGTCCCAGACATGTTCACATGCCATTAGATGCTGGTGCGCCTTTTTCGGTATCTCGTGGATACTGGCAATTGCATAGGGTTGTCATCTGCGGAGGAGAGAGCCAGGTAATGTCGACAGGGTTCATTGACCTGCCACACCCACCACCCCACCCACACAAGCACTAATACCTTCTCATTACGCCAAATTCCGTGCAAAGTGGCATGACTCGCCGAAAACCTCTCAGTCTTTCAATGCGAACTGTCCGAATCGATCAGCCTTGATGAGGGTCCAAGTGCACAGGTTCAGTTGGGGTCCACGAATCATTTTCCAATAATGCCCTTTACTTAGCCCCACAATTGTATTAAAAAGGTTGAGAATTAATCAGGCATGTTGGAGATAGCATTTGAATTTATTAATTCAATATATTTGGAATTAAAGGCCGTTTTCAAAGTTAATTTATGAAAATGATGGATCAAATTTGAACCGTTTTTTTCACAATGCGTAATACTGAGTCCCACAATTATATTAAAGAAGGATGGAAACCAAACAGGCAAGGTGAAGTTAATCAACAAATATATTCGTAATTAAGGACAGCTTTCTTCGGAGTTACTTAACAAGTTCTTCTCAAAGACAATTAATATTCTCTTTTTCTTAATTCAAAGTTTTTATAATTTCTACAATAAAGTGTACCAATGTAAAAGTTTCATTTCGAAATATACAGAATATTTGTATATCCATTATTTCAATTAGAAACT